>CM039726.1:43718652-44982489 GCA_022539455.1 Dendrobium nobile
AAATAGCATCGGTTGATCGTACAGTATGATAATCTTTCAGAAATTAATCCTTGATTTACACACTATCTCACACAAGACCTTGTGAGAGCATATGGTGCCTGGACAGCGGATGTTCAAAGTATATGACTGGAGATACTGCTCAATTTATAACGCTGGAAGCCATGAGTGGATGCAAGGTTATACTTGGAGATAACACCACAAGGAAGGTGGTTGGATCAGGTATGATTGGAAATTTTAAGAATTTTTTTTATAGATAATGTGTTATTGATAGAAGACTTAAAGCATAATTTGTTAAGTATAAGCCAACTATGTAATAAGGGTTATTGTGTAACATTTTTTCCTACTAGATGCATATTAAGCCTAAATGATAAAGATGTTTTGAATGGTAAAAGAATAAATAATATTTACATGCTAGATTTAAATTGCATTAATTCTCCTACTATTTTTTGTTTGAAAACTGTATCTGATGAGTCATGGCTATGGCATAGGAGACTTTATTATTCTAGCATGAAAAACCTTTGGAGGATTACCTAAAAGAACTTAGTGAGAGGTATACCTAAACTAGACATTATTAAGGACCACCTTTGTGATAAATGTCAACTAGGAAAGCAAGTGAAGTCCTCTTTTCAGTCCAATAAGGATCTTAGAACTAGAAAACCTTTAGAGATTTTGCATATGGATCTTTTTGGACCTGTTGGAACTGTGAGTCTAGGAGGGAAGGTATACGGATTTGTGATTGTGGATGATTACACAAGATTCACATGGATTAGATTTCTATTTCATAAGAGTGAATTATTTGAGGAGTTTAGAAATTTTGACTTGGATTCAAAGAAAACTAGGATGTGAAATTATTTCTATACAAAGTGATCATGGAGAAGAATTCGAGAATGAGAAATTTGATGAATTTTGTAAGAAAAAAGGAATTGATCATAACTTTTCTGCACCTAGAACCCCTCAGCAGAATGGGGTTGTTGAAAGAAAAAATAGAACATTAATAGAAGCCGCCCGAGCAATGTTGGCAAAATACTCACTTCCAAAATATTTTTGGGCTGAGATGGTTAGCACTGCATGTTATGATCTGAACAGGGTGAATGTGAGATCAAAATTAAATAAAATATCCTATGAGTTGCTAAAAGAAAGAACACCTAATTTATCTCTTTTGCATGTATTTGGTTGCAAGGTGTTTATTCATAACAATGGAAAATCTGCCTTAGGAAAATTTGATCCAAAATCAGATGAAGGAATTTTTGTTGGATACTCAAGTGTTGGAAAATCTTATAGGGTATTTAATAAAAGAACTTTAGTAATTGAGGAGACCACACATGTTGTATTTGATGAATCTAGAAATATAAAAGAGCCAAATGTTGAAGAAGATGAGATTGTAGATAACTCCCAAAAGTTTGATAAAATAAATTTGGAAAAAAATGTGAAAGAAAATTTGGAGATAGAAAACTCTTTGCCTAGAGATTTGAGATTTTCTAAAAACCACCTAAGGAAATTGATTATAGGTGAACCTAGTGAGGGTGTAAGGACTAGGCATGGATGAAACAAAGAAGTCAATCATTCAGCCTTTATTTCAACTGTAGAACCCACTAATATTGATCAAGCACTTTCTGATAAATTTTGGCCATACAAAAAGAGTTGAATCAATTTGTAAGAAAAAAAGTTTGGGAATTAACTATAAGGCCAAAGAATCAAAGTGTAGTTGGAATTAAGTGGATATTCAAAAATAAAATGAATGACTCAGGAGTGGTCATTAGAAATAAGGCTAGATTAGTAGCTAAGAGGTATAATCAGATTGAAGGGATTGATTTTGAGGAGACTTTTGCCCCTGTAGCTAGACTTGAAGCAATTAGGGTTTTGCTAGCCTTTGTCAATTTTAGAGGATTTAAATTGTATCAAATGGATGTCAAAAGTGCCTTTTTAAATGAGGTAATTCAAGAGGATGTTTTTGTAGAACAACCTCTAGGTTTTGAAAATTCTAAATACCCAAATCATATTTTCAAGTTGAAAAAGGCATTATATGGATTATAACAGGAACCTAGGGCTTGGTATGAGAGGTTGAGCTCCTTCCTACTTGAAAGATCATTTGAAAAAGGAAGTGTGGATACAACTCTCTTTTTGAAGAGATGTGGAAAGGATATACTCATTGTTCAAATTTATGTGGATGATATCATTTTTAGATCTTCAAATAAAAATCTTTGTGATGATTTTTCTAAAATAATGAGTAGTGAATTTTAGATGAGTCAAATGGGAGATTTGAGTTACTTTATAGGATTTAGCATTAAGCAAATTGAGGAAGATACATTTCTTAGTCAGTCAAAGTATGTTAAGGACATCCTCAAAAAGTATGAAATTGACAATGCTAAACCTGTTAGTACACCAATGAGTTCCTTAGTTCAGTTGGATAAGGACCCTAAGGCAAAATCTGTTGATCAAAAGAAATTTAGAGAGATAATTGGATCTTTAGTTTACTTGACTGCTAGCCGACCCGATATCATGTTTAGTGTTTGCTTGTGTGCTAGATTTCAATCAGAACCAAAAGAATCACATTTGACAGTAGTAAAAAGGATTTTAAAATATCTGATAAGAACTCAGAACTTAGGAATTTGGTATCCTAAGTTTAGCTCATCATTTAAAATAATTGGTTATTCAGATTCTGACTTTGCAGGCTATAGGGTGCATAGGAAAAGCACTTTTGGAACATGTCAATTCATTGGAAATTTTTTAGTCTCTTGGTCCAGTAGAAAAAAAAATTCAATAGCCTATCTACTGCTAAAGCTGAATACAATACATTAGGAAGTTGTGTGGCACAAGTACTTTGGTTGAAACAACAGTTGATTGATTTAGGATTAATTATAGGTACTATACTAATTTATCGTGATAATACTAGTGTTATTTGCATTTTTAAAAATCCTATTCAATATTCAAAAACCAAACACATAGACATAAGGCATCATTTCATAAGGGATCATGTATCCAAGGGGGAAATTGAACTCATTAATGTTACAACTGAAAATCAACTTGCAGACATTTTTACAAAACCTTTAGCCTTTGATACTTTCAGTGCATTAAGAGCAAGGCTTGGTGTGACTGATTTAAATTCTTAAATAAAAATGTTTTCTGCAACATTAATGTTTATTTTCTAATTAATGTTTTTTGTGTTCGTTATGAGTGTTTGATCTTATTTTTATGTGATTTTTTTTAGTCTATATTTTATTATTGTACATGGTGTTTTTTATGTGTTTTTTGAAGTTTAGTTTTGTTTATGTGCAAAATCAAAAACTTTTTTTTGACAATCGTCCGAGACGAAAAATATTCGTACAGGACGATTTGTGTAATGTGTCAAAGTGTTAGATTTTAAACCGTTTGCATGCAGTTTTTAGTATTTAATGGTCACTTCGTCTGGACGATCATTATGATCATACGGGACAATTTGTTTTTCAATCGACGGGACGAATGAGTGAAGCAGTTGAATGGATAAGGTACTTTTTAATACGAACATCGTACGTACGAACCTTTGGTTGGTCTGGACGAACACAATGGTTCGATATAGGGGACGGTTTCAACTGCCATTAAAATGATATAAGTTCTGATCATCCTGTGATGAACACGTGTTCGTCTGTACGATCAGACTGGTCAAAAGTCTGTATGAAAGGATGCTTCGTAAGTCGCATTGATTATGAAAAGCCGTCTCATTCTTGTTGTATTGGATCGTCTGTATAAAATATTTTCATACGAGATGAACAAAAATGTCGTACGGGATGAAAATTTTTTCCTCTGGTACAAACATGTCATTTTCAATAAATAAGAGGGCTTTTTAGATCAATAATTCACACTCTTAACATCACTTTCAATCCCTTTCGTATTCTAGATCTTTTACAAATGGCAAGTTCTAGCAAGCGCCAAAAGGTTCTAGCGAAGAAACATAGAATTCATCTGAGAACTTTCTTTCCAAAGCCAATGAGGATTCTTTTCCTAGGTTTGCTGCAGCCAAAATCACCCCCTCCAGAATTCTAAACCAAGATGAAATTTCCTTTCAGGTGATGCATTTATTTGCTTCGACACAGTTTCATTTTATCCTTACCCTCATCCACACCTACAATAAAGAAACATTTCATTACTTTCTTGCCAACATGTCCTTCAATTCTGACCACTCTATAATTCGCTCCTATGTCTTCAAACAAAAAGTTGAAATCACCAAGCATGACTTAGGAGCATTTCTAAATTTAAGGACTAAGGGAGGTAGAGCCCATACCTTAATCACCAATGATCAATATAAATGGCATGAAATCAATAGGGTGATTAGAGGAAATAGTATAGATGAGCATGTGGCTAGGGTATCCGGTCTTGTCCGGAATGCACGCATCATCCATCACATTCTTAGAACTTCAATCATTCCAAAAGCTGGTGATAGAGTCAATATTACCCCCTTCTTTCCATGGTGACCTTCTTAATCATGAGCAATAAACCTATAGATGAAGCCCAACTTATTCTTGACTATCTTTATGGGCTTTCTGAAATTGGCCATGCAGAACAGAAAAGAAAGAGGAATATTGCCTTAGGACAATTATTTAACTATATTCTGGAGAAGAATACAACTTGTTTCATCCTAATCAAGAATATGAAGAACTGCTCTACTACGATGACGGATCATTTAGAGCGATCTTCAAGGAGGAATCATGTAAAGCACATGTCATAAGTACTACAGAAGAAGAGCCAGAAGGTGCACCTGCTCCTGCAAATGAACCAAATTATGGAAATTTGGTTCAAAGATTTGATCAGTTAGAGACTCATTTTGATCAACGCTTTGATCAAATTGAGACTTATTTACAGCAGCAGGCTGCTCAATATCAACATGACATGGGTTATATGAGAGAGCAGATGAATGATATTAGTACCAATGCACTTATGTTGAGTACATACTTTAACCTCTTTGGTGCTCCTCCTCCTCTAGATCAGGGACCATCTGAGTGATAGATGCACTTGACGTTATGTGTTTGTGTTGTTATTATTTTTACTTTATGTGTTAGTTATTGTTTGTTTTTAGTAGTTCGATGTAATTCTCTTTTATTTCAGTTGTTTTATTTTGTATCGATATCCTGATGTATTATTGTAATATCTTTAAAGTGATATTAATATTAGTTCTTGTGTTTTGATTTGAACTTATTTTTGAAATGTTTGTTAGTCTTTATGAAAATCATCAGATTTCTTAATCTTAATTGTGTTATAACCTGAATTATAAGTTAAAATTAAATTCATTAGAAAATCTAATTATTCTAAGTTTAAGTTTTGGTTATAACTTGATATTATTAGAATTTTCAATTTCATGTCTCTCATTTAGATTGTCTTATTGTTAATATTATTATTATTGCAATTGCGATGATTTCTTATTTTATATTTCACTTATCAATCATTATTTATGCACTTAGAAAGATTTAAAATTTTAGATTATTATTTTTGGAAAGAATAAAATTACTCTTGCAAATTGTATAAAAGTATAAAAAATCAAAAGGAATGCGCAAAGGTTCGCAATGTGAAAAAGAGGCATAAAATAAGCCCAAAGTAAAAATGAAGCACAAAAATATGCCACAAATGTGAAAAAGATGTGCAAAGTACCACATGTGGTAGTTATTTCTTTCCAAACTCTTTTAATCTCTTAATTCAAATTGATCTTATGTTCATTTATAATTGATATTGAAATTTAAAATATATAATTTTTTATTCATCCTTAGTGTAATGATTTTCTCTATCTTAGTGTCTAAATTGACTCATGTCTTTGATAAATTCTTTATTATCTATGTTATATCACTTCTTAAATTGTATGAATTTATATGATATGTCTAATATTTTAATTTTATTTGCATAACTTATTTCAATCACTTTCAAGGTTAAATTATCAAATGAATTTCATATTACAGCTTATATTTTCAAGTTTTTCTTTTTTCTTCTTCACTTTTTGCTGCTATCAAAAAGGGGGAGAAATTGTTTGTTTTCGATAGTTCTTATGTGAATATGTGTTTTTTTGTCGTTGTGTATTTTGTGTGATATTATGTTTTGTATGATATTATTTTGATTTTGTATAAAATCTTTGAAAAATAAAAATTTTGAATCAATGCCTCCTTATTTTCATGTATTCATCAATTCAGGGGGAGTTTAGGAGATTCTTAGAACTTGAAATCCTACGAACAATAATTGTTTTGCCATCATCAAAAAGGGGAAGATTGTTAAGAGAGTTGCTATTTGCATGTTTTACATTCTTGCAACTTGTATAGTTTTGATAATTTCAAATATTATTAGTTTATGTGTAGTTTTCTCCTAACACTTTTTAAAAAATTTATTTTTGCTCTTATGTGTACTAACATTTCAGGAAAATTGAACTTCAAACTACTAAAGACTTCAAATCAAATTCAGCATGAGATATCTTGTATTTTGAAGCTTGTAATTTTTGTATGAATTAAGTTTGAGAAGGAGTGATTATAATTGAGTGAATAAACACACACACTTAAGGAGATCTTAAAAATTTTGTACTGATCGTACGAGAAGAATATAATTCATACTGGAGGATCAGGTTAGTTATCACCTTATAAGAGCAATGGAACGAACAATTTTTAGAGAAATTTTTTTCTAAGTCCTGATTGTCCAGGACGAAATTATTTTCATCCCAGGATGAGCTAAGCTCTGTAAAATTTTTTCCAGATGAAATTATAATCATGCCAGGATGAGCTAGGCTCTATAAAATTTTCATCCAGACGAAATTATAATCGTCCCCGGACGAGCCGGGCTCTATAAAATTTTCGTCCAGACAATATTTATAATCTTGCCTTGACGAGTTACTCTCTGTAAACATTTCATCCAGACAAAATTCTGTTCGTCCCAGGATGATGGGAACTGACTTAAGTATGTTGGTTACATCCTGTAGTTATTTGGGAACCAAACTATGAAATAACTGTTCGTCCGGACGAACCTAGTTCGTACAGGATGATGATCGTGTACGAACATAGTTCATACCAATATACATTAGTATCATTTCTGACACTTTAAGTAAAATCATCCAGGATGATCCACTATCGTACGGGATGATCCATTTCGTGTTGACTTGAAAATTTGTATGTTTTGGACGATTTTTCTTGTCTCTTCTATATATAGTCCAATTTTGACTGCCACCAAATATTTTTGCTCATTGATTGAAAGAACAGTCAAGGAGAGAGTGTGAGAGAGCATTCAAAGAAGAATTCTTACTTCTGGAGCATTAAGGGTTCACTTTGTTTTTAAAGGTAAGATTCTCTACTTGTGATTTTGGATTACTTCACTCTTTCTTTTTCCCTTCTAGAATTTTTGTGAGAAGATCTGTCAAGGAGATCCGGTTCTTTACCGACACTTGGAGAGTGTGAACAGCCACGAGTTCTTTGCTCACACTAGGAGAGTGTGAAATGACGAAGGGTTCTTTGCCCATACTAGGAGAGTGTGAAAGGATGAAGGGTTCTCTGCCCACACTAGGAGAGTGTGACAGGACAAAGGGTTCTCTGTCTACACCAGGATTATGTGAAAGGACGAATGGTTCTCTGCTGACATTGGAGGAGTGTGAAAGGATGAACGGTTCTCTACCAGCACTGGGGATAATGTAAAAGGACGACGATTCTCTACCGCACCGGGTAGTGGTGAAAAGAGTTTTGTAAAAGCTTCTCCTCCTTACTATGGGTGCAAAAAGAGAGTCTTTAGTGGTATTAGTGCAATACTCGGAGGGTGCCTCCGGGGAGTAGATATAGGTCTGGTTTTGACCAAACCACTATAAATCTGGTGTCATTATTTTTTCACTACTTTTTTATTTTAGTGATTTACTATTTTAAAACTATGGTTGAAAAACTATTTCTACAAAATTCATTAAAGTTTAATTTCTATTTAAAATACTCAAAAGAGGGATTAATTTTTAAAATACAAATTCACCCCCCCCCCCCCCCTCTTGGTTAGCCGTGGGACATAAGCTTAGGCTTAACAACCTAATTCATAGTGAACGAGTTTCAACATCCTTTAGTGGTGTATTTTCTTTTTGAAGTAAAATAGATTTTAAATTTAAAGTTGGACTTTGAAATTAAGGCATATTCTATCTTCTAATAGTAATTTATCTCATATGAATAATGCTCAAAGTCATTAAATCTCTTTCAAGTTTTCTTGATTAGGTTGTTACATTTATCATACGAATATGATTCTATGTTGTGATTTATTCTTTTTTATATTAGATAGTGAGTTTTTTTCTCTCTTATATCTAGAAGATATCCTCATAACTGAGAGTTTTTAAGGGTTTTAAAAGGGAGCTACCTCGTAAAAATGATAAGAGGCACAAAATGAGCCTAAAAAGAATTGATAATATGTGCAATGTTCGCCAAGTAATTGAAAGATACACAAAGTATATTAAAAAGCAAAAGATGTACAAAGTGCACCAAACAACTGATAAGAGGCATAAATAAGCCCACAAGAAATTAAGTTTCCTTCTCTTTCAAATCTTTGAATTATAGAAGAATTAATATGAAACTTAATATCTTCAAACACTTAATTTTTAAAAATTATGATTTTTGGTTAATTACTTTGTAATTTTATTCTATCATATAATTTTCTCGAAAAAGAAGTTTGAACATGTAACTTTTTTAATCCAATTTTTTGTCTGAATTAGATTTTTATTTTAAAAAGACTTTAACCTATAAGGAGCCTCAGTTAAGGTTGATAAAATTCAAATTTCTAACCTTTTTGGATCTTAGTGCGATCAAAACATTTCTTACTATATTTTGGAATAAAATCAAGAGGTAACTTTCACATTTTAAGAAAATTTGTTGAAATTAATTGATTCTTCTTAAACATTAGCATCACCCCCAACTGATCAAGAGTCAGTTGTATCTTTTATGCTTATTACATTTTCTATTTTTTTGTTTCTTTTTATGTGCTTCTCTTCTTTTTGATAATGTCAAAGGGGGAGAATTGGTTGTATCTATATTTAATTATACATGTTCATCCTATACCTTAGTTTTTCTATTTTGTAATTTTTTAATTTAATTTTTTTTAATTTCTCCTACTTTTAATATAATTATCTTATTAAGGGGGAGATTAGGAGAAAAAGGTTTTAAATTTATAAATTCAACCAGTAATATTTGTCATCATGAAAAGAGGGAGATTATTACAACTCGAGCTTACGAGTTCATATTTTTTATGATAACAAATTTTGTGACTCACTTCTGTTGTCTACTTGTATTTGCAATATATTTTTGTTTGTATGTGTACTAACTTTTTTAGGAATATCATATATCATCCAATCAAGATTCAAGATTCAAGATTGGGTATAATAGATTTTGTTGTAATAATTTTTATAATATTCATTTATGTTTTTTTATTTTCTGAGTCAAGTCCTATAAGGGTGTATACTTGCTTGGTTACTATGTACACACACACTAAAGGGGAGTGAGATTGAGTCAAAACTAGAAGTTCAAGTTTTGAACTAATCATACTAGACAATTTAGATCATCCAGGATGATCAGCTCATTGAACTAATCATACTTGATGATTTCAATCATCTAGGATGATTCATTATGATCTTGGAAAATAGCCACCAATAATAATTTAGGCAAGACTTTAATATTCATATTTTATTCTAATCATCCTGAATAATTTAGATCATCTAGGATGATCAATACCAATCATGCCTAAATAATGCCTAAAATTGATCATATGATTAGCAGATTAATTATGATTAAATTATTCAATCAAATTATTATGGATGATTTGTATATCATACTGGATGATGTTTATTGATATATTTGATTTTCTTAAATTATCCAAGACAAAATACCATAATTTTTCTTCTAATCGTCCAGGACGATCTATAATATCGTCCTGGACGATCTATACAAATTTGAATTGTTCATCCAGAATTATCATGATACTATCCAAGACTATCAGGTCAAATTTGCACATCATACTGGATGATTATGTGATTGTACAAGATGATATTTGGCATCATAATTGAGTTTTTAGGGTTACCTAAAGCCCTCTTTTTAAGTATTTTATTTGGGATGATCTTTTAATTATCATGGATAATATTTACCACAAAGATTAATTTTTAGGATTTTTTTAAATCCCTCTACTTAAGCATTATCAAGGCACTTGGTAACTGTCTTTGGCAGCTGTTAAAGCTTCATTCTTATGGAGAAAACTTAAAGAGAGAACTTGAAAGGGAGAGAGAAAAGGGTGGAGTTTGAGAGAGGGAGAAGATCCTTGGAGGGGGTTTCAAGGTAGGGTGGAGGGGGTTTCACATCGTTGCTCTGGAAAGCTTGCACCTTAGTACCATCAGATTCAAGGTTCATCTTAAGAGAAGTTTTGGGAAGAAAAAGATCTCTTTGGTGTCAAAGGACCCGTCTACTCCGTTGCATCGGGAAAAGTGGAAGTGATTTTGTAAGGGATTCTCCACTTAGCTGTGGGGGCTAAAGGAGTGTCACTAAAGATTTAGTGCAATACTTGGAGGGTGCCTCCGAGGAGTGGATGTATGTTAGGTTGGATAGAACCACTATAAATCTAGTGTGTTCTTTCCTTTATTATTTTCACACTTTATTTATGCATTTATTTTTTTTGTGATTAACTACTTGGGTGAAATCTTTGATTGATCTTTTTATTATTAATTTAATTCATTTTTGCTGCAAGATATAAAAAGATTTTGTTTTTGTTAAAGAACTTTTTAATATCTAATTTACCCCCCTCTTGGTTAGCCTTGGTACTAGTTCATAAGGTCTTAATATCCCTAACAAACTTTCATACAACACTGGAATAACAATTTCTAGCACTACTTAATTAATGGAGTGCGACATAGATATTGCAATACTTAATCATCAGTAGCACCGTGACACTACCATTGTAACTATTCATGTCTCGATTTGTTAGTGAACTGATTCATCAATTCATTAAATAGTGAATCCATGTCAGCAAGCACCATAATAGAGGAAACCCTTCAACGCTGTGATGTTAGTTCATTTTAAGGGCACCACAGTGCAACTGTCTCGAGTGTCGTGGCACTAGAATCCATTTTCTCTATTTTTTATAAATAGTTTATTTATAATGTTAGTAGAGTAATTCAATCCCTTATTTAATTTTAGTCTTTATAATGCTTCTCATATTTTTCCTTAGGAGTGACTACTAAGGAAATTCATAAAAGTACTAGATACATTACATTAGAGTATTTGTCTTTTGTTTGTGGAAGTAATTATATAAGTTTATGGAGGAGTATAGAGGAGATAATTAAGTCCATCCAGTGTTATCTTTTCTTTTGTACTTTCTTTTTTTTCTTCAATTAATGAAAATGAATATGTTTCACTTGTTCTTCATGTTTGGCTAATTTCTTCAGTTTTCGATTGATGGTGTAAATGAAATATGGAGTACCAATAAATTCTCTTCTTCAATATGTTCATGATGTTTTCAATATATCAGGTCTTCATGTAATGCACATAGTGGTCATATATATATAGTTAATATCAGGTGTAATGTAGAGCTTAGAAATAGTAAAGCTTGTACAATCAAGTATATTAAATTGTATGATGCAAGCATAGGAACAATTCTTATAATGTATTAAATTTATAGAGATGAATTATCATGAGAGGGTTTTAATAGTGCATATTTTACTTACACTTCTAAGATTTTTATAGAGTGACTGACTATGGAAGTTTATAGTGGTATTAAGGTCGGAAGATTTAATCTATCCTTTGTCTTCTCATTCTTTAATGAGCGGTTAGTGATGCATATGCTATGAATAACATCAATATAAAAGAGAATCATTAAGAAACATATTGTATTTATATTTCATCAATCCAAAACTATTTATCAAAATAGTATTTCATTTCATTATTTTTTTTTAAATTAAGTGATTGAATTTCCACCAAAACTTATTTTAATTGAATAGTATATTTATTATAGTTAAAATAAGCAATACTAGTATTAGAAATTAATTTTTTTTCCTTGTGAGATCAATACTCGACTCTATCACTATGTTACTTAATTTGGAATTTATACTTATGTATATTAAGTTAGGTTTTTATAATTTTTAATATTAAAGAAAATATAAGCATTTATTGTGTATAGATAAAGTCCTAAATCATTTTCATAATTCCTTAGATTACTCCACCACCCTCATCAAGTTTTTGGCATCATTGCTGAGGAAGAATTTATTTTATTTGCAAATTTATTATATTTTTGAATCAATTAAATAATTAGTCCTACAACATTCTTTTATTCATTTGTTTTAATTTATTGATTGCATATTTGTTGTTGCATGCTTACAAGACATAGAGGGGAGGCACACTTAAATTTTGATTCTGAAATTGAGAGAACCTTTTCTAAAATTAGTACCACCAAAATGACTTTTAAAATGGTTGACCCTGTTCAAAAATTAGATCATTCTAAATCTCTTAAAAATTTTATAAAACCTTTAGTAAAAAAAAAATTCACCAATGCAAAAATAGACATCCAAGCAAATAATTTTGAATAAAAACCTATAATCATTTAAATTGTACACAATTCTCAGTTTGGGGGAACTCTAATTGAAGACCTTAACCTACATTTTATAGGTTTCTTAAAAATTTAAGCAAAATGTAAGGATAATGGTTTAGACTTAGATTATTCGCATTTTCTTTAAGAGATAAGGCAAAATGTGGTTAAATTCTTTACCCCCAGGCTCTATTACCACATGGAAAGATTAGATCATAAATTTCTAGGAAAGTATTTCCCACCTTTTAAGATTTCCAAGATAAGAAATGATAATACTTTTTTACTCAGTTAGAAGGAGAATCTACTTATGAGAGTTGGGAGGAATTCAATAAAATGCTTAGAAAGTGCTCTCACCATGCCTTACATGATTGATTTATAATTCAAACTTTTTTACAATGGATTGGTAGGATCTATTAGAGCCATAATTGATGCTACAATCAAAGGTTCTCTTATGTCAAAGCTTTTTGAAGAAGCTAATGAATTAATTAAAGAAATGACAATAGATAATTTTCAGTGGCCATCTGATAGGGTTGACTCCTAACAAAGTGGCTATAGTTTATGAAAATAATTTTTTTATCTATTTTGACAGCACAATTTGCAACAATATCAATAAAATTGAGTATTTTAGCCTTAAATTCCGATTCATCTTTAATTTGGATGATAAAAGCTCAATGGAAGAAAATGATATCCAAGGGATTGAATATATAAATTTAATTAGAAGATATAATAATTCATATTTAAATATAAATAATTCAAGTTGAATGAATCACCCAACTTTAATTGGTCAAATAATAATATTGGAAATTAATAAAATTATTATCAAAATAACCAAGGCATAAATTAGAATAATCAATATCAACCTAATAATAATCTAAGACCAACATATACTCCTAGATTTAATTAAATCAATAAGTATGGAACTAGAAAGATACTACTAGAAGATGTAGTCATTCAGTTTGGAACTCATTTACAAAGTCATGCTGCTTCAATTATAAATTTAGAAATAGAACTATGTTAGCTTGGAATTTCTTTGAGTAGTAGACCCAATGGATCTCTTCCTAGTAACACTAAAGTTAATCTTAAAGAGAAGAAAAGAATACCAATGGGACTCAATTGAGTAATGGAAATTATCCACCTTAGCTAAATGATTAATCTGGGCAAACTATAGTTGAAGACTATAAACTTAGCGCTGCTTGGGAGGCAACCCACCTTAGGTCTAATTAGCTATCTTGTTTGACTGAATACTATAAACTTAGAACTTTTAGGGAGTTATTCCTATCTTTTAAGTAAAGTTTTTCTTAATATTCTAAAAAAACCCCTTTAATAGAGAAGAAGGGAGCAACATAATGTTGTACCTTTGAACACAGAGCACCTGATCGGCCTTAATAATTGAAAGTTTAAATTTTCAAACGTCCCTCCCACTGAAATCTATAAAACCAATTAGGATGAAGTTCTATTTTTATTTCTTTCTTAATCTTGATTGAGTATCCTACTTTCTTGTCCTGAAAATTAAAATTCTAAGTGACAGGTAGAATCAAGCATACATTATCTTCTTCAACGAATAGAAATTAAACCCATAATGATTATTCTTTTTACTTCTCCACATGAAAAGTTTTGACATTCTTACTAAGTTAAATTAATTCAAAATGAAGTTACATGAAGATAAGAAAAATTACTTGGCAAAATATAGGAAGATGCATGGTGGTAGAGTTTTCTTAAATGATTTCTTTCTTGGGCAAGATGTGTTCCTATTTGATTATGAAAAAACGTATTGCCATAATAAAATGAAATCTGGATGGATTGGTCCTTTCACTATCATTTGAATTTTTCCTAATGGTGCCATCAGGAAACATGACAAAAAAGTTTGCAAATCATCAAAGTCAATAGGTATAGATTGAAACCAATTGATCAAAGTGAAGAATTTTTAAGGATTTTTATGTGTTTTTGTTGTTCTAGTTTATTATTTTATAGAAGAGAAGGAAGTGATGGGAGATATTGGCTTGTGTAGTTGAACTTAATTGAAAATTTTGGCTTTGAGAGTCATTGTTGAATATTAGGTTCTATGAGCACTAATTATTATGTAATAGTGTTACGTTATGAATGTTATGTCATGTTTTATTTTCAACATATATTTTATGCGCTCTTTATCACTCATATGAAAGTATGTGTTTGTAATATATATTTATGTGTATATTTACATATTAGCAAATTCCCTTCATGCTTAAATTATTATTATCCACCCATTACGTTTATATTCAAATTATTTAACTAGCCCATAATTTAAATTATGAAAAATTAGGATATTAATAAAACCCTAGACCCTAGTTTAAATGAACTCTATTTATACTTCATGGATTAGAAAAATTAATACTTAAGTCATTCAACTATTTGATCTATTATCCTAAATTAAATTTATAAGTTGTATCTTTGTAAATTAACTTTTAAAAGGTTTAGCATTGTAAATTAACTATAAGATGAGAAAGAGCTAAAGCAAGGGATGATGAACTAATAAAAGTACACTTTTTAACTACAAATATATCTAATTATTAAAATTGCATTATTCATTTGAACATTCAAAAGTTAATGATTAAATCTATAACCTTTAATTTCAAGCTAGGTAAAAAATAAGAAGTATTGATTAAGTTTAACTATTGATATTTTTCAAACTAGAAGTATAACTTTGATTTATTTTTACAAATTTCAGACAGTGATGTAATATCCTATATTTTAGTTATTTTAGAGTATCATTTTTTATTTTTGGTTAATAACTTGATTAGAATTACAAACTTTTATTTGCATAATGACAAACAAGATTTTAAACTCAGGAGGATTTGATAATTGTAAATAAAATAATATTTTATATGTTTATTTATAAGTGAAAATAAGTTATTTTGGCTGTATTTGTGTAGGAAAATACAAAAAATGGGCAAATTTTTCAAGTATGATATAATATTATGGCGTCAGACATAATACCACTATAGTGCCATCATTGACACTGTCAGAGTGCCCAAAAATGGACATGGCGGGGCCCATTCTCTATTTGACAGCATTTTAGTGTCAAAGAAGTCAGCACCGTAAAGCCCATCCAACTATCCTAGTTCTGAAACTTTGGATGAGTCAGCACCACAAAGCCTAGTTTTTGTCTGCAAAATACTATGGTGCCAATCTCCAATAAGCATGTCTTATCATATTGAGCTGCAAAAGGAAAATCTTAATATCTATTTTTAAATTTTTTTTATTTCATCTTCCAATTTCAACTTTTAAAATAAATAGTATATTATAAAGCTACTAAAATATCAGGAGTACTAAAATAAAATCATCCATAAATCTCTTTCATTTCATCATCAATATTAAAAAACGATCATAGTACGTGGCTATGAATAAAGGCTTAAAAATTGAATAATCAAACTAGCTCTGTCTACGAAAAAATCATTAGAAAAAATACATATAGACTCAAACCAGATCCTGAACTGCTAATCATTAGGCTCCTCCTTTTTCCAGACCCAAAAAAATAAAATACAAAATCATAGAGAGAAAAAACACTTGAACTTGCTTGTATCACAAAAAAATAATAATAATAAAAGAAATAGGAGCATAGTAGTTATCCAAGGATTCAAACAATTATACTGAGCAGCCAAATAAACTAAAATTCATATCATAGAACTAAACATAACATATTTTTTTGATTCCAAACTAAATCTCAATAGATTCTGGCCTGTTATGACTCCTAATGTACTTATGACACTAGAATATACTCTTAGGCACTAGAAATGATATTTTTCTCCTTAAACATTCCCGTAGCAACCAGAACATGGCTTTTTAGCCACAAAAATATGCCATATAGACACCAAAATCTCTTGATTCTTTTGTAAAAATGTTTCCAAAAACTTGTCAATTCAACCAATAAAGTACATAATTCAATCACATAAACACAAATTTCATCACATTATAGTAGTTAAAGCATAATTGAGCTCATATCAAAATTGCATAGTTTTTTATAATAATATATAATAGGAATTGCTACTAAGAAAATATTCACCTTTTCAAAATATATTCAAATTTACTTATATAGTATTAAACATCATTTAAGACTTAAATTATAATACAACACAATTTTTTAGAGTCTAGATTATTATCTATTTAATAAAATTGGCACAAATTTTAAAACCTTTGGCTTAAAATTTCTAAGAAATGTTTAAAATATTCATAATCTCCATTTCTATAACATGCAAAAAGTTTCACTTGAAAGTTTTACGAATTCAAAGTTGTCCTTATTTTTCATTAATAGAAATAAAAATTTAATTAAAACATTCAATAAGTTTCCATTTTTTAAAAAATTGAGATAGGAATAATGTGAGCTACATCGATCAAGATAATTTTTAGGACTAATCCGACTATTAAAAAAATTATCTGCAATAGCCCAAATCTCTTTGGTTTCTCTCCTGCTCTCCCTTACTATCAAGTATGACACTCAAATTGAATAAAATAATGGATTTAAAATATATTTTAGTATAGATCATGAGGCTCATCCTGCCTATGTTAAATCATCCATTCCAATTGTTAACTCACCATTAAGGAAGCTAATCTTCCACAAGTTTCTTCTACCCCCAACTCCTCTCTGGATTTAGGTAATGTGCAAACTAATAATAAATGTTATGCTCAATAATCAAAAGAAAATCATTTGAAAAATGAATTGTTGGAAGTTAATATTGCTACTAATACATCTCAAGTTCAACACAATGATATTTAATATTTAAAACTAACCCATTCCAAGAATGCCGAAAAGGCTACTCCTTCAAATAACAAACCTTAATGATTTTCCCCAATATTGCATCTTGGAATATTAGGGGTTTTGAATAATCCTAAAAAAAGTAAAATGGTAAAGAGATTATTTGTCATTACATCTTAAATATGTTAAGTATTTTGGATGCAAAAATCCATAGCCACTTGGCTACTAACCCTAGCTTTCTTCTTAATCACAAAGAAACTCTATAATTAAGCATGCTCATCATAGAGAAATCATGGGATGGGTAATCTCCTAGGAAATTACAATAATAGGAAAAAACCATGAAGCTCTTAAGACAAAGTGGATAATATATCGATAGTTAATATTTTGAGTTGTACAAATAGAATAAGAGCAATACACTAGTTGGAAGATGGGAACAAGTGTCATATATAACAAACTATTATTTCATAGGAGCCACTTCTTCATCTTTATATGGGATAAAGTGTAACATGGTAAGAGTCACCATATGAACTTGTAGGGGCAACCTTTAGAATCCTATCTACTCGGTAGATGATTCTAGGATTATGATAGTAATTAAAATATTAGTTACTTAAGTGGGGGAGATTATGAAATATCTTAAGTAAAAAGAAGCTAAACTCTTAAACATCAAGGTGTCTTTTAGTATAATAGTTAGAATTTTATTAAGAAACTCAATAGTTAAGCCTATTCATCCTAAAGAAATCTTGGGATATATAACCTCTTGGGAAGTCACACCAATAGAACAAAATTGTGAGGCCCTTGGGCCAAAGAACATAATATCTCGATAGTTAAGAGTTTAGGTTGTTACACCCTATGTCTGAGCTTTCCACATCAAAAATATTATCCAATCATCCTATAACACTAACAAAAATAGGATCTACCATAGCTATAATAGTGGTAGTAAAGTCACGTTCAAGCGCCTATGGGAATGTTCTAGTGTTATAAGCACCAATTGGAGTCATAAGGGTCAAAATACTGTGAGATTCTATCAGGGTTTGAGAAGTATGATATGAACTGCTTTATGATATAAATTATAATTTATTTATCTGCTTAGTAATTCTATTTAAATAATTAAATAACTAATTTACTCTTATAATAATTCTCAGTATAATAATTTATTTAATAACATTTAACTACTTAATATTTAGCAAAATATTTAATAAAAAAGTTTGATAATTTAGATCAGCTTGTATGACCTATTGAGTTGTAGTAGCTTACTATAATTTTGCTTCAATTTTTAAGATCTGGGAAGGGGAAGGAGACTATTGTGGGAAGGGTAAGGAGACTTGTGGGAAGGGAGAAGGAGACTACTTCTTACCAGTTTAAGATCATATCTAAGTTTATAGGTATTTCTCTATTTTGACTTTTGTATAATTATGACTAATTTATTATTTAGTTATGTAGCTTTTATATGTACTATAGTGTAGATATATATTGGTGAAATGAAAGAAACCTTCTGGATGGTTTTATTTTCAATATTCAAAATTTTTAATAGTTTTGTTGTCTATAGTTTAATTCACATGGATAATAGAAAAGATTTTGAAATATTCCAAAACAAGATATTGAGATTTTCCTATCAGAACTCAACATGAAAGGACCTATCCTGGCCGGGTTGGGTTGTGACACATAATAATTTTGATGTTTCTAATCTTGGTAGAACATGGTTTAACTGGAATTCTATCAAGGTTTCCTTCCAGCTAACATTTTTTTAGTCAACTTATTCATGTTAGTTTATTCTATTATCATGTCTTGTTGCATAATATCCATTATTTATGCTTCTAATTCTCATTTTGATAGGTTATCTCTCTAGAAGGATATTAGGGCAATATCTACCACTATTATTTTACCTTAGGTTATATTGGGAGATTTTAATTGAAGTAGGTTTAGCAATTAAACAAGGTTTCGGGGAATAGTATTCATAATATCAAGCTTTGGGATTTTAATAACCTCATTTTCAACATGGAATACATGAGCTGGTTTCTACTGGTCATTTCTTTACTTGGTGTAATCAAAGAAGTGACAATCCTATTCATATTAAATTAGATAGAGTGCTTGTTAATGATAATTAGTTAAAGAATTTTGCTTCTTCTTATTATAAAGTTGATAGCCCTAAATGCTCTGACCACAACCCTCTAATTCTGTCAAACTCTACTCTTGAGAATGTTAGGCATAGATTTTCATTTAAAACTTTTGGTTAAATAATGTTGATTACATAGATTCCCTAATCTTTGTATGCGCTTCTCCTTGTGGTTATAACTTGATCTAGTCTTTTTATCATAAGCTCCGAAAACATAAAGGCATTATTAAATTAAAATGTTAGGCCTCTTTTAATCTCATTTCTAGAAGTATTTTAGATTTATAGTGAATTCAAAAATTTTACCTCCTGCAAATTAATATTAATCCTATTAACTCTACGCTTAATATTTCTTTAAAAATATTAATAACCAATTTGACAACTATTATATTTCTTGGTCTTCATGGATCATCCAAAGATTTAAGGTCAGGTGATTATCTAATATTGAAGATGATTTTGGCTTCCTTTATAGGAAATAAAAAGCTAGATACAACGATACCATGATTAATAAAATTACTAGTGCTTCTAGTATTTTCCCTACTCACCATAACATCTCTATTGCTTTCATTGACCATTTTTTGAATCTCTTTAACTCCCCTTAAAATCCAACTTTGAAATACTCTTTTATTCTTGATGGTAAATTTATTCTTGCTCACTTTATTTCCTCTTTAATTTCTTCATTAGAAATAGTCCTGAGCCGGATGGGTTCACCTTTGAATTCTATAAAAAAAAAAAAAAAACCTTTTGACATTGTCTCTAAGAGTTCTTGCTTGCTTGTTTAATTCAAAAAGGTTTTCCTGACACCTTTATTTCTTAAATTAGAGGTTATATTGATAGTGTTTATTTGTATGTTTGTATTAATGATACATTGGAAGGCTTTTTTAGTTCTTCTTCTAACTTAAGATAGGGTTGCCCCATATCTTCTTATTTATTTTGTATTGTCATGGATGCATTATCTAATATTTCAGATGATCTTATTTTTTATCTTGCTTTTGAAGGTTTCAAATATGAGGATATTGCTATCAGTTATTTTCTTTATGTTGATGACCTTTTGGTCTTTAATATGATGAAAAGAGCTCTATTACTTTTTCTAATGGTTCCTCCCAATTCATTGATATATGTAATATTTTTAATATTCGTTGTTCTAGCTCTGAGCTTAAGTATCTTAGTTTACCTATTCCTTTTAAAATACTTCATTTGCTAACTTTCAACCGCATTTGTGAAACATTTCTAGTCATTTGAAGGAATGGAAGGCTAAATCTTTATGTTTTGCTTGTCATTTTTAATTTCTCAAGTTTGCCGACTTCAACACTTTAGCTTATTGGATTAGAAGATATAATATATTATATGTTTATAAATAAATTTTTCTTTAGATTCCTGGGATATTAATTACAAAAAAAGCACACTATATCTTGGAAATTTACGTGTTAGCCTAGGAATATGGAAGGCCTTAGTATCCTTGCCATCCACTCCTTATACTATAGTTACACCTATTCTCTCGGTTGGCATTTATATAATGGAAAAAGATTACTTATATATATAATCGCAAAGCCTCAAAATATTGTAAGTATATTTGCTCTATTGCTAATTAAATAAAAAATATTATTTCTTTTAAGATTCATACTAGCAGTATTCTTTATGTAATATGGGACTCTTTGTGTAACAATAAGGCCTTATGCAAACTCTTTAATTCAACTGATTTGAAATATTTATACTTTATGCAGTTTAGTAGCATTAGCACCCCTAATGTTTGGAATATTACATTTAATTTTCCTCCCTACATCAAAGCTGCCAATGCGAATGTTAGTATTATTTTAGCCCGCTCTGCTAGCATATACAGGGTGGGTACTAACAACACCACTTTTAAAAATTTCACTAAGTATAAGCCACTAAATATTGGAAGTATATATGCTCTATTGCTAATAAAATCAAAAACAATATTTCCTTTAAGATTCACACTAACAGTAGTCTTTCTCTAATACGAGACCCTAGGTGTAACAATAAGACCTTGTTCAAATTCTTTAATGTAGCTAATTTGGAAGATTTACACAATATGAAGGTTAGTAGCATTAGCTCCTCTAATGGTTGGAGCATTCCATCTAATTTTCCTCCCTTCATCGAAGTTGCCATTGTCAATGTTAATATTATTTTATGTGGAGGGACAAAAATAAAAGAATGCTTCATGACAGTATTAGCAGTATTTTTACTTTCTTCTACAAAATCTGAAATGTCATTCTAATAAAAAGTACCTCATTGAAGAATTTTAGAGAGATTAAACAATTCAGTGCTTAATTGTGTTTATATGTTTGTTGGTCTATTTCAGGGATGCTCTTTTAGTATTGCTTTCCTTCTGTTATTGGTAGGTGGATGAGATTTTTGTGAGGTGTAACTTTCTATTCTTCTTTTTGTAGGATATTTTATTTATTGTGTAGGTTGTTCAATTTCATGATGATGGTGAATGTCCACTACAGTAAAGTCGGTTTTTTATGACAAATTTATGGTGGATTTTATGGAAGATTTTTTTTGTTATAAATAATAATAGATTTTTTACACAAAAAAAAATCAATGATCTTTTTGTGGCTGAATATCCACTGCAAATTTACGATGGTATATATGCTGCAACTCCACAAATTTGATGCAAATGATGCTATCTACCTGATTGAATGTGCATCTATTTTATTTGTTCTATTTTTTCGACTTCTCACCTCTATCTCCTTTAACTTTCCCTCTGTGCTTCTTAGCCTCCTTCAATGATGTTCTTGCCCGTCGCCTCCCCTAATTCGATGATGTTTGTGTTCCTGTTGCATCGCCACCTTCGATGACATTCCTTCCTGTTGCCTCAGAGGTAACACCTCTTCTCACCATTCTTTTCTCACATCTAAAGTCACACCTTCTTCGAAATGGGAGCTTGGTCGTTGAGAAGGTATCCAACTTTCTTCCTTCTGTGCGCTTCTTCGTTCAAATCCGTGAATCGGCCAAACCCTGCTTGATATGTTTGATATTCTCTTGTTGATATGAGTATAAGGTAAACTCTAATTATAGAGGTATTATTAGAGTTATAGAGGTATTATTAGGTTTAGGGTTCATGTTTTAGATATCAATAAAAGTACATGTTATAGATATCTTGGGTTTATTGTTCTTAGTGATCGTAAAATAGATGGAGATATTATATGGTTAAAGTGGAGGACTGAATCAGGCTTGTTGTATGATAGAATAGTCCCCCTCAAATTTAAGGAAAAATTCAATAAGATGTGGTGAGACTTGTAGTGCTTTTATAGTAGAATGTTAGTCATTTTAAAAGAAGCATAATATAAAGTTAATGTTGTAGAGATGAGGATACTCAGGTGGATGAGTGGCTTTACTCTTAGAGAGATGATAGGAAATGAGCATATACATGAAATGGTTGGAGTAGCTCCAGTGGAAGATAAGAGTAGAGAGAGTTGTCTTAGATAGTTTAGTCACATACATGCTCATTTTGTATGCTTGAAGTGGAGGAATGCTTTATGCTTGTTGTGTGATAGAAAACTTAGGAGTGTTTGTATTGCCAACAGGTGGAAAACTTGATAGCAGAGCTAGAACATGTCTGAAAATCATAAGCAGACATTAACATTTAGATACTGAATGAGCTTCAGAGAATAAGAAAGCATATTGGTAAAAATCAGCTTGCGCCTGCATTTGCCGAGCAGGAGCGTGAGGATACAAATTCTTCTTAGAATGTCTTTTTAGGTTTTTGATGCATTTTATTTTTTTATGTATAAGAACTATGTTTACTTTAACTATGTTGTAGTAATTGTAAAATAGTTGGAATGTGATTGTATATTTGAACAGTTAGATTGTGATTATAGAACAATGTGTGTTTTATGTTTATTTTAGTAGTATTTATTGAAATATTTGTATTATTAACTTCTTCATTTATCATTATTAACTACTGCTTTTAAATTGCTTGGATTGTTATTGATGAAAAGCTTAATAACTGATGGTAGTTGCTTTTTTTTTTGTTTAAGCTACATGTTTCCGGCAGATTTGCGAAGGAATTTTTGCAGCAAACATCAAAATGTTGTGACAGAATATTCTATCACAAATTGCAGCGAATTTGCGGCGGAATCACCAACGGGTGGCTAAGATGAAGACATCATTTTCTAGACGTTAAATCCATCATAAATCTGCTGTAAATCCATCGCAAAATATTTGCGGTGGATTATGCCTGCCTTAAATATTTTTAAGACGTGACTTTTGCCATCAGAATGTAATCCGCTGCAAAGCTAAATTTTGACAAATTTAGCTTGTTTTGTGATGGATTTGTCCGCCGCAAAAAGATGAGTTTCCTGTAGTGGTCATTCGTGCTCCAAGTAGTCCCCCTGAATGATCATTTTGGCAACCGGTTTTCTTTTTCTTTGATGGCCCAAGTGGCAATCAAGGGAAAATCCTTAGTGTTTAATCTTATAACCTGGAAGAATTGATTTTTTGGGCATTCTGAGTATATGTTTAGGCTGCTGCCCTTATTCTCTCATGTGCTTGTTAGCTGTTTTTGGTTTTGATTTTAGAGTTTGATGGATTTGGCCCTTTTTACACTTAGCCTTCTTCTCTCATCAGTTTGAATTGTATTTTGTTTTGACTTTTGTCTTGTAATTTTTTTCTTATAGTAAATGAAGCTAAGCACTGCCCTTATACGTCCCCTTAAAAAAAAAACTTTAATACCTATATTTATTTTTTCTATGAGAATACATTGATACAATTTTTATCAAAATTTTCAAAAGTTATATTCAAAACTGGTTCGAAATAAGGAGTAAAGGATAGAAATAATGACCCACATACCAAGAAGTCAGATTCTTAGTAATAAGCTTTACCATAGCAATTAACCACGGAAGGCATGTACGTCTCAATGGAGCACCATTGTTCCAAAAGAGTATAAATTGTTCCACTGCAATTTCAAATAATAAAAACCATATTCTTTCCCAAAGATCTCTTTGAAGTGATTCAGAAGAACATCCTGAATGCTACTTTATCCAGAAATTAGTACATTGTTTGAAAAGAACATATATTGTATCGTTTGTTTTTCCCTCTCCATTTAGCAATCAAATCACACAAACATACACAAAAAAGTGAGTAATTGGATGATTTATTCTAATATGAGTGAAAAAAATAATTACCATATAAATATGTGTGTTAATTAGCATAACCACTAGTAATCATCAAACTCAACTTACAGGAGCAATCATATAAGTGTCGATACAAGCAGTAGTAATAGAGAGAATACCACATTTTATGATAGTAATAAGACTATCTAGCACAAGTACTATGATTTAATGCAAAAACAAGCATAAGAAGAATGTTAGCGACAAGTTACCAAATAGACATTCATTGATGTCATTGAATAAGTGAAAGAACAAGAACATAAATCTACATTATAGAGCAATGAGATAATTTTTACATTGTTTACCATTCAAATGGCCTACATTCATGTCTAATTTCGCACCAGATTAGGATTCAATTAGAATCCGTCCATTCCTCAAGCTACAGAAAAAAAACTAAACAAATATGTTTTACAAACAAAATTTCTACAGATCCTTAAGACTTGGCACAAATAATATTACAAGATAAAACCTTCTAAAATCTTTCTAAAATTTTAGCGATGAGCCTATCACAAAAAATCAAACTACTAAAATTTACAAATCTTAACTCTTTTCAAAAGCTACTAAAGACATTGAGAGAGAAAATCACCTAAGTGAAGCCAATGAGATAAGCCCAAGAAGTTCTCAAAATTTTCTTAAGAAGTCTTTGCAATCAATTCAAAAATCATCTTCCAACAACACTTAAAGATAGTCATTACTGCCATTTTCCTGACATGATGAAGGCCCTATTACAATAGACATGAAAGGGCCCGTTGCTTACTATTTGACATGGGGTAATACGAATATAGTATTGATAAATAATCATAAATTTTTTTTTATCATAATTTGCTGAAAATATGACATAAAAAAATATGATATCATATATCAGATTGTATGTACATCTGAATAAATCAAATAGAGTAAAAATTAAGCCTAAATTCAAAACAGATAATATAATCACCTAATTAATAATAATTTACCCTTAGTTGACCTTTAAAAACATAATTAATAAATAATGTAAAAAGTTCTCAAATTTTATGAAATCTCTGGTAATGTTTAATATAATTTCATTCTTTATCTGCATATTCATAATCTTTGAATTGTTGATTAAATCAAACTCAATCAATTTACAATATAGAATACTTGAAACACACCCAATATATTAAATAATCTTAGATATTTACCCTACGGCCATTAAACATTTTGAGCTCGTCTCCAAGTTGCAGTGCTCTAAGTCAACTATAATAATGTCATCTCATTAGTTCGGCCAATAATTTTATTACTTATAAAATACTTAGCAAATCATTAGAAGACCACATAAAATTTCTTAGCGTCAAATCTAGCTGCACATGAGCCGAAGTCCTACGATCAACAAAGATAAACGAGCCAAAAATTTTAATCTTAAGAGAATAATGAAAACTAGGAACTCTATTCAACTCAATGATGATTGGAATTTCATAAGAAAATTTCCTAAAAAATCCTTCTTGAGCAGCTTTAAGATATAAAGAATCCTGTTAACCATTGAACAACATGCTGTCCATATGCACATAAGAAAGATTTCTTCTAAAGATTAATCCAATAAACTTTCTACCAATAAGAGGAGAATTCAAAAGATTGCAACTTTAATATAACAATAAATATAGTATCAAAAAAAAAAGAAAAACTTTCTACCAATTGCAACTGAAATTGTCTATATCAAAATATACTAATATTAAAGTCCCCACAAATTATTTAAAAGACCAGAGATATTAAGCTCTCAATCTTCTAATCTTATCACAAAACATCAACTTCTCCTCAGTTTTTCGATGGTCACTTGCAGATATATGCAAATGGGTTCATGCTATATGAGCTGCCCTACATAGGATAAGATCAAGGATGTGCACATTCTCGGCAGGTTTATTCATAAGACTCACCTTAACAAGCCTTCGCTATAAGGAGAACAAACATGAATTCATCCAAGTGGGGTCTCGCAATATATGAGCTATACTCTAGATGAATAGATCAAGAATGTGCTTACTCTAGGCAATTTTTCTCACAAGACTCGCCTTAACAAGCCTTTGACAGAAGGGGCACTCCCAGGATGATCTTCTTCTCTCAACAGTTGTCCTCAGCTAAGGTTATCCACTTTTCTTCAATGTCCTAGTTTAAGCTAAAGAAAGCACATGACTATAGAGCTCATTATCATAACATTGTCAACTATATTGATCCACGGCTCACTGTCACATTTGCATAGAGATTCATTACTCATCTAGAGGTACTCAATTTGATAGTCTTGGCTTAGACACTCATTCATAAAGACTCTAGATTGAACATTCGCACTCATTGAACATGATTAGCCCCCCCCCCCCCCCCCCCCCCAAAAAAAAAAAAATCAGTAAGGGTTTCAGGGGTAGAGAGCTATGTCAAAGGTAGAGGATCACTCATGCAACTACCAACTAAGTTTACATGTTTGTGTCAATCTAAACCTATCATATCATATATTAATTTCTTTTTTTTTTTTTGGTGTGGCCTTTCCATTGGCCCTCTTAACTCTATATATAAATAAAGGTTAAGATGTATAGTTGGGAATTTATGTCATTTTTACTCATGTTATTTTCTTCTTATAGAGAGATGTGTCTAAAGTATTTAGAGGGTATGTAATTTAGGATCCCAATTTATTCCTTCATTGCATCTAATTTCAATTTTAACTAAAACGCATGAATGCAAAAAAAATATGTCACTACAGGAAAAATGTCAAATACCGGCGGTTTGCACCGGCGGTTTATGGACCGTCGGTATTACCGGCGGCGTCGCCGGCGGTCTAGCCGTCGGACTCTAACGACGGCCAAACCGGCGGCTTAGCTACGATACACCGCCGGTAATACCGACGGTCTATAAACCGCCGGTAAACCGCCGGTAAACCGCCGGACATCAATATGAACCGGCGGTCTAAACCGCCGTTGATAAGTGATTTTTGTCCGGCGGTCCAGACCGCCGGAAAACTGCCGGTAAAAGCCCTAATACGAGTCGCCTCGCTCCGCTCATTTCATTTTCACTCTTTCCTTCTCTCTCTCGGTCGCTCGCTGTACCGTGTCCTCCGCTAGTCCGATCAGCCCCCGACGAAGGAACTCCGACCGCCGCCGAACCCAGTCCGACCGCCGCCGACCCCAGTCCGACCGCCGCCGACGAGTCTACTCCGACTCCCGACCGCTGACCGATTCCGACCCCAAACAATCCGATTTCTATTTTAAGGTTATTTTTTATGGTTTTTCTTTGATTATTTGGTGCTACTCCATGTTATATTATCTTTTTAGTTAATGTTTCATACTTTAAAAATGTGGGAGAGAGTTATGGAGCATAGGTTTAGGTGTGATACTAATGTTTCTCAAAATCAATTTGGATTAATGCTTGGTAGGTTTACAATGGAAGTCATACATTTTTTGAGAGGTTTGATGGAGAAATATAATGAGAATAAGGAGGATCTATATATGATATTTATCTATTTAGAGAAAACATATGTTAATATTCCAAGAGAAGTGCTATGGAGGGTTCTTAAGAAGAAAGGAGTTAATAATGCTTATATTTAAATCATTATTGATATGTATGTAGGAGCTATTACTTGTGTTCAAATACATGGTGGTTTGATCAAGTATTTTCCTATTTCGGTTAGATTATATCAAGGATCAGCAAGAAGTCCATATCTTTTTTGCTTTACTCATAGATGTTCTCACTAGACATTTGTGAGAGGATGTACCTTGGTGTATGCTTTTTACTGATGATATTCTTCATGTTGATAAGACTAGAAAGGGAGTTGAAGGAAAACATGAATTATGGAGGTTAACTATAAAGTTTATAAGGTTTTTGCTTCAATAGATCTATAACTGAATATATGATGTGTACTTTTAGTTGTAATAGACCTTGTGAGGGGATTATGGCATTGGGTGATCAAGACATTAATAAGAGTTAACTTGGTCAAATTGACCAAGTCGAACCCCAAGACCCTCTCCAATGGGTTCAGAGAGTTGAGTTGAGTCTGTTGGGCCTAGACTTGTACCCTGGGTCAACCCGGTTGACCAAGTCAACCAGGGTTGACCACCTTGCCCCTTTAGGCCCCAAATCAAATCTATGCATTTATTTTATTTAAATGCAACATATGGATAAGCTTTTATTCTTTTAGAGCATGATTAAGTCCTTCAAAGCATAAAAATCTATTTGGATGTATAACAGTCTGTTTATGCCTCCAACATGTAGGGTACGTTTACTTCAACGTGCAAATGACTATCCAAGAAGAGAGATATTGGATGTATAACAGATTGTTGCTGGGTCGAAAAGGATTGACAGTTGAATTTATAGAGGGAGTTGAAACTTTCATTCAAGTTGCATCTCAACTGCCTTCCTTTCAATTTGATAAAATGTTTAGATGTCCGTGTTCAAAGCATAAAAATCTAGCATTCCTAAAGCCCGATGATGTGAAGCTTGATTTATATCGTAGGGGATTTCTTCCAAACTATTGGATTTGGACATCACATGGCGAGTACAAGCCACATAGAGATGCTCATGCTGGTTCATCTATAGCTTATGAAACATTTGATGAAGATTAAATAAGTAGACCCTATGAAGACCTTATTTTTGATGTAGCAGGTCATAATTTAAGGTCTAATGTGGAAGAGCCACAAAATGTAGAGACACAAAAATTCTTTGAGTTATTACATTCAGCTCAAAAGCCAATTTGGGAAGGTTGCAGTACGCATTCGGAATTATCCATTACAGTGAGGATGCTAAGTATTAAAACTGAGTATAATATTCCCCGTGAGTGTTTTAATAACGTTATTGGTCTTATGAAGGAAACTAATCCGGCTGACAATTTAATTCCCTCAGACTTGTACCGAACAAAGAGATTAGTATCCAAGCTGGGTCTCACTGCTACAAAGATTGATTGTTGTATCAATGGATGTATGTTATACTATAAGGATGATGCAGTAGAAGTTATTTGTCGCAGCTGCAATGCTCCTCGTTTTAAGCAAAACTCAGGAAAACAACGTCGTCCAAAGAAAGATGTGCCATATTCCCGTTTGTTTTATTTACCAATCATTCCAAGACTTCAGCGGCTCTATGCATCAATGAGTTCAGCAGGCCATATGAGATGGCATAAGGAGAAAATAGCAAAAAGTGATGTTCTTTCTCATCCATCAGATGCTGAAGCGTGGAAACATTTTGATCGAGTGCATCCTTCATTTGCTGCTGAACCCCGCAACATAAGATTGGGATTATGTACTGATGGTTTTACTCCTTATAGTCAAACAGCTACACCGTATTCTTGTTGGCCAGTTATATTAACACCATACAACCTGCCACCAGAGATGTGTATGACTACTCCGTTCACGTTCTTAACTCTGATTATACCTGGACCACATAATCCGAAGGCAAAGATTGATATCTATTTGCAACCATTAATTGATGACCTCAAATTATTATGGGAAGAAGGAGTGCTCACATATGACATATCAATAAAATAAAATTTTCTCCTTCGAGCTGCTTTGCTGTGGACTATCGGTGATTTTTTAGCTTATGGTATGTTGTCTGGTTGGAGCACAGCAGGGAAATTAGCATGTCCTTACTGCATGGAGAACAGTAAAGCTTTCACATTAAAACATGGAGGAAAAAATACTTGGTTTGATTGTCATCGTATGTTTCTAAATGCTAATCATCAGTTCTGAAGAAATAAAGAAGCATTTGTTAAAAACAGAATTGAGCGATCACCTCCTCCACCCAGATTAAGTGGTGATGAGATACTACAGAGACTTTCCAACATTCCAACAATTATTGATTATCCAATGCTATCAGAATCTAAATTTTCGGGTTATGGTGTTCAATATAATTGGATTAAAAAAAGTATTTTCTGGACATTACCTTATTGGAGAACTAACTTGATAAGACATAACTTGGATGTTATGCACATTGAGAAGAACTTTCTGGATAATATTTTTAATACAATTATGGATGTTAAAGGCAAGAGTAAAGATAATGTCAAAGCAAGAATGGACATTAAAGAGTTTTGTCAGCGAAAAAATTTGGAGTTAGTAACAACAACTGACGGTAAACTAATGAAGCTCAAAGCTCCTTACTCTTTCACGTTAGAGTAAAAAAGAATGATATGTCAGTGGTTTAAAGGTTTAAAAATGCCGGATGGTTATGGATCAAATATAAGCCGATGTGTTGACTTGAAATCTGCAAGGTTATTTGGACTCAAAAGTCATGATTGTCACATAATTATGGAGGTTCTTCTTCCGATCATAGTCAGTATGTTACCCGATTACATATCAAATCCGTTGATTGAGCTTAGCATTTTCTTCAAAGATTTATGTTCATCTAAACTAAGTGAAAATGCTTTACGGAGGTACGAGGATAACATACCAATCATCCTATGTAAGTTAGAGAAGATATTTCCCCCGGGTTTTTTTGATTCTATGGAACATCTTCCAGTCCATCTACCTTACGAAGCTAGAGTTGGTGGACCTGTACAATATCGTTGGATGTATCCTTTCGAAAGGTAAATGTGTTAAGATTTTTATTAATTACTCAATATTTTTGAATCAGTTAAGATAACATATTTTTATTTGATTAATAGATATCTGAACAAGTTGAATAAATATGTTAAGAATAAAGCACGACCAGAAGGATCGATATGTGAAGCATATTTATCTCAAGAAACAACTCACTTTTGCTCATACTATTTCGAGCCACATGTAAGGAGTACAAGAACAAAAATGGGTCGTAACATGGACTTCGATGTAAAAGAACAATCACATGCTACACTAACAGTATTTAGAAGGCAAGGAAAGCCTAGTGGCAAATGTGTTGAAAGATATCTCAACGATTTAGAAATAAATACAGCGAATTTGTATGTACTACTGAACTGTGAAGAAGTTGAGCCAATCTTAGAGTAAGTTCTAACATAATGTTAATAATAAATTAGTAATGTTTATTTAAAATACTTATGTATTATTTGTCACCAGGTATTTCGTAAGCAATTTGCCTTTGACAGATTCAAGGAAAATTGAGCAAGCTGTTGCAAATGAATTTCCAACTTGGTTCAGATCATATGTGAGTACATTTTTTTTTATAAATTTAAATCTTATTTATTATCAAAAATACTAAAATTTGAAAATATTTTTAGGTACAAAATCCTGATAACAAATGTTTCGATAAAGGTTTGCAAGCATTAGCATGGGGTCCAATGCGAAAAGTAAAAATTTGGCCAATATATATAGTGAATGGGTTCAGATTTCATACCAAATCGTGGAGTGAAGGAAGAAAAACTAAAAATTGTGGAGTATGTGTTAGAGGAAACACTCATGAAGAAGATGAGTGTGATTATTATGGTATTTTGAATGAGGTCCTTGACTTGGAATACCCAGGCGAAGGTGAGAATTTTGTATGCTTATTTAACTGTTAGTGGTATGATCCAGAACAAAATAGAGGCACAAGGGTTCATCCTGTGTATGGTTTAGTAGATGTTAAACATAGTAGAAGATACGGAAAGTTTGATCCATTTGTGTTAGCAAGCCAAGCTATTCAAGTTTATTTCAGCAAATATCCCAGTGGTCGCAGAGACAAACAAGATTGGCTAGCTGTCATAAAAACAAAAGCATGGGGAATAATTGATCAACAATACATTGTAGCAACTGCACATCAAGAGGATGAGATGTCAAGTTGTATGCCTGTTGAAAGTGAGGAGTTGACAACTACAACCTCTACTATTGAAATGGAGTTAGAATATGTGAATAGTTCAACTAGTTCCGGCGAAGAAGAGAACGAGGATGAAAGTGAAGATACCCTTGAGAGTGATGAAAATAGTTTTGATGGTTCTGATTAGTTTTTGTAATTTAGAATTGTAGAATACTAATATTTTGTAATATTTTGACTGCTTAGAAATGAAATTGTTATTTGCCAGCTTGTAATTTATTAACTATTTTATTAACTACTTTTTATAATTCAATAACTGCTTTATTAACTGCTTCTCGTTATTCATTACCTGCTTCATTAACTGCTTTTCAATGCTTTAGTAATTTTGTTTTTTTTTAATATTGCAGATCTAGATGGCTTCAGGCGATGAGCCTCCGCGTAAATCATTTGCTTCAAAGTTCCGCCGGAAGAAGATTACTATTAGCAGACCCACACAGGCTGAGGTAGGTGAGGGGTCTTCAGTTCCACCAGATCTACCTACATCACCACCTGCCAGGAGCCAGCAGCATTCACCAGAGCAGGGTCAGGGACATTCAGATCCACCTCCTATTGTACCGCCATACTTCCCTATCCACTTCCCTCCTCCCAGCTCGACGAGTCCCCGCTTCCCCTCTCCAGATCAGACACATGCTTCCCCATTCTATCCATATTACCCCCCACCATCATCACAGGCAGCTGGTCCATCCACTGGTCCCCACCCTCCTTACCCTTACCCATATTACTACCCCTTTCCGGTGCAGTACGAACAGGGTGGACCATCTAGACCACCAGAGATTGGCGCTAGCGATCATGCAGCAGCAACAGATAAGCGTCAATACATCGAGCCTGACGGCGATAAGTAAGTTCAATTTTAGTTATTAAGTTGTTTTTATGTTGATATATAACATGTTATTGACAAAAAAATCACTTGCAGCTTCAATCCTTCAAGGCCACCTATACATATGATCCGGGATATAATAAAGAATAAATATGATGCTCCTTACTTATCCTGGAAGAAGATCCCGAAGCCAGTTAGAGATATATGGTTTGGAGAATTTCAGGTATGTTTTTTTGGTATGATTTCAAATATATGCTTTAATTTGTACTAATCCTAATCATTTCGATATTGCCTAAATTTTTTCAGAAAGAATTTAGGTGGTTGCCTGAGTACAACACGAGGATCAGATCAAATTTTGAGAGGAGAGGAGCGACTCGTCTCAGAGACATGTTCACGGACATCAGAAAGTCCGGGCAGCGTCCTAATTGGATTGGAGAGGGCGTTTGGGCTGATTTGAGTAGTGCTTGGGGTACCCCTGAGTTTATAAAAATGAGAGAGCAGAATAAACAGAACAGAGCCTCCGACTGCGGCGGTTTAGGAAGCTCTCTTCATACTGATGGATCTGTACCTCATACGAAACATAGGCGGCGACTGGTAAGTGTTTTGAATTGGTTTATTACATATATTTATGTTAGTATAACTAAGCATCAAATTTCCAGAAAGAGTATCTTGGTCGGGAGCCAACACCATTGGAGCTGCATACAAGAACTCATCAACATCAAGATGACTAGCAGTGGGTTGATGAGAAGTCTAAGAAGGCTCATGTAAGTAAAATTTTTTGGATTTTTAGAATAAAAATTTATTTTAATAAAACTATTTGTAACTCGCAGGATGATTTCTTACGAGCTAGAGAAAGTCGGCAGTCCACTGGCGAGGGATCATCTTCTGGATCGGCCCATATTTCTAAGTACCATATATGGTCAGAAGTTGTTGGTGGAAGACAGAGGGGGAGGGTATATGGCATGGGTTCACAGGCTTTTGCTATTGAGGGCAGTTCATACACCTCTGCATTTCATGATTCAAGTGGAGCTGAAGAATCTGTAAGTGAGAGGGTTGCAGCACTTACTAGAGAGATTGAAGAGATGAAAAGGGTTCAAGCTAGAGAGATTGAAGAAATGAGGAAGGCTCAGAATGAAATGCAAGCAGAGTTGCAATCCTACAGAGCTGGAAAACAAAGGAAGAAGGACCAACAGGAGAAGCCATCTGCAGACAGTGAGGATACCGATGATGATTAGATGTTTATTATGTTTGATGAATGTATTAATTAGAACTTGTGAACTTGTGATTATAACATTATCATGAACTATCTTGTGAATTTGTGATTGTAATGTTATGATGAATTTTTTATTTTATTTGTATTTTCTGGTTGTGATGAATATAGCAGCGTGTTGCCCAACATATATTGCTTTTTCTGCAGGTTTAGACTTTAGGGTGAACCTCCCTCAAATAGAGGGCATGCTGTCAATTTTTTTTTTCAGGTGCTACAGGTTACCGGCGGCTAACCGGCGGTTTGGCCGCCGGAAACGACGATACCGGACGGACAAGATAAGCCGTCGATTATAATATTAAACCGCCGGTAATTACCGGCGGTTACCGACGGTCGCCGACGGTTCTACGATGAACACCCGACGGTTTAAACCGTCGGTAATACCGACGGCTATAACCGTCGTCCACCGCCGGTAAATTACCGGCGGTCTAACGGTGCCGTCCGGCGGTCTACGAACCAGACGACGCCAGTTTTAAACCGCCGAAAAACCACCGGTAACGTGACCGGCGGTTACAGTACCGGCGGCCTAACCGCCGGCAAACCGACGGTTGAAATTCCGGTGGTTACCGGCGGTATTAGCAGCCGAAAAACCGCCGCAAAAATAAACCGCCGGTAACACGCCGTCGGAAATGGTTTCCTACGCTATTTTTTCTGACGGTTTACAAACCGCCGTTAGACCGCCGGTAACATTAAAAACCGCCGGTAAATCTAGACTAACCGCCGGAAAAAACCGCCGGTTTTCAGCGTTTTTCCTGTAGTGTTTCTTTTTCTAAATCAGGATCCAAGATAGAAGTTAAATAGATACTTAATTTCTTGTTGAAAAATAGGATAAATCTCAACATATATTTTTATTCAAACAGTAATAGAATACATACCAAGGCCCCAGCCATTGCAACAAGATAGAAACAGACTCAAAACCAATAGCTAGAGGCAATATAGTGAGAGCACCTGCCATGCGACCGACCACATACCATCCATAGGTGAGAGCGCCCGAACAACCAAACCTCCAAGCAATCCAAACACAAGAGAAAATCACCTCGATTTCCAAACAGTCTAGCCAGCGAGGGGAAGCTGGGGGCTTCCTTATCATTGTTCACCAAGCCGCCAAAAACCATCACAGAAGAGCAAGTAGAAAAGAGAAAGAACCTATTTATTTTTACCTTTATTTTTATGCTTATTGCCACCATTAGAATGACTAGGGACCGCAAGAATGACAGACTCAACCTCATCACAATCATCGAAATCCTCTTCTTCCCCCCCATCAAACGAATAGGAGACGCTCAAAAATAGCCAATCATTTTGCACCAAAACAAAATTTTTGCCAAATTTAGCCACCTGAAACTTCAATTCACCAGTAGATATAACAGTAATCAGAACATTAAAAAAAGTTGTTGAACTACCAGAAGAACCGTTGTGATAGGTGAAACCACTTTATTTTGGACCAAAGAATGAGTAGGGGAGGAAACACTTAAAGGCACCTGTTGGTGGAATTTTGAAAATATGTTTTGAAAATATTAGTTTTCTTTGGGACTTAAAATTGAATTCTAAAATCGAATTGTCTCGTTAGAAAAAGTATATCACCTCGAGAGGTGAGAATAAAATTTCATAACGGTATTCAGATTTAGAATTATGAAATTCGTCTTGAATATTATGACCGGATGCTAAAGAAAACTTCATATGGCCCCGAAGGGACAAAATGAGGTTCAATTGAATATTCAGCTACAATATTCAAGAAGTGTGATCGTTAGGTTCACATCCAAAGCCTTATCAAAGAAAGATGTATCTCCCCGAAGGGGGAAAATATCATTCGATGATAATTCTTTGAATATAATAACAATGATCACTAATATTTTAAATTTTCCCAGAGAAATCCAATTGAGTTTTGAAAAATCAATTTTTAAAATCAGGTGCGTGTGTGGTTCCAAATCTCCTACGAGCGCAAGCCCTCGTAGTTAATTACATCGTAGGGAAATGAGGTCTCCTACGAAAACTCTCGATTAAAATAATGGCAAAATTTTGTTAGAATTTCTAGGAGTGATATCAAAAAGAGAAGTGAATTTTGGAAATTCAACAGGGAATGGATCAAAATTGAGCAGTTATTAACGGAGTCAAAGGATGAGAGATAGGGGACACTTTGAGATTCCAGAACCATCCGGAAGTGTCCCAACTTAATCTAAGTGTTAGGCTTTATGTTTTAGGATTGAAATGAAGCTTTAATTAGAGTTAAGTATTTTATTAGAAATTTGGGACTATATTCCCGAAATTTGGGGTCTTATAATCAAAGATCTGCCCCGGATCCTAAATCTATTTTGGACACTGGACCACAGTCGTCCGATCCTAACTAATGCAGTGCAAGGTCTGGACTTACCCCGGCCTGGATTGGGGAGCCAGCTAACCACCTAATCGATTTAAAATACATGAACCCGGTCTTTTTATGAAAGAATGGTAGGGACGTTGTAATTAAAGTTTTGGGGAGGCGGGGCCGACATCTAGAGATTTTCCTAATTGGCCCCTTGGACTTATGTTGGGTGCTAAAATGCTAAGGACTATGCAATTAAAATTTTGACTCTTTAAGTGTGTCTCTAATGCAATGCATGCTGGTTAACAACCTCAAATCAAGTATGCTTGAAATTTTAAAAACAGGCTTAGAAAATAATTTTTTAGAAGACTGGACTTCCCCAGGTCCGGCACCTCGTCCTCATAGGTCAGACTATCCGGACTCTACCCGCAGGCGGGGAAGGGTCTAAAACAAGGAAAGAAGAATGCAAAAATATGCATGCGACCCCAGGGTCGATCCCCGGCTAATTCCCTAGATTCGTTATCTTTCTATGTTATTTAGACTCACTAAAATTTTAGACTTTTAAAATTATGAGTATAAAACTTTCACACCCTCACGAGCCTCACGTATCCAGGCGAAAACAAAGAGCGGCATGCAATCGCCAAAAAACTAGTAAAAACAAATAATCCTAAAGGCAATCAAATCATCACATCAAATACAAATTAATTAATAAATGTCCATAGGCAGAATTGCCTTGCTTATTACAAACCAGAATATTACAGAAAGTAAAGTGGCCGGGCACCACTGACAACAACCCGAATTCTAAGCCTAGTAATGACGCAAGTTATTTTGAGTGGGATACTCTCAATCTTCAAATCTTCGAATCTTCAATTTCATTCTTCTTTTGACTCCTTTTCTTCAATCTTCTTGGAATCTTCGTAGTAGATTACCCAAATGGATAAGAGGGCACTTCCCTCTAAGGGGAAGGCCACTCCTTCCTCTTTGGGTAAGGAAGAGGTATGATCCAAATTTGGATTTCCAAATGGAAAAGGAGTGTTCCCCAAAGGGGTATCCTTTCCTCTTTGGAATCCAAGCTTTGGATCTATGTATCCCAAACTCAAACTTAACTTTCACAACACTTAACAATTATACAAATTACATTGATATCAAAATAAAAATCTAGACTCACCTGCAAGGTTATCCTAAGCAGTTAATATAAATAAAGCAGTTATTTCCAAGAAGTTATATATGAGCAGAAAAGAAATTAAACACACTGGCCACGCTCTTTTTATGATTTGGGGGCTTTAGCAGCTGAAGCACCTGTGCAAAGAGTTTATAATATTTATGCATTTTTTTTTATTTGCCCCCCTTTTTTTATTGCCCTGCATGAGCGCGGCCACCTGCAGAAAACTATGTCAACATCCAGATCGTACCTAACCTAAGGGTAATCTAGTCGCCAAACACATCAATCCATCCACAGAGTACAGAAAAAGTAAGCAGACATAGCAAAGCAATTTCATCCACAACATGCAGTGAAAACTACAAAAAATCCGGCACACAGCAGTAAAGTAAACACCGGCCTAACCTAGATCTAGAGTTGGTTGTCCTAGCACATCATCTAAAGTGTGTGAGAAAGGTCGTGTGGCTGGGGTAGATCCTAAAGTGGGTTCTTAATTGAAGTTGTCTAAAGGTCTGGATTTGTTAAGGCTTAAAAGGGAATTTGAATTAAAATTTAAGTATTAATGAATTAAGAATTTTAATTAAACATGTTTTAAAAGTTAATTGATTACTACCTTTGTTTCACACCGAGGCCGTGAAGTTTATTTCACCTTCCTTGGGGCTAAGCTAATAGCCTCGTAGGCCTGGGTTACCCAGTAGCAATCGGGTTTGATTAAGTTATTTAAATTGGTTGGAATTAAAAGAGTGAATTAATATTAAAATGAGTTAGTTACTGATTTTAAAAGCTTGATTAATTTAAGTTTGCCATTAATTGATTCGTGGCGTTGTGCCACCAGGCTCGAGGAACCAGCCTCCTTAGGACACTTAGCCCCGCAGCCCGGAGTAGTCCAGCCGATAAACCAAATTAATGTAATTGAATTAGAGATTTTTAAAATGTTAAATAATTAAAAATTAATCCATTTTAAGGTTTGACACCCTTTAGAATCCATTCGTGGCGTTGTGCCACCAGGCTCGAGGAACCAGCCTCCTTAGGACACTTAGCCCCGCAGCCCGGAGTAGTCCAGCCAATAAACTTCAACTTTAGGGTGGTTGTTGTGTTTTAAAGGATTTGTTAAGTGTTTTGGACATTAAACCAATATTTTCTGAATTTTAGAATGGTTTGAGCCTTATGAATTTTAGAATATTTTAATAATTTAATTAAGGGGTCAAAAATTGAATTCTTTTATTAAGCTCAAATTCTAGAAAGTTTGTATTTTATCAAAATACTAGGCCTAATTATGAGTTGTTAGACATGTGGCACATTCAATTTTGAGTTTTCTATCAAAAGTTATGATTTTTAGAAGTTTGGATATTTATGAAAATTTTCAATTATTCCAATTAAAGACTATTCTAGTGATTTGGGCCTAAATGGATCTCAAACTCCTTGAAATCTCTCCCAAAGATCAGAGGTGATCCAAGGGGAGATTATCAAGCATTAAATTAATTCTTGGGATTTTTAATGATTATTAATTAATTAATATTAATTAAACATTGAATTTTACTTAAAATTAAATTAAGACTTAATTTGATGCCCAACCAAGGGGCTTTTAATTCTCATGGGTTAAGGGTTCAACACTGATTAATATGAAGTATTAAACTTAAATTTTGGGTTTAAAAGGGATTTATTAGAATTTAATTAAGGCTAGGGGGCAATTCTAGCAAGGGCAAGCTATGGCTCCTAATTGGTGAACCAAATGGACTCCAAATCTGATGAAATTTGGACCATGGGGTCACATGATCCCAAGGCCTGAACACACCAAATTTGGGCTCAATTGGGATACTCTAAGGTGGCTAACTAAGCCACCTAAGGTGAGCTCTAAGTCACCTTCAAAAAATCCTAGGGAGCTATCCTAAGGTTGGATTGGGGCAAAGTCAGTGGCCCTAAACTCCATATCCTAAGCATAATCAACACACAAAAAACCAGATCCTAATTCTCATTGGATAGGCTTAAATCCCAATTTGAATTTAAGGGTCAACCCATGACCCTTAAACTCAAAATTGGGGGAAAGTGCCCTTAGACCTTTAAAACAAGGGAGACAAAATTTTGACATGTCAAAGACATGCCCAAATTCAATCTCCCAAAGTTCCATGCCCTGGAGACTTAACTACAAACAGTAATTGCATAAATTGAAATAATACCATTAATGAAATTAAACTTAACACGCATGCAATTAGGGCCTGGAACCATAGGGCTTTTGAAGATCTCCCTGAGACCTTTCCAATGAGCCTAAGAACACCTAATTTGGTCAAGTGTGCAGGGAGATATGGATTTTTGAAGTTCCCTTGATTTTCTGGAATTATTAATCCAGCCATTATACAGTCAGCCGCGCTTTACACGCGGCGCGTCCCGATTGGCTGGGCAATCATTGGCGCTGACTGGGTAACGGTCGGATTAATCGTAGCCGTCGGATGGCGGATCGAACGGCTGGGATTAAACGCGCTCCGGGACCGCGGGATCTAATCCGAGCCGTTGATCGAAATCAACGGCTGGGATTTCGTCTTCAACCTCCGCCTTTGCCCGAAGCCGTGAACATTCTCCAGCGTGATCCGAGCAATCGTACCGGCGAACTTTGACGAAATCTCACAGGAAGGATCAGGGGGGTGGAAACCTTCAATCCAACGGTGGAAATCCGTTGGGGTGAAGGTTTCCTTCACACTTGACCGGACTACCTAGCTAGGGAGCTCGGGATGAAGGAATTACCGCAGAGAAAGTCTCAACGAATGAGCTTCTCTATCTGGGAGCTTCAGGAGACGAAGGCGAGCAGGTTTCCTTCAGAGGCCGCGACTGGAGAACGGCTGGAGGTATGACTTCGAGCGGGACGCCGAAGCCTTTCGCCGGAGTTCGCTCGAAGCGATGGAAGGGACGGTCTGGGAGCTCGAAGGCAGGTGCTGGGAGATCGAGGAAGCTCTGGGGAACCGTTCGAAAACTCTGGGATCGTCTGGCGAGCCTTGGGGAGCACCACCCTATTCAGCCTCCTCCCGCGAGCTCGGACGGCCAGGATTGAAGTGGAGGAGGTCGCGGATTGATGCCAAGTGGAAAGGGGCACCATTCCAGAGAGCTCGTGAGCCTCAAGCCGGTGAGCCACAGCCTTTGGAAGGCTTTCGGTCTGGGGGGACCACCGGAGCTTGCTCTCCATTGGCTCCGACCGCCGCCGGCCATGGTCTGGGTCGGATTGACCAGGGAAGGCCGATGGGGACATGCTGGAGCCAATTGTGGAGTCAAATTGGCCTGGGGAAGCTGGGATCGATCTGGTGGCTCGGTTGGGCTCGGACCTGCTTGGTTTGAGTCGAATTGAGCCCGATTCAGGTCAGACCAGACCCTGGGTTTGGTATGGGAGGCAGGTCTGGGTCTGGTGCACCCAATGCACGTGGCAATTGGGTCCAATTTGATCTGTGTCAAAGGTTGGCTCGGGTTGATCCAAATCTGCTCGGTTCGGGTCGATTTGGGCTCAACCCAGGTCAGGCCAGACCCTGGGCTTGAAGTGGGAAGTGGGTCTGGGTCTGGTGCACCCAATGCAAGTGGCAATTGGGTCCAATCTGATCTGTGTCAAAGGTTGGCTCGGGTCCAAGTATTTTTGGCTACTTTGGGTTAGCCTAACTATTGACCCAAGCTAGCCCAAGGCATGGGCTGGCTGGAGGAGGTGTATTGGACCTAGGGCCACCTATGGGAGGTGTTGGCCAGGTTCAATTGGATTTAGGTTGAGAGTTGGCCCAATCCCAAGTGCTATTAGGCACTTTGGGCTAGCCTAACTCTTGACCTAAATGAGCCCAAGGATTGGGCTGGTCAAGGAAGGTGTATTGGGTCAATGGGAACCCAATGGCACCTTGATTTGGATTCAATTTGATTAAGATCAAAAGATGGCTCAAGGGAGGTCTCTCTTGGGCCACTTGGGTCAAGCCATAAGGCTAACCCAAGTAGGCCCAAGGCTTGGGTGACCAAGAGGGGTCTCTTGGGTACCCAAGGGTTCATCCCATACATTCAAAGGACTTGGAATGGAGTAGATTCAAAATTTTGAAAGGGGAGGGGTGTATGAGTCCATGGGTCAAACTTGGTTGACTTGGTCAACCAGGTTGACCCAAGGTCTGGATTTGAGTTCAACAAGTTGAGTTTGATATTTGAAATTCATTGGAAATGGTTTCAAAGAGTTTGGAATTGATTTGAATTGAAATAGCCATTTGAAATCTCATAAGGGTATTTTAGTCAATTTTGGCCCATTGGTCAACTAGAGCCAAAAATGATTCTGAAAGATGCAGTTTACTGCTCAATGGGTTAAAATCAAGAGTCTGGAAGTGATTGGAAGCTTGGATAAGGGTTCCAAGGTCAAGATCTCAAAGGGGTTAGGTTCAATGGCATAGGCTGTAAATATTTGAAGGTTTTACAGCCTTTGGATTTTAATTCAGATTCTGGGGTTAGAGACCTCAAAATGAGCTAAAAGTTGGAGAGTAACCTCTAGAGACATGTCTTATCACTTTACAAGTGATAGACCTTGAATCAGAGACCATTTGAGTGGGTTTTGAAATGTTTGAAAAATCTCTAAAAATGGTCTTTAGGACAAGGCTTTGAGACTTAGGATTTGAGTCTGGATTTTTGGATTTGGAATGGATTTCAAGTTTGAATGATTAATATTGAAGTATCCAAATCATTAACAATCATGTTGTGACTGTTAATGGATGGATAAGGCCAAAGCTAGATTGAAGCTTGGATCAAAGCCTAGGTTAAAATTTGGATTCTCAAGTGAACTGAGTCAAAGTTTGAATATGTTTGAAATTTGAATTAATTTGAATTTGAATTGGATGGAGTTTGAGATTTAAATTGATCACAGGTAGGGATCAAATTAAAATTGGAGTGGATTAAATACAGGAATTGATTTAAAATTGAGGTTGATCAAGGGTGGAGATTGATTTGAGGTTGAGGTTGATCAAGGATGTGGATTGGTTTGAAGTTGGAGTGATCCTAAGGTATAGAAGAATTCTAAGATTCAGGATTTAAGGGAATCCTAGGCTCTAGAATAGGCTCTAAGGTCTTGGATCTAGAAGGATCCTAAGGTCTAGAGTGGATCCTAGGGTCTAGGATTAAATCTGGGTTCTGGATGGGTCTTAGTGGCCTCATACAAAAATGAGGTCAACAGCACCCCAGAATTGACATCCCCAAACAATTCAATCGGGTCAGGCACAACATCCACATCAAAAAAACTAGCCTTTAAATTAGTATCACAATTCCTAACTCCACCTTCCCCAAACTAAGGAGCCGAATGAGAAGGACCCAAAGGAGAAGCCAAATCCTACAAATTCTCGAGAGGGACAGATAGGGAGGGGACCAAATCACCACCCAGACACACATTGGAAGAAACAGGATTACCCGAGGTGCCTTTAAAGCCTTCAGCTAAAACATTATCATAATCTAACACCACATGGCCCTCAGCAACAAACACAGGAGCAACATGAGCAATGACCTCACAACCCTCCACACCTATCATATCTTCCCCCACCTTCTCTGAAAGACCAGGCCGGAGAGCAGGCCCAGAAGAAATAGGTGGGAAAAGATAGAGAAGCAGTAGAATACACACTCTTCAAATGTCCAAGATGCTTGTAGGACACACAAAATTCAAGAAACACCACCATTTGCACCTATTGGATGTACCGCAAAACCTCAGGCCCCAACCAAATTTGCAAAGGGTAGCTTTTAGAAATGTCCAACTCCACTAGATCACGTGCTAGGGAAGGTCTAGAATCAACAGAGGTAGTGTTATCTACCTTTAAAGGTTTCCTGAACATTACACCCAAAGAATGGAAGATCTGAGGAAAGAATGGATGATGTCTCAGATTTGGAAATGAAACCCAACTTGGAATGATAGGGGATTCAAAACTGACATCCAAAAATAGAGACCATTTCGAGAGTTTCATGAAGCAGTTATAAATTAAATAGGATCGATGACAAAATACTCTATTATATTCTAGGTCATTAGATAGTGTAATTAGGATATGCATCTAATCTAGAACCGTGATAGAGAAATCAAAATTGAGCTTAAGCGAAAAAAAAAAACTTGCGAATCGAATCTAGAGATGGACGCTTAGTAGGGAAAAAACCTACTAAGGCAAATTGAAAGGCGTGGAAAGGGCTTTAATTTTCTCTTCCGAAATCCACAATAAAGGTAAACCATGAAAAGTAGCTTGATGAAGCTCAGAAAAACAAGAAGACGATGACGAGCCAGAAAGAGCTTCAATAAATTAACATGATTTAAATGAGCCATCCAAAAAACCTGGATCAGCCACATGTCTAATCACCATTCCTGCCACAAACAGTCGGAGGAGGACAAGACAAAGTAGCCAAACCAGAAAAACCAAAAGGAAAACTAGAGGAAGAGGAAAGAGAACTTCCTTGCGGCCTCAAGCAAAGAGCAATCCAAGATTTGATGGCGAAGAGCCACAAAATCGTACCGAACAAGGAGCTAGGGCAAAGCCTAGCAGAGCGAAAGAAGAATCACATAGGAAGTTTATAGTTAAAAAGACCTTGAATTCGTTAACTATAAAATTGATAGCATCATGGTTTTAGATCTACGAAAGAACAAGCTATGCTAGAGTGGCAGGAGACCACCCCTTCAATGTTACAAAGAAACCACCCACATAATGACATAAAGAATGCCTTCTTTTACAAATTTATTTTGAATGACAGATGAAGAGAACTTACCAAAAAGGCTTCAGGTTGCACTTGCTTGAAATCTCATTGTTAATCCAAGCTCCACTTCCATTCAAAAGTTGCACATACCTCATTCTCTTATGCCTTTTTTTTCCCAAGCATTGAATGCTTTTATTGAATCGCTTACAAGTTACACCTTAAAGAAGTAGCAGTCGGATCTCCTTCATTTGAACTATTTTGTTCCAAAGGTAATAAGAAGAAGAATAATTCCCTAAACGTTTAATGATTCCAGCACCTTCCTCAACTTACCCAAAAAAAAACATCAGCACCTTAACTATTCCTGTATTTGCAAGCCAAAGTTTCCTTTTTCTCGACTTTTGCAATTACGAGCTTAATCACATGTAAGGAAAAAGATGAAAACATTTTCTTTGAACCAATCCTGCTGAGGCGGACGAAATTTGATTGTGACAAGTTCGGTGTTGAGAGTATTAGGCACCTCCTAGGCTCCAATCAAACGCTTCAAAGTTGAAGGGAAATGCTAAGGTTATAATTAATTTGAGAGTGGTGCCAATAAAGAGATTTATAACATGTAAGTTAAGGATTTCATAATCAATGACTTTGGATAGAGTTATCCCAGTAGCCTTGTAGCACTAGTAGGCGTTTTTGTTGGCGGATTTATGAAATCGAGGGTCTACAAGAAATCTAGAAGAGCTTCCTACTAGAGCCCTATAATTCTTTCCTTTCGACCATTTAAGAAAGAAGGACACTATACTAGGAGAGAAGAAAAGGGATGGTGTTGCTATTGAAAGCACTTAGAATTCCCCCTCCTTAAATAAATTTTAGGGTGTTCATATAGTACAATTGTAATTGTACAATATGATCAAAAGAACATAATTCATCCGGGCTAATTAGTCAAAAAAGTTGGTCAAATCATATAGTACGAACAAAATCATACTTGATGATCTTTATTAAATCAGTCGTCCTGAGGAGTTAGCCTGTATGATCTTTGATTAAGACATTGTACAATACGAACATGCATGTGTTCGTACATGATGATTTGGATTAAATATCATATCGGTTGAACTGATTTCATCCAATGGCTAATGACATGTAGATGGTACTATATGAAGTAGGTGGTCGTACAGTACTATAGTTAATTATTGGTCAAATTTGGATCATTGAATTCATAAGTGGCGAGGATCTATAGAAGTGTGTGGATCATAGAAGATGAATGAGGTCCGTACAATACAATGTGAATACATTATAATTTTTTAAAAAAATTTTAATTTTAATGAGTTGTGTGTGATCATCATGGAACTTTTGCTGATTTGGAATTTAAACACACAAACTAAATATAGTAAAAAAACCAAAAACATAACAAACACTGAAACACAAAAAACACATAACTACACAAATTTTTTATTTTACTCTTACACTGAATCAAGCATGAATGTCAATGACACATAGTTTAGTCCTAAGTGTGCTAAAGGTGCCAAAGTTTAGGGTTTTTGTGAAAATGTCAGTCAATTGATCCTAAGTTGCTATAAGATGTTGTTCTATATCACCATTGGCTATTTGATCTATAATGCAATATATATATATATATATATATATATATATATATATATATAATATATATATATATATATATATATATATGCTTATTGCTAGTGTGTTTAATTAGATTTTCGAAAATATATATGGTACTAGCATTGTCAAACATGATTGGAATAGTCCCTATAGATAGTCCAAGATCAAGTATTTGTTATTTTATCCATAAGACTTGAGCAATACAGCTTGTCACTGCTATTTATTCTGCCTCTATAGTGGATAGAGCTATTGATTTTTGGTACACGTGATGGTAAGACTGATCTTATTGGAGATCAATTTAAAATATTGAGCATTTTGTACTATCAACCACTAATTAATTACTGTCTCTAGGTCTTCATTAAAAAAAAATTGTCCTTCATAAAGTTTAGTTGGAATTGTAGCTTCTTTTGAAGTAACAATCATGGTCTTTGGTAGCATCCTACAGCTGCTTAGTTATACGGATAGCTTCCACAAACTCATTCCTGTTGAACATTAGCTCCAAGTTGTCACATTTCTGCCTTCCATGTTCTTGAATGAACTCATGACCTCGTATATCCATATTATAATTTTCAAACGAAGGTATATGGATGCCTCATTCTAGACATCCACTCGAGGCATCACTGCTACCACTATTCATTATTTTGTATGCATTGACATCACCTTCAGTTCCTTGGTCACTTTTTAGCATGTTAGCATGGGGTTACGAACTGCACTGGAAGTATAACCTAAATGAGTGGGGATCTTGGAATTGATGAGGGAGAGGTATTTCCCCAAATTGTCAGTGATAAGCAACACTTGACTGTGATCGAGTCTCTTATTACAAAAAAGTCAGGCGCTCACAAAAACTCATGCGCCCATGAATATTAGCTTCTATAGTTGTTTAGCAGTTGATCGTGCTGCCCTGATGTTCAACGGACGATGGAGCCGGCCTATGATAAAGAAATATTATTTAGAAAGGCAATTATGTTTTGAGAAAATGGTAGAAAAGAAAGCCATCCTCAAATTGATAATTTAAACTATCCTATACACTTGAGTAGACGGACATGCTACATTTGCTGGTCATATTTCTTCAACTTCCAAGTAGACAATGATAGTATGCGTCTTAGTCTCCATCAATATAAACTCATAAATCTTATTATCAGTAATAGGTGCTGCATAGTAGCCACTATTATCACGAAGATGACATATAAGATTAACAATGTATGTTGATGAATTGAACCTTAAATGCAAATATAATTATAGTTTCAATTGTGCCAACTGTATGCTATCTTTTATAATGAGTGGCTAATATCTACCACCAATATAGTTTGGTGTGAATTCAAGAGAATTTGCAACTCCCCCCAAAATACAACTTCAATCATTGCATTATATAAATACGGAGGACAATATCCACAAATTACTTCTGAAGTGTAATTAAAATTCATGTTCATTTTTTTATTATACATATTATTGATGCATAAATGTTGTTAATTAGAACATAAGTGATGCCCTAACAAAATCTCTATGCTAAAAAGCAATCATGTTTAGGTACTCCTCGACCCTTAGGGCTCATAAAGTGTATGGGAAGTATACTCCCCAACCCTTAGGGCTCTTTCCCTCTGCTAGGATTTCTTCAGCTGGGATGTGTTGGGGTTCTCCCCGCTGCGCTGGGGTTTCCCCGTCGATTGCTCTCCTGGATTCCAGGGAGGTTTTCTCCTCTTTATATCATAATTATTTTGGTGTTTGCTCAATTGTTTTGATCAATTTTTCTCCGGTGGTGCTGGTATGGCTTTGAATAAGTTGTGTAACCCCGATCTCTTAAATTTTTTCTGAAAATAATAATAATTCGAATAATTAATATTTTAAAGACATAAAAATGATAGGCTGAATTTTAAAGGAGCGTATAACTATGTAAATTTAGTTATAGCTGAGTTAGACGATAATTTTAGAAGGAGCAAAATCTGAAATAGATTTTCCAGTTTCTAAATAAACCATAAATCAATTATATTATTTGTGTTATCATATTTTCGGTTTCCTTAGATAAATAGTACTATTATATACTTTATATAAAATGTACTACTATATAATAAAAAAGTATGAATTTAAAAAATGAGTAGATATTTATTTTAATAAAAAAGGCTAAGTATTTAAATATATATTATATACTAAAATTTATATTAAATTTTTGTTTAAATATTTAATAATTAAAATTATATTAACCTGCTAAAAATTCTAAAATAAATTTTCAATGATAAATTTATAATTATCAAATAAATATTATATAATAGTACTGTTTATAGAAATTTAAATTAAATTAATTTAATATTTTAACATAGTAGTTAGATATATTTATGATTGATTCTATTATTTTTTTAAGAGTTATGTTAATTACTATTATATAATCTTTAAAATTAATTTAAAAGTTAACTAAATTTTAAAAAAAAATTAAATAATTTTTTAGAATTACAAATAAACTTAATTTAAATAAAGTATTAAAATAAATATGTACATAATATTTACTATTAGATAATATTAAAATAAAAGAAACTTATTGAAACTGAAATAAATATTGAAACCGGAAAAGTTTCTTCGGGTTTCTAATAACTTTTAGTTTATATATATATAATTTAAAATACATTATTAATTAAATAATAAATTATTTAATTCATATTTTAATAAATATTTAAATATATATCATAATCCAACATGAAACAATAACCCATGATTTAATTTTCCAATTTTTTAAAATGAATGAAATTAAATTCCGTTTTCGCTACTTTTCAAATTATCATCTAATTATGCTCCTTTGTCCCCAAAAAAAAAATATGCTCCTATACCAAGTTTTAATTGTTAATGTGATCCTTCTTAAAATTTCGCCAAAATGATATTACATACCTAATTTAATTAAACAACCAAATTACGTGAAATAAACCTAAGAACTAAATTTCTTTTTCTCCTTGTCAAAGTGGGCAAATTATTAGGTCCGGTCACCTAACAGAGAGATACATCCGGATTTCTCTCTGTCTACAGTAAAAGCGTAGTCAAAGCACAGCTTCTACAGTAACTGCGCTTTACTGTAGATAGAGAGAAATCCGGATGTATTTTTGTATCAGGTGACCGGACCTAATAATTTGCCGTCAAACTGACAAATACTAACACAAGCAACTTATTAAGTGAAATAAACCTATTACAACAATGCATAATAAAAGCCTAACCACAAATCTGAAATAAAACTATTACAACAACTTAAGTTTTTAAAATCTAAAAATTTAAGGCTCTCATTTCAACTGGTTACATTCCTAAGTTTCTAAGTTAAGCATTATTAGGATAATTTAATTGCACAATAACATCCATAATGGAGATCCAAAATAGGTTTAAAAAATAATCCGGAGGAAACAATTCATATATGCTAATTACTAACATAATAAAAATGATGTCTCTACTAATCTTCGTCGAGATTCTCTACAAATTCTCAAAATCTTTTGCCAGCAGTTCTTCTCTCACAAATGTTGCTCTGGTTCGGCCCAACCATCTTATTTATAATGGGATATAAAGGATTTCCACGGCTCACCATGAATTCAATCTATTTACTATACAACAATCAACTTAAATGATGATCAAGCCAATAATACAAGCTATTTTCTGCCAATATACAAGATAGTTTCACTTTTCTCTTCACCTTAGATGGCCGGGATTGGAATTATCAAAATTTAAACTGGCATTTGCAGAAGAATTCACATTCAACGGTCCATGTCTAGTGCAAAAAACTAGAAAATCTCGCTCAAAATCAGTACCAGAAAGACCTCATAATACTCTTAATTAGAAGCCGGAAATATATTCAATACCAACAGAAAAGAAAGTTCGTGTTTCAATAAAAACCGGAGAAAGGAATTCCGGTTTGATTAGAAACGGGAGAAAGGAATTCCGGTTTCTTCTAAACCCGTGAACTATTTCACGGTTTCTTAAAACCGAAAATTGTTTTTGCTGGTCTGCACTATTGGACGACTATGGCAACGCAAGAGGGCGGTGAATTCAAAAATTTTAATTTTTTTTTTTAAATAAGACAATTAAAATAATTTTAAAATTATTGAAAAGAATAAGAAATCACATAATTTTTATGAAAAAGATAAAAAAAATATATACAAGAAATGAAAATAAGAGGCACAATATTTTTACATGGTTCGACCCAGATTCCAATCTGACCTACGTCCACGCTAGCCAACACGCGAGGTAGAATTCACTAATCCCAAGTTTGCCATATAAATCTCACTTCTTTAAACTAAAGAGTTCTTTACAACATAAGTACTCTCCCGTACGGGAGAGTACAACCCAATCTAATTACAATTTAAATTTCACTAAGCAAAATGACTTAGATTAAGAAAATGAAAAATATAATTTGATGTAAATAATGCAAGCTCAAATTATCTTGCAATAAAATATCTAAATTATTTGAGGTGATCTTACAAATTAATTTAATCACCTAACTACTTGCAAATGAAATATTAAATTTGCTTACTTTAAGATATATTTATATTTTCATAAGAATATGAATAATACTTTTTAAGTAAAAATATTTTTCTTACTGATTTAAACTTTAACTCTTCAAATAAAAAATAAATTAGATTTTAAATGTAAATCTATACCACATAAAAAAATAAAAATTATTTGCTTTTCTAACTTTATGGATTTAAAAGATGTAACATGAAAAACTTAATATAACATTCTCAACTAGTATTTAACCAAATAAAAAGCATTTTTAAGAAAAAATATATAGTGTCAACTAAAAGAATAGTAAATAAAGATTTAGTGAAGGAAAGAAAACGGTAAGAGATGTTACACGATTTCGTGCGTTGAAGCGTCCCAACCAAGAATTCGATCTCGTGAATTCAAACAGCACTTGGAATGAAAATCAAAATTTCTTCTCTCAAGATTTAGCATGTAAAGAAGAAAAGAGGAATGAAAGAATAGCTCGAGTTTTCTTTTTTGTGCAACCCTCACATGAAGAATAAGATGGGTATTTAAAGCGGAAAGGGTAAGTAAAGTTAAATTTGAATAAAATTATTAATATTAATTTAACAACTAATAATATTATAATTGATCAACAATTCATTTATATTAAATAAATATAAATTTCAAATAGCTATAAAATAGCTAGTCACATGGGAAAGTCAAAAGTCTTCATATACATTCAAAATAAAGCAAAAACAGCTACGCATCAAACTATATTAAAATCAGATAACATTTATAAATTCATTATAAAATCAAATTAGATTCAAATGGGTCATACAATCTATCAATTTCTATCTAAAGAATCCAAGAAATCTTATGAAATAAAAAATAAACCACGTTTCTTTCAAAATTATATTATTTTCAGCAACATGAATACTTATGCATATTTTTTAATATTTAAGGATATATTGAATATTCATATAATAATATAATGTAATTTAGATAAAATTAATCATACACCAGTAAATTGATGAGAAACAAAATAATTTAAAAAGAATACATAATAAAAATTATACCACAAAAGCTTATTACTTTTAATTTCCCTAATTATATATCTTTTCATATTTGATAACAATTATGTAATCAATGAAGCTTATATATAAAACTTATTTAATAAAGGAATTTTATAGATTTCTATATCAAGATTAATATATAAATTATTTTAGTAGATATTTAGATTGTGAACAAATCAAATCATAGACGTAAGTATTAATTGACCACTAACATACTCCTACTATAATATAAAAATCTTCAAGCATTCCATCTTGAGTTCTTTCAGCTCAAATTTTGATTGAACTTGAGTTGTGCAATGTAAATCTCATATAAGTAATTAGTATGCTCATTCATTAAATCATTATAACATAAATACTTAGCACACAAATTAAAACATTCAAGCATTTATTTGTTATCATTAAAATCTCTAAAATAGGTCATGAGGTAGATAATATTAACATGGACCTTCTCAAATTATTATTCATTTAAGCTCGTGCACCAAATTTTTATTATTTGGTAGCTCCTTTAAAAAATTTGGCCTTGTATTTTGATGTTATCTTGCAACAAAAGGAAAAAAAAAATCCCTGAGTTGTGTGTGCGTCTATTCTTTATACTCTAAATTCAAAGGTTCTGGAGAAAATTATTCTCATTTTTTTTATATTTGATCAAAATTCTGAAATAATCAAAGAAATTTTATAGAAATTTTTTCTAGTTTATTTTATATGATAACTGAGCTGTGATAACACTTGTTGAAAATAATTAAAGATGAAAAGTTATTTGATCGCACTCATTTTTCATATTGAATTATCAGGAATTATAAACAATTAATTATATGAATCAATTGAATTATAAAGTTGAGGCTTTCGATCTTTCACATTTAAAGCCGGATTATAGAGAGAGACGATGACTCTATTTATACTAAATTGTTTCATTTTATTTCAACTCATCATAGAAATAAAATATAAAACTCAATCTCTACATATGTAATGTGATTGTCCTAGCACTCCATTTACCTCGTGATATATCATAAAAATCACCTTAATTAAGAACAAATCTTGAGGCATATTTAAGTTGGCAATTTTCAAAATTAAATTGGTACCGTCCAAAATCCAATCTCAGTGAACTTATTACTTAAAATGAACGTCTTGACGTATCAAACCAACAACACCAAAATTGGTCTAATCCACATTTAAATTAGCTCAAATCAAGCGACCAACACATATTTAAAAGCTTTAAAATATTAATTGGATGATCAAATGATATCTAAGTATGTTATGTTAATAGTTGAATCAAACAACTTGACGAGAGAAATCTAACAATCTATATGTGAATCTTATAAGTCTTTTGCATCCCACTCTCTTATCTATATGTATACTGAATCTTTGTAGAAAAATTAAAATATTAAACTATTTTTTTTTCTTTATTACTGAGAATGTTCTGGCACGCAGAACAACTCGTAACCTACAACCCGAGCCCTAGCTCTATATGCGACCGCAACCCAACTCAAAGCAATACTTAGCACAAATTTAGCCAACCCAACAGCCACCACCATCCCCACTATCTATGCCGTCGATAGGTTGGCTTTTGCGATACTAGATTTATGTATTTCTTTTTTTAGCTAATTAAACTTACAAAATTGGTCTTTGAAATTAATTTATAATTGATTAAATAACCTAAAATTTTCGATGCATTAAATTTATTTAGTATTATATTTAAAATACACATAAATTTTAAATATTTACAGCCAAACAACTCTTATTTTATTTTATTTTTTTTAAAAAAACGCAGATAGCAAATTCTATTAAAAAGAACTACAAACAATCAAATTCCTCCTTCAACAATTTAATGAAAGGAGGAATCTTATTAGAGCTAACGTCATAAAAAAAAAAATTCGAAAAAGAGCTAAGTTAACACATAAATTCGCTAACTTATTACAATTTCTACTAGAATAAAGAAATAAAACTTGCTTCATATGATAAAGAAATTCTATCTCCTTGGGATCTTGGTAGACGTTCTTAACATCAACCTTATTCATAGCATCTTGAAAGAATTTGATAACATTAATGTTATCACCTTCAATTATTATACATTCTGCATCAAACATCCAATCTTGAACAAATATTTTTAATGAAAGAATAGATAACATCTCCTGTTGTGAACTGTCCAAATGAAGGAAACTGATACCAAAAGCACATAAAAATCTTCCTTCACAATCTCTAAAGACTCCTTCAATTTCATGTTTGTTTGTATGTAGCAAGGAATCATCAATATTAACTTTGAGCCATCTAGGAAGTGGAGGATGCCAAGATGGTAAAGATAGCTTACAAAGCTGATTGGCATCCCAGTTTCTACCAAATGAGATTCTTATTAAATGAGGCAATTGCATGACAAATAGAATTTGCTTCTATATAAGAAGAATCATCTTCAACTCCTTCATGAACTAGTTTATTTCTACTTTTCCAACAGAAAAACACCACTGAACAATACAAATTACCTTGAAATGGATTATACTTTGCAAGAAGCTTCAAACCATAGTAACAATCCTCCCAAGATTGGAATGTCGAAGTAATAAATCCCAATTTTGCAAGAAAGCTGAAAACTTGATGCAACTTACTACAATATACAGCAATGTGTTCGACATTTTCCACAGATTCACATCCTCTCGGGCAACTGTCAAAATCAGCAAGTCTTCTATACTTTAAAAAGTGATTATTAGGAATCACATTTTTCCTCAAATGCCACCAGAGCAGAGCAATTCCACGCCTTAATTTGATATTTTTCATCCAGCTCTCGTCGTCGTTCTTCAATTCATTAGTGGTAGATGCCTCCAATGCTAAACCCGAAATGGTTTTACCATAATATTTGGACTTTAGCTCCAATTGATCCTTTAATAACTCGGATTGGATGGGGACGAATAAAATGACATCCACAAGATCTTGCCCAAAGAATTCCTTCAGCTTGCATTCATTCCTCTTCCCTTCATTTATATATCTAGAAATAACTTCAGTTTCTTCATTCTTATTTGTTACAAAGGTAGGCCATTTGTTGATACATTTATCCGAAATCCAAGTGTCCTTGATTGTTTTAATTTCCATACCATATGACACTTTCCATCTTACAATTGGATGAAGAAATTTCGCTCCATTTAATATAATTTTCCAAGTGAATGAAGAATTATTTTTGTATTCCGAGCTCCACACATCATTACCATACTTTGCCGCCAAAGTTCTATTCAAAAGTGAGTTAGGCTTAGTAATAAAATTCCAAGCAAACTTAGCCCGTAAAGGGCCAACTTTTTTCACAATAGATTGCACTCCCCAACCTCCATCATTTTTAGATTTACAAAAAACATCCCATGCAACATAATGAAGTCCCTTAGTAGCTTCATTTTTATCCCATAAAAAATTCTTGCACATCATCTCAAAGTCATTCAATACTACCATAGGGACTAATGAGTGAGTTACCAAAAAAATTGGAAGTGAAAAACACGCCGAATTGATAAGAATCAAATTTCTAGCATTTGAAATAAACTTATTTCCCCAAGAGCTCAATCTATTAGCAGCTTTTACTAATAGATCTTGAAAATAAAACAAAATCATTCTTCTCAAAACAATTTTAACTCCCAAATATTCCATTTCATACACAACATTGATACCAAATAACTTTGATAGAGATATCCTTGTTCACCTTTTAACTGACTTTCCAAATAGAATAGAAGATTTAATCACATTAATTTTCTGACCGGTCCACCTACAATAGTCTTCAATAATTTTCTTTAGTTTCTTTGTAATCACAGTAAATTCACTGGCGCGACAAGGAAGAATCCTTTTTTGTACTGAACACTTTTTTTTAATACCTAATATTTTTTCTTGAAATTTTTTGAATAGTGAGCATCAATGTAATATATATTTAAATTATATTAACATATGACTAATTGTATTACTTTTATTTTAAAATAAATTCTATAAACCTAAAACATAAACAGGTTAAATATTTAATCAGAATACTATATAACCTATTTGTATACCTTTAAATGACATTAATATATCAAATACAGTATATTTGATATATTTGGAGATGCTTAAATGAATGTTAAAGTACATGTAAGTGATTTTTTTTATTAGTAAAATAAATGTTGTATTTATAGCACAAATATTGTGTTGGTCAACGACTAATGAACAGTGGACGACAATAGTGGGTGAGGGCTACAACGGCTGGCATCATCAGTCAATGATGACTGGTTGTTGGTAGTGGTGGGTGATGTTGGCAATGGCAGTCATTGATCATCTTCTCTATCTCTCAATGGTGACAGGTGGTAGCCGACAACAGCTGAGGGGAGGCAACGACAAAAAGTGTCCTCCAATGGTAAGCAACGGTAGGTGTTGGCTGCGATCAACGGGAGGCAGTGGTTGGCCTTGGCGGGGGCTATGGCCAATGATTGTTTGGTGCAGTCGTGCACTTGAAAATTATCCAAATCTAATAAATTTTTAACAATGATACATTATTAATTTTAATTAGATTTCTTTTACTTCAAAACAAACACGAGTATTTCAAAAACCTCATATTTTTGAAATACCTCACACCAATTTCTTCAAACCTAAGAACTCCCACATTAATCTAAAATTTGAGGGGTCAGTAATTGTTGCAGTAAAATAACAGTCACAAAAAAAAATTAACTAATCAAACTATGAATTTGGTTTGTTAGGTTTGAGGTTTGGTAAAACCACAATAAACAAAACGAAATCGATAAAATCTAATAAAAGAATAATAAATATTAGAACTAATTTTTATTAGGTAGTACTCATCCAATTAATTCAGATGGAATCTAAAACCACCATAAAATCATACAGATTCATTAAGTTTGGCCAAATCTATCAAATCAAATCAGTTCAGTACATTAAAAATTATTTCTAATCAAAGCAAATAAAGCAGAGTCGAACTAACATAGAAAATTAGTTCTTTAATCAAATACCAAACGGGAATTGAACTGAATCTATTTATTTAGTTTGATTTGACCTTTCTAATGGCTTTTTTGTTTTAATTTTATCTTTTATTAAATGATTTTATTTAATTTTAAATAATTTTTAATTAAATCTTTTTTAATTATTTAATTTTTGACTACAAGATACAAAAACTTTTTATTTTTTTTATCATGCTCATATTTCTATCACTGCCTTAGTGCCTCTTATGCTGTCATCTGACAACTAAAATGCTTATTTTAAATTTATAAATTTTTACTCTTATTTTCATGCAAATGATAAGTGATTAGATGTAAATATGATAAAGTAAATTTTCAAATTCAAAATGATAATATCGATAGCTCTAAAAACTTTTATCAACTAAGGCTTTGTTTGGGATAATTGTTTGCCACTATTTTTTTTTACTGTTTTTTATGAAATTTTTGTGCTGAAAACTATTGTAGAAAGTAATAAGAAAACTTTCTCAAATAAAGGCTAAGTTAAACACCCACAATATTTTAGAATCTTTATGATTGTGGAGGTGGTTTGGAAGTAGAAAGTTGTAGGGACCCTATATTTTTTCTATTATAAATAAGTTAGTTAGACAAAGACTTAAAGACTTAAAATTATAAACTTAATTCTTAGTTTCGTTTAGAATTATCAATTACAACAAGCTCAAAGAGAGAAAAATACAACATAATTGATGTGCAGCTCGTATTGGTCTGTTGGTTGGGGCGTTGGCTAATATTCAAGAAGTCATTGCATATATGATGTTTATGACATATCATAACAGAAGAGCCCTTTTTATTAATAGTGTTTTGAGAAATTCTTGGATGTTAACATGATCAGTAGATTAGAAATAACAATTTATGTACTAATTGACAATTTTGTTGCTGATGGAATGTTGTAGGTATAACTTTTATGAGCATATTTATGGAATTCTCAACTCTTTTAATTTTAAAGAGTTGTAAAGAATAAAATTCATGTATGCTATGTGTGATGTGGTGCCTACGTTGTATGTACATTATTTTGGCAACATACTTAAAATTCTTCCACTTAAAATATGTATGTCTAATTTATCAGCTTAAGGATTGTATTTGAAAACTTCTCTACATAGAACCTCCATATAATAATTCCTTATGGTTAATCGAGTCTTTCCAAAGCCTCAAAGTTTTAGCGGGAACAACTTTTATGAGCTAATCAATGAAATTCTCTACTCTAAATTCAAAGAGTTGTAAAGCATAAACATCAAGTAAGCTGTATGTGTTATGACGCATAAGTTCTATTTACGTTATTTAGGAGTGAAATTCAATGATCTTTGCTAAGTGAACCACAATTTAATATCTCAAGAAATAGAGTGACATCTTCTTGAGATAAGTTCTATTCTTCTTGAAAGCCTTTTAACAAAATCATCTCTTTGCTAACTTTAGTGATTGTCACATAGCTTCTATAAATTGTAGTGTGACTATTTTTCTGAAGTTAAGAAACCCAATTGATAACAGTATTACCCAAGACATAGATATACATGTTGGCATTTTTATATTTTATCTTCGTCTCCTCCTAGATCGAAAATAAACATACCTACTATTTTAAATCATTTTTTACGACTTTAAATAATAGTTGATCGTACCTTTTAGATTATGCAATTACCACTTCACAGCTTTTTAATGTTCTTTCTTGAAGTCAGCATGCATTAGTTGACTAGTTCAACTACTTGAATAATATTTGGTCTTGTGTAATAGAATATAACCAAGTGGTTTTTTCTGCTTCAAAATTTGACATATATTCCTTAGATAATCTAAAGTGGCATAAAGTCCATGCATTTATGATATACAATAAACCTAACATTTTTTTTAATATAATGTCACTATGAAAACTTAGTGTACCTATGGCCTTTTAGTGGCTTTTCCTCATATCGAGAATCTTTTTTGCTTCTCCTAAATTCCGCTTGCCAAACTCTTTTAAAAGTTATATTTTCATATCGTTAATCTTTTGAATATCAACCCTAGCAGTTAACATATTATTTAGCTATGATAATAAGACATTATAATATTTTCTTATTCCTTTGACATAGATGAACTTATTAAATCTTTTGCTACTGTTATGACTTGAGAGAGCCAAGACGAGAAGGAAAGCAAGGGAGAGAGAGAGAGAGAGGATATTGTGAGGGGGAGATTGTGAGGGGTTTCACAAAGGTTGCTCCAAGTTCTCCAGTCATCGTCCTTTGTTCCTTGGGGTTTCTAGAGAGATCTACTTTAGCATCTGATCAAGGTTCTCTTCCTGCTTTAAGAGGAAGCAAAAGGAGTTAGGTTCTCTGCCTGCTTCTAGAGGAAGCAAAAGAAGTTTGGTTCTCTGCCTCACCTGGGATGATGGAAAGGAGGTTTGTAAAGGCTTCTTTGCCTTGCTATGGGGGCTAAAGGAGAGACACTAAGTTTAGTGCAATACTCGGAGGGCACCTTCGGGGAGTGGATTTAGGTCATGTTGATTAAACCACTATAAATTTCTATGTTCTTTATTAGTGCTTCTGTATTTAAGTTATGCACTTTGATTTCTGTGATGAATCTTGGTTTTTTTTAAGATTATATTTTTTATCAAAAGATTTTTTAAAATACCAATTCACCTCCCCCCCCCCCCTCTTGGTTAGCCTTGGGACTAGTTCATAAGGGCTTAACATCACTATCGAACTTTCAAGTGCCATCAGAGTACTTTTTAGTGGTATAAGAGCGGGATTCATAAAATGAGTCTTTAAAAACTTTTGGATTTCAATCCATGGCTAACTTCGATAATCGTAATACTTTGAAAGGGTATTCTATTACCCGACCACCTTGATTTGATAATATTCCTTTTGATTTTAAAAAACTCGCATGTCCACTTTTTTATAATCGATTGACTATCACATGTGGATGCTTATTAAGGATGGTTATACACCTCCTTCTCGTTAAATTAATGGCATTAAAATTAAACTTTCTTTTACTAAATAGACTTTTGATGAAAGAGATTTAGCACAACTTAATACAAAATATTTGAATTATTTTTTCTATGCTTTGAAATCTAAAGATTATATACATTTTTTAACTTGTGCAACTGGTAAAGAAATTTGGGATAGATTGTGTATTACTTATGAAGAAACTAATGAGGTTAAGCAATTTAGATTGAATATTTTTTTGCATGACTATGAAATTTTTGTTATGAAACCTTCTAAATCAATTTCTAACATGTATACTAGATTTACTTAAATTGTCACCTCATTGCTTGCTTTAGGAAGAGAGCTAACTAATTATGTAAGGGTTAATAAAATTTTGAGATGCTTTCCTTCTTCTTTTGATACTAAGATCACTGTAATTCTTGAGTCTAAAGATTTAAATACTTATTATATTGATAATTTACTTGGATCACTCATTGCTTACGAGCAAGGGGTGAATCAAAGAAATCGTGATGTAGGTGAGAAAAAAAAGGAGAAAACTATGACACTAAAGGCCAACAACACGGACACTAATTCTTCTGGGTCTAAAAATGATGAGTTGCCTTCATTACTAGGTAATTTAAAAGCTTTTTAAGGAAGAACAACAAATATCATTAGAAGTGGAAAAGAGGTAAGGATAACAAAAATTATAAAAGTTCATCTGATGTTGTTTGTTTTGAATACAGGAAGCCTGAACATGTTAAAGCTGATTGTCTTACACTTAAAGAGCACCCAAGCAAGGAAAAAGGGTGAGAAGAAACCCAAATATAGGAAGGATAAGAAGCAGTACCAAAAAGCTTTATAGGCGAATTCTACATCTAACTCATCTAAGACTGAAGTTGAAGAAGAGATAAGAAATTTGTACTTAATAGGTGATCATCATAGTCAATCTGATCAAGAAGAGGTATGTGAACTAACCTATGATCAATTACTTAAAAGTTGTGAGAAAATTCATGCATCATATAAGAAACTTAAAAAATTGCATGTTAGTTTTAATTTAGAGTTTTTGAATTTGCAAAAAAGAGCATAAAAGTTTAAGTAAAGATCACACTCTACTTGATAGCAATCACATGTATTTACTTGATGAATTTAATGATTTAAATAAAAAGCATTCTGATTTGATTATTGAGCATGATTCTTTAAAAGCATCCTACACCTCACTTGAATTTGATTTTAAAACTTATATTAAAGAATCTGAGCATAAAGAGAACTATTTGAATGTTGATAATGCTATTTTAGAAAGTGCTAACTTGAAGTTTAAAGCTAAATTGAATACACTTGAGAAAAATTGGAATGCATCAACACTTGATCTAAAGCCAAAACATTGGAAGAGGCATTATAACCCAAACAGCTTAGTAAATCCTTTTCCTGGAGTTAAATATTTTTCATATGACATACTAGAACACATTTCACACACTTGCACTGTTCACCATAGTACACATTGGTTTGGAGACCCAAACTGCATGATTTATAGCATAACACACATACATTGCATTCTTCTTTTCATAAGAAGGGACCCAAATATGTTTGGGTTCCTAAATCTAATGTTTGATGATTTTGTAGATGTGCTCTCACCAAAAACTTCATGAGAGCATATGGTACTTGGAAAGCGGAGGCTCGCGGCTCATAATTACATAAACTTGCTGCTTAATAAAATTTTGAATTGCATATTTACTACTCTATTGATTATTGTTACTTTATGTTTTAGTTTTTTTATGTTTGGTGTTGTTTTATAGTTGTTACATCTCTGATGTTTTTTATCTTCCTTTCTAGTTGAAATGATATTTTTCCTTGTGTTTGTTTTTGGAAATTTGTAGTCAATGTCTAAACATCCCTAAATCAGTTAAAGGGAGAAACATCGTTGATTGTTTCTCTTTCTCTAACCTCCTTTAGTGGTATAATTTTCTTCTCAAAATAAAAGTCTATCTCAAATTAACAACTGGACTTTGCGATTGAGATTTTTTCTACCTTGCTACTATAATCACTGTAAGATTTCTCGTTATCCTGTCATTACATTTATCATATGATTTTGATTCTATTTTATGGTTTGTTCTTCCCTATATTAGAGAGTGAGTTTTTCTTCTCTAATATCTAGAAGATATACTCACAACTGAGAATATTGAAGAGTTTTAAAAAGTGATATAGCTTGCAAAAATAACAAAAAAAAGTGGCAAATGATGCCAAAATAAAAGATGTGCAATAACGCCAAATTGAAAAATATACATGAAGTTTATTAAAAATCAAAAGATGCATAAAGTGCACCATTTAACTGGCAAGAGGCATAAAATGAGCCCACCAAAAGAAAGTTCTCTTCTCTTTTCAAACTTTTAAATCTTAGAAGAATTCATGTATCACTTGAGATTTTTAAAGGCTTGATTTTAAATTTTGTGATTGTGACAAATTACTTTGATACATTATTCTATAAAATATTTTTTTTTCTGGAACCAAGTTTTGAACATATCTATTTTTCTTATCCAATTGGTTTATTCTACGTTAGGTCTCTTATTTTTAAAAGATGATTTTGCCCTGAGAGAAGTCCGAGCTAAGGTTAGCAGGATCAGATAATCTACTATTTTTAGATTTCGACGATGTTAACTCATTGGTCTTACAAGTCCTTAAATTCAATCACTTGGAGAATTTATCATTTTCGTGCCTTTAAAAAAAAATAAATAATAATAATAATAATTTAATTATTTTTTATTTTCATTTTATTTTTGTCTCTTCTTCTCTTTTTTCTTGCACTTTAATTTTATCTTTTACTGATATTTTTATATTTTTCGGGCCTTCTCTGATCATCTACTTCCACCTCTTGAATTTCTTTTTTTAGTCCCATCATCCTGGACAATGCATTTAATCAACTCTTACCCTTTTTATCTGACGGTTGATATTTTTTCTTTATTCATCATCGTCCTAAACAAAACTTTATCATCCAAGATGATCTGAATGTATCCTGCTTTGCTTACTATGATCGGCCTGGATGATCCCCTCCGTCTTAGATGATATTCTTAAATCTTTGCTCAATTTATGGAAAATCAACCCATACGATCCACATGTTCATCTTGGACTATACACATGGAAATATATTTAAACTCTTTTAATTTGGTCGGTATGATCAATTATTGATGATCGTTCTAGACGATCCACCTGTTCATCCCGGACAATACACTTGGCAATGTTTTAAATATTTTTAAACTCAGCCGGTACAATCGATTACAGTGCATCATCCTGGATGAGCCACATAATCGACCAGGATGATATTCTTTTTTGATGATCATCCAACTTGATTCCTCGGGATGATTGCCTGTGTCTTATCATCCCGGATGATAACTGATTGTCCTAGATGACTTTGCTGCCTTTTTCACCAATCATCCTGGACGTAATTATTGCATCCAATCGGCTTAGATGATTCTGCGATCGTCCTGGACGATCAGATCATTTCTTTATAAACTGAGCCATTTAATAAGTTTTTCTCACACAATTCCTCTTCAACTCTCTTGTGCTCTTACTCTTGTGCTCTATTTTCCTGATTATGGCTGGCAGAAAGAGGTCTCCCATACCTTTTAGAACCTCCTCGAGGGCAAATCTAGATCCTCGATTCACTGAGGCCAATGATCAAGCAGCCTATCAAAGGTACAAGATGTCCGGGATCACTATTTCCCAAACTACCTATCCTTGAATTATCTTTTATCATGTACTTGATCTATTTGCTCACACTTCCTTATGCTTTATCCTTACTCTTACTGTTCCTTTCAATTCTGAGTTGCTATTTGAATTTTTTGTGAGCCTTCACATCAATTCCACTTTTACTGCTTTTGGGTCCTATATGAATAGATGACCTATCAAAATCACTTATTAAGAATATCAAGAGCTCCTGTAACTATCTATCATACGGGACAAACTGTACATCATGTGTTCTGATTCTGACTACGACTGGGCTCTGATCAACCACTTCTTAAGGAACATTAATACTCATGTTCACGTTAGAGATTCTAGCACCTTACTCAAAGATGCTAGGATAATCCAACATGTCCTTCACACCTCTATTCTTCTAAAAGCTGGTAATCGTGTTCATATTACTCCACTCCTTTTAATCACCACTTTCTACATTTTGGCCCATCATGAATTCAATACCACTAATATAATTTTTCATTACATTGAGAATCTAACTACTATTTGAGATCTAAGATATAGGAGGAAGCCCAATCTTGCCTTAGGACATATCATTGCCTATGTCCTAGAATCTAAATACAACCTCCAATATTCTGCCCCACTAAACTTTCAGCCTGTCTTCTACTCGAACAACTCATTCCACATTATTCATAGTACTCATCTCCACCTAGGGGATGTGGAAGAGGAGGAGATGGCTCCTACACCTGTTCCTATATATGTTCTGCTCTGCCTACACTCACAGCTGGATCAACTGGTAGAGTGGTTTGACTGGTGGGAGACTTGCTTTGAGACATATATAGTTGCACTAGAGCAGCAACATGTGGAGGATGTTGCTCGCTTCAACTCTTAGGTGGCTCACCAGCAGCACCAGCATGACCAGGATATGGCTTGGTTTGGAGAACAGTTTGTGACTCTTTTCAATCACTTTTTGCCACCACCTTACCACCTCCTCCTTCAGATGATCATTATTCATCCTTCTTTTAGTTTATTTTTCTTATGATGACTTTTTTTGTGTTGTACTTTGTCCTTTTGTTTAGTAGCTTCTATTTTTATTTGTGTTCTTTTCCCTCCTTTTTGTGATGTTAAAAGATGGAGTAGTTGTACTATTTTATACACTATGATAGTTGTACTATTTTATGTACTGTATTAGTTTTGTAGTATAATTTGAATTTCGTGATTCACTATTTTTTTATTTTTGTGATACTTCAATTGATATTGTGTTTTTTGTTTGCCATCATCAAAAAGGGGGAGATTGTTGCAAATTTGATTTCAGGAATTTTAATTTTAATGATAGCAAATATTTTTGATACTTCTACTTCTCTACGACTGCCTTATCTGCTAACATTTTTGGTCCACAAATATCGAGTGCAACTCAAGCCAGCTTAAGATTGGGTAGACTAGGTCTGAGTTAGTTTATAATCTTTATATTTTCTTGAGTTAAATATAAACAATGCGGTTCTTGATGCCAAATAACCTTGCTCACACACTTGGGAAATTTTTTTTGACTGTTTTTAGTGTTTACTATTTTTTGTCACTTCGTCCAAGATGATCCATGAATTCTCCTAGATGATCTGTTCAAAAATAGAAACCTAATTTGGGCATCCTAGTTAAGACGGTCATCATTAAGCGCATTATCCTGGACGATATTTGTATCGACTGGGATGATAGGCTCAAATAAAAAAGAATCAGCTGTCAGATTTATTTAGGTATTATTTATTTTTGGACATCATCTAAGACATCGTCCTAGATGATGCAACATAATTATTCCTAAATTAATATGGTAATTAAGGAAAGTAATTAAGATTTTATTACTTAATCATATCATCCTAGATGATCGAAGGATCAACAGGGATGATCAGTTCACAAACCTTAGTTATCCCTGGACGACCAAACATCGGCCAACTACTATTCAGGGTGATCGGCCTGGACGATCAAGCTATATTTTTCATGAATTTGAACTAATTGCTCGGGATGATCGTGAGATCGGCCTGGATGATCAAGCTATTTTTTTCATCATCCAGACATTCATTCAGTGCAATTGTTTGGACAATATTTAACAATTTATACTAATCATACAAGATGATATACTATAGACCTGGACGATATGAACAAAAACCTTTTGATCGTCTAAAATCATCATGTCTGATTGAGCTTAATTTGCACTGATCGTACAGGATAATATTTATATCATCCTAGACAATAAAGTCAGTTTGTTGCAATTAAGTGCTATTCTTAAGCTCTTCTATTTAAGACTTCTTATTCCTTTCAAGAGATCATCTTTTGCTGCTATTCTGACCTAAGAAAGCCAAGAGGTGAGGGAGAGCAAGGGAGAGAGAGAGAGAGAGAGAGAGAGAGGATCTTATGAGGGGGAGTTTGTGAGGGATTTCACAAAGGTTGCTTCAAGCAAGGATCCATCATCATCTTCTCCAGTTATCATCTTTAGTTCCTTGGGGGTTTTAGAAAGGTCTACTTCACCATCTGATCAAGGTTCTCAGACTGCTTCAAGAGGAAGCAAAAGGAGTTGGGTTCTCTACCTGCTTATGGAGGAAGCAAAAGGAGTTGGGTTATTTTCCTCACCTGGGTTATTGAAAAGGAGGTTTGTAAAGGCTTCTCCACCTTTCTTTGGGGGCAAAATGAGAGACACTGAGTTTAGTGCAATACTCGGAGAGCGCCTCTGGGGAGTGGATGTAGGTCATGTTGACTGAACCACTAAATTTATGTGTTCTTTATGACTACTTCCGCATTTAATTTCCACACTTTGATTTCTATGATGAATCATGGTTTTTATTTTAAGATTATGTTTTTGATCGAAAGATTTTTTTAAAATACTAATTCCCCCCCCCCCCCCCCCCCCCCCCCCTCCTCGTTACCTAGGACTAGTTCATAAGGGTTTAACATCCCTGTCAAACTTTCAAGTGTCATCAAAGAACTTTCATTTACCTCACATCTTATAGGGATAAAACTCAAACCAATCACATTTAATAACATTGTAAACCTAGAAATTAATTTGACATTAATCATAGTTAATTAAAACATCTACATCATAAACCCAAAAATCTACCCCTATTTTAGGGCTAAAATTTCAAAAAACTTATAATAAATCAATGTTTGGGGTGAAAGTTTGAAAAAGAGGCTTTCTCTTTGGGGTTTTTTAATTCTGAATTTCAGCCTCAAAATGAATACGTCATTATGAATGATACATCACCCCGAGAGGTAAAAATAACATTCCTTAATGGGTTCAGTTAATGAAACTAAAAATTTCATCTTGATTATAATATTCAAATCCAAGGAAGAACCTTACACACACACACACAAGGGAGTGAGTCGAAGATTTAGAAAATTACTATTTTTTAAACTAATCATACATGATGATTTATATCATCTTGGATGATCTTTTTACTAGAAAACCCTAATTAAGGCATATCTATTAATTAAGATTGATTAAGATAATTGTCTAAGATGATCCTTATCGTATTGGATGGTACATTTTAATCAAGAAATCATCTTCTAATTATATTTAGGAAATAATTTAAAATTTAAATTTTGTTGTTATCGAACAGGATGATCCTAATTGGGGTGTCAATATTTGACATGACCCGAAAATCTGACCCGAACCTGAACCAAAAATTTCGGGTTAGGGTCAACCCGAACCCGAAACGGGTTAGGTTCGGGTTCAGCATTTCGACCTATTTCAAAAATCGGGTCGGGTTCGGGTTAACCCTTTGACCCGAAATTGACTCGAAAGTGACCCAATTTTGACCCGAGATTGACCCGATTTTGACCCGGCAACCCGAGATTGACCCGATTTTGACCCATTTTGACCCAAAAAGAGGAGATTGACCCATTTTTGACCCAAAAATTAGCCATTTTTTTGTTGGAAATGGCTCATTCGGGTCGTGTCGGGTTGACCCGGACCCGAAGCGGGTCGGGTTCGGGTCAGGAAAATTAACCTATTTTTAAAAACGGGTTGGGTTTGGGTTGACCCCAATAGTGCCGGGCCAGTTTCGGGTTCGACTCGAACCCGACTCGTGACCCGAAACTGACACCCCTAGATCCTAATCATCCTGAATGATATCTGACAATCACGCCTAAATTAATCCTGTGATTAAGAGAATAATTATAATAAAATTGATTCGATTCGATTGTATAGGATGATCAGTGAAGATCATCCTATATGATAGAGAATATAAGTGGAATGATAATGGATTGCCACTTATCATATTAGACAAAGACCATAGGTTTTAAATTAATCATCCATGATGATTGACCCCTTTCGTACTAAATGACAGAGAATTGCATTGGATGATAAGTCATCATCGGGTATAATACTAAATGAAGTTCAATAGTTTTATATTAATCATCCAGGATAATATTATAATCATCTGGGATAATCAGTCTATTTCTCTTGAAGTAATCATACCGGGCAATGCAATTCATACTAGCTGAATTGGTATTTTTGAACTATTCATACATGAAGATCATATGATCGTTCTAGACAATATATGCCACCATATTAAAAATTAGGGCTTCTTTTGGAGGCTCTCTATTTAAGTTCTCATATAATCCTTGAGTTAATCTTTTTTTGTTGTGTTTACCTGAGAGAGAGCTTAAAGAAGGAAGAGAGGAGAGCTTTGAGAAAGAGAGAGAGAGTGAAAGAGAGATCCTTGTGAGGGAGAGTTATGAAGGATTCACAAATGTTTCTCTAAGCAAGGTTTCCACAGTCATCTTCAAGCTTCTTTCTTAGTTCTTTGATGGCTTTGGGGAGACTTTTATTAGCATCAAGTCTAAGGTTCTCTACCTACTCCAAGAGAGAGTAAAAGGATTTCAAGGTTCTCTGCCTATTTCAGAAGGGAGTAAAAGGATTTCTAGGTTCTCTTCCTACTCCAGGAGGAAGTAAAAGGATTCAAGGTACTTTGCCTCATCGGGTCAGTGAAAAGATTTTGTAAGGACCTCTCCTCCTCCTTTTGGTGGCAAAAGGAGAGACATTATGTTAAGTGCAATACCTATAAAAGAGGTTTTCAGTGAGTAGACATAGGTCAAGTTGACTGACCAATATAATTTTAATGTGTTATTTTTATTTACCTTTTGCACTTAATTCTTGTATTATTCTATGATTTGTTCTGTGGTTGACATATCTAATTTTTGTTATTATAAAATTAGTTTTAATTCTGTATAAATTATTTGTTTTAAAATATTCAAAAAGATTTCAAAAATATTATATTTTTTCCTTAAGAAACTTTTTAAATAACAAATTCACCCCCCTCTTGGTTAGTCTCGGGCTAGTTCATAAAATTTTAACAACCCTCGTGAACAATGATTGATATATCTTCCCAATAGAAAATATATCATATATTGTTGATCGATCAAATATGACAATGATGATCATCATTGATTTCTATTTCCCAAAGAAGTCTAATTGAATTTTAAAAATTATTTTTTAAATAGTATATATGGGTTTTAAATCTCCTACAATCACAAGCCATTATAGTTAATTACATTGTAAGAAACTAGGGTCTCTTATAAATACCTCGATTAAAATAATAGTGCAAATTATGTTTAGAATTTTCAAAAAGTGATATCAAAGGAGGTGAGTTTAGAATTTGAACTGGGAATTGGTCAAATTTTGAACACTTATTTTTAGATTCAACAGAGGAGAGAGGGGTAGGAGCCACTTTGGGATTATGAAATGATTTAGAAATGTCCCAACCTAATTAAGTGTTTGGCTTTAAAATTTAGATTGAGAAGAACTTTAATTTGAGTTGATCATTTTATTAAAAATTTGGAATTATATTTTCAGATGTTAGGGTCTTATGATTCAAAATCTGCCCTAGATCTTAAATAAAAATTGGGTATTAGACTACAGTAGCCCAAACCTAGCTAATGCAATATAAAATCCGGGAGCCAGCTAACCACCCAGTCGATTAAAATCTATGAGTCCAATCTTTTTTATGAAAGAGTTATAGGGAAAAAGTTGTTAAGGTTTTTAAGAATTATGATCGACGTCTAGAGCAAGTCCTAATTGGTCCCTTGACTTATGCTAGGTGAGAATGCTTGAATTAAACACAATTAAAATTTTATACAATTTTTAATTTATTTCTAATGTAATGCATGCTGATTGACTTGATTAAATTCATGAAATGATATGTAGCAGTTTTAAAATGGCTAAAAATTTATTTTTTCCTATAGATTTCACAACATCCCCATAACTGATCTACACCCTCAAAGGCCAGTGGTCTGCTAAAACCCACAGGCAGGGTGGTGCCTAATAAGGAAGTGAAAGTTAATAATATGCTTATGCTATCTACTAAAGGTCCCTGACCTACTTCTTATATCATTAGAGTTTTTATATTAACCTAAAAAATATTAATTGGTTTTAAGTAGAAAACATTTTTTTAGCATACCTTCATATGCCTTCATGTATCTAGGTTATAATAAAAATAACATGCAATCACAAAAAAAATAAGAAAAGAAGGCAATCCTATACGCAAGCAAATTAAATTAATCAGACCAATCAAATTGATTAAATAAATGTATATATGTCAATTGCCAATTTGTTATAATCCAAAATTTACATAAATTAAAAGTTGTCAGGCACACAAATAATAAACCCGGATTCTAATCCTAGGACTAACATAAGTTGATTTTGAGTGGGATACTCTTTATCTTTAACTCCTCATCCTCCTCTTCTTTAAGCTCTTTGATTCATCATATATAGATATCCAAATGAAAAAGAAAACTCTTCCACCGAAGGAGATGTTGTTCTTTTCACTTTGGATAATGAAATGATCCAAATTGGGGCTTTCAAAAGGAAAAGGATCATCCTTTGAGAGATGATCTTTCCTCTTTGGAATCTAAGTTTGGATCTATGTATAATGACTTAAATGTTTAACTTTCATAACTCTTAACTTTAAAAAAATTACATCAAAATTAAAATAAAAAATCTAGACTCTCCTGTAGGGTTATCCTAAGTATTTAAGAATAAAATACATCCCAATCATTTTATATACTTGCTTTAAATTATGAACTAAGTCACACTTTGCCACACACTTGTTTATTTGGGCGCTAAGTAGTACAAGCACCTACAAAAATGTTATTAGTTTAAATCAATATTAATTTAGGTCCCTTTTTTTTTACCCTGCACGATTATGGCCACCTACAAAAAACTCAGTGAGCAACCAAATCATTCCTAACCTAAGAGAAATCTTTTTGAAATCTTTTTGAATATTTTAAAACAAATAATTTATGCATAAGTAATAATAATTTCACAATAACAAAAAATAGAGAATTTTACTATCGAACAAATCAAAAAATAATAAGGAAATTAAATATGAAATGTATATAGAAAGTACTCACCCAATTTATAGTGGTTAGATCAACTTGACCTATATCCACTCCACAAAAATGTCCTTTCAAGGTTTTTCACTAAAAGTAGTGTCTCTCCTCTTGGCCCTACAGCTAGGCGGAGAAGTCCTTGCAAAATCTTTCCACCAACCCGTAGAGTTAGAGTGCCTTGAATCCTTTTACTCGCTCCTGTGGTAGGTAGAGAACCTGGAAATCCTTTTACTTTCTCCTGGAGTAGGAAGAGAATCTTGAAATACTTTTACTCCCTCCTGGTGTAGGTAGAGAACCTTGGAATCCTTTTTCACCCTCTTGTTAAAGGCAGAGAACCTAGATCGAATGCTAATGAAGATCTTCCTCAGAGCGACTAAAGAACTAGAAAAGTAGCTTGAAGAAGATAGTGGAAACCTTGCTTGGAGCAACCTATGTGAATCCCTCCTAACTACCCCTCATAACGATTTCTCCCCCTCCCAATCCCTCTCTCTTCCTTCTCTAAGCACTCTCTCAAATAAACTCCATAGTAAAAGATTATTTCAAGGGACAATAAGAGAGCGTAAATAGAAAGCCTCAAAGAAGCCTTAATTTTCAACTTGCCTTCAAATATCATCTAGTATGATTGATAGATTGTCTTTTATGATTAGAATAAAATAGCCCTTTCAGGTAGTACAATCAACTTTTTCCTATACGATTAGTTCAAATATTTATACATATCATCTAGTATGATTTTAACATCATCCGGGATGATTAATTTAAGATACTATATTGATCATACCGTATGACATGTGTCGATGGGTGGTGATCTACATATCATATCGTAAACCTCTCGAAACATACAATACAATCTCCTTAATGATTAGAAGAATTATGGTTTTTGTCTTGGACGATAGGGGATCATCCCATGAAATATAATATATTGCCCAATACGATCTACATAGATCTTCGTGTACCATCTGATTAAGAAATCTAATCATACATAGTCACCAAACCACAAAATCAATTTTGGCATGAATATCATAAATCATCTAGGATGATGAATATTATCTTGTATGATTAGAACAAATATTGAAAATAAAAATATTACCTAAATTATGATTGGTGGCTATTTTCATAATATAAACTGATCATCTTGTATAATATAGATTGTACAATATGATTAGTTTAATTATTCTTAATTAATAGTGATGCTCTAATTATGGTTTTTTTATTTTTAACTGATCATTCAGTATGATTGAAATCATCTTATACGATTACGTCAAAAACAAAAAATTTCTCTAACTCACCAAATCAATCCCCCTAAGTGTGTGTGTACTAGGTTACTCAACTTGGGGTCCACCAAATACATAACTTGACTCAAGAAAGATAAAAAGTAAAATAAAATTGATTTTACCATTTTCAACCCGATCTTGAGTTGATTGGCAATGCAAGTGAACTTAAAGACCTAAAAGGTTAGTGAGCAGGGCAAATAAAATAGATATGCAAGAATAGTAGTATTAAAGAAATAATAATATTTGTTATCAACAAAATTACTATACTTGGGTACAGATTTGCAACCATCTCCCCCTTTTTTATGATAAAAAACATTGTTGTTAAAAATTTTCAAAGCGCTTTGACATTTTTTTAAACTCTCCCTTAGAAGATGAAATTCTAAAAGTAATGGGAGTTAAATTAAAATTCTTTTTTTTTTTAAGAAATATGAGACATATGAAAAATAGAGCAAAATAGAACAAAGTAATTTTCACTAAACCATAGGATGCAAAACAGCAAACTACTCCTCCTTTTGACATCACAAAAAGGAGAAGAATGAAAATACTAAACAGAGAAATATTAAAGACATCACAAAGAAAAAACAATAATAAAAACAAGAATAGACTAGAACCCATAAGGACCCTGATTAGGATATGAAACCAAGATATGAATCGTATGTCTAGTATAAGCTTCCAGCAAGCATTCTGATTAATATAAAGGTTGGTGGAGAGTTCAAACAAGAGTTTTAAATCAAATGGAAATGCTAGTGTAAAGAGAAAGCCAAGAGTTATTTTAGCAAATAGATCAAGCACCTAAAAGTTTAAAACAATTTGATTGATGATTTTTTAGGGGGTAATGCCAACACTCTTATAGAAGTTATAAGCCACTTCATCTACTTCTTCAGTAAAATGAGGATCAATAGCCCACTTGGATAAGCATCCAGCAAGCATTTTAGTTTTTTTGCTGCTAGCCATTGTAAGAGTAAGAGGGCTCAAGTAGGAGATAAGAAGATGTGGAATGTTTTGAGTGAAGAAGAAACCTTCATTTGAGGTTATTTAAATAGAATCATCCATATCATACTGGATGATTATGAGATCATACATGGAAATATGGCGTAATCAATTGGCTATATGATTGGTAAAAATAAGTAGTCTAATTCTTTAGTAAAATCAGACATTGTACATGATGATTATACATAAGATGATAGTCCCGAAGAGTCAACCTATACAACTGTTGATTAAATGGATTATACATGACAACATGTGCACATCCTAGATGATGTGTCATAATGTATCTACCCAACTGCATTTAAATCATTCAATGTATTCTGCCATATGGACCGTCCAGTATAATGTATGAATCGTCCGGGAAGATCACTAATAATTAGTTTATATTAGTTGTTGAATGTGTTGTGATCAGAGAGGTGTATCTTTGTTCATATCATACATGATAATATGGATCATCCTAGATGATCTGAGCAAAGCTAGAAAAATTCAAGAGATGGTGTGTGATCATCAGAAGGGTTTCAAAATAAAGAATAAAAACACGAATAGCTTAAAATAACACAAAAATAAAACAAACACAAGTCATGAATTAAAATAAAAGAACAGTTTTTTTTTTTTTGAATTGATCAACTCTAGTTAATGATAAATTTCCCCTGTGAGTAGATTAAAAATAAGTAAGAAATGAAATGACACCATTAAAATTCAAAAAAGGTAGAAAATCGATCTTGTTAACTCTAACTCAAACTCCTTACAACCTAAAATTCTTTTTAAATAAAAATCTAATTTAGAAAAGAAATTACATAGGAAAAGTGATATTTTCAACTTAATTTAAAAAAAAAATATCTGATAGAATAATTTTACAAAGTAATCAACCAAAAATCATGATTTTTAAATTTAAATGTTTGAAAATATCAAGTGGCACATGGATTCTTCTAAGATTTAAAGATTTGAAAAAGAAGGAATTTTATTTCTTTGTTGACTCATTTTGTGCCTCTTTTTAAAGTATTTAGCACACTTTATGCATTTTTTTGGAAGATTGTTGTAAGCATCTCTAAACTCAAACTCCATTCTTGATTAATCTATACTGTTCAGTGGTGTATTTCACTTGGAAATCAAGGAATAATTTCATACATAATGGGAAGGAAGATAGTTCATTAATCATAGCTTCCAAAGCAATTAGTTATGCTTCATTCTTCAAACATGGGAATGATACCCATGAAATCATCCCCAAAGGTCAGAAATGAGATAAGGGGAAAATAAAAAGTGATTAAGAATTTATTTGGAATTTTTTAAAATTTTTAGTTAATTAATCCATTTAATTATCTCTTTTCCTTAAAAACTAAATTAAAGTTAAATTAGAGGTCTCATCATAGGGATTTTAATTTTCATATTTAAGGGATCTATTATAAGCAAAAAGTGACGTTATATGGATTTATAATATTTAATATGAATTATTTGTGAATTAATTAATGAAAAATGTTAATTCTTGGAAGGGATTTTGGGATTCTTAGTTGGTGGTCAAAAATTGAAACTTGTGCCATGAGATCACTTAATATCAAGGCCCAAGCCCACTAAATTTGAGACCTAATTTAATCCCATAAGGTGGTTAACCAAACCACCAAATGTAACCACTAGGTACATTAGAATAATCCTAGCTCACTATCCTAAGCTTAGAGGGGGATAAAATTAGTGGCTCTAAACTCCCATTTGTAATCATAATTAAAACACCAAAGATCAATTCCTAAATCTCATTAGGAAGTTCATTGGAGTAATTTTAAATATGGTGCAAATTATGACCCTTGATTTTAAATTAGCTAAATTGTGTCCTTAAATAATTCAAATAGAGTGGAAAAAATTTTAGACATGTCAGAGACATGCCCAAATTAAATCCCCCAAAGTCTCAAGATATGGGGAGTTCAATCCTAAAAGAAATGCCTAAAATAGCCCTAGAATAATGATTGAAATTCACTAAGTTACATGTAAAACCATAACCTGAGATCATAATGCTTTTGGAAAACACCTCAAGATCTTTCCAATGAGTCTAAGAACACCTAAATTAGTCAAGTATATAAGGAGATGTGATTTTTTGAAGTTTCCCTCAATTTCCTATGAAATTAAATTTGGATTTACACAATTAACCTCCTCTTTACATGTAGGAACCATTCGATTGGCCAGCCAATCATTACAACTAACTATGTAAATGTGGAATTAATTACAACCATCAGATCGTCAATCGAGCGGCCACGATCAAATGAGCTCCAAAACCATGAGATCTAATCCAAATCATTGATTGGAATTAACGGTTAGTATTACATCTTTAATCTCCCACACATATCTGATGCAACTTACCTTCTCTAGCATGATTTGAGAGATCCCTCTGGTGAACACCTTAAAAATTTCACATAAAGGGTTGGGACAGTGAGGACTTTTAATCCAATGGTGGAAACCTGCTAGATTGGAAGTTCTCTTCGCACTTGATCAGACTACCTATTTAGGAAGCTTGGGATTGAAATCTCACCATGTAGAAAGCCCCAATGAATGGGGTTTTCTATTAACAATATTGAGGGGATGAAGGCAAAGACTTCTCCTTTAAATGTTGAGGCTAGAGGATTACCAGAGGTAGGACTTTAAGCAGGATGTAAATGGGTTTCACCAATTTTTGCTTGAGCTACTGGTTGAAGAGGGCTAAGACACTGAGCAATGAAAGAGAAATGCTCAGAGAGTTCTAGGAAATGATTTTGAAGAGCCAAAAATGAATAGGGAGGTCTGCGTGGAAGTGACCTATTTGAATGACTCCCATGGCCATAGATGGATCTGATGGCACTGGTGGATGGCTGCATGGATTCCATTATGGGAGGGGATATCATCCTAGATGTATGTGAGCCCAAAGCTATTGGGCTGAATAACTGGACAGCCTTGGATAAGGCTTAAGATAGGGGGGACCATCGAAAGCTTCTCTTATTCACTTTGGCCATCATCAGCCACTAGCTATGTCTGGGTGAGCTAGAATGGATGTTGGGGGTTTGGTTAAACATAATGGTGAGCTTAATTATGCTTGGGAGAGGCCAATTTGAGAAGTAGGCTTGGGTTTACACGAACCTATATGGCTTGGGTCAGCTTGGGTGCAACCTGGGTTAAGCTAAGGGGTAGCTTTGATATGGGAGATGTGTTGTGTCAAGGAGCATACAATGTAAGTGGAAATTGGGCTTGATTTGGTATGTGGTAAGAAATGGCTTGGGTCAAAGTGGTTTTGGCACCTTTGGGCTAGCCTAGGGGTTTACCCAAGTCAACCGAACGGTTAGGCCAAATAGGGTAAGTGCCTTGGGTCTAGAGTCATCTAATGCAAGAGCTGAATTGGGTTGGTGGGGCCTAGGATGAGAAATGGTTCAACCTATGGTGATTTTGAACACTTTGGAATAACATGAATCCTAATCCAAGGTGACCCAAGGGCTGGGTCAACTAGGGAAGGTCTATTGGTCATGAGGGACCTAATGCCACCATTGGTTTGATTTGGTTTGGCTAGGAATGATATTTGGCTCATGGAATACCTCTATTTAGGCACATAGGTCAAGTTAAATGATTAACCAAAGTGGGCCCAAGGTATGGGCCCTCAAGTGGGGTCTCCTAGGAACCTAAGAGGTCATCTCATGGGTTTGAGCCATTGTCAAAGGGTTTTAATGGATAGAAGCGTATGCGAGGTTTTGTCAAACTTTGTTGACTTCATCTATCAAGTTGACCTAGGGTCAAGGGTTGGGACCATTGAGTTCAAATTGATCATATGAACTCAATGGGAGTGTTCCCAAGTTAAGAAGAGCTCATTTGGTTTTAAATGGGTGTTTAAACCCTTACGTGATACTTTGGTCAACCATGGTTTACTTGGTTAAGTCGGTCAAACCAAAGGGTGGATTTAGGTCCAATGTGTTAATAATAATGTTTAGCATCTATTGTGATATGTTTTGAAGGTTGATAAGGTTGAACTATGTTGATTTTTAGGTAAAAGATAAAAATCCCCTTAAATAGGATTTTGGTCATTTTGACCCCTGATAATCCCTGAATAAAACTGGGTACAAAAAAGTGTAGGTTACTAGTTAATATGTAATAAAAAAATTCATGTATTTAGTTAGAAGGACTGAAAAAGAGTCCCAAGGTTAAATTCCACTGAATGGCAAGTCTAGTGGCATAGGCTGTACAAATTTGATGGTTTTGTAGCCTTTAAAAATCAATTCAGTTTCTCATGGTAGTGACCTCTGAATGAGCTAAGATTTGATGGGTTGGTATTAGAGAAATAGCTAAACCATATGCCATTGATAGATCCTAAATCCGAGGTCATTTGATTGGGGTTCAAGGTGGTACAAAAACCACCCCTAAAGGCTTTCAAGACTTGGGTCCTTAACCTTGGGATTTGGTTTGAAATGTTGGATTTGGATTGGATTTGGACTTGAATGTTGAGTTTGAATTATCCACATTATTGACAGTCAATTGAATTAATGAAATTGATTGGATATGATTTAAAGGTTAATTGAAAGTTGGTTAATGTCGGACTAGAGCATAGAAGTATGAAAATCGGACTGAGGGTTGGATTGGAAGATGGAATGGGATGTGATTGAGAGTTGGATTGCGACCTATAAGATTGCCAAGTGGTCAGCTGCCAATCACTAGGTCACCAAAAGAAAACGCAAGTAGTTCTTAGTGACCTCATACATAAATGAGATCAAGAATCAAATAAAAACCTTCAAAATATAAACTAAAATCTATTACAACATAAATAAACCCTATAATCAAGGAAACATAAAACCCCATCTAAATTCCATTAAATTAAATTTAATTAGATATTAATCCTTAATTAAAGAATAATTAAATAAAATCACCTAAAATCAAACTTTGATTCAATTGGCCTCAACTTTTTACTAATTAGTCTTTAGGTAATACTTAACATATAAATCATTCCATCATTTTAGGTTAAATGATAAATAAATTATATATGTTAATTTTCTTCTTTTAGGAATAAATTTAATAAATTAAATTAATTAAATTAATTAAATTAAATTAAATTAACTTTAGATAAATTAAATCAAGCCAAATAAAATTAAAAATAAATAAATATTAAATAAAATTAAAGTAAATAAATAAATTTAAATAAAAAAATTAAATAGTTTATTAAATTTTAAATAAAAAAAAATTAAATAGTTTATTAAATTTAAAATTTCCAAATTTAAATAAAATAAATAAAAATCACAAAAAAATAAAATAAATAAAGAATCTCAATTAAATCAAATTGAATTTTTAAGAAATATAAATTTAGACTAAATAAATAAATAACTTCAATTAAACTTAATTGAACATTTCATTAATAAACATTTAATTAAAATTCAAGGCATCTATGTGTATGCTTGATTCATAAGAGAGGGCACAAATGTATTAAATTGATAGGCCTAATTGAACACTCCAATGAAATTTGTAGTCTTTGATTAACATATTCTTTAAAATAATGATTAATAAAATATTAAATAAAAATCAAAGGACTTTATGCATTTGATTTGATCCCTTAAGGGGAAATAAAACGTGTTACAATTATGAGCCTAGGATCTTTTTGATTAGGAGCTTCAAACTTTGAAGTAATTAATAAAAAAAATTCTTTAAAACTTAAATAAGCAAAACACTTAAAAAATGAAGGATTCTATGTAACCATTTTATCCAATACAGGAAAATGAATACTTTATCACTTTGAGCCTTAGGATTTGATTATTATTTATCATATATTTCACTTGGGATTATTAATTTTCACTTTTGAAATTATAAAAATGATCCAGAAGCTAGAAGACCATAACATTAAAGCAAGCAATCATATTTAAATCTAAATTACGTAGAAGTAGAAAGCTAGATTTGTTGAGGTGGAGCTTGGCCACCTTGCCTTTTAACAAACTATGGGTTATACTTACATTAATTTATATAAAAAAATTCCAATTTTCTTTGCATTGCTTCTTATATCTTGCATTATGCTAATTAGAAGCATTTGAATAATAAAAGAGCTGATCAAATTCTGAACTAAACCTCCTTGATTTCAATTAACTAAAGCCTACATATCTTCCATTAAAAAGGTATTGATTGGTTCTTAGGATGTTAGTTGTTAATCCGCACCAAGCAAACATAAACTCAAATTGTACACACACATTAGTTTCTCCTCATTTATAATGTTATCTAATATATAAATAAATTATAAATCAACTCAAAATTAGAATCATCATTTCTTTTGGTAGCTTAAGAAACTCAAACTCCTTGATTAAATCTTTCAAAATTAAAAAGTTATAATCTACATTTTAATCAAGCGTTTTCTCTAGACTTATCTTGAGATGTAATTAAATGTAGAGGCTTGCCTCTATTGGGAGTTGAGAACTCAGTATAAAATTAAATAAATAAACCTAATATAGTTTTCTAAAGTTGGAGAAAACATTTTAGATTTAGCTTATAGCTTATTCTTTGATTAGTTTCATTTTAAAAATGATAACTAAATGCTACTTTTATCTTTCTAAAAAAATTTAACATTTCTTATGATGTATTTAATTATGAAATTAAATATCTTTTCTCTTTTCAAATTTATACTGAAGCAGTAGTCTATCTTTCGATATGGTGTAATATTCGGCTATGCATAATTGACTAGAGAAACATGAAGTGAATCAGTGGGCTTCACCATTTTCTTTGACTACAATGTCTTGTAATAAACCCTATGGATAGATCTCTTAAGATAAGTTCTTTAGGGTGACTAGATGAATACCTTCATTCCTTAGACAATGGATCTTGAGATTCTTCTTTATTTTTAACTCAATGTTTTCCACTCTACAAGTTATCTCTTCTTCTTCATCATCAATTACTATAGTCTCAGAAATCCTAACTAATTCATGAAAAGTAATATAAGTGGACTCCTCAATAACCAATGTTCTTTTATTGAATATCCTATAAGCCTTGCCTATAAAAAATTATCCTAAAAATATGACTTCGTCTTCCTTGGCATCAAATTTTCCTAAATGTGATTTTTTATTATTTAATACAATTTTTTTTACATCTAAACACTTACAAATGAGATAGATTTTGTGTTATATCCTTAAGTAATTTATAAGGTATTTTATTACTATTGGATCTTATATTCACTCAATTTAAAATATAGCAAGAAGTATTCGCCACATATGCTTAGAAATATTTTGGTAAACTATATTCACTTAATATTTTGCTACCTGCCTCTACCAACATCTAATTCTTTCCTGCAGTTACTCCATGTTACGAATCTGATTTCAAGAAATAGAATTTTGATGATAACAAATATTTCTATTTTTTCTATGACTGCCTTGCCTACTAAGATTTCAGGTCCACAAGATCAAATTGTAAATCGAATCAGCTCAAGATTGGGTAGATTAGGACTAAGTCAGCTTGTAATATACATCAAGTGTCTTTTACCTTTTCTTGAGTCCATATTAACAATATGGGTCCAGATGCTAAGTAATCTTGCACACACACACTTGGGGAAAAAATTATGTCTGTTTGATTAGTATTTTCTATTTTGATCACATCATCTAGGATGATCTAAAAATCATTCTAGACAATCAGTTAAAAATAGAAACCCTAATTAGGGCATCCTGGTTAAGGTAGCCATCATTAAGCGAATCATCCTGGACAATATTAGCATTGTCTGGGATGATAGGCTCAAATCAGAAAGAATCAGCCGCCATATCTATTTAAGCATCTTTTATTTTTGGACAACGTCCTGGATGATGCAGTGCAATTATGCCTAAATTAATTTGGTAATCAAGAAAGCAATTAAGATTTGATTGCTCGATCATATCATCATGGATGATTATAGGATCATTCGGGATGATCAGTTAACAAACTTTAATTCTTCCTGGATGATGTATAATCGACCTGATTGCTTTTAGGGCAATGCTTTGGATGATATGTTTTGAATTGAACTAATCTTTCAGGATGATCAAGAGATCGTTCTAGAAGATTGAGTTATTTTTCAATCATCTAGACATCTATTCAGGGCAAAGCTATGGATGATATTGGTTATTTTATACTAATCGACCCATATAATCATGAGATCATCCTGGACGATCTAGATATTTTTCCATCATCCAGACATCCATCTAGAGCGATGATCTGGATGATATTCAATAACTTGAACTAATCGTACAAGATGTTATCCTATCGTCATGGATGATATGAAAAAATTATCCTTTTGATCGTTCAGACTCTCCAAAATCATTCTAGTTGATTGAGCTGAATTTGTATTGATCGTACGGGATGATCAGCCGATCATCCTTGATGATAATGTCAGTTTGTTGCAATTAAGAGCAAATTTAAAGCTTTGCTATATAAGACATCTTGTTTTACCCAATAGTGTATCTTTTGCTATTATCCTGACCTGAGAGAACTAAGAGGAGAGGGAGATCAAGGGAGAGAGAGAGAGGATATTGTGAGGGTGAGTTTATAAGGGGTTTCACAAAGGTTTCTCCAAGCAAGGATCCGAGTCATCTTCTTCAGTCATCATTCCTGGTTCCTTGAAGGTTTGAGAGAGGTCTACTTTAATAACTAATCAAGCATCTCTGCTTGCTTCTAGAGGAAGAAAAAGGAGTAGGGTTCTCTGTCTACTTCTGGAGGAAGCAAAAGGAGTTAGGTTCTCTGCCTCACTAGCGTCGGTGGAAAGGAGTTTTTGTACGGGCTTCTCTACCTTGCTGTGGGGCAAAAGGAGAGACACTGAGCTTAGTGCAATACTCAAAGGATGCCTCTAGGGAGTGGACATACATCTAGTTGACTGAACCACTATAAAATCTGGTGTATTCTTTCTTATTATACATCCGTATTTAATTTTTGCACTTTGTTTCTCTTAAGATGAATCTTGGTTTGGTTGTGTTTATATTTTTGTTTGGAGAAATTTTTAAATACCAATTCACCCCCCCCCCCCCCCCCCCCCCTCTTGGTTAGCCTCTGGACTAGTTCATAAGGGCCTAATATCCCTAACAAATATTTAAGTGGTATTAAAGCGGGATTCATAAAATTATATTTTTGAACACTTTAAATTTTGATTAATGGCTAACTTTGGTAATCGTAATATTATGAAAGGGTGTTCTATTACCCAACTGCCGTTGTTTGACAATATTCCTTTTGATTTTTGGAAAACTCGCATGTTTATATTTTTACACTCGATTGACTATTCCATGTGGATCCTTGTTAAGGATTGTAATTCACCTCTATCTCATGAAATTAATGGAATTAAAACTAAACTTTCTTTTACTGAATAAACTTTTGATGATAGGATTTAGCTCATTTAAATGCGAAATGCTTGAACTATTTTTTTTCTATGCTTTGAAATCTGAAGATTACATGTGTATTTCAACTTGCTCTACAGGTAAAGAAATTTGTGATAGATTATTTATTACCTACGAGGGAACTAATGAAGTTAAGCAATCTAAGTTGAATATTTTTTTATGACTACGAACTTTTTCGTATGAAACCAACTGAATTAATTTTTGACATGTATACTAGGTTTACTCAAATTGTCACCTCATTATATGCCTTATAAAGGGAGCTAACTAACTATGAAAGAGTCAATAAAATTTTAAGATGCTAGAATTCTTCTTTTGATGCTAAAAATACTGCAATTACTACACCTAAGGATTTGAATACTTATTCTATTGATAACTTACTTGGGTCACTCATTGCTTACGAGCAAGGGTAAACCAAAGACAACTTGATGTATGTGAGAAGAAGAAGGAGAAAATTATGAAACTGAAAGTTAACGATATAGATACAAATTCTTTCAGGTCTGAAAGAGATGATGTTACCTTCATCACTAGGTAATTCAAAAGCTTTCTAAGGAAGAATCATAAGCATCATCAGAAGTGGAAAAAAAGGTAAGGATAGCAAAAATTTTAAAAGTTCTTTTGATGTTATTTATTTTGAATGCAGGAAAGCTGGACATGTCAAATCTGATTGTCCTACACTTAAGGATCACTCAAGCAAGGAGAAGAGTGAGGAGAAACCCAAACAGGAAGGATAATAAGTGGTTCCAAAAAGTGTTATGGGCAGATTTGCACATAACTCCTCTGAGACTGAAGTTGAAGAGGAGATAACAAACTTGTGCTTCATGGTTTGTGATCATCTTGGTTAGTCTGACCAAGAAGAGGTATATGAACTAAGCTACGAATAATTACTTGAAGTTTGTGAGAAAATTCATACATCATATAAGAAACTTAAGAAAATACATGTAAATTTGAAATTAGAGTTTTTGGATTTGTAAAAAGCATGAAATTTTATTGAAAGATCACTTCCAAATTGATAGCAATCATATGTCTTTATTTAATGAGTTTGATGAATTAAATAAAAAGCATATTGAATTAACTGATGCACATGATTATTTGAAGTCATCTCATGTTGAATTAGAAAAGGAGTTTAACAAGTTAGAAAAACTTAAAGCTTTTGAAAATGATAAACTAACTTTGCATGTATCACATAATGTTAAGAAGAAGCATCACCACCCGAGTAAATTAGTAAACCCTTTTCCTAGTATTCGATGTTTTTTATATGGCATTCTAGGACACATTTCACACACTTTCACTATTAACTATAGTACAAATTGGGTGTGGAGATCCAAATTGCATGATTCACAGTATAACACACATGCATTGCATTCTTCTTTTCATAAGAAGGGACCCAAACCTATTTGAGTTCCTAAATCTGATGTTTGATAATTTTGCAGGCTTTCTCTCTCAAAATACCTCATGAGAGCATGTAGTACCTGGACAGTGGATGCTCATGACACATGATTAGGATGCCAATCAATTTGTTTTACTAGAGGCCAGAGCTGGAGGCAAGTTCACTCTTGGAGACAACACCACCAGAAAAGTGGTGGGCGTAGGTATAATCTGAAACTCCAAAAAACCTTTTGATTGAAAATATTTTACTTGTAGATGGACTGAAACAAAACTTGTTAAGCATCAGTCAGCTGTGCGATAAGGGCTTCATCATAAATTTTTTGGCAAATATATGCATTATTAGCCTTAATAAGAACACTATTTTATAAGGAAAGCGAATCAATAATGTTTACATGTTTGATTTAAATAATATTGAATGTGCTGCTTTATTTTGTTTAAAAACTAATGTTGATGATTCTTGGTTATGGCACAAGAGGTCATGTCATGCTAATATTAAAACCCGTAGAAGACTGACCCAAAAGGACCTAGTTAGAGGTGTCCCCAAGGTTAAGTTCACCAAAGATTAGTGCCAACTAGGGAAGCAAGTCCAATCCTCTTTTTATTTTATTAAGGACATTAGTACCTCTAAACCTTTAGAAGCCCTTCACATGGATTTGTTTGGACCCATTAGCACTACCAGCTTAGGGGGGAAAGTTTATGGATTTGTAATTGTCGATGACTACTCAAGGTTCACTTGGATTAAATTTTTGTCACATAAAAGTGAGTCTATAAATGAGTTTAGATCCTTCTCCACTTGGATTCAGAAAAAGTTAGGTTGTGAGATCTTGACCATCCATAGTGACCATGGAGGAGAGTTTGAAAATGAGAGATTTAGAGGATTTTATGAGGATAAATGGATTAGCCACAACTTCTCAGCTCCTAGGACCCCTGAGTAGAATGGGGTAGCTCAAAAGAACCAGACTTTCGTAGAAGCCGCTAGAGCCATGCTTACTGAGTATTCATTTCCAAAATGCTATTGGACTGAATCGGTAAACACAACTTGTTATGTGTTGAATAGAATGAATGTTAGAGCCAAATGTGATAAGACACCCTATGAGATCCTTAAGGGTAGGACACCCAACCTTTCTCACCTCCATGTATTTGGTTGTAAGATTTTTATTCGTAACAATGGGAAGTCACACTTAGGGAAATTTGACCCAAAATCTAATGAAGGAGTGTTCTTAGGATATTCAAGTGTTATGAAATCCTTTAGGTTGTTTAATAAGAGGATATTGGTGGTGGGGGAGACTATTCATATATTGTTTGATGAATCTGATCCTAAGGAGTCTAGAGTTGAGGATGAAGATGGTGTTGGAGAGATTTCCAAAGGTGTTGAAAACTTGGAGAAGAGGGTAGAGTCCCAAAACACTGAAGGAGTAGGTGAGATTACCCAAGGAGTAGAGAATGCAAATCTAAAGGAAAGGGTTGATCCTATACACACTTTTCCTAAAGATTGGAGATATTCTTTGAGTCATCCAAAGGAATTAATCTTAGGAAACCCTTTTGAAGGTGTTAGAATTAGGCATAGACTTAGGAAGGAAGTAAACCACTCTGCCTTTATCTCAATGACTAAACCCACCAATATTAATCAAGCATTATCTAATGAGTTTTGGATCTTAGCCATAAAAGAGGAATTAAACCAATTTATTAGGAATGATGTTTGGGATCTTGTAGAAAGACCAAAAGGACAAAGTGTAGTTGGAAACAAATGGGTCTTTAAGAATACTATGAATGATTTTGGTGTGGTGATTAGGAATAAGGCAAGATTGGTGGCTAAGGGGTACAACCAAATAGAAGGGATTGATTTTGAGGAGACCTTTGCCCCTGTAGCAAGATTCAAAGCCATTAGAGTGCTACTAGCCTTTACCTGTTATAAGAGATTTAAGCTTTTCAAATGGATGTCAAGAGTGCCTTTTTAAATGGGGTAATAAAAGAGGATGTGTTTGTAGAGCAAACCCTAGGTTTTGAGAGTTCCTAATTTTCAAATCATGTTTTAAAATTAAAAAAGGCCTTATATGGATTAAAATAGGCACCAAGAGCTTAGTATGAGAGGCTTAGCACATTCTTATTAGAGAGGGAGTTTGTTAAGTGAGCGTAGACACCACCCTTTTTTTGAAAAAAGTAGAAGATGAGTTACTCATTATTCAGATATATTTTTTGGATCTTCAGATAAAAAGCTATATGATTATTTTTTTAAAATAATGTGTAGGAGTTTGAGATGAGCATGATGGGAGAGTTGTCCTACTTTTTGGGGTTTTGTATAAAACAATTGGATGATGGAACCTTTCTAAATCAATCAAAGTATATAAAGGACATCTTAAAGAAATATAAAATGGATAAAGTAAAGCCAATTAATACTCCCATGACCTCTACTGGATAGTTGTATAAGGACCCAAATTTAAAATTTATTGATCAAAAGAAGTATAAAGGGATGATTGGATCTTTACTTTACTTGATTACTAGCCGACCTGATATAATGTTTAGTGTTTATCTCTGTACTAGATTTTAATTAGATCCTAAAGAATCTCATCTGACTGCAGTTAAGAGAATTTTTAGATACCTTTTGGGGACATAAAATATAGGAATTTGGTATCCTAGGCACAACACTTCTTTTGAGATTATTAGATATTTTAATTCTGATTTTACTGGATGTAGGGTGGATAAGAAGAGCACTTTTTGCACTTGCTAATTTATAAGACAGTCTTTAGTCTCTTAGTATAGTAGCAAAAAAAACTCTGTTACACTTTCCACTGCTGAAGCTGAGTACATTGCCTTAGGGAGTTGTGTGGCCCAAGTCTTTCGGTTGAAGCAATAAATTTTGGATTTAGGATTACCTATAGGCACAATTTCAATCCTTTGTGACAACACTAGTCTCATCTGTATCTCTAAGAATCTTATCCAACATTCAAGGATCAAACATATTAATATAAGGCATCACTTTATTAAAGACCATGTGACCAAAGGGGATATTGAATTACACCATGTGACAACTAAGAACCAATTGGCTGACATCTTTACTAAACCACTAACTTTTGACACTTTCAACATCTTAAGGACCATATTAGGTGTGATTGACATAAATGCATGAACTTGATGTTTACTAAATTTTGAATTTTATGTTTTATTGCTTTTTTTGTTTTGTTTCTTCTTTTATTTGTTTCACTTTTTACTTGCTTTTGTTCTTTGTGTTTATTTCTTTTCTTTGTGATCGCTACTATAGTGATATTTCATAACTTATTTTTAGTTTTTGAAAATATTATAGTCAATGTTTGATATCTCTAAATAAGTTAAATGGAGAAACACCGTTAATTATTTTCCTCCCTTTAACCTCTTTTAGCGGTGTAATTTTCTTTTATAAATAAAAGTCTATCTAAAATTAACAACTAGACTTTGCAATTGAGATCTTTTCTATCTTGCTACAGTAATATATCTTATATATATAATATTTAAAGTCTTTATATTACTTTCAAATTCTTTAAAATCTTGTTGTTGCATTTATCATATGAATATTGATTCTATTTTATGGTTTATTCTTCCTTATATTAGAGAGTGAGTTTTTATTCTCTAATATCTAGAAGATATACTCTTAGATGAGAATATTTAAGAGTTTTGAAAGGGATCTAGCTTGCAAAGAATAACAAGGGCATAAAATGAGCCCAAAAAGAAAAGAAGAATAAAAAGATATGTAATGACTGCCAAAAAAATTTTTTTGAAAGATACACAAAGTGTATAAAAAATCAAAAGATGTACAAAGTACGTCAATCAATTAACAAGAGACATAAAATGATCCCACAAAAGCAAGCTTTCTTTTCTTTCAAACTTTTAAATCTTAGAAGAATTCTTGTGTCACTTGATATTTTCAAAGGCTTGATTTTGAGTTTTGTGATTGTGAAATATTATTTTGGTATATTATTCTATAAGATATTTTTCTAGAACCAAGTTGTGAACAGATCTCTTTTTCTTATCCAATTGGTTTTTCTGGGTTAGGTCTTTTCTTTTTAAAAGATGATTTACCCTAAGAGATGTTCGAGCTAGGACTAACTGGATCAGCTATTCTACCATTTTTTAGATTTCGATGATGTTGACTCATTATTCTTATAAAATTTTCAAATTCAATCACATGGAGAATTTATCATTTTGTGCTTTGATTAAAAAAAAACATTGCTTTCATTACTTCTTTTTCATCTTCTGTTTGTTTCATCGAACTGTTATATTTTGTTTTTAATGTTTGTCATCATCAAAAAGGGGAAAATTGTTACGAATCTAATTTCAAAAAATAAAATTTTGATGATAGCAAATATTTCTATTTTTTTATGGCTTCCTTGCCTACTAACATTTCATGTCTACAAGATTAAATTGCAAATCAAACTAGCTCAAGATTGGGTAGATTAGGACTGAGTCAACTTGTAATGTACGCCAAGTGTCTTTTACCTTTTCTTGAGTCCATTATAATAATACGGGTCATGATGCTAAGAAACCTTGCATGCATACACTTGGGGGAAAAATTATATATGTTTGATTAGTATTTTCTATTTTCATCATATCGTCCGGGATGATCCAAAAATTATCCTGGATGATTAGTTAAAAATAGAAACCCTAATTAGGGTATCGTGATTAAGGCAACCATTATTAAGCAAATCATTCTAGAAGATAATAGCATCGTTCAGGATGATAGGATCGTCTAGGACAATTAGTTAACAAACCTTAGTTCTTCCAGGATGATGTATAATCAGCCTAGTTTCTTTTAGGGCAACACTTTAGATGAAATGTACTAAATTAAACTAATCATCCGGGATGATCGGTAGATCAGCTTCGACGATTAAGTTATTTTTCCATCATCCAGACCTCCATTCCGGGTGATATTTTGGATAATATTGGTTGTTTTATACTAATGGGCCCGGACGATCGTGAGATCATCTTAGACGATCTAATTATTTTTCCATTGTCAAGACATCCATCCAGGGCGATGGTTTGGATGATATTCAACGACTTAAACTAATCGTATAAGATGATATCCTATCATCCTGGATGATATAAATAAATTTTCTTTCTGATCATCCAGACTCTCCCAAATCATCCTGGTTGATTGAGCTAAATTTGTACTTATTGTATGGGATGAGAGGGGGAGTTTGTGAGGGGTTTCACAAAGGTTGCTCCAAGAAAGGATCCGAGTCATCTTCACTAGTCATCATCCCTAGTTTATTAGAGGTTCGAGAGAGATCTACTTCAGCAACTGATTTAGGTTCTCTACATACTTAATTAGGAAGCAAAAGGATTTGGGTTCTCTTCATGCTTCTAGAGAAAGCAAAAGTAGTTGGGTTCTCTGCCTGCTTTTGGAGAAAGCAAAAGGAGTTAGGTTCTCTACCTCACTGGGGTGTGTGGAAAGGAGTTTTTGTACGGGCTTCTCCACTTTGCTGTGGGGGAAAAAGGAGAGCTAGTGAGTTTAGTGCAATACTCGGAGGGTTCCTCTGGGGAGTAGATGTAGGGCATGTTGACTAAACCACTATAAAATATTATGTGTTCTTTCTTATTATAATTCTGCATTTAATTTCCGCACTTCATTTTTCTTGTGGTGAATCTTGGTTTGGTTGTGTTTGTATTTTTGTTTGGAGAAATTTTTAAATACCAATTCACCCCTCTCCCCCCCCCTCTCTTAGTTAGCCTTGGGACTAGTTCATAAGGGCCTAACATCCCTGACGAACTTCCACTCCATTATATTATGGGGTCCTATGGAATAAAATCTTATGATCTATCAGACTGTTAGAAAAATAATATAATTGTTTTTTATTTTTAAACTCACCTCCATGGTTGTTATACATTGTTAAGATTAAGCATCATATTTTACTCTAAATCCAAATAAAAAAGGGCCTAAAATCTTCAAATGATTCACTTTTATTTTCCAAAAATTTTACTCAGGTGAACCTATAATAGTTTACCACAATTACAAATCCATGTTTTACCTCTTAGACTCATTATACTGAAAAGTTTAAATAAATCAACAAGAACAACAATAACAACAACAACATCAAACCTTTATCCCACTATATGGGGTTAGCTACATGAATCATTTTTTTTTTCCTTATTTTATGCTGTTAAGAGTAAAATTCTCATTTAAATCTAATAAAGAAATGTAACTTCTAATATTTTCTAACAAAGTCTTATTAGTTATGTACCTCAATTGGAGATTTTTTATTTATATACCTGAAATCTATGGGTGACAAGGCTTTGTGACCCTATACTTCTACTACAATTTAATCTTCTTTAGGACAACCAAATTCTTTTACGAGCTTTGCTAGAACATCCGATGTGGTTTTCTTCCCATGTGGTATATGATATAAAGTCATGCTTGGAATTAGTTCTAAGAGCTTTATTATGTACTGATGATATGGTATCAAACTTTTTTAAACCCTTTATATATTCCAGCAACTTGATTAGTAACAAGCTATGAATCTCCAAAAATTTTAACTTCATGAGTCTCATTTAAGATCATTAAATCTAATCTAATTATCAGAGCTTCATATTCCACCTCATTATTTGAAAATGGTTCTGAGCAATGGCAAGAATAATACATCAGACTTTTATATAGAGTGATAAATACTATATTGATTTTTTACTTTTCACGAGGAAGTATCTTAGGATACTTCTTTTTGATAAGATGCAACACGATCAAAATAAAATTCCCAAAAATTATCTGATTTAGTTCTAGATTTAAAATATTTTCAAATGGTATTTTGTCATTTATTAGGTAATAATTATGAACTAAATTTGCTGCTAAGAAATCTGTAAGAACCTTACCTTTACAATATGCAAGGGAGTAATGTGATATTAAATTGTTTCAGGATCATTGACCAATGGGTTAATATCCTAGTTAATTTTGGATGAGTTATCAAATACTAAATTTAATTTACTCTAGAACTGATGTTTACTTTATGAGAAAATATATAGTACCTTAACGTTTGAGTATTGAATATTAGGGCCAGATAATGTTTCTCAATTAGTGAGTAATTTAGTTAAGTTGGAAGTAGCTATCTACTCAAATAATAAAGTATAATATATTTTTCTTCATCATTAACGTGAGCTAAAATAGTGCCAAGTGATTCACTTAAAGCTCTTATATATATGATTAATGGCTTACCTTAGATAGGAGTTGCTAAAACTGGCGGATTTATCAAATATTTTTTTTACAATATCAAAATCATTCTAGTAATTATTGTCCCATGAGAAATGAAATTCTTTCTTGACTAAAGATTCAAATGGTTAACCTAAGAGATTTGATATGAATCTTCTAAGGTATTCCAACTGACCTTAAAAGTATCTCAATTATGTGAGACTCTTAGATTATGACATTTCTAATATTGATTTAGTTTTATTGGGATCTATTTCAATTTTGCAGTGTCGTGCCAATAAACCTAAAAACTTCCATGAAGTGACACTGAAAGCACACTTCTTAGGATTTTTCAAAATTATATTATCTAAGTCTTTGAAAAATAATTCTCAGATTATATAAATAATCATCTCTTTTGATAATTTAAAGATAACCATCGATATAACACTCCATTTGTTGGTGGATAATTTTGTCAAAAATCCTTGCCATTGATCATCGGTATATTGTTGTAGCATTCTTTAATCCAAAAGGCATGACATTATAATAGTAAACTCCTATCAGTGTTCTAAATATTGTATACTTTTAATCTTCAAGATCAATTTTAATCTAGTTATTACAAGATAAATCATCCATAAAGGAAAATATTACATGTGAAAAGGTAATATCTAGCATGAGTTCTAGTATATAGAGTAAAAACTAATCTTTAGGAAAAGTTTAATTTAAATCTTTGTAATAAATGTAAATATAATTCTAACCAATCTTCTTCCTTATTAGGGCAATACTGGCTTACAAAGTTAGATAATTCTTTTTCATGATGAAACCTGCTTTCATTAATTTTTTTTCTTTAGCTACTTATTATTATTCAACTTAAAGTTTTATGTGTCGAGGTGATTAATTTATTGTATCCTTGTCTAATTAAATTTCTTCATAACTCTAGGAAAAATAACCTTCAGTTTTTTATACTAATTTGATCATTTTACATGCTTCATCCTTATTCACTAATGAACTTATGAAGATTGGACAAAGGTCTTTATCATTGCTCAAGATTTGTTTTCATTTAGCTTGTCTATAATATATTTACTTTTCTATTCAAGTTTGGTGGTGCATCCCAAATTTATAAGTCATCCAAATCATCTAACCAAACATAGTTCATTTAAAGATTTAATATTCACTATAAAAATACTATCACATTCTAGATTATTTGATATGACTAAAAATATTCATCATCATCGAATGAACATAGAGTAGAGAAGCCAACACCTACTCTTGATATATATTTATGGTATTTAGTACTCAACAAATTCGTGAATTATTAGGCTTCACCTCTAGTCCAAGTTGATTATTTTAAACCTTACTTAGAGAATTTATTTATAATTTGAGTAGTGTTAAAAGGTAAATCTATCATTTCATCAATGAATAAAACATCAAGGATTATATTAGTTTCTATAGTTTATTAGTAGAGGGTACAAAGGTATTGGCTTTATAATATATATTTAGAGTTCGAGAGACTTTCACTACCAACTTGGTTACACTAATTTGGGATAATTGGGGTAAGGTTATATTTTCCACATGCTTTTTTAACCTTTCCATTGTCAATTTATATGATTTATCTTCCCTAATGATTGGACCCTATCTCCCTCGCTATTTGCTTCTATAAAAATTTCAAACTTTGGTTGTTCAATATTATTCCTATATTTTATAATGTTGGTCTTTCTCAAACACATAGGATTCATCCCTCAAGTTGGATTCCAGATCAATATGTATTATTAGCACTTTTATTTATATATACTCTTTTTCATTGTTGTTTACTCTTTCATTTTAGAATCCTTGATCTCTCTCTATATCGTTGAGCCATTCTACCACTTTGTGAAATAGGAGTAGGATGCCAGTGAACATCATGTTTGAGATGAGGATGCTTTAAATTTTATTTTTCTTTTCCCCCTATTTTAATTTCCTTTTTTTTATTTTTCTTATACTTTAGTAAGTTTGAAATTTCTACAAAAAACTACCTATTATTTAGGTAAATAACATGAAGGGTCATCATATATACCTACTTCATGAATTATAAAAAGTTGTAAATAAACCTTAATATAGTGTGCAAGCCCCTCACAAGAGTGTTTAATATGTTGATATAGGATGGAAAACATCATTCTACATGCATGGATCCGTGGTCTACCAAAGAGAGTGTGTAAAAGAAGCCTTAGAATCCATTATACATAATTTGACTTTAATTTTTAGGCTTAATATTTCTAGTAGTAGGGTTATCGAACCTAATGCCCTCTCATATTTTTCATTGAACCCTTGTAGCACCATTTTATCAAAGCTTTGTGCATGTGTCCACCATTAAGTATGTAAGAGTTCTGAGAGTCATTATATGGATTGATGCACCCAAATAAATAGGGACACATGATAAATTGAATTTGTCTACATCTAAAAAAATAATATGAGATTATGATCATCAATTCCTAACAAAAAATATTCATAAACAAATGTAACTCTTGAAACCTATTTAAAGTATAATGCTTATTAGTCTTCGTTGATGCTTAGTCAATCATACAGCTCTCTTGGTCGAGAAAATTTTTGATTAAAGCCTCATTTATTTTCTTAGGAAGAACTCGAGTATTATAAATACTTAGCTTTACTGTAAGCTTTTTGTGATTAGTTATGACATTATAATCTACTTTGGGTACTTATAGATGAACTGCATTTGAATCATAAGCAAGTTGAGCTTGATTTAAAGTTTTGGGGTAATCTATAACTTGTTTCCATTTTTCAACAGCTAAGACTCATGGTGGGAGAACTTTACAACTATGAAGATTAACTTGAAATACTTCCACAAAAGAAGAGATAATAGAATGATTGACTTCATCATTACTGGTTAACTTTTTATCCGGTAAACTATCTAAACCAGACATTCCTATCTCAAAATTTATAGGATCATCTTGAACATCGAGAACAAGGAAATCACTATTAAATAAGTACTTATGAGATTTTTTTAATTCTCTCAAATTCATTGATATTTCTTGAGACTTAATTTTTTACTATTTAAATTTTAAACTGAATCATCATCAGTAAAAATAAATAACATATATATGAAAACCTTTTTCATTACTTCCTTAGTCCCAGTAGGGATAAAATAAAAGTCATAAAGGGTACGAGGTGCAAGGGATTTGAGTCCCCCATATGCAAAAATTATTTTTTTATCAAATACAATTTAGCTTTACTTTTACTGCCCTCCTTCTTAGGGATTGCAAAAGTTTGAAGGACTAGCACTCCCTTATTCTCTTTGGTTGGAGATTTATTCTACACTTCTTTAGTAGCTACCAGATTAACCTAGATAAAACTTTGTGCTATTGGGGGTACTTAGGCTTAGTTTGGGAAGGCTTTTTTATTACTTTCTAAAACGGAGTTTTAGTACAAAAATAAAAAAATTTGTACTAAAACTCCGTTTTAGAAAGCAGTAAAAAAGCCGTTCCAAACGAAGCCTTAATTAGCCGAATGATAAATTTTTTTCAAGATTCTTTGGATGAATGGGATAATGCAACATAAGACCAATCATTAAGCTTTGTAATAGGAAAGGGTGCTAAAGGCTCATCAATTATACATTTAATAGTTCCTTGTCTACATTTAGCAAAATATTCCTTGGGTATCATAATTGACTTAGTTTTAATATTTCTCTCAAGACACACCTTAAAATTTATGCAATATTCTAATTGATGATCAAGCATATAATGATATGGGCAATAATTGAGTTTCCCTAATTTATGCATTTCTTCCAGTTTCTTTAAATTCTAACTTTTTAATGAAAATTTTAAAGATTCTTTTACAGCTTTCCTTTTGAATAAGTTTTATTCATAAGTGCTTCAAAATACTATTTTCTTTATTCTAGAGTGAGATTAGATTAAGGTCTAAACTATTAATCACTCTATAGTTTACTAAATTGTTCATACTAGGAAGGATGACTTGGATTCTCTACTTGAATATGTATTTATTTTTTACCTTTTTACTTTATATACATCAATCCTAATTTCTTTTCTAACACTATTTGAGGTTTTACTTTCTTTAATACTACCAAGCATTGATCCTTTAGGAATTGTAATTAAAAAGCTTCCTTATTAAGATTAGAGGCTTTGCTTTATAATTTCTAGAAAACTTTGATTTTGAAGCCTTTCAACAAAAATACTACTGGACCATTGATGTTTTTTAGGAAAATTTCAATAGTGTGCTATCTTGTAGCTGTGGTTTAGACATCATGCTAAGATTTATCTAATGTATGATGTAGTCTACTAAATTCTCACCCAATTTTTGTTTCTTCAAAACCAAATCACTGATGATGATGTGGCATTTTGCTCCAGTGAATCTTTTAATAAATAAACTTTATAACTCATTAAAAGTATAGAATAACCTATTGTGTAGTTTAACATACCATTCAAATGTGATGCCAGATAGATTGCTAACAAACTATTGGAATAATAATGCATTAGCTCCCCCAACATTATAGTAGTTGGCTCTTCATTCTGCAAGATATTTTTTTGATTGCACGTTCCATCAAAGTTTTTGAATGGAGGAGACACAAATCCTATAAGACAAGGAACCAAGTCATACTCCTCTAAGTTTGCTCAACCTCTTAGAATATATGAGGCCCCTTAGGATAGTGCTTCTTTAACTTGTTGTTCTACCATTAGATTTATATTGATAGTTTGAACTAGTTCTCTTTATAATTTTACTCTTTTTTTTTTTGTTTCCTCTTTACTAACTTCTTTATTTTTTTATTTTATCTATATGGATTCATCTGAAGGTGACTCTATTTACTCATTTAATGAGGGAGAGTCTTTATTCTACATATTGGTTATAACAGCCATCATCTCATATTTTCTTATACATACTAAAGATCTATTCATCTTTTAATCTCAATTGATCTAATATATGTTAGGTTAGGTCTTTTGTATCACCATTCTTTACCTCAACATCTATAAGATTAACTTTAGCTTTACCATTTTCTTTTTGTATAGATGGTCGAGTATCAAATAAAAATACTCTGATATATTTCGTCATCTTACAAGTCTACAATTACCCTTTCAGTGGATTTTTCTTCATCTATATGTCTAATACTCTCCTTTAGATGATTCATAATTTATTTTATAGTTTTTCTTGACCCCTTGGTATGGATTGACTGGAGTGGGTTCTCTAATAGATAATGATTCTACTAGAGTTTTACCTTTCCTTCTTATTTCGTCTGCTACGTTATTTTTATGTGTAATAGGTGTAGTAGAAGTGGAAACCATCTTGGGCTACCTGAACTTCCTGTTAGATACCAAGGTTGGTAGATTTATGGGTTTCATCCTCCTTTTATCAGGGCAAGAAGATGATTAGCTACCCTCTAAGTAGTGCTAGTCTAATCTTATTGAGTGATGTTCTAAAGAGGGATAAAAGACTTTAATTAGATTATTTATGGAATGAAGTAATGAGGGTAGAGATAATGGATTACATCCTCATTGAGCCAAAGCTCCTTAGCCCAAAGACTTCATAAGAATTAATGATTCTGAGTTTTAATTGACACTACTTGATCATTGACTATTGAGTTCTTTTATCTTTGGCAGTTATCTGCATTGATGACTAGTTTATGACCCTCAACGATCACTCATCTTTTAACTAAAGGTATAGCTATGTCTTCCTTGAGTAGCTCTAATTCAACTTTGGTGGAAATTGAAATGTTCGTATATGTTGTTAGACCTAATGCAATTGTCCAAAGGCTAAACAAAAGAGGGGCGAATTGGTAATTTAAAAATGTTCCTCCTGAATAAAAACTGATTATAAAATTACATGCACATTTTATTTTTTTCCAAAACAAATTTTTTTCAACCATAAAATTAAAATTGCATAAAATAAAATTCTTTAAAATAAAAATAACAAAGATTTATAGTGGTTTGGTCTAACTAGACCTACCTCCACTTCATGAAGACTCCCTCTTCAGGCATTGCATTGTGTTACAAACATGTTTTTAGATTATGATTTTGATGATAGAAAACAAATCTTGTTTCACTAAGACTTCCTTTTTTCTACTGACTTTTCAGGACTCAAAGATCAAACGGAAATCGAAATCAGCTCAAGATTGGGTAGATTAGGGTTGAGTCAGTCTGTAATTTTACTTTCCCTTCTTGAGTCAACTGTATTCTTTGGTGTGACTGATGCAAAGTAACCCTACACACACACACTTGAGAGACTTAGAATTTCTTTTTTTACTCAAATCGGCCAGGACGATATTTACATCGGAATAGACGATCGGGCTTAAAACAAAAAATATAATATGGGGTTCTTAATTAAGGCAGCCGTCATTAGCCAATCAGCCGGGATGATACTTGTATCGGCCTGGATGATAGGCTCAAAACAGAAAGAAATTACCGCCATAAACAATTAAGGTATTCTGTATTTTGGTAATCGACCTGAATGATCTTAGATCGGCCTGGACGATATTCACAATTATGCCTTAATTGATCAGACAATCAAGGAACTAATTCAGGATGATTGATATGATCACATCGTCCTGGACGATCGCAGGATCGGCCAGGACGATCAAGTCAAAAAACCTTAGTTACTCCTGAACGATCTGGATTGGATAGCTTAAATTCAGGGCGATGCTCTGGACGATTTTCCTCTGATTTGAACTTATCGGTCGGGACGATCGTGCGATCGTCCTGGATGATCAAGCCAATTTTCAATCGTCCAGTTTGCATTCAGGGCGATGCTCTGGCCGATCTCATGGGATTTGTACTGATCGGCCAGGACGATTTCGATATCGTCCTGGACAATATAGACGGCAACTTGGAATTAATGAGCTTCTTTGAAGCTCTTGTATTTAAGAGCTCTTGTTCAACATTTTTGAACATCCTTGGCTTCTGTCTTGAATTGAGAAAACCTAAAGGAGAGAGAGAGAGAGAGAGAGAGAGAGAGAGAGAGAGAGAGCATCTTGTGAGGGGGAGCTTGTGAGGGGATTCATAAGGGTTACTCCAAGCATTGTTCCACTTCTTCTTCCCTAGAGTCTCTTGTCCTTGGAAGGGTTGGGAGAGGTAAGTTTCAGCAAGATATCGAGGATCTCTGCCTGCTTCAGGAGGAAGCAAAAGGAGGAAGGTTCTCTGCCTTGTCAGGTGTGGCAAAAAGAGGTGTTTGTAAAGGCTTCTCTGCCTAGTTGTGGGGGCTAAAGGAGATTCACGATTGTAGTGCAATACTTGGACTGTGCCTCCGAGGAGTGGACGTAGGTCGAGTTGACCGAACCACTATAAACCCTTGTGTTCTTATTTTTTACTACTTCAACATTTATTTTCTTCTGCACTTATTTTTGTGTTGATTTGGTTTGCATTCGTGCTTTGCTTAAAGAAATTTTTTAAATACCAATTCACCCCCCCCCCCCTCTTGGTTAGCCTTGAGCCAGTTCTATAAAGCTTAACATCCCTAACAAACTTTCAAGTGGAATCAGAGCGGGATTCATAAAAACTAAGTTTGAAAACTTTTTAAATTTTGATCCATGGCTAAGTTTGGGAATCGTAATACACCGGAAGGGTATTCTATTACCCAACCTCCTTTGTTTGATAATATCCCATTTGATTTTTGAAAAACTCGCATGTCTACGTTTTTACAATCTAATGATTATCACATGTGGATGCTTGTTACGGATGGTTACACACCTCCACTTGATAAACTTAACTACATTACTTTTCCACTTCCTTTTACTAAATGGACTTTAGATGATAGGGATTTGGCTCAATTAAATGCAAAATGTCTTAATTGCTTTTTTTGTACTTTAAAATCAGAAGACTACATGCGTGTTTCTACTTGCAAAACTGGTAAAGAAATTTGGGATAATTGTGTATCACTTATGAAGGCACTAATGAAGTTAAACAATCCCGTTTGAACATTCTCTTGCATGACTACAAACTTTTTTGTATGAAACCTCATGAATCAATTTCTGAAATGTATACGAGGTTTACTCAGATTGTTACTTATTTGCATACCTTAGGAAGAGAACTTTTGAACTTTGAAAAAGTAAACAAGATTTTACGATGCTTGCCTTCCTCTTTTGATGCTAAAATCACTACTATAACTGAATCTAAGGATTTGAACACGTATTCGATTGACAACTTACTTGGCTCACTCATTGCTTACGAGCAAGGGGTGAATCAAATAAATCTTGATGCAGGTGAGAAAAAGAAAGAGAAAATGGTGGCACTGAAGGCACACAAATCTGACTCCAATTCTTCCGGGTCTGAGAGCGATGAAGTTGCCTTCATCTCAAGGAAATTCAGAAACTTTTTAGGAAGAAGCAAAAGCATCATTGGATAAAAGGTAAGGATAACAAATATTCTAAAGAATCTTCTGATGTTGTTTGTTATGAATGCAAGAAGCCTGGACATGTGAAAGCTGATTGTCCTACATTTCAAGATCACTCAAGAAAAGAAAATGAAAAGGGTGAGGAGAAATCCAAGTTCAGGAAGGACAAGAAAAAAGTTCAAAAAGCGTTCTTGGCAGAATCTGCATCAGATTCCTTTGAGACTGAACCTGAGGAAGAGACAACAAACCTGTGCTTAATGGGGGAAGATCATCTTGAGCAAAGTGATGATGAAGAGGTATGTAAACCAACTTATGATCAATTATTTGAAATTTGTGAGAAAATTCATGCATCATACAAAAAACTCAAGAAGACTCATGCTAGTTTAAAGTTAGAGCTTCTAAATTTACAAAAAGAATATGAAATTATTCTCAAAGATCATTCTACAATTGATTCAAATCACATGGCTCTACTTGATGAATTTGATGATTTAAACAAAAAGCATTTGAAATTAATTGATGAGCATGATGCATTAAAAGTTTCACACACCTCACTTAAATCTGATTTTAAGAAATCTAAAGAGATAGAAAAATATTTGAGAGTTGATAATGATGTCTTAAAAAATAATAACTTGAGGCTTAAAAATGATTTGGACTCACTTAAGGAAAATTGGAAGACTCCCACTTTGAATCCAAAGCCAAAACCTAGAAAGAGGCATTATAACCCAAGTTAGTTAAGAAATACTTTTCCTGGAGTTAGATGTTTTTCATGTGGCATGCTAGGACACATCTCACACACTTGCACTATTCACTATAGTACACATTTGGTGTGGAGACCAAAATTGTATAATTCACAGCATAACACACATGCATTACACTCTACTTTTTATAAGAAGGGACCCAAACCTATTTGGGTTCCTAAGTCTGACAGTTGTTGATTCTTGCAGGATTGCTCTCACCAAAGACCTCGTGAGAGCATAGGATACTTGGACAAACGGAGGCTCGCAACTCATAACTGCTTAATTTTGCTGCTTAACAAATTCTTGAATTGCATTTCGAGAATTGCTATGTTTTATTTTTGTGATAGTTTTTGTTTAGTTGTTCTAGTCGTTTTTACTTTTGTTTTCTTTATGATGATTTTTCCTTGTCCTTAAACTTTGGAGATTTATGGACTATGATTAGCATTTCTAAATTGGTTAAAGGGAGAAAACACCGTTGATGGTTTCCCTCCCTCTAACCTCTTTTGGTGATATAACTTTCTTTTCTAAAATGAAAAGTCTATCTCATTTTAACAAATTGTTTTTGAAATTAAAATCTTTTTTTCTTCTTGTTACAATAGTCTATCTTATATATATGATCCAAAGTTCTTATATGTCTTTCAAGTTAATTGAAATCTTGTCATTGCACTTATCATATGATTTTCATTTTCATTTTGTAGCTTGTTCTTCTCTATGTTAGAAAGAGAGCCCCTCTTCTCTAATATCTAGAAGATATAATCACAACTAAGAATTTTTTAAAGGGTTTGTTAAAGAGTTTTTAGCTTGCAAAAAATTAAAAAGGGAAGAGGCCAATGACGCCAAATTGAAAAGAAAACTATATATACAAAAGTGTATCAAAAATCAAAAGATGCTCAAAGAGCCAATCAAAGTGACAAGAGGCATAAAATGAGCCCACTAAATGCAAGCTATCCTCTCTTTTCAAAACTTTTTAAACTTAGAAGGACTCATGGGTTATTTGATATTTTCAAAAGCTTGATTTCAAATTCCATGAAAGAGACAAATTACTTTGGTATACTATCTTATAAGATATTTTGTTTGTAACCAAGTTTTGAACGGATCTTCTTTTTATCTAATTTTTTCTGAGTTAAACCTCTTATTTTCTAAAGACAATTTTTATCCTGTAGGAAGTCCGAGGTAGGGTAAACAGGATCGGATTTTCTACCATTTTTAGATTGTGACATTGTTAACTCATTGATCTTTCAAATCTTTAAAATGTAATTTTTTGGGAAATTTGTCATATGCTTGCTTTGCTAAAAACAAAAAAATAGAAAAATTAAAAACCAAAAACTTCATTTCTTTTTTTGTGTTTGTTTTTTAGTTTGTTTTCATTTTTGTTTAAGGTTTTCTCTGATCATCTCCATCTTTTCTTGATTTTCAAATTCTTGTCACATCATCCTGGTCAATTCCTATATCATCCTAGATGATAGGACAATTTCTCTTCAAAATTCCTTCTGCTGAACCTTTTTTTAAGCTTTCTGTAATTCATCATCCCGGATGATCCCTTATCGTCCTGGCCGATATGATCGAACTCTATTACAATCTTTTTTGATCGTCTTGGCCGATACCATTTTCGTCCTGACCGATGCATTTATGGTCATCGTCCTGGACGATACACTAGATCGTCCTAGATAATCCACGTGTCAGTACGTTTAAATCCTTAAAATCGGCCCCAGACGATCCATTATTGGATAATCGTCCTGGCCGATCCTCTATTCATTCTGGACGATACACGTGGCATAGATTTAAAACATTTTAACTTCGGCCCGTACGATCAATTATTGTGAATTGTCCTGGACGATACACCTAATCGGCCCAGATGATCTACTTTTTCAACGGTCGTTCGGCTTGACTCCTCAGGATGATTGCTCGTACTGGTCAATATCTGATCGGCCCGGCCAATCGGACTGCCTTTTTGACCAATCAGCCTGTACGCAATAATTGAACCAAATCGTCCTGGACGATTCTGCGATCGTCCTGGACGATATGGCTATTTCTTTAAATACAGGCCATTCCAACCATTGTTTTCACCTCGACCAACTTCTTCTCTTGTGTTTACTTACTGATTTCTTGCTATGGCTGGTGGGAAGCGAGTCCGACAAGCTTATGGAAGTTCCTCGAGGGCCACTCTGGACCCTCGATTTAGGGAAGTGGAGGATCAAGTAGCTTACCGTCGTTACAAAGAATGTGGCATCACCCTTTCAAGAACCATCAATCCTACCCACCTTTCAAATCTGGTAATGGATCTCTTTGGTCACACTTCTCTCTGTTTCATTCTTACCCTCGCTGTCCCTTTTTCCTCAGAATTTCTGTTAGAATTTTATGCAAATCTTCGTATAAATTCTACTTTCACAGCCCTGACCTCCTATGTGAATCGACGCCCGATCGAGATCACTTATCAGGACTGTGCTGAACTATTGCAGCTATCCACCACCGAGGATAAGCTGCATATAATCGTTTCAGATCCATATTTTGATTGGTCCACGACAAACCATTTTCTTCGCCAAACCAACACATGCTTTCACGTTGGAGAGACTAGCTCTTTAGTCAAAGATGCTAGGACAATTCAGCATGTCCTTCGCACCTCCATTATTCCAAAAGCTAGGGACTGAATCCACATCACTCCTCTGCTTTCTCTGACTACCTTTTTCATCATGGCCCGAAGATAATTTAATGCTACTGATCTAATCTTTCGATACAATGATCGTTTAACAACTATTCGCGATCCAGGCCATAGGAGGAAACCCAACCATGCTTTAGGACATCTCATAGCCTATATTCTTGAAACCAAATACAATCTTCAATATCCTGCTCGTCACAACCTTCAGTCTCCTTGCTACTCAAACAGCTCTTTCAATATCCTTCACAGTACTCGTCTCCACCCAGGGGATGGGGAACCTCAGGGGGCCGAGGAGGAGGAGGAACCCACTCCCGTTCCTAATCCTGCTCTTCTTCGCCAGCACTCACAATTTGACCAGTTAGTGGAGAGATTTGATCATTGGGAGACCCATTTTGACGCTTACGTTGCCGTACAGGAGCAGCAACATTCTGAGGACATGGTTCGTTACGAGCAGAATCGCACATAGGACTTAGCCCGTTTTGATAGCTACATTACTCACCAGCAGCAGCAGCACGACCAGGACATAGCCTGGTTCAATGCTCAGTTTACTACGCTAGCTGGCTACTTTCAGCAGGCTCCACCACGTCCACCTCTATTTGATGATCAGGATCCCTTGTTCTTTTAGTTTTAGTTCCTTTGTTTTGATTGCTTTCTTTTTATGTTTTTTTTTTGTTGGTTGCTTTAGTTTGAAGTTTCCTCCTCCTTTTGAGATATCAAAAGGGGGAATAGTATGTTTATACTTATTCTGGTAAAAATTTAAAAGCCTATTTTAGTTTTTACATTACTGTTTTAGAATTTATTTTTGATATGTTTGTCATCATCAAAAAAGGGGAGATTGTTACAAACATATTTTTAGATTATGATTTTGAAGATAGCAAACAAATCTTGTTTCACTACGACTGCCTTTTTCTACTGACTTTTCAGGACTCAAAGATCAAACGGAAATTGGAATCAGCTCAAATTGGGTAGATTAGGGTTGAGTCAGTCTGTAATTTTACGTTTCCCTTCTTGAGTCAACTGTATTCTTTGATGTGACTGATGCAAAGTAACCCTACACACACACTTGAGAGACTTAGAATTTCTGTTTTTACTCAAATCGGCCAGGATGATATTTACTTCGGCCTGGACGATCGGGCTTAAAATAGAAAATCTAATCAGTGGTTCTTAATTAAGGCAGCCTTCATTAGCCAATCGGTCGGGACGATACTTGTATCGGCCTAGACGATAGGCTCAAAATAGAAAGAAATTCCTGCCATAAACAATTAAGGTATTCTGTATTTTTGGTAATCGGCCAGGACGATCTTAGATCGTCCTGGATAATATTCACAATTATGCCTTAATTGATCAGACAATCAAGGAAGTAATTAAGGATGATTGATACGATCATATCATCCTGGACGATCGCAGGATCGGCTAGGACGATCTAGTCAAAAAACCTTAGTTACTCCTGGACGATCTGGATCGGACAACTTGAATTCAGGGCGATGCTCTGGACGATTTTCCTCTGATTTGAACTGATCGGCTGGGACGATAGTGCAATCGTCCTGGATGATCAAGCCAATTTTTAATCATCCAGTTTGCATTTAGGGCGATGCTCTGGCCGATCTCATGGGATTTGTACTGATCGGCCAGGACGATTTCCATATTGTCCTGGATGATATAGTCGGTAACTTGCAATTAATGAGCTCCTTTGAAGCTCTTCTATTTAAGAGCTCTTGTTCAACGTTTTTGAACATCCTTGGCTGCTGTCTTGACCTGAGATAACCTAAAGGAGAGAGAGAGTGAGGGAGAGAGAGAGAGAGAGGATCTTGTGAGGGGGAGCTTGTGAGGGGATTCACAAGGGTTACTCCAAGCATTGTTCCACTTCTTCTTCCCTAGAGTATCTTATCCTTGGAAGGGTTGGGAGAGGTAAGTTCTAGCAAGCGATCGAGGTTCTCTGCCTGCTTCAGGAGGAAGCAAAAGGAGGAAGGTTCTCTGCCTTGTTGGGTGTGGAAAAAAGAGGTGTTTGTAAAGGCTTCTCTGCCTAGCTGTGGGGGCTAGAGAAGAGTCACGATTATAGTGCAATACTCAGAGGGCGCCTTCGGGGAGTGGATGTAGGTCTAGTTGATCGGACCACTATAAACTCTTGTGTTCTTATTTTTTACTGCTTCAGCATTTATTTTCTTCCGCACTTATTTTTGTGGTGATTTGGTTTGCATTCGTGCTTTGCTTAAGGAAATTTTTTAAATACCAATTCACCCCCCCCCCCCTTTTGGTTAGCCTTGGGCCAGTTCTATAGGGCTTAACGTCCGTAACGAACATTCACATTATTACCAAAGTGACTCTCCTTTTGCTCCCACAGTAAGGCAAGGAAGCCTTTATAATTACCCTCTCTTCCACCAACCCCTAGTGTAGCAGAGTACCATCGTCTTTTCACACCCTCCAAGTGTCAGCAGAATACCATCATCCTTTCACACTTTTCCAAGTGTTTGTAGAGAACCGTCATCCTTTCACACTTCTACAAGTGTTGGCAGAGAACTATCATCCTTTCATACTTCTCTAAGTGTTGACAGAGAATCAGATCTTCTTCAAAGATCTTCTCACAAGAAACTCTGAAGAAGTGGGGAAGAGGGTTGACAAGACTTATAAAGAGATTCTCACCTTTGGCAATCTTATAAACCCTTCACAATTTCCACTTGAAAATTCTCTTTCAACACACTCCCAATCACTTTCAAACTTTTGCTCTCAATAAATATGAAGAAGGATTCGTCCTTAGATAGTTTTAAAGACCCTATATATGAAAGACACAAAAAATCATCAAAAAACTAAAAATTCCAATTTTGTCCATCCCAGATCGTACCGTACAATCGACGAGCTTATGTAAAAATAGTTCAAAGTTTGATCGTACGATCGTGTATGAAATATTTTTGTACATGAATATCATACAGTATGAATCTATATAATCCTGGATGAACAGTTAAAAAAATTTCTTATTCATATGGACAAAAAATGTTCACATCAATTTTATACTCTGGATGTTGAAACTTGTTCAATATGAATTAGGTTGTTAAACCTAAGCTTATGTCCCAGCGGCTAACAAAGAGGGGGGGGGCGGTGAATTTAGTGAATTTTGTAGAAAACATTTTTCAACCACTAGTTAGAACAGTAAAAATAAAAGCAATGGAAATTAAAAAGACACTAGATTTATAGTGGTTCGGTCAAACACGACCTACATCCACTCCTCGGAAGCACCCTCCGAGTATTGCACTAATACCACTAGTGACTCTCCTTTTGAACCCACAGCAAAGCGGAGAAGCCTTTACAAAATACTCTTCCACCACTATCTGGTGAGACAGAGAACCGTCATCCTTTTACACTCTCCAAGTGTTGGCAGAGAATCGTTCGTCCTATCACACTCTCCCGGTGTAGGCAGAGAACCCTTCTGTCCTTTAACACTCTCCCGGTGTAGGCAGAGAACCCTTCGGCTGTTCATACTCTCCAAGTGTAGGTGGAGAATCCTTCCGTCCTTTCGCACTCTCCCGGTGTAGGTAGAGAACCCTTGGCTGTTCACACTCTCTAAGTGTCGGCAAAGAGCTGGATCTCCTTGACAGATCTTCTCACAAGAAATCTCAAAGTTAGAACAGTAAAAATAAAAGCAATGGAAATTAAAAAGACACTAGATTTATAGTGGTTCGGTCAAACACGACCTACATCCACTCCTCGGAAGCACCCTCCGAGTATTGCACTAATACCACTAGTGACTCTCCTTTTGAACCCACAGCAAAGCGGAGAAGCCTTTACAAAATACTCTTCCACCACTATCCAGTGAGACAGAGAACCGTCATCCTTTTACACTCTCCAAGTGTTGGCAGAGAATCGTTCGTCCTATCACACTCTCCCGGTGTAGGCAGAGAACCCTTTTGTCCTTTAACACTCTCCCGGTGTTGGCAGAGAACCCTTCGGCTGTTCATACTCTCCAAGTGTAGGTAGAGAATCCTTCCGTCCTTTCACACTCTCCCGGTGTAGGTAGAGAACCCTTCGACTGTTCACACTCTCCAAGTGTCGGCAAAGAGCTGGATCTCCTTAACAGATCTTCTCACAAGAAATCTCAAAGGATGAGAGAAAAGAGTGAAGTAATCACAAATCACAAGTAGAGATTCTTACCTTTGAGTACCAAGTGAATCTTTCACGCTCAAGTAGTAAGAATCCTCTTTCAAACACTCTCTCACACTCTCTCCTTGACTCTCCTTTCAGTTGGTATAAAGATCAGTAGACAAAAAGATTAAGAGAGTTTCATTTGGACTTTATATAGAAAAGACATGAAAAATCGTCCAAAGACTGCTGATTTTCAAGTCTGTACATAGTGGATCATCCCGTACGATCGTCCCGTACGAATCTACTTAAATCAGTTGCATACGAACCCAATGTATATAGGTACAAACTGACTTCATACCCAATCATCATCCCGTACAAACTATGTTAGTCTAGTACGAATAGTTATTTCATGGGTTGGTTTCGACAAACTGCAGGATGTTACCAAAATTTCAAAAGATAAAGGATTTCATCCTAGGAAGAATGGGAGTTCGTCTGGACAAAAATTTTCCAGAGAGCATTTTGTCATGGGACTAATAGGAGCTCGTCTGGATGAAAATTTTCCAGAGAGCATTTCTGTCTGGGATGAATAGGATTTCGTCTGGACATAAATTTTACAGAGTGCATTTTGTCCTGGGACGAATAGAAGTTCGTCTGGATGAAAATTTTCCCAAGAATATTTCATCCTGGCACGAACAGGATGAATCATCTGGACTATTCAGCACAAAGTGAGAATCTAGAGCAGATCGTCCCAGGAAGAATTGAGAAATTTGTCTGGACGATTAGAACTTAGAAAAATTTTCTCATTTCCTGTTCATTCCATTGCTCTTCCGAGGGGATTAACTGACTTGATCATTCCGTATGAATAAGGTTCATCATGTATGATCAGTGTGATTTTTAAAGATCTCCCCAAGTGTGTGTGTGCTAAGATTATTAAATTAAAATCATATTTTCTCAAACTCAATTACAATAAAAATTACAAACTTCAATTTATAAACTATCTCATGCTGAATTTTGATTTGAAGTCTTCATTAGTCTGAAGTTCGATTCTACTTAAATGTTAGTCCACACAAGAGCAAAAACAATTTTTCCAAAAAATGTTAGGAGAAAACAAAACCTAAAACAATAATATTTGAAATCAGCAAAACTATACAAGTTACAAGAAGATAAAACATGCAAATAGCAACTCTCTTAACAATCTCCCTCTTTTTGATGATGGCAAAACAATTATTGTTTGTATAATTTTCAAATTTTAAGAATCTCCTAAACTCCCCATGAATTGATGAACGTATGAAAATAAGGAGGCATTGCACAACAAATGTATCTCTCTTTTATTTCTTTTTTATTTAAAAAAAAAATACGATACGAAAACAATACGATAACAGAAAATAATACAAACATATAAAAATAATACGATAACAGAAAACAATACAAACATTATTTTTTCCCCTTTTTGACAACAGCAAAAAGAGAAAAAAATAAAAATGTAAGGAGTCATATGATAATCCTTTGATAATTGATCCTTGAAAGTGATTGAAATAAATTTTGCAAATAAAATCAAATCATTAGGTAAATAAAAATGATTCATAGAATTTAAGAAGAGATATAACTTTTATAATAAAAAAGATATATTAAAAACATGAATCACTTTAGACACTAAGATAAAGAATATCAATGCATAAAAGATGAATATAAAATTTATATATTTCAAATTTCAATAAGAAATAAAAATGTATAGAAGATCAATTTGAATTAAGAGATTGAAAGATTATGGAAAGAATTAACTACCACATGTGGCACTTTATACATCTTTTTTTTATAGTTATCGCACATTTTTGTGCATCTTTTTACTTGTGGGTTTATTTTCTGCCTCTTTTTCAAATTGTGAATTATTGCGCATTCCTTTTGATTTTCGTACATTTATACATTTTTTAAGAGTAATCTTGATCTTTCCAAAATCAATAATAAAAAATTTAAAATTTTTCTAAGTACAACAATATTTATTAATAAATGAAATACAAAATAAGAAAACATCACAATTGAAATAATAATATTAAACATTAATGTAGTCTAATAAGAGACATGAAATTGACAATCTTAATTATATCAAGTTATATGCAAAACTTAAATTTAGAAAAATTTGATTTTTCTAATAAATTTAATTTTGTATTGCACTTCAAGGTAAAGCACTCTTAAGATAAAAAAATTTAGAGATTTTAAAATAGGCTAACATATTTTTTAACACAAAATTAAAACCATGACAAGATAACTTATTTTGATATCATGATAATGAATATTATAATTTTGAGAAATGATATCAATACATCATAAAAAATAAATGCTAAAACATAAATGAAAACTAACACATAACTAAAACATATCACATCACAAACTATCAAAGTACCATCACATCAACTAAAGAAGATCATAAGCAAGTACATGAATCACTCTGATGGGCCCTGATCTAGAGGAGGAGGAGGTACAGTACTGAAGAAATTAAAATAACTGTTTATCATAAGGATATTTGAACTTATATCATTTATCTGTTCTCACATATATCTCATGTCTTGATTGTACTGAACATCCTGTTGCTGTAAGTGAGTTTCAATTTGATCAAATCTTAGATCAAAATGAGACTCTAAACGATCAAATCTCTAAACCAAATCTTGGTAATTTGGTTCACTAGCAGGTGCAGGTTAAGGTTCCTCCTCTGAGTCACTAAAAACATGTGTTTTACGTGGTTCATCTTTATTGAAGATTGCTCTAAAAGATTCGTCGTTGTAGAAGAGAGGTTCTTCAAAATCTTGAACTGGATGAACCAATTCATACTTCTTCTCCAAAATGTAGGGAACAAGATGTCCTAAGGCAATGTTCTTCTTTCTTTTATGGGCAACATGACCAATTTCAGAAAGTCCATAAAGATAGTCAATGATTAGTTGGGCTTCATCTATAGGTTGATCAGTCATAATCAAGTTGGTTACTGTAGAAAGAAGAGGAGTAATGTTGACTCTATCACCATCTTTAGGAATTATAGAAATTCGAAGAACATGCTGGATGATACAAGCATTGCGAACAAGAGTGAAACTTTAGGCATATGCTCCTTAAATATAATTCCTCTAATCACTTAATTAATTTCAGTCCAGTCAAAATCAGAGTAGTGGTCAAGGTATGGGCTCTAATCCCTTCAGTCCTTAAGTTTAGAAAAATTCTGAAGTATGCCTTTGTGATTTCTACTTTCTTTTTAAAAACATATGACCTAATCACAGAATGGTCAGAATTGAAAGACATGTTTGCTAGGAAGTAGTGAAAGGTCTTTTTATTGTAGAAGTAGACTAGTGTGAGAATGAGACCAAATTGAGTGGAAGCAAACAAATCATTACCTTAAAAGTCAATTGTTCTTAAAGAAGAACTCTAGAAGGGGTGATCTTATAAGAGACAAATCTAGGAAATGACTCTTCGTTGGCCTTAGATAAAAAGTTATCAATAGTGTTTTTGTGTGGACCCTTGGCTAGAACCTTTTACCTTTTGCTAGAACTTGCCATAGAGAAGATCTAAAGAAAAAGGGTTTGAAAGGAATGTTTGAAGTGATGACATTTGAGTTTAAAAGCCTTCAATTTAATGCAAAAACCATTTTCGTACAAACAAAAATAATTTTGTCCCGTACGACTTTTATTTCATCCTGTACGAAAAAATTTTGAATGGACGAACGAATGAGTCTAGAAATGAAATGGCTTTTTGAAATAACACAAGTAACGATGTGTCCTTTCGTACAGACTTTTGACCAAACGATCATACAGATGAATAGGTATTTGTCCTGGATGATCATACATTAAAGATCATTTTGATGGCAGTTTAAAACATCCCCCACATCGAACCACCAAACGTTCATATGTACGAACCAAACGTATGATCATGCATATTAAAAATAACCTTATCCGTTTAACTGTCCATCAATCGTACAAACGTTTGAAAATTTTGTCCGGATGATCGTGACGATCGTATAGACAAAGTGAAAAATAAAAACTAAAAAATTATACGCAAATCGTTCAAATCCGACGGTTATCAAACTACACAATTCGTCCCGTACGAAAATTATTTCGTCCTGGACGATTTTCACTCAATTTTTTTTATTTAAAAACATGCAATCCAAAGTCTAGATGTGAGAAATTTATAAAACTAAAGCACAAAATCAATAATAAAAAAATGAAAAATAAAAACACAATCCCAAATACAGAAAATCACAAACCTAAAAATAAATAAATACACACAAAAATACTAACTAGAAAAACACACATCAATATTGCAGAAACATTTTAATTAAGCATTCAAATCGATCACACCAAGCCTTGTTCTTAATGCACTAAAAGTATCAAAGGCTAAAGGTTTTGTAAAAATATCTGCAAGTTAATTTTCTGTAGAAACATGAATGAGTTCAATTTCTCTTTTGGATATATGATCCCTTATGAAATGATGCCTGATGTCTATATGTTGGGTTCTAGAATGTTGAATAGGATTTTTAGAAATGTAAATAGCACTTGTGTTATCACAATAAATTGGAATAGTGCTTATTGTTGATCCTAAATCAATCAACTGTTATTTCAACCAAAGTACTTGTGCCACACAACTTCCTAATGTAATGTATTCAGCTTCAGCAGTAAATAGGGCTACTGAATTTTATTTTCTACTAGACCAAGAGACTAAAGAATTTATAATAAACTGACATGTTCCAGAAGTACTTTCTATCCACCCTATAACATGTAAAGTCAGAATCTGAATAACTAATTAATTAAAATGAAGAGCTAAACTTAGGATACCAAATTCCAAAGTTCTGAGTTCCTAACAGATATCTTAAAATCCTTTTTACTGCTGTCAAATGTAATTCTTTTGGATCTGATTGAAATCTAGCTCACAAATAAACACTGAACATTATATCGGGCCGGCTAGCTGTCAAGTAAAGCAAAGATCTAATTATCCCTATAAATTTCTTTTGATCAACAGATTTTCTCTTAGGGTCCTTATCCAACTGAACCGAGGAACTCATAGGTGTACTAACAGGTTTAGCATTATCCATTTCATAATTTTTGAGGATATCCTTAACATACTTTGATTGACTAAGAAATATACCATCCTCAATTTGCTTAATGCGAAAGCCTAGAAAGTAACATAAATCTCCCATTAAACTCATTTCAAATTCACTACTCATTGTTTAAAAAAAATCATCACAAAAAATTTTATTTGAATATCTAAAGATGATGTCATCAACATAAATTTGTACAATGAGTATATCCTTTCCAAATTTCTTCAAAAAGAGAGTTGTATCCACACTTCCTTTTTCAAATGATCTTTCAAGTATGAAGGTGCTCAATCTCTCATACCAAGCCCTAGGTGCCTGTTTCAATCCATATAATGCCTTTTTCAATTTGAATACATGATTTGGGTATTTAGATTTTTCATAACCTGGAGGTTGTTCTACAAAAACATCCTCTTGAATTACCCCATTTAAAAAGGCACTTTTACATCCATTTGATACAGTTAAATCCTCTAAAATAAGCAAAGGCTAACAAAACCCTAATTGCTTCAAGTCTAACTACAGGGGCAAAAGTCTCCTCAAAATCAATCCCTTCAATCTGAGTATACCCCTTAGCAACTAATCTTGCCTTATTTCTAATGACTACTCCTGAACCATTCATTTTATTTTTGAATACCCACTTAGTTCCAACTATACTTTGATCCTTTAGCCTTGTAGTCAATTATCAAACTTTATTTCTTACAAATTGATTTAACTCTTCTTGCATAGCCAAAATCCAGAATTTATCCGAAAGTGCTTGATCAATATTTGTGGGTTCTATGGTTGAAATGAAGGCTGAATGATTGACTTCCTTACTTAGTCCACGCCTAGTCCTTAAACCCTCACTAGGTTCACCTATTATCAACTCCTTTGGATAGTTTTTAGAAAATCTCAAATCTCAAGGCAAAGGATTTTCTATCACCAAATTTTCTTCCAAATTTATTTTATCAATCTTTTGAGAGTTAATCTCAATCTCTTCTTCTACAATATTTGGCTCTTCCAAAATTTCAGATTCATTAAATACAATATGTGTGGTCTCCTCAATCACTAAAGTTCTTTTGTTGAATACTCTATAAGATTTACTCTATAAGATTTTCCAACACTTGAGTATGCTATAAAAATTTCTTTATCTGATTTTGGATCAAATTTTTCTAAGGCAGATTTTCCATTATTATGAATAAACACCTTGCAACCAAAAACATGTAAATGTGACAAATTAGGTGTTCTTGTTTTTAGCAACTCATAGGGTGATTTATTTAATTTAGATCTCATATTCACCCTATTCAGAACATAACATGCAGTATTAACCGCCTTAGCCCAAAAATATTTAGGAAGCAAGTATTCTGCCAACATGGCCCGGGAGGCTTCTATTAATGTTCTATTTTTTCTTTCGACTACCCCATTCTGCCGAGGGGTTCTAGGTGCAAAAAAGTTGTGATCAATTTCTTTTTTTTTTACAAAAATCCTCAAATTTTTCATTCTCAAATTCTCCTCTATGATCACTTTATATAGTCATAATTTCATATCCTAGCTTTCTTTGAATCCAAGTCAAAAAGTTTCTAAATTCCTAAAATGATTCACTCTTATAAAATAGAAATCTAACCCATGTGAATCTTGAGTAATCATCCACAATCACAAATCCGTATACATTCCCTTTTAGACTTACAGTTCCAACTGGTCCAAAAAGATCCATATGTAAAACTTCCCATGGTTTACTAGTTCTAAGATCCTTATTGAACTGAAAAGAGGACTTCACTTGTTTTCCTAATTGACATGCATCACAAAGGTGGTCTTTAGTAAAGTCTAGTTTTGGTATACCTCTCACTAGATTCTTTTGGGTAATCCTCCTAAGGTTTTTCATTCTAGAATGACAAAGTCTCCTATGCCAAAGCCATGATTCATCAAAAATAGTTTTTAAATAAAAAGCAGTAGTAGTTTTAATGCAAATCTAGCATATACACGTTGTTTACCCTTATACCATTCAAAATATCATTTCCATTTAGGCTTAATATGCAACTAGTAGGAAAAAATTTTACACAATATCCTTTGTCACATAGCTGGTTTATACTTAACAAATTATATTTTAAGCCTTCTACCAATAACACATTTTTAATGTAAAAATTCTTAAGATTTCCAATCATACCTGACCCAACCACCTTCCTTATGGTGTTATCTCCAAGTGTAACCTTGCCTCTACTCCTGGCTTCCAACGATATGAATTGTGCAGTATCTCCAGTCATATGCTTGAGCATCCACTGTCCAGGTACCATATGCTCTCACGAGGTCTCATGTGAGAGTGACCCTGCAAAATTATCAAACATTAGACCTGGGAACCCAAACATGTTTGGGTTCTCCTTTTGGCAATTTATAAATAGATGCATGTATGATATGTCTAGGTTTATGCATCTTAGATTTTCACACCAAATAAGTTTTCTTCTTCAAAGTACAGGTTTAAGCTATGTGTCCAATCAATCCACAATTATTACATTTAACTTTTGGAAAAGGATTCCTAAGCCTTCTACTATTCATTTGTCTATTTAGGGATTGCATAAATTTAGGATACAAAATAGGATTAGTGAAATCTTCAAGTTTAGGGGATACCCTATTATCCTTGAGAGCTTTTATCTTCAATATATAATATGAATTCATATCTTCCAAAATTTGATTTGTATAATTAGATCTATAAATTTTGCTCTCTGATTCATCCTTAAAATTTTTAAATACATTTTCAAGTTCTACATTGGATGATTTTAAACTTTCATGATTTTTATTCAAGTCATCATATTTATTAAGTAATTTCATGTGGTTGTCATCAATTAAAGCATGATCTTTTCTAAAGATTTCATGTTCCTTTTATAATTCCTCAAATTCTAAGCTCAAACTAGTATGTATTTTCTTTATCTTTCTATATGCATCATGTATGTGTTTAGGTACTTTAAAAAGTTTGTTGTAAGTCAAGTCACGTACCTCTTCTTGATCTGACTGATCAAGATTATCGGCCATTAAGCATAGATTAGTGACTTCCTCTTCCTTTTCTATTTCTGATGAGTTTGAATCTAAGTCCGCCCAGAAAGCTCTTTGGAATTTCTTCTTACCCTTCTTCACAATTAGTTTCTCCTCTACTTTCTCCTTGCTAGGAGTGGCTTTGAGTTTTGGGCAATCTGTCTTAATATGTCCAGGTTTCCTGCACTCATAGCAAATAATATCATTTGAAATCTTGACATTCCTATTGAATTTACCTCGATTCCATTGCTGGCATCTCTTCTACTTCCTCTTCAAAAAGCTTCTGAATTATCTAGTCATTAGTGCGATGTCATCTTCATCCTCAAGTTATGAGTGTTCACTCTCTAACTCCTCCACTTTTAGTGCTATGTTCTTTTCCCTTCGTGGTTCACTTGCATCAATCTTTCTTTGGCTAACTTCTTGCTCGTAAGCAATTAGCGAACCAAGAAGATTATCAATAGAGTAAATGTTTAGATCTTTACACTCTGTAATTATAGTAATTTTAGTATCATAAGCAGTAGGCAAATAATGAAGAATCTTGTTAACCATTTCAACATTCCTTAGTTCCCTACCCAATGCATGTAAAGAGGTGACTATTTGTGTTAATCTTGTGTATCAGAAATGGATTCATTTGGTTTCATGCGAAATAGTTCATAATCATGCAATAAAATATTAAGTCTAGATTGCTTAACCTCATTAGCCCCCTCATAAGTTATACAAAGTCTATCACATTTGTCTTTTCCACTCTTGCAAGTAGAAACCCGCATGTAGTCTTCTGATTTAAGAGCACAAAAGAAAGTATTCAAGCATTTAGCATTTAGTTCTGCTAAGTCACGTTCTTCTACTGTCCAGTCCACAAAAAGTGTTTTAATTATAACTCCATCAACTAGTCTAGTTGGTTTTGTTTACCCTTCCTGAACTAAGATCCACATACGGTAATCAAGTGATTGTAAAAATATAGAGATGCGTGTTTTCCAAAAATTATAAGAAATATTGTCAAACAATGGAGGTCTAGTTATAGAGTAACCCTCAAGTGTATTTTAGTTTCCAAATATAACCATCTATGTTAATCAAAAAGTAGTCTAAACATATGATTTTGAAATAAAGCTCTGATACCACTTGTTGAAACTTGTTCAATATGAATTAGGTTTTTAAACCTAAGCTTATATCCCAGCGGCTAACCAAGAGGGGGGTGAATTAGTAATTAAAAATTTATCCCTCTTTTAAAAATTTTATATCAAAAATAACTTTAGTGAATTTTGTAGAAAATGTTTTTCAACCATAAGTTAAAACAGTAAAAACAAAAGCAGCGGAAAAAAAAGACATAAGATTTATAGTGGTTCGGTCAAACACGACCTACATCCACTCCCCGGAAGCACCCTCCGAGTATTACACTAATACCACTAGTGACTCTTATTTTGCACCCACAGCAAGACGGATAAGCCTTTACAAAACTTTCTTCCACCACTACCTGGTGCGGTAGAGAACCGTCGTCCTTTTACACTCTCCAAGTGTTGGCAAAGAACCGTCCATCCTATCACACTCTCCCGGTGTAGGCAGAGAACCCTTCCATCCTTTCACACTCACCCGGTGTAGGCAGAGAACCCTTCAGCTATTCACACTCTCCAAGTGTAGGTAGAGAACCCTTCCATCCTTTCACACTCTCCCGGTGTAGGTAGAGAACCCTTCGGCTGTTCACACTCTCCAAGTGTCGGCAGAGAACTGGATCTCCTTGACAGATCTTCTCGTATGATCAATGTGATTTTTAAAGATCTCCCCAAGTGTGTGTGTGCTAATCTTATTTAATTAAAATCATATTTTCTCAAACTCAATTACAATAAAAATTTCAAACTTCAATTTACAAATTATCTCATGCCGAATTTTGATTTGAAGTCTTCGTTAGTCTAGAGTTCGATTATCCTAAAATGTTAGTCCACACAAGAGCAAAAACAATTTTTCCAAAAAGTGTTAGGAAAAAACAAAGCTTAAAACAATAATATTTGGAGTCATCAAAACTATACAAGTTGCAAGAAGATAAAACATACAAATTGCAGCTCTCTTAACACTGGACATCGTCAGTACAAAGGCAAGATCGTCCCCGGCGAGCAGTTCAAAAAAATTTCCTATTCATATGGACAAAAATATTTGCCACATTTTTTTAATCTAGACATTACATATACGAATTCAAGATTGCCTTGGATAAATAATTCAAAAAATTTCCTGTTCGTTTGGACGAAAATTTTTGCAAAATTTTCATACACTAGACGTGGTTTATACGAAGTCAAGATTATCCCGGATGAACAATTTAAAAAAATTTCCTTTTCATATGGATAGAAATATTTACAACATTTTTTGTACCCTAGATCGCATCAAAACTAAGCCAACTTCGTACAATACGAAATTACTTAGAAATTTTCTATCCAATATTTGATTAATTGTTTGCTAGAGGAACTAACTAGACAAATCAACCCATATGATTAGAAACTATAAAGTATGACTAATTTAAAAATTTACAAGTTTTAACTCCCCCCTAGTGTGTCTACATAGTTATACAACTACAATCACACTCACTCAGCCTCAAAAAAAGTGTAAAATATGGACTCTATTTATAATAAACCCTAATATAATCTGACTTGAAGTCTTCAACAGTTTTGAGTATGATTTACCTAAAATATTATTTCACACAAACAACAAATGCACTATATCCAATATATATTAGGAGAAACAGTAATCAAAATAATAATATTTAGAATCATCAAAAACACATGATATGAAAACATAGTTATGAAAACTAAGTTGCAATAATCTCCCCTTTTTTGTAATGGCAAAAATAATTATTATTTGAGTTAACATTTAAAGAAAAAATTTCTCCTTAGCTCCCCCTAAATGAATGACCAATGAAAATCTAGGGATTCTCATGAAGATCAAATACCTAAGCCCAAAAAAAAATTTTGAACAAAATGCGAACACAAAAAACATGACGAACATTCAAACATTTAACACATGCATTCAAAACATACACATAACACATACACACATAAAAAATATACACATCAAATACATCAAACAATACACATCAACCAAACATTAATAAAACATTAATCAATCAAACAACATTATTACTTCCTCTTTGACAACAACAAAAAGGGAAATAAAAGATTTCAATAGATAAACCAAAAGAATTGATCTAGGAAATAGTTTTAAACCAATTGCAAATACAATATTAATTTCATAATACTAAAAAAATAAAAATTCAAAAAGTTTAAATTAAAGAATAACTAAGATAAGAAAAGTCAAACAAATTCATGATTCATGCTAGACAATTTAAATACATATGATTATTACAAAAATGATGAAATGGAGATTAGTTAACTTCAAATTCAACATAGAATATAATTGTTAATTAGATTGATTTGGATTAGAGATTAAATGATAGAAGAAATAATATAATTAAAATTTTCAATTGGCGACATTGTACATCTTTTCAAATATTTATGCCACACTTTGTGCATCTTTTCTATTTGGGCTAATTTTGTGCCTCTTTTCACTTTAAGAACCATTGCGCATTCTTTTGATTTTTGCACACATTGTGCATTTCTTTTGATTTACTTTTTAGGACTTTCTAATATTAGTAATATAAACTCAAATTTCACTTATAACAAAAATAAGTATATTGAAAAAGAAATAAAAAATAATAAGACAGCAATCTTGCAATAAGTATATGTTAGATATATCTATAAGAATATGAAATTAATCTTCTTATGTAAATTTGGTTATAATTTAATTTAAAATTTTGAAAGATTAAATTTTCATAAGGAAATTAATTTGTAAAGTAAAGTAATTTATAACCCATTTCAATGATCAATTTCAAAAGGTTTTTCTTATTAAACATACCAATATTTCAAGTAACAAGAAACAAGAACATGTCACAACAACAAAGCATTTTTTTGATACAAAAAGTTTCACATATATTCACTCCCAACAATACCACAAATAACAACACCTAAAATTATCACATAAAAACTTAACAACATATAGCAAACACTAAAATCATGAAAGAAAAACATCATAACATCACTCTCAAAAGCATGATAGAAAGAACAATAAGGAAGTACACTTAGAACTTGGAGGGGACCTGATCTAGTGGTGTAGGCTAATTGAACACATAAAAATAGCTATTCTAAATAACTATATTGGTATTGACCGTGTTGAAATGACCACAAATCCAGCCCATGTCCTCCTGGTATCTCGCATCTTGCTGATTTAAATAAGTCTCAATTTGATCAAAGTGAGTCTCCAAATGATCAAACCGCTGGACCATTTCCTGAAAGTAATTTTAGTCGGGTCCAAGTGCAGGTGTAGGCACTCCCCCTTCTCCCTCAGTATCATCATTAGAACTTTGATCTCTCCCAAATGGTGATCGAAAAGAAGCATCAGTAAATAGATCGAGAATTTAGTGGGAGCATCAGGATGAATCAGGTTATACTTCTTGTAAAGGATATAGGCAACAAGATGTCCTAAGGCCACATTCTTTTCCCTCTTATGGTGTAGAAGTCCAATTTCAGAAAGGTTGTACAGGTAATCCATAATGAGTTGAGCTTCATCAAATGGCCTTTCAGTCATAATAAGATGTGTTAAAGTGGATAGGACTGGAGTCATATTTACTCAATCACCAACCATAGGAATAATCAAAGTTCTAAGACATGCTGGATGATTCGAGCATTTTGGTTCAAGGTGTAGACTCGAGCTAAATGATTAACTTGGGAAATAACTCTAAGAACTTTATTAATTTTAGACCAGTCATAATCAACTCTTGTGGTTAAAGTATGGGCTCAAATCCCTGAGTTCTCAAATGAAGATAGTTTCCTAAATCCTCCTTGGTTATTTCTACATGTTATTTTTGTACATAGAAACTTATCCTAGAGTGTTCCTCGCTAACTCTCATGTTAGCCAAGATATAATAAAAAGATTATTTGTGGTATGCATGTCTGAGTGTAGGAATGAAGGATAGTTGAGTAGAGGCAAATAGAGGAATTACAGAGAAGTGAATATCATCATGGATTAGAAGTCTAGAAGGAGTGATATTGGTAGCAATGAACCTAAAATATGCATTCTCATACTTCTAATATAGGAAGTTTGAATCCACAACACTTCCAAAAGATGAACCCCTAGAACCACGTTGACATTTGCTGGAACTGGCCAATTCCTAGACAAGGGCTCTAGAGAGTTTTAAAAGGAATATAATGTTAATGAAAAACAATGATTTCAAATCCCTTCTATATAAAGAAAAATGATCAATCGTACTGTATGAAATTTTCTTCATAAATACAATTTTAGAATTGTACTGGACAAAATGTTTTTTGTATGTATGAACAGAAAAGCCTAAAGATGAAACATTTTTTCTTAAATTACCATTTCTAAGGTGTCCTTTCATATAAGATTTTTGCTATTCGATCATACAGACAAATGTATATTCATCTAGGACAATCAGAATATTAAAGACTATTTTAAAGCAGTTAGGTTCATCCCCTATAAAAACTAACATGTAGATCATACAAAAAAAAAGATTTCGTACATACGATCAGCAATAAATAACTAAACCTAATTGGTAAAATTGTCCCCACACTTACAGACAAATTAGTGCAAATCCTACAGTATGAAATCTATGAAAATCTAAGTTTTGTATGCTCAACTCCCATAACTATCATGTATACGTTATAGTATTTATACAAGATGAAAAAATATTCATACAGTACGAATAGCACACTTAGAAAACAATACATGAAAATAAAAAATACTTCTCAAAATCAATTATTTCAATCAAGTAACATGCTTCATGTTTTAACACAAAAAAAATGAAAATCAAAATAAAAATAAACACACAAACAAATAAAAAATAAACTAAACAGACACAAACATAGAATGACTCCAGTTTGCAGAACATTTTATTTAAGCATTAAGATCAATCACACCTAATATTGTTCTTAAGGTGCTAAAAGTATTAAAGGCTAGTGGTTTTGTAAAATTTTCGCAAGTTGATTTTTTGTAGAAACATAATTCAATTCATTTTTTCTCCTAGCTACGTGATCTCTAATGAAGGGATATCTTATGTCTATATGTTTGGTTCTAAAATGTTGAATATGATTCTTTGAAATGGAAATAGCACTAGTATTATCATAATCAATTGGAATTGTGCCTACTGAAAATCCTAAATCATCAATTATTATTTCAACCAAAGTACTTGTTGAAAGTTTGTTAGGGATGTTAAACCCTTATGAACTAGATTGAGGATAACCAAGAGGGGGATGAATTGGTATTTTAAAAACTTCTCAAACAAAATTCACGATCTTAAACCAAACCAATATTCACCATAAAAAGTTAAAGTGTGGAAATTAAATGTAAAAAAGCAATAAGAAAGACACAAAATTTTATAGTGGTTCGGTCAACTTAACTTACGTCCACTCCCCGGAGCCTCTCCTCCGGGTATTGCACTAAACTCAGAGACTTTCCTTTTGCTCCCATAGCAAGGTAGAGAAGCCTGTACAAACCTACTTTCCATTGACTCCGGTGAGGTAGAGAACCCAACTTCTTTTGCTTCTTCCTGAAGCAGGCAAAGAACCCGACTCCTTTTGCTTCCTCCAAAAGTAGGCAAAGAACCTCAATCAATTTCTAAAGTAGACCTCGCTTGAACCTCCAAGGAACCAGGGATGTCGAAAAAAGAAGATGACTCGAATCCTTGCTTGGAGCAACCTTTGTGAAACCCTCACAAACTCTCCCTCATAAGATCCTCTATCTCTCTCCCTTGCTCTCCCTCTCCTCTTGGCTCTTTATAGTCGGGATAGTAGCAAAAATTTACATCTTGAGTAAGAAAGAGATCTTATATAAAAGGGCTTTAAATTTTCCCTAAATTACAACAAACTGATAAAGATCGTCTAGGGTAATCGACGGATCGTCCTGTACGATTAGTACAAATTTAACTCAATCAACTAGAACAATCTAGAGTAGGCTAGAAGATTTGAAGTTTTTTTGTTCTGATCATCCAGGACGATTGGACATCATCCTATATGATTAGTTTAAAAATATTTAGTATCGTTCAGATAATTGCTCTATTCGACCAGACTTTCCATGTTGGACAATGGAAAAATAATTGATCGTTCATGATGATTATTGGATCATCCTGTACAATTAGTTCAAATGAGTACATATCATTCAGAACATCATTCTGGTGATCTAGGAAGAAACAAAAGTTTGTTTAACTTATCATCCCAGACCTACGATTATCTAGGATGATATGATCGATCAATCAAATCTTAATTACTTATCTTAATCATTTAACTAATTTAGGCTTAATTATAACACATTATCTAAGATGATGTTCTGAATGATGTTTAAAAATAATAACATGCCTAAAAGAGTTGGCGGCTGATTATTTCTGATTTGATCATGTCATCCAGGCCGATTTAAATATTATCCAAGAAGATTTATTTAATTCGATTGCCTTAACCACGATGCCATAATTAGGGTTTCTATTTTTAACTTATCTTCCAAGATGATTTGGGATCGTCATGAATGATATGATCAAAAATATAAAATTCTAAAAATAAATAAAAGTTTTTCCCTCTGAGTGTGTGTGTGTGTATGTGCAAGGTTAGTTTAGCATTAGGACCACTTTATTACATTTGACTCAAGAAAAGGTAAATACACTTAACGAATGCTTACAGACTGACTTAGTCCTAATATACCCAATCTTGAACTAGTTGATTTACAATTAACCTTGTAGACCTAAAATGTTAGTAGGCAGGATAATCGTAAAAACTAGAAGTGTCATAAATGTTTACTATCATTAAAATTATAATCTCTGAATTCATATTTGTAACAATCTCCCCCTTTTTTGTGATAGAAAACATTTAGTAGAAAAATTAATTTAAGCAGTTTAATTGAAACATAATGTGAAGGAAAAATAAGATGAATAAAGATATTCAAATTTTACTAACATCAAACATATGGTACAAACACTAAATAATAGTAAAAAAAGTACAACAAAACATTAAAAATACTATCACTACTCCCCTTTTTGAAATCTCAAAAAGGAGGAAGAAACCATAAAAGAAAAACATAAAATGAAAGTACAAAAGGAAGCAAAAAACATCATAAAAAATGACATAAGAAAAATAAATTACAAGTATGATTGTCCCTGATCATCAGAAGGAGGTGGTGGTGGCAGCTGAAAGAAGCTAAAAATATCAGCGAACTACTCCCCAAACTAGGCCATGTCCTGGTCGTACTGTTGCTGCTGGTTAATCACGTATGCATCAAATCTAGTGACATCCTCTACATGTTGTTGCATCTATACAGCAACATAAAAGTCAAACCTAGCCTCCCACTGGTCGAATTCCTCCACTAGCTGATCCAGCTATCAGTGCTGGCGGATCGGAGTAGGTGCAGGAATAGGTATAAGAGCAGCTTCCTCCTAAACTCCCTCAGCTTCCTCGTGCTCTGGGTGGAGACGAGTACTGTGAAGAATGTGGAAGGAGTTGTTGGTGTAGAAGGCATGTTGAAAGTTAGGTGGGGCAGGATATTGAAAATTGAACTTAGTTTCCAGGACATAGGCTATGATGTGTCCTAAGGTCAGGTTAGGCTTCCTTCTATGCCCTAGATCCCTAATGTTAATGAGATGCTCAATATAATAAAAAAGAAGATCAACTGCATTGAATTCCCTATGGGATATAATGTAGAAGGTGGTGATCAAAAGGAGAGAAGTGATGTGGACATGATCACCATCTTTGGGAATAACTGAGATACAAAGTACATATTCAATTGTCCTAGCATCCTTGACTAAGGTGTTGGATGCCCCATCATGATAGGAGATAAGAGTGTTTCTCAGAAGGTGATTGGTCAAAGCCAAGTCATAATCAGGATCTTGAGACAAGAGGTGAAGCTTGTCTCCAGTAGTGGACAATTGGAGAAGTTTGTGACAGTCCTGATAAATGATTTCAACAGGACGTTTGTTAATGTAACATTGAAGTGCAGTGTAAGAAGAGTTGATCCTAAGGCATGCAAAAAATTCAAAGACCAGTTCAAAATTGAAGGGGAAGGCAAGGGTAAGGATAAAGGTGATGTGTGCACAAAAAGATCAAGGATGGGGTAAGTAAGCGTACAAGTATTTATAGTGCTTGATAAGATGATTTTGGTTGTCTTGTAGTGATGGTAGGTGGCATGGTCAGCTGCCTCAATGAAATGAGGGTCAATAATGACCCTTGAAGAACTTCCAGCAAGCCTTCAGGATCGCTTTCCACCAGCCATGAATAAGAAAATTTGAGCTTTAGAGAGAGGAATAAAGAAGTAAAGGGTTTGAGGTGAAAAACCCCTTTGAACGCTCCTATTTATAAAGAAACAGCCAGATTATCAAGGATGATTGCAAAATCATCCAGAATAATTAGGTGAAATTATAACGTCCGAACAATTGGTTAAAAAAGTGATTATATCATCCAGGACAATTAGACATCTTTCAGGACGATTAGACACAGACGATTATCCTAAGGAGTCATGTTGGATGACCGTTGAAAAAGTAGATCATCTTTGATGATAAGATATCACCAATAATTGAGCAAAAATTTAGAAGATTGCTTAGGACGAGGAGGATTGCCCAGGCCGATCACAAATAAGTAAAACAGAATACGATCAAAAGTCTAGGATGATAATGGATCATCTAGAATGATCTTGAATAAAAAAGTCATATCAAACATTATATAGAATATAAAGGGTAGCGTGAAGATATTATCCAGGATGATAAGAATATTATCCATGATGATATGATCAAAAATTAAAGATTTTTTGGATGGATAGAGATGATCAGAGAAGGCCCAAAAAATAAGAAAAAATAACAAAAATTAAAAATACAACAACAAAAAATGAGAACAGTGACAAAAAGAATGAAAATAATATTTTTTTTTCAAAGCAAGAATATGATAAATTTTCCATGTGATTGAATTAAAAATTTTTAAGAAAATGAGTTAACATCATCGAAATCTAAAAAATGATAGAACAACTGATAGTATTAACCCTAACTCAGACTAGTTACAGGGCAAACCATCTTTTAAAAATAAAGATCTAACTTAGAAAAATTAATTCGATAAGAAAATGTGATCCTTTCAAAACTTGGTTCTAAAAAAATATCTTATAGAATAATATTTCAAAGTAATTAGTCATAATCATGAATTTCAAAATCAAGCCTTTGAAAATATTAAGTGACATATAAATTCTTCAAATATGTAAAGGTTTGAAAGAGAAGTAAGTTTGATTTCTTGTGGGCTCATTTTGTGCCTCTTGTCAATTAATTGGCGTACTTTATGCATCTTTTGATTTTTGATACACTTTATGTATCTTTTAATTTTTTGGTGATCATTCTACATCTTTTCAGCTTTCTTCTTTTTAGGCTCATTTTATGCCCTTGTCATTTTTATAAACTAGATTCCTTTTGAAACTTTTAAATACTCTCAATTGTGATAATAACTTCCATATATTAGAGAAAAAAACTTACTCTCTAATATAAGGAGTAGTAAACCACAAAGCAATCAAATTCATATGATAAATGCAATGATAAGATTATAAAAGTTTGAAAGTGATTTAATGACTTTGAATATTATTTATATAAGATAGTTTACTATAGCAAGTTAAAAAAATCTTAATTGCAAAGTTCAGTTGTTAATTTGAGATAGACTTTTATTTAGGAAAAAAAATTACACTACTAAAAGAAGTTAGAGGAAGGGAAGCAATCAACAGTATTTCTCCCTTTAACTGATTTAGGGATGTCAAACATTGATTACAAATTTTTAAAAATAAAAATAAGGCACAAAATATTATCTCAATAGTGATCAAAAGAAAAAGATGAAAACTAGAACAACATAAGAAAAAAATAAACAGAAAAATCAATAATTAAAAATAAAGATAAAATAAAAATTAGAAATAAAAGAAAGCAACAACCAACAAACCAGAAAACATAAAATTCAGAATTCAATAAGTATCAAGTTCATGCATTTAAGTCAATCACACATAATCTGGTCCTTAAGATTTTGAATGTGTCAAAGGCCAGTGGTTTAGTAAAGATGTCAGCTAGTTGATTCTTAGTTGCCACATGGTATAACTCAATGTCTCCTTTGTAACATGACCCCTGATAAAATGATGACTTATGTCAATGTGTTTGTTCCTTGAATGTTGGATAGAATTCTTAGAGATGTAGATGGAACTAGTGATGTCACATAGGATTGAAATTGTGCCTACAGATAATCCTAAATCCAGACTTTGTTGCTTGAACCAAAGGACTTAGGCCACACAACTTCCTAAGGCAATGTACTCAGCTTCAGTAGTGGAAAGTGCAACAGAGTTTTATTTTTCACTGAACCAGGAGACTAAAGATTGTCCTATGAATTGACAAGTTCCAAAAATGCCCTTTTTATCCACACTACACCTTGCAAAATCAGAATTAGAATATCTAATAATCTCAAAGAAGTGTTGTACCTAGGATACCAGATTCCTAAGTTTTGGTCCCTAAGTGATATCTAAGGATTCTCTTAACTGCGGTCAGGTAGGATACTTTAGGATCAGCTTGAAATCTAGCATAGAGATAAACATTAAACACTATATCATGTCAACTAGCAATCAGGTAAAGCAGTGATCCAATCATTCCTCTATACTTCTTTGGATTAACAGATTTTCCATTTGGATCCTTATCCACTGAACACTGGAAGTCATGGGAGTATTTATTGGCTTGGCTTTATCCATTTCATATTTCTTCAAGATGTCCTTAATGTACTTTAATTGATTTAGAAAGGCTCCATCATTCAATTATCTTATGCTAAACCCCAAAAAGTAGGACAACTCTCCCATCATATTCATCTCAAATTCTTTACTCGTTATTTTAGAAAAATCATCACATAGCTTTTTATCAGAAGATCCAAAAAGTATATCATCAACATAGATTTAAATAGTGAGTAACTCATCTCCTACTTTCCTCAGAAAAAGGATGGTGTCTACACTCGCCTTAACAAACTCCCTCTCTAGTAAGAATGTGATAAGCCTCTTATACCAAGCTCTGGATGCCTATTTTAATCCATATATGGCCTTTTTTAATTTATAAACATGATTTGAAAATTGGAAACTTTTAAAACCTGGTGGTTGCTCTATAAAAACATTCTTTTTTATTACCCCATTTAAAAAAGCACTCTTGACATCTTTTTGAAAAAGCTTAAATTCCTTATAATAGACAAATCCTAGTTACACTCTATTGGCTTCTAATCTATCTACAAGGGTAAAGTTCTCCTCAAAATCAATCCCTTCTATTTGTTTGTACCCCTTAGCTACCGATCTCGCCTTATTTCTAACCACCACACCAAAATCATTCATTTTATTCTTAAAGATCCATTTGGTTCCAACTATACTTTGTCCCTTTGGTCTTTCTATAAGCTCTCAAACATCATTTGTAATAAATTGGTTTAATTCCTCTTATATGGCTAAGATCAAAAATTCATCAGATAGGGCTTTATTTATGTTGGTGGGTTTAGTCATTAAGATAAAGGCAGAGTGGTTCACTTCCTTCCTAACTCTATACCTAGTTCTAACACCTTCAGAAGGGTCTCCTAAGATCAGTTCCTTAGGATGACTCGAAAAATATCTCCAATCTCTAGGTAAAGTGTGTCTAGGTTCTACCCTTTCCTCCATATTTGCATTTTCTACTCCTTGGATAATCTCACATACTCCTTCGGTATTTTGAGGCTCTACCCTTCTCTCCAAATTTTTAACTCCTTGTGTAATCTCTCCAACTTCATTTTCATCCTCCACTTTAGACTTCTTAGGATAAAATTCATCAAAAACTACATGAGTAGTTTCCTCCACCACCAAAGTCCCCTTGTTAAACACCTTAATGGATTTCCCCACACTTGAATATCCTAAGAAAACTCCTTCATCAGATTTTGAGTCAAAGTTTTCTAAGGGTGACTTTCCATTATTAAGAAAGAAAACCTTACAACAAAAGACATGAGGTGGGAAAGGTTGGTTGTCCTACCCTTAATGATCTCATAGTATATTTTATCTAGTTTGGCTCTAACATTCACCATATTCAACACATAACAAGCTATATTTATCGCTTCATCCCAAAAGTATTTTGGAAGTGAATGCTTAGCAAACTTGGCTCTAGCATCTTCAACTAAGATCCTGTTCTTTCTTTCAACTATCCTATTCTGCTGAGAGGTCCTAGGAGATGAGAAGGTGTGACTAATCCCTTTATCCTCAGAAAAGTCACCAAATCTCTCATTTTTAAACTCTTCACCATGGTCACTATGGATGGTCAAGATCTCACACATAGCTTTTTTTTAATCCAAGTGGACAAATGTGATAAAAATTTAATCCAAGTGAAGCTCAAGTAGTCATCGACAATCACCAATACATAAATTTTCCCCCTAAGCTGGTAATGCTAATTGATCCAAACAAATCCATGTGAAGGATTTCTAGAGGTCTAAAGGTGTTAATATCCTTAAGGGAATGGAAGGAGGATTAGACTTGCTTCCCTAATTAACAAGCATCACACAGGTGATCTTTAGTGAACTTAAGCTTGGGGACACCTCTAACTAGGTCCTTTTAAGTCACTCTCCTAAGGGTTTTTATACTAGCATGAAATAACCTCCTGTGAAACAACCAAGACTTATTAGCAAAAATTTTAAAGCAAAATCAAGCAACACATTCAATGTTATTTAAATCAAGCATATAAATATTGTTAATCTATTTTCCTTGCAAAATAGTGTTGTTATTCAAGCTAATAATATAAGTATTTGTCAAGAATTTTAAGATAAAGCCCTTAACGTAAAGCTAACTGACATTGAGCAAGTTATGTTTCAGTCCATCTACGAGCAAAACATTTTCAATCAAAAGGTTCTTAGAGTTTCTGATTATACATACGCCCCTCACTTTCTTAGTGGTGTTGTCTCCAAGAGTGACCTTGCCTCCAACCCAGACTTCCAGCAAAATAAATTGGTTAGCATCTCTAGTTATGAGCATCCGCTGTCATGGTACTGCATTCTCACATGAGGTCTTTTGTGAGAGCACTCCTATAAAATCATCAAATGTCAGATTTAGGAACCTAAACAAGTTTGGGTCCCTTCTTATGGAAAGAAGAATGTAATACATGTATGTTATGCTGTGAATCATGTAATTTGGGTCTCCACACCCAATATGTACTATGGTGAACAATACAAAGAATGTGAAATGTGTCCTGGCATGCCACATGAAAAATATCTAACACTAGGAAAAGGGTTTACTAATTTGCTAGAGGGGTGATGCTTCTTCTTGAGGTTATATGATGCATAAAATGATGGTTTATCATTTTCAAATGCTATGAGTTTTACTTTCAATGCTTTATTTTTATATTCAATAGAATAAGTATTCAAATCCTTAGATTTAGTTATTGTTGTAATCGTAGCATTAAAGGAAGAAGAGAAGCATCTCAAAATTTTATTAACTTTTTCAAAGTTAGTTAGCTATCTTCTTAAGGCATGCAGTGAAGTGATGATTTGAGTAAACCTAGTATACATGTCAGATATCGATTCACTGGGTTTCATGCAAAATAATTTATAGTCATGCACTAAGATATTCAACCTAGATTGCTTAACTTTATTTGTGCCTTCATAAGTGATGCATAATTTATCCCAAATTTTTTTACCATTGGTACAAGTTCAAAAACGCATGTAATATTCAAATTTTAAAGCATAGAGAAAGCAATTCATGCATTTAACATTAAGTTTTTCTAAATCCCTATCATCAAATGTTCATTTAGTAAAATGATATTTAGTTTTTATGTCATTAATTTCACATAATGGAGGTGAATAACCTTCTTTAACAAGCATCCACATGCAATAGTCAATTAATTGAAAAAATGTGGACATGCGAGTATTCCAAAAATCAAAAGGTATATTATCAAACAAAGGTGGTTGGGTAATAAAATACCCTTTCGTAGTATTATGATTATCGGAGTTAGCCATGGATCAAAATTCAAGAGTTCTCAAAAACAAAAATTTTACGAATCCTACTCTAATACTACTTAAAAGTTCATTAGAGATGTTGAGCCTTTATGAATTGGTGTTTTAAAAATTTGTCTAAATAATGTGTGATTAGTATAAATTCAGCTCAATCAGCTAGGATGATCTAGAGGAGGCTGGATGATTAGAATATTTGTTTGTTATGCTTATATAGGATGATTGTACATCATCCTATAGGATTAGTTCAAAAATGTTGAGTATTGTGTAAATAATTTATCTGTCTGGTTAGACTTTTAATGTTGGATGATGCAAAAATAATTGATCGTCCAGGATGATTATTGAATCGATCTATATGATTAGTTCAAATGAGTACATATCATCCAGAATATTGTTCTGGTCATCAGGGAAGAAACTAAGGTTTGTTTAACTAATCATCCTGAACGATCTTGCGATCATCCAGGATGATCCTTTGATCATCTCGGATGATCATGCGATCATCTCGGACGATCCTACAATCATCACGAATGATCTAATCGATCAATCAAATCTTAATTACTTACCTTAATCATCTAACTAATTTATACATAATTGTAATGCATCATCCAGGATGATGACCTGGATGATGTCCAAAAATAATAACATGCCTAAAAGAGTTAGCTGCTGATTCTTTCTAATTTGAGCATATCATCCAAGACAATGTGAATATTATCCAGGAAGATTTTCTTAATTCGGCTTCCTTAACTAGGATGCCCTAATTAGGGTTTTTTGTTTTTAACTGATCATCAAGGATGATTTGAGATCATCCGGGATGATATGATCAAAAATAGAAAACTCTAAAAACAGACAAAAAAAATTTCCCCAGAGTGTGTGTGTGCAATGTTACTTTAGCATCATGACCATTTTATTACATTTGACTCTAGAAAGATAAAAATACTTAATGAATGCTTACAGACTAACTCAGACCTAATCTAATCAATCTTGAGCTGGCCTGATTTGCAATTGATCTTGTGGCCCTTAAACATTAGTAGGCAGGATAATCATAGAAAAATAAAAGTGATAAAAATGTTTGCTATCATCAAAATTATAATCTTTGAATCTAGATTCACAATACATTTCATATTCTAGAAGGCATACATACGAAGCTAACTCATAGTACCAACAAGACTTAGAAAATTTTACTGGCATGGATCGATTAACTACTTTTTGGAGGAATGCGCAAGCTAAATCATCCCATACAATCCAAAATTGTATTGTATAATTAGTTTTAAAAATTTACAATTTTTTACACTCCCCTAGTGTGTGTGCACGGATACCCAATTACTATCACACTCTCTAAAACTCAAGAAAAATATAAAAAGTAAACAAAAAATAGTAAACCCTAATCTAATCTGACTAAAAGTCTTCAACTGTCTAGAGTATAATTTCACATAAATGTTAATACACACAAAAACAAAAGTAATATTTCTAATATATGTTAGGAGAAATAATAATCAATACAATAATATTTTGGAATCATAAAAAATACACATGATAAGAAATTATATTTATGAAAACTAAGTTGCAACAATCTCCCCTTTTTTATGATGGAAGAAAATTATTATTGTTGCAAATCTATTTTTTCATGACTTATGTTTTGATGATTGACAAAAACTATTTCACTTGGACTACTTGTTGCTTCTAACTTTTTAGGAATCGAAGATCGGACGATCAAGAGGAAGCCAGTTCAGGATTGCATAGATATAGGGTTGAGTCAGTCTGTAATCTATTTTTTCTCTTCTTGAGTCAGTTTGTAATGTTCAAAAGACTGATACAAAGTAACCCTACACACACACACTTAAGAGATTTAGAATCTCTATTTTTGCTCACATCGGCCAGGCCGATCCATTGGATCGTCCTGGACGATCGAGTTAAAACCAGAGACACTAATCAGGATTCTTAATTAAGGCAGCCGACATTAACATATCGTCGTGGACGATACGTGTATCGGCCAGGACGATAAGCTCAAAATAGAAAGAAGTAGCTGTCATAGACAATTAAGGTATACTGTATTTTTAAATTATCGGCCAGGACGATCCACGAATCAGCCTGGATGAAATTATCAAATTATGACTTAAATTATCAAATCGCAGGATCGGTCAGGATGATCTATTCAAAATCCTTAAGTTACTTCAGGATGATAAATATCGGCCAGCTCAAAAACAGGGCGATGCTCAGGACGATTTTCCTCTGATTTGAACTGATCGGCCAGGACGATCGTGAGATCGGCCTGGACGATCAAGCCAAAATTCAATCATCCAGGACTGTTCCCAGGATGATGCCCAGGCCGATCTTCTGTGATTTGTACTGATCGGCCAGGCCGATGTCCATATCGTCCTGGACGATATTGTCGACAACTTGCAATGAATGATTTCCTTTGAAGCTCTTCTATTTAAAAAGCTCTTGTTCAAAGTTTTTAATAACCTTTGGCTGCTGCCTTGACCTGAGAAGACCTTGAGGAGAGAAAGAGAGAGAGGGAGAAAGAGAGGATCTTGTGAGGGGATTCACAAGGGTTTCTTCAAGGATCGCTCTGCTTGTCTTTCATCTGGAGTTTCTCGTCCGTGGTAGAGTCGGTAGAGGTAAGGAGTTTGCTTTTGGTTGTGGTTCTCTGCCAGCTTCAGGAGAAAGCAAAAGGAGGTAGGTTCTCTGCCTTGCCGGGGTGGAAAAAAGGAGGTTCTTATGAGGGCTTCTCCGCCTAGCCGTGGGGCCTAAAGGAGAGTCACGTTTTTTAGTGCAATACTTAGAGGGTGCCTCCAATAAGTGGACGTAGGTCGAGTCGACCGAACCACTATAAATCTCTGAGTTCTTTATCTTGCTTCCGCACTTTCTAAATTCCGCATTTTATTTCTGTGGTGTGATTTGGTTTATGCAATTTTCTTTCTTTGTGAAAAGAGTTTTTAAAATACCAATTCACCCCCCCCCCCCCCCCACCTCTTGGTTAGCTTGGGACTAAGTTCATAGGGCTTAACATCCCGAAAGAACTTTCAAGTGGTATCAGAGTGGGATTCGAAAATTAAAGTTTGAAAACTTTTTGAATTTTATCCATGGCTAACATTAGGAATCGTAACGCTACGGAAGGGTATTCCATTACCCAACCTCCCCTGTTCAATAACCTACCTTTTGACTTTTGGAAAACTCGCATGTCAATGTTTTTACAATCTACTGATTATCGCATGTGGATGCTTATTCAAGAAGGTTATTCTCCACCTTCGCGTGAAATTAATGGTGTTAAAACAAAAATTGCTTTTATTGAATGGACTTTTGATGAACGTGATTTAGCTCAATTAAATGCAAAATGTTTGAATTGTTTTTTCTGTGCTTTAAAATCTGAGATTTACATGCGTGTTTCAACTTGCAAAACTGGTAAAGAGATTTGGGATAAATTGTGCATCACTTATGAAGGTACTAATGAAGTTAAATAATCCCGTTTGAACTTTCTCTTGCATGACTACGAACTTTTTCGTATGAAACCTCATGAATCGATTTCTGACATGTACACTAGGTTTACTCAGATAGTTACTTCGTTGCATGCACTAGGAAAGGAACTTTCGAATTATGAAAAAGTTAATAAGATTTTGAGATGCTTACCTTCATCTTATGATGCAAAAATCACTGCAATCACTGAATCTAAAGATTTGAACACCTATTCCATTGATAACTTACTTGGCTCACTCAATGCTTACGAGCAAGGGGTGAATCAAAGAAATCTTGATGCAGGTGAGAAGAAAAAGGAGAAAACAATCGCATTGAAGGCGCACAAATCGGATTCTGAATCTTCCGGGTCTGAAAGCGACGAAATTGCCTTCATCACAAGGCAATTCAAAAGCTTTCTAAGGAAGAAACAAAAGCATCATTAAAGTTGGAGAAAAGGTAAGGATCATAAACATGTTAAAGGATCTTCTGATGTTGTTTGTTTTGAATATAGGAAACCTGGACATGTGAGAGCCGATTGCCCTACACTTCTGTTACGGATCTATGGTTCATGATTTTGATGATAGCAAACATTTCCTTTTTTATACGATTGCCTTATGTACTAACGTTTCAGGATCACACGATCAAGACAGAACCAGCTCAAGATTGGGTAGACTAGGTCTGTGTCAGTTTGTAATCTTTTCCTTTCTTGAGTCAATTGTATTGGGTGTGGGACCTGTTGCTTTGTAACATAGAAGTTTTCATGATGCTCCCATTAGGATTTCTGGTTTTGGTAACATCGGCCTGGACGATAGTCCTATCGGCCTGGCCGATCGGTCTAACACCAGAAACCCTAATTTAGGGCATCCTCATTAAGGCAGCCGTCACTGATCGGCCTGGATGATACTTGTATCGGCCAGCACGATATGCTCAATTCAGAAAGAAATCAGCCGCCATAATCAGTTTAGGAAATCTTTATTTTAGGCAATCGGCTGGGACGATCATAATATCGGCCTGGCCGATCTAACTCAATCATGCCTAAATTGATATGGTAATATTTGGAAAGTATTTAATGCTGATTGATACGATCACATCGGCCCGGACGATCTTTGGATCGGCCCAGACGATGCATGGACGACTTGCATCGGCCAGTCCCTTCCCAGGGCGATGCTCAGGACGATTTGGCACTGATTTGCACTAATCGGCCAGGCCGATCGTGAGATCGGCCGGGACAATCAAGCCAAATTTCAATCGTCCAGGACTGTTCCCAGGGCTGTGCTCTGACCGATCTTCCTTGATTTGTACAAATCGGCCAGGCCGATGTCCATATTGGCCTGGACGATAAAGTCGGCAACTTGCATTAATGAGCTCGTTTTGAGAGCCTCTATTTAAGCTATGGCAAGGCACTTTGTAAGCGTCTTTGGCAGCCATTGTAGCTTCGTTCTTGTGGGGGAAACTTGAAGAGAGAGCTTGAAAGGGAGAGAGGAAAGGGTGGAGTTTGAGAGGGAGAAGATCCTGTGAGGGGGAGGAACTCAAGGGAGTGTGGTGGGGGATCCACACGGTTGCTCCGGCGAACTCGCATCTTAGTACCATCGGATTCAAGGCTTGTCTCGAGGTAAGTTCACCAAAGAAGAAGATCTCTTTGGTGTCAAAGGACCCGGCGACTCCGCCGCACCGGGGAAGGTGGAAGTGATTTTGTAAGGGCTTCTCCGCCTAGCTGTGGGGGCTAAAGGAGAGACACTTTTTTAGTGCAATACTTGGAGGGTGCCTCCAAGGAGTGGACGTAGGTCAAGGTTTGACCGAACCACTATAAATCCGGTGTGTTCTTTTCTTATTATTGCTTCCGCATTTATTTTTCTTCCGCACTTTGTTTGTGGTGTTTTTGGTTGGAACTTTATCTTTGGTTTTAAGGTTTTCCAATTCACCTCTCTCTTGATTAGTTTGGGACTAAGTTCAAGAGGGCCTAACATCCCTAACGAACTTTCAACTTCAAGATCATTCGAGCAAAGAAAAAGAAAAAGGTGAGGAGAAAGCTAAGTCTAGGAAGGACAAGAGGAAAATCCAAAGGGGTTTTTGGGAAGAATCTGGTACTGACTCCTCTGAGACTGAACCAGAGGAAGAGACTACAAACTTGTGTTTCATGGGAGAAGATCAAAGTGATGAAGAGGTATGTAAACCAACCTATGATGAATTGTTTGAAATTTGTGAAAAAATCCATGCACTGACTTAAAACGTTTTAACTTCGGCCGGTACGATCAATTATTGTGCATCGTCCTGGACGATACACCTAATCGGCCCGAATGATCTACTTTTTCAACGATAGTCTGGATTGACTCCTCGGGACGATCGCCTGTATCTAATCGGCTTGGCCGATATCTGATCGGCCCGGACGATCGGACCGCCTTTTTGACCAATCGGCCTGTACGCAATTTTTGAGACATATCGGCCTGGACGATTCTGAGATCAGCCAGGACGATATGGCCGTTTCTTTAAATTCTGGCCATTCCAGCCATGATTTCTCACTCTCCACTTTTCTTCCTTTTGTGTTTTCTTGCTAACTCTCTTCTATGGCTGGTGGGAAACGTGTTCGTCAGCAGTTTGGGAGTTCTTCGAGGGCAACTCTGGACCCTCGATTCAGGGAGGCAGAGGATCAGGCTAGCTACCATCGCTACAATGAGTGTGGCATCACCCTCTCCCGGACAATCAATCCTGCACATCTCTCATATCCGGTAATGGATCTTTTTTCCCACACCTCTCTTTGTTTCATACTCACCCTCGCCGTCCCTTTCTCTTCCGAACTCCTCCTTGAATTTTATGCAAGCCTGCGCATTAACCGCACCTTCACAGCCCTGACCTCCTATGTGAATCGACGCCCTGTCGAAATCACATATTAGGATTGTGTTGATCTTTTACAGCTATCCACCACCGGGGATAAGCTGCATCTAATAGCCTCTGATCCTGATTTTGACTGGTCCACGGCGAATCACTTCTTTCGCCAGACCAATGCACCTTTCCATGCACAGGAGCAGCAACATTCTGAGGACATTGCCCGCTACGAGTAAAATCGCGCGGAGGACTTAGCCCGCTTTGATAGTTACTTGGTTCACCAGCAGCAGCAGCATGATCAGGACATCGCCTGCTTCAATGCTCAGTTCACCACACTTGCCACCTACCTGGTTCAATGCTCAGTTCACCACACTTGCCACCTACTTTTAGCAGCCACCTCCACCACCTCCATCTGATGATCTGGATCCCTCGTTGTTTTAGTCTGTACTTTATGTTGTTTGTTTCCTGTCATTTTGTAGTTTGCTTATTTGTCTTTTGTGATGTTTTCTTTTTTTTTATCTGGACCCTCTTTTTGTGATGACAAAAGGGGGAGTAGGGTGTAGGAAAAAGCTGTTGGGTTTGGGGTTTGAATTTCTAATGAACCTTTTTTTAAAAAAAATTTTCCTACTTGTGTTTGCCATCATCAAAAAGGGGGAGATTGTTGCAAATCTATTTTTTCATGACTTATGTTTTGATGATTGACAAATAATATTTCTCTTGGACTACTTGTTGCTTCTAACTTTTCAGGAATCGAAGATCGGACGATCAAGAGGAAGCCAGTTCAGGATTGCGTAGGTATAGGGTTGAGTCAGTCTGTAATCTATTTTTTCTCTTCTTGAGTTAGTTTGTAATATTCAAAAGACTGATACTAAGTAACCCTACACACACACACTTGAGAGATTTAGAATCTCTGTTTTTGCTCACATCGGCCAAGCCGATTCATTGGATCGTCCTGGACGATCGAGTTAAAACCAGAGACACTAATCAGGATTCTTAATTAAGGCAGCCAACATTAACATATCGGCCTGGATGATACGTGTATCGGCCAGGACGATAAGCTCAAAATAGAAAGAAGTAGCCGCCATAGACAATTAAGGTATACTGTATTTTTAAATTATCGGCCAGGATGATCCACGGATCGCCTGGACGAAATTATCAAATTATGCCTTCATTGATCAGGAAATCAAGGGAGTAATTAAGGATGATTGATACGATCATATCATCCTGAACGATCGCAGGATCGACCAGGACGATCTATTCAAAATCCTTAAGTTACTTCAGGACGATAAATATCGGCCAGCTCAAAAATAGGGCGATGCTCAGGATGATTTTCCTCTGATTTGAACTGATCGGCCAGGACGATCATGAGATCGGCCTGGACGATCAAGCCAAAATTCAATCGTCCAGGACTATTCCCAGGGCGATGCCCAAGCCGATCTTATGTGATTTGTACTGATCGGCCAGACCGATGTCCATATCGTCCTGGACGATATTGTCGGCAACTTGCAATTAATGAGCTCCTTTGAAGCTCTTCTATTTAAAGAGCTCTTGTTCAAAGTTTTTAATAACATTTGGCTGCTGCCTTGACCTGAGAAGACCTTGAGGAGAGAAAGAGAGAGAGGGAGAGAGAGAGGATATTGTGAGGGGGAGCTTGTGAGGGGATTCACAAGGGTTGCTTCAAGGATCGCTCTGCTTGTCTTTCTTCTGGAGTTTCTCGTCCGTGGTAGAGTCGGTAGAGGTAAGGAGTTTGCTTTGGGTTGTGGTTCTCTGCCAGCTTCAGGAGGAAGCAAAAGGAGGTAGGTTCTCTGCCTTGCCGGGGTGGCAAAAAGGAGGTTCTTGTGAGGGCTTCTCCGACTAGCCGTGGGGGCTAAAGGAGAGTCACGTTTTGTAGTGCAATACTTGGAGGGTGCCTCCAAGGAGTGGACGTAGGTCGAGTCGACCGAACCACTATAAATCTCTGTGTTCTTTTTCTTGCTTCCGCACTTTTTACATTCCGCATTTTATTTCTGTGGTGTGATTTGGTTTATGCAATTTTCTTTCTTTGTGAAAAGAGTTTTTAAAATACCAATTCACCCCCCCTCTTGGTTAGCTTGGGACTAAGTTCATAGGGCTTAACATCCCGAACAAACTTTCAATTGTTTGAGTTAACATTTAAAATAATTTTTCTCCTTAGCTCCCCCTAAAATAATGACTAACTAAATAACAATGAAATCCCATGAGTATCAAAAATAACAAACCTAAAAAAAATAAAAAAGACACCAAATCAAAAACAACTTGAACAAAAACACGAACTTGAATAAAAACACAAAAATGAACGAACAAAAATAAACATTTCAACGTTTGTCTAAAAGAAAGAAAATTGATCTTTGGGTCTTTCTAATATCACTAATCTAAAAAAGCAAACTTCATTAAAAACAAAAATAAACATATTGAAAAAGAAAAAAAATAATAACACATCAATCTTGCAATAATTATAGCTTAGTTATGTTTGTCTAAAAGAACATGAAATTGATCTTCTTATCTAAATCAAGTTATAATTTTAATTTAATTTTTTTTAAGGATTAAATTTTATATGGAAATTAATTTCTAGAGCAAAGTAATTAATAACCCATTTCAACGATCAACATCAAAAGTTTTTACTCCTTAAAGACATAAACATTCAAGAGATACAATTCAATACAAGTGAACAAAATATTTCAACATTCCATTAATATCAAGAGCACATACTAACAAATATATTAAAACATATCATCTCAATATAACATATCACATCCCAACATCACAACATATGAAAATACTAAACTCAAGAAGAAATATCACAATAACAAATACAAAAACTCATAAGAACCAACATAATAGAAGTACATCTAAAAATCGGAGGGGCTCTGGTCTTGAGGAGGTGGTGGATTGAACATTAAAAAATAACTACTAATATTATCTACATTCATGTTCACCGAGTCAAATTATCCTTGGATCTACCCCATATCTTTATTATAACAAGCATCCTGCTGATTAAGATGATTATCAATTTGATTAAAGCATTGATCAAAATGAGTCTCCAGTCTATCAAAGCGTTGGACCATTTCCTTATAGAAATTTTGATCAGGACCAAGTGCTGGAGAAAGAGCTCCCCCTTCTTCCATAGAATCATTACTCTCTGAACTCTCATCTCACCCAAAAGTGCCCAAAAAGAGGCATCAATGAAGTAGATAGAAAGTTATATGGGAGGATCATGATGGATCAGGTTGTACTTCTTTTCTAGGATGTAGGTAAATAAATGTCTTAAAGCCATATTTTTCTTCCTCTTATGATGTGGAAGCCCAATTTCTAAAAGATTGTAGATGTATTCCATGATGAGTTGGGCTTCATTAAAGGGTTTTTCAATCATAATCAGATAGATGACTTTGGACAAAAGTGGAGTCATATTTATGCAATCACCAGCTTTAGCGATAATTCAAGTTCACAAAATATGCTGGATGACCCAGGAATTTTGATGTAAAGTGTAAACCTTAGACGAATGACATACTTAGGATACACCTCTAAGAGTTTTATTAATTTCATTCCAATCAAAATCTTCCCTAAAAGTCAAAGTGTGGGCCTGAATACCTTGGGTTCTTAAATGAAGAAAGTTACCTAAATCTTCCTTGGTAATTTCTACTCATTGTTTTTTGAAAATAAGAAGTAATCCTAGAGTGGTCCTAATTAAATCTGACGTTGGCTAAGAAGTATTTGAAAGTTTCTTTATGGTAGGCATTAATGAGAATAAGAATGAAAGAGAATTGAGTCGACACAAACAAGGGCATAATAGAAAAATGAAGATAACCATGAATGAGAAGTCTAGGAGGGGTGATTTTGGAAGAAAAATACCTAAAATAGGCATCCTCATTCGCCTTAGATAGGAAGTTATCATCCCCACCACTTCTAGAAGAGGAACCCTTAGAAAGATGGGGTCACTTGCTAGAACTAGTCATTCCTATAATGAGGGCTGTATAGGGATTTGAATTGGATAAGAAAGTGAATGAAAATGATTTTAAAGACCCTTCTATATAAAGGAAAATGACCTATCATACAATAAGAAACTTGAGTCATACATATGATTTTAAAATCATACGGGAAAAAATATTTTCATACGTACGAACAGAAATGGCTAAAAATGAAATGGCTTTTGAAAAAATGTCATTTCCGATGCATCTTTTTGTACAGGCTTTTTGACCACACTATCGTTCAGACAAACATGTATTTATTCAGAATGATCAAAATATTAAAGATCATTTTAAAGATTGTTAGGTACGTCCCCTACAAAACTAAAAATTGGATAGTATAGATAAAATATGATTTCATACATACAATCAGTAATAAATAACTGACTCCAACTAGTAAACCGTCCCCACGCATATTGACAAAACTGTTCAAATTGTATAGTATGATGACATCATCATACAATATGAAACCTATGTAAAACTAAGTTTCACATGCTCAACTCCGAAACCTACAATGCACATGCTACAGAATTCATATAGGACAAAAACATTTTGAACACCACGAACAGAACACTTAGAAAACAAGGCATGATAACCAGAAAAACTTCTCAAAACTAATCATTTTTCTACAAGTGACATTTTTCACAATAAAAACAAAAATAAAAATGAAAAATACATAACTAAACACACAAAAACAAATAAAAAAAACAAATAAAGACAAACTAAACAGACACATACATACAACACATCAATTTTATAGAATTTTTAATTTAAGCATTAAGATCAATCACACCTAACCTGGTTCTTCAGATGTTAAAAGTGTCAAAGGCTAGTGGTTTTATGAAAATATCTACAAGTTGATTTTATGTAGTAATGTGATTCAATTCAACCATTAAGATAAATCACAATAGCTACATGATCTATAATGAAGTGATGTCTTATATTTATATGCTTCGTTTTAAAATGTTGAAAAAGATTTTTTAAATGTATATGGCAGTAGTATTATTAAAATAAATTAAAATTGTGTCAATTAAAAATACTAAATCAATCAATTGTTATTTTAACCAAAGAACTTGTGCCACACAACTACCTAAGGTAATATACTCTACTTTAGCAGTAGATAGGGCTATTGAATTTTGCTTTCTATTGAACCAAGAAACTAATAAGTTACCTATGAAATAATAAGTTCTAAATGTACTTTTTTTATCAACCCTACAACCTATAAAATTTGGATCAGAATATCCAACAGTTTCGAACGAAGAGTTATGCTTAGGATACAAAAATCCCTAAGTTTTGAGTTCCGAAAAGATTTCTCAGAATTCTTTTTACTACTATCAAATATAATTATTTTGGATCAGATTGAAATCTAGTAGATAAACAAATATTAAACATTATATTTGGTCTGCTAGTAGTCAAGTAAAGCAATGATCCAATTATACCTCTAAATTTCTTTTGATCAGTAGATTTTCCCTTAGGGTTCTTATCTAATTAACTGAGGAACTCATAGGTGTAGTCACTGGTTTAGCATTATCCATTTTATATTTCTTGAGGATGTTCTTAATATACTTTAACTGACTAAGAAAATTTTCTTTCTCATTTTGCTTTATGCTAAAATAAAGAAAATAACTCAAATCTCTCATTAAACTTATCTCAAATTCACTACTCATTATTTTTGAAAAATCATCACAAAGTTTTTATTTGTAGATCCAAATATGATGTCATTAATATATATTTGAACAGCAAGTATGTCAACTCCTATTTTCTTTAAGAATAGAGTAATGTCCACACTTCATTTCACAAAAGATCCCTCTAATAGAAAATTGCTTAACCTCTCATACCAAATCCTAGGTGCCTATTTTAGTCAATAAATTGCTTTTTTCAATTTAAACACATAATTAAATAATTTAAAATTTTTAAATCCCGGAGGTTGCTCAACATAAATATCCTCTTATATCACCCCATTCAAAAAGGCACTCTTAACATCTATTTGAAAAAATTTAAAACCTTTAAAATAAGCAAAAGCTAACAAAAACCTAACACCCTCATTAGGTTTATCTAAAATTAATTCCTTAGGGTGATTTTTAGAAAAAAATTATTCTTTAGGCAAAGGGTTTTCTTTTTTCATATTTTCTTCCAAATTTATTTTTTCAATTCCTTGGGCATTATTTTCAATATGATCCTCTTCCAACCTTGGATCTTCCAAAATGTCAAAATCATTAAACACAATATGTGTGGTCTCCTCAACTACTAAAACTATTTTGCTAAAAACTCTATAAGATTTTCCAATACTAGAATATCCAAGAAAATTTCTTTCATCAGATTTTGGATCAAATTTTTCTACAGGAGTTTTTTCATTATTATGAATGAACACCTTATATCCAAAAATATACAAATGTGACAAAATTGGTATTCTCTCCTTAAGAAGTTTATCGGGTGTCTTTTTCAATTTAGATCTATTGTTCACCCTATTCAAAACATAACAAGCTTTACTAACTGCTTAAGCCCAAAAATATTTTAAAAGTGAATATTCTACCAACATGGCTTTATTAGCTTCAATTAATATTATGTTCTTTCTTTTAACTATCCCATTCTGCTGAGGGGACCTAAGTTCTAAAAAATTATGATCAATTCCTTTCTCTTTACAAAAATCTTCAAATTTTTCTTTTTCAAATTCACCTCCATGATCACTTTGAATTGATAAAATCTCGTATTCTAGTTTTCTCTGAATCCAAGTTGAAATGCTTTTAATTTCATTAAATGATTCACTCTTATGAAATAAAAATTTAACCCAAGTGAATCTAAAAAATCATTAATAATCATAAATCTAAATGCTTTACCTCCTAGACTTATAGTGCTGACCGATCCAAAAAGATCCATATGAATAGTTTCCAATATTTTTCTAGTTTTAAGATCCTTAATGGAATGAAAGGAGGACTTCGCCTGTTATCCTAGTTAATATGCATTACACAGGTGATCCTTAGTAAAGTCTAGTTTAGGTATTCCTCTAAAAAGTTCTTTTTGGGAAATTTTTTTAATATTTTTTATGCTAGCGTGACAAAGTCTCTTATGTCATAACCATGATTCATCAAAAATTATTTTTAGATAAAAACATTAGGAAATTTAATACAATTCAAATCAAGCATGTACATATTGTTTACCCTAATTCCATTCAAAACGTTAATTCCATTTTGGCTTATTATGCAACTAGTGAAAAAAAATTTATACTATAACTCTTATCATACAGCTGACTAATACTCAATAGATTATACTTTAAGCCTTCTACAAGTAAAGCATTCTCAATAAAAAATTTTTTTTAAGTTTCCAATCATACATCTGCCTACCACTTTCCTAATGGTATTGTCTCCCAGTTTAACCTTGCCTCCATTCCAAGCTTCTAGCGATATGAATTATGTAGTGTCTCCAGTTATACGCTTTGAACATCTGTTGTCCAGGTACCAAATTCTCTCGCGAGGTCTATTATGAGATCTTTTATATATGATAATCATATGGTAATCTTGGGAACCCAAACAAGTTTGGGTTCTCCTCTTATCAAAATTAATCTAGATGCATATTTGATATACTTTGTTTTATGCATCTTTGGTCTTCACACTAGATATGATTTAATATAAATAGTGAAAGTATGAGATATATGGCCCAACATTTCACAAGAAAAATATTTTATACCAAGAAAAGAATTTATCAATCTATGTGAATTAAATTGTCTTTTCCTAGGTTTTAAAATTTTATGCTTCAGTTCAGGATTAGAAAAATTTTCAAGTGTTGGGGGTATCTTGTTATCCTTAAAAGCTTTCACTTTTTATATGATATATGAGTTTTCTTATTTTAAATTAGCACTATTAAATTTTAACTCATGTTCTTTACTATCAGATTCATCCATAAATGTTTTAAAATCTTTCTCAAGTTTAATATGGGATGATTTCAATAGTTCATGTTATTTTTTTAATTCATCAAACTCAACCAATAGTTTCATATGGTTACTATTAGTTAGTGCACGATCTTTTCTAAGGATTTCATGCTCTTTTTTGTAATTCTAAAAAATCTAAGTTCAATATAGCATGCATCATTTTGAGTTTTCTATATGTAGTATGTATTTTCTCAGAAACATCAATTAGTTCTTCAAAAGTTAAGTCACATACCTCTTCTTCATCTGACTAATCAAGCTTGTTGGCCATCAAACACAAGTTGGTGACTTCCTCTTCTATTTTGTTTCTAAGGAATCAAAAGCTGAATCCTCCAAAAATTCTCTCTGTAATGTTATCTTTCTCTTTCTCACATTTTTGTTCTCCTCCACCTTCTCCTTGCTAGGATTGACTTTAAGATTTGAGCAATCAGATTTGATGTGTTCAGGCTTCCTATATTCATAGCAAATAACATCAATAGAAGCCTTAGCATTTTTGTAGAACTTACCTTTATTCCACTACTGAAATCTCATTTGCTTCCTTTTTAGAAAACTCCTAAATTGTCTTGTCATCAAGGCAATGTCATCTTCATCACCAGGTTGAGACTGGTCACTCTAAGTCATCCACTTTCAATGATATGTTCTTCTCCTTTTGCTTTTCACTTGATCAATCTATCTTTGAGTCACTCATTTCTCGTAAGCAATTAGTTAAATAAGAAGATTGTCAATAGAATAAATAGTTAAATATTTTGATTTTATTATAGTAGTGATCTTTATATCATAAATAGTAGGCAAACAATGAAGTATTTTATTCACTTTCTCAGCATTCTTTAGTTCCCTACCTAAAGCATGCAATGAGATGATTATTTGAGTGAAACATATATATATATATATATATATATATATATATATATATATATATATATATATATATATATATATATATATATATCAGTGATTGATTTATTTGGTTTCATACAAAATAGTTCATAATCGTGTAGCAAAATATTCAATCTAGATTGTTTCACTTCATTAGTCCCTTCGTATGTGATACAAAGTCTATCCCAAATTTCTTTTTTTACTTTTACAGGTAGAGACACGTATATAGTTTTTAGATTTAGGAGCATAGAAAAAAACTATCAAATAATTAAGGTTTAACTAAGCTAAGTCTTTTTCTTCTATAGTCCAGTCAGTAAATAATGTTTCAGTTCTAATTTCATCTATAAGTCTAGTTGGCCTAGTGTATCCTTCATGAACTAAAATCCACATGTGATTGTCAAGCAATTGAAGAAAAAGTAAAAATGTGTGTTTTCTAGAAATTAAAAGGGATATTATCAAACAGTGGGGGTCTAGTGATCGAATACCCTTCAAGTGTGTTACAGTTTCTAAAAGTACCCATGAGCATTTTCAAAAAGTTGTCTAAACCTTAATTTTTTAAAGTAATCTTTGATACCACTTGAAAAGTCTGTATATGTTATTAAACAATGCAATTGTCCCATGGCTAACCAAAAGGGAGGGTGAAATGGTAAATTTAAAAATCACTTGGAAAATTTTTTTATAGAAAACTATTTTCTAATTTTTTGCACAATTAAATTTTTTATCAATTTAAAATTTTTAAACCACAAAAATTTAAACACACAAAAAAATAAAAATGCAGTAAAATAAGACACAGAAGTTTATAGTGGTCTGATTCAACTAGACCTACATCCACTCCCAGAAGACTCCCTCTTTAGATATTGCACTATTACCAAAGTAACTCTCTTTTTGCTCATAGTAAAGTGGACAAGCCTTTACAAAACACCTCTCTTCCACCAATCCCCAATGCGGTAGAGTACTATCATCCTTTCACACTCTCCAAGTGTCAGCAAAGAATATTCATCCTTTCATAATTCTCCATGTGTTGGCAGAGAATTGTCATCCTTTTACACTTCTCCAACTGTCGGTAGAGAACCGACATCCTTTCACACCCTCCTAGTGTCAGAAGAAAACTTGATCTTCTCCAAAGATCTTCTCACAAGCAACTCCAAAGAAGTAAGGAAGAAAATTGACAAGACCTACAAAGAGATCCTCACCTTTGGGCAACCTTGTGAATCCTTCATAATTTTCACCTACAAGAACTCTCTCCACACTCTCAAACACTCTCCCAAATCACTCTTACACTTGCTCTCAAAGAAAATATGAAGAAAGATTTCATCCACAGTCAATTTATAAGATTATATATATATATATATATATGAAAGGCATGAAAAACTATCTAGAAGAAAATTGAAATTTTTAATTTTGACATCCATAATCATATAGTATAATCAATAATCATACATACGAATAGTTCAAAATTTCCTCATATGATCCAGTATGAACTGATTTTGTACTCTGAATGACCTATGAATTAAGTGACATCATACAGTATGATCAGTTCAAAATTTAACAGTTTCATCCGATATAATTCAATACGAAACAATTTCGTACTCTAAATAATATACTGTACAAAACCCATATCATATAGTATGATATATTTTAATCAAACCATGTTTTGTTTGGTACAAAAATGGACTCAACCATTTTGTACTCAGGAAGTCATTTGTACATTCATAAGATTGTACAATACAAATAGTTCAAGAAAAATTAGAGGTTCATTGGGACGAACTTGTACATATCTATTTTGTACTTTGGAAGGCTTACGTACGAAGCTAACTTCATACAGTACAAACAAGACATAGAAAATTTTATTGGCATGGTTTAATTAACTATTTTTTGGAGGAACACTCAAGCTAAATCGTCCCATATTATCCAAAATTATATAGTACGATTAGTTTTAAAATTTTACAATTTTTTACACTCCCCTAGTATATGTGTGCACGATTACCCAATTATAATCACACTATCTTAGACTCAAGAAAAGTATAATACACTCCCCTAGTATGTGTATGCACGTTTAACCAATTACAATCACACTCTCTTAGACTCAAGAAAAGTATAAAAAGTATAGACTCTAAAAATAGTAAACCCTAATCTAATTTGACTTGAAGTCTTCAAATGTCTGGAGTATGATTTCTTTGAAATGTTAGTACACATAAACAACAAAAGTAATATTTCTAATATATGTTAGGAGAAATAGAAGTCAATAAAATAATATTTTGGAATCATCAAAAACACACATGATAAGAAAACATAGTTATGAAAACTAAGTTGCAACAATTAATCCAATTAAATATAATTTATAAGTATTTGTCTTATCAATCATATTAGCCTTATTTGTAGTGTAAGTGTTGTATGTTGGTTTGTGTATTCATGACACACAACATCAATATCATATATGATGTATATCATATGCATCATATAGTTTTTGTATATTATGTCCTTGTATCAAACTTATCAATCATATCATATGCATATAATAGCTAATTCTTATATCATGTACATATCATATCATGTCACTTAGGAAATTTATGATGTTTTCTCATATAATATGCATATGTAAGCAAGATTGAACAATTGGGTACCTATTTTATTTTTTTGTATCATATCCTATAGGCCAACCCTATAGAAATCAATCTCAATCATGTCAGTCTCATTTCCTAGAACAAATATCATGTTACATGTCATAAGTTAGGTGACTTTCATATAAGAAGTTGTCATTCCTTCCCATCGACATATCATACCATATCAATTAGTCTACACATACCTCACATTTTTTTAAATCACTTAGAATTACATCATAAATCTTATTTAAAGAAAAGTTCATCATCCCGCCCTCTTATATAGGGTAACATGTCTCCAACCAACCTGAATTAGTCAATCATTTTTAGCTAAACTTTCTTGCTTTTACACACATTACATATCATATAATGCATAATAGTAATATCATATACACTCAATGCAACTATCATTATACTTATCATTATGCTTATAATATACAAAAAAATACATATTTGACTAAATGAATAATACATATATGTATAGTGTATTTCATGTCCAATTGATATATACTGACTTCTGATCATTTATGCTCGACATTACATTACTCATTTCAAGTAAACTAGCGTATAAACAAAATCACTTAGTGAAATTTTGAAATTATCCAGTTAAAATTCTTAGAATAATGATATATATTACATTTCAAAAGATACATAGTAAAAAATTAATAAAATAAGAGATATTATATTTTATCAATTTCAATAGGGAGAAAATTTTGTAAAATATAAAATCATTAAAAATAGAGGTAGGGTTAAGCTAACTACAATGATCGAAACACTTTTCCTAACTAGACCAATATAAAATACATGCATGAATCCCTACTTTATCTCCCCTCTTTATTCCTTCTCTCTCTTTTTTTCTCTCCATCTCTTTCTCTCTCTTTGCTTGCCCAGCTAAGGAAGAGGAATGTGGATGGCTATTGGAGGGTTTTTACAAAATGCTTTTGGGTATTTTATTAAATAATAATAATTTGTTTGACCCAACACCGCAACACTTAAGACTTAGAGTCATAGCGCCCCCTCTAATTCCAAAAAATTGGAGAGCTTAATGCCATAATGTTGTCCACCAAATGTTGTGGTGCTCAACCAACCAAATTTTAGTAAATAAAGGAAAAATTAATTTAAGGTAATTACATCAAATCTCCAACTCTTATAATTTTCAAGAGCTCGTCATTAGCAATAAATACTTTACCATAATTATTAATTTAATTTTTATAAAATCTTTACTGAGAGATAAATTGAAAGACAATTTAATATAGTATCCATACTAACTGCATTGAGTTTCAGTGCATCCTAAATATCTTCCACAATATTACTTATTGTGTGTTCTTTTATCGTTGGGCCTCATTCATACCTTTCTTTGCTTCTTCCTTCTATTATGTATCCATGCTTACCATAATGCCAAGATACATTATAGTGATCTTAAATCTTATTTCTATTATGATTTTATTGAAAGTTCTTTTCACAAAATTTTGATTTACCTCTCTATTTGCTCTTTCTAGCATTATGAGACAAGCTCTGCTATCAATATTGAAAATACAAGCTAATGTACTTTCACCTTTCCCATATCATATAATACTCTTGCTATGAATAAGATCTTTGATATCACTAAGCATTATTACAAATGATTTATATGAACTAGTAATGGTTGCTATATAGTCATCCAAGCACTCATGAAGTAATGAGAAAATGCACAACACAAAAATCTCATTATTATCTTATGATTTAGTTGAATTATTAATGTGATCAATGACTGGAGTTCTTTCTAATTTACTGAGATTATATATATCTTATTGGCTATAGAGGGTTTTTTTAGCATATTAGAGAGTGCCTTCATGACACATGATTTCACCATCTCATTAAGGATGTTGAAAGAGATAGTTATACTAAATGATACATGAATAATCCTTAGAGCATGTTTATCTAAGAATTGTCACTCTTGTTGATTAATTTACTTTGGCTTTTACTCTCTTTAGTAGTTTTTGAAGTTTCTTGGGTATAGATAGTATTCTATCTTCTTCCTTTAACACCCAAAGTTTCAACCACAAAACTTATTTATTTTTATCCTCTCATCTTCCATATTCAGATATGAAGGATTTTTAAAACAAATCTCTAATATCATTTTATTAGGATAACAATAAAATTTTAAGCAAAAACTAAATGGAGATGTGAGAATAAACTAAATTAAATATCTCAAACACAAGAACAAAAGTTTACATGGTTTGATGAGAGACACTTTCATCCACATTCATATAGAGATTAAATATTTAGTAAGTTTTAAAAGAGTTAAATGAAGAGAGTAAGTACACTTCATATAAATAAAGACAAAAGTACAACTTTATTTGTGTTTAATGACTTAAAAAAAGCATAACCCAAGTTGTGAAGATGAAGGTTGAATATAAAGAATAATTCATTAATGATGTCTCTTTTTCTCTTCTCTAAAATAATAATTTATTTTTCTCATTCCTTTTCTGTTGCGCTTCTATCATTATTCTCACTACTAAAAAATATGGCTTCTTGTAGCATTTGTTATGGGCAATTTAAAAACCACTATGAAGACTAAGTATTAGTATTCGTTTAAACTGGTGCGAAAACCACCGATTTTAACCAATGCTATAGATGAAAGCCTACTTATGTTAGTTGGACTATCGTGTCTAACATCTCCTTTCTCTTTCGATCCCAGCCCCTTCTCCGTGAGTAGCTCTATCGATCTCCCTCTTTCCTTCTTCCATGCATGTGTGGCCTTCGATCCAAGAGTGAGTTGTCCGCTTCAAAGACTAAAGTCCAGTTGCCGCTTCAAAGACTGAAGTCTGGTTGTCCGCTCATGTCCAGCTCTTCCATACACGAACATTCGAGTCATGTTCGTACCCAGAGATTTGGTGGCATACCGACCATATACTTTCCTCAAAGTAGAAGTGAAGTATGTGGTGGTAGTAATAGCAACTTTGCTCAGATAGCTAGTCTTAGAGAGGAGTTTATATCATTTCGTAATGAGATGAGATAGTTCAGCTCATTTCGTGATGAGATGAGACAGTTTATGCAAAAATCTCAAATGAATCAACGACCTCCTAGAGGATCAGAAATGGTATGAAAAAAATTATAATTTTAATGTAAATTACTTGATTATTGGTATCTCATTATCTTCATACTATTTTCAGGGTGGCAATGACAATTCATCTAATATTTGTCAGTCTTATAGAAACTTAAGTTTGTTCTACTGATGAGCTCTAGTATTTGTTGTGATGCTTCTAATTGTATGGATATTTTATATATTTTTGAACTTATATTGTTTTGATTTTGAACAATAGTGGTTCTTGTGATGCTTGAACTTGTGATGCTTGCACTTGTAATTATATTTCCCTAGCTTCTCCTTGCTAGTTATTGTCTGTGATTTGAATTACTTTGAGACCTTAAACTTGGATTGAGAATATTATTGTTATGAACTACTTGACGCTCCAAGGTTTAGACATTGTTTTTGTTGTTTTTCTTGCCTGTTGAATTCAGAAACTTAAGAAGCTATCGAGGGTTTAGGCATTGTTGCAGTGAAGCTTATAAATGTTTTACAAGTTTTGATATTATCAATTATAACTAGAGTTCTTTCAAGCAAATTTATGCCATTTTTGATATAGATATTTCAATATATTATTTTAGTTTTCTATCTAATAGTTCCATCATATGTTTTAGTATTAGAATTGTAACATGGATGAAATTCAATGTTGTCTCTTTTTGTTTAGTATGTTGTTGTTCATTCTCAATTTTTTTACTTATTAGATGTCTTTCTCTTATGTGTTATTTATGTTATATTGACCTCATTCAATACGCTGCTATCAAAAGAATAGATTTCATGTGGGACATTACAAGAATCCCTTGTCTTAACTTCCAATGTGCAATTTGTTAAAGCTCAAATATGCAGCTACAATGGGGTAATGATAGGCTTTTGGTATGTGTAGATGGTGGACTACTATGAAGATTCTGTCTGTCGTCGGTGACAAATCCTTCAATTTTTTGGAGAACAAGTAGTAAAGTTCATTTGTAATTATGCCTATTATTGGTCTCTCATTCTTCTTTTTTACCTTTGAAAATTATTCTGTTCTTTTGGATTCTAAATGGGCAGGATTGGATGCCTTAATCTGACAAATTTCCAATAACATTACCGTTTTGATATGTTGCTTATGTGTATATGAGACTGCTGTGGACATTCAGGTTTTATTTTTTTTAATTATGGACATTTGCAGTGATTTAAGCTAATGCAAAGCGACATATTTGCAGTAGTTAAAACCGCCACAATACTAAAAATCAATTTATCTGGATAGATTTTGCATCGGTTATAACCGTTGCAAATCTGTAGTTTTGCATCGGTTAAAATCACTGCTAAATTTAGTACTGCATAAAAACTATCCTGTCGATCCTTAAACCACTGCGGAATGTCGTTGCAGCACATTGCAACTACAGCGGGGCTGTAGCGAATTTAGAACCACTGCAAAGAAAATTGTGGTGTTTATAACCGCCGGGATAGGCCAAATATTGTTCTGCGATAGGCATATTTTTTGGTAGTGTCTATTTCTTGAAATTGTGAGATATTTTTTAATTGAGAATCATATGAGTTTATATAATGAAGAGTTTACATTCTAAAATCAATGATCAACTATCATTAAAATTTTGAATTGCCTACAATGAAGATTTTTGTGAGTCTCTATTTAGGACTTTCATGTTGTTGAACTGAGACACTAGTTTTATTAATTAGAAATTTAGACCACTCTAATTCAAGATAATTAGTAAAATTTTGGCTCTATGTTTAACAAAAAATTTACGTGCTAGTGCTAATAATTGTAATGAGTTATTCCATTTGGGTTAGTGACTATTAGGTACTTAACCACAAATTGCCATTTACAAATACTCCAAATTAAACATATTCATACATCAACGGATTCAATTAGCCCATTTGATTATTCTTCGTTTTCCATCTTCCTCAATCAAATTATTGCAGTTATCAGATGACCAAAAATTACCATTTATCACATTCAAAGTCATATCAAAATACTTACCAGATTAAAGAAGCGAAAGTTTGTTCTATTTCATTTTCACTTTCTGATCCCCAGATAAGAAATAGAGCACCGCCCTGAACTGTTTCATTGGCGACAGAAATGGTCCTTTAACTCTGCAGCCTAAGACCAAAGAAAAAAAAAAAGTTTGTACCAATTCTGCCGAGGCGAATGAATTTTCTCAATCACAAAAAATCATATACAAACACTTATATACAAACTGATAGCCATTAAATTTAGGTTTTGTTTGAGACGGCTTTTTTAATACTTTTTAAAACAACTTTTTACTTTTAAAATTAAAATTTTGTAAAAAAAAATTGCTTTAAGAAACAATAAGGTTTTGTTTGAGACGGCTTTCGCACTACTTTGATTTTTAGATCCCAACTACATTAACTATTGGGCCACTGCTTTTTCATTATTTTCCCTATAGCAACTTTACAACCATCTTTATAAAAATCAGCAGTAATTCCAAAATGACCCTTAGGGTCTATTTCGGATGGTTGCAGCATTTATAAAATTAGTTATGAATTTGTTGCAAGAAAAAATTTTACTATTCTCATTGCGAATATATATTTCCACCACAAAAATTCCTAAAAAATTATGAAAAAATGGTAAAATAGTTGTAGCACAATTTATACATATTTGATTTTATTTTACATTATTTTATCTTATTTTTGCAAATGATAAGGGATAAGATATAAATTTGATGTAGACAATATTAAAATTCAAAATTATGACAGTAGCTTCTAGGACGTTTACCAAATGAGCCAACGGGCTTCCAAACGTATGAACTTCAATGCCTATTTTCTTGCTGGTGGTTGAGGCTTAGAAGTAGGAGGCTGTGGGGGCCCTTTTTTGGTTGTACTCTAAATAAAGTAGTCTTAAGGAATGCTAAATTCTTAGCCTCGCTCTATCTAACATTGACTCTCAAAAAGTTAAATTTGTCCCTATCTTAGCCAATTTTTATATGAACTTATTGGATTAATTCGATTCTCTATTAAAAAGAAATAAAATTTATTTCGAAGGTTTTGTTCGAGACAATTTTTTTACTATTTTTTAAAGAAACTTTATAATGTGAAATTTAATAGTTCGAGAAATTTTAATACTAAAAAGTTGTTTTAAAAAGTAGTAAGAAACAAGTCACAAATGAATGCTTCGTGTGGGACAGTTTTTTTTACTACCTCAAGTAGTTTTTTAGCACAAAATTTTAATTTTTATGCTATAAATCTGTTTTAAGAAACAGTTAAAAAGCCGCTCCAAATGAAGTCGAAATCTATTCAATGGCTTGCAATTTAAGTTATTATATGAAGTTAAAAATGTTTGGCTTTCAATGATGAAGATAAATTTAAGTTCTTCTATAAGTAGATTAATGTCATCAAATTCTTAACACTGCTAATGACTAGATTTGGCTTTAGATCAAATTTTTAGTAAGGTGGTCTCCTATTTTAAAGTCTTGTACAACAGACACTTGTCTCATCCGTATTTATGAATCGTGTGGGAAATTTCCTTATTTTTGTTCTTATCAAAAATTTTGTATTGAATTCCATTGAGTGTGATATTACCAATAATGTTTTATGCCACCACAAAGAATAAGTCTTTTGCTAAAAAGGGTGAAAAGAAATTGTGAAGCATTTCAAATTCGTCAAAAATAATATTTTACTTGCAAAACAAATTACACCAAATTGAGTTCTTTTCATTTGCATCGTTGTGTGGTTTACTTCAACACTATCGCAAACACCTTACTACTACCTTGGACTTTAGTGACACCCATGATTGTTGCTCGGGTCGCTAAAGTATCATTGTTATCAATCACCAACCTTTCATATTTTATTTTAATCATTACAACCTTGTGATCTCGAAGTGACATCGTCACTCCAAACCATATGGAGATTGTGTATTTTACGCATTTGAGTAGCAAGCAATACTAAAACAATGGGTTGGAGTGATGATGGCAATCAATTCTATAGTATTTGGTGGGTAGAGAATGTTTAATGAAGTTATAATGGGTTGGTGGCTTGCAACGGCGAAGCCTAAGAATCCTTGTAATAAATACTAAAAATAGATGGAGGAGGACAAATTACTTAAATAATCATATAATAATTCTTTATATAAAAGATATTTTAATTTTTTTAGGTGGGGGCAATTCCCCTTTCCTAAGAAAAATTACCTAAGAAGATCTCACATCATTGCCTTCGATAACCTCTTTCCTAAAACCTTGCTTGGTTCTAACCCATATAGATGGATCTCCTAAGATAAACACTCTAGGGTGAATAAAAGAGTATTGGCATTCTCTCAAGGCAAAGGATATTGAGGTCCTTTTTTATTCTCTACATCAATATCTTATATTCCATGGGTTATTTTAGTATCATCCTCATCATCTATCCTAGTTTCAATAGATCTATTGGATTCATCAAAGACCATGTTGATAGATACCTCTACAATTAAGGAACTTTTATTGAAAACCTTATAGGATTTACCTACCAAGGAATAACCTAAGAAAATAATACCATCTGCATTAGGGTCAAGCTTTCCTAAGTGAAATTTTTCATTAATAGGCATAAACATTTGCAACCAAAAACTTGCAAAAGTGATAAGTTAGATGTCCCAATCATTAATAGTTCATAGGGTATCTTATTTAGCATAGACCTAATATTTAATCGACTAAGTACACAGCAGGCAGCATTCATAGCCTATGCCCAGAAATATTTAGGTAGCTATATTCTCCTAATATTGCCCAAGCTGCCTCTACTGAAGTCCTATTTTTTTCAGCAAATCCATTTTATTGTGATGTCCTAATAGCATAAAAATTATGAACTATATCAGATTCCTTTCAAAATAATTTTAATTTCTCATTTTCAAATAATTTATCATGATTACTATGAATTATTGAAATTATATTGCATGTTTTCCACTGAATCCAAATAGAAAAGTTCTATATATATCAAAATATTTACTTTTATACGCTAAAATTTTTACCAATGTAAATCTTAAAAAGTTATCAATGGATCCATAAAATATAGGGATGCTAATCTTTGTATCTAGCTTCATTATTTGATGTCTCTTATAATAAGAAAGCTCAATATATTCATATTCTAAGCCATCTTCTTGTCTACTAGAACTCTCACTATTTTTTCTTTGTCATGATAGCAATATATTTCCCCAAGAATAATGCCTTCTAATCTTTTGATATATGACTCCAAAATCTTCACCAAAATTTTCTCACTCAATATCTCCATAGTTACAATCATCACTTGTTGAAGATGCATCTTGAATCCCCTAGTTTTCTTCTTGGTTGGTTAATGTCTTGACTTTTCTTTACCATCTTAAAAATTTTTCTATGATAGAGAATGATTATACAATCTTCTTATAAACATTATGTTTTTATTCATAATATTGAACGTTGCCTTACCTCAAAAACCAAAATCTCATTGATTTAAGGGTAGCATTGCTAAAAGTAAATTCATGGTATTTAACATAAATAAAAGAACCCTAAAAAATTATGTATTTTCATTTATCAATAATTGGCTTGCATCAAATTTGTTTTAACAGACGGCTCAAGTTCGAAATTTCCGCCCATCTACCCATTTAGCATTTATATGAGCACAAATGCCCGCCTGTCCACGCTTCTTCAAAGCTGTCCTTTATTTAAAAACATACGAAAGAATCAAAGCTTTGAATTTTTTTCAATCTCGGTTCTCCTGTCGCCACCTTCCTCTTCATCCGTTTCTTTCTGCCATTAAACCAATTTTCTGATCTCCAGTCCACGCGGGCGCCGTCCCTATAGACCTACTCTCCTACCTCTTTGCAAGCCAATAACTTTCTCTATCATTGAGAGGAGAAAAGGAGACTGATTCAGAGCAGAGACGACAGAGATCGATGAAGCTATGGATCAAAATAATCGCCGGCGCCATCCCCGCCGCCGCCATCCTCGTTCTCTCCATCCTCCTTATCCGGTGCCGTCGCCGCCGGAAGCGCCAGCAGCAGCTCATCAGCCCCCAAACATCCCTCCCTCAAATCTCCGAGACCCCCGTAAAACCCAAATTCGATACTCTTCAAGCCGGCATCAATAAGTTCCACCTCTCCTACAAGTCGGGAAGCACCGTAAGGAACAGCCTCCGCTTCCACCAGCTCAACAACAACCACCACCATCATACTCCAGCGTTGCCGCCGTCTTCTCCGTTCAACTGGGACGAGCATCCTCGCCTCATCACCGAGGTCGTCGAAACTGGCTGGCCCGGCTTCGCCTTTTCCGCCTCGATACCCCGGGCTTCTGCCAGCCCGCTTTGGGTTTTCTGCCCGGCGTGCGACGGCGGAACACAGCGTGATGCGGCGGCGAGAGGCTGGGATTTGCCTGCCGGTTCGTCGGAGTTCATGCAAACGGTAAGGCTCAACCCTGGTCCGAAGAAGAACTCCGATGACCTATCCTTCTCCTTCGTCAGAACAAGCCTTCCTCTTCCCGGCCCAGTGTTAGGCGGCGGATCCTTCCCCCAAGAAGCTTATTTTGAAATCACTATTCTCTACCTCCAACCACGGAAGAAACTTCAGGAAACCGCAAGTAAGCGGGTAAAGGATGGAGAAACTGATCGGTCAAAACTGGTTAAAGGGAATTCCATCAACGCTTCAGCCCCCATCATATTTACTCCCCAGGAACCAACCTCTAGTACAGAAAAAAGAAGATCCGGCGATCTCGCCGTTTCCTTGGGTCTAATTAACAGAGCATCCATGTCGAATCAGCCTTTGCCGGGAACTTTTCCTGGATCAATTGGTTTCCACTCCGATGGCTCCGTTTATCTTGATGGTAAGTTTTAAACTTGCTTATCTTAGCTTCCCAAATTTAGGAAAAATTTTCTAAACTAATGTTGATTGATTGCAGGAAGAAAACTGATTTTCGAATCGGAAAAAGCAGACTGGGCTGATGTAAACAGAGTGATTGGATGCGGATTCGCGCCGAGGAAGAAGAAGGTGTTTTTCACAGTTGATTCTCAGCTTGTTCATGTCATCCGCTGCACCTCAGAGGCATATAGCAGCCCTCTGTATCCCGTCTTGGCCGCCGATGCAGACGCCATGATTCTTGTCAATCTAGGCCAGGTACCGTTCAAGTACGCACCTGCTAACGTTACGAGAACGCAAAATCCCAGCTTTCTTCGGCTTCCTTCCGGCGCCCGGCCGACGGCAGGCTCCATTGACAGCGGCGAGCTTTTCTCTGCACCTCGCTTGGAGGCAGACTGGACTGAGCATGGCAAAAGAAGTAAGAATCGGAACAGCTACTATAGCAGTAGTAGTAAGAAGAGCAATGGCATTTTGGACGAGGGCCTTGAAGCCGAGTCGGATCTGTTCGAGATTTCACTTCAGAGATGAATACGGCATGGGAGAGTCGCAAAGTTTTTTTTTTTTTTTTTTTTGTTGGGCCTTTGCGCTTCAATGCTAACAAGTTTAACAAGGAACAAAAAAAAATTCCTTTTTATTTGCCTGCGAGAACCAAAACGAGCTCTTTGATTCTTTGCGCTGTTGGGTTTAGTGAAGATTGAAGAAGCATTTGTACAGGTTTATAGTGTACATGAAATACAAGAAAGATACAGAGAAGAAGCATTTTAAAGCATCAGAAAATGGTTTGCAATAAAAGAAAAAAAAAAGTTCTTTTATTTTTTGAAATGATATTACTAAAGATTCAATGATACAAAATCTTTGATTTTATGTTCATTTTCTTAGTGGTATCAGAAAGAAGATTGCAGTGTAATATCCTTTATATTGTATGAATGCGTGCAAACAAGCTAAATTGAGAATGTAGGCATTATTAGGGTTTATTTGCGTGGGAGGAGCCTCTCACATTAATTTTCTAAGCGTTTTTTTAATGGAGTTATTGAAGCTTTAAAGAGAGGGCATTGAGCCAACAATTATTTTTTTATGAATGATATATAATATTAAAATTTTAGATATTAGATATATAAATAGCATGAAATAAAGTAGTATGTATGTAAATTCTCCTTAATTTTATTGGAAACGGCACAAGAAATTTTTTATTTTTAAATAAAATATTTTATGCAATAAAAATTCATATTTAAATAAAAAGTTATATCTGAAAAAAAAACTATTAGAGCAAGGAAAACTATTTCATAGCATGTGATATAATATTTGATTAATCTAAAAAAGTAAGAAATTATAAATATGAAAAAAATATATAATAATTTTACTATTCCTTAATGATTTTGACCATTTATCATGGTTTTGAAAACGGGGCCGGTTCAATTGTGAACATAATTTATTTAAATAATTTAATTTAATATAAAATATTTTATTAAATATTAATTATTTTAAATATAGTATATTAGTTAGTTAATAAATTTCAAAAGATATGCAGCAAACATTAATTAATCATATGAACATGGTTTAACAACCCAAAGTATACTATTTAAAATGTGAAGAAAAAAAGTATATAAACAACATAAGAAAAACCTCTCAAGCGATGTGGGACTAAACAACTAGTTGTGTTATATGTGTACATTGTGGATTACTTTTAAGAGGATATTTTGGAAAAATTTTGTATACAATATTCAAATAAATTTAATACATAATATATAGGTATATAATATAAATTAATAATAACATATTTTAAATTTATGAATTTATATGTGAATTAAATTTATATTAAATATGAATAAAATTTTAAAATTTGTTTAAATTTAAAATTATAGAAACTATTATTTTTATTTTTTTATAGTAATAAATTTATATTTTACGTGATAGTTATACCATTATTATTTCATTTAGAAAATATTTAAATTTAGAATTATAAGTATAAACAAGTTAATGATTTATATGTATAAATTATATTAAAATATTTAACATAAATTAGTAATATTTTATATTAAATTATGTACTTGTAAATTAAATTTATATTAAAAATATTATTTTAATATTATTATTATTATTTATTACATCATCAAGTTCGACCCAGTTGAATTCGTTGAACCATGAACCTCTCTTTATTTCTTCCGGTTGATTGTCCGATCAGATTTTCATAACCTTACTATTTATACTTTAAAATTCTTGATTTTTTACTTCTTTTAATATATTCTTAATTTTCAGATATATTTATATTTTCAAAAATAATAAAAAAGAAAATAATATATTATTTTATATTTTATATTTTATAAATAAGCATAATTTTTGTATATTTATTCATTTTTTTGTGTGCTAAACTAATCCTTTAAATTCTATGTAAACTATTTTATTTTCACAGCTCAATTATCTTTTTATATGGAATAGGAAAATCTGAAACAATATATTTGAATACATAAATTTACTATCAAACCCTAAATGCTCATTTTTATTTATTTAATAAATCAGTAACTTAATAAGTTTTCGGAGAATACTATATATATTAATAAATAACAATAGAGATGAGGGATTGTTATGTAATTTACTTATACAACAGAGCTAGTCACCCACCAAATTATAAAATAAATAATAAAAAAAAAAAAGTTACCCACCAAATTATGAGAAGTTAGGATTAGTTGTGCCAGATGATCTTGAACACGTGTCGTTTGTAATGAAGCATGTGTATTGATCAATAATGTAAAATTGATGGAAGATTAGCATATAAAACAAATGATTTTTGTAAATCAAATGTTGGAGGATAGGATTTTGGGGTTAAATCTTTTGAGCACTTGGCATGTCATTTTAAGAAGGAATTTTTTTTATGAAATTAAGAACCTAAGCTTAATTGTATTAAAAAGCAAAGTGATTATAAAAATCGGTCATAGAAGAGAGAATAAAAAAATTTTTGAATCGACATGCTTCTTAACAAAAAACTCAACAAAAGAACGAATTGGTAGGGCGGAACCAGACTTAATGAACTCCCGGGGGGGGCTGTAAACTTAAAAAAAATAAACTCCATTCTTCTCCTTCATATAAACAAATGTTGAATGGAAAGGTGCCTGATAGACTAATCAAAGATTGATGGTTCTATTGATTAGTGTTATATAGTGGCATTATTAAGATTGATTTATAAACTATTTGTCTAACTAGTATCAAGTATAGTCAAATATTAGATTAAAATATGAGTATGAAAGCAAGATAATGTTGAATCATCAAATGTGAGAAAAATTGATTCATTATAACACATCAATCTTGTGAATTAGAAAATATGCAATGGTGGAAAGATGTAAAATTTCATCAAAGTCCTGATAGGTGATAGCTGCGGAGCATCTACAAACATAGGATTGAAGTGTTGTGTCCCTGTGTTACCTTTCCAACTTATAAAAATTAAAAAGGAGCTTAGAGTTAAAAGGAAAAGCCAAGCTGATGAGAAATTGAAGTGTAGTGCCCACAAAAAGGTTTAATACTTGAAAGTTTAAGATTTCCTTATTTAGGACTTTGGAAGGGGTGATGGTTGCAACTTTATATCGATGGTAAGCCGCCACATTTGTTGCATCTACAAATCAGTCATTGATAGTTCATATGAAGGTACTTGCTTCCAGAGCTCTAGAATGTTTTCCCTTGACCATTGGGAATATTGAGGAAAACAACTGAAGGCAAATATAAGAGGAAGTTGAATGGTGTGGTTCAAACCCTTAGATTTGACCTTTCTTATAGAAACCTCAGTAGATCATATAGTATGATATAAGTCATATAATGCAATTAAAAGAATTCAATTCATCCTGATAAAATAGTGTAAAAAATGTTATTCAAATCGTGCAGTACGATCAGAATTATACTGGATGATCTTTAATAAATAGATCGACCTAAAGCATCATGTTATATGTTCTTTGACCAACCGATCGTACATTATGACCAGGTGTTCATAAAATATGATGGCTAATTAAATATCATGCCAGCTGAATTGAAAATGTCAACGGTCACTGCCACATGTATCATATAGTATGAAGTAGTGGCTCATATAGTACGACTACCAATAATTGATTTAATTAGGGCCATTGAGTGTGTTTTGTGGAAATGATGTGAGGATCGGATGTGTTAAGATCTTACAGTAAAAATTCTTATTGTATAGTATGATGTGAATAAATATTAATTTATGTGTGATGATTATAGAAAAACTTATGAGCAAATTTCATAAATAATTAAACACACAATAAAAAACAAATATAAATAAACATATACAAATAATCATAAATAATTAAATATTTAAATAAACTAACTAGTTTTAATAATATCTTACCCCATTTTCGTTTAGCATTGATATCGATGACACCTAGTTAGTCCAAAGTGTATTGAAGGTGTCATAACTAAGGGTTATAAAGATGTCTACCAATTAATTTTTAGTAGCAAAATGATGCAATTCTTCCTTCTTTTGCTACATGATTCCTATGAATTGTAGAATTTTAAATATCCTATTTTCTCGAAGATCAAAATTTTTAACTTTTTTAACTGATTCATTTTTTTTTTCAAGAGCTTTTATCCTAATGTAATAATCAAACATCATAAGTTCAAATTACTCTCCTCCTAGACTCACTATATCAATAGGTCCAAATTGATCTATATAAGATATTTCTAAGTGAATTTAATGTTATCATCAAAATGATCCAAATTTAAATTATTTTCTTTCTAGACTTATGTATTGGTAGATCTAAATTCATTTACATGAAGTACTATAAGTGTACTTAGTAGTCACTACATTTTTTATTGAATTGAAAGTGGATTTTGTATTCCTTCTCACTTATCATGTTTCACAAAGGTGTTCTTTCAATGGTTCTAACTTAGGAATGTTTATAGCTAACTATTACTCAATGATTTTCCTAAGTATCCTCAAGTTAGTAGTAATGTTTTTAGAATAATGATCATCACTTCATTAAAAATAAATTCAATATAATAACCACCCTTTCATCAAAGATTCATTTTCAAAATAATCATCATTGTATGATTCATCAATGCAATTCAAATCAATTTATTATTTATTAATCAATAAAATTTTTATTATTTTATATTTGTGAATATTTTATAGAAGTAAATTTAGTGTTAAAATTTTTATTACATATGACTAATGCTTAGAAGGTTGCAAGGATTTTTCTACAAAATATTTTAACACAGATATTACATCAAATTTTACTAGTGATAACTATATGTACTTCCTTTCTAGTAGTACAATCTTCTAATGTAGCTTTACCTTTACTCCTGATCTCTAGTACCAATAAATGTTTTAGATCTGTAGTTAGGTTCTGAATCTAATGTCCATGTACTATTTATTCTCATTGGACCTCTTGTGAGATTACACCTACACACTTAATCAAACATTAGTTTTGAGAATCTAAGTGGGTTTTGGTCATGACTTGCTTAAGTGTATGTATGTCACGCATGCCTTACTGTGATGAAACTTGGGCTTCTAGACTAGGTGTGTTCTATAATTTATTGTGCAAGTGCATATTATGTGTCCTAGCATGCCACAAGAGTAGCACCTAACCCTTAAAAATGGGTTCACTAGTTTATTTGGGGAATTGTGCCTCTTTCTACGTACATATGATGAATGTTGTGCTTTAGGCAGTGGCTTTAGTGATAGTGTAAGCCCTTGTGTGTTATTCTGAAGTCCATTTATTTTATTTTCTAAAGATTCATGTGTACTTCTGTAACTTGCACTTCAAATTTCAATGCATTCTCATTAGTGTCTAGTTTCATTACAAGTGTCTCTAGTTTCTTGAATGCTTTCTCTAACTCAATATACTCACTTTTCAAGAAAGCATGTGATTTAGTTAATTCAATATGCATTTTATTTAATGCATCAAACTTATCAAATAATGTGAATGCTCCTTATCTATAATGTGATATGGTCATATTTAATATTAGCATGCTTTGTAAATAACATGTCATGATCACATTTCAAATTAGAAAGTTCTTTCTTTAAACATGCATGTTATTTTTTAAGTTTCCTATATAACTCATGTATTTGCTTAGAAATTGAAAATAAATCTTCATAATATAACTCACATACCTCTTCATGGTTTGAGTTAATAATTATATTCTTTACCATTAAGTATAAATTAGTTATCTCCTCCTTAAGTTCTTGTTTAGATGAATATGAGGTTGAATCTATCTAGAAAGCCTTTTACGTCCTCTGCTTTCCCTTTTGGAAGTTGAACTTTTCTTCACCCTTTCCCTTAGTAAGGTAATTTTTGAGCTTAGGGCAATCAAACCTTAGATTTCCTTAATTTTTTTGCATTCAAAGAAATAGTGTCAGATAAAAATTTACTAAATTTATATATCCTTCATTTGCTCCTGTCGTGGTAGCATTTTGCTTTCTTTTCAAGAATCTTTTGAACTGCCGAGTCATTAAAACTATGTTATTTTTCTCATCAACCCCATAGATATCGATATCCGTGTCATTGACCTTTAGCACCTAATTCCTCTCTTTTCTCTTGTCACCTGCATCCAAAAGTCTTTGCCTCACATTTAGCTTGTGAGCAATGAGTGAGCCCAACAAATTATCAATAGTGTATACATTTAAATCTTTAGACTCATAAATTGTAATGACATTATCATCAAAACTATTAAAAAATAACATAAAATCTTCTTCACTTTCTTAGAGTCATATAACTTTCTTCCTAAAGCATACAAAGATGTCACTATCTTGATAAACCTAGTATATATATCAGAAATTGTCTTATTTGATTTCATGCAAAATAGTTCATACTCATGCAATAGTAGATTCATACTGGATTGTTTCACTTTATTTGTTCCTTCATATGTGATATAAAGACTATCACATATCTCCTTATCAGCAGTGCAAGTAGACACACACAAACAATCCTTAGATTTTAATGCACAGAAAAAAAAATAATTTAACTACCTCATGTTAAGTTATGCATAATCCCTTTCTTCTATACTCCATTTAGTAAAAAGGATATCAGTTTTAACACTATTCACAATATGAGTTGGAACATAATATCTAATTTATATCATATGTCTCATTTTATAGTCAATGAGTTATAAAAAGGCAGACATGCAAATTTTTTAGAAATCAAATGGGATATTATTAAATAATATTGGATGTGTTATTGAAAAATGTTCCTCAATAATTCTATTCCTAAATTATGACATGGATCTTTTCTTAAGGTTTTTAAACTACTAATTCAGAGAACCGCTCTGATACCAATTAAAAGTATAATTTGTGGTTATTAGACCACTTAAACTACAATGGCACACCAAGAGAGGGATGAATTGATATTTAAAAAAAAATTCCTTATTCAAAAGTTCTTTGAAAAACTTAACCAAATTCAAAACAATAATTTTAAAACTAATTTTCTCAGACATAAGTGAATATCAAATGTTATTTTTTTTAATTTGTAGAAAAAAAGTTTAAAAATATTTTCTTCTTTTAATTTTTAATTTTTTTTTCTTACAACAATCAAATCCTAAACAATCTCAAAACTCTCATGTTGTTTTGCAAGAAAGTAAAACTAGAAGAAACTAAATGTAGAAATTAAGGTGCAGTAAGAAAAATAAAAATTAGCACTCTAGAAATGTATAACGATTCGGTCAACATTGACCTATGTATACTCCCTGAAGTTCTTCTCTCCAGGAATTGCACTAAACCTTTAGTATCTTTCCTTTTTCCCCTATAATGAGGCAAATATCCCCTTACAAAATTTCTTCCATCAACCCGGTACGGCGGAGGAGTTGAATCCCTTTCACCAATGATGCAACTAAGTAGTTGAATTATTTTCACCAATGGTGCAGTTTATTGCGAATCTGATTTTAGGAAAAATAATTTTGATGATAGCAAATATTTCTATTTTTCTAGGATTGTCTTGCCTACTAATATTTCAGGTCTACATAATCAAATTGCAAATCAAACCAACTCAAGATTGGGTAGATTAAGAATGACTCAGCTTGTAATATACGTTAACTATCTTTTACCTTTTCTTGAGTCCATTATAATAATGTGGGTCCTTATGCTAAGTAACCTTGCACACACACACTTGGGGGGAAAATTTTGTCTTTTTTTAATGTTTTTTATTTTTTATCACATTGTCCGGGATGATACTAAATCATCTTGGACAATCAGTTAAAAATAGAAACCCTAATTAAGGCATCCTGGTTAAGGCTGATGCAATTAAGCAAATCATCATAGAAGATATTATCATCATCCAGGATGATAGGATCAAATTAGAAAGAATCAATCACCAAATCCTGTTATGAATATTTTAATTTTGGACATTGTCTAGGACATCATCCTGGACGATGCACTATAATTATGCCTACATTAGTTTAGTAATTAAGGTTTGATTGCTCGATCATATCATCCTGGACGATCAGTTAACAAACCTTAGTTCTTCCTGGATGATCCATAATCGGCCTGGCTCCTTCCACGATGATGTTCTGACCAATATGTGATATTTTATACTAATTGTCCTGATCGATTATGAGATCGGCCTGGAAGATCTAGTTAGTTTTTCATCGTCCAGACATCCATCCAAGAAGATGTTATGGATGATATGTGATATTTTGAACTAATCATCCTGAACAATCGTGAGATCATCCTGGACGATTAAGTTACTTTTTCATCATCCAGACATCCATCCAGGGTGATGGTCTGGATGATATTCATCGACTTGAACTAATCATACAGGATGATAGTATATCATCCTGGCAGGATGTTGGGTGGATAGAAAGAGCACCTCTAGGACTTGCCAATTCATAAGACAGTCTTTAGTCTCCTGATCTAGTAGAAAATAAAACTTTATTGCACATTCCATTGTTAAAGCTAAGTATATTGCCTTAGGGAGTTGTGTGTCCCAAGTCCTTTGGTTGAAGCAATAAATTCTGGATTTATGATTACCTATATGCATAATTTCAATCATTTATGACAACACTAGTGTCATCTGCATCTCTAAGAATTCAATCCAACACTCAAGGAGCAACACATTAACATAAGACATTACTTTATTAGAGATCATGTGATCAAAAGAGACATTGAGTTACACCATGTGACAACTGAGAATTAACTGGCTGATATCTTTACTAAACCAATAGCTTTTGACACTTTCAGCATCTTAAAGATCAGATTGGGTGTGATTGACATAAATGCATGAACTTGATATTTACTAAATTCTAAATGTTTTTATTTTGTTGCTTGTTATTATTTTTCAACTCTTTTGTTTGTTTTAGATTTGTTTGTTTCACTTTTTTACTTTTTTTTTTTTTTTTTAGTTTTTTTTTTTATTTTTTTATCACTGCTAAAATGATATTTTATCTTATTTTTTTTATGAAAATTTGTAGTTAATGTCTGACATCTCTAAATCAATTAAAGGGAGAAATACTATTGATTAGTTTTCTCCCTCTAACCTCTTTTAGTGATGTAATTTTTTTTTCTAAATAAAATTTTATTTTTAATTAACAATTGGATTTTGCGATTGAGATCTTTTCTATCTTGCTACAGTAATCTATCTTATATATATATATATATATAATATTCAAAGTCTTTATATTACTTTCAAATTCTTCATAATCTTGTCGTTACATTTATCATATGATATGATTCTATTTTATGGTTTATTCTTCTTTATATTAGAGTGTGAGTTTTTCTTCTCTAATATCTGGAAGATATGCTCATACTGAGAGATTTAAGAGTTTTGAAAAGGGATCTAGCTTGTAAAAAATGACAAGGGCATAAAATGAGCCCCAAAAAGAAGAAAAACTGAAAAGATACGTAATAACCAAAAAAAATAAATGACAAAATTAAAAGATGCGTAAAGTGTTCTAATCAATTGACAAGAGGCATAAAATGAGCTCATAAAAGGCAAGCTTCCTTCTCTTTCAAACCTTTAAATCTTAGAAGAATTCATGTATCACTTGATATTTTTAAAGGCTTGATTTTGAATTTTGCGATTGTGATAAATTACTTTGGTATATTATTCTATAAGATATTTTTCTGAAACCAAGTTTTAAATGGATATCTTTTTCTTATTCAATTGGTTTTTTTGAGTTAGATCTTTTATTTTCAAAAGACAATTATGCCCTGAGAGAAGTACGAGCAAGGGCTAACAAGATCAGCTATTCTATCATTTTTTGGCTTTCGACGATGTTAACTTATTGTTCTTACAAATTTTTTAATTCAATCACATGAAGGCTTTATTATATTCATGCTTTGATAAAAAAAAAACTTTGCTTTCGTTCTTCTTTTTCATCTTCTATTCTGTTTTTCATTTCTAGCTTTCTCTCCTCTTTTTGGTGATGTTAAAAGGGAGAATAGTTGTACTGTGTATTGTGTTTATTTTTTAGTAAAATTTAAACTTCCTTACTTATACTATTTTTTTTTATGATTGAATAGCTTAAATTATTTTTGTTTGTCATCATCAAAAAGGGAAGATTGTTAAAAATCTAATTGCAGGGAATATAATTTTGATGATAACAAATATTTATATTTTTCTATGACTATTTTGCTTACTAATATTTCAAGTCCACAAGATCAAATTGCAAATCAAACCAGCTCAAGATTAGGTAGATTAGGACTGAGTTAGCTTATAATGTACATTAAGTGTCTTTTACCTTTTCTTAAGTCCATTGTAATAATGTAGGTCCTGATGCTAAGTAACCTTGCACACATACACACACTTTGGGGAAAAATTTTATCTATTTTTAGTGTTCTCTATTTTTATCACATCATATGGGATGATACCAAATCATCCTAGACAATCAGTTAAAAATAAAAACTCTAATTAGGTTATTCTGGTTAAGACATTCACAATTAAGCAAATTATCCTGGATGATATTATCATTGTCAAAGATGAAAGGATAAAATCAAAAAGAATCAACAGCCAAATTCTATTATGTATGTTTTATTTTTAGATATCATCCTGGATGATGCACTATAATTATGCCTAAATTAGTTTGGTAATTAAGAAAAGCAATTAAGATTTGATTGCTCTATCATATCATCTTGGATGATCGCAAGATCATCTGGGATGATCAGTTAACAAACCTTAGTTCTTTCTAAACGATCCATAATCAGCCTGGCTCCATTCAGGGTGATGTTCTAGACGATATGTGATGTTTTGTACTAATCGTCTCGGACGATCTAGTTAATTTTTCATTGTCTAGACATCCATCCAAGGTGATGTTCTAGACAATAAATATATGTGACATTTTGAACTAATCATCTCGGATGATCATGAGATCGTCCTGGATGATTAAGTTACTTTTCATCGTCCAGAGTCTAGACATCCATCCAGGGCAATGGTTTGGACGATATTCGTCGTCTTAAACTAATCGTACAGGACAATAGTATGGCCGATTTAAAAAAATGAACCTTCTAATCATCCAGACTCTCCCAAATCTTCCAGACTGATTAAGCTAAATTTGAATTGATCATATAGGACGACCGATCGATCGTCCTGGACGATATTTGATGATTAGTTACAAATTAGGAAAATTTTGGAGCCCTTGTTTAAAATGATCTCTTATTTTCTCAAGATAAAATTTTTTACTACTATCATGACCTGAGAGAGCCAAAAAGGAGAGGGAGAGCAAGGGAGAGAGAGAGAGGATCTTGTGAGGGGGAGTTTGTGAGAGATTTCATAAAGGTTGCTCCAAGTAAGGATCCAAGTCATCTTCTCCGGTCATCGTCCCTGGTTCCTTGGGGGTTCGAGAGAGGTCTACTTCAGTAACTGATCGAAGTTCTTTGCCTGCTTCAGGAGGAAGCAAAAGGAGTTGGATTCTCTGTCTGCTTTAGGAGGAAGCAAAATGAGTTAGGTTCTCTACCTACTACAGGAGAAAGAAAAAGAAGTTGGCTTCTCTGCCTCACCAGGGTTGGTGGAAAGGAGTTTTTGTACGGGCTTCTCCGCCCTGTTATGGGGGCAAAAGGAGAGACACTGAGTTTAGTGCAATACCAGGAAGTGAGGCTCTAGGGAGTGGATGTAGGTCAAGTTGACCGAACCACTATAAAATCTGGTGTGTTCTTTCTTATTATTGTTCCCCATTTAATTTCCACACTTCAATTTATGTGGTGATTATTTGGTTGTGTTTGTGATTTTATGTAGAGAAATTTTTTAATATCAATTCACACCCCCCCCCCCCCCCCCCCCTCCTCTTGGTTAGCCTTGGGACTAGTTCATAAGGGCCTAACATTCCTGACGAACTTTCAGAGAGTAACTGAATTCCTTTCACCAACTGTGCAGTGTAGTTGGCAGTGGCCCTTTGACTCCAAGAGGTTCTTATCGAAGTTTCCCTCAAGTAAAGCTTTGACTCATGGAGGAAGAAGGTGGATGATGGTTGGAGCAGCCGTGTGAAAACTCTCCCTCCTTCCCTTGATCCCACATGGTTATTCTCCCTCTCTCTCAACACACTTTTCTCTCCCAAGGCCCAAAGCTCACCTTTTAAACTCTCTCATAAAAGACTCAAGCCCCTTGACTGCCGAAGACTCTTCAAAACGAAATAAAAGGTATTTATATACAAGGCTCAAATAAAAACTCTAATTTTCAATTCAATCGTCCTTGTTTGTAAAGTAAGATCTAAGGATCATATAGTATGATTAGTTCAATTCTCCCTTAAGTATTGTACTATGATTGTTTTCATGTACAATTTGTTCAAAATTATTCAACTGATCAACCATTATGATCTTAGGGTCATACTATACGATTTGTTTAATCGAATATTAGTTCATCCTAGATGAACCATAGGAAATTAATTATCGTCCTGGTTGTCGCTCAGTTCGTATAGTATGAAGTTAAATTCATACGATACAATTACTAATTACAATTAATTTTTTATTTGATTGCTTAATCTTAGGGATTAGATTAGGCATTATTTAATATCGTACGGTATGATCGTTATCGCACATTACGAATAAACAAAATTTCAATTATCAAAATATTGATTAATTATAAATGGCGGTGGGGCGGGGATTTCTAAATATAAATGGATCATACTTTACGATTCAAATCGTACAGTACGAGATGATTAGTTCAACTTTTTAATTTTTATTTATTTCAATTAATTTAAGAATCAATATATTGTCCAGTACGATACAGATCGTGCAATTCAATGTTCTGAAAAAAAAAATTAAAACCTTATATTTCACTCCCCCAAGTAGGAGAAATTAGATATAGTCTAATAATATTTTTTGTGATCAAAACATAAACTCGAACTCCCGAATTGCAGCATTCCTTACTTTTTCTAGCAAAATTTATTCTCTCCTCCATGAATAGTTGTACTCCAGCAATTAGTAAAGTCCTAAAATGTCTTAGGTAAGCACCATCAACCATAAAAAATAATACTACAAAGGGAGGCATTAAGTGATTGGTTAAATATGATGAAAGCCATATCATTTATCAACGTTATAATGGAACGCCTATCAATCTAATGATCACGAAAAAAATGAAATGCATTACCCATTGCCCAAAGTAAAGCCAATATAGATAGTCTGATATGGTGAAGCATAATCTCATTTTATGCATTCCTATGAAGTATTATGACAACTCTCTTAATGAATATCTTACCATCTCCTTATACAATATTTTATATAGTTTGATTGCTAAAATTCAAGCCAATTAATTAAAGAAAATTATTCCTTATATTATTCATCAAGCTCAAACTTCCTTTATTAAAGATAAAGACATAGTTGATAATATTACTGTTGTATATAAAATTATACATAATTTTAAATTTCCCTTCTTGAAAATTTTTATATGAAAAACTTAATCATAAGAAGGATTTTGATAGTTTTAGTAGATTTGTTATCTTTTTTTTTTTTTAATTCTTTAAAAAGGTATTTTTCAATAATTGATATCTACATGTATTAACTAGTGACTTTTTTTTTATCTTTCTGAAATGATAAGATTAAAGCCTACTTGCAATCATCAATTGTTCTGAAATAATGATGTTCATTATCCCCCTTTTGTTCATTATTGAAAAGGATATATTCTTTTCTCTTGGGGACTCTAAGGCAAGGGTCTACTTTCCTCCAATGATTTTAATTAATGCGGGTAATATTTTGGTAGTGGGACACTCAAGTTTACCCACCATTTCAGCTTTAAAAAAGGAACATTTCTATATTAGAAAGTTATATTTACTTATAAATTAATCATTCTAAATCAGAAGTTTATCTCTAATGTGATTTAAAATTTTGATATAATATATGATATTCATAAGTACAAAATAGGTAAATTCCTTTTCAATTATTTGTAAAACCCTCTACGGTTGGTAGAATCAAAATAGGTAAATCAGGATTTTCTTCATTTTTTAATAAGCTTAATAAGTGTCTTGCAGGGTGGGAGTAGAAATATCTTTTACTGGATTGGCATGTTTCAGCTCCCATAAATAGCTACATCTTCTAACTGGCTTTGACTGACATCTTTATCGAAATTTATAGAAGTCCAAAAATTACTTTAAAAAATAATAAAAACTTTCCCAAGACTTCGAAGAGTATGATAAACATGCGTGATTTGCACAGCAAAAACAAAAAAATAGAGCAAAAAAGTAGACCAGAGCAACTTAATAAGAAATGAAAAGAAGGAATGGACCAAATTACTAAAAAAATCAGAAAACATCAAAAGAATTAACATTTCCACAATCAAATATACTGAATCCCCTTCATAATTTTTTTCATGCCCAATTTAACTTTTTTTTTCACGCAAGAACAAACCTTTCCACATCAAAATCTACTGAATTCTACCTTCTTTTTTATTTTTTTCATAGAAGGATTTGATTATACTAAGATACCTATTAAAAATTAATTCAAAGAGGGAGAATAAGCCAAACACCAGACCAGAACAAGGCTCAGCAAAACGCCACAAATACTGGTGCCTAATAAATGCAGTCTAAAACATTACAATTTTTTTTTCAGTCTAAAACATTACTATAAATACCAGTTCTTCAAAAACAAGTCGCATACAATAGACAAAGAAGAAGTGCACAAGTTAAAAAAGAAACAATCCCAAGAAGTCCCATCCAGAACACAAAAAATTCAAGTATTAAGTTTACAGAGTCCACTCTTAATAAAACCCAAAATAACCAAGAGAACCTAAATTAAACCAACAGACTTCTACAGAAGAAATAGTCTCAAGGGCCAAAACCATCATTTAAAGACAGAGCAGCTAACTGATCAGACGGTACATTACCTGGCTGTTGTTGCTGAGCAACATTTCTCAGAACTTCCATTGCTTCAGCAACTTTGGCTTTCAGGGCATCAGGTGATTCCAACAAATGTAGTACCTCAGTTTGGTCCATTTCTAGAAGCATTCCTGTGACTTTGGCAGCATGGTCCCGCTCCAGTTGCTCGACAAGTGGATATAGGTTTTCACCCAGCATCTGCAAGAACGGAAAAGGTAAAATAAATGCACAAAAACAGAGAATATATAGAAATAAGTCAATTGGCAACTGAAGCATTGATTAACTTGAGATCATAAATTCAGTAATTGAATGTTTTAGGCAGAAGGTAACATCTAACAGTAGAATCATACCGTTCTCTGCTGTTCAGGACCCGCATTTGCAAGAGCTGAAGCCAATGTACCAATGGGAATAGGCTGCGACAATGTCGAATCTCTGATGGACATGCCACCCATGTCATAGGGGACAGAAAGCATTCCTCCAGGAACACCAGGCATTGGAACATCAGGCATGCTACGACCCGAAGGATAGCGATAAAGCCGTCCCCTAGGAAGCATCTGCAGTAAATCCAATGAATGAAAGAGCATTCGTTAAAATAAAAAAAAAATTGTGAGTTGACAGCTTCTACTTGATTTCGAGCAAAATGACCTTAAATGGAGAAATTCAAAATCTTGATGTGTATTTGTCAAATTTCGAGTTTGAATCAAACTTAAGCACAAATGAGCCCTCCTCCAAACGATGCAATTTGATTCCAAATTTTAGTTAGATTAAACATCAAACGATTTCAAGTGAATACCAAGTATTGAAAGAATGAGTCCTATATCTGACAGTTTAGTATAGAAGTCAAAAACATTAAAAATGAATACATAACCGTGCCTATCCAACCATCCCATCCCAATTGAATGTATTTCTTTCCTTCCTTTTTAAGAGTTTCATAACCCACATGTTAGACTCATAGTAAGGGCAATCCCACTAAGAATAAATTGCACAAACTAGTGCCTAAATGCCTTTAAAAGGCAGCCGTCCTCCATAATATCAACAGAATGAGGAAAAAAATTTTAGCAGCAGATTATTAGTCTAATTCTTTAATATAGAGCCTTGAACATTTTTACAGGCACCAATGATATTACAAAGCAATGAAACATGTCATAAGAAATACAAATAAACGATCACATTCATCACAACCATCTATGAATTTTAGCAGTATTAGGACGTTATTATGATAAGGAAAAACATGCTGCAGCCGTTAATGATGAGAAACTAAATCTACTAGAGTAATCAGAATAACATATCTTAAATCAGTCAAGTTAAAAAATTCATTACCGTGAAGAATAACTACCCACCTGCTGCTGAAGTAGAGGCATTGGCTGCTGTGACTGTTGCATGGGTCCTGCCCCAGCTCGTCTACCCCCAGGGCGCTGGGTTTGTTGACCAGGCTGTACCAAGGGAACAAAAAAGTTTGGAATTGGAGCTCCACCAGGTCTCATCCCAGGAACAAGCTGCTGCTGGTAGCTAAATCCAGGCTGCAAGTATCAGTATTTATCAATTCTCCGATGCTAACCAAAGAAATTATCTTTATGACATAGCAAAGCACTAGAAAATACAGCTTCAGATGATTTAAAACCTTAAAAAGTTATATTTACAATATTTTATCACGGTTTCCATTGAAAAAGAAATATAAATGAACTAGAAAAGTAAAACAAAGAAAATATTTAGAATGCTAGAAACTAACAGCCTTGGATAGCTAAGCATAAGCTTATAGACTTCAGCATGTATGATGGACCATCATTTAGCCTGGCCCATCACAACAACTCCATGGCCAAAAAGACAAATGTCCTTCTATTTTCAATCTTCATATTGCAATCAATGCCATAGTGTACACCCTTTTTAAGATTTAAAGATATCAACTCCATTTTGTCATTCAGCGTTGCATTACTATTGCACCAGCAGTTTTAATATGAAGAACAAACTATTATAATAATAATTGATCACTTTGGTATTTGTAAAACATATATTAACCTGTGGTGGAATAAGAGTAGGTGGAGGTTGACCATAAAATAGTTGGTGTCCGATTCCAGGAGCTCCAGTAGGATAAATGGGAACCCGAGGAGTAACATTAGGTGGCACTGGTACTGGCCGCATTTGTGAAAATTGAGCCTGAAAAAAATAACACCACTCATTTTAAGATCTTACTGTAGGAAACCGAGTAAATGTGGATGTCCAGAAAATAGCATATGGTTTATTCAAGTTGCTATGCTAGACTGGTGAAAAAAAAAAAAACCTTAGGCGCTTTAAAAAGCAATGTTCTACTAATTTGGGAAAAATTAGTGAAATGCATGCAGGACTGATTAAACAGAGCATGGGAACGTATTGTGAACTTTGGTAAGAACATAAAAAATTATCCTCTGCTACAACACTCTGCTGGTGGTATATATTGTCCATTAATTAAAACAAACTAATTAGTTAAAAATTGATATAGAAATAAATCCTCTAGGGAAGCACAGATAATTTTAGTAATTAAGACAACATCCTCAAAATGATATCAAAAGATGGCGCAAGTTCATACCAAATAGCTTTAGCTCAACTGGACACAATGGTTTCTATGGTATTGGTTTCAGGTTCAATACCTGGCAGACATGGCAACAACAACAACAACATCAAACCTTTATCCCACTACAGGCTCAACAACATGAATCCTTTTCTCCAATATGTCCTATAAAGAGTCAAATTCTCATTAAAATCTAATAAAACAAAAGTCATTTCTAACTTTCTAAGGCTTTTTAGGTCTATGATACGTTTGCGGGGGGGTGGGTACTGGCCGGCCTAGACCAGCTAGCCTGATCGGCCTAGCCCTTCAGCTAGATGGAACCAAGGGCAACATTAGGGGAGATTTCGACCCCCCCATGTGTGGCTCAGGTGAACTATTATTCATTATGTAAGAATGAGGAATCAAGGAGCTGTTTAGGAAGATTTCCTAATTGTGTTTATATGAATGTTTAATTATTTAAGAAGGGTTTCCAAAATGTTTTTATGTTGTTTATGAATGTATTAATTATTTAGGAAGATTTCTTAATTGTGTTTATGCTATTTAGGAAGGTTCCAATTGCGCTTATTGTGTGTGAGGGCTATTTAAGGGGGAGCTTTATCTAGGGTTATGATCATATATGCGTTAAGTTTATTTTCTAGGGTTTGGTGTGAGTTTCCTTGCAACGGCTAGGGTTTATGGGAAAGTCGTTCTACCTTTCAAATAGTAGATCAATTGTATATTTCGTTATTGTTAAAACAATAATAAAAAATCAGCCCTCGTATTTGTATTCCTACAATTTTCTTCTATATATTTTGTTGTTTTACTTCCAAGACGCATTAGTCTACCTCTACCTTTCTTAACAAAGGCAAAATTTAATACATCTACTCTCCTAACTGGGTCATCAAAAGGTTGATATTTTATATGTACAAACCATCTAACACAACTTTCTCTCTCTAATTTTAACAGTCACTGGAGTTACTCCAACCTTCTCACATATATACTCGTTTTACATTGTCTCTAATTGTGATGCCACTCATCCACTTGAGCATCTTCATCTCTGCAACACTTAATTTATACATCTTTTTTAATGGCCAACATTTGCACCATAAAGCATTGCTGATCACCACCATACTATAGAAAATTTCATTAAGATTGAAGAGTACTTTTCTATCATACAAAAGGCCTAATGCATTTGTTGACCCATTTCTGAAAAAAAAAAAAAAAAATTCAAATCCCATACCTGCTTCCTGCCGAGGCCACGACGCACGTCGCACGTTCGCACGTCGCGCATGACCTCCTCCCACGTCGCATGACGCGCTCGCGTCGTTAAATGGTCGTGAGAATGAGGCCTTCAGACTCGTTTTGCTCTCCTCTTTCGCTATCCCGCTTCCTCTCGTGCGCTTCTCCGACCCCTCTGGTGCTGTTCAACTTCACTCCTTCCCCGACTTTTCATTCCTGTGAAATCGGAAGTTAGGACATTTGATCGAAAGCAATCGCATGAGCCCCCTCTCGCCGTAAAGGAAACTTTCTCTCTTATTCACTCCTCTTCGGCCGAATCCTCCAACCCGACCTCCTCCTCTATTCCCCTGTGCTGTGCCCTCTCCTTCCCGATATTCACAAGCCGAGAGAGAGAGAGAGAGAGAGAGAGAGAGAGAGAGAGAGAGAGAGAGAGAGAGAGAGAAATCCCTACCTCCACTGACGCCTCCCACAGCCGACCGCCCATGTCTTCTGATCCCTTCCAGAGATCAAGCCTGATCTCCCTTACCTGTAGCCGCCTCTCTGTCCGATTCCACTATAAGCCGCAAACCATTAGACTTTTGGGTATATTTTATTTTATTATTATTATTATTATTATTATTATTATTTTCAAAAAAAAATATCTTGCCTTACCTCGGTGTGCGTGTCGGGCTTGCAAATCACATATACACGTTTTTCTTAGCATAGTAGGAGGGAACCCGGCATGACACCTACGACGAGGTAGGTGAGCAACCCTCGGCTCCAAAACCCTGTCCTCGACGTGTGTGACAAGCCGGCCAACCACTTATACACGCTATTCTTAGCATGGTAGGAGGGAATCCGGTGCGACACATACGACGAGGCAGGTAAGCCCAGTGCACGCTTTTCTTAACGTGGCTAGGACAACTCTTAAGTACCCGCACGCGGCTCTGTACCTGCAGGGAAATAACTGCTCTTTTCTTTTAACAGGTACCGAAGACTCATACATGCTTTTTCCTAGCGTAGTAGGGACAAAGATTACATGGCCGCGGTATCCTCGTACGAGGGCACCTACCATACACGCTTTTCTTAGCGTGGTGGGAAAGGCCCTATTTTTCATAGTTTTCCCCTAAACGGGAGAGACGTCGGGTGGCTGCCGAAATTTCGGGTGAATATACGACTGTACTCGGGCCTCCTGATTTGAACTCAAAAAAACAAGAATTTAGACTCAAAAGAACAAGGACTTGTACTCGAACAAAATCTAAACGATTAATCAAGGCTCAAACCCAAATAAAATAAAATAAAACTTGAACTTGCAAGGACCTCAGAAGATTCTGAACAAGCACTTGAACATGTATTTTGAACTCGAACTGGATTGAATACAAGGAATCTGTGAGCTTGTGCACCTGACTCGGACTCGAGTGAACTCAAACTTGAACTCAATTTGAAAATGAAATGAATTAAATAAGACCACTTGAACTTGTACTCTGAACTTGAACATTAATGGCTTGAACAATCTGAACACGAGCGAGTATTTGAGTTGGACCACGAGGGAACTCAAATTACAAGAACATTCGTATGGCCAATAGTGACTCAATGTCGGATGAAATACATTGATCCTTGTAAACAAATGTGACTAGGGTGCGATGAATACAAACATCCACGAGCTCTTGTAGGAAGGATATTGCAACATCCTCGTAACCAACATCGAGGCACAAGAAGGAACACTACAAGACCTCGATGCATACAAACAAAGAATATAGTGGACTCTTAGAACAAGTCCCTACGAGATCAGGTGTATTGTACCTGCAAGGTCAACAAATGATTGCAGAATGTATGGGTGTCCCTTGTATGCATTATTGAAACCTCTAACACTAGCAACATTTGCCTATTGATTGAAGAAGGCGACACTAGAGATCAATAGCGAAGGACCCATCACCGCAAATAAGTTGTGAATGACAAAGGTGGATATAATGCAGATATAATAGACTCCTACGACAATATCTGCAATTGACTGTAGATTGAGATGGCAATACTATCAATTGATAGTAGAAGATCCGTCCTTGCAAGCAAGTATGCCAAGCCACCTGAGATTGGTGAAAAGGTGGATATGACGCATGAATAATGGCTCTCCTACGAACATTTCCAGGAGGTCGAAGGGGATATAACGGGTCCCTGTAAATGAACAAGAGTTACGTGTGGATTACAACAGTGAGTATATCATAAGTACAATGAACCCCTGTGGACACAAGTACATATATCACCTACGACAACGGTGATTAAGATGCTGCAAAGTATGTCGGGTACGAGGAAAACTCAATGTACGAAAAAGGACACATGGTAGAATAGAAGAGAAGTTTGAGCAAATTCGAACTAAACTTCCTAGTATTCCAAAATTTCTTCTCGGTCCTGTACTCAGGAAGAAAACAGTTCCTACATCCACAAACACCGAAAATAATAAGTCTACTACACTGATGATCCTGAAAGGAGTTCTTCTCAAGGTAGTGGCCACGAATTTCAAAGACCTCCCAGTAAATGAGAAAAGGGAGTCTATATCAAAACAATGAAATATCTCGTAAAATTCATGTGACAACACTACGATTCAACAATACCCAAGAGGAGATTCATTGAAGTACAAAAAACTACCTTTAAAAATTAACAAGTAGTGCACGTCAATCTACCTGTACAAAGCCGCAAACAACTCAATTCAGAAGCTGTTATGCTATACCACCGGATCCACAACACTCATACAAGTGGACAGAAGGCATTTTCAAACTCTCAAATGGAATATTGTACACATTCAAATGGAAATGGCTTGCATAACTAAAATATTACAAAATACCCCCATATATGCACCGTAGTTTGTATACACATAGGTACATAAGGGGTAAGTACAATCACAAAACTCGCATGGGCCCCGACAAGCGTGTTGTGGGAACATACGTGACGGCTAGAGATGCTGTGCGGGTCAATGAATTTGAACACAATCCTCCTAAGTAGGTAAAAAGGAGTTGACAGGGTTTAATTACAAAATGCCCCCAAACACCCGCATGGACCCCGACGAGCGTGTTATAAGTATACACATGACGTCTAGGGATGTTGCGCGGGTCAATAAGTGAATTCAAGTTCGAATCCTATCCTTTTATGCGGGTCAATAGGAGTTGACAGAGTTCAAACCATCAAACAAATATACAATTATGGCGACCGATATAATTGTTTTAATACATTTATATTAGACCTTCAAGGCCTATAGAAATGAGAATTCACTAATAAAGGCATAAAGTCTATGAAATCCGATCCTCTGTCGATAACTCAACGGAGCCGATAAGGTTCATCTACCAAATTCAAATATTTTTCAAGTGACTTTAATGTCACCCCAATGATGGTCGAGTTGAATGTTTATCTCAATCGGATGGATTCACAAATACTTTCAAATTCCATCCCAAATATCCACAAAATCCAAAATCCAAACTCCAAGAGAAATCTTAATTCTAAATATTTAAAATGAAAAATCAACTATCCAAACACTTAAAAGCAAAATCTATCAACCATCCGCAACAGTTTGCCGAGATGAACAAATTTGAATATAACTTCAGCTCACATAAAGTTAAATGCCTAGTCGAAAATATCACTAGGATCCATTCTCAAATAATCTCCTGCCAATAAGGACGTGGTACGTGTCCTCTAACCGGCAGTTTTGCCGCCAAATGACATTACAGGATAAATGGTTATGACCCGGAGCCCTCTGAACTGAGTGGTTTTGTCGTCAAATGGCACCACGAAATACTGGTTATGCCGCAACAAATATGTTCCTTAGTGGCATCAAATCCTTGAGATAAGAATCAATAGAATATGATCGATATGGCACAAAGCCCTCTGTTAGCTAAGTTGGATTTAAATTTGCCCCCCTTAGATAAACATTCACCCCAGGTCCACAAGGTCCCCTTGGACGAAGCAACCCATGGTTGTCGACAAAGATTCTTCTATCAGGTTGGGTCGACTACCTTCTCTGACTAAGTAGACCAGGGACCATGATGGCCCGGGACGACGGAACCATGGGATATTAATCGGGTCTATCATCCATTCCCCCACCATCCGCTTTAAGTGCAAAATGGTGAAATTTCCATTTTAAATATCAAATCTTCCAACCCAAATTTCAAACATACAAACTCTTCAATTCCCTAAGCCCATGCTGCTATTATATGCCAAATGCACGTTTATCTACATATCTGATTGACGACTAGTCTTGATCGAAAGTTCTCTCTCATTATTAGAATGGGTAATTAACTATAGGGCCTTGCGCCTATTGCGCCTATAGGAAACTAGAACTCAGATCATAAAGTCCTCGCAAAATGAGGGCGAAAACTCTGGGTAGTGTTTTATCTACAAACCCATCTGCCTTTCCAAAATTTACCCCGAAACTTAAATCCGTTAAAACTCCCTCGCCGAAAAAAAAAACAAAAGCAATCAGTGCGAGCGGGGGCCAGGGCCGAATTTTCGGAGCCCACAACATTCCTCCACTTCAATCATCCAAGTTGACTACTAATAATATCCCCATTTACTTCATCATACCTTTAAACAATAGACCCAAGATATTTAAATGTGCACTCTTGTTAATGACTTGATAGCCCATAGTTACAATTCCTCCACTACATACATTCAGTTTATGATGTACTCAAACAAATACTTTTAAACTCTAAGATTGTCCTCCTAATTCATGTTTTCCTTCAAATATCTCTAATCTTATCAATAAGAAGAATATCATCAATAAAAAGCATCTATCATAGTACATCATCTTATAAATAAAGGTGCCAAATCATGTACCATAGTTTTAATGTATGACACATTAACTTAATTTCTCTATAATTCGCAAACTCTTGTGCACCACCTTTATTCCTAAAAATAGAAATCAACACACTCCTTCACTCATCTAACATCTTTTTAGTCATCAAAATAAAAACATAAAACATTTTAAGCTAAGAAATTCCTTCATCTCCTAAGCATTTTCACGCCTTTATTGGAATAACATTAAGTCCAATAGTTATTCCGCACTTCATTTTCTTTAAAGCCTCTCTAACTTCAATTTTACTAATATCAACAACATCATCAAGCCTTTATCCCACTATAAGGGTTCGGCTACATGAATCATTTTTCTCTATTGTGTCTGATTAAGAGTCAAATTCTAATTTAGATCTAATAAAGAAAGGTCATTTCTAATTTTTTTTTTTAAACATGTCTTTTTAGGTTTACGTCTACCTTTCTTAACATAAGTTAAATCTAATGCATCTACTCTCCTAACCGGGTCATTGGAAGGCTGCCGTTTTATGACAATAAAACTAAAAATCTCTAGTTTCATTTAAGATGTCAAGGTCACTAAAGTCAATCACATTCTCACAATATTTATTGAAAAGCTTATTGAAATATCTTATCCACCTTTATTGAATATTTTCTTCTAATAAAAATATTTTGTTTATCTTCGTCCTTAATGAATCACTTAAAATAAATCCCTACTTCTTTTATCTCTTTATTTGGCTAACTTATACATACATCTTTCATCCTCCTCTTCTAAAAATATGTAAATATTTACAATGAATTAAAATGAAGACAAATGAAATAATTTGGAAAAAAAATTCAAGTATATTATCATATTTTGGAATGTAGTAATATTCATATACTAAATAAACAAAAAAACATAGTAATATAACACATATAACTATGTAAAAAAAATTTATTGTATAAGCCTGTTTTAAAATTAAATACTCTTCAATAATTATATTTATTTCTTGTTCATTGTAGATCTCATATCATTATAAAACAATAAACTTTGTAATTATGATCACTTAGGGGCTGCTTGGTATCGAATTTGTGCTCGGATTTACGCCAAAAATCCTATCAAACAATTTTGGAGCGCCTCGTAAATCCCAATCCCACATAAATCACTGATTTACGTTGTAGGCGTAAATTCGGGATTTACTAAATTCTGTCATTCGGTGGAGATTTACAAGCTTGCGAGCGAGCTAACTCCTGTCTTGAAGGAAGGAGGCAATTACCTATGCAACGAGCGAGCTCCCGTCATGCGAAGCACGACAGCACACAAGGTTGAAAAAGCTACAAAGAAATGGCGACAAGGAAAAGTGACGAAGAAATAAAAAATAGTATAAATAGTAATATAATTAAGTACACTAATTCAGTTTAATTAAATAATTAGTATAATTATCATTAAACTAGTTTAATTAATATTTGTGTGCCCTAGCTGCTCGATTTGAACAACCATTGATCTAAAGACTTGGCTCGATCAAACTTTCAATTTACCCTGTGATTAAACCGTGAGTTTGAAAAAGAAAAAAAAATTAATTTTGCAAACATCGGCCTTTATTATCGTAACTAAAGATCGAAGATATTTTTTCTAGGAAGCCTTCATTGCTACCCAGGATTGACAAATAGTCCTCATTACTATCATAATGTCTAAAATTAATTCTTCCTAGAGCATTGACTAAATTAAGGATTCTATGGTGCACCAATGACGAGATGACCTCCAAAGCATGCAACCTTCCTATGGCCTAAATGAGAATAACTATCTAAAGTGGAGACATCATCATTAAATGGGCCTAAATGAGAATAACTATCTAAAGTGGATAAATCATCATTAAATGAAACAATTGCTCTCATCCACGTTGAAGAAAGCCGACGAGGTGTAATGTTGGAGTCAAAAGTAACTGAAAGCTCGGTAATGATGACCAGAGAAGCACCATGGAAGAAAAAGTAAAGACTCTGCAAATATTAAAGATAGAGGCTCTCTTTGGTATTAGTTATTGCAAGAAATTAAGACATACGAAGGAGACATGCTGAAGATACACAAAAAGCCCCAAAGGAGTTGAACCAAAGAAATGAGAAAAGGGACACATCATATGCCAACACTACAACAAGTCAGTCTAACCCAAAAACACCGACCAGCTTCAAAGAACTCAATAAAGAAGACATTCAGAAACTTAGACAACTGGTATCTCCCTTGAAAAACCACCTGCATCTTCCTCTCTTGCACTTTCAGGTCAGTTTTCTATATCCACTGGATTAAGTGCTTCTATAAATCATTTGAAAGGATTATGGATCATTGACTTAGGAGCCACAAATCACATGACAAACTCCACTACCCACTTCATCAACTATAATCCTTATCCAAGTGATAAAAAAATCATCATTGTTGATGGTTCTCTTGCCACAGTAGAATACCAAGGAGACATACCCTTATCTCCTTCCCTCACTCTAAAAAATATGCTCCATGTAACTCAATTATCCACAAACATCATATCTATACAAAAACTTGCCAGTGACCATAATTGTCAAACACTACTTAACCCTACCTACTACTTATTTCAAGACAGGGATTGGAGAAGAAGATTGGACTTACTAAGGAGAGAGATGGACAGTACAACCTGGAAAACCTGGACAGTACAACCTGGAAAAGCTAAACAAATCTAAAAATATCTACTCTATGTTATCCTTAGTTAACAAGAAATCTACTATATGGCTTCATCATCTCAAATTAGGACATCCATCCATAAATGCCTTAAAACATATATATCCAAAACTTTTTCATAAATTGAAAAATAAATATTTTCATTGTGAAATATGTGAATTAGCCAAACATAAAAGAGCTTCTTTTTCAAACAAAAATGAGAGATGTGATACTCTTATTTATTTTATTCATAGTGACATATGAGGACCCTAAAAAATCCCCAACATCTTTCACGCTTGCTAGTTTGTATCCTTCATTAATGATTATACTCAGGTATCTTGGATCTATCTCCTCAAAAATAAATCTAACATTAGCATCATTCTTCCCATTTTTCACACCATGATCCAGAATCAATTCGAGGTAAAAATAAAGAAATTTCATTCTTACAATGCTAAAGACTACATCAACCAGACCCTATACTCCTATTTTTAGAGTGAAGGTATCATCCACGAATCTTCTTGTGTCGGTTGCAAAAAAGAAAGAATGATCATCTTCTAGCCTCCACTCGTGCCTTCATATTCCACCACAATATACCCAAATCTTATTGGAGGGAAGCCCTCCTAGCTGCCACTTATCTCATAAACCGACTAACTTCTAAAAACTTGGGACAGAAAAGTCCAATGAAAATTCTGCCCTCATTTTACCCTGAGTTTCGAACCCATGATAACCTTACATCTAGGATCTTTTGGTGCTTTGCCTATGTTCACATCCACAACCAGAATAAAGGAAAATTAGATCCAAGGGAAATAAAATGTATCTTTATTAGATATTCAGCCACCCAAAAGGGTTACAAATGTTATCACCCCCTACAAAGAAACCCTTGTATCCATTAATGTCACTTTTGATGAATAAAATTTCTATTTCATCAAACCTCATCTTCAGGGGAGACTGAAATAGAGGAAAATGAGAAAAATGCACTTGACCATCTTGACCTTCCTCCATCTCAAACAAATACACCTAAAATCCAAAATAGGGGAGCTAAAGACAAAGCTATCATTAGATTTGGGAATTTATATTCCATGTGAACAAGTTCAAATTATGCTCTAAAGCATATCCAAGAATCTGAACTATCTCCTGAAAATAAGATAATAAAAAAATTAAAAAAAAAGGTAAGCTCACCACCTCCCTTATACCCTATAACTTACTCTATATCTTTTAATAACTTTTCATTCTCACACAAAAACTTTCTAGTTATACTAGAAGATATTCATATTCCTAATGATATTTTTGAGACCTTGTATGATGAAAATTGAAAATATGTCATGAAAGATGAAATGCAGACCCTAAAAAAATAATACATGGGAGATCATCAACCTACCGACAAGGAAAAAACCAGTCGGGTGCAAATGAGTGTTCTCTGTAAAGGACAAAGCTGATGGTACACTAGAAATATTCAAGACAAGTCTAGTGGCAAAAGAGTACCCTCAGACATATGGCATTGACTACTAGGAAACTTTTGCACTTGTAGCCAAGATGAACACTGTCAGAATCTTACTCTCACTAGCAGTTAAGTACAACTGACATCTGGAACAATTGGATATAAAAAATGCATTCTTACACAGAAATCTAGAAGAAGAGATATTTATGAAAATACCACTAGAATTTAAGGAAAAATCTGGAGGGGTGTGCAGATTAAAAAATACAATATATGAGCTCAAACAATCAGCAAGGGCCTAGTTTGGAAGATTCTCAAAATCCATGCTTCTTAATGAGTATAAATAGAGTCAAGAGGACTATACACTATTTTTTAAACACTCAGACTCATGAGAAGTCACAATACTATTAGTTCATGTGGTGATATTATCTTGACTGGGAATACTGAAAAAGAGAAAGTGAGTATAAGGAAAAACCTTGTCAAGGAATTTGATATCAAAGAACATGATAAACTAAAATACTGTCTTAGAATTAACTTAGCTAACTCCAACAAAGGAATATTCATCTCAGAACAAAAATACATTAAAAATCTTCTATAAGGAATAAGAAAACTAGTATGTAAGCCAGCACCAACACTAGTAGAACCAAATCTCAAATTGGGGGAAGCTAAAGAAGATCAAGATTTAGACAAGGGATGTTACCAGAGACTTGTGGGAAAATTGATCTACCTTTCCCACACCATACCAAATATAGCATTTGCAGTAAGTATGGCAAATCAATTTATGCAAAATTCAAAACAAACACATGCAAACAGTTGATATACTACATTACCTCAAGGAAAACCCAAGGAAAGGGATTCTCTATAGAAGAGATCACGAAATAACCCTAGAAGTATACATTGATGTTGATTATGCATGATCAACAGTAGATAGAAGATCTACCTCTGGATATTGCATATTTCTTGAAGGGAACCTAGTTACATAGAGAAGCAAAAAACAAAAAAAAAGTGATGGCAGGATTTAGTGCAGAAGTAGAATATAGAGCTATGGCCTTGGAGATATGTTAGTTACTATGGATCAAGATGATTCTAAAAGACCTAAGTATCAAGCAGGACGATCCCATAAAGCTATATTGTGACAAAAAATCAACAATCAGCATAGCCCACAGTCCAGTCCAACAAGACAGGACCAAGCACATAGAAATGGACATATATTTTATTAAAGAAAAACTAGATAGTGTTCTAGTATGTATCAACCATGTATCATCAAAAGCAACTTGCAGATATCCTTACCAAAGGATTGGAGAGCTCTGCCCTTCTAAGAATGATTGTCAAGCTAGGAATGATAGATCTCTACTCACCAGCTTGAGGGGGAGTGTTAAATCCCAGCCTCTCGTTCCCATAGTGATCCCACAGCTACGAATAGAGATCCATGGGAAGCCCAACTAAATCTCGTTGAGTACCTTATATAGCTAGGCAACTGATTTATGAAGGACTATATTAAGGTAATTACTCATTATTCTATAATTATTTGTTTCTTTATTAAGGCATCTTGTACAGATCTATAAATAGGGATTATGTTATACAATAAAATTTAAGCTTTTTCCTTCTAACTTCTTGATTCCAACAATAGGTTGTCAGAAATTAAATGGGAAAAACATAAGCAGACCACTATGAGCCTACTGAGACCATTGAACCTTCCATTGTACAAAACAAATCAAATTCTTTAAACTAGAAGAATATTCCTCTACTACACATGATCCTCCTGGCAAGTGGGTAATGTTTTCTCGAGTGAAACGAACATGGTTTTTTATAATTTTCAACAAATGAAGAGAAATGAAAAGGATAGAACCTATAAAACCCGAAAAGTAACAATCTTCAATGTCGCACGCATTTCGATGCGTCGCGACTAGATTAAGTAAAAATTTCAAAATCATCGGAATTCGACGCAATAAATTTTATAAAATAGTAAGCAAAATTCTGAGCGAATCGATATAATGAAACCATATTGGATTTCGCGTATTTTGGAAGTTAAAATTTGTAAAAAGTCTCAATATGACGGATTTACCCCTCATGGCATTTAAGTAGAAATAACTTAAGTGAGGGCATTTTGGACTTTGGAAAATTGAAATGAACATTCCACTCTAAATAGGGGACTAAAATGTTTCGGTCCCCATTTCTTCCTTGTGGCCCAAACCGAACAGAAGAACCACGGGAAGGAGGCGACGGAGAGAGAAGAACGGTGGCCTTAGGGGTGGTTTCTGGCAGCAGTTTGCAAGAAGGATTGAAGGGAAATCGTAAGCAAGGTTAAGGTATGTTGTTTGCAAGAGTTTTCTCATCCTTTTATGAAATTTTCTCTAAGGGGGGAAATCTAGGGTTTTGTGAAAACTCAAGTTTTTTTTAAGATAAGGATAGGGAATGTTTAGGTAATGTTTCTAAATGCAAATATGAGATGATTCCTTGAAAAATATGGATTCTAAGATTTAGGGTTTTCTCCGATTTGCATATTCTTTCAAAATAGCTTTGTAGGAAAGTTTTCTAATGATATTATGGAGCTTATTTGTGAAGCTAGTTTTTTTTTTTAAGAAGACATTTTTCATGCTCCAAGATTTAGGGTTTTCCAAAACTATGAAAAACCTTTAAGAGTGTTGGTTCTTATTGAGCTTGGGGAGGTTTTAAAGCAAAGATTATACCTTTAGCACAAAATATTATTTTTCTAAACTTTAAATTAGGTAAATCCAAAAATTTATTGTATGTTAACTTAAGTGAAAGAGAGAGTTTGTATGCTTGAGGTCAACAAAGGATTTGAAGGAGGTTTCCAAAATGTTAGATTTACGATTAAGCCCCAATTTAGAGGAAATAAAAAATGCTATTTATCTTAAATTGGGAAGAAGGGTTGAGTAGAAAGTTTAAGCAAGATAAATGGTTGAATTCTTTGTTCATAGATTAGGATTTTTAGAAGTTTAAGAGAGAACAAATTAATGTTTACACCTTATGTATATCTCTTGTAGATATTAATCGCGTAAAAGGAAGGGTTCGTAAGGATATTTGACGAATTACACTGTGGTGAGGTAGGTAAAATGAAATTCTTTTAAATTTAGAAAGTTCTTTACATGCAAACGTGTAGAAATGATATTTCTCTTTGTGCTCTTTGTAATATCATTATGGCTAGTATGTTTTTATATAGAAGCTCATGATCACATGTTACAAAAACAAAGTTTTTATACATTGATAGTTGAAACTGATAAAGCTCGTGTTTCTTTCTTTACAAGTATTACCTATACCTTCTCCTACATGCAGCATACACTTGAGCATATCTCTTTTCTCATCTAAGTAGCAAATATATAATTCCATATGATAACATACACATAAATGGTATACATAAGCCTCTATTATGAATAAAGAATGTATATGCATGTGCATGTTTGAGAATGCAAAGCAAAACACTAATTTACATTGAAAGCATATTTGAAGTTAAAAATTCTCAAATTTGATGATACAATCGATACAAAGCAAAATAATTGGGTTAATATTCTTGAGAATTATCTTTCCATTTATATGCATTCTTCTGCATAACATTTTTGTTTTGAGAGTAAACATGTCAACAGATGCCTTAAATGAAGTGGAATGTGAAATCCAAGAATCATGATTTTTCAAAATTGATTTGGCCATGTTCAAGAGTTTAATCCAGTCTTAATTCTATACCATTGGCCACAAAAAAGAGCAATGGATCCGATGGCAGCGACTGAGGCAGAAGGATGAACAGCCAATGCAGAACTAGGCTAGTGTTCTGCAAGCAAACCATTGCCTTGGGATTATCCCTAGAGGACAAATCCATTTTTATGAAATATATATAAGGGTTTCCAGGACCCAAAAGAGAGTTAAAATGGCTTTTAAGCTCAAAAGTCATTGCATTAAGGATAAGAACCAAATTAGCAACAATAACAAAAGATAAAGCCCTATTAAAATGATAAGCCAAAAGAAGATTAGTTTAAGAGAAGAGAAGATGCAAAGGAAAAGGCACTTCCACTGCAAGCTCAACGGTCATTCACACCAAAATTATTGGATAGTGCCCTGAAGAGATCAGCGTGAGAGCAGGCCAAACAGACTTAAACAATCAAAAATGAAGATACAATGGAACTGATAGTTGTGAAGAAGGCTAAAATCTTATTATTGATTGCACAAGATAATGAAATAGAGCATTTCAATCTAAATTTGTAGCTACAAAAAATCTATGATTAATACCAATGTAAACCCAAGTAGTGGCAAAAATATTATTATTGCTTGACTTCAGAAATTAGGGTTAGATACCATCCAAAGCTATATTGAAGGCCTTATTCCTTTGGGTGCATGGAAAAGGAATCTTTCTTTTTGGTTGATAAGCGATGCAATGTTATATTTGTCACTAATGAGACATTGCTGATGTTACTTGTGTGATTCCACAACTACATATAATCCTAAGGAATTTCTACAAATGGGATAAAAATGTTACGTATTATAAGGTGCAAAGGTGTGTATTTGCAAAACAGGGCAAGACATATACAACATATAGGTTCATTCGAAGGTGAAGGACTTGAAGACGCACACGATGCACACAGAAAGTGACCAACAACAATAATCACAAGACCCTTATCTGCATCAAATAACACCAAATCCTTCTATGAACTTAAGAGATGTGAGCCAAAAAAGAAAAAAAGGAGCCATCAAAAGCAAAAGTTGAAGATGGCACCCTCTTAATAACCAAATAAAAAACAAAAGAGGACAATATCGCCAGCCCAAACAAGAGTAAAAGAGATGAATATCTTGCCATCTAGGCAAGGTTTAGAGATGAAACACCTTTGCAGAGCCAAGCCATCACAAAGTGACATATTAGCCAGCATCAGATCCTCTCCCTAGCATATGTTGGCCAACATCCACTCTGTTGAAACCCCAACCACCCAACTCTCTCTCTAATTCTCTCCCTGCCTAAGAAATACAAGAGAGATGAGAAATATCCAAAAAATGCATGAGGGTAGAGAAATATTAGAGCATAAAGGAAGCAAAGAGGTATTCAAGGCAGGAGAAAGAAGAAGACGAGCAATATGAAACATCAAAGATGAAAGAAAAAAGAATGGAAGACAATCAACATCAAGTGGTCTAGAATAGATTTGTTAAGGCTCTAACCATCATAGTTTTTAATTCATTCAATTCCTTGGTATATAATCTCCACTCTTTTGTTTTATTTATACGCGCCTTTAGCCTTGACATTAATCCTCTTATTTAATCAACTCAAAAATAATAATGATAATTTAAAATTAGGATTTAATATCATAAAAGGCCCATCTACGCCAATCTACAAGAATCATTGAATTATTAATTTCCTCTACAGTCAATCATGTAATCAAGGTTAACTCCATAACGTTGATCAACTTCTATTAGTTCTTTCTAGTTTGAAAAGACCAATAATTTTAATACATGAAATATATGCACACCCTTTTATGTATCGATTAAAAAAACTCATTTTCAAAGTCATTTTTTTAAATCTTAATTTTTATATCTAAAGTTTAAAATGAGAAGAATAATGGCACCAGATTGTTTTCTCCAACAAGGCCATTGATGATGAAATGATGGTTGAAACATTAGACTTTACAATGCATACAAAATGCCTGAAATAACCCACAAACATATAATACAAACCGAATAAAATCACTTATTAGCCATTAAAAATCTGATATGAAAAAAAGAACACCAAAACTAATTGCATAAAACCAACAACTACAACTGACTTAGAAAAAAAATATATGAAATGGGATGCTTGAAACATGCTAGTTCCTATGTGGGGTTCAATTGCAGTCAAACAAGCTTCCCAAGTCAATCATTCTTCACAATTCATAAACAAAGAATGCTAGGACCTTACAATTCAGTTCAAAACAAGAGTTCTAAAAATTACCTGCAACCTAGCTCTCCTCTCTTCTTTACGTTGCGCATGTGCAACATAAAGAGGCTTGCTACCAACCATTTTCCCATTCATCTCTGAAAGCTATATTAATGGGGGCTGAGTATAAGACAAATGATCAAATCTATTTGCTTAAAATATTGTTGAAAAAAAAACTTACAGCACGAGAAGCTTCTTCAGGTGTTGAGAAGGCAACAAAACCTGACCCCCTGCTTATACCATTAGGATCTCGCATTACCTAATATTAAGAATGCTTAAGAACACTGAAGCCCGAGGATTGACAAGAATAATAATATACTTAATTGAGTTTGTCAACCTTGTAAGAAGTAATTGTACCGAACACTGAAAAAAGTTCTTTTAACTTCTCATCGCCAATGCTATCATCCAAATTTTTCAAGTATAAGTTAGCCCCTTGAAACTTATCTGCAGTCTCCTTCATACTTTGTTCAAATCTCACTTTTAATTCTTGCTCTCTTTCAGCTTTCTTCTGAGCTCTACCAAGAAACCACTCCTTATCATCAAATTTCTTCCCATTAAGCTCTTGAACTGCCAGTGCAGCATCATCCGGATTCTCAAAATTGACAAATCCAAAGCACTTAGATTTACCATCAGCCTCTCTCATCACAACAACACTGGTCATTTTCCCATATTCACCAAAAATTCTTGTTAAATCCTCTTCAGTTGTGGAGTTGGAGAGATTTTTTACAAAGACGTTATTGAACTTCGTCTTAAAAAAAGAATTCTCCCTTTCATGCTTGCGAAGGAAAGGTCCAACATAAACTTGCTTATCATTTAAAAGCATACCATTTAATCCTTCTATCGCATTTTGTGCAGCTTCCTCTCGATCAAACTGAACAAAACCATATCCTTTTGACTGTCCAGAAGGATCTGTAGCAACCTTACATGAAAGAATGGTACCAAATGCAGAAAATGTTTCTTGAAGTGCTTTGTTGTCTATTGCCTTATCCAGGTTCTGCAAATGGATCACATAATTATGGATATTTTCAAAAGATAGAAAGTAGCACAACTATAAAAATAGTACAATGGGACTAGGAAAAGCACAACAACAAAGGCTGAAAAACCTACACGCACATACCTTAATAAATATGTTAGCTGTCCCACTTTTGCGAGCACTAGGGTCTCGATTTGAATACATAATTCGAATTGGTTTATTATTAAGAGGTGTAAAATTCAGCACATCCAATGCTCTCATTGCTGCAACCAACAACAGAATCATATTAGAAAAGACTAGTCAGACTCATTGCATGTGGTGGAAGGATGTTCAGAATATATATATATACATAGGCTAGTTTTTAAGGAGCGAAAACTATTAGAAAAGAACATCACAAAACCAGATAAAACTGTATGAATAAAAATTTAACAGAAGATAAATCAATTCTATCAAATAATTTCAATATAAAAATTATATTAACTTAGTGACAAAAATTTATATATAATGACATAATTGACAACAAACGTTCGTACTTTACAGATTGCCTCTACAAAGCAACACAGTTTTATCTTACTAATCAGGCTTCCATAAGTCATTCCAGCTTAGATAGGCATATTGCCAAATAGGTATGATTCAATGTTATATAAAGAGGGAATAATATTTGTAATCAGGGAAATAAAAACATCCGACCATCTTGTTATTGTAGTAAAGGAAATAACAATTTCAATGCTCATAAAATGAGGGCTGAAAAAGTCCGCCAGATAAAGAATAGCTCGATCGGAAAACTAAGTTTGGAACAAGTTATCACTTTCAACCTAAAGACTAATTTCATTTATTTTCAAAAGTTCTCACACCTGAAACCAATAAACAAGACAATCAAGGAACAAAACAAGGAGAACAAAAGATTTCCAAGCAGATTAAAGAATGATACAACCTAAAGGGGCCTTGTACCTCTCAAATCAAACGTTTACAGCTTGAAGAATGATGTTATTTCAAGCACATAATGAGATATATTTTCATTATTACACTCATAAATAAATTCCAAATGTCACATAATGCTCGGACGTATAATAGTGCTGCAGAATGGTATGACTTCAACCTCACGAAAAGTATTAACAAAATAAAACAACAGATAAATAGGATAGGCATAATTTCCAAATTGGAAAATGTCATGATATGCTAGCCAGTATCACAGGATATAAGAAAATAAAACATGTCTTTCCAGAACCACAAGGACTCCAGTACTATAGCTTTTAAATCTGAATAAGCATGAAGATATAAAAGAGAAGATGGATATAGGCATTTGATCACTTCCAATGCTTAATTAAACAGCATAAAGAGAAAAAATAGACCATACATCATATGTTCAAGAAAAGTCATCCGACGCAGCATGATACAAACAAAGATGTCCCTAATCATCACATTACTGTGTTAAATGCAGAACTGTATCCAAGGAACAAGGACGCAGCACCCATAAATAACTAAAACAAGTCTTTCTCTGGAAATAGGTGTTTAAAGTAATAAGTTTTCAATACTTAATTAGACTAAAAGTCTTGCAGAGATTAAATGTAGAATAATCCTGTGGAACCATATGCTAGGATGGAGAAGACTGACTATATTCTATATGAAATTTAGCTTAAAAAACAAAAGTTAAACAAATTCAATTTGTTTAAAGCAAGTAACACAATTAAACATTTACGTAAACTAGCATATGGTCAAGCACAAAGTGAGACGAGAAGAAATTTAGTTAGCAGCAAAATACCTCTTACTAACAAATAATTTCAGAACGAAGTGCTGACAGAAAAAACAAAGAAGTCACAGTTAAGAGTATCTAATTTGTTGCATATATAATGGGTTATGGCAGAATGGACCATTTGGCTGAAATTTCAAAAGAAATGATCAGATACTGATGCTATCAAGAAATTCTGTACTTTTTATTTTATTTGAACAATAGTATATTTTGTTTTCTTTTCTTTTTTAGCTATCCAATGATGGGAAAGCATCCAATGATCATGGTAGGTAGTGCATATGGCTTAGGTAGACCTTTGGTTTGCTGGCTCAATTGGTCCCTGGATGCTGATGGTTCACGGGTTGGCTGTTTTGGAGCATTTGGTTTTGAGCTGATTCTCTAAGTTGCTTGAGCTGAAGTTTAGTAGCTCATTAATATCCAAAAAGGTACCTCATTATGAAGCTTACTTTTGGAGTGGCCTTGTCCCTTCCCCTTCCCCTTTCTTCTTGTCTCTTGGAAAACCGTGGCTTGTATTAATTGAGGGCTGAATTCTATGCTTTGAATTCATTGGGAAGTTAATGATTTTAATGCTAGACATTCCAACCGGCTGATATTTCCATGACTGGGCCTTTTTTCGAAACATTAATTCCATGAACTTTTGGCTCCAGTGAATAAAAAAAAAACTTTGATTTCTGGCAGGCTGCTTGCTTACCGAGACATGGACTCCTTGGTTCCATGAATTTGCCCTTTGATTCCTGTTCTGGTTTTAAGAGGGGCTGATTTCCGAAATGGGATGCTTTTCCCGTAACTTTGCTGCTTTGAATTTTCGGTCTGCTTGCTGGCTCCTTGGTTCCGTGAGATGATGGGCTGTTTTTTTCAAAATGACTCTTGGAAATCCTTTGAAAAATAAAAGCTTGGGATGTTGTGAATATTAACTATGGTGGCTTTTGGCATTCCTCTTCTTTGCCTATAAATATGAGAAAATGTTGAGAAGGAAGGGAGTTGATATTTGTGAGCATATTTGCTATTAACCTGCAAGTTTATTCGGAAATCCCGCGGGCTCTTTCTAACCTTCTTTTCTCATCCCCTCCGGAAATCCTGCGGGCTCTTTCCACCCTTTCTTCTCGGGCTTCTAATCTCTTCGTCTCTCCGCAAGTGCCACTCCATCTGTATCCTTCTTCTCAACAATGAAGCAACTTTAGGGTGTAGTGTCTTAGTTGATTTGGAAGCATTAGGGACAGTCTTGCAGTGGTGGACCATCGGTTTGCTAGTTCTATGCACTTTACTTATGTAACCCTACAAATTTGATGCATGTGAGGAACCCGCTCTGTCGGTTGTCTGAGGATAGCGTTTTTTTATTTCTTTAAAATCTCCTAGCATCTTTTGTTGTGTTTGTCAAGTTTTGGGTCGTTTGCGTTTATATAATAAAATTTGTTTTAAGTTCTACTCATTGTGTCAGATTTCTTCTTGTGTGTCTATTGTGTTCAAGAAATATATGGTCCCCTATCTTTCTTATCTACATCAATTTGGTATCAGAGCAAGTTCATCTTTTTTTTTGTTTTTAGGAGTCTTTCTCTTTCGTGTTAAAAACAAATGGCTAATGAACAAGGGGATTGGCAACAAGTGATGCAACAATTAAATGATTTGCAACATCAAATTAATACGGTAGCTAAGGCCATTGCTAATCTAAATGTCAATCAAGCTAACTCTAATCCTAGCATTATATCTTCTGGGAGTAAAAAGGAAGAACCTAGAATTCGAAATAGGCGACAAAGAAATTGGGATCACGGAATTAAAATCGACGTTCATAATTTTGAAGGAAAATTGCAACCTAAACAATTCCTAGAATGGGTAGAAAAAATGGATCAGTTTTTTGAATGAAAAGAAATTCCGGATAATCGAAAAGTTAAATTTGCAAGTTTGAAACTAACGGGACATGCATTAACGTGGTGGAAAAATTTACAAAACAACAGATTAAGAAGAGGCAAAGAAAAAATTCAAACATGGGATAGAATGAAAGGAAAATTCTTGCCAACTGATCATGCTCGAACAATATTCAAAGATCAACTCAATTTGCATCATATCATTAAAACTGACAAGGCTTATCGTATGGCTTTAAAATTGGAAAAGCAACATCAAAGGAAAAAGGGTGACAATAAAATCGTGGAAACGTATAAACGTCGTTCAACTAGCGGAATTAAATCTCAATCTCAAACTTCTGGGGGAACATCATGTCTGAAAATTAAAGCTTTTGAAAGTCAAAATCAAGAAAAAGGAAAAAGAGTAGCAGGAAATAAACCGTTTGAACAATCTAAGCAAATTGGACCTTGTTACAAATGTGGGTTATATGGTCACTTGTCAGCTACTTGCAGAAAGAATAATCCTCCACGAACTAATTTCATAGAAGATGAAAATGAGATAGAAGAAGGGAGGAGAATGAAACAGAATCTGAAAATGAATCTGAATTAAAAAAAATTGATTTAGAAGGAAATGAAAGTGAAAAGTCTTTGGTAATTCGACAAGTTCTAACAACAACAATTGACAAAGGGGATAGATGGCTAAGAGGAAACATATTCAAAATAACTTGCACCATCGAAGGAAAAATCTGTACCCTTATGATAGAAAGTGAAAGTTCTAGAAATTTTGTTTCTCAAAAATTGATCGACAAACTTAAACTCAAATCAAAACCACTTGCTAAATCCTATAAGATCTCTTGGTTTAAAGAAGGGGGTGAGGTTCCAATCACTAAACAATGTATTGTCAATTTATCAATTGGGGGATCATTTAAAGATCAAATTGTTTGTGATATTGTGCCTCTTGAAGTTTGCCATATTTTGCTTGGACGACCTTGGCAGTACGATAACAAAACTGTTCACAATGGAGAGAAAAACACATATTCTTTGATGAAAAATAATGAGTTTACTCTTCATCCACAAAAGAATGTGCCTGATTCACCCGTCAAGAAAAGCACAGTTGCCAAAATTACTTCTCCTGAATCGCTTTTAAATGATAATGATTTGAAATATTTTGAGGTTGCTTATTTGGTTTTGGGAAAAGAATCTGATACTGTTTTATTGGATGAGTTTTCTGATATAACTTCTGATGATTTTCCAATTGGATTGCCTCATATGCGACAAAATCATATTGACTTGATTCCTGAAGCTTTTTTGCCTAATCTTCCTCATTAGAGGATGAGTCCAACTGAACATGATGAATCTTTTAAACAAGTATCTGAACTGCTGGAAAAAGGTTTAATCTAAGAAAGTCTGAGTCTTTGTGCTGTGCCTACTTTGTTAACTCCAAAAAAGGATAGAATATAGAGGATGTGTGTGGATAGTAGGACAATAAACAAAATCACCATTCCTAAACTGGATGACATGCTTGATATGCTGAGTGATGCCTTTTGGTCTTTCAAATACTTTGAGTACTTTTATGAGAACTATGAATCATATTTTGAAACCTCTCATTGGAAAGTTTGTTATTTTAAAGAGATTGTTCGTCTTCATGGTGTCCCTCGTACATTTACTTCTGATCGGAATACTAGATTTGTAAGTCATTTTTGGAGAACTCTGTGGGCTAAGTTAGGAACTCTGAACAACAGACCCAGGATATCGAAAACATGTACTCTTATTAATGACTTGATCACCTAAAGTCACAATCCCCTACTACATCTATTATTACTAAAATTATACTCTATATATTCAATTTCATATCTACTCAAACGAAAGCCTTTAGACTCTAAGGTAGACCTCCATAATTGACGTTTACCTTCAACTCCCTCTCTAGTCTTATCAACCAGAATAATATAATCATCAAAAAGCATAACCAGGGTACAACCTCTTGCAAGTGTCTAGTGAGAACATCCATCACTAAAGCAAAAGTATATGGGCTTAAGGTTGATCCTCGATGTAATCCAATTAAAATAGGAAAATACTTGGTCAAACCAACTTGTATATGAACACAAATAACAGTTTCTGCATGCATATCCTTAATGACTTGAATATAAGCATTATTAACACCTTTCTTTTCTAAAACTCTCCATAGCACTTCTCTTGGAACGTTATCATATGTTTTCTCTAAATCAATAAATATCATATGTAGACCCTCCTTATTCTATCTATAATTCTCCATCAAACCACTCAATAAATGTATAGCTTCCACAACAAACCTACCCGACATGAATCCAAATTGATTTTGAGGAACATTAGTATCATGCCGCAAGCTATGCTCCATAACTCTCTCCCATAGTTTTAAAATATGACACATTAATTTATCGTATAATCTTGTTCATCACCTTTATTTTTTAAAATATGACAACACACATTCTCCACTCATCTAGCATCTTTTAGTCTTCAAAAGAATATTAAAAAGTTCAGTAAGCTAAGAATTTCCTTCATCTCCTAAGCATTTCCACACCTTCCATAGTGGAAGTTTAGAAGCTTTAATAAAATTATCATGATCTTCAAAAGTGCTAAGGGTATCTAGGAAGTAAAAAAGATATTCATGACGGAGTTTATTAAGGGACCATTTGTAAAGTATGCAATTCTATGTAAAGGGAACCATAGAATTGTTGTTGAAAACTTATTTTTTGAAAGCCACTATTGGCATTTTAAATTTTTTCTATTTTGAAAAAATTAGATAATAATTTTCTTACAACTATCACACTCTAGTAGGTATGACTGTAGAAAAATACTTCTCACCACCAAAAAATTTGATAAGCATCAAGAAATTATGGCCAAAAAATAGAAGGGCCCAACCACTTTCAAACGAATTCAAATTTTGACTTGCCAAAAAGGAGGCATGAATGCTAGGGCTTTGTATCAAAATAGCAACCATCTTATCCATTAAGTTGACCACATGGTGGAATTTAAGGAGAAATTTTTAACCATTTAGATGCAATTCTCATTTTCGGGCTCAGTTCATGCGTCCTAGCATTTAATTGTCCATATTGTATGGTTAGTTACCATTTCTAAGGTAGTTTAAATTTTAAATTGCAATTTAGATCTTGCTTTAAATCTATGCAGAAGGAGAATAAATGTAATCAATTGAAGTGATGTTGGTATGCAATAAAGTTGATTACTTGATCAAAAAGCTATCACTTCCCATTAACCACCTCTTCAATCAGACAACACTCTAGATGATGAAACCAAGGCAAGCTAGGATTCCATTCAATTTTGTAAAGTATGATAACTTGAGGCATTTGGACAATTTGGACCTACAATGAGACGTCCTAGCAACATGAGGTATGGGACCTTTGCTTGAAAAAAGAGGTAATATACATATAAGAACTATTGCAACGCCATAAAGAAGATGGTCTAAGATATTGATATTCTCTCATAGCAGATGGGTGGACGTCTCGTAATGAAAAAGTTTCTAATTTTCTGATGCTCTATCCGAGAGGAATTACATTCATAGAATCAATTAATGTCAGTTCTTTCTTTAAAATAAATATCCAAATTGTTGAGCAAGTTTCTTGAGGACATTGGGGCACATGGTGTAATTCAAGTGATTATTGATAATGCTTCTAAGAACATCTTTGCAAGTGTTATAACCACTATGAACTTTCATTTCCTTCTGCTTGTATGCTATTTTACATAAGATATTAATTTATTCCATCATATTTTTAATGTCATTGCAAAAAAGTTATGGAGAAATGTCCACGCATATCTAAGACTCCCTATGCTACTCACTAATTGGATTTCATGAAGAAAGATATTTTTAAAATTTGAAAACTAAGGTGATACTTTGATAAAGTGGAGACGGTACATAATTTATATATATCCAAAGCCTCAGTTTCTTGACTTAATGAGATGTACCAATCAAATATCACTAATCAAGCCCGCAAAAACTCATTTAGCTACAGCCTTCTTGACATTACAACATTTTCATCAACAAAAATTGAATTAGAAGAAATGTTTACATTTGAGAAATTTGTTTTGGATCCTTATGCGAAAGAAGCAAAGGTAAAATAATCCCAACAAATAATTTTATAAAAATCATTCTAGAATACTATTGTATATGCCCTAAATTTAGATGGCCCTTTGTTGAAGGTCATTAGATTAGTTGATAGAGAAAAAAAAACTAATGAATTATATATATGAAAAATGTATAAGGCAAAAGAACAATTGCTACAAGATTTAACAAGAATGAAAAATAAGAACAATTTTTTTAAATTATTAATAGAATATAGGAAGTGCAAGTCCATTGACCTTTACATGCAGCTACACCTTTTCTAAATTCTAAATAATTTTTAGTAACCTTGGTATTGCAAAGAACAAGAAAATTGTTGATAGACTATATGCAAGCATTGAAAGAATAGCAAAGAATGTAGATGATGAAGACAAAATCAATAATTATTCAATATAATATAATTAAGGGTGAAGAGCTATTTGGTATTCCTACAACTATAAGACAAAGGACCACTTGGTCCTTAAAAAATATTGTTGGAGTAAAATTACAATTGGCACTAAGTAATGTTTTGAAATTTCAATAAAAAGGTACGAAATTAAATATTTCATTACTTCCAAGTGATAGGTGGCTGGCGTATGGCCAAGAAGCTCTACACTTATAAAATTTTGCGATCAAAGTCTTTAACCTAACCTGTAGATCATCAGGATGTCAATGTAAATGGAGTATATTTGAATATTTAAATAAAAAATAATAATGTGTTGATTTTTCTCATGAATTTTTATATTTAAAAATTGTAATGATATTTCAATGGGCAGATCTATATAGCAAAATAAGAAGCAAAATGGGTCATGGTTGGCTCAAAAATTTATCTAATCTGAAAAATAATAGGGCATTGATTCGCAAATACAACTATGGAGATGTGATCGATTCTAGTTTTTAAATGCCATAGATAATGCAAGCGAGTGGCTACCAGAAAATGAATAATGATTTAGATGAAGAAAATAAATTGATTATTGGCGAGGAAGATTTGACTTGCAATACAATCACTAAAGCCACTAGTGTTTATGAAAAGTTACAATATTCAAGTTTGACTAAAGGCAAAGAATAGGAAGCTTTATTTAGTCTTCACATTATTGCAATTAAAGATGAATTTGATGAGGGTGATTAAGATGATTATAAAATAGGAAACAATGTTGATGATGGAAATGAAACATTTTTTATTTGGATGATGATGATAACTTTCAAGAAGACTAGATTAATTTATTGCAAAACCAATACGCTTTTAAAAAAAAGGTCGTCATATTTTGAATATTGAATGATTGAGGTGTTAATTACTTGAAAGTAAGCATCACTTTGATGCACTTTTTATTGCATGATAGTTTATTTTTTTTTAATTTGATAGTATTTCATACAAATACATATTTTTATTTTTAATTATTTAAATATATGCAATTTAAATGGCGCGCATCATACGCTATGCGCTATAACTCCACAGGAAACTCTACGCCTTGGTGTCATTTATCATTACCAAGTATGTATAAGACCTAACAGTTTGATAGTAATTTTTATTATAATTCAGGAGTACTATCACCAAATTAAATCAACCACTCAAATAATCAAAAAAACACATAATGAACATGATATATAATTTTTAAAATTAACCAATAAAATATTAAAAGTTAATGCCTAGAAAATCCTTCCCAGAGAAATATCTGTTATAGTGTATTTGGCTTATTGTAATCCAAAAAATACTTCCTTCTTTTAAAAGCTTATATGGGAGATCAACCATCCCTCTCTCTATTGAAACAATCATTTTGTCCATCAAATGGTACAAATCAAATTTGATCTCTAGATTAGTGGGATTATTCTCATCATAATGTTATTGACGAATCGGATAACAAACAAATTACATGTAAATATCGATGCAATTGAAATTATAAGTCAGCAAAATATCCTATCAAATATAAATCTCCACATGAAAGGCATCTACTTATCATAGATTTACATTCTATTATGAAATTTATCAAGCATTATCTGACCTGACTGTCCAATACTGACACATTATACGACCAATGGGTGCATGAATAAATAAGTGTGCGAAGGACGAAGTATCAACCTAGGTTAAAACGACGAAGCAATTTTGACACATTATACGACCAATGGGTGCATGAATAAATAAGTGTGTGAAGGACGAAGTATCAAAGTATCAACCTAGGTTAAAACGACGAAGCAATTTAATGAAATCAAACAGCATAGCTTTCGAAAAAAATCTTCTCCTAAAAGATTGTAAAAGGTTGGAGTTTACACCACAGAATCCTCAGTAGGTTGCAGGCGCACTGGGCGTCAACCTAAAGAGAAAGCTTAATTGCTAAAAAAACAACTAAATAAGAAGCTAATTTACTAAAAATCACTATAGGTGGATTCAGAATGCCCCCATCAAGATCATCACAACCAAAAAAAAATACTTTTTCTCAGCAAGAAGAAGCACCCACGACGACAAAGGAAGGTCATTTCCAATTTGTTCAAGATAAGTCCACGAGTTAAAAATTAAAAACTCACCATCCATGGGGTTGCCAAAATTGACATAAGCGTAGCCGAGGGATCGGCGGGTGTTCATGTCCCTACAAACGCGCACAAACAACACATGCCCCACTTGACTGAACAGATCGAATAGTTGCGAGTCAGTTACGTTCGTCTCCAAGTCCCCCACGTACAGCGACGTCGACGGGAACTGCCCTACGCCACCGCCATTGGCTGCCACCGCGCTTGCACCGGAAACCGGCGCCTGAGGCTGCACTTGGACTTGCGCCATCCGATCTATCGCGGACCAACCTGGAATTGACTCTTTTTTTTTCTTTTCTTTTTTGTTTTCCTCTTCTTCAGCTACAAGAAAACCCTAGAAGATGACGATAACAAACTCCCCCCTGCTAACCTAGAAAACTGTTGAATATTTTTTGAGATTTTCTGTGGATATTTTTCCTTTTGGGGGAAGAAGATAGATCTAGATGGAGAAGGCCAACGCGAGAAAGCTTTGGAGGGCAGCCCGAAGCCCCGAACTGCACCGCGCCGATCTTAGGTGGGGGCGGCCGTCGATATATACTGGCGAGGGAGACCCGATGAGCGTAACCCCTACCCTGGGAGAAAAAGAGCCGTCCGATCAAGGAACATTTGAAGATTAGACGCCACGTGTCAGCAGATTATTGTAACTGACGGAGCTTGCAATTGTTGAAATTTGAACTGATCTTCAAAATTATTTATTCGCTCATAATTTTAAAGAAAGATTTTAAATTTGTCAGAAAATATTTGTATGGATTTTGTCCGTTTTAAATGATTAAATTACTCTTATATAATTATTAATCATTTTTAGATTTACTAAAGCAGTAAACTTAATATTTTGTAAAATTTTATATCTGTATCTATATAATTGTTGGCGTTGAATTCAAAATTATTTATGAATTATATATAAGTGGTGAAAAATATAGAAAAATAAAGAAAAAAAAAAAGATGAAAAATTATATTATTAAGAAGCTTTGAGATTTATGAAAATTGTATTTGATATAGAAAATAACTAAATTGAGCTTATCATTAACCCTCTATTATAGATTGGGGTTAAGGCTTAAGAGTTATAGAATTGGTTGTGCATATGACTATAAAATAAATAAGATAAAATTATAAATATTCAGCATAATAAAAAATTCCAATTTGATATTATTGTCTATCAAGCTCTTAGAAGTTATCGGCTTATGGTGCATTAATAATCAAGTAGCTGAGTTGTCGATCAATATTTTGCATTAAGAAGTTGTCACTCCATTAATAAATAGGGTCAATTTCATATTTACTATATAGCAGTTGTTATGGTTAACTGTTAAATCATATGCATCAAGCAGGACGAGTTATTAGATCATGATTGTTGCGAACTAGAATATACACAGCGATAAAGTTAAAAAGCTTTCATCTTAGCTTTACACGAATATTCAGTACACAAATAGAAGATGAAAAAATATTATGATTTTTACGTTGAAAACCCTAGAAAGGAAAAAATCACGGGGCCACGCCTAGTTGAAAGAATTCCACTAGTGTTTGTTTGAGATACAAGAGGCTGACTCATCCTTAAAATTTAGGATGATTAGATTATAATGATTCACTTTCAGATTGAAAATCCAGTTACAAATAAGTTGTGTATTCAAGATGAATTCAGAATCACATGAAGATTAGATAGAATTTCGGCATCACTTGGAGATCAGGCAGAGTTTAGACGTAACTTAAAAGTCAGGCAGAATTTCGGCGTCACTTGAGCAAAATTTCGGTGTCACTTGGAGATTAGGCAGAGTTCCGGTGTCCCGTGGAAGTCAGGCAGAATTTCGGCGGTGGTTGAGGAGGAGTTTCTTCCCTCCTTCCTTTCTCTTCTTCTTCTTCTCTTCTTCTTCTCTTCTTCTTGCTTTGCTCCCCTCTCAAGAGAAATGAGGGGCTATTTATAATTTTTGAGGATGACATGACTCGTAAATAGGAGGAGGATCATGGGCAAATATGGAGTGGTTCAGATGGATGACAGATATTGAATCCCTTGAATATAGATCATTTATCAGACATTTGAAAATCTTAACGATATCAAAATTTGACAATATTGGGCTCGTTGGATTTGTCTCGTCGAGCCGCTCAATTCACCTATAAGCATGTCATGTTTGAAAACCATTTGGTAATCCAAATTGTGATTTGAACATTCAAACTTCACTTCGGGTCTTCGATTTGGAACCATTTTGGCTCAGATTTCAATGGGTCTGTGTTTCTAAGATGATCAGTTCGACTATAAGTTTGCTGAAATTGAAGTTCAGATGATCCCAAATTTTATTTTTGAAGTTTCCAACTTTATTTTTGCCTCAAAATTCATGCTCGATCAAAATAATTTTTTGATGATATATCAATTGCCCCCATTATTTTTGGATGTCAAAGCTCTAAAAGTCTAAAAATACTTATCTTGACATTTCACATTAGCCGAATTGCAAAAATTTGTGTTCCAAAAAATATAACTTTGATCAAATTAGGTCTTAAAAGCTCTGTTGAACTCCAAAAGTGCCAAAATTGAGTCCAGAATGTCGAAAAACATATATGGGGACCCCAAAAACATCTGATTTGGACTATCCGGGCCGAAAATCGGAGCCCGAACATGTGTAGGCACCCGAACTGGCCAACCGGATGCCATTCGCCAGCACTGATATGGCGCGCCATTTGTCGCGCCTGTTCAAGGCAGCTAGATTAATAATAGGATGCAGTTTTTTTATTAAAAAATTTTCTTTTTTTAATTAAGGGGCCCACTTTTTTTAGGGGGGGTGTGGACGCCGCCCCTTATAATTTTTTTTTTTAATCTTCAAATTTTTTTTGAAAATTCTCAATATAGTATTTGACATAGTCTCCGTGTGGTTGATTTTAAAATTTTGTAAGGATCATTGAGTTAACATCGCCAAAATCTAAAAAATAGTTAGAACAACCGATCTTGTTAACCCTAACTCAGTCTTCTTCAGGGTAAACCGTCATTTGAAAATAAAAAAAATTTAAATCAGAAAAGCCAAATGGTTTAAAAAAAACTTGTTTCCAAAAAATTATTTTATAGAATAATATATCAAAGTAATTAGTTATAATTAGAAATTCGAAATCAAGTCTTTTAAAAATATCAAGTGACACATGAAGTCTTCTAAGATTTAAAAAATTTTAAAAGGAGAAGAAGCTTATTTTTTGTGGGCTCATTTTATGCCTATTGTCAATTTGATTGGCGATTTACGCATCTTTTTATTTTTGATACACTTTGTGTATATATTTTTTACAATTTGGTGTCATTGTGCATCTTTTGTTTTTGACATCATTAGTCTTTTTTTTTCATTAACTTTTATGCAAGCTAGATCCCTTTCAAAATTTTTTAAATATTCTTAGTTGTGATTATATTTTCTAGATATTAGAGAAGAAAAAACTCACTCTCTAATATAGGGATGAATGAATTACAAAGCAGAAAAAAAAATTATATGATAATTTCAATGACAGGATTATAAAAATTTGAAAGTAAAAAAAGACTTTGAACATTATATTTATAAAATAGATTACTGTAGCAAGATTAAAAAGATCTCAGTTTCAAAAATCATTTGTTAATTTGAAATAGATTTTTATTTAGAGAAGAAGATTACACCACTAAAAGAGATTAGAGAAAGAGACACAATCAACAGTGTTTTCACCCTTTAACAGATTAAGAGATGTAAAAGCATTGATTCACAAAATTTTAAAATAAAAAATAAGGCATAAAATTTCAATTTCAGTGATGATTTCTAAATCAAAAAATAATATAAAAGAAGTAAAAAAAGCTAAAAAAATAAAAAATAGATCAGAAATCAGTTGGAATCAAGTTCATGCATTTATGTCAATCACACCCAATCTGGTCCTTAAAGTACTGAAAGTGTCGAAGGCTAGTGGTTTAGTAAAAATGTCAGCCAGTTAATTTTCAGTTGTCATATGGTGTAACTCAATGTCTCCCTTAGTTATATGATCTCTAATGAAGTGATGTCTTATGTCTATGTGCATAGTCTTCGAATATTAGATAGGATTCTTAGAAATGCAGATGGCACTAGTGTTGTCACAAAGAATTGGAATTATGCCTATAGGTAATCCTAAATCCAGAACTTGTTGTTTCAACCAAATGACTTGGGCCACACAACTTTTTAAAGTAATGTACTCAGCTTTAGCATTGGAAAGTGCAACAGAATTTTGCTTTTTACTAGACCAGGAGACTAAAGACTGTCATATGAATTGGCAAGTCTCTAAAGGTAATTTTTCTATCAACCTTACATCCTCGAAAATTAAAATCAAAATATCCAATAATCTCAAAAGAAGTGATGTGCCTAGGGTACCAAATTTCTAAGTTTTGGGTCCCTAAAAGGTATCTAAGAATTCTCTTAACTACAATCAGGTGGGATTCCTTAGGATCAGCTTGAAATCTAGCACAGAGACAAATGCTAAACATGATATCAGATCTGTTAGCAGTCACGTAAAGTAAAGATTCAATCATCCCTCTATACTTCTTTTGATCAACTGATTTTCCACTAGGGTCCTTGTCCAACTGAACACCTAAGTTCATAGGAGTATTAATTGGCTTAGCTTTGCCCATTTCATATTTCTTCAAGATGTTCTTTATATACTTTAATTGATTCAGAAAAGTTCCATCATCCAATTGTCTTATGCTAAACCCCAAAAAGTAGGACAACTCTTTTATCATACTCATCTCAAACTCATTACTCATTATTTTAGAAAAATTATCATATAGCCTTTTATCAAAAGATTAAAAAAGAATATCATCAACATAGATCTGAGTAATGATTGAATCATCTCCTACTTTTCTTAGAAAAAGGGTGGTGTCTACGCTCCCCTTAACAAACTCCCTCTCTAGTAAAAATGTGCTAAGCCTCTCATACCAAGCTCTGGGTGCCTGCTTTAATCCATATAAGGCCTTTTTTAATTTGAAAATATGATTTAGAAATTAGGAACTCTCAAAACCTGGGGGTTATTCTACAAACACATCCTCTTTTATTACCCCATTTAAAAAGACACTCTTAACGTCCATTTGAAAAAGCTTAAATCCCTTATAACAAACAAAGGCTAATAGCACTCTAATGGCTTCCAATCTAACTACAGGGGAAAAGGTCTCCTCAAAGTCTATTCCTTCTATTTGGTTGTACCCCTTAGCCACTAATCGTGCCTTATTCCTAACCACCACACCAGAGTCATTCATCTTATTCTTAAAGGCCAATTTGGTTCCAACTACACTTTGTCCTTTTAGTCTTTCTACAAGCTCCCAAACATCATTCCTAACAAATTGGTTCAACTACTCTTGCATGACTAAGATCCAAAACTCATCAGAAAGGGCTTAATTAATGTTGGTGAGTTCAATCATTGAGATAAAGGCAGAGTGGTTCACTTCCTTCCTAAGTTAATGCCTAGTCCTAACTCCTTCAGAAGGGTCTCCTAAGATTAGTTCTTTGGGGTGACTCGAAGAGTATCTCCAATCTCTAGATAAAGTGTGTGTAGGTTCAACCATTTCCTCCAAATCTTCATTTTATACTCCTTGGGTAATATCTCCTGCTCCTTCAGTGCTTTGGTGGTCTACCCTCTTCTACAAATTTTCTACTCCAGTGGTAATCTCTCTAACATCATCATCCTTAACTCTAGACTTCCTAGGATCAGATTTGGTGTTTTACCCTTAAGGATATCATAGGGTGTCTTATCTAATTTGGCTCTAACATTCACCTTATTCAACACATAACAAGCTGTGTTAACTACTTCAGCCCAAAAGTATTTTGGAGGTGAATACTCAGTAAGCATGGCTCTAACGGCTTCCATTAAGGTCCGGTTCTTCCTTTCATCTACCCTGTTCTGCTGAGGGGTCCTAGGAACTGAGAAGTTGTGGCTAATCCCCTTATCCTCACAAAAGTCTCCAAATCTCTCATTTTTAAACTCTCCCCTATGGTCACTATGGATGGTCAAAATCTCACAACCTAGCTTTTTCTAGAACCAAGTGAAGAAGGTTCTAAAATCATCAAAAGACTCATTCTTATGTGACAAAAATCTAGTCCAAGTGAACCTCGAGTAGACATCGACAATCATAAAATTATAGACTTTTTCTTCTAAGATGACAGTGCTAATGGGTCCAAATAAATCTATGTGAAGTACTTCTAAAGGTCTAGAGGTGCTAATGTCTTTAATGGAGTGAAAAGTGGTGTGGATTTGCTTTCCTAATTGACAGGCATCACAAAGGTGGTCTTTTAAAAACTTAAGTGTGGAGACACCTCTAACTAGGTCTTTCTAGGTTACTATCCTAAGAGTTTTCATACTAGCATGATATAATCTCCTGTGCCACAATCATGAATCATCAACAACAATTTTTAAGCAAAATGAAGTAGCACATTCAATATTATTTAAATCAAGTATGTAAATATTGTTGATCCGCTTTCCCTGCAAAATAGTGTTATTATTTAAGCTGATAATGCATGAATTTGCCAAATAATTTATGATGAAGCCCTTATCGTAAAGCTGACTGATGCTGAGCAAGTTGTGTTTCAGTCCATCTACAAGCAAAATATTTTCAATCAGAAGGTTCTTGGAATTTCCAATTATACTTGAGCCTACCACCTTCCTAATGGTGTTGTCTCCAAGAATAACCTTGCCTCCTGTCCAGGTCTCCAATAAAATGAATTGATTGGCATCGCTAGTCATATGTCGAGAGCATCCGTTGTCCAAGTATCACATGCTCTAATGAGGTCTTTTATGAGAGCTTGCCTACAAAATTATCAAATGTTAGATTTAAGAACCCAATATGGAAAGTAGAATGCAATGCATGCTGTGAATCATATAACTTGGGTCTCCAAACCCAATGTGAACTATGGTGAATGGTGCAAGTGTGTACTGTGTCCTAACATGCCACATAAAAATCATCTAACTTCAGGAAAAGGATGCACTAATATACTCATGTGGTGATGCTTCTTTTTTTGTGATGCATGCAATGATGATTTTTTATTTTCAAAAGTTTTTAGATTTTCTAACTTTTTAAACTCTTTTTCTAACTCAGCATAAGACAATTTTAAGGAATCATATGCATCAGATAATTCAACATGCTTTTTTGTTTAATGCATCAAACTCATCAAGTAAAGACATGTGATTGCTATCAATTATAGAATGATCTTTAAGAAGGATTTTATATTCTTTTTGTAAATTAAAAAATTCCAATTCCAAGTTGGCATATGTTTTCTTAAGTTTCCTGTATGATGCATGAATTTGTTCTAAAACTTCAAGTAGTTGCTCATAAGTTAGTCACATACCTCTTCTTGGTCATCATGACCAAGATGATCGTCTACTATTAAGCACATGTTTGTTGTCTCCTCTTCTGGTTCAATCTCAGAGGAATCTGATACATAATCCACCTAGAATGCCTTTTGGAATCTCTTATTGTCCTTCTTAAACTTGGGTTTCTCCTCACCCTTTCCTTGCTTGGGTGAGACTTAAGTGTAGGGCAATCAGCTTTAACATGTCCTAGCTTCCTGTATTCAAAACAAATTATTTTATTAGAACTCTTAAAATTTTTGTTTCCCATACCTTTATTCCCCTTTTGATGGTTCTTTTGCTTCTTCCTTAGAAAGCTTTTAAATTGCCTTATAATTAAGGCAACATCAACGCTTTCAGACCTGGAAGATTCTGTGTTCGTATTATTGGCCTTCAGTGCCATAGTTTTCTCTTTCTTTTTCTCACATACATCAATATTTTTTTAATTCACCTCTTGCTCGTAAGTAATGAGTGAGCCAAGTAAGTTAGTAATCGAATAAGTATTCAAATCTTTAGATTTAGTAATTGCAGCGATTTTAGCATCAAAAGAGAAAGGAAAGCATCTCAAAATTTTATTCACCTTTTTATAGTTAGTGAGTTCTCTTCCTAAGGCATGCAAAGAAGTTACAATTTGAGTAAACCTTGTATACATTTTAGAAATTGATTCATATGGTTTTATATGAAAAAGTTTGTAATCATGCATCAAAATATTTAATCGAGATTGCTTGACTTCTTTAATTCCTTCATAAGTAATACACAATTTATTTCAAATTTTTTTACCAGTTATGCAAGTTGAAACACATATATAATCTTTAGATTTTAAAGCATAGAAAAAATAGTTCAAATATTTTGCATTAAGTCGTGCTAAATCTCCATCATCATGAGTTCATTCAGTAAAAGGAAGATGAACATTAACTCCATTAAGTTTACCAGTCAGAGGTGTAAAACCACATTTAACAAGCATCCATAAGCGATAGTCAATTGATTGTAAAAAGGTAGACATACAAGTTTTCCAAAAATCAAAAGGAATATTATCAAACAAAGGTGGTCGGGTAATGGAATACCCTTTCGCGGTATTACGATTACTAGAGTTAGTCATGGATCAAAATTCAAAAAGTTTTTAAACTTTATTTTTATGAATCTCGCTCTGATACCACTTGAATGTTCGTTAGGGATGTTAAGCCCTTATGAACTAGCCCAAGGCTAGTCAAGAGGGAGGAGTGAATTGATATTTTAAAAATTATTTAGATCAAAACACAATAATAAAAACTCAAACCAAAATCACCACAATAAAAATTAAAGTGCGGAAGAATAAATATGGAAAGTAGTAGTAAAAAGGATGTTGCGGATCTATGGCTTATGATTTTGATGATAACAAACATTCTTTTTCTCTATGACTGCTTTCTACTAACATTTCAGGTTTACACGATCGGACTACAATTTGGAATCAGCTCAAGATTGGGTAGACTAGGTTTGAGTCAATTTGTAACATTTTTTCTTTCTTGAGTCTATTGTATTTGGTGTGGGTCCTGATACTTTGTATCTTAGAAGAGTTTCTAACGGGACCCTAAAGTTTTCTATTTTTGGTAATCTCGTCTCAAAGTTTGTTAGGGATGTTAAGCCCTATAGAACTGGCCCAAGGCTAAATAAAGAGAGTGGTGAATTGGAAAAGAAGAATCTTAAAATCACGACACAAACCAAAACCAATATCACCATAATAAAAACCAAAGTGCGGAAATTAAAATGCGGAAGCAGTAAAAAGAAAGAACACACCAGATTTATAGTGGTTCGGTCAAACCTTGACCTACGTCTACTCCTTGGAGATACCCTCCAAGTATTGCACTAAAACAAGTGTATCTCCTTTAGCCCCCACAGCTAGGCGGAGAAGCCCTTACAAAATCACTTCCACCTTCCCCGGTGCGGCTGAGTCGACGGGTGCTTTGACACCAAAGAGATATTCTTCTTTGGTGAACTTACCTCGAGATAAGCCTTGAATCCGATGGTACTAAGGTGCGAGTTCGCCGGAGCAATCGTGTGGATCCTCCACCACACTTACAAAGTGTCATGCCAAGCTGTTGACCTCATTTTTGTATGAGGTCACATGGATCAATCATAACCCTAAATCAATCTAATCTCTAAATCAATTCAAACTCTAGGATCCTCCTAGAATCTCAACCTTAGGATCTACCCAGATCTTAGAAATCCAAACCAAAATTCAATGCTAAAAGGCCAAGTCCTAAAAGCCTTTTTCAGCAAATTTTCAAACACTTAAAAAACTAATCAAATGACCTCTGATTCAGAGTCTGTCAGTTGCATACTGATGGGACATGTCTCTGGAGGCAACCCTCCAAATTTGAGCCCATTCTGAGGTCTCTAACCCCAGAAACTAAATCAAAATCTAAAGGCTGTAAAACCTTCAAATATTTACAGCCTAAACCACTGGACCTGTCATCATGAAGATTCTGACCATAGAGCCTTCACCAAAGCCTCTAGTCACTTTCAGACCATTAATCCTCATGTGTTGTTCAATAAACTAAATTTTTCTGGACTCATTTCAGCCTCCAGTGAGCATGAGCCCAAAATGACCAAAATACCCCTATGGGGGCTCAAATAGTGATTTCAAATCAAATGAACTCCAAATTGAATGCAACCACCTCCAGCAAGCTTCAAATGTCATTTCAAACCTGTTGGACCCATTCCCAACCCCTGGGTCAACCTGGTTGACCAAGTCAACATGTTTGACCCAAGAGGCCCTTTAAGGGTCTAAATAGGTGTTTTTGACCCAAATGACCCATTTAAACCCTGGAACCACCTCTACCAGACTCCAAATATTGTATCAAACCTATCCATACCTGACTCACACCCTAGGTCAACCTGGTTGACCCAGTCAACCTGGTTGACCCAGTCAACCTGGTTGACCCAGTCAACCTAGGTTGACCAAGATCAACCCTTAAGCCCTTTCACCTTAAATTAAATTCCAAATGTATGCAAAATTTTGTCAAGCTCTGATGATCACTCCACTTAGTGATTCAAACTTGTTTGGACCTATGACCCAATCAATAATTGACTCAGTCAACTGAATCCAAGTCTGGTCAAATTTGACCTATTTGGCCCAAATCACCATACATAATCAAACCAATACCTCCATGCTCTTAATATTATTCCAATGTATGTCCCAAATACAATTGAATATATTATGAGTTCAACCATGGTCATATAGACCAAGTCAACAATCAAGATTGGGTCAAATCACGTTGAAACCCTTCCAACTCTCAACCATTTGATCCTAAGCCATTAGGATCCTTCCAAAATGTCTCAAGGCCCTTCCCATCTGCCTCATCAGCTGCTTTGACAAGTTGACTGGTCAAACCAGTCAACAAATCTTCAAAACATCATTAGGTGATTAGGCCATTAAGTTAAAAACATCGCATTTAAGTCCCATTTAACTCCAGCTGCATGGACAGGCTCTAGAACATTCCTTGAGCCATTTTGAGCCCTTAGATCTAAATCCAAAGGCTCCCATTACTCCATGTGTCCAAGAGGGGACCAAAGAGGCTTTCCACCTCACTGTCCTTGCACCCGTCCTTGCCTGCTGCTCCCACCAACTCCCAGGGCACCTAGCAGTCATCTAAGGGCTAATCTAATCAATCCTAACTGTCCATTCCACCTGGAGTCATTTTGAATAGGAAAAACCCTAAAAATACTCACATTTGAATCCTTACAGTCTCTCACCCACCTAGAGCTCCTTCAGCCAAACTCTTTGTTCTTTTGAGCTCTACTGGACTTCCTTGACACTTCCCCACCCAAATCCCATCGTTCAAAGCTGCCTCCGGCGATCTTCTGACGAGCCTAATACTCAATCCGTCCAAGGCTTGTACCAAGCGATTCATGGCGTGACGGAGCATGGATTCAACTGGGAATTTAATCGTAGACAGTCTACAAGCTCAGAGAATCCAAAAATGGTTCAATCCGTCCATTAAATCAATGTAAATCTCTAAACCTAGCTTAGGAAACTTAGGTTAATTTAACATTTTATTTAATGCGTTATTTTCCGTGAAATAAATTCCCCATCATTTTTGTTCACTTAGGATATCTAGATTTAAAATTTCAAACGTTTTGGTTAATCGGATCGAGCGAACGAGCCATAAAATGCTTTCTGGGACGTTATCGTCGTCGGGTTCAGGCGTTCGCGTTTCTGGACCGTTGATCTTTCAATCAACGGTTCAGCATAAGCCATCCCGCAGTTTGATCCAACCGTGTGTGCGCTCTCTCGCTCAATCCATCGCCTGACTACATCTGGACCATCGGCTCATTACCGCGGGATCGATTTGATGCCGTCTGATCTCTCTCGGTTGAGAGTAGACGGCGGAACTCAATCTCTGCCGTCGAATAGATCCCGCGGACGATCGAACGGTGCAGGTCCGCTGCTAACTGGATCAAGTGAATGCCGCGTGGACCCCAGCCGCCACCGGCAATGATTGGCACGGTTACCAGGCGAATGGGAAGCTTCCACGTGGCATCCTGTTACCAGATTAATTTAAAATGAGTTAGAATTTATTTTAAATCATTTTAAATTCAAAAAAAAAATGTTAGAAAAATTATTTTAAATTTTTTTTTAAAAAAAATATGTTTTATATTATAAAATTATTATAGAATTAATTACTATATTTTTAAAATTAATATTAATTTAAGATATTACTTTTATTTTAAGTTATTTAAATATTAAATATTAAGTATTTTAAAATTAATATTTATTTAAATATAATTAAATATTTTTGAGATATTTAAATATTACATTTTAAATTATAAAATATTTTAAAATTCCATTAATAATATTAAAAAAAAAAATTTACTTTAAATTAAAATGAAATTAGTTTAAGGTATATATATTTTATAACTTAGATATTTAAATATTAATTAATATTTAATTTAAATTACAATTAAATATTTTTGATGATTCAAATCAGATTATTAAAAGTAATATCAAATTTCTGAAATATTAAGATTTTATTTAACTTGATTTAAGAATTATTTTAAGTACTAATCAATTTTAAAATTAATTTAAATGCTTTAATTGATTTAAAACTTCAAAATGTCAAGTAAATTCAATTTAAATCATTAAAATTCAAATAATATATCAATTTTTTTTAGAAAATTAAGAATTTTAATTTAAAGATATTTTCAAAATTTATAACTCAATTTATTTTAATTAATTGAATGTCCTTAATATTTAATTAGTATTTAATTAAATATTATATTAAATATTTTGAAAAATTAAAAATTTTATTTTCAAATAACATCAAAATCAGTGGATCTCACAAGTTTAAAATTTTTATTTTAATGATATTTTTAATTATCTTATTTTAAAATCTATATCCTTATGTATATAGGTTTATAAACACATATATTTTGAAATCTATTTTAAAATTATACATATTAAATCTTTAATATACTTGAGAGATCCTTTTGAAATCTTAAACATAGATTAGGCTTGATTGAATAGAAATTTTTGGGAATCGATTAGTGAGTGATTATATTCTAATCATTCACTAATAAACATTTTGTTACCTTAATTATTATCACTCTTTGCATGTCTAGGTTATGCACCCACCACTTAGATTTAGGCTCTCCTAGATTTAGGATTTGCTTGGTGTGATTGCATATTGCTCATGTTAAGTTAAAGGGTTAGAGAAACTTTGATTCGAACCTATAACGTAGGGACATTAAGGACAATAATTAAGGACTTATTTGTAGAAAACTTAGAATATTCTCGATAATTAGGATTCACCTCCTACTGACTCAAAAATTTGAACACTTGAACTTAGTGACATGTACAGCCACTAGAAGAATTTATACTGGTTTTAGAAATCATTAAGCCCCTTAATCGAATTTTCTAAGTTTAAGCCTTAATTAACCCTCAAAACCTCTAAAAAAATGCAATAAATCCAATTCAAATCCAAAAATTATGTGTAACCTCTCTAACTGACCAGTTTTGAATCCTCAACCAATGAAAAATAAAACAAAAATTATTTGACAGCAAATTAAGCCTTAGTTTAATTTTAAGAGAAACTGAATATTTAATTAATATAATTAATTAATAATTATTAAAAATTCCAAAAATTTCCCAAACACTTGGGAATCTTTTCTTAGGTCATTCCTGACCTTTGGAGCTGATTTCAAGGAGTTGGGATCTCATTTGGAGAAAAATCACAAAAAGGCCCTTTAATTAAACAATTTTGAAAATTCTAATAAATACATAAATTTCAAACCTTCATAACTAATTCAAGAAAAATCCAAATTGAACAAACTCACTTGCATTCAACTCATAATAATAACTAAGATTTATTAAAAACATCAAAATTCCAGAAAAGCATCAAATTCAAAAAGTCAACAAACCGGTCAACTATAGGTCAAAACTAGTTTAAAACTTAAAACCTTCATAAGAAAATGTAGAAAAATCTGATTTTAACGTACTTACTGTCTAACTGATTGTAGTAAGGTCTAGTATTTTAATAAAATTTTAACTTCATAGAAAACATCCTTAAATAAAAAGTCAATTTTCAACCCTTTAATTAAATGATTAAAATATTCAAAAAAAATTCATTATTGTTTTAAAACTCCAGAAAATGTTAGTTTAATATTTAAAACACTCAACAAACCCTTTAAAATACAACAACCATCCTAAAGATAAAGTTTATTGGCTGGACTACTCCGGGCTGCGGGGCTAAGTGTCCTAAGGAGGCTGGTTTCTCGAGCATGGTGGCACAACGTCACGAATCAATTAATGGCAAACTTAAATTAATCAACTTTAAAAATCAGCAACCAAACACGTTTAATTAAAATTCATTAAATTTTCAAACCTTAATCAAATCAAATCACTTAATTATATCGGGTACCACTGGGTAAACCAGGCCTACGAGGCTATTTACTTAGCCCCCAAGGAAGGTGAAATAAACTTCACGGCCTCGGTGTGAAACAAAGGTGGTTTCCAACAAATAATTAATAATTAATTTTAAAAGATTCAAAATATTAATATTTAAATTCTAACTAAATTTCCTTTAAACCTTTCAACCAATCTAACATTAAATAACTTTAATTAATAATCCTATTTAGGACATATCAAAACCACACGACCTACCTCACACACTTTAGATGGTTTGCTAGGATCACCGACTCTAGTTTTAGGATAGGCCAATGTTTTACTTTTTGCAGTTGTGTGCCGGGATTTTCGAGCTTTTTCTGCATGCTGTTTGCTAGTGTAGAATTGTTGTGTTTGTTTACTTACTTCATGCACTTTGTGATTGATTGTGCATTAGATTTACCCCTAGGTTAGGGACGAATTATATTTGTGCAGTCTTATGCAGGTGGCCATGCTCAATTTTTCATATTATAACTGCTTGGGATTGAATATATTACTTCTGATTATTAGGATAACCTTGCAGGATCGAGTCTAGATTTTCTATTTCAAATTAATATAATTTGATTGTATAAAGGTTGTAAAATACTTAAAATGATTTGAATTTGGGATATTTGATCCAATTTGAATTTCAAAGAGGTGAAGACATCCCTAAAGGGGAGAGTCTTCTTCCATTTGGAAGTCAAATTAGGATTCCTTTCAAATATCCAAAGAGGAAAGATAACACCCCGTTCAAGGGGGGGTTTCTTTCCATTTGGATATCCTGAACCGACGAATCAAGATGTTCGTGAGAAGATGAAGGATTGGACAACAAGAAGAATCCCAAATCTCAAAGTCATTTACTTTAGGATTAGAAATACGGGTTGTAGTCAGTGGTGCCCGGCCACTTTAATTTTCTGTAAATTCTGTGATGTAATAATAAGGGCACTTGCCTATGGACATTCAATTATGATTGATTTGTTTAATTTGATTGCGCATTAGAACTCCTACTTTTCTAGTCTTTTTTTATTTGCATGCCGTATTTGGTTTGACTTGAAATTCGAATTTAGGCTCTTAGGGGTCTGTCAAAAAATTCTTCTATTTTAATTAAATAAAATTTTTAAGATAAGATAGAAACTCTAAACGGTCCTAAGAAGTAAGCTCGGACTCGCCGAGGGTTTTCCATGCATTCATATTATACTTTCTCTACCTTGTTAGGCATCTCCCCGCCTGCGGGTTTTGGCAGACCACCTGGCCTATGAGGGTGCCGATTTGTCAAGGGGATGTTATGCAATCTCTAGGGAAAAACCTATTTTCTAAGCCAAAAATTTTTAAACTGCTACATACAAATTTTGCATTCAATCGAGTCAATTAGCATGCATCGCATTAGTAACAAATTAAAAATTGAGTCTAATATTTAATCGCATTTATTTAGACATCAAATACCTGACATAAGTCTAAGGGGTTAATTAAGGATCTGCTCTAGATGTCGACCCCATTCCTCTAAAATTTTCTAATTAATGTCCCTACCACTCTACAAAAAGACCGGACTCATATTTTTAAAATCGTTTAGGTGGTTTAGCTGGCTCCCCAATCCAGGCCGGGGTAAGACCAGATTCGCATTGCATTAGCTAGGTTTGGGGCACTTTTAAGTGCCCAATTTAGACTTAGGTTATGAGGCTGGCTCGGGCCATAAGACCTCAACTTTCGGGAATTGAATCCCAAATTTTTAATAAAATTGACCACTCAAACTAAAAATTTCTTTCAATCAAATATTGGCCTAACACTTAGGATAGATTGAGGTGTTTCTGAAGTAATTCAGAATCTCAAAACACTTCCTACTTTTCGTCCTTTGACTCCAAAAATAAGTCTTCAATTTTGAACCAATCCCATTTGAAATTCCTACCATTTTCTTCCTTTGATATCAAACTTTGAAAATCATAAATAAAATTTATATCGCTATTTTAATCGAGAGTTTTCGTAGGAAATTTTTACTTTTCCTACGATGTAATTAACTACGAGGGCTTGCGCTCGTAGGAGATTTAGAAACCCAGATCTAATTTTCAAAATTGAAATTTTCAAAAATCTTTAATTAATTATTTTTGGTAAAATCCAACGATCATTATCGTCATTTTCAAACGATCGATAATGATTGATATTTTCTTTCTTCGGAGAGATATATCAATTATTATCGTAATTTTGATTATGAAATTAATGATCTTCAATCCATATTAGCTTAGTCAAATACTCGATTAAATCCTATTTTGATCTTTCGAGGTCAAATACGATTCTTCTTAGATTTGACTACGGTAATAAGAATAAAGTTAAAGTTTTGTAATCTGAACCAATTAGTGAATGATATCTTCGCCTTTTGAGATGATATATCATTCCTAATCCTGAGTTCCATTACAAAATTAGAATTCAAAATTTAAATCTTTCCAAAGATAATTAAATATTTTTCAAAAATTATATATACATAAATATTTTTTTAATCAAAACAAAAAATGGCGACTCCGCTGGGGACAAGTCTCACTCTTCATCTTTAATTGCGGTATAAATTTTGTTGCATCGGTAGTTATGACTACCTTTCTCTCTGTTGGTCCCTCTACCCATTTCTCCCTTGGGTGAGTGTGGCCAAATCAATTAAGACATGTGAAATGAGAGGTGAGTTTAGGAAACCTCCCTTTAAGTCGGGCTTTGACATTTTGCCTCCAACTTGATTGGTAGAGCGAAAGAGTCAAGCCAAAATCCTTCTGTATATGTTGCAAACTTGTGTGCGAACAAATATATAGCATGCTAAGTTTCACAATTTACAGAAAATACTTCAACTTCAAAATCATAGATTTCAATCCTTTAAGCAAAATTCAATCACTTTCAAATCTCAATCAATCTATACATTCTATCATTACATATGAAATTATAACTCCTATAATTTGATATGTGTGATAGAATACAGACTTCGAGTTCAAATTTGATTCTAGAGTTTGAATCTTTTTGGCAAAGTCAAGCTTTGACATTTCACTCTCGAAAAGTTCGTCGAGGTGAAAGAGTTGGGTCGAATTTTAAGAATCTCCCCCTCTCCAAATTTTTTGTTAACCTTTATGTTGAACTAAAGTTCAATATATTGAGTTTCTAAATAAAGAGGGATGATGCCAGATTTTCAAGCTTTCAAATTCTTTCTAGGATCGTCTAACTTCAACCTTCGTTGCCATATGTTTTATACATTACCCTTTGTAGTTTAACATAGGCAACACAAATTCAAACCCTTGATCAAACTCGGATTTTGACATTTCACTCTAAGCTAGTCAGTGCAGTGAAAGAGTCAAGTCCAGGCTTCCTGATTTTCTCTTAATTTTTGTTAACCATTTTGTTGAAAATAAAAATCAACATTTTGAGTTTCAAAAGTAAAGGAAAATCTTTTAAACCTACTTCAACTGTTAGTGCCATGTGTTTTCTATAACATTTTGTTGCAGTTGAACACATGCAACACAATTTTAAAGTTCTGAAGTCAATTTTAGGCTTTGACATTTCACCCTAAGTCAATTGGTGAAATGAAAGAGTCAAGCCCGATTTTTGGATCTTTCATATTAATTTTGTAAACCTACATGACTGAGTGAAACTCAATGTGTTGAGTTACAAAATTTGAAAAAAAGATCCATTCGACTTTAATCTCAAATTTAAATTCAATATCAAGCCAAATTCAATCTCAACCTTAAGCTCAAGTCTGGTTTCAACTTTAAATTCAACCTTAAACTTGATTTTAAAATTCAAATCCAAACTTTGACATTTTGCGCCAATTCAGTTGGTGTAGCGAAAGAGTCAAGTTCAACTCTTAAGCTCCATTCATCAATTTTATGAACCACCGTATTTAGTGTAAACTGAACACGATTGAGTTATAAAATTTTGAATAAAATCAATCGAATTTAAAACTTAAATGCCACTTCTAAAATCACTAATTCAAATCACTTTCTTAATTCCAAGAAATCGAACACTCAAATGGCTGGGAAACTCGTCTTCTCACTGAATAGAGACGTGCCTATAGAAGAAATTCTTAATGGCAATTCAATTCAGTATGAAATGAAATTTCAAGACCTCAAGATTTCAGTTAATGGAGAAAGAATCTTAGATCTGTCCGCTCGTACTCAAGGGAATTTCCCCTTAGTAGAAGTTACTTTAGGGTTGGGAGCTGACTCCCCCATCTCTAAGATGGAGGTCGTTGTCGCCCCTGTACCCACTGTACCCTCTGCTCGGGAGGATCAAAACCAGAAATCAATAACGACAAATGAGCTACCATCTCAGTCTGAGATCGGGTCAAATACTAGCACTCCTTTCGTCGGCAAGAACTACCTTCGAAGAGCCAGAAAAAGGAATCTTAAGGTTAGAAAGACTGTTGAGTTAGAAGCCTTAGAGAGGACCGATTTCGAGGCCAATCAAGAGTTCGTTGCTCCTTCTACGTACCCTCTTCTTGCACAAAGAAGGGAGGTTGTAGAGACGAGAGTGCAATCTTCAATACACCTGCTTGACTACTACACAGAATGACTCAAGCAAGAAAGAATTGAGCAATCACCAGCAATAGGCCATAGGCCCCCAACTGAGGGTTATGATCCATCCACTCTACTAGAAGATGTTAAGGCGTGTTACTATACGTGTCCTACTACATAATTTGTAGAGGAGGAGGAGTAGCAACCACTCGGGGTGCCACTCTCTTAACTACTAGTCTAGTGGTAATTTGAGAGGGGAAATAATCTAAGATTATGTCAGATAGTGATACCGTCAAATTTAAATTTCGACGGGGTCCTATCGCGATAAATATTTTGATTATAGTAATGCGTGCCTTCTAGGGATGTTGTAGATCCTGTAACAGTCTCTTTCTCCAAAGAGATTGTAGGAATTCAATTCCATGCTGACAAGGGTCTTGCCACCTAGTCTTGCAACATTTAAGGAAAACTTACAAATTTCTCAAGTGTACTATATCCATATTTTCAATATAGTTGATTCTTCTTTTTAATGAAAAATTGACCTCTACTTTGAATCTTAAGCATGAGAGAGTTGTAGTTGACTCCATCAAATGTTTGAATGTCTCTCTCTCCCACCGCTTTCGCGGGTTGATTTAACATTTGAATTAAAATCTATCTCAAATTTAAGTTGATTTAAGAAATGAAAATTTTATCAGTCTTCTAGCAATCTTCTATCTTAATAGATGATTCGCACATGTCAAAAATCTGTTCAAAATTTTTCCAGTCAAGCTAATATTCCCATCGAAAGAGTCGGGTTCGCTTTGAGGATTATTCTTTCTTGTATAAGAGAATATTTTTTCTTCTCTAATACTTGAGATATAATCCCAGCATTAAAAAAGAGAACAATCATTTCGAGATTTAAAAGAAAGTGGAGCCTCTTCTCAAATTCAATTGAAATCAGAATATGCGCGAATGCGCTAAAAATCAAAAGATGCGTGAATGCACCAAAAATTAAGAAATACACGAAGTGCATCAAAAGTCAAAAGATACGCAAACAGTGTCACCAGAAAAAGAGAAGAAGAGTAAGATGGCTTCCTTTCTTCAAAATCCTTAATTCTAAAAAAAAAAAAAACCCGATCAACTTTGAATACTTTACTTTGAAAATCTTGAATCCAGATTCTTCAACATGCATAAATTATCTATCAGATAGAAGAACAGCGTGCAAGTGGATTGAAAAGATTAAATTTCTATCTTCAACTTAAACCCTCTGAAATTAATTTTAATTCAAAATTTATTTAACGGAGATCCCAGTTTAGTTTCTACGAAACTTAGTCTGGGTCAACAATACTTAAATCCTTCTAGTTTAGTTGGAATTTACTCTACTTCTCACTCTAAAAGCTGAATTTGTTCCCACATGTCATTCCGACAGGGTCCAAATAGTTAGAGAAAATTTTCTAATAGAAAGATTGAATCTTCTACTCCTGAAAAGAATTCAAATCATGTCCTTGAGAAATGTGTGTAAGTCTTTGCACATAGACATCTCTTCCTTTAAGGCCTTTTCAACAAAATTACACTCTATACTGGGTCCATGATCAAGCCCCAATAGAGGAGTATTTTGTAATGTTGGGAATTACCATTCAAAATCAAACCACGACTGAGCAGAGTGCCCGACTCCAATTTGAGGAGCTTGAGGCCTTGCAGAGCTTTGTCTTCAAGGCTCAATAAAACTCAGAATCGTACAAAGTTGAACTGGTACAAGCTTGTAATAAGATATAGCAACTTAGAACCTTCCAAGGAGGAGACTTGGTCTAGGTTCTTTGGATGCATATCTTAGCCTACCGAGAAATCAGTGGGAGAGTTTGAACCAACACATGACTTTTCCTCTTGTTGTCGAGATGATCGTTGAGAAAATTTCAAACATTAACTGATCAACCCTGGAGAATGCCACCTGATATTTTTAAATGTTGGGAAGGCTCTTCAGGAAGTACCATGCCAGATGAGTGTCAAAACTAAATCAAATTCAAAACTCTGCAAACTTAAATTCACCAAAATCAAATCAATCTTCAAATTCTCCAAATTCAAATTCAAAATCTTCCAAATTTAGATCTCTATCTAAAACCACAATTTCAATCAACCTTAAGTCATGTCAAATCCAATCGAAATCTAAAATTTAAAAATCATTCAAATTCAAAACCAAAATCACTCCATTTTTTTCCTTAAGGTTAGGTGTGAGTCCCAGAGCTTCCTTTCCTTAGGATTTGATCTGCTAGCGGTGGAGCAAGCCCCTCGTGGCACCATCCTAGCATCCATAACTAAATTTAGGGTTAGATAGCTTTTGCCAAATCCTTAGAGATTTGGGCAGACTATTTCCTTGGCTAGTTCCCCTAGTTAGATGTGAGTCCCAGTGCTTCTAGCTAGGTTAGTCATTGAATACCCAATATAAATTTGATCCATTAGGAGTAGGTGTTAGTCGCTGTGCTTCCTATCTCCTAGGATCTCGACTGACTAAAAGTGGAATTAAGCCTACTGGGCCCCGCATAGTCTAGTCACACTTTCTTTACTTTAAGGTTAGGTGTGAGTCCCTGTGCTTTCTTTCCTTAGGATTAGATCTGCTGGTGGTGCAACTCGTGGCACCATCCTAGCGTACAAAATCAAATTTCGGGTTAGATAGCTTTTGCCAAATCCTTAGAGATTTGGGCAGACTATCTCCTTGACTAGCTCCCCTAGTTAGATATGAGTCCCAGTGCTTTCTAGCTAGGTTAGTCATTGAATACCCAATATAAATCTGATCCATTAGGAGTAGGTGTGAGTCCTTGTGCTTCCTATCTCCTAGGATCTAGACTGACTAAAAGTGGAATTAAGCCTACTGGGCCCCACATAGTCTAGTCACTCTTTCTTTTCTTTAAGATTAGGTGTGAGTCCCTGTGCTTCCTTTCCTTAGGATTAGATCTGCTGGTGGTTGTTGACCTCATTTTTGTATGAGGTCACTAAGGCCCTTCCAAACTCTAGATTAATTCTAGGTCCTAGGATCCACTCTAGACCTTAAGATCCTTTCCTAGAGCCAGACCTTAGGATCCACTCTAGACCTTAAGATCCTTTCCTAGAGCTAGACCTTAGGGCCTACTCCAGAGCTTAGGATTCTCTTATATCTCAAATTCTAGAACCCCTCTAGATCCTAGATCCTAGATCCTAGAACCCCTCTAGATCTTAGGACCAATCCAGACTCAAATCAATCCCCACCTTTGATCAACACCAACCTCAAATCAATCCATACCTTTGATCAACTCCAACTTCAAATTAATCCCTACCCTTAATCAATTCAAATCTCAAACTTCATTCAATTCAAATCCAAATTAATTCAAGCTTCAAACACATCCAAACTTTGGCCCAATCAACTTGAGAATCCAAACTTCAATCTAGACTTTGATCCTACCTTTGATCTAGCTTTGACCCTATCCATTCATTAACAACCACCACATGATTGTAAATGATTTGGATACTTCAATATTAATCATTCAAACTTGAAATCCATTCCAAATCCAAAAATCTAGACTCAAATCCAAAGTCTTAAGACCCTGTCCTAAAGACCTTTTTCAAGGATTTTTTTGAACACTTCAAAACCCAGTCAAATGACCTCTGATTCAGAGTCTATCACTTGCAAAGTGATAAGACATGTCTCTGGAGGTTACCCTTCAAATTTGAACCCATTTGGAGTACTCTAACCCCATAAAATTAATCAAACTCCAAATGTTGCAAAACCTTCGAATATTTATAATTCATGCCACTAGGCCTTTCACCTAGTGGAATTTGACTTTGGATCCCCCTCCAAATCTTTTGATCCCTCCTAATACCTTGATATTGACTTGTTAAGAAATGATCTACATCTTTTTAGATTTAATTTGACCCAGAATTGACTTGAGACCAAAATGACCAAAATGCCCTTAAATGGGGATTTTTGGACTTTTGGCCTAAACTCAACTTGATTTGACTTATGAACCTTTGATATCTTCTTCAAATGTCATTCCAATAGATCCTAAATAACTTTAGGAACACATTGAACCCAAACTTACTCTTTGGTTTGACCAAGTTGACCAAGTCAACCATGGTTGACTAAATCAACCCTTTAACCCAACACTTGTCAATTTTAACCATTCTAGTGATTTTGAATCAATTCAACCCATCAAAATTGGTCAATTATACACCCTTGACTTCAAATTCCTTGGCATGATGTCTTGTAGCACTCTTGACCTCCTCATGCACATCCTAGTCACCATTGACTAGTCAACAAGTCAATGGGTCAAAAACAACCCTTGAAATGAGACCATAGCTTGGCCACCTCATCATCCCATAAAGCAAACCCTTTCTCCAAGCCAAAATCTCCTTTTTGACTGATGGGAATATGCTTTTTTCCTCCCTAATTGATCATTAAACAAGCTCTATTAACTAAGCCAAGCATTGGTTCATCCAAATGGGGAAAAAGGTGTGGTCCCTCTCCACATGGACCAAGAGATGTCACTCTCAACCACCAACCCTATTCCATAGCTTTGGGCAGCATAGGGGACACTTGGCACTCATCCAAAACTACTCCAAATCAAATCTCAACCATCCAATCCAAAAGCCAAAGTTAAAGTGGGGGAAAACTTGACCTAAAGGGGGCATCTTCATCATTCCCTTTGATATGATCAAAAGCTCCAAACTCCAGCAGCCCCCAACCTTCTAAGAGCTCCTCCTACACACTCCAGCACATTTCAAGTCCTTCCCAAGCTTTTCCCAACCATTTCCAAGCCTCAAATCACTATTTTAGTGAGGAGAGAGCATTCTAGAGAGAGAAAGAGGACTTTCAAATATAACTTTCGATCCCGAAAGATCCGGCTTTTGGAGTCTTCAACAACGTTGTAGAGAATTGCTGCAGCTTTCCAACAAGCCAAAAATCACAAAAATCCGACGGTTGGATTGTAAGTTATACTCATTTTAAGTTTAAATTTTAATTTGAAACTGTAGCAATTTTACAATGAATGGAGCCTCCAAACTCCAGGCATTGTAAGATCATATTGCCCTCTAGCTACCGTTCAAATTTCGTGCAATTTCGTCAAGTATTTTGAAAGATATAGGCATTTGAAATTTTTTAACTCTGGTTCAACCAGAGCCGTCCGATCGAGCCGTAACGCGATCGGACGGCCCATAATTGGCCACGTCGCCCCAAACCGCGCGGCCCTCCTCTGGGTGAAACACGGGTCCATCCGGGATCTGACACGTGGCATCATGCCACGCCGCCACGTCATCGCCAGCTGATTTGACCCAAATCTGAATAAAAAATACTTTAAATGCTTCAAATCTTTCAAAATTCACAGAAAATCGAGTTTTCCACCAAATTGGGCGTTCTTGGGCTCGTTGGAAAGATAATCGAATATAGTATTTATTAAAATTAAAATTATATTGTTTTGATTTCTGTATTGTGAGATATTTGAGTTTATGTGAATTTCATGTATCGCAATTCTCTCACAATCCAGTGATCAAATGAATCCCAAATTTTGGTGGATAATTATTGAGTATCTTAGACATGTTTCATAATTTTTCTAGGTTCAGATGCTCAATAGATTTCTGTGATATGAATTTTTAAGGTAAAGGGTCTATTTTGAACCCTAAACTTTGAAAATTCATAACTCCTTAGGGTTTTAATATTTTGCTGTGATATTTCTGTGGTATGATTGTATGTATGTCAGGGTTAGACACACCAAGTTTCATGCCTATTTAAATAGTAGAGACACCTAGGAAAAATAATTAAGGAAATGTCTAGAAAACTTAGAAAATTCATAGGGGATTGTACACAAACCCAATAGGGGTGAAACTTGAACATAGTAAACTTAGTGACATCATATACCTTAGGTTTAAATTTGAGTCAATTTGGAGGTCATTATGTTAGAAAATTAAGCATGTCAAATTTCAGCCCCTTTAAGGACTTAGAAAATTCAATAAATCATCATAAATTTATATTAATTCCAAAAAATACCCATAAGACCTCTAATCAACCATATTTCAACTCTTAATCATTGAAAATTGAAATTACTTTAATTTGACGTTAAAATCCATTTTAATTTAATTTTAATCAAAATCAATGTTTAATCCATTTTAATTAATTAAAAATTATTAAAAATCCCAAAAAATCTTTAAACACTTGCTGATCTCTCCTTAGATCATTTCAAATCTTTGGAGTTGATTTCAAGAAGTTTAAGACTCATTTGGGTTCAAATCATTAAAAGGGCCCTTAATTGAAATAATTTAATAATTCCAATAAATACCCAAACTTCCAAAATTCATAAATAATTGTAGAAAATTCTAAATCAATCAAACTCAGTGGCTAATGACTCTAATTAAAATCTAGTATTTTCCTAAAAATCCAAACCCTCAAAATCTGGTCAAAGTCAAAAAGTCAACATTTTGGTCAACTCTAAGTCAAAATCGGGTTAAAACTTCTAAAAATCATAACTTTTCATAGAAAACTCCAAATTGAGTGTGCCACCTGTCTAACAACTCATAATTAGGTCTAGTATTTATTAAAAATCTGAAACCCTTAAGATTAACTCTAATTTTAAAAGTCCATTTTTGACCCCTTTGTTAACACATCCGGATAACCTCTTAAAACCCATTAACCCTTTCAAACTCCAGAATTTTCTTAATAGGCTAATAAAATTCTCAACTAATCTATTAAAATCAGTAACTAACTCTCTTTAATATCAATCCACTCCTTTAATTCTAACAAATTTAAATAACTTAATCAACCCTGATTGCTGCTGCGTAACCCAGGCCTACGAGGCTATTAGCTTAGCCCCAAGGAAGGTGAAATAAACTTCACGGCCTCGGTGTGAAACAAAGGTAGTAATCAATTAACTTTTAAAATAAGTTTAATTAAAATTCTTAATTTATTAATACTTAAATCTTAACATTAACTCCCCTTTTAAGCCTTAACAAACCCAGACTTTTAGACAACTTCAACTAATAACCCACTTTAGGACCTACCCCAGCCACACGACCTTTTACACACACTTTAGATGATGTGCTAGGACAACCAACTCTAGATCTAGGTTAGGCCGGTGTTTACTTTACTGCTGTGTGCCGAATTTTTCGTAGTTTTCACTGCATGTTGTGGATGAAATTGCTTTGCTATGTCTGCTTACTTTTTCTGTACTCTGTGGATGGATTGATGTGTTTGGCGACTAGATTACCCTTAGGTTAGGTACGATCTGGATGTTGACACAGTTTTCTGCAGGTGGCCACGCTCATGCAGGGCAATATAAAAAGGGGGCAAATCATAAAAAAATGCATAAATATTATAAACTCTTTGCACAGGTGCTTCAGCTGCTAAAGCCCCCAAATCATAAAAAGAGCGTGGCCAGTGTGTTTACTTTTTTTTTGCTCATATACAACTGCTTGGGAATAACTGCTTTATATATATTAATTGCTTAGGATAACCCTGCAGGTGAGTCTAGATCTTTTATTTTGATATAAATGTAATTTGTGCAAGTGTCAAGTGTTGTGAAAGTTTATTTTGAATTGGGATACATAGATCCAAAGCTTGGATTCCAAAGAGGAAAGGATACCCCTTTAGGGAACACTCCTTTTCCATTTGGAAATCCAAATTTGGATCATACCTCTTCCTTACCCAAAGAGGAAAGAGTGGCCTTCCCCCTTAGAGGGAAGTGCCCTCTTGTCCATTTGGGTAATCCACTACGAAGATTTCAAGAAGATTGAAGAAAAGGAGTCCAAAGAAGAATGAAATTGAAGATTTGAAGATTTGAAGATTGAGAGTATCCCACTCAAAATAACTTGCGTCGTTACTAGGTTTAGAATCCGGGTTGTTGTCAGTGGTGCCCGGCCACTTTACTTTCTGCAATATTCTGGTTTGTAATAAGCAAGGAAATTCTGCCTATGGACATTTATTAATTAATTTATATTTGATGTGATGATTTGATTGCCTCTAGGATTACTTGTTTTTACTAGTTTTTTGGCGATTGCATGCCGCTCTTTGTTTTCGCCTGGATACGTGAGGCTCGTGAGGGTGTGAAACTTTTCTACTCATAATTTTAAAAGTCTAAAATTTTAGTGAGTCTAAACAACATAGAAAGATAACGAATCTAGGGAATTAGCCGGGGATCGACCCCGGGGTCGCATGCATATTTCTGCATTACTCTTTTCTTGCTTTAGACCCTTCCCCGCCTGCGGGTAGAGTCCGGATAGTCTGACCTATGAGGACGAGGTGCCGGACCTGGGGAAGTCGAGTCTTCTAAAAAATTATTTTATAAGCCTGTTTTTAAAATCTTCAAGCATATTTGATTTGAGGTTGTTAACCAGCATGCATTGCATTAGATACAAATTAAAGAGTCTAAATTTTAAATTCATAGTCCTTAGCATTTTATCACCCGACATAAGTTAAAGGGGCCAAATAGAAGAATCTCTAGATGTCGGCCCCAACTCTTCAAAAACTTTAATTACAACGTCCCTACCATTCTTTCATAAAAAGACCGGATTCATGTATTTTAAATCGATTAGGTGGTTAGCTGGCTCCCCAATCCAGGCCGGGGTAAGTCCAGACCTTGCACTGCATTAGTTAGGATCGGACGACTGTGGTCCAGTGTCCAAAATAGATTTAGGATCCGGGGCAGATCTTTGATTATAAGACCCCAAATTTCGGGAATATAGTCCCAAATTTCTAATAAAATACTTAACTCTAATTAAAGCTTCATTTCAATCCTAAAACATAAAGCCCAACACTTAGATTAAGTTGGGACACTTCCGGATGGTTCTGGAATCTCAAAGTGTCCCCTACCTCTTATCCTTTGACTCCGTTAATAACTGCTCAATTTTGATCCATTCCCTTTTGATTTTCCAATAATTCTATTCATACTTTGATATCACTCCTAGAAATTCTAACAAAATTTTGCCATTATTTTAATCGAGAGTTTTCGTAGGAGACCTCGTTTTCTTACGATGTAATTAACTACGAGGGCTTGCGCTCGTAGGAGATTTAGAACCACACACGCACCTGATTTTAAAAATTGATTTTTCAAAACTCAATTGGATTTCTTTGGGAAAATTTAAAATATTAGTGATCATTATTATCATATTCAAAGAATTATCATCGAATGATATTTTCTCCCTTCGGGGAGATACATCTTTCTTTAATAAGGCTTTGGATGTGAACCTAACGATCACACTTCTTGAATATTGTAGCTGGATATTCAGTTGAACCTCATTTTGACCCTTCGTGGCCATAAGAAGTTCTCTTTAGCATCCGGTCATAATATTCAAGATGAATTTCATAATTCTAAATCTGAACGCCGTTATGAAATTTTATGTTCGTCCTTCGGGGTGATATAATTTTTCTAACGGGATGATTCGATTTTAGAATTAGAATTAAATCTCAATTTTAAAGCTCCCAAAGAAAACTAATCTTTTCGAAACATGTTTTTAAAAATTCCACCAACAGTGGTGGAGCAAGCCCCTCGTGGCACCATCCTAGCGTACAAAATCAAATTTCGGGTTAGATAGCTTTTGCCGAATCCTTAGAGATTCTGGCAGACTATCTCCTTGACTAGCTCCCCTAGTTAGATGTGAGTCCCTGTGCTTTCTAGCTAGGTTAGTCGTTGAATACCCAGTATAAATCCGATCTGTTAGGAGTAGGTGTGAGTCCTTGTGCTTCCTACCTCCTTGAAAGTTCGTTAGGGATGTTAGACCCTCTTGAACTTAGTCCCAAGCTAATCAAGAGAGAAGTGAATTGAAAAACCTTAAAATCAAAGATAAAACTCCAACCAAAATCACCACAAACAAAGTGCGGAAAAAATAAATGCGGAAGCGATAATAAGAAAAAAACACACCGGATTTATAGTGGTTCGGTCAAACCTTGACCTACGTCCACTCCTTGGAGGCACCCTCCAAGTATTGCACTAACACAAGTGTCTCTCCTTTAGCCCCCACAGCTAGGCGGAGAAGCCCTTACAAAATCACTTCCACCTTCCCCGGTGCGGCGGAGTCGCCGGGTCCTTTGACACCAAAGGGATCTTCTTCTTTGGTGAACTTACCTCGAGACAAGCCTTGAATCTGATGGTACTAAGGTGCAAGTTCGCCGGAGCAACCGTGTGGATCCCCCACCACACTCCCTTGAGTTCCTCCCCCTCACAGGATCTTCTCCCTCTCAAACTCCACCCTTTCCTCTCTCCCTTTCAAGCTCTCTCTTCAAGTTTCCCCCACAAGAACGAAGCTACAATGGCTGCCAAAGACACTTACAAAGTGTCATGCCAAGCTTAAATAGAAGCTCTCAAAATGAGCTCATTAATGCAAGTTGCCGACATTATCGTCCAGGACAATAGGTATATCGTCCTGGCCGATCAGTACAAATTCAGCTCATCAGCCTGGGACGATTTGGGACGATCAGAAGAAAATTGGTTACATCGTCCTGGCCGATATCATGATCGTTCAGGCCGATTAGTTTAAAACCGATTTTAATCGTCCTGATCATCGCCCTGAATACAAGCTGTCTGATGTAGATCGTCCAGGCCATCGTCCTGGCCGATCATGCGATCGTCCCAGACGATGTGATCGTATCAATCAACCATTAATGCTTTCCAAAGATACCAGATCAATTTAGGCATAATTGATTTAGATCATCCTGGACGACAATAATATCGTCCTGGCCGATTTCCTAAAACAAAGAATTCCAAAACTGATTATGGCGGTTGATTCTTTCTGAATTGAGCAGATCGTCCTGGCCGATACAAGTATCATCCAGGCCGATCTGTTGACGGCTGCCTTAATGAGGATGCCCTAATTAGGGTTTCTGGTTTTGGACATATCGTCTAGGACGATATAAATATCGGCCCGGCCGATATTACCAAAAATAGAAATCTTTTAGGGAACAACAGGAGATCTTCCAAGTTACAAACCAACTGGTCCCATACCAAATACAACAGACTCAAGGAAGGAAAAAAGATTACAAACTGACTCAGACCTAGTCTACCCAAACTTGAGCTGGTTCCAAATTGCAGTCTAATCGTGTGAACCTGAAATGTTAGCACATAAGGCAATCGTAGAGAAATAAATGTTTGCTATCATCAAAATCATAAACCATAGATCCGCAACACTCCTAGGATCTCGACTGACTAAAGGTGGAATTAAGCCTGTTGGGCCCCACATAGTCCAGTCATTTTCTTTTCTTTAAGGTTAGGTATGAGTCCCAGAGCTTCCTTTCCTTAGGATTAGATCCACTAGTGATGGAGCAAGCTCCTCGTGGCACCATCCTAGTTTAAATACAAATTCGATCCTTTAGGAGTAGGTGTGAGTCCCCGTGCTTCCTATCTCCTAGGATCTCGACTAACTAGTAGTGGATTTAAGCCTCTTAGGCCCCACTATAGTTCAGTCACCTTCTCTTCCTTAGGGTTTAGGTTTCCTCCTTCCCTTAGGATTAGATCCACTAGTGGTAGAGTACACCCCTCGTGGCACTACCCGTATCAAACCCAAATTCGATCCTCTGTAGTTAGGATGTCTTCCTTGCTATACGATCACTCAATCTTCTTTTCCTTAAGGTTAGGTCTCCTCCTTCTCTTAGGATTAGATCAACTGGTGGTAGAGTACGCCCCTCGTGGCACTACCCTAGTATCAAACTCAAATTCGATCCTCAATAGTTAGGATTTCCTCCTTTCTATACGATCACTCAATCATCTAGGGTTAGGTCTTCCCTTTCCTTAGAACCAAAATCAAATTCAATCCTCTAGGGTTAGGTCATCCCTTTCCTTAGAACCAAAATCAAATTCAATCCTCTAGGGTTAGGACTTCCCTTCCCTTAGAACCAACATCAAACTCAATTCTCTAGGATTAGGACTTTTCCTTCCCTTAGAATCAAATCCAAATTCAATCTTCTAAGGTTAGGCGCCCTTTCCTTTAGAATCAAAACACTAATATGATCCTCTATAGTTAGGAATTCTGTCTGCCTATACGATCACCCAAATTTTCTTTCCTTTAGGGTTAGATATCTTCTTCCCTTAGGATTCGACTTACTAGTGGTAGAGTACGCCCTCCGTGGCACTACCCTAGTATAAATTTAAATCTTGATTCCCTAGGGATGAACTTTTCATTCCCTTAGGATCAAAATTTCAGACTTGACCTTTAAGTTCTATCAACGCCAATATGTGCAATAGAATTTTATTCTATTACACATATTGGGGGTCCATTTGTTGACCTCATTTTTGTATGAGGTCACTTGGATCAATCATGACCCTAAATCAATCTAATCTCTAAATCAATTCAAACTCTAGGATCCTCCTAGAATCTCAACCTTAGGATCTACCCAGATCTTAGAAATCTAAACCAAAATTCAATGCTAAAAGACCAAGTCCTAAAAGCCTTTTTCAGCAAATTTTCAAACACTTAAAAAACCAATCAAATGACCTCCGATTTAGAGTCTGTCAGTTGCATACTGATGGGACATGTCTCTGGAGGCAACCCTCCAAATTTGAGCCCATTCTGAGGTCTCTAACCCCAGAAACTAAATCAAAATCCAAAGGCTGTAAAACCTTCAAATATTTACAGCCTATACCACTAGACCTGTCATCATGAAGATTCTGACCATAGAGCCTTCACCAAAGCCTCTAGTCACTTTCAGACCATTAATCCTCATGTGTTGATCAATAAACTGAATTTTTATGGACTCATTTCAGCCTCCAGTGAGCATGAGCCCAAAATGACCAAAATACCCCTATGGGGGCTCAAATAGTGATTTCAAATCAAATGAACTCCAAATTGAATGCAACCACCTCCAGCAAATTTCAAATGTCATTTCAAACCTGTTGGATCCATTCCCAACCCCTGGGTCAACCTGGTTGACCAAGTCAACATGTTTGACCCAAGAGGCCCTTTAAGGGTCTAAACAGGTGTTTTGACCCAAATGACCCATTTAAACCCTGGAACCACCTCTACCAGACTCCAAATATTGTATCAAACCTGTCCAGACCTGACCCACACCCTAGGTCAACCTGGTTGACCCAATCAACCTAGGTTGACCAAGATCAACCCTTAAGCCCTTTCACCTTAAATTAAATTCCAAATGTATGCAAAATTCTGTCAAGCTCAGATGATCACTCCACTTAGTGATTCAAACTTGTTTGGACCTATGACCCAATCAATAATTGACTCAGTCAACTGAATCCAAGTCTGGTCAAATTTGACCTATTTTGCCCAAATCACCATACATAATCAAACCAATACCTCCATGCTCTTAATATTATTCCAATGTATGTCCCAAATACAATTGAATATATTATGAGTTTAACCATGGTCATATTGACCAAGTCAACAATCAAGATTGGGTCAAATCATCTTGAAACCCTTCCAAATCTCAACCATTTGATCCTAAGCCTTTAGGATCCTTCCAAAATGTCTCAAGGCCCTTCCCATCTACCACATCAGCTGCTTTGACAAGTTGACTGGTCAAACCAGTCAACAAATCTTCAAAACATCATTAGGTGATTAGGCCATTAAGTTAAAAACATCGCATTTAAGTCCCATTTAACTCCAGCTGCATGGACAGGCTCTAGAACATTCCTTGAGCCATTTTGAGCCCTTAGATCTAAATCCAAAGGCTCCCATTACTCCATGTGTCCAAGAGGGGACCAAAGAGGCTTTCCACCTCACTATCCTTGCACCCATCCTTGCCTGCTGCTCCCACCAACTCCCAGGGCACCTAGCAGTCATCCAAGGGCTAATCTAATCAATCCTAACCGTCCATTCTACCTGGAATCATTTTGAAAAGGAAAAACCCTAAAAAATACTCACATTCGAATCCCTACACTCTCTCACCCACCTAGAGCTCCTTCAGCCAAACTCTTTGTTCTTTTGAGCTCTACTGGACTTCCTTGACACTTCCCCACCCAAATCCCGCCGTTCAAAGCTGCCTCCGACGATCTTCCGACGAGCCTAATACTCAATCCGTCCAAGGCTTGTACCAAGCGATTCGTGGCGTGTCGGAGCGTGGATTCAACTGGGAACTTAATCGTGGGCAGTCTACAAGCTCAGAGAATCCAAAAACGGTTCAATCCGTCTATTAAATCAATGTAAATCTCTAAACCTAGCTTAGGACTCTTAGGTTAATTTAAAATTTTATTTAATGCGTTATTTTCCGTGAAATAAATTCCCCATCATTTCTGTTCACTTAGGATATCTAGATTTAAAATTTTAAACGTTTTGGTTAATCGGATCGAGCGAACGAGCCATAAAACACTTTCTGGGACGTTATCATCGCCTGGTTCAGGCGTTCGCGTTTCTGGACTGTTGATCTTTCAATCAACGGTTCAGCTTAAGCCATCCCGCGGTCTGATCCGACCGTGTGTGCGCTCTCTCGCTCAATCCATCGCCTGACTGCATCTGGACTGTCGGCTCATTACCGCGGGATCGATTTGATGCCGTCCGATCTCTCTCGATTGAGAGCAGACGGCGGAACTCAATCTCTACCGTCGAATAGATCTCGCGGACGATCGAACGGCGGAGGTCCGCTGCTGACTAGATCAAGTGAATACCGCGTGGACCTCCAGCCGCCGCCGGTAATGATTGGCGCGGTTACCAGACGAATGGGAAGCTTCCACGTGGCATCCCGTTACCAGATTAATTTAAAATGAGTTAGAATTTATTTTAAATTATTTTAAATTAAAAAAAAATGTTAGAAAAATTATTTTAAATTTTTTTTTTTAAAAATATGTTTTATATTATAAAATTATTATAGAATTAATTACTATATTTTTAAAATTAATATTAATTTAAGATATTACTTTTATTTTAAGTTATTTAAATATTAAATATTAAGTATTTTAAAATTAATATTTATTTAAATATAATTAAATATTTTTGAGATATTTAAATATTACATTTTAAATTATAGAATATTTTAAAATTCCAGCAATAATATTAATTTTTTTTTTACTTTAAATTAAAATGAAATTAGTTTAAGGTATATATATTTTATAACTTAGATATTTAAATATTAATTAATATTTAATTTAAATTACATTTAAATATTTTTGATGATTCAAATCAGATAATTAATAGTAATATCAAAATTTTGAAATATTAAGATTTTATTTAACTTGATTTAAGAATTATTTTAAGTACTAATCAATTTTAAAATTAATTTAAATGCTTTAATTGATTTAAAACTTCAAAATGTCAAGTAAATTCAATTTAAATCATTAAAATTCAAATAATATATCAATTTTTTTTAAGAAAATTAAGAATTTTAATTTAAAGATATTTTCAAAATTTATAACTCAATTTATTTTAATTAATTTCAATTAATTGAATGTCCTTAATATTTAATTAGTATTTAATTAAATATTATATTAAATATTTTGAAAAATTAAAAATTTTATTTTCAAATAACATCAAAATCAGTGGATCTCATAAGTTTAAAATTTTTATTTTTAGGTTTATAGGTTTATAAACACATATATTTTGAAATCTATTTTAAAATTATACATATTAAATCTTTAATATACTTGAGAGATCCTTTTGAAATCTTAAACATAGATTAGGCTTGATTGAATAGAAGTTTTTGGGGATCGATTAGTGAGTGATTATATTCTAATCATTCACTAATAAACATTTTGTTACCTTAATTATTATCACTCTTTGCATGTCTAGGTTATGCACCCACCACTTAGATTTAGGCTCTCCTAGATTTAGGATTTGCTTGGTGTGATTGCATATTGCTCATGTTAAGTTAAAGGTTAGAGAAACTTTGATTCGAACCTATAACGTAGGGACATTAAGGACAATAATTAAGGACTTATTTGTAGAAAACTTAGAATATTCTCGATAATTAGGATTCACCTCCTATTGACTCAAAAATTTGAACACTTGAACTTAGTGACATGTACAGCCACTAGAAGAATTTATACTGGTTTTAGAAATCATTAAGCCCCTTAATCGAATTTCCTAAGTTTAAGCCTTAATTAACCCTCAAAACCTCTAAAAAAATGCAATAAATCCAATTCAAATCCAAAAATTATGTGTAACCTCTCTAACTGACCAGTTTTGAATCCTCAACCAATGAAAAATAAAACAAAAATTATTTGACAGCAAATTAAGCCTTAGTTTAATTTTAAGAGAAATTGAATATTTAATTAATATAATTAATTAATAATTATTAAAAATTCCAAAAATTTCTCAAACACTTGGGAATCTTTCCTTAGGTCATTCCTGACCTTTGGAGCTGATTTCAAGGAGTTGGGATCTCATTTGGAGAAAAATCACAAAAAGGCCCTTTAATTAAACAATTTTGAAAATTCTAATAAATACATAAATTTCAAACCTTCATAACTAATTCAAGAAAAATCCAAATTGAACAAACTCACTTGCATTCAACTCATAATAATAACTAAGATTTATTAAAAATATCAAAATTCCAGAAAAGCATCAAATTCAAAAAGTCAACAAACCGGTCAACTATAGGTCAAAACTAGTTCAAAACTTCAAACCTTCATAAGAAAATGTAGAAAAATCTGATTTTAACGTACTTATTGTCTAACTGATTGTAGTAAGGTCTATTATTTTATTAAAATTTTAAATTCATAGAAAACATCCTTAAATAAAAAGTCAATTTTCAACCCTTTAATTAAATGATTAAAATATTCAAAAAAAATTCATTAAATTCAAAATTGTTTTAAAACTCCAGAAAATGTTAGTTTAATATTTAAAACACTCAACAAACCCTTTAAAATACAACAACCATCCTAAAGATAAAGTTTATTGGCTGGACTACTCCGGGCTACGGGGCTAAGTGTCCTAAGGAGGCTGGTTTCTCGAGCATGGTGGCACAACGTCACGAATCAATTAATGGCAAACTTAAATTAATCAACTTTAAAAATCAGCAACCAAACACGTTTAATTAAAATTCATTAAATTTTCAAACCTTAATCAAATCAAATCACTTAATTATATCGGGTACCACTGGGTAAACCAGGCCTACGAGGCTATTTACTTAGCCCCAAGGAAGGTGAAATAAACTTCACGGCCTTGGTGTGAAACAAAGGTGGTTTCCAACAAATAATTAATAATTAATTTTAAAAGATTCAAAATATTAATATTTAAATTCTAACTAAATTTCCTTTAAACCTTTTAACCAATCTAACATTAAATAACTTTAATTAATAATCCTATTTAGGACATATCAAAACCACACGACCTACCTCACACACTTTAGATGGTTTGCTAGGATCACCGACTCTAGTTTTAGGATAGGCCAATGTTTTACTTTCTGCAGTTATGTGCCGGGATTTTCGAGCTTTTTCTGCATGCTGTTTGCTAGTGTAGAATTGTTGTGTTTGTTTACTTACTTCATGCACTTTGTGATTGATTGTGCATTAGATTTACCCCTAGGTTAGGGACGAATTATATTTGTGCAGTCTTATGCAGGTGGCCATGCTCAATTTTTCATATTATAACTGCTTGGGATTGAATATATAACTTCTGATTATTAGGATAACCTTGCAGGATCGAGTCTAGATTTTCTATTTCAAATTAATATAATTTGATTGTATAAAGGTTGTAAAATACTTAAAATGATTTGAATTTGGGATATTTGATCCAATTTGAATTTCAAAGAGGTGAAGACATCCCTAAAGGGGAGAGTCTTCTTCCATTTGGAAGTTAAATTAGGATTCCTTTCAAATATCCAAAGAGGAAAGATAACACCCCGTTCAAGGGGGGGTTTCTTTCCATTTGGATATCCTGAACCGACGAATCAAGATGTTCGTGAGAAGATGAAGGATTGGACAACAAGAAGAATCCCAAATCTCAAAGTCATATACTTTAGGATTAGAAATACGGGTTGTAGTCAGTGGTGCCCGGCCACTTTAATTTTCTATAAATTCTGTGATGTAATAATAAGGGCACTTGCCTATGGACATTCAATTATGATTGATTTGTTTAATTTGATTGCGCATTAAAACTCCTACTTTTCTAGTCTTTTTTTATTTGCATGCCGTATTTGGTTTGACTTGGAATTTGAATTTAGGCTCTTAGGGGTCTGTCAAAAAATTCTTCTATTTTAATTAAATAAAATTTTTAAGATAAGATAGAAACTCTAAACGGTCCTAAGAAGTAAGCTCGGACTCGCCGAGGGTTTTCCATGCATTCATATTATACTTTCTCTACCTTGTTAGGCATCTCCCCGCTTGTGGGTTTTGGCAGACCACCTGGCCTATGAGGGTGCCGATTTGTCAAGGGGATGTTATGCAATCTCTAGGGAAAAACCTATTTTCTAAGCCAAAAATTTTTAAACTTCTACATACAAATTTTGCATTCAATTGAGTCAATTAGCATGCATCGCATTAGTAACAAATTAAAAATCGAGTCTAATATTTAATCGCATTTATTTAGACATCAAATACCTGACATAAGTCTAAGGGGTCAATTAAGGATCTGCTCTAGATGTCGACCCCATTCCTCTAAAATTTTCTAATTAATGTCCCTACCACTCGACAAAAAGGCCAGACTCATATTTTTAAAATCGTTTAGGTGGTTTAGCTGGCTCCCCAATCCAGGCCGGGGTAAGACCAGATTCGCATTGCATTAGCTAGGTTCGGGGCACTTTTAAGTGCCCAATTTAGACTTAGGTTCTGAGGCTGGCTCGGGCCATAAGACCTCCACTTTCGGGAATTGAATCCCAAATTTTTAATAAAATTGACCACTCAAACTAAAAATTTCTTTCAATCAAATATAAGCCTAACACTTAGGATAGATTGAGGTGTTTCTGAAGTAATTCAGAATCTGAAAACACCTCCTACTTTTTGTCCTTTGACTCCAAAAATAAGTCTTCAATTTTGAACCAATCCCATTTGAAATTCCTACCATTTTCTTCCTTTGATATCAAACTTTGAAAATCATAAATAAAATTTATATCGCTATTTTAATCGAGAGTTTTCATAGAAAATTTTTACTTTTCCTACGATGTAATTAACTACGAGGGCTTGCGCTCGTAGGAGATTTAGAAACCCAGATCTAATTTTCAAAATTGAAATTTTAAAAATCTTTAATTAATTATTTTTGGGAAAATCCAACGATCATTATCGTCATTTTCAAACGATCGATAATGATTGATATTTTCTTTCTTCGGAGAGATATATCAATTATTATCGTAATTTTGATTATGAAATTAATGATCTTCAATCCATATTAGCTTAGTCAAATACTCGATTAAATCCTATTTTGATCTTTCGAGGTCAAATACGATTCTTCTTGGATTTGACTACGGTAATAAGAATAAAGTTAAAGTTTTGTAATCTGAACCAATTAGTGAATGATATCTTCGCCTTTTTGAGATGATATATCATTCCTAATCCTGAGTTCCATTACAGAATTAGAATTCAAAATTTAAATCTTCCCAAAGATAATTAAATATTTTTCAAAAATTATATATACATAAATATTTTTTAATCAAAATAAAAAAAACAAGGAACAACAGGAGATCTTCCAAGTTCCAAAAATACTTATAGGGAACAACAGGAGATCTTCCAAGTTACAAACCAACTGGTCCCATACCAAATACAACAGACTCAAGAAAGAAAAAAAGATTACAAACTGACTCAGACCTAGTCTTCCCAATCTTGAGCTGGTTCCAAATTGCAGTCTGATCGTGTGGACCTGAAACGTTAGCACATAAGGCAATCGTAGAGAAATAAATGTTTGCTATCATCAAAATCATAAACCAAAGATCCGCAATAATCTCCCACTTTTTGATGATGGCAAACAATTTAATTTGAATTTTTAAAAGAAAGCAATTTCTCCTAATCTCCCCCTCACTAGAATAACACTTTTAAAAAAAATAGGGGAGATGAAAATATTTTTGTTGTTTTTAATTTTTTGAAAACAATACAAAAATTCAACAATACGTTCTCCCCCTTTGACATTATCAAAAAGAGAGGAAAAACCAAAACAATATTCTTAAAATGAGAAAGTTACCTCTTGGTTTTAATAAAAAATTTAGTAGAAATGGATTGACAGCGCATAATCCAGAAAAGGTTAGAAACTCAGAGATTGATAATCCAAACTCAAGTTCTTTAAAAAGGCTCAAAAACTTTTTAATTCAGTATCTAAATCATCATAAAATAAATTAGAGGAAGAAACAATCATTTTTTCAAAAAACTCCTTCCATAAAATCTATCTAATAGAAGATCAATGCACGAATTTTTGAATCAAGAATCAAGATTTTCAAACTCAAGTATCGAAAGTATCAAGGGTTTTCTTAAGTTTTTAAGAAGTACAAGAATGGTAAGCATTAACTTTTGTGGGCTCATTTTATGCCTCTTGACAATTGGTTGGCGCACTGCGCATCTTTTGATACACTTTGTGTATTCTATATTTTCAATTTGGCGTATTTGTGCATCTTTTATTTTTGGCATCATTGGCCAATTTTTTTTTTTTTTTGAATATGCTTCCTTTCTTAAATCTTAAAAACAAAGGAAAACTCATCTTAGTGACAAATCGAATTTCTTGATTAAGTAAATTATGAGTTAGATTCAAAGACTTGCAAAAGATTCCTATGTGATAAATAAAATGTAGGAAGAGAAAGGAAAATTTTTTTTTTTCAAAAACTAATTTAAAAGATGAAAGAGATTTTAAATTAAAAGTAGGATAACCTCTTTTAGAAAACAGAGATTGAGAAAAAAAAATGAGTTTTCTTCCTTCGACTGTTTTAGAGAAGTCAAACACAACTTACCAGAGATTTTTAAGAAAAATAGGAAGTAGATTTTTCATTTCTAGAAAAGTGAGTATGTGTGTTGATCAGATAAAAAATTTTCATGAAAGAAAAAATTTCAAGAAAACTAAACAAAATAAAAGAAAAGAAAAACACAAAAACACAACCAAAAAAAAAAAACATGAAAGGCTCTTAACCATTATCTCTCTCCTGGTCCGATGCTTCAGAGACCAAATCTGCCCATGAGATTTTTTGCCTTTCATTATTTCCCCAGTTTAAATTTTGCAATGTAAGCTCTCTAACCCCTAAAAATCCATTGAACTCCAAAGGCTGTAATATCATTAAATATTAATAGTTCATGCCACTGGATCTTACATATGTGGAATTTAACCTTAGTACCCTCCCTAAAACTCTTTGTCTTGTTCATTATCATCCTAATAATGTATTGAACAAGCACGAAGACATTGATGGGCCATGGTTGACCTTTCTTGATCATAAGGCAACTTGAATTTCAAACCCCAAACAACTTGTGAAACTAAATTTTCCCTTAAACCTCAACATAGCTCATTCAAACCAAAGATTGAAACCTCATCTAATGAATTACTAACATCATTTGGGATATATTGAACCTAGACCCAAGTCTTGATTAACCAAGTCAACCTAATTTGACTAAATGAACCATAAGCCATTCAAACATGCATTTTATGAAAGAGTACCTCGCAGTTATATGGGACCACCTCCATTAATTTCAAAAAATCAATTTTAACTTGTTGGAACTTACCCCAATCCTTGGTCAAACCTGACTGACCAAGTCAACCATGTTTGACCAATAAACCCTATGTTACAACTTAGTTTTCAAAACTATATTTTTATATCACATGTGTTTTTAATGATCCAAAATCTTTTTATGTAGATTACTATTCTCCTAACATATATTGGAAATTTTTTTTGTGTTATTTGTGTGTACTAACTTTTCAGGAAAATTATACTCCAGACTGCTGAAGACTTCAATACATATTAGATTAGGGTTATTATAATTGATGTCTGTATTTTTCCTATTTTTCTTGAGTTTGAGAGAGTGTAATATATTTTGGCTGGCTAAGAAATATTCCATCCTCTTTTAGCTTTATACTAAAACTAAAAAAGTAACTCAAATCTCAATCAAACTTATTTTAAATTCACTACTCATTATTTTTAAACAAATCATCACAAAGATTTTTATTGGTGAATCTAAATAAGATATCATTAACATATATTTAAACAATGAGTATATCATCTCCTACCTTTTTTAAAAAGCGAGTGGTATCCACACTTACTTTAACAAATGATCCTTCTAGTAGGAATATGTTAGCCTCTCATACGAAGCCCTAAGTGTCTATTTTAGTCGATACATTACCTTTTTCAATTTAAACATATGATTAAGAGATTTTGAATTTTCAAAACCTTGAGGTTACTCAATATAAATATTCTTTTGTATCACCCATTAAGAAAGACACTCTTAACATTTATTTGAAATAATTTAAAACCTTTAAAATATATATTGTCTAGTAACACTCTTATCACTTCAAGTCTAGCTACTAGGGCAATAGTTTCTTCAAAATCAATTCCTTCAATTTGATTATACCCCTTGGCCACAAGTCTTGCTTTATTTCTAACCAATTCACCTGAATCATTCTTTTTTTTTTTAACACCCACTTAGTTCAAACAACACTTTAATATTTAGACCTTTTATTTAATTCCCAAATATCATTTCTAATAAATTGATTCAATTCTTCTTGGATGACCAAAATCAAAATTCTATTAGAAAGTCTTTGATTTATGCTAGTTGGTTCAATCATTGAAATAAAATCTGAGTGGTTCACTTCTTTGCTAAGTCCATACCTAGTTCAAACACCTTTACTAGGTTCACATAAAATCAATTATTTAGGATAACTTTTAGAAGATTTCCATTCTATAGGCAATGCATTTTCTGTTTCAACATTCTCTTCAAGATTTTTTTTTTTAATTCCTTGGGAGATCTCTTCAATATGTTCTTTCTCCTTCCTTGGCTCTTCATAAATAAAAGATTCATAAAAAACTACATGTGTGGTCTCCTTAACTACCAAAGTTCTCTTAATTAAAAACTCTATAGGATTTATCAACAATAGAATATCCTAGAAAAATTCCTTCATTATATTTAAGATCAAATTTTCCTAAAAGAGTTTTACCATTATTATGATTGAACACCTTAAATCCAAAGACATATAAACGTGAAAGGTTAGGTGTTCTCCCCTTAAGAAGTTCATAGGGTGTATTATTCAACTTAGATCTAATGTTCACACTATTCAGAACATAACAAGCCATACTTACTACTTTAGTCCAAAATTAATTCAGTAGTGAATATTCAGCGAGAATGGCTCTAGTGGCTTCCATCAAAGTTCCATTCTTTCTTTAATAACCCCATTCCGCTGAGGGTCCTAGGTGCTGAAAAGTTGTAATCAATTCCTTGCTCTTTATAAAAATCTTCAAATTTTTCAGTTTTAAACTCTTCTCCATGATCACTTTTAACTTGATAGAATTTCACACCCTAGCTTCCTCTGAATCTAAGTAAAAAAATTTCTAAATTCATCAAATGATTCACTCTTATGTGATAAAGATTTAACCCAAGTGAATCTTGAATAATCATCAACGATTACATATCCAAAAACTTTTCCTCCTAGACTTATAGTGTTAACTGGTCCAAAAAGATTAATGTGTAGAATTTCTAAGGGTTTGCTAGTTTTAAGTTCTTTAATTAAATGAAAGGAGGCCTTAACCTATTTTCCTAATTTACATGCATAACACATGCGACCTTATTGAAGTCTAATTTGGGTATATCTGTAACTAATTCTTTATGGGTAATCTTCCTAAGATTTTTCATGCTTGCATGACAGAGTCTTATATGCCATAACTATGATTCACGAGTAATAATTTTGAGGCAAAAAGTATTAGAAAATTTAACATAATTTAAATAAAGCATGTATACATTATTTATTCTTTTTTCATGCAACACATCAGTTCTATTTTGGCTTATAATCCAACTTATTGGTAAAAGTTTAATGTTAAAACCTTTATAAGAAAGCTGACTAATACTTAACAAGTTATGTTTTAAGCCTTCAACCAATAATACATTCTCAATAAAAAAATATTTTTGTTGCCAATCTTACCTATATCTACTACTCTTCTAGTGGTATTATCTCTAAGTGTCACTTATGAACCCAACTGAATTTGGGTTCACATCTTGAAAATGAAAAAAATAGAAGCATGCTTGATATATGCAATTTTTTCTTGCCCTTCCTAACATTAATTTTCTCCTCAACTTTCCCCTTGTCAAGATTAGCTTTGAGATTCAAATAATCAATTTTAATATGTTTAGGCTTTTTACATTCATAAAAATGATTTTATTAGAAAGTTTTGCTTTCTTGTAGAACTAACCATTGCTCCACTACCGACATCTCCATTGCTTTTTTCTTAGGAAACTTTTGAATTACCTCATCATGAATACAATATATTCTTCATCCTCAGCCAGTAATTGATTACTTTTTGAATCATCCACTTTCAATTGTGATATTATTATCCTTCTGCTTGTCATCTACATCAATCTGTCTTTGAGTCATTCCTTACTTGTAAGCTATCAATGATCCAAATAGATTATCAATAGAATATATATTTAGGTCTTTTGTCTTAGTTGTGACAGTCATCTTTACATCATAAGAAGTAGGTAAACAATATAGGATTTTATTAACTTTTTTTTGAATTAGTTAGTCCCTTACCTAAAACATGAAATAAGGCAACTATATGAGTAAAATGTGCATATATGTTAGAGACTGTCTCATTTGATTTCATGCAAAAAAGTTCATTATCATGTAATAAAATATTTAATCTGTATTGTTTCACCTCATTAGTTCCTTCATACGTTATACAAAGTCTATCCCAAATTTCTTTTCCAATTTTATAGGTTGAAATACACATGTAATCCTCAAATTTCAAGGCATAGAAAAAACTATTTAAATATTTTATGTTTAATGGAGCTAAGTCTTTTTCCTCTAATTTTCAATAAGTAAAGGTGTTTCAATCCTAATGCCATCAATAAGTTTAGTGGGTCTAGTGTAACCTCCTTATACTAAAATCCATATGTGATAGTCAAGTGATTACAGAAAAGTAGACATGTGAGTTTTCCAAAAGTCGAAAGGAATGTTATCAAATAGTGGTGGTCTAGTGATCGAGTATCCTTCTGGAGTGTTCTGGTTTCAAAAAGTTGGCATGATCATTTTTCTAAAAAGTAATATAAACCTTAATTTTTGAATTAGGCTCTAATACCAATTAAAAGTTTGTGCAGGTTGTTAGACCTAATAGAACTGTCCCAAGGCTAACCTGAGGGAGGTGTATTAGTAATTTTAAAAAATCTGTTGGATTTAAGAAAATCATTTTAAGAAATTTTACACAAAGATATATTTTCACAAAATATTTTTTAACTACAAAAATATAAAGTGCAGAAAATAAAAATGCAATAAAAAGTAAAAGAATAGAATAACAACAAATTTAATAGTGGTTCGATTCAACTAGACCTACGTCCACTCCATGGAGACTCCTTCTTTAGGTATTGCACTAAATACAATTGACACTCCTTTTCTCCCATATAAGGCAAAGAAACCCTTACAAAATCTCTATTCCACCAACCCGGTGTGCTAGAGAATTGTTTTCCTTTTTCACCCTCTTACTGAAGGCAGAGTACCGTCATCCTTTTTCACCCTCCTCGTGAAGGTAGAGTACCATCATCCTTTTTCACCTTGCATGATTATGAACTTTTTTACATGAAATCTAATGAAAACATCTTAGACATGAACACTAGGTTTACTCAAATAGTAACATCTTTACATGCTCTAGGTAGAGAACTTTTAAACTCTTAGAAAGTTAATAATATTTTACATTATCGATCTAGCCACTATGATGCCAAAGTTACTGTAATATATGAGTCTAAGGATTTAAATGTTTATTGTATTAATAACCTAATTAGCTCACTCATTACGTATGAGTAAAGTGTGAGTCAAAGGCTTTTGGATGCAAGAAAAATAAGAAGAAAATTGTGGCATTAAAAGTCAATGACTTTGAAAGTGATAGATATGCATCTAAGGAGAACAATGACATAGCATTGATGACCAAGCAATTCAAGAGCTTTCTGAAGAGAAAGCAAAGACAAAGGTTTTCTTTGATATTATATATTATGATTATAGGAAACCAAGTCACCTAGAGTTGGATTTCCCCAACTTAAAAGTTCACCCAATCAAGGAAAAAGGGTGAGGAGAAGCTTAAGATTAAAAAGGGGAAACAAAGGTTGCGAAAGGCCTTTTGCGTAGACTCTGCTTCAGACTCAGAAGAACTAAAAGCAGAGGAGGAGGTAACAAATCTATGCCTTATGGAAAATGATACTCTTGATTTTTCTAATCAGGATGAGATATTTAAGCTTTCATATGATAAATTATTTAAAGTTTCTAAGAAAATTCATGATGTATATAGAAAGTTAAAGAAAATGCATGCTAGCTTAAATGTTAAATTTTCTGTGTTTTAAAAAGAGCATGACATTCTTAGGGTTGATCATTCTAGTTTAGATAAAGATCATGCTTCCTTGATGATTTTGATAATATAAATAAGAACTAGATTGAGTAAACAAAAGAGCATGAATCCTTAAAATCCAAGCATCTTGAGTTAGAAGATTTATACAAATAATTAAAAGTATTTGCATCTTTACTAGAACATAATGAAGATACATTAATGCTTGAAGTTAAAAGTTTTGAAAGCATCAATAAGTTCTTGAGAAATTTTTTTTTTGTACTTCAAAATAATAGACTACCATTTTTACTAGCATAATGGACTAACCCTTAAACACAACATGCTTCATCTCATACCACTATGAAGAAGCACAACACCCCACATAGATTGGTAAATCCATTCCCAGGTGTTGGGTGCAATTCTTTTGACATGCTAGATCATGTAGCCTACACATGCATAATATACCAAATAACACATTTACTGTAGAGGCCAAAATTATTTGGATCATAGAATAACATGCATGCAAATAATTCATTAAAACATAAAGTGGAACCCAAACTCACTTTGGTTCCCAAAACTCACCCATGAAAGGATTTGTAGGGGTGCTCTCATAAAAGGCCTAGTAAGAGAATATCATACCTGGATATCATATACTCTCGACATATAAATGGAGATATAAAGCTATGTATCATGCTAGAGGCCAGGGTAAGAGGTAAGATAACACTGGGTGACAACACCATCAGAAAAGTTGTGGGCTTAGATATGATTGTCAACTCTAAAAATTTCATCATTAAAAATGTATTAATGGTAGATGGACTAAAACCCAACCTATTAAGTATTAGCCAATTATGTGATATATGATTTGATTTTAACTTTTTATCTACTAAATGTTTAATTAGCTTAAATGGTAGACTTGATTTACAAGGAAAAAGGATAAAAAATGTTTACATGGTTGATTTAAACTATGTTGAATATTAAAATTCTTTATGTTACAAAATTATTGATCATTAATCATGGCTATGACATAAACAACTATGCCATGCAAGTATGAAACACTAAGAAAGACAAATGAAAAAGACATAGTTAGAGGCATACCTAAATTAAATTTCTCTAAGGACCACCTCTATGATGCTTGCTAGCTTAGAAAATAAATCAAATCCTCATTCCATTCCATTTAGAAAATCACCACTTGTAAACCCCTAATAATCCTTCATATGGACCAGTTTGGACTATTAGCACTGCCATCTTATGTGGGAAAACCTATGGGTATGTGATTGTTTATGATTACTCTAGATTACCCAGGTTAGGTTTTTATCATATAATAATGAATCATTTGAGAAATTTAGAACATTGTTTATATGGATACAGAAGAAATTAGGATGTGAAATGTCTACTATTCATAATGGTTATGGTATAGAATTCGAAATTGAAAAGCTTTAATCTTTTTGTAAGGATGTAAGGATAAAGCATAAATGTTTTGCCTAGATATGTTTGGGTAGAAGAAGTGAATACTAATTGTTATATGTTGAATAGGGTCAATGTTAGATCCAAACTAAATAAGACACCCTATGAGCTCCTTAAGCGTAGAACACCCAATATCTTTCATTTACATGTCTTTAGGTGTAGATGTTTTGTTCTCATCAATAGTAAATCTCCTTCAAGAAATTTTAACCCCAAATCTAATCAATACATCTTTATAGGTTATTCATCTATAGTTAAAGCCTATAGAGTTTTCAATAAGAGAAAGTTAGTGGTAGAGGAATCCATCCATGTAGTGTTTGATGAATCTGATAGAATTGTTGAGCCTAAGTTAGAAGAAGAAGAGAAAGAGGTCACCCAAGGAATAGAATATATTGACATATAAAATAAAGTAGAGCCTCAAAATCCATTGCTTAAATATTGGAGATATTCATCTAGCCATCCTAGAAAGCTTATGTTAGGAGATCCATTAATTGGATTTACCACTAGGCATAGACTTCGGAAGGAGGTTAGTCATTTTGTATTCATGTCTATGGTAGAACTCATTAGTATAGATCAAACCCTATTTGATGAATTATGGATCCTAGCTATACAAGAAGAGTTGAATAATTTATTAGGAATAATGTTTGGGAGTTGGTTAGTAGACCTAAAGAACATAGTGTTATAAGAACCAAATGGGTGTTCAAGAATAAGATAAATGACTATGAAGTATAGATTAGGAATATGGCTAGGTTAGTTTTGAAGTGGTATAATTAAGTAGAAGAGATTAACTTTAAGAAGACCATTACCCCTATAGCCAAGTTAAGCTATGTATTATTAAACATTACTTACTTTAGAGAATTCAAGTTGTATTAAATGGATGTAAAAAGTGCCTTTTTAAATGAGGTGATTAAGGAAAATGTATATGTAGAATAACCCACAGGGTTTGAAAATTCAAGTTGTGCTAATCATGTTTATACATTAAAAAAAGGAATTATATAAATTGAAGCAAGCATCTAGAGCTTCATATGAGAGGCTAAGCACTTTTCTCCTAGATAAACACAGCTTCTAAAGAAAATTGGAGATGATTTGCTCATTATTCAAATTAATGTGGATGATATATTGTTTAAATCAACCAATAAAAATTTGTGTGATGAATTTAAAAAAATAAAGAGTGAGGAATTTGAGATGAGTATAATAGAAGAGCTCACTTACTTTCTTGGATTTAGGATGCTGTACAGTAGGAAATGCATCCAAGTTAGGGTTTGGGGAGACGAGGTCGTGCTCCGTTCTCAAACTTTTTATGTCCCACGACAACTTTTCCCATCCTGAAGTAGACTCTTGATTTCATTACTTTCCGCTGTTTGAGGGTAAGAGAAAGATGTAAATGCCTTGCAAAATACATTGTATCTTCTTCTTGCTCGCAAAGTTTAGCACTTCATACATTTCTATGCACAAGACCACTTGATCAGTATTTTGATGAATTGATGGAAAGAATAATTTCAGAAAAAGAGGCGATGATGAAAATCTGCCTTGGTGGAGATGGTGACAAGGGCTTGCGATATACTTCTTGAAGCTGTAGAGAAAAAAGAAAGCACTTCATAAATCTAAGCAGGTTCTTCAATCTAAGTAGGCATAGTCAATGATGGAGGTCTTATGTACTCTTCCTCCTCCTTGGGTGGTTGGATTATAACCAGATTAGGTAAAGGAGTGATCGGCCCCTGCTTGCCTTTGTGATCCCAGTCAAGCATAAATCATAATCTTTACTATATCATGTTAGCAAGATCGGAATAGAAAAAGTGTGTTTATTATGAAATAATAAAAAAGTTATTATTAATTTTTAGTGTATTTTAAAGTATGATATTACATTGTAAAATATACATATATAGTACTTTGATATTTAAAAGTCATAAAATAATTCATAAAGTGGAAACATTTTTAATGTAGAATGTTAGTTTGATATCATATAAATTTACAAAAATATTGATATTTAAGCAAGTTTATTTCATAACAATATATGTAAGGTTATAAATGTAATTTGTTCCGATACAGAAGCTCGATAATTGTACTTCCCAAACAAAATATATTACTTTCTATACAGTAACTCAGAACTCAACTTTTTGTACATCAACTTCTCAACCTGCTTTACCGATAGATGCAGTCATCCCAAATGAAGCCTTAGTGTGAGACAAAGGGATGATGGAACTTTCCTTAGTTAGAAAAAGTATATCATGGATATTCTAATGAAATATGAGATGAAAAATATTAAGGCTATGAATACACCCATGAGCTCTAATAGACAAGGATGAAAATGGAAAATTAGAAGGCCCATGTTTTATGTGACCAAACCATCTAAGGTGACTCTCTCTAATCTTATCTTCCATTGGAGCTACTCCAACCTTTTCATGAATATGCTCTCATATCCTATCTCTTGGGTAAAGCCTCTCATCCACCTGAGAATCCTCATATCTACAACCTTTAACTTAGTATTATGCTTCTCTTTTAATGGCCAACATTTGGCACCATATAGCATTGCATGTCTCACCACCATCTCATAGAATTTTCCCTTGAGTTTGAGGGGGACATTTCTTTCAAACAACAAGCCCGATGCATTCCTCCACTTCAACAATTCAACTTGAATTTTGCTGATAATATTCCCATCTATTTCACCATTACTTTGAAAAATAGATCCAAGATATCTAAAATATGTACTCTTATTAATAACTTGATCACCCCACATCACAATCCCATCACTAGGTCTATTACTACTAAAATTACACTCCATATATTTCATTTTAGATCTACTCAATCGTACTGTACGATATGTTAAAACATATAAGTAGGGAGGGATTTCAGAAGGTTTATTTATCCAAAAAGTTCTATTTCTTTTTCCCTTTGAGTTATGCTTTCAACTCTCCAAATGGTCGATAGAAAATGTGCTCGTCAACTACTCCAACGATGTTCTCCTCATCATCTTTCTAATGATTGTTTCCAGACAGTAGATGATAAAGAAGCCTATCATATATATAGGGAAGCCCAAATTTCCCCACAATGCCTTCTTGACTAGTCCATTCTTAGTTTCCAGGTAATAATCTTCGTTAATTGCACCCTCCAATTTTTACTTACCCTAACATTCCCTTTTAATTCCAAGCTTCTTTATGATTTTTTTTGCAAGTCTATGAGTATCTACAAGTTTTTCCTCCATGACTTCATATGTCTGTTGTTGATTCGTAGAAATCACTAAGCAAGATTTGGCTTATTACCTCCACATACCAACTAAAAGGGTTTAACCCCATATTCTATCATCTAGGGGAGACTACACCTTGACCACTATAAACCAAGTTATTAGGAATACTCCTCTAAACCATCATCAGCAACCTGTCCAATTCCTAAATTAAAATTCTTATATAATACATCATGTTCTCTGAACTTTTATTCTCCCTAAAGTTGAGATAGGGTAAATATCAGTCCTTTCTTATATGCAGTCACCTACTTTATCATTTCTAACACTGCTTTTGATGAATCCATAATGATAAATTTTTATCTACACAACCCTAATTCTCTCCACTCATGCTCAACTCATCATAAGCACAATTTTGCATTAGGCCACCTAATGCTTATGTGATGGAACAAAAATATCAAACTACATACTCCACATCAGCAAAAAAATCCTATATTTTACTTTAATGAATCTTTCCATGTCTTATTATATCATTACCAATGGGATTAACCCAAAGAAGAGCCAAATTTTGATGAGAAAGAGGAGTTAGTTTAGCATCGGCACTAGCATCAATATAAGCACCAGCACCAACACAACCACATGAATACCATCCTTATTTTTATGAGGTGCTGCTAGAACGCTTGGATTGATTAGAGGCTTGACTAAATTGCCATATTCAACAACAACAATAGCATAATACATACATGACATGGTTTAGTGAGCAATTTAACACTATTTATTACTATTTTCAACCACCACCACCTCCACTACCACCTAATCAGGGTTCCTACTTTTAGGAGTGATTTTTTTTGGAGTCTTTATGTTATTCTATTATATAGTCTTTGTTCTATTTATTCTTTTGTCCTTCTTTCCTTTTTGGTGATGTCAAAAAGGGAGTAGTAGTTGGTTATTTTCTATGGTTTACTTTGTAATATGTTTTATTTAAAAAAAAAACACATAAAATTTCTTGTGTGTCCATCTATATTTCATACTAAAAAAAAAATAAAAATAAAAAATGAAAAAAATACTTTCCCATATTTTTAAAAATATATCATCTAGTAAGGGGGAGGTTAGGAGAAATATATGCTGTTGCATTTTCAACAAAAAATTATTGCCATCATAAAAATGGTGGAGATTATTACAATCAAGGATCCTGAGATTATGATTTTATTGATAATAAATATTTTTGACTGTATTTTTATTCTCCTATTATTATATATTGCTTATATATTTTTGTGTGTATTAATATTTCAGGTACATCATACACTTTGCAAGAGGATTCAAGGATTAAGTTTGGCATGAATCGGATGATAAAGAGACTGTAATCTTTATTCCTTTTTGGTTATTTTTCTTTAGTCATAGTACTATAAAAGCTGCATGCTATACTGGCGACCTTACACAAAAATAAGTTTTACAATTTTGAACTAATTATACTATACAATCAAATGCTTTTAAATGAGATAAAATGACTAATTTTTTAAATTAATTTTCTTTGAACAAGTCACACTATACTATCAAGATCATATTGTATGATTTGTTGAAAATAGAAATCCTTTTTGCCAATCAAAATTAAGTAAGTTTCTCATATTTTGATTTTTGAACTGATCATTTTGTACGATCACATTCGTATAATACAATACTTAAAAACTTGCTCAATTAAAACCATGGAATTAGTTAATCAAATCAAGGGTTAATTAATATAGGCGATTGTAATGTACAATCTTTAGATCATGCAGTACAAATAATGTTCATCCCAGAAATCATCTTGGGTAAACCCTTAATTTTTTCTCTAATTATATCATATGATGTATATCTTCTCGATGATGGGCAAAGACAATTTTTTATCATCCCAACAATTATCATATATGATCACATAATAATTGAACGAATTTTATCATACGATCTGTTAATTTACCTCAATGCTAGATCAGGAAACTATTACACTAGAGCTGTTGCATATCTGATTTCAAAGAAAAAGAATTTTGATGACAGTAAACACTTCTGTTTCTCTATGACTGCCTTGCCTACTAACATTTCAGGTCTACAAGATCAAGACTGTAATTTGAACTAGCTCAAGATTGGGTAGACTAGGTCTGAGTCAGTTTGTAATTTTTTCCCTTTTCTTGAGTTTATTATAAATAATGTGATTCCTGATGCTAAGTAACCATGCACACACATACTTTGGGAGAATTTCTAACTATTTCATAGTGTTTACTATTTTTGGTAACATCATCTGGGATGATTCATAAATCATCATAGACGATCTGTTCAAAAATAAAAACCCTAATTAGGGCATCCTAGTTAAGGCAGCCATCATTAAGTACATCATCCTGGATGATATTCATATCGGCCAAGATGATAGGCTCAAATTAAAAAGAATCAACCTCAAGATCTATTTAGGTATTCTTTATTTTTGAACATAATCTAGGACGATGCAGTAAAATTATGCCTAAATTAATCTGGTAATTAATAAAAACAATTAAGATTTAATTACATAATCACATCATCCTGGACGATCACAGGATGATTGACATTGGTCAGCTTCTATTCAGGGTGATGCTCTGGATGATTTTCACAGATTTGAACTAATCATCTAGGACGATCATGAGATCGGCCTAGATGATCAAGCTATTTTTTCATCATCTAGACATCCTCTCAAAGCGATTATCATGATGATATTTAAGGATTTATACTGAATGTACAGGACTATATTATATTAGCCTGGATGATATGAATAAAAATCTTCTGATTGTTCTAAACTGTCCGGGCTGATTGAGCAAAATTTACGCTGATCATCCAGAATGATGTCCATATTATCCTAGATGATAAAGTTAGTTTGTATAAAATAAGAGCTATTCCAAAACTCTTCTATTTAAGAGCTTGTTTTATCTAAGAGCTTATCTTTTGCTACTGTTCTAACTTGAGAGAGCCAAGAGGAGAGGGAGAGCAAGGGAAAGATAGAGAGGATCTTGTGAGGGGGAGTTTGTGAGAGAGTTCACAAAGGTTGCTCCAAGCAAGGATCTGTCATCATCTTCTCCAGTCGTCATCCTTAGTTCCTTGGGGGTTCTAGAGAGGTAAACTTCAGCATCTGATCAAGGTTCTTTGCTTGCTTCAGGAGGAAGCAAAAAGAGTTAGGTTCATTGTCTGCTTCTGGAGGAAACAAAAGGAGTTGGGTTCTCTGCCTCACTTGGGTTTGTGCAAAGGAGGTTTGTATGCCTTGCTATGGGGGCAAAAGGAGAGATACTGAGTTTACTGCAGTACTTTGAGGGTGCCTCCAGGGAGTTGACGTAGGTCATATTGATTAAACCACTATAAATTTCTGTATTCTTTTTTACTACTTCAGCATTTATTTTTTGCACTTTGATTTCTATGGTGAATCTTAGTTTTTATTTTAAGATTGTGTTTTAATAAAAAGAATTTTTAAAATACCAATTCACCCCCCTCTTGGTTAGCCTTGGGACTAGTTCATAAGGGCTTAACATCCTTAACAAACTTTCAAGTGATATTAGATCGGGATTCATAAAATCGAGTTTTTGAAAGCTTTTGAATTTTGATCCATAGCTAACTTTAGTAATAGTAATACAATGGAAGGATATTCTATTACCCGACCACCTTTGTTTGATAATATTCCTTTTGTTTTTTGTAAAACTCGTATGTCTACATTTTACAATCAATTAACTATTACATGTGGATGCTTGTTAAAGAAGGATATTCACCTCCTTCACATGAAATTAATAGCATTAAAACTAAACTTCCTTTTAATGAATGGACTTTTGATGATAGGGATTTAGCACAACTTCATGCAAAATGTTTGAACTATTTTTTCAATGCTGTAAAATCTAAAGACTACATGAGTGTTTTAACTATTACTACTGGTAAAGAGATTTGGGATAGACTGTGTATTATTTATGAAGGAATAAATGAAGTTAAGCAATCTTGATTGAATATTTTATTGCATGATTATGAACTTTTTCATATGAAACCTTTTGAATCAATATCTTAAATGTATATGAGGTTTAATCAAAATGTTACCTCTTTGCATGCCTTAGGATGATAACTCACTAAGTATGAAAAAGTGAATAAATTTTTGAGATACTTGCCTTCTTCTTTTGATACTAAAATCACTTCAATCACTGAATCTAAAGATTTGAATACTTATTGGATTGATAACTTACATGGATCACTCATTACTTATGAATAACAAGTGAATCAAGGAAATCTTGATGCAGGTGAGAAAAAGAAGGAGAAAATTATGGCACTGAAGGCCAACAACACGGACACTGACTCTTCCAGGTCTGAAAGCGATGATATTTCCTTGATCATGAGGTAATTCAAAAGCTTTCTAAGGAAGAAATATAAGAACTTTCATAAGTGAATTAAATGTAAGGGTAGCAAAAATTTTAAGAGTTCTAATGATACTATTTTTTTTGAATGTAGGAAGCTAGGACATGTTAAAGAAGATTACCCTACACTTAAAACTCATCCTAGCAAGGAGAAGGGTGAGGAGGAAACCAAGTTCAAAAAGGATAAGAAGAAGTTCCAAAAAGCATTCTAGGCAGATTCCACATCTAACTCCTCTAAGACTGAAGCTGAAGAGGAGACTACAAACTTGTGCTTGATGGCAGATGAAAATCTTGGCCAACGTGACAAAGAAGAGGTATGTGAACTAACCTATGAACAACTACTTGAAGTTTCTGAATAAATTCAAGCATCATATAGAAAATTTAAGAAATCACATACTAGCTTGAAATTGGAGCTTTTAAATTTAAAAAAGGAGCATGAAATTCTTCTTAAAGATCATTCTATAATTAATAACAATTACATGTCATTACTTGATGAGTTTGATGCATTAAATAAAAAACATACTGAATTATCTGATGCACATGATTCCTTGAAGTCATCCAATACTGAGTTAGAAAAGGAGTTTAAGAAATTAGCAAATCTCAAAGATTTTGAAAATAATAAATCATCATTGCATGTAACACATAACTTAAAAAAGAAATATCACCACCTGAGTAGATTAGTACATCCTTTTCCTGGTGTTAGATGTTTTTCATGTGGCATTTTAGGACACATTGCACACACTTGCACCATTCACTGTAGTATATATTAGGTGTGGAGACCCAAATTGCATGATTCACAGCATAACACACATGTATTGTATTTTACTATCCATAAGAAGAGACCCAAACATGTTTGGGTTCTTAAATCTGACATTTGATGATTTTGCAGGTTTTCTCTCACAAAAAGCCTCCTAAGAGCATGTGGTACTTGGATAGTGGATGCTCATGACACATGATTGGAGATACCAATCAATTCATTTTGCTAGAGACCAAGATAGGAGGCAAGGTTACTCTTGGAGAAAACACCACCATGAAGGTAGTGGGTGCTGGTATAATTGGAAACTCCAAGAATCTTTTGATTGAAAATGTTTTGCTTGTAGTTGGACTAAAACAAAACTTGCTCAGCATCAGTCAACTTTGCGATAAGGTCTTCATCATAAAATTTTTGGCTAATACTTGAATTATAAGCTTAAATAACAATACTATTTTACAGAGAAAGTTAATCAATAATGTTTACATGCTTGACTTAAATAATATTGAATGTGCTGCTTTATTTTGCTTAAAAATTGCTGTTGATGATTCATGGTTGTGACACAGGAGGTTATGTCATGCCAGTATGAAAATCATTAGGAGAGTGACCTAGAAAGACCTAGTTAGAGGTAGCCCCAAACTTAAATTCTCAAAAGACCACCGTTGTGATGCCTGTCAATGAGGGAAGCAAGTTCATTCCTCTTTTCACTCCATCAAGGACATTAACATCTCTAGACCTTTAGAAGTCCTTCACAAGGATCTGTTTGGACCCATTTGTTAAGAGAGTTGTTACTTAGATTTTGCCTATTTTATATTTCTTGTAACTTGTATAGTTTTGATGATTCCAAATATTATTGTTCTAATTATTATTTTCTCCTAACACTTATTTAGAAGAATTATTTTTGCTCTTGTGTGGACTAATATTTCAGGATAATCGAACTCCAGACTACTGAAGACTTCAAATCAAATTCAGCATAAGATAGTTTGTAAACTGAAGTCTATATTTTTCAATTTATTGAGTTTGAGAGAGTGTGATTGTAATTGAGTAACTTAACACACACACACACACACATGGGAAGATCTTTAAAAATAAAAATTTTTCTTATACTTATCGTACGGGACGAACCATGTTCGTACGGGACGATCAAGTCAGTTATACCCTCGGAGAGAAATGGAACGAACAAGAAGTGAGAAAAATTTTCTAAGTCATGATCATCTAGACGAATTTCCCTATTCATTCCTAGACGATGTCCTTTGGATTCTCACTTTTTACTGTTCATCTAAACGAAGTGTACCATTCATCCCTAGACGAAGTGTACCATTCATCCCTAGATGATGTCCTCTAGATTCTCACTTTAAACTGTTCATCCAGATGAAGTGTACCACTCGTCCCAGGACGATGTCCTCTGGATCCTTGAATTGAACATATTGTCCAGGCGATTCACTCTATTCATCCCAGGATGATGTCCTCTAGATCCTTAAATTGAACATATCATCCAGATGATTCACCCTATTCATCCCAAAATGATGTCATCTGGACACATGACTTGAACTAATCGTCTAGACGAACTCCTATATTCGTCCCAGGACGAAGTCCACTATTCCTTAAAAGTTTGGATCGTCTTACAGTTTTGTCCAAATGAACCCTTGATATAATTATTTGTACCAGACAAACTTAGTTCATACGTAATGATGAACATATACGAAGTTATTCATACCAATATACATTGGGTTCGTACGTCATAATTTTTACACTATTCATAAAGGATGAAATCACAAACGTACGGGATGATCTAGTGCATACAGAATTGAAATTTAGTAGTTTTTGGATGGTTTTTCATGTCTTTCCTATATAAGGTCCACTTAAAACTATCTTGTAATCTTTTTGGTCATTGGTCTTCGTGCTTACTAAAAAAAGTGTGAAGGAGAGAGTGAGAGAGAGTGTTTGAAGGAGAGTTCTTACCATTGGAGTGTGAAGGATTCACTTGGTACTCAAAGGTAAGGATATCAACTTTATGAATTGTGATTACTTCAATCTTTTCTCTTGTCCTTCTAGATTTCTTTTGAGAAGATCTTTCAAAGAGATTTGGTTCTCTGCCGACACTCGGTGAAGTGTGAAAAGACGAAAGGTTCTCTGCCTACACTTAGAGAGTGTGAACAGTGGGAGGAACTCTGCCTACACTTAGAGGATGTAAAAGGATGATGGTTCTCTGCTGCATTGGGTAGTGGTGGAAGAGATTTTATGAAGGCTTCTCCGCCTTACTGTGGGGAAAAAAGGAGAGACACTATTGGTATTAATGCAATACTCGGAGGGTGCCTCCGGGGAGTGGATGTAGGCCGTGTTTGACCGAACCACTATAAATCTGGTGTCTTTTTATTTTCCGTTGCTTTTCTTTTTTATTTACTTTACTTTTTCTATTGATCTGTGGTTGAAAAATCTTTTTATAAAAAATTATTAAAGTTTTTATCAGTTGAAAAATTAAAGAGGGAAATTTTTAATTACCAATTCACCCCCCCTCTCGGTTAGCCGCTAGAATATAAGCTTAAGTCTAACAACTTAATTCATATTAAACAAGTTTCAACAAGTGGTATCAGAGCTTTATTTCACAATCAGAGGGTTAGACTACTTTTTGATTAACGTACATGGCTACATTTGGAAACTGAAATACACCTGAGAGTTACTCTATAACAAGACCTCTATTGTTCGATAATATTCCTTTTGATTTTTGGAAAACACACATGTCTATATTTTTATAGTCACTTGATTACCGTACGTGGATCTTAATTCAGGAAGGGTATACAAAACCAACTAGACTAGTTGACGTAGAGTTGAAACACCTTTGGTGGACTGGATAGTAGAAGAATGTGATTTAGCACAACTAAATGCCAAATGTTTGAATAGTTTCTTTTGTGCTCTTAAATCAAAAGATTACATGCAGGTTTCCACTTGCAAGAGTGGAAAAGACATATGGGATGATAGACTTTGTATAACTTATGAGGGGACTAATGAAGTTAAATAATCTAAACTTAATATTATGTTGCATGATTATGAATTATTTTGCATGAAACCAAATGAATCCATTTCTGACATGTACACAAGATTCACATAAATAGTCACCTCTTTATATGCATTGGGTAGGGAACAAATGAGTACTGAAATGGTTAATAAGATACTTTATTATTTGTCTACTGCTTATGATGCTAAAATAACTACAATTATAGAGTCTAAAGATCTAAACATTTACTCTATTGATAACCATCTTGGATCGCTAATTTCTTACTAGCAAGGAGTTAGTCAAAGAAAGATTGATGCAGGTGAACCACAAAGGGAGAAGAACATAGCACTGAAAGTGGAGGAGTTAGAGAGTGAACTCTCACAATCTAAGGATGAAGATGACATCGCACTGATGACTAGACAATTCAGAAGCTTTTTGAAGAGGAAGCAAAAGAGACGCCAACAATGGAATCGAGGTAAATTTAATAGAAATGTCAATGTTTCAAATGAGATTATTTCCAATGAGTGCAGGAAACCTTAACATATTAAGTTAGATTGCCAAAAACTTAAAGCCACACCTAGCAAGGAAATGGTAGAGGAGAAACAAATTGTGAAAAAGGGAAAGAAGAAATTCTAAAGAGCTTTCTAGGCGGACTCAGCTTCAGGCTCATTAGAGACTAAAAAGGAAGAGGAAGTCACTAATCTATGCTTAATGGTTGATAATCTTGATCAATCAGATCAAGAAGAGTGTTACTCTCACATAAGACCTCATGAGCAGCAGTTGCTCAAAGCATATGACTGAAGATACTGCACAATTCATATCGTTGGAAGCTAGAAGTGGAGGCAAGGTTACACTTGAAGATAACACCATAAGGAAGGTGGTTGGTGAAAGTTTGTTAGGGATGTTAAGCCCTATAGAACTGGCCCAAGCTAACCAAGAGGGGGGGGGGGGTGAATTGGTATTTTAAAAATTTCTTTTCACAAAGAACAAAAATCACATAAACAAAAAACACACAATGAGAAAAATAAATGCAGAAATAAAAAGTATGAAAGAAAGAAAAAAGAACATAAAAATTTATAATGGTTCGGTCAACTCGACCTACGTCCACTCCTTGGAGGCGCCCTCCGAGTATTACACTACAAACGTGACTCTCCTTCAGCCCTTATAGCTAGGCGGAGAAGCCTTTACAACGAACCTCCTTTTTGCCACCCCGACAAGGCAGAGAACCTATCTCCTTTTGCTTTCTCCTGAAGCTGACAGAGAACCACAATCAGATGCTGACTCCTTACCTCTACCGACCCTTCCACGGACGAGAAACTCTAGACAAAGAAGAAGCAGAGTGATCCTTGAAGCAACCCTTGTGAATCCCCTCACAAGCTCCCCCTCACAAGATCCTCTTTCTCTCCCTCTCTCTTTTTCTCTCCTCAAGGCCTTCTCAGGTCAAGGCAGTAGCACAAGGTTGTTCAAAATGTTGAACAAGAGCTCTTAAATAGAAGAGCTTCAAAGGAGCTCATTAATTGCAAGTTGCCGACAATATCGTCTAGGCCGATATGGACATCGGCCTGGCCGATCAGTACAAATCTCAGAAGATCATCCAGAGCATCGCCCTGAATGCAAACTGAACGATTTAAAATTGGCTTGATCATCCAGGATGATCTCATGATCGTCCTGGCCGATCAGTTCAAATCAGAGGAAAATCATCCAGAGCATCGCCCTGAATTTGAGCTGGCTGATATTTATCATCCTGAAGTAACTAAGGTTTTTGAATAGATCATCCTGGCCGATCCTACGATCGTCCAGGACGATATGATCGTATCAATCATCCTTAATTACTCCCTTGATTTCTTGATTAATTAAGGCATAATTTGTGAATATCGTCCAGGCCGATCAATGATCGTCCTGGCCGATTATTTAAAAATACAGTATACCTTAATTGTCTATGGCAGCAACTTCTTTCTATTTTGAGCTTATTGTCCTGGCCGATACACGTATCGTCCAGGACGATCTGTTAATAATGGCTGCCTCAATTAAGAATCCTTATTTAGACTTTTTGTTTTAAGCCTGATCGTCCAGGACGATGTAAATATTGTCCTGGCCGATATGAGTAAAAATAGAATTTCTAAGTCTCTCAAGTGTGTGTGTAGGGTTACTTAGCATCAGTCTCTTTGAGCATTACAAATAGACTCAAGAAGAGGAAAAAATAAAGTACAGACTGACCCAACCCTAGACCTACGTAATCTTGAACTGGCTTCGTTTGTTCGTCTGATCTTCGATTCCTGAAAAAGTTAGAAGTAACAAGCAGTCCAAGAGAATTAATAGTGTTTGTCAATCATCAAAACATAAGTCATGAAAATAGATTTGCAACAATCTCCCCCTTTTTGATGATGGCAAAATACTACGAAGACAATTAGCAGTAAAATTTCAGGTTTGGCAAGTGTAAAAGCATCATAAACTTCTCTCCCTTTTGACATATCAAAAAGGAAGAGGGAACACAAAAGAACAATAGCACATTACAATATTTTTTTTTTAACCAAGGCATGGAGATGATGTAGTATTCCATGTGATTGATTTAAAAACTTGTAGGTTAATGAGTTAACAATCTCAACAATCCATAGAATAGTAGAATATCTGGTCATGGTTACCCTTAGCTCAGATGTTTTCTTAGGGTAGAATCGTCTTTTGAAATCAATGACCTAACTCAAGGAATTAATTGAATATGAGAAAAAGGATCCATCCATTATTTGGTTTAAGAAAAAACTATCTTTATAAAATAATGAACCAAAGTAAATTTGTCACGATCGCAAAACAATCAAAATCAAGTCTTTGAGAACCAAAACTTCTAAGTTCTAAAAAGATTTAAAAAGAGAGAATAGCTTGCTTTTGAGTGGGCTCATTTTATGCCTCTTATCAATTTGAGTGGCGCTTTGCACATCCTTTTTTTATTTTCGATACATTTTTGTGTATATTTTTCAATTTGGCGTCATTGAGCTTCTTTTGTTGGCATCATTGGCCAATTTTTTTTTTATTTTTGCAAACTACATTTTCTTTTATAACCTCTTAAAAATTCTTAGTTGTGAATATATCTTCTCAGATATTAGAGAATAGGAGCTCTCTTTCTAATATAAGGAAGAATTACCACAAATAGAATCAATAATCAAAGATAAGGATAACGAAGGGTCTTTGTGTGACAAAAAGACTTTAAACATTATAAATACAAGATAGATTTGCTTAAGTAAGCTTAAGAAAAGATATTAATTTCATACACAATCTTTAATTTGAAATAGATTTTTGATTAGAAAAGAAAACTATGCCACTAAAATAGGTTAGAGAAAGAGACACAATCACAAAATATTTTTACCATCTAAGAGATTGAGAGATGAAAAATACATTGACTACAAATTTTCAAAAATAAGGGCATGGAATATGTTATCATTTCAGCGATGATTTTGAAAACTAAGAAAAAGAGAAGAAAAAAAAGGAAAGTAAAACACACTAAAAAACTAAACATAAAAACAAAAGTAAAAGAAAGTAACTAAAAGATCAAGTTTCATGCATTTATGTCAATCACACCCAATCTGGTCCTTAAAGAACTGAAAGTGTCGAAGGCCAGTGGTTTAGTAAAGATGTCAGCCAATTGATTTTCAGTTGTCACATGGTGTAACTCAATGTCTCCCTTAGTCACATGATCTTTAATGAAGTGATGCCTAATGTCAATGTGCTTAGTCCTTGAATGTTGGATAGGATTCTTAGAGATGCATATGGCACTAGTGTTGTCACAAAAGATTGAGATGGTGCCTACCGGTAATCCTAAATCCAATACCTGTTATTTCAACCAAAGGACTTGGGCCACACAACTTCCAAGAGCTATGTATTCAGCTTCAGCAGTGGAAAGTACAACAGAGTTTTGCTTCCTACTAGACCAAGAGACCAAAGATTGTCCAATGAATTGACAAGTTCCTGAAGTGCTTTTTCTATCCACCTTGCATCCTGCAAAATCAGAGTAAGAAAATCCAATAATCTCAAAAGAAGTGCTGTGTCTAGGGTACCAAATCCCTAAGCCTTGTGTCCCCAAAAGGTATCTAAAAATTCTCTTAACAGCAGTCATGTGGGACTCCTTAGGGTCAGCTTGAAATCTAGCACAAAGGCAAACACTAAACATAATATCAGGTCGGCTCGCAGTCAAGTAAAGTAAAGATCCAATCATGCCTCTATACTTCTTCTGATCAATAGATTTACCACTTGGGTCCTTATCCAATGGAGCACTAGAAGTCATGGGAGTGTTAATTGGCATGGCTTTGTCCATCTCATATTTCTTCAAAATATCCTTTATGTATTTTGTTTGATTTAAAAAGGTTCCATCCTCAAATTATTTTATGCTAAACCCCAAAAAGTAGGACAACTCTCCCATTAAACTCATCTCAAACTCTCTACTCATTGTTTTAGAAAAATCATTACACAATTTCTTATTAGAAGATCCAAAGAGTATATCATCCACATAAATCTGAACAATGAGTAAATCATCTCCAACTCTCCTAAGAAAAAGGGTGGTGTCTATGCTCCCCTTGACAAACCCCCTCTCTAGTAAGAATGTGCTAAGCCTCTCATACCAATCTCTTGGTGCCTGTTTTAAACCATACAAAGCCTTTTTTAATTTAAAAATATGATTTGGAAATTGGGAACTCTCAAAACCTGGGGGTTGTTCTACAAACATATTTTCTTTTATTTCCCCATTTAAAAAGGCACTCTTGACATCCATTTGAGAAAGCTTAAATCCTTTATAACAGGTAAAGGCTAATAGCACTCTAATGGCTTCCAATCTAGCTACAGGGACAAAAGTCTCCTCAAAATCTATCCCTTCTATTTGGTTATACCCCTTAGCCACTAATCTTGCTTTATTCCTAACCACCACTCCTGAATCATTCACCTTGTTCTTAAAGACCCACTTTGTCCCAACTACACTTTGTCTCTTAGGTCTTTCTACAAGCTCCCAAACATCATTCCTAACAAATTGATTCAATTCTTCTTGCATTGCTAGAATCCAAAACTCATCAATAAGGACTTGGTTAATGGAGGTGGGTTCAGTCATTGAGATAAAGGCAGAGTGGTTCACCTCCTTCCTAAGTCCATGTCTAGTCTTAACTCCACTAGAAGGGTCTCCTAAGATCAAATCCTTGGGGTGACTTGTAGAGTATCTCCAATCTCTAGGCAAAGTGTGTGAAGGTCCAACCCTTTCATCCAAATCAAAATTTTCTACTCCTTAGGTGACTTCTCCTACTCCTTCATTATTTTAGTGTTCTATCCCCTTCCCCAAATTTTCTACTCCACTTGTAATCTCTCCAACATCATCATCTTCTACTCCATGTTTCTTAGGATCAGACTCATCAAATACTATATGGGTTTTCTCTTCCACCATCAAAGTTCTCTTATTAAACACCCTAAAAGACTTTCCAACACTAGAATATCCCATGAATACTCCTTCATCAGATTTAGGATCAAATTTTCCCAAGTGAGACTTCCCATTGTTGTGAATAAAAACCTTACAACCAAAGACATGAAGGTGGGAAAGATTGGGTGTTCTGCTCTTAAGGATCTCATAGGGTGTCTTTTCTAATTTGGCTCTAACATTCACCCTATTCAACACATAACAAGCTGTGTTAACCGCTTCAGCCCAAAAGTATTTTGGAAGTGAATACTCAGCAAGCATGGCTCTAGCGGCTTCCACCAAGGTCCGGTTTTTCCTTTCAGCTACCCCATTCTGCTGAGGGGTCCTAGGAGCTGAAAAATTGTGGCTAATCCCCTTGTCCTCACAAAAATCTCCAAATCTTTCATTCTCAAACTCTCCCCCATGGTCACTATGGATGGTCAAAATCTCACACCTTAGCTTTTTCTGAATCCAAGTAGAAAATGTTTTAAACTCCTCAAAAGACTCATTTTTATGTGAAAGAAATCTAGTCCAAGTGAACCTCGAGTAGTCATCAACAATCACAAATCCATAGACTTTCCCTCCCAGGCTGGTAGTGTTAATCGGTCCAAATAAATCCATGTGAAGGACTTCTAAAGGTCTAGAGGTGCTAATGTCCTTAATGGGGTGAAAGGTGGAGTGGACTTGCTTTCCTAGTTGACAGGCATCACAAAGGTGGTCTTTTGAAAACTTGAGTTTGTGGACACCTCTAACTAGGTCTTTTTGGGTCACTTTCCTAAGGGTTTTCATACTTGCATGACAAAGTCTCCGGTGCCACAACCAAGAATCATCAATCACAGTTTTTAAGCAAAATGAAGCAGAACATTCAATGTTATTTAAATCAAGCATGTAGTCGTTGTTGATCCTCTTTCCCTACAAAATAGTGTTGTTACTTAAACTTACAATGCATGAATTTGCAAAGAATTGCATGATGAAGCCTTTGTCACAGAATTAACTGATGCTTAGCAAGTTGTGCTTCAATCCATCTACAAGCAAAACATTTTCAATCATAAGGTTCTTGGAATTACCAATTATACCTGCGCCTACCACCTTCTTGGTGGTGTTGTCTCCAAGAGTAACCTTGCCTCCAGTCCTGGACTCTAGTACCACAAACTGATTGACATCACCAGTCATATGTCGAGAGCATCCACTGTCCAGGTACCACATACTCTCACGAGGCCTTTTGTGAGAGCCCTCCCGCAAAATTACTAAATGTTAGAGTTAGGAACCCAAGCAGGTTTGGGTTCCTTCTTATGAAGAGTAGAATGCAATGCATGTGTGATATGCTGTGGATCATGCACCTTAGGTCTCCACACCCAATGTGTACTATGGTGAATTGTGCAAGTGTGTGAGATGTGTCCTAGCATGCCACATGAAAAACATCTAACTCCAAAAAAGAGATTTCTTAAGTGGTTTGAGTTATAATGCCTCTTCCTAGGTTTTGAAAATTGATCAAAAATGGGTGTCATCCTAGTTTTCTTACATGCTTCTAATTCATTTTGAATCTTCAAACTAGTGCTCTTTAAGACTTCATTTTCAATCCTCAAAATTTTCTCCATCTCCTTAGACTTCTTAAAATCAGATTCAAGTGATGTGTGTGAAACTTTTAATGCATCATGCTTTTCAACTAATTCACAATAATTTTTATTTAACTCATCAAATTCATCAAGTAAAGTCATATGATTTGAATCAATCGTTTGATGGTCTTTAATCAAAATTTCATGCTCTTTTTGTAGATTTAAAAATTTTAATTTAAGCTAGCATGTGTTTTCTTTAATTTCCTATATGATGCATGAATTTTTTCTGAAACTTCAAGAAGTTGATCGTAGGAAAGTTCACATACCTCTTCTTGATCAGGATTGTCATCTGCCATCAAGTACAATTTTGATGTCTCATCTTCTGGTTTCGTCTCCGATGAGTCCGATGCCGAATCCGCCCAAAATGCTTTTTGTACTCTCATCTTATCCTTCCTTAGCTTAGGTTTCTCCTCACCCTTTCCTTTGCTTGAATGATCTTTAAGTGTAGGGCAATCAGTTCTCACGTGTCTTGGTTTCCTGCATTCATAGCAAACAACATCAGAAGATCCTTAGAATTTTTATGATCCCTACTTTTTCTCCAATGATGCTTTTGTTTCTTCCTTAGAAAGCTTTTGAATTATCTTGTGGTGAAGGAAACTTCATCGCTTTCAGACCCAAAGTTTCAAAATCTGATTTGTGTGCCTTCAATGCAACTGTTTTCTCCTTCTTCTTCTCACCTGCATCAAGATTTCTTTGATTCACCCCTTGCTCGTAAGCAATGAGTGAGCCAAGTAAGTTATCAATAGAATAAGTGTTCAAATCCTTAGATTCAGTGATTGCAGTGATTTTAGCATCATATGACGAAGGCAAGCATCTCAAAATCTTGTTTACTTTTTCATAGTTTGAAAGTTCTTTTCCTAGCGCATGTAGTGAAGTAACTATCTGAGTAAACCTAGTATACATGTCAGAAATTGATTCATGAGGTTTCATACGAAAAAGTTCATAGTCATGCAAGAGAATGTTCAAACGGGATTGGTTAACCTTATTAGTGCCTTTATAGGTGATACAAAATTTATCCCAAATTTCTTTACCAGTTTTGTAAGTGGAGACACGCATGTAATCCTCAAATTTTAAAGCACAGAAAAAACAGTTCAAACATTTTGCATTCAATTGAGCTAAATCTCGTTCATCAAAAGTCCATTCAGTAAAAGCAACTTCAGTTTTAACACTATTAATTTCACGAGAAGGTGGAGAATAACCTTCTTTGATAAACATCCACATGCGATAATTAGTAGATTGTAAAAATGTTGACATGCGGGTTTTCCAGAAATCAAAAGGTAAGTTGTCAAACAAGGGAGGTCGTGTAATTGAATAACCTTCCATAGTGTTACGATTCCCAAGGTTAGCCATGGATCAAAATTCAAAAAGTTTTCAAACTTAGTTTTTATGAATCCCGCTCTGATACAACTTGAAAGTTTGTTAGGGATGTTAAGACCTATAGAACTGGCCAAAGCTAACCAAGAGGGGGGGTGAATTGGTATTTTAAAAATTTCTTTTCATAAAAAACAAAAATCACAAAAACCAAAATCACACCATGAGAAAAATAAATGCGGAAATAAAAAATGCGGAAGCAAGAAACAAGAACACAGAAATTTATAGTGGTTCGGTCAACTCGACCTACGTCCACTCCCCGGAGGCGTCCTTCGAGTATTGCACTACAAACGTGACTCTCCTTCAGCCCCCACAGCTAGGCGGAGAAGCCTTTACAATGAACCTCCTTTTTGCCACCCCGGCAAGGCAGAGAACCTATCTCCTTTTGCTTCCTCCTGAAGCTGGCAGAGAACCACCACTAGATGCTAACTCCTTACCTCTACCGACCCTTCCACAGATGAGAAACTCTAGATGAAGAAGAAGCAGAGCGATCCATGAAGCAACCCTTGTTAATCCCCTCACAAGCTCCCCCTCACAAGATCCTCTCTCTCTCCCTCTCTCTTTTTCTCTCCCCAAGGCCTTCGTAGGATAAGGCAGCAGCACAAAGGTTATTCAAAACATTGAACAAGAGCTCTTAAATAGAAGAGCTTCAAAGGAGCTCATTAATTGCAAGTTGCCGACAATATAGTCCAGGCCGATATGGACATCGGCCTGGCCGATCAGTACAAATCTCAGAAGATCGGCCAGAGCATCGCCCTGAATGCAAACTGGATGATTTAAAATTGGCTTGATCGTCCCGGTCGATCATTTCAAATCAGAGGAAAATCATCCAGTGCATCGCCCTGAATTCGAGCTGGCCGATATTTATTGTCCTGAAGTAACTAAGGTTTTTGAATAGATCGTCCTGGCCGATTCTGCGATCGTCCAAGATGATATGATAGTATCAATCATCCTTAATTACTCCCTTGATTTCCTGATTAATTAAGGCATAATTTGTGAATATCGTCCAGGCCGATCAATAATCGTCCTGGCCGATTATTTAAAAATACAGTATACCTTAATTATCTATGGCGGCAACTTCTTTCTGTTTTGAGCTTATCGTCCTGGCCGATACACGTATCGTCCAGGACAATCTGTTAATGACGGCTGCCTCAATTAAGAATCCTTATTTAGACTTTCTGTTTTAAGCCTGATCGTCCAGGATAATGTAAATATCGTCCTGGCCGATATGAGTAAAAATAGAATTTCTAAGTCTCTCAAGTGTGTGTGTGTGTAGGGTTACTTAGCATCAGTCTCTTTGACCATTATAAATAGACTCAAGAAGAGGAAAAAAAAAGTACAGACTAACTCAACCCTAGACCTACGCAATCTTGAACTGGCTTCGTTTGTTCGTCTGATCTTCGATTCCTAAAAAAGTTAGAAGTAAAAAGCAGTCCAAGAGAATCAATAGTATTTGTCAATCATCAAAACATAAGTCATGAAAATAGATTTGCAACAGTTGGGTTAGGTATGATTGGAAATCTTAAGAATTTTTTTATTAAAAATGTGTTATTGGTAGAAGGCTTAAAGCATAATTTGTTAACTATTAGCCAGCTATATGATAAAGGATACTGTGTAAATTTTTTTTTCTACTAGCTGCATATTAAGCCTGAATGGTAATGATGTTTTGAAAGGTATAAGGATAAACAACGTGTATATGCTAGACTTGAATTTTATTAAAATGTCTACTACTTTTTGTTTAAAAACTATATTTGATGAGTCATGACTTTGGCATAGGAGATTTTGTCACTCTAGCATGAAAAACCTTAAGGAGGATTACCCAAAAGAACTTAGTGAGAGGTATACCAAAACTAGACTTTACTAAGGACCACCTTTGTGATGTATGTCAATTAGAAAAATAAGTGAAGTCCTCTTTTCAGTCCAGTAAAGATCTTAGAACTAGTAAACCATTGGAGATTTTACATATGGATCTTTTTGGACCAGTTGGAACTGTAAGTCTAAAAGGGAAGGTATACAGATCTGTGATTGTGGATGATTACTCAAGATTCACATGGGTTAGATTTCTATATCATAAGAGTGAATCATTTGAGAAATTTAGAAATTTTTCGACTTGGATTCAAAGGAAGCTAAGATGTGAAATTATGACTATTCAAAGTGATCATAGAGGAGAGTTTGAGAATGAAAAATTTGAGGATTTTTATAAGGAGAAATGAATTGATCACAATTTCTCTGCACCTAGAACCCCTCAACAGAATGGGGTAATCGAAAGAAAAAATAGAACATTAATAGAAGCCGCCCGAGCCATGTTGGCAGAATACTCACTTCCTAAATATTTTTAGGCTGAGGTGGTTAGTACTGCATGTTATGTTTTGAATAGTGTGAATGTTAAATTAAAATTAAATAAAATACCATATGAGTTGCTAAAGGGAAGAACACTTAATTTGTTACATTTGCATGTTTTTAGATGTAAGGTGTTTATTCATAATAATGGAAAATCTACCTTGGGAAAATTTGATCCAAAATTAGATAAAGGTATTTTTATAGGATACACTAGTATTAGAAAATCTTATAGAGTATTCAATAAAAAAACTTTGGTAATTGAGGAGACCACACATGTTGTATTTGATGAATCTGAAATTTTGGAAGAGCTAAATATTGTAGAAGATGAGATAGAAATTAACTCCCAAAAGATTGAGAAAATAAATTTGGAAGAAAAATCTTGAGATAGAGAACCCGTTGCTTAGAGATTTAACATTTTCTAAGAATCACCCAAAGGAATTGATTATAGGTGAACATAGTGAGGGTGTTAGGACTATGCATGGATTAAACAAAGAAGTCAATCACTTAGCCTTTATTTCAACCATAGAACCCACAAATATTGATCAAACACTTTTGGATGAATTTTGGATATTGGCTATGCAAGAAGAGTTAAATCAATTCGTAAGAAATGAAGTTTGGGAATTAATTGCAAGGCCAAAGAATCAAAGTGTAGTAGGAAGTAAGTGGGTATTCAAGAACAAAATGACTGACTCAGGAGTAGTCTTTAGAAATAAGGCTAGATTGGTGGCTAAGGGTATAATCAGATTGAAGGAATTAATTTTGAGGAGACTTTTACCCCTGTAGCTAGACTTGAAGCAATTAGGGTTTTGTTAGCCTATGCCTATTTTAGAGGATTTAAACTGTACCAAATAGATGCTAAAAATGTCTTTTTAAATGGGGTAATTCAAGAGGAAGTTTTTATAGAACAACCTCCAAACTTTGAAAATTTTCAACACCTAAATCATGTTTTCAAATTGAAAAAGGCATTATATGGATTTAAACAGGTACCTAGGGCTTGGTATTAGAGATTGAGCACCTTCCTACTTAAAAGATCATTTGAAAAGGAAGTGTGGATACAACTCTCTTTTTGAAGAAATTTGGAGAGGATATACTCATTGTATAAATTTATGTTGATGACATCATCTTTGGATCTTCAAATAAAAAATTTTTATGATGATTTTTCTAAAATAATGAGTAGTGAATTTGAGATGAGTCTAATGGGAGATTTAAGTTACTTTCTAGGCTTTAATATTAAGCAAATTAAGGAGGGTACATTTCTTAGTCAGTCAAAATATGTTAAGGAAATCCTCAAAAAGTATGAAATGGACAATGCTAAACCTGTTAGTATACCTATGAGTTCCTCATTTCAGTTGGATAAGGACCCTAAGGGAAAATCTGTTGATCAAAAGAAATTTAGAAGGAAAATTGGATCTTTACTTTACTTGACAGCTAGTCGGCCCGATATTATGTTTAGTGTTTGTTTATGTGCTAAATTTCAATCAGATCCAAAAGAATCACATTTGATAGCAGTAAAAAGGATTTTAAGATATCTGTTAGGAACTCAGAACTTAGGAATTTAGTATCCTAAGTTTAGTTCTTCATTTGAAATAATTGGTTATTCAGATTCTAACTTTGCAGGTTGTAGGGTTGATAGAAAGAGCACTTCTGGAATATGTTAGTTTATTGGAAATTCTTTAGTCTCTTGATCCAGTAAAAAAAAAATTTAGTAGCCCTATCTATTGCTGAAGTTGAATATATTGCATTGGAAGTTGTGTGGCACAATTACTTTGGTTAAAATAACAATTGATTGATTTAGGATTAATTATAGGCATTATTCCCATTTATTGTGATAACACTAGTGCTATTTGCATTTTCAAAAATCCTATTCAACATTCAAGAACCAAATATATAGACATCAGACATCATTTCATAAGAGATCATGTATTCAAAGGATAAATTGAACTCATTCATGTTTCAACATAAAATCAACTTGCAGACACATTTTTACAAAACCACTAGCCTTCGATACTTTCAGTACATAAAGAATAAGGCTTGGTGTGATTGATTTGAATGCTTAATTAAAGTGATTCTACAATATTGATGTGTGTTTTTTTGTTTGTGTGTTGTGTTTCTTTTTGATTTTATGATTTTTTGTATTTTTCAATCATTTTTATTTGTGTTTGTGTTTGTTTTTAAAAAATTCTCATATATTGATTTTTGAATGTTCATTTTTAAAAATTGAGTGATAATCATATGTACGAAGTTCATTTCGTATGGGACAAATTGTGTTGTGTATTAACTGTCGGATTTGAAAGGTTTGCATACAGTTTTTCAGTTTTTATTTTACTGTTTATCTATACGATCGCCCGGACGATGTATATTCAATCGTATGTACGAATGTAGACAGTTAAACGGATAAGTTTAGTTTCATTATTCATGATTGTACGTATGAACTTTTGGTTCGTACATACAAACACATGGTGATTCAATGTGGGGAACGGTTCAAACTGCCATAAAAATGATCTTAAATATCTAATCATCCTGGATGAACACATGTTCGTCTGTACGATCGTTTGGTCAAAAGTCTATACAAAAGGACACCATGAAACTTGTGTGCTTACGAAAAGTCATTTCATTTTTGGACTCATTAGTTCGTCCATACGAAATATTTTTCGTATGTACGAACCCAAATTTGTATGGGACAAAATTATTTTTGTCTGTACGAAAACTCATTTTTTCTTTAAATTGAAGGGTTTTGAACTCAAATTTTATCACTTCTAAAATCCTTTTCAATCTTCTATTCACTTAGATCTCATCCATGACTAGTTTGAGCAAGAGAGTTAGGCAAGCAAAGGTACTCGCAAAGGGTCCTCCTAAAAACTCAAGTGAAAAATTCTTGTCTAAAGCAAATGAGGAGTCCTTCCCTAGGTTTGCTTCATCCAAAATCACTCCCTTGAGAGTTCTTCTTCAAGAATAACTCAACTTTAAGGTAATGAACCTCTTTGCTTCCACCCAGTTTGGCCTCATTCTCACTCTTAGTCATTTCTACAATAAGGAGACATTCCACTACTTTCTTGCCAACATGTCCTTTAACTCTGACCATTCTGTGATTAGGTCTTATGTTTTAAGAAGAATGTAGAGATAACAAAAGTGGATTTGGGAATATTTTTAAACGTAAGGACTCAAGGGATTAGAGCCCATACTTTAACCTCTTCCTCTGACTTTGACTGGACAGCAATAAATTAAGTTATTAGAGGATGTGGAGGAGTAGGTCATTTACCTAAAGTAGCCTCTCTTAATCTCAATGCCCTTATCATCCAGCATGTTCTTGTACCTCCATCATACCTAAAGCTGGTGATTGAGTAAATATCACACCTCTTCTTTCTACTATGACTTATCTGATCATGACTAGCCAACCTATAGATGAAGCCCAACTAATAATTGACTATATTTATGGACTTTATGAGATTGGCCATGTCTCCCATAAAAGAAAGAAAAATATTTCCTTAGGATATCTTGTGACCTACATTTTGGAAAAAAAATATGATCTAGTCCATCCAGATCAAGATCTAGAGGAGCCTCTCTACTACAATGATGGATCTTTTTGAGTGATCTTTAATAAATAAGATATCATTAGTGACTCAGAGGAGGAAACGGGAGCACCTCCACCTACACTTACTGGTGAACCAAATTATAAAAATTTGGTTCACAGATTTGATCGTTTAGAGACTCATTTTGATCAACGCTTTGATCAAATTGAAACTCATCTACAAATGCAGGATGCTCAGTACCATTAGGATATGAGTTGGATGCGAGAGCAAATAGATGGTATAAACTCAAATATGACTATGATGAGAAGTTATTTTAATTTCTACAACCAGCCACCTCCTCCAGATCAGGGCTTGTCTCAGTGATGAATGTATTTATTTTATGTGTTTTTTTTCTACGGCATTAGATGTGCTGTGATGTGACCAGTGATGATTTTTATGTTTTTATGTTGTGTTTTAGTAAAATCTCATCTTTTATGTGTTTTTCAATAGTCAATGTATTGATATCATTCATGCAAAATGTATTATCTTCTTCAAATGATATCAATAAAAGTTATCTTATCTTGTTTACTATTTTTGATTTCATTTCAGAAATGTTTGTTAGCTTATATGAACATTCTTCAAATTTTTTATCTTGAAAATGTTATATCTTAAATTGCAACATAGAATTGAATTCATTAGAAAATCTAATTTTTCAAAAATTTAAGTTGTAATTATAACTTGATCTAGTTAAGAATGTCAATCTCATGTCTCTTGTTAGACTAATATAATTTTTATACTATTATTGCAATTATGATGTTTTTTTATTTTTGTACTTCACTTATCAATAAATATTACTGTATTTAGAGAAATTTGAAAATTTTTATTATTGATTTTGGAAAGATCAAGATTACTCTTGAAAAATGTACAAATGTACAAAAATAAAAAAGAATGCACAATGGTTCACAATTTGAAAAAGAGGCACAAAATAAGCCGAAAAGTAAAAAGATGCACAAAAATGTGCCACAACTATTAAAAAAGATGCGCAAAGTGCCACATGTGGAGTTAATTCTTTCCTCAATCTTTTAATCTCTTAATTCAAAGTGACATATGTATATTTTATTTAGTATTGGAATTTGAAATATACAAATTTTACATTCATCTACTTTGCAATGATTTTGTTTATCTCAATGTCTAAATTGATTCATGTATTTTGATATTTTTTTCTTTGTGTATGTTATGTCTCTTCTTAAATCATATGAATTCTTCTATTTCTCTAACGATAGTCAATTGTATTTGCAAATATATCACAATCTCTTTCAAGCATCAATTATTAAAGGATTATCATATGACTTTTTATATTTCTATTTTAATTCTTTTTCTTCTTCTCTTTTAGTTGTTGTCGAAAAGGGGGAGAAATATTATTTTTTTGTATCATTTTTGTTTCGTATCATTTTTGTTTGTATCGTATCTATTATGTTTGTATTTTTTTTTTAAAAGAGAGAATGTTGTGCAATTGCCTCCTTAATCTCACATGTTTATCAATTCAGGGGGAGTTTAGGAAACTTTGAATTTGAAAATTATATAAATAATAATTATTTTTCCATCATAAAAAAGGGGGAGATTGTTAAGAGAGTTACTACTTAGCTTTTGTATGTTTTACATTTCTTGCAACTTGTATAGTTTTGATTATTCTAAATGTTATTATTCTAATTATTATTTTCTCCTAACATTTTTGCTCTTGTGTGGACTAACATTTTATGATAATCGAACTCTAGACTACTGAAGACTTCAAATCAAATTCAGCTTAAGGTAGTTTGTAAATTGAAGTCTATATTTTTTCAATTTATTGAGTTTGAGAGAGTGTGATTGTAATTGAGAAACTTAGCACACACACACTTAGGGAGTTCTTTAAAAATAAAAAAATTTTCTTATACTGATCATACGAGGTTAATCATGTTCGTACGGGACGATCAGGTCATTTATACCCCTCAGAGAGCAATGGAACAAACTAGAAGTGAGAAAAATTTTCTAAGTCCTGATCGTCCAAATGAATTTCCCTATTCATTCCTGGATGATATCCTCTAGATTCTCACTTTGAACTGTTTGTCTAGATAAAGTGTACCATTCATTGATGGATGATATCCTCTAGATTCTCACTTTAAACTATTCGTCCAGACAAAGTGTACCATTCATCCCAGGATGATGCCCTCTGGATCCTTGAATTGAACATATCTTCCAGATGATTAACTCTATTCGTCCCAGGATGATGTCCTCTGGATCCTTGAATTGAACATATCGTCCACACGATTCACCCTATTCATCCCAGAATGATGTCCTCTAAACACATGACTTGAACTAATCATCCAGACAAACTCCTATATTCATCCCAAGATGAAGTTCTCTATTCCTTTGAAATTTGGATTGTCTTGCAGTTTCGTTCAAACGAACCCTTGATATAACTGTTCGTACCGGACGAACTTAGTTCGTACGGGATGATGATCATGTACAAAGTGATTTATACCAATATATATTGGGTTCATACGTAATAGTTTTTACACTATTCATACAGGTTGAAATCACGATCGTATGGGATGATCGAGTGCGAACAGAATTGAAATTTAGCAGTTTTTGGACAGTTTTTCATGTATTTCCTATATAAGATCCACTTAAAACTGACTTGTAATCTTTTTGGTCATTGGTGTTCATGCTTACTAAAAGAAGTGTGAAGGAGAGAGTGAGAGAGAGTGTTTGAAGGAGAGTTCTTACCATTGGAGCGTGAAGGATTCACTTGGTACTCAAAGGTAAGGATCTCAACTTTGTGAATTGTGATTACTTCACTCTTTTCTCTTATCCTTCTAGATTTCTTTTGAGAATATCTTTCAAGGAGTTTCGGTTCTCTGCTGACACTTGGTGAAGCGTGAAAAGATGAAATATTCTCTGCCTACACTTAGAGAGTGTGAATAGTGGGAAGGTTTTCTGCCTACACTTGGAGAGTGTGAACAGTGGGAGGTACTCTACCTACACTTGGAGGGTGTAAAAGGAAGATGGTTCTTTGCCACACTGGGTAGTGGTGGAAGAGAGTTTTGTGAAGGCTTCTCCGCCTTGCTGTGGGGGCAAAAGGAGAGACACTATTGGTATTAGTGCAATATTCAGAGGGTGCCTCAAAGGAGTGGATGTAGGTCATGTTTGACCAAACCACTGTAAATCTTATATCTTTTTACTTTTCATTGCTTTTATTTTTGTTTACTTTACTTTTTCTGTTGATCTGTGGTTGAAAATTTTTTTTACAAAAAATCATTAAAGTTTTTATCAGTTTAAAAATTAAAGAGGGAAATTTTTTTAATTACCAATTCACCCCCCTATTGGTTAGCTGCTGGGATATAAGCTTAGGTCTAACAACCTAATTTATATTGAATAAGTTTCAACACCATTAGCACTGCCAGCTTAGGAGGGAAATTTTATGGTTTTATGATTGTTGATGACTACTTAAGGTTTACTTGAATTAGATTTCTATCACATAAGAATGAGTCTTTTGATGAGTTTATATCCTTCTTCACTTGGATTTAGAAAATGTTAGGTTGAGATTTTAACCATCCATAGTGACTATGGGGGAGAGTTTGAAAATGAAAGATTTAGAGACTTTTGTGAGGATAAGGGGATTAGTCATAACTTCTTAGCTCCTAGGACCCCTTTGTAGAACAGGCTAGCTAATAGGAAGAATCGAACCTTAGTTGAAGCTGCTAGAGCCATGCTTGCTAAGTATTAACTACCAAAATACTTTTGGGCTGAAGCGATAAACACAGTTTGTTATGTGTTGAATAGGATGAATGTTAGAGCCAAACTTGATAAGACACCCTATGAGATCCTTAAGGGTAGGACACCCAATCTTTCCCACCTCTATGTCTTTGGTTGTAAGGTTTTTAATCATAATAATGAGAAGTCACACTTAGGTAAATTTAACACAAAATCTGATGAAGTGTTATTAGGATATTCAAGTGTGGGGAAATTCTTTAAGGTGTTTAATAAGAGGACATTGGTAGTGGAGGAGCAACTCATATAGTGTTTGATGAATCTGATCCTAAGAAGTCTAGAATTGAGAAGAAAGATGAAATTGGAGAGAATACCATTGGGGTTGAGAATTTAGAGAAGATGGTAGAGCCCCAAAACAATGAAGGAGTAGGTGAGATTACCCAAGGAGTAGAAAATATATATCTAGAGGAAAGGGTTGAACCTACACACACCTTTCCCTAGAGATTAGAGACTTTCTTTGAGTCATCCTAAAGAACTAATCTTAGGAGACCCTTCTGAAGGTGTTAGGACTAGGCATGGACTTAGAAAGGAAATGAACCACTTTGCCTTTATCTTAATGACTGAACCCACCAACATCAACCAAGCCCTTTCTGATAAGTTTTGGATCTTAGCCATGCAAGAGGAGTTAAACTAATTTATTAGTAATGATGCTTGGGAGCTTGTAGAAAGACCAAAGAGATAAAGTTTAGTTGGAACCAAATGGGTCTTTATGAATAAAATGAATGATTATGGTGTGGTGGTTAGGAATAAAGCAAGATTAGTGGCTATGGGATACAACCAAATAAAAGGGATTGATTTTGAGGAGACCTTTGCCCCTGTAGCTATATTGGAAGTTATCAGAGTGCTATTAACCTTTGCCTGTTATAATCGATTTAAGCTTTTCCAAATGGATGTTAAGAGTACCTTTTTAAATGGGGTAATAAAAAAGGATGTGTTTGTAGAGCAACCCTCGAATTTTGAGAGTTCCCAATTTCCAAATCATATTTTCAAATTAAAAAGGCCTTATATGAATTAAAGCAGGCACCCAATGCTTGATATGAGAGGCTTAAGACATTCTTACTAGAGAGGAAATTTGTTAACGGGAGTGTAATCACCACCATTTTTTTGAGAAAAGTAGGAGATGATTTACTCATTGTTCAGATCTATGTTGATGATATACTTATTAGATCTTCTGATAAAAGGCTATGTGATGATTTTTCTAAAATAATGAGTAGGGAGTTTGAGATGAGTATGATGGGAGAGTTATCCTACTTTTTAGGGTTTAGCATAAGACAACTGGATGATGAAATCTTTCTAAATCAAACAAAATATATAAAGGACATCTTGAATAAGTATAAAATGGATAAAGTCAAGCCAATTAATACTCTCATGACCTCCAGTGTTCAGTTGGATTAGGACCCAAATGGAAAGTCTTTTGATCAAAAGAAGTATATAGGGATGATTAGATCTTTACTTTACCTAATTGTTAGCCGTCCTAATATAATGTTTAGTATTTGTCACTGTGCTAGATTTCAAGCTGATCCTAAAGAATCCCACCTGACTATAGTTAAGAGAATTTTTAAATACCTCTTAGGAATCCAAAACTTAGGAATATGGTATCCTAGGCATAACACTTCTTTTGAGATTATTGGGTATTCATATTTTGATTTTGCAGGATGTAAGGTGGATATAAAGAACACTTCTGGGACATGCCAATTCATAGGACAATCTTTAGTCTCCTTGTCTAGTAGGAAGCAAAACTCTGTTGCATTTCCATTGCTGAAGCTGAGTACATTGCCTTAGGAAGTTGTATGACCCAAGTCCTTTTGTTGAAGCAGCAAGTTTTGGATTTAGGATTATCTATAGGCATAATTTCAATCCTTTGTGACAACACTAGTGCCATCTGCATTTCTAAGAATCCTATCCAACATTTAAGGACCAAGCATATTGACATAAGGCATCACTTTATTAGAGACCATGTGACCAAGGAAGACATTGAGTTACACCATGTGGCAACTGAGAATCAACTTGCTGACATCTTTACTAAACTACTGGCCTTCGACACTTTCATCACTTTAAGGACCATATTGGCTGTGATTGACATAAATACATGAACTTGATTTTTACTAATTTCTAATTTTTTGTTTGTTGTACTTCAACTATTTTATTTTTTGTAGTTCTTTTTTTGTTTATTTTTCACCTCTATTGTTTTATTTTTTGTATGTTTTAATTTGTTTTCTTTTTCTTTTAATCAATGTTGAATTGATATTGTATGCCTTATTTTTATTTTTGAAAATTTATAGTCAAGGTATGACATCTCTAAATCAATTAAAAAGGGAAACACCATTAATTGTTTCCTTTTTCTTAATCTTCTTTAGTGGTGTAATTTTCTTTTCCAAATAAAAGTTTATCTCAGCTCAATAATTGGACTATGCAATTGAGATCTTTTTCAATATTGCTATAGTAATCTACTATATATATATAATATTCAAAGTCTTTATTTTACCTTTAAATTTTTTGAAATCTTATCATTTTATTTATCATATGATTTTTTATTTTGTTTTGTGATTCATTCATCCTTATATTAGAGAGTGGGTTTTTTTTCTAATATCTAGAAGCTATAATCAAAATTGAGAGTATTTAAAAATTTTGAAAAAGGGACCTAACTTGCAAAATTAAATATAAAAAAAGTGGCCAATGATGCCAAAATTAAAAGATGCACAATGATGCAAAATTGAAAAAAAAATACACAAAGTATATCATAAATCAAAATATGCATAAATAGTGCCAATCAAATTAATAAGAGGCATAAAATGAGCCCACCAAAAGTAATCTCCTTTTCTTTAAAAATTTTTAAATCTTAGAAGAATTCATGCGCAACTTGATAATTTTCAAAGGCTTAATTTCAAAATTCTTGATCGTTATTTTGATATATTATTTTATAAAATATTTTTCTAAAACCAAGTTTTGAATGGATTTCTTTTTCTTATCCAATTGATTTTTTTGATTTAGATCTTTGTTTTCAAAAGAAGTTTTGCCTTGGGAGAAGTCTGAGCCAGGAATAACAGGATCGGTTGTGATACCAATTTTTTTGGATTTAGATGATGTTAACTCATTGATTCTTACAAATTTTTAATTCAATCACATGGAAAACTTATCATTGATTCTTTGTCTTTTCATATTTTTTTTTAGTTTGTTTCTATTTTTAGTCTCTGCTTTGTTTCTATTTTACTTTCCTCCTCCTTTTTGTAATGTCAAAAGGGGGAGTAGTTAGTTGTACTGGTTGCTTTGTAGTTTGATTATATTATTGGAGAGTTAAAACTATGTTTGTTTCTTCTCACTATTCTTGAACTACTTTAATTATTTTTTATTTGCCATCATCAAAGGGGGAGATTGTTGTGTATCTATTACAAAGAAATAAAATTTTGATGATAGCAAACACTTCTATTTCTCTACGACTGGCTTGCCTACTAACATTTCAGGTTCACAAGATCGAGACTGTAATTTGAACCAACTCAAGATTGGGTAGACTAGGTCTAAGTTAGTTTGTAATTTTTTTCCCTTGCTTGAGTCTATTATAAATGGTGTGGTTCCTGATGCTAAGTAACCTTGCACACACATACTTTGGGAGAATTTCTGACTGTTTCATAGTGTTTATTTTTGGTAACATCATCCAGGATGATCCATAAATCGTCCTAGTTGATCTATTCAAAAACAGAAATCCTAATCAGGGCATCTTGATTAAGGAAGCTATCATTAAGCACATCGTCCTAGAGAATATTCATATTAGCCGGGATGATTGGCTCAAATAAAAAAGAATAAGCCGCCAGATCTATTTAGGTATTCTTTATTTTTAGACATCATCTAGGACATCATCTTGGATGATGCAACACAATTATATCTAAATTAATATGGTAATTAAGGAAAGCAATTAAGGTTTAATTACACAATCACATCATCCTAGATGATCGCAGGATCATCTGGGATGATCTCTTAGGCAATTGACATCCGCCAGCTTCTATTCAAGGCGATGCTTTGGACGATTTTCATAGATTTGAACTAATCATCCAGGATGATTGTGAGATTGGCTTGGACGATCAAGCTATTTTTTCATTATCCAGACATCCTTTTAGAGCGATTGTCTGAATGATATTCAAGGATTTGTACTGATCATACATAATGATATTATATCAGCTTAGATTTTATGAACAAAAATATTCTAATCATCCTAAACCGTCTGGGCTGATTGAGCAATATTTATGCTGATCGTTTAGGTCGATATCCATATCATCCTGGATGATAAAGTCAGTTTGTATAAAATAAGAGTTATTCTGAAACTCCTCTATTTAAGAGTTCTTGTTCTACCCAAGAGCTTATATTTTGCAATTATTCTAACCTGAGAGAGCTAAGAGGAGAGGGAGAGATAGAGAGGATTCTGTGAAGGGGAGTTTGTGAGGGAGTTCACAAAGATTGTTCCAAGAAAGGATCCATTATCATCTTCTCCAGTCTTCGTCCTTAGTTCCTCGGGAGTTCTAGAGAGGTAAACTTTAGTATATAATCAAGGTTCTCTGCCTACTTCAGGAGGAAGAAAAAAGAGTTAGATTCTCTGCCTACTTCTAGAGGAATCAAAAGGAGTTTGGTTCTCTGCCTCACCTGGGTTGGTGGAAGGGGGGTTGTAAAGGCTTCTCCACCTAACTGTGGGGGAAACGGAGAGACACTTAGTTTAGTGCAATACTCGGAGGGCGCCTCCGGGGAGTGGACGTAGGTCGTGTTGACTGAACCACTATAAATTTCTTTGTTATTTATTACTGATTCCACATTTATTTTTTACACTTTGATTTCTATGGTGAATCTTGGTTTTTGATTTAAGATTATATTTTGATCAAAAGATTTTTTAAAATACCAATTCACCTACCTCTTGGTTAGCCTTGGGGCTAGTTCGTAAGGGCTTAACATCCCTAAGAAACTTTCAAGAGCCTCTTAAAAAAAGGCAAATAATTCAACAACAAGGAAAATACAAGGTCAATATTATAGTGATTTATAACACTGTAGCATAAAAAAATTTGCACTGCAACACCTGCTTCTCGAGAATTTGAGTGTCAAATATCAAGCATTACAATATTGTGGTGTCGGATTTCTTGCTTAAGCTTTATAGTCCTCAACTTTTGTAGTGCTATGGTAGAGCAGTTAATGAAAGGAAGAGACACATTTAAACAATTGAGTGACGTATAAGTTCAGCCAATAGACATGCCAAATTAGCATAGTGCCATAGCTCTGAGGTTCTAGTTCATCTTTTAATGCCTTATCACCACTATGTCAAGTGACGAAGTGCTTGAGCCCATTTCTATACTTAGTATAAATAGTTTTTAGTTTAAAGTTTATAAGAGTTTTGCCATAAATAGTGTAGATTTATACTTTTGTATAGTGCGCCAGTGGAGACAAATCTAAGGGACACTAAGGAAGAGTAATATACTTTGTTTGAAGATCTTAGCCTATCATGTTGTGAACAATTAAACATTTGGAGGAAAAATAAGTGTAGAGAGTACATTTATACTAATTGGGTACATTTACCTTACTTTATCTCTTATATCTTTTCTTTTATGCAAGAAATAAAGATGTGTTTAATTTTTTATCTTTATTATGTGTGGCTAATTTTTGAGTTTTAGGATAATGTTATGAACATAGTATAAGTACTAATATAGATTCTAGAGTTTCAAATACAATTTATGGATCTTTTTAACATCTTTTGTTCTTAATTTAATGCATATAATGATCATGTATAGTTATTATCTAGTGTGATATATTACCTTGACGGAGAAATATTGGAACAAATAGGAGTATTAAAATAAAATTTGGCACGCTTAGACATATGTTGTTAAACCTTTTAGATTCTATGGAAACATTATAATTATAAGAAGGCTATAAACCTCTCTTTTTACCCCTTCAAGCTCAAAAGAGATAGAGGGATGGATATGCTCTGATCCGCATCAATATTTAAGAGTTTCATCAGGAAAACTTTGTTGTTTTACATATATTCATCCAAAACATTTTAAATATTAGGTATCTAATTTATCCTTTTACTTTTTCTTTGTGAGAGGTTATACTTGAGGGAGTCAAGGGGTGTATGAGGGAGTCACACAATTATCCTCTTTGGCATGCACCTTGTGTCCTTCATGTTATGATTTTGGAGCTCTTAGAGAGGAGCACTAGAGAAGAAGACTATAGACAAAAGACTTATAATTAGCTGAGGATGTTAGGGGAGAGGCATCCCCATATTGCAAGGAGAAAAAAAAAGGGATTGACATCTCCACCATTATGAGGAGCACAAGAAGGGGTTAGGCTTTTTAAGGGAAAAAACTTTTTGAAGATCATTCTCCACTTAGGAACAGAGAAGGCCTCCTCTATTTTGTTATGTACAGAAGGAACATTTACTAGTGAAATTTTGAAAGAGGATGATCTTTGGGGAGTTGAAGTAGGTTGAGTTTGACTTAACCACTATCAAAATTTTGGTTTACTTTTTCATTTACTTCATTGTATTTTATTTCATGCAGTCTTTATTTTTTAAGATCTATAATTTGATCATATGGTGATTGTAATTTTTTTTTATTATTATTAGTATGAAAATTTTCTTCGAGGGTTTTTGCTCGTAGGAGATTTAGAATCAACATCTACCATTTTTAAAATCAATTATCAAAATTCAAAATTAATCTTCTTTGGGAAAATGAAGTCGATAACATTCATTATCAGCATATTCCATCGATCGATAATAAGTGATATTTTCTCTCATTGGAGAGATATATCATTCACTATTGTGATATGGAATATGAGATTAATGATCTCTCACATGGATTACAGTAGTTGAATACTGATAGAATATCATTTCGACCATTCGAGATCATATGCGATTCTTATTTGAATTCAACTACTACAATCAAGTTGACAACTTTAGTTTCATAAGCTAAACCCACTTGTTCCTCGGCGTTATCAGCGGATGCCATTAGCAAATGCTATCTTTTCCTTTAGGGGTAATATATTGTTTATAATGAGGTGTTCGATTTTGAGAATATAAATTTAATATCAAATTTTCCAAATAAGATTAAATCTTTCAAAAACTCCTTTTTTCAAAACTTCCATGAACAAGCTTCCGGTAGCTAAACCGATGGTTATTCATTGGAGACCAATAGCATTTGTAAAAAAAATTAACAACCTCCGCTATCCAAATAGATTTTCATAGTTACCTACAGGTAGTTCAAAATACAAAACAAACATATTTAACCTTCTACTCAAGTAGTTCAAAACATAATATTTTAAATACACTAACATCCATAGTCAACAGATACTCTAACAGTTCAAAACATAAAAATATATAAAGTTTAACTTGTTAAATAATGTTTAAAACATAAAATAATTTTTTTCACATCTATATGTTTAAAATACCCCAACTAGTTCTTCAAACAAGTACCAATAACTAATCATCGTCCATGTATTTGCATCACTGTAATTTAGGTATAGGCTCTTGCTCATTTTTCTTCTAATTTTTAGCTCGATTTGATTGTAGCTCTGCCTATATCTCAGCTTGAATCTTTCCCATCTCCTTTATCTCTTATGCCAGGGCAACAAACCTCTGGTTAATGGTTTCTTTAGCTTCTTTAACATCATAAAATATTAAAGTAGATGTACTACCCTCATATGCATATTCATGCAAACCCATAAACATTCCCCTTTGTCTTCCTCCAATAATATCTAACCACGTGTATGTTGCAAATCTGATTTCAAGAAATCTAATTTTGATGATAGCAAACATTTCAAATACTTCTATTTCTCTATGACTTCCATGCCTACTAACATTTCAGGTCCACAAGATCAAAACTATAATTTGAACTAGCTCAAGATTGGGTAGACTATGTTTGAGTTAGTTTGTAATCTTTTCTTTTTCTTGAGTCAATTATAAACAAAGTGGTTCCTGATGCTAAGTAACCTTACACACACACATACTTGAGAGAAAATTTCTATCTATTGGTTAGAGTTTTCTATTTTGATCACATCGTCTGATATGATCCAAAAATCATCCTAGATGATCAGTTAAAATAGAAACCCTAATTAGAACATCTTAGTTAAGGAAGTCATCATTAAGCGCATTATCCTGGATGATATTCAATCAGCTGGGATGATAGGCACAAATTAGAAAGAATCAGCCGTCTGATCTATTTAGGTATCTTTAATTTTTAATCATCATCCAGAACATTAGCCTGAATGATGCAGTTCAATTATGCCTAAATTAATCTATTAATTAAGGTTTAATTGCTGGATTATATCATCCTGGATGATCTCAGGATCGGCCAGGATGATCAGTTCAAAGACCTTAGTTATTCCTGGATGATAAAACATCAGCCAGCTTCTATTCAGGGAGATGCTCTGGATGATATGTACTGAATTGAACTAATCATCAAGTTATTTTTATATCGTCCAGACACCCATTCAGGGTGATGTTCTAGATGAAATTCTATGAATTATACTATTGTATAAGATGATATACTATCAGCTTGGATGATATGAATAAAAACTTTTTGATCGCCCCAAACCATCCGAGGTGATTGAGCAAAATTTGCACTGATCGTATAGGACAATATTTATATTGTGCTGGACAATAATATTGGTTTATTGCAATTAAGAGCTATTCAAAAGTACTTCTATTTAAGACCTATTATTTTACCCAAGAGATCATTTTTTACTGTTGTCTTGACATGAGAGAGCTTAGAGGAGAGGGAGAGAAAGGGAGAGAGAGAGGATCTTATGAGGAAGAGTTTGTGAGGGGTTTCACAAAGGTTGCTCCAAATAAGGATCCAAGTCATTTTTTCTGATCGTCATCTCTTATCCTTGGAGGTTCGAGAGAGGTCTACTTCAACAATTAATTAAGGTTCTCTGCCTGCTTCAAGAGGAAGCAAAAAGAGTCGGGTTCTCTACCTCACTAGTGTCGGTGGAAAGGAGATTTTGTACAGGCTTCTCCGCCTTGTTGTAGAAGCAAAAGGAGGGTCACTGAGTTTAGTGCAATACTCAGAGGGTGCCTCTAGGGTGTGGACATAGGTCGAGTTGATCGAACCATTATAAATTTTTGTGTTCTTTATTACTACTTTTTTATGCATTTAATTTTTGTACTTTAAATTTCTTTGCAATGAATTTTGGTTTGGTTTGAGTTCGTGTTTTTGATTGAAAGATTTTTTAAAATACCAATTCACCCCCACTCTTGGTTTGCCTTGGGGTAGTTCATAAGGGCTTTACATCCCCGATGAACTTTCAAGTGGTATCAGAGTAGGATTCATAAAATTAAGTTTTTAAAAACTTTTGAATTTCGATCCATGTCTAACTTCGGTAATCGTAATACTACTGAAGGGTATTCTATCACCCGACCACCTTTGTTTGATAATATTCCTTTTGATTTTTGGAAAACTCGCATGTCTATGTTTTTATAATTGTTTGACTATTGCATGTGGATGCTTGTTAAAGATGGCTATACACCTTTGACTGGTAAAATTAATGACATTACTATTCCACTTCCTTTCACTGAATGGACTCTTGATGATAGGGATTTAGCCCAACTTAATGTGAAATGTTTGAACTATTTTTTTTTGCTTTAAATCTGAAGATTACATGCGTGTTTTAACTTGTACTACTAGTAAGGAAATGTGGGATAAATTATGTATCACTTATAAAGGAACCAAAGAAGTCAAATAATCAAGGATGAATATTTTATTGCATGACTATGAACTTTTTCGTATGAAACCTAATTAATTAATTTCTTACATGTATACTAGATTTACTCAAATTGTCACCTCACTACATGCTTTAGGAAGAGAACTCACATATTATGAAAATGTTAATAAAATTTTGAGTTGTTTGCCTTTTTCCTTTGATGCTAAATTATTGTAATTTCTAATTCTAAAGATTTGAATACCTATTTGATTGATAACTTACTTGGATCACTCATTGCTTACGAGCAAGGGTGAATCAAAGAAACCTTGATGCAAGTGAGAAAAAGAAGAAGAAAATTGTGGCACTAAAGGCCAACGACACGGACACTGACTCTTCCAGGTTTGAAAGTGATGATGTTGCCTTAGTCACAAGGCATTTCAAAAGGTTTCTAAAGAAGAAGCATAAGAACCATCAAAAGTGAAATAAAGGTAAGAGTAGTTAAAATTTTAAGAATTTTAATGATATAACATGTTTTAAATGCAGAAAGCAGGGACCCGTTAAAGATGATTGTCCTAAACTTAAAGCTCACTAAAGCAAGGAGAAGGGTGAGGAGAAACCTAAGTTCAAAAAGGATAAGAAGAGGTTCCAAAAAGAATTCTAGGCGGATTTTCAATCAGATGCCTTTGAGACTGAAGCTGAAGAGGAAACAATAAACTTGTGCTTGATGGCTGACAACCGTCTTAGTCAAAGTGACCAAGAAGAGGTATGTGAACTAACCTACGAGCAACTACTTAAAGTTTCTGAATAAATTCATGCATCATTTATGAATATTAAGAAATCACATGCTAGTTTAAAATCGAAGTTTTTAAGTTTGCAAAAAGTGCATGAAATTTTACTTAAAGATTACTCTACAATTGATAACCATCACATTTTAATACTTGATGAGTTTGATGCATTAAAAATACCATATTGAATTATTTCATGCACATGATTCCTTGAAGTCATCTCATGTTGAGCTAGAAAGAGAATTTAAGAAATTAAAAAATCACAAAGCTATTGAAAATAATAAATCAATATTGCATGCATCACATAACTTTAAAAGGAAGCATCACCACCCGAGTAGATTAATAAATCCTTTTTTTGGTGTTAGATGTTTTTCATGTGGCATATTAGGATATATTTCAGATACTGGTACTATTCACCATAATATACATTGGGCGTGGAGACCCAAATTTCATGATTCACAGCATAACATACATGCATTGCATTCTCCTTTCCATAAGAAGGGACCCAAACATGTTTGGGTTTCTAAATCTGACATTTGATGATTTTGTAGGCTTTCTCTCATAAAAGATCTCATGAGATCATGTGGTATCTGGACAGCGGATGCTCACGACACATAATTGGAGATGCTAACCAATTCATTTTGATGGAGGCAAGGTTACTCTTATAGACAACACCACAAAAAAGTGGTGGGCGTAGGTATAATCGGAAACTCCAAGAACCTTTTGATTGAAAATATGTTATTTATAGATGGATTAAAACATAACTTGCTCAGCATCAGTCAACTTTGTGATAAGGGCTTCATCATAAAATTTTTGGCAAATACTTGCATTATAAGCTTAAATAACAACACTGTTTTGCAGGAAAAGTGGATCAATAATGTTTACATCTTTGACTTAAATAATATTGAATGTGCTACTTCATTTTGCATAAAAACTACTGTTGATGATTCATGGTTGTGGCATAGGAGGTTATATTATGCCAGTATGAAAACCCATAGGAGAGTGACCCAGAAAGACCTAGTTAGAGGAGTCCCCAAGCTTAAGTTCTCTAAAGATCACCTTTGTGATGCCTGCCAAACTAGGGAAGTATGTTCAATCCTCTTCTCACTCCATTAAGGATATTAACACCTCTAGACCTTTAGAAGTCCTTCATATGGATTTGTTCTGTCAGCTTAGTGGGAAAAGTGTATGGATTTGTGGTTGCAGATGACTACTTGAGGTTTACTTGGATTAAATTTATGTCACATAAGAATGAGTCTTTTGATGAGTTTAGATCCTTCTTCACTTGGATTCAGAAAAAGCTAGGTTAAGAGATTTTGACCATCCACAGTGACCATGGGGGAGAGTTTGAAAATGAGAGATTTGGAGACTTCTATGAGGATAAGGAGATTAGTCACAACTTCTCAACTCTTAGGACCCCTCAGTAGAATGGGGTAGCTAAAAGAAAGAATCAGACCTTAGTTGAAGCTGCTAGAGCCATGCTTGCTGAGTATTCTCTTCCAAAGTACTTTTGGGCTGAAGCGATAAAAACAGCTTATTATGTGTTGAATAGGGTGAATGTTAGAGCCAAACTTGATAAGATACCCTATGAGATCCTTAAGGGTAGAACACCCAACCTTTCCGACCTCCATGTCTTTGGCTCTAGGGTTTTTATTCTTAATAATAGGAAGTCACACTTAGAAAAATTTGACCCAAAATCTGATGAAAGAGTGCTCTTAGGATATTCAAGTGTGGGGAAATCCTTTAGGGTATTTTTTAAGAGAACTTTGGTAGTGGAGGAGACTACTCATATAGTGTTTGATGAATCTAATCCTAAGAAGTCTTGAGTTGAGGATGAAGATGAAGTTGGAGAGATTACCCAAAGAGTTAAAAATTTGGAGAAGAGGGTAGAGCCCCAAAACACTGAAGGAGTAGGTGAGACTACCCAAGGAGTAGAAAATGCAAATTTAGAGGAAAGGGTTGAACCTACACACACCTTGCCTAGATTTTAGGAGACCCTTCTGAAGGTGTTAGGACTAGGCATGGACTTAGGAAGGAAGTGAACCACTCTGCCATTATCTTAATGATTGAACCCACCAATATCAACTAAGATCTTTCCGATGAGTTTTGGATCTTAGCCATGAAAGAGGAATTAAACCAATTTGTTATGAATGATGTTTGGGAGCTTATAAAAAGACTAAAGGGATAAAGTGTAGTTGGAACTAAATGGGTCTTTAAGAATAAAATAAATGATTCTAGTGTGTTGATTAGGAAGTGTTTGTCTCTGTGCTAGATTTCAAGCTGATCCTAAAGAATCCCATCTGATCGTTGTGAAGAGAATTCTTAGGTATCTCTTAGGGATCTAAAAATTAGGAATCTGGTATCCTAAGAATAACACTTCTTTTGAGATTATTGGATATTCTGATTCTGATTTTGCAGGGTGTAAGGTGGATAGAAAGAGCACTTCTAGGATTTGCCAATTTATAGGATAGTCTTTAGTCTACTGGTTCAGTAAAAAGCAAAACTCTATTATACTTTCCACTTCTGAAGTTGAGTATATTTCTTTAGGGAGTTGTGTGGCCCAAGTCCTTTAGTTAAAGTAGCAAGTTCTAGATTTAAGATTACTTGTAGGCACAATTTTAATCCTTTATGACAACATCAGTGCCATTTATATTTCTAAGAATCCTATCCAACATTCAAGGACCAAGCACATAGACATAAGGCATCACTTTATTAGAGATCATGTGACCAAAGGAGATATTGAGTTACACCATGTGATAACAGAGAATCAATTGGCTAACATCTTTATTAAACCACTAGCCTTTAACACTTTTAGCAATTTAAGGACCAGATTAAGTATGACTGATATAAATGCATGAACTTGATTCTTACTGATTTCTTATCTTTTATTTGTTATTTGTTGGTTTCTTTTTGTGTTTTTTTCTTGCTTATCTTTCATCTATTTCATTTTTGTTGATTTGATTTTCTTCATCATTTTATTTTTCTTTTAATCACTACTGAATTGATATCTTATGCTGTGATTTTGTTTTTTAAAATTTATAGTCAATATTTGGCATCTCTAAATCAGTTAAATGGGGAAACACCGTTAATTATTTCCTTCTCTCTAACTACTTATAGTGGTGTTATTTTCCTTTTTAAACAAAAATCTATCTCAAATTAACAACTAGACTTTGAAATTGATATCTTTGTAATCTTGCTACAGTAATCTATTTTATATATAATGTTCAAAGTTTTTATTTTACCTTCAGATTTTTTTAATTTTGTCGTTAAATTTATCATATGATTTTTTATTTTGTTTTGTGATTCATTCTTTCTTATATTAGAGAGTGAGTTCTTCTTCTCTAATATCTAGAAGATATAATTACAATTGAGAATATTTAAGAATTTTAAAAATGGGATCTAGCTTGCAAAAAATAAATGAAAAAAAAGTTGCCAATAATGCAAAAATCAAAAGATGCATAATGAAGCCAAATTGAATATATATATATATATATATATATATATATATATATATATATATATATAACACAATTTGTATAAAAAATCAAAAGATACATAAAGAGTGCCAATCAAATTGACAAGAGATATAAAATGAGCCAACCAAAAGCAAGCTTCTTCTCTTTTAAAATTTTAAATCTTAGAAGAATTCATGTGTCACTTAATATTTTAAAAGGCTTGATTTTGGAATTCTGATTGTAACTAATTACTTTAGAATATGATTCTATAAATATTTTTCTGAAACCAAGTCTTGAATGGATCTCTTTTTTATTTAATTGATTTTTCTAATTTAGATCCTTATTTTCAAAAGATGGTTTCTCCTAGAAGAAGTCTGAGTTAGGGCGAATAAGATCAGTTATTCTATCAATTTTTCAAATTTCGATGATGTTAACTCATTGATTCTTAAATTTTTTTTATTCAATCACATGAATAATTTACCATATTCAAGCTTTGATTAAAAAAAAAAAAACCATTTATTTTTCTTTTTTCCTTTTTGATGTTTTTTTTGTATTTTATTTTTATCATTTTTAAGTTGATTTTCATGTTTTTGTGCCTTCTCTAATCATCTCCATCCATCCTCCGATTTGAAACTTTTTGTCAAATCATTTCGGACGATATTCATATCATCCTGGATGATCTGTTCAAGTCACTCTTGAAATTCCATCTACTTCCTATTTTGACTCTTCTGCTTATGATCATCCTGGATGATTTGTTCTCATCCTGGATGATTTGATCATCTTCTATTTCAATTATTTGTGATCGTCTTTGATGATCCTCTTCATCTTGGATGATCTTCATAATTTATGCTCAATTATTGGTGATCGGCCTAGACGATACACCTGCTCATCCTGGACGATCCATGTGGCAAAATTTGGCACACAACTTTAATTCGATCAGTACGATCAATTATTACTGATCATCCTGGATGATCCACTTCATCATCTCAAATGATCTGCTTTTTCAACCGCATATGAAATGACTCGGGATGATTGCCTGTGTCTTATCGTCCCGAATGATATCTAATTGTCCTAGACAATATTACCACCTTTTAGACCAATCGTCCCAGACATAATTATTGCATAACATTGTCCTGGATGATTATGTGATCGTCTTGGATGATTGGTCTGATTCTTTTTAAACTGAGCTTCACAAAGAAATTTTCTCACATAATCCTTCTTAAAACCTCTTGTGCTCTTACTCACTCTCTATTTTCCTGTTTATGGCCAGTGGAAAGAGGTCTCGAATGCCTTCTGGAAGCTCCTCAAGGGCAAATTTGGACCCTAATTTATTTAGGTGGATGATCAAGCTGCCTATCTATGGTACAAGATGACCGGGATCATTGTATCCTGAATTGTCAACCCGCACATTCTTTCCTATCATGTCCTTGATTTATTTGCTCACATTACTCTCACTTTCCTCCTTACTCTTACCGTCCCTTTTAATTCAAAGCTAATTTTTGAATTTTTTGCTAGCCTTCAAGCCAATTCCTCTTTTACTGCCTCTAATCCTATGTGAATAGATAACCAATCAAAATCACTTATCAGGTCTATTAAGAGCTCCTACAACTATCTACCACAGGAGACAAACTCCACACCATATGTTCAGATCCTGACTACGACCGAGCTTCGGCCAATCACTTCTTGAGGAACACCAATACTCCCTTTCATATTTGAGAGTTCTAGCACCTTACTCAAAGATGCTAGGACAATCCAACATGTCCTTCACACCTCTATTATTCCAAAAGCTGGTGATCGCATTCATATCACTCCACTCCTTTCAATCACCACTTTCAATATTTTGTCCCATCATGAATTTAATGTCTCTGATTTATTGAGCATCTGACTAGTATTCGAGATCTAGGACATAGGAGGAAGCCCAATCTTGCCATAGGATATATCATTGCCTATGTCCTAGAATCTAAAAACAACCTCCAATATCCTACCCATCCAAATTTTTAGCTTTCCTTCTACTCAAATAACTCCTTCGCATTCTTCACATCACTCATCTCCACCTAGGGTGTGAGGAAGCTGGCGGAGCTGAGGAGGAGGCTGCACCTGCACCTATTCATGCACATGCTTTGCTCTGCCAGCACTCTTAGTTGGATCAGTTGGTAGAGAGATTTGATTAGTGGGAGACACGGTTTGAGACCTATGTTGCTGCACAAGAGTAGCAACATTCTGAGGATATTGCTCACTTTGATGCTTACGTGGCTCACCAGTAACACCAGCATGACTAGGATATGGCGTAGTTCGGAGAGCAGTTTGTGACTCTTTACAATCACTTTTAGCTGCCACCACCACCACCTCTTCCTTCTGATGATCAGGGGCCATCTTCCTTTTAGTTTATTTTTCTTGCGATGATTTCTCTATATTGTCATTTATCCTTTTTAGTAGCTTCTATTTCTATTTGTGTTTTGTTTCGTCCTCCTTTTTATGATGTAAAAAGGGGGAGAAGTTGTACTTTCTTTTATGCATTATAATAGTTGTACTATTTTTATGTACTATGTTAGTTTTCTAGTATAATTTAAACTTCCTATTTTACTGTTATAATTTTTTGTGTGATACTTCAATTGAACTTTTGTTTTGTATTTGTCATCATAAAAAAGGAGAGATTACTGCAAATCTAATTTCAAGAAATCTAATTTTGATGATAACAAATATTTCAAATACTTCTGTTTCTCTAGAACTGCCTTGCCTACTAACATTTCAGGTCTACAAGATCAAAACTATAATTTGAACCAACTTAAGATTGGGTAGACTATGTCTGAGTCAGTTTGTAATTTTTTCCTTTTCTTGAGTCAATTATAAATAAAGTGGTTCTTGATGCTAAGTAACCTTGAACACACACACTTGGGAGAAAATTTCTGTATATTGGTTAGAGTTTTCTATTTTGATCATATCATTCGGGATGATCCAAAAATCATCTTGGATGATCAGTTAAAAATAGAAACCCTAATTAGGGCATCCTAGTTAATGCAGCCATCATTAAACGCATCATCCTAGATGATATTCAATCGATCGGTACGATAGGCTTAAATCAGAAAAAATCAGCCGCCAGAACATCAGCCTGGACAATGCAGTTTAATTATGCCTAAATTATTCTGGTAATTAAGGAAATCAATTAAGGTTTGATTGCTCTATAATATCATCTAGGATGATCTCAGGATTGGTCGGGATGATCATTTCAAGAACCTTAGTTGTTCCTGGATAATAAAACATCGGCCAGCTTCTATTCAAGGTGATGCTCTGGATGATATGTACTGGATTGAACTAATCATCAAGGATGATCGTGAGATCAGCCTAGACGATCAAGTTATTTTTACATCATCCAGACACCTATTCAGGGCAATGTTCTGAATGAAATTCTATAATTTGTACTAATTATACATGATGATATACTATCAGCCTGGATGATATGACAAAAACCTTCTGATTGTCCCAAACTGTCTGGGCAGATTGAGTGAAATTTGTGCTGATAGTATAGGATGATATTTATATCATCCTAAATGATAATGTTGATTTATTGAAATTAAGAGCTATTCCGAAGCTCTTCTATTTAAGACCTCTTGTTCTACCCAATAGATCATCTTTTGCTACTGTCTGGACCTGAGAGAGCCTAGAGAAGAGGGAGAGAAAGGGAGAGAGAGGATCTTGTGTAAGGAAGTTTGTGAGGGGTTTCACAAAGGTTACTCCTAGAAAGGATCTAAGTCGTCTTCTCTGATCATCATCCCTTATCCTTGGAGGTTTGAGAGAGGTCCCTTTTAGTAATCGATCAAGGTTTTCTACCTGCTTCTAGAGGAAGCAAAAGGAGTCAGGTTCTCTGCCTCACCATTGTCGGTGAAAAGGAGGTTTTGTACAGGCTTCTTTGCCTTGCCGTGGGAGCAAAAGGAGAGTCACTAAGTTTAGTGCAATACTCGAAGGGCACCTTCGGGGAGTGGACATAGGTCGAGTTGACCGAACCACTATAAATTTCAGTGTTCTTTATTACCGCTTTTTCTACATTTAATTTTCACACTAAATTTCTTTGAGGTGAATTTTGGTTTTGTTTGAGCTTGTGTTTTTGATTGAAAGATTTTTTAAAATACAAATTCACTCCCCCTCTTGGTTAGTCTTGGGATTGTTCATAAGGGCTTAACATCCCTGACGAATGTTCAGTGTGATACTCAGAATATTGGGTCGATCCTAAAAATGATACCTCATCAGTAGACTGCTCACTATTTTGAAGTCGTATAAAGTTATCCTACAAGAATAAATTCACAAAATAAAATTTCTATTTATTTCATATTATTACTCAAAAAATTATACTAACATGAGCTTTTCTCACCTTCTCATCAACCCACTAATGATTAGCTTGATGTTGGTGAGTCCTCGTATGTAGCTCCAGTGGTGTCCGCTCCTACTGTAATGGAAAGCTAATTTTTCTATTGTGCTCCAGCTCGATATCATAAAATAATTTAGAAAATTACCAATGGTTCAAAGCAACGAAGCTCTAAGGGGAAAATTTTGTTTGCTTGAGATGACATATGTGAGAACACTTTCTTCCCATAAGAACTTGAGATCATCAATTAATGGTTATAAAAAAATATCAATTTTTGCTATTGGATTATATTGTCTAGGTATTATAAGTATTAAGAACATGTACGTGGTAGTCAGATATATCACTGGTGGAAGGTTATATGGTGTTAGTTGTTGCAACTTAATTTTCAAAATTATATTTTTATATCATGTGAGTTTTTTATGATACCAACACATTATTGTTGTGATTACTATTTCACCTAACATACATTGGATATATTTTTAATGTGTTATTTTGTGTGTACTAATATTTCAGGAAAATCATACTCCAAACTGCCAAGGACTTCAAGACAAATTAGATTAAGTTTCTTGTAATAAAGTCTATACTTTTCTAATTTTCTTGATTCTAAGAGAGTGTGATTATAATTTGATAATCATGCACATACATACTGGGGGAGTGAATCAAAACTTAATATTTTAAAACTAATTGTAATGTATGATTCTTAAATAGTATGAGACAATTTGCCTTGGTAGTTCCTCCAGAATGGAGTTAATCAAGTCATGCCTTCAGAAATTTTGTTTGAACTATTCATAATGTATGAAGTTCTATTCATATAGATGATGTACAGAGTATGAAAGGGGAACATCCACATTCATACAAAAAAATCTCTACAATTTTTGAATTGATCATACTATATAATTTTAGGTTCATACAGATGATGTCTAGTGTACAAAATGGGTTCATCTATATTCGTATGATACGAAGAATAATTTGTTTAAAATATTCGTAATGCACAATATATGATTCATACAGATGAAGACTAGCGTATGAAATGGGTTCGTATGAAATTGTATTGGACGAACTTGTTCAATTTTGAACTCTTCATACAATACAATGTCAGTTCATATATATATCTAATAGAGTACGTAATCAGTTCATACTGGATGATACATGCTTTTTTTGAACTGTTCATATGTATAAAGTACGATTGTACTCTACAATCCTAGTACATTCAACTTGAAATTTTTAGTTTTATGGATGGTTTTTCTTATCTTTCATATATGAGATCCCTAAAAACTGACTCCAATATTCTACTAGTGATCTTATATTGTATAATTTCTCTTAAGTGTGAGAAAGAGAGTGCTTTGGAAGAGTGTTTGGGAGTTAATTTTGAGAGATCTTCAGTGTGAAAATTGTTTAGGGTTCACAAGGTTGCCCAAATGTGAGGTTCTCTTTGTGTGTTCTTCAAAAAATTGAATGCCATTAAGGTAGGTAAGACACCCCCTACACTTGAACAATTTTATTATCCAGATAAGAAGTGTACAATTTCAAAACCTAGGAAAGGACGTTATAACTCACATAGATTGATAAATCCTTTTCCTGGTGTGAAATATTTTTCAATTGGAATGATTACTCAAATCTCTTACACTTGAATGTTTCATAGTAGAACACATCTAGTGGAGACCTAGGATGCATAAATCACAACATATCAAACATGCATCTAGATTGTTATTTCCAAGAGGAGAACCCAATTTTTTTTGGGTTCCCATGTTTAACGTTTTATCATTTTGTAGAGATGCTCTCATACAAGTCCTCATGAAAGCATTTGGTACCTAGAAAGTAGATGTTCAAAGCAAATGATTGGAGACATAACATAATTCATATCACTAGAAGCCATAAATGGAGGCAAAGTGACATTGAGTGAGAATACCACAAGGAAAGTGGTAGGTACAAGTATGATTGGGTACAAGAACAAATTTTTCATTGAAAATGTATTATTAGTTGAAGGCTTAAAGAATAACTTGTTGAGTATTAGTTAACTTTGTGATAAAGATTACAGTATTAATTTTTTTCCCATAAGCTCCATTATAAGCCAAAATGGAATTGATAAATTGAATGGAAATAGGGTAAATAATATATACATGCTTGATTTAAATTTTATTAAATCCATTCTTTTTATCTCAAAATAATCACTGATGAATCATGGTTATGGCGTAAAAGACTTTGTCATACAAGCATAAAAAATCTTAGGAAGATTACCCAGAAAGAGTTGGTTAGAGGAATACCTAAAATAGACTTCACTAAGGATCACTTGTGTGATCATGTCAATTATAAAAACATGTAAAGCCCTCCTTTCATTCAATTAAAGATCTTAGAACTAGCAAACCACTAGAAATCATTCACATTGATCTTTTTGGATCAGTTAACATGTAAGTCTAGGAGGTAAAGGTTTTGGATTTGTAATCATCGATGATTTTTTAATATTCACTTCGGTCGAATTCTTATTTCATAAGAGTGAATTTTTTGAGGAATTTAAATATTTTTCCACTTGGATTCAGAGGAAACTAGGGAGAAAATTTTTATCAATTCAAAGTGATTATAGAGGAGAGTTTGAAAATAAAAAAATTTGAAGATTTTCGTAGAGAGCAAAAAATTGATCATAACTTTTCAGCACCTAAGACTCCTCAGTGGAATGGGGATGTCGAAAGAAAGAACAAAACTTTCATAGAAGCCACTAGAGCCATATTGGCAGAATATTAACTTTAAAAATATTTTTGTGCTAAAGTGGTTAGTACAGCTTGTTATGTTCTGAATAAGGTGAACATTAGATCCATGTTGAACAAGATACCCTATGGACTTCTTAAGGGGAGAACACCTAATCTTTCATATTTATATATTTTTGGATGTAAGGTGTTCATTCATAATAATAGTAAAACTCCTTTAGGAAAATTTGATCCTAAATTTGATTGAGGAATTTTTCTAGGATATTCTAGTATTGGTAAATCTTTTTTTTTTTTTTGAAATTGCCAATAGCTTTAAAATAGAGAAAACTATTACAAACTAGCTTGTGATAATAAGTCTATCACACTCTTCCTTAAGCAAAACAAGAAAGCTTGGAGGAATCTTATTGCAATAGAGATCCTCCCAAAGAAAATCTTCTAATAAAGCAAAATTAGCACAAAATTTGGCTAATTTATTACATTCCCTATGAATGTAATGAAAAAGAAAATTCCCTACATACTTTAAGAAAGATAAGTCTTCGACCGCTTTCTCATTATTAGGAACTTTATTCAATGAATTTTAAAGATACTTGATTACATTATAGTTATCTCCTTCAATAATAATCCCTTTAGCTTCAAAATTCCAAATTTGATGAACAAATTTCAAAGCCCAGATAAACATAAGTTCCAAAAAACCAATGTCCCAATGAACACATTTAATACCAAAGGCAAAAAGAAATCTTCCTTTATGATCTCTAAAGACTCCAGCAATTCTGGCTTCATTTGAATTTAAAAGAGTTGCATCAAAGTTGCCTTTAATCCACTCGGGTGAAGGAGGGTGCCAAGAAGAATTAGATAGCTTAAAGAGCTGATTAGCACCCCAGTGGTTCGAGAAGATGTTACAATTTGATGAAGATATAGCTATATCAATAGCTCTAGCAGCCATGAATCCCATCCCTAGCTTTTGGCATCCATGTGTAACATTATTTCTATTTTTCAAAGAGAAATAAACCACTGTACAATATAGATTAGCCATAAAAGGATTTGAATTTGCAATAACCTTTAGATTCTTTATACAATCCATCGAAGAATTTTAGATTTGTAACTTGAATCCCCAATTGCTTAATAATTCAATCAGTTGAATTAACTTTCCACAGCAAATCATAATATATTCAGTCGTTTTAGCTGCTGTACAACCCCTCGGACAGCTGTTATTTTGAATAATTCTTCTTTACATTAGAAAATCGCATATAGGAATGCCATTATTTAACAACTTCCACCAGAAATAAAGAACCCGTGGCGAAAGTTTGATTAACTTCAGCCAATTCCAATAAACGTTACCAACACAAGCAGGAACATTCATCGTCCTTGCCATAGAAGCCAAAGATTTACCAGAAAATTTGTACAGAAGTTCCCTGGAGTCCTCTTCATCCACTTTTTCAATTTGCACTTGTAAAATCAATTCCAGCAAATCAACTCCAAAAAACTTTTTAAGTTCAATCTAATCCTATTCTGTTCCTTTAATAAAGAACTCTAGTTTTGGAAACTCCTCCACCATAACATTAACAAATGTTGGCCACTTAGAGAGACTCCTATTAAGGAACCACACATCTTGTAAAGTATCAATGGAGGAACCTGTAGCAATTTTCCATTTAACCAATGGACGAAGAGATTGTAATCCTTTCATCAAAATTTTCCATGTGGATGAGGAGTTACCTTTCCAATTATCATTCCAAATGCTATACCCATATTTTGCTTTTAAAGTTCTATACAATAAGGAATTAGATCCATTGATGAATTCCCAAGCAAACTTAGATCTAAGTGGACCGACCATAGATCCAGATGAGTGAATTCTAGCTCCCCCTTCATCCCAAGGCTTACAAAGAACTTCCCATGATATATAATGCTTACCTCGAGCATTATCAGATTTTTTCCAAATGAAATCTCTGCACATCATCTCCAACTTCTTCAAAATGTTAAGGGGAACCATTGAATGGGAGACATAAAAAACTGGAATAGTAAGCATTACTGATTTAACCAAAACTATTCTTCCTGGTAGAGAGAATAACTTATTTCCCCAAGCATTTATTTTATTTACTGCTTTCTCAAGGATAAATAGATAGTCTAATGAAACCATTCTCCTCAAGCATAGATTTATTCCCAAGTACTTCAATTCCTGTACTTCCTTATACTTGATAATTTTAGAATAAATCTTCTTTTTGGCTCGACTAACTGAATTCCCAAAAATAATAGCAGATGTTTTCAAAATTTTCAAATTAACTAACAAACCAGTCCAGTTACAATAATATGCAATGATTCTTTTTAACTTTTTCAAATATACAAATTTTGATTTAGAAAAAAGCAATACATCATTCGCATATAATAAGTGGGAAATCTTGGGAGCCGCAGCAGCTACCTTGATCCCCAAATCCTTGCCATTCTGATACAAATTATTTGATAAAAGTTAGGAGCATAAGATAAATAAATAAGGAGATAGTGGACATCCTTGCCTAAATCCACTCTTTGCTTCTATCCATTTCTATTTGATGCCATTGAAAAGTATAAAGAATTTTGGATTTATTACACACTCTATCAGAAGATTTGAGAAACCCAATGGAAATCCAAAATAACTCAAAACATGCTTCAAAGAATTCCACGACATATAATCGTATGCTTGTTCCATATCTATCTTCATCGCCATCATCCCTTTCTTGGATTTAGAAAATCTAAATTTATGAAATAATTCTTGGACCAAAAGGACATGTTCCGATAACAATCTTCCTTTTAAAAAAGCATCTTGATTTTCTAAAATCAAATTATTGATCTCCATAGCTAGTCTATTTAATAAAACTTTTGCAACAATTTTATAAATAGACAAACATAAGCTAATAGGATGAAAATGAGAGGGATATACCAGATTTTAGACTTTAGGAATAAGGACCACAAGCGTTTCTTTCCACTTTGCATTCATCTTGCCTGAAGAAATAAATTGAGAGAAAGCCTTCCATATGTCTTGGCCAATTAATTTCCAATGAGCTTTGATGAAGGAATAAGAAATGCCATCTACACCAGGTGAGATATTCTTTCCAAGACTCATAATAACTTTTTTAACTTCCTCAATAGTCTAATCAGCCTTCAACAATTTAATATCGTCCATGTTTAATGAACATAGAGTCTTCGGCCATCCAGAAATCAAGAAATCCCTCTCCTTCCACTTTTGAGAAAAAAAGTTTAAGAAAGTTTGTTCAATAGCATCTTGATTAGTAACCATCTCCCCAACTTCATTATTCACTTGCTTAATGAAATTCCCATTCTTTCTACCATTAGCAAATGCATGGAAAAATTTTGAGTTGATGTCACTCTCCTCCAACCACTTTACCTTCACTCTTTGTCTCCACCACAAATTTAACCGTGCAAGAGTTATATTCAGATCATGGACCTTAGTTTTGAGTAAGAAGATTGTCTGCTTTGTACTTCCTTCATCATTTACTTCTACGAGCTGCAAATTAGCCACCTCTTTCTTGAGGTTTTCTTTTAGTTCCAAAAGATTTTGGTGTTTAGCTCTACTCCAAAAGAATAGAGCCCTTAACACCTTATGAAACTTTTTATTCAATGTCTCCATAGGATCACCTTCAACTAGCTCCAAGCTTTTTTCACCACATTGAAAGACGCAGGATAAGACAACCATACATCTTCTAACCTCAGCATTTTGGACTTCTGAACTTCTTTATAAAAATCTGGAAAACCACAGGACAATGGTCTGATGCCACCCGAGCCACATGTCTATTAACTGCTTGAGGAACTAATTCCAAAGCTTTAGAGTTTAGAAGACACCTATCAAGTCTTTCCCATATTCGAGCATTCCCACTTTTGTTATTACACCATGTGTATTTAGGAACTATGATTCCCACATCATGATAATCAAAATGATTTATAAAATAATTCATCTCTTGAGGAGCAAGAGGGAATTTAAACTTCTTTACCCATCTTTTTTCTTCTTGAGATAGAATACAGTTAAAGTCACCTCCAATCACAGATGGCAAATCCAATGAGGAATGTATGCCCAAACACTCCCATAGATTTCTTCTACTGTATTCATCTCTACTACCATAAACTGTAAAAACAATCTAGGAGCCTTTGTTCATAATACAAAGATTCCCAATCACACATTGCTCAGTTGCCTTTATCAAGGTAAAATTTGCCAAATCAATTTTCCACATCACCACTATTCCTCCAGACATCCCATCAGAGGGATATAAAAAGAAATTCCAATCTTTACCCATACAATTACAAAAATCCCATTTATCCATAGAGGCAATTTTTGTCTCTACAATACCAACAAAAAGAGCATCCCAATATCTAACTACCTCTTTCAAATATAGAGGGGCCTCCCTCTTATTTGGCCCTCTAAAATTCCAAAAAACAAGTGAACTCATTTGGCCACCAAGGGGGAAGGACCCCCACCCTTCTTTTTATTTAATCCATCTTGTTTCTTAAACCTCGATGATTGATTCAAAGTCCCTAGAACTCTATGTTCCTTTTGAAGTTTTGGCTTAGCCTTCACAACACTATCTATCAAATATAGAGACAGTTTCATAAATATCCTTCTCCACCACAGATACAGTAGCATCTGCAGAAATTAAAATTTCCCCTTCTTCAATACCAGGATCTTCATTTTGAACTTCCCCTACAGAAATCTTCTCACCATTTCCATCTTCAAGCTCACCAAGTATTCAAATTTATTCTTTCTAGGAATAGAAAAACCAGTAAGAGTATTGCTTACCGATTCCACCCCTGTAGAAATAGAAAATCCTTGATTTGGCATTATTGGAGCAGAAATAACCCCCCTTTCGATTTGAAGGCTTTCTTCAGAAATTTGAATACCATCTTCATTCACATCCTCCTGAACTTCTTTTTCAATTCCTTAGAATTCTGCTTGTTGTTTACAGGAATGTATTTAAGAATAAAAGTCATATTCCTTTTCACTGAAGAAATCCATTTCTTCCTTTTATTGTTGACGTGTACCCAAGGCCCATACAAAGGACCCTTAGGTTCAAAATCCACATCATTAGCTTCCTTAACTTCCAGTGCCACAACCAGTTCATTACCTTCTTTCAACTTATTTATTTCACAAGAGTTGATTAAGTGCCCAATCATGCCACACTTATAACAAAGAGAAGAAATCCTCTCATACTCCACTTTTTGAAAGAACCTTCCAATTTGGACCTTCAACCCACACTCCCAAAAAGAGTTGCATATCAAGCTCCATCCTCACGCAGACTCTAGCAAATTCCCTCTTACTCCATTGAAACATATTCCCCTCAATTAGAAGAGGAGTGCCAATAAGAGAAGCAATTCTTGCAACATTAATTTCATCCCAACAAAAAAGAGAGAGATTAGGCATCCTTAACCAAATCGGAGAGCTTAAACCTTCCAAAGATAAAGGAGAGAAATCCAAACTCCATTTATCCATGCCAATTATGTGCCCATTAACGAACCAAGGCCCTCCAGAAAGTACGTTCTCCATTGTCTTTTAAAAAAAATGAACGTAAAATCCATCCTAATCCAATGGACGTCAAATGAAATTTACCAAATTGACTCCATTGGCATCGTAATTCCGTAGCAATCATATGAACTGGTACATCTCCTCCAAACACCTTTACAACAGTAGAGAGTTGTAGACAATCAAAATTACTTTTAACATTAGGCTCAAACAATTTCACTACCTTCCCGTCCTCTGTTAAAAAATTATCCTCCTTTGTTGTATCAACCTTGATGTAAGATCACTTGTTCCATGGATTTGTTTCCATGTTAGTTTTTACGCTTGTTCTAACTTCTTGATCTTTAGCCAACAAGGAATTGTTTTGAACTGAAGGCCCTCCTTAGAACTGCGGTTCTCTTTATTAATATTACCAAAATGATTGATAAAAATCTTCATACCAGATGATGAAGAAGCTTTGCCTCCATTAGACTTGAACAGTAATAGGCGATCCTGAATCCACAAAATCCACAATCTCCTTTCCTTTGCCCGACACAAGAACAGGAGAATTTGGTTTAAAAAAGGAAGGCTCTTTGATCACTACTGTACCATTCTTTGAGGAAGAATCACGAGCCAAAAGTGGTCAGGATCTACGAATGGTGAAGCCATCAGTAGCTTCGTCACCGGAGATGTTTGCCGGACCACCTGCCGGCAACCCCGAAACAGCCACCAAGTCAGAAACCGAACAAAATTTGATTTTTTTCTCTCTCTACAATAGCATTTTAGGGTGTTTAATAAGAGAACTTTAGTAGTTGAGAAGACCACTCATATAGTTTTTGATGAATATGATATTTTGAAAGAGTGAAGGTTAGAGGAAGATCAAATTAAAGATATCTCCTAAGGAATTGAAAAGAGAAATTTGGAAGAGAATGTTGGATCATAAAACACTTTGCCTAAATAATGAAAATTTCTAAGAGTCATCCTAAAGAATTAATTTTAGGTAAACCAAACGAGGATGTTAGAACTAAGCATGGTCTTAGAAAAGATGTGAACCATTCTTCCTTTATATCAATTATTGAACCCATTAATATAAATCAAGCATTTTTGGATGAATTTTAAAATTTGACCAAGTAAGAAGAATTGAATCAATTTATTATAAATAATATTTGGGAATTTATTGAAAGGCCTAAGGATCAAATTGTTGTTGGAACTAAATGGGTATTCAAAAATAAAATGAATGATTTAGGTGTTCTGATTAAAAATAAGGTAAGATTGGCGAACAAAATGTATAATTAAATAGAAGGAATTGATTTTGAAGAAACTTTTTCCCCCAAAGCCAGACTTAAAGTGATAACGGTGTTACTAGCCTTTTCTTATTTTAAAGATTTTAAATTATTTTAAATGAATATTAAGAGTGTCTTTTTTAATGGGGTGATACAAGAGGATGTCTATATTGAGCAACCTCCTCATTTTGAAAATTCAAAATTCTCTAATCATATGTTTAAATTGAAAAATACATTGTATAGACTAAAACAGACACCTAGGGTTTTGTACGAGAAGTTAAGCACTTTCCTATTAGAAAGGTTATTAATTAAAGGAAGTATAGAAACTACTCTTATTTAGAAAGAATAGGATATGTCATACTCATTGTTCAAATATATGAAATTACTAGATGCACCAAGAGGGGGAGTTAATTGCGAAAATTATTGCAATAAAAGAAATCCTAAACAGGAGTTCTAATTTTTTGTGTTTTTAAATTTTAAAAAGAAAAATTTAAATAAAGCGGAAGCGAGTACTTGAACATAATTTGTAACAACAAATCTCACAATAATTTTCACCAAGCAATTATAATGAAATAAAATGCAAGCTAAAATAAAAGAGGTAAAGAAAAAATCACATCAGAGATTTTTTAGTGGTTCGATCACTTGACATACATCCACTCCCCGAAGTCCTCCACTCCAAGAATTTCACTACTAAACAATTGTTCTCTTTTTGCCCCCTCAGTAAGGTGGAGAAGCCCTTACAAACCTTACTTTTACCAACTCAGCATGGTGGAGTGCCAAGCGCTTTATCACCCTCCTAGCGACGGTAGTGTACCTTCTCATTTTTCTCCATCCTAGAGAAGGAAGAGTACCTTATAGGACATGGATGTAGAAGAGTCTTCCCCTTAGAGAGCCTCCCACAAGATCGTCTCAAGTCATAGGAGGAGCAAAGTGCAGCAAGCACAGAGCAACCACGTGATCTCCCTCGCACTCCTTTTCCTTCACCAAGCCTACCTTCTCCTTCCTCTTATAAACCCTAAAATCTTCTCAAGAGCTCTCTCCCAAGGAATCCCTTTCTAATCACGTTCCTCTCTCATAGTTTCTCACTAAAAAATAAAAGTTTTTTATACTTAAAATGGGCTCCAAAAACCATGAAATTCTTCAATTAGCCGTTACTATTGTACAATACGATCCAATATCGTACAGTATGATTAGTACAAAATGGGCTTCATCTTGGTATGAAAGTTTACGAATAGGCCAAAAATTTTGAATACATTCATAAAGTATGATATAAACTCATACACTATGATCTGTAAAACTCTTCTATTAGTACAGGATGATTTTTGGGATGATCAAAACTTGTCTCTATACATCATAGGGTACGACCTACTTCGTATAGTACAATTAGTCAAGATCAAGGGATCATCCAGTACGAAGTCCGGGATGATAAAAAATAGCCTTGATTAATCGTACAGTACGAACAATATCGTACAATATGATAACCAATCAAAAATTAATCCTTGATTTTTCCACTAATCTCAGGGTTAATTTAAGTATTCTTTTTTTTTTTTAAAGAAATACATATAGCATTGAAAAAGAAAAACTATTACAAGCTAGAAAACATAAGCAAAAACTAGCCCTTTGAATCTATTATAATGGATATGTTGTCCACTAATTCCCATTTTAAACCATTTGGGGTGATGGGGACACCAAGTTTTAAAACAACCTAAAAGGTTGATTAGTGTTCCAGAGTTCCCAAAAGGAAGAAAATAAGAACTAGTAAGAACCCCATATAACATTATTTTAAATTCCAAAAGGTATAAAATAACTAAAAAAGAAACAACATAATAAGAGAAAACAACTCAAGAAGAACCCCCAAAAAAAAAAAAAAAAAAAAAAAAAAACAATTACAAACAAGAAAACTCCCAAAGAGCCATCTCCAACAAGCATCATATCCACACAAAAGCCCTCTAATTCCAGATTTGAATAGACTTTAGCAGCTTGACGAAGAACACAACAACAACGAAACACAAAACACCCAACATAAATAAACCTGCAATCAACCAGGAGTGATGTAGTAGATCCAAGTTTAATAAAACAACTAGCCAATGAACTGGAAAAATTTGATGCTTCCCTCTTAGAAGCCTCTCTCTCCCACACCAATCTGCTCAAACAATCATCCAACTGAATCGGGAAACAATTCTGCCCCAACAAGCTTCAATTCAGAACTCCTCTTCCTCGGGCAGCTTTCAATAGGACCTAAGAATTTAAGTTGTTTAGTGTTTTTTTGTTTAACACTACGCAAGCTTAATTTCTTATTATTATCATTAACAAAAGAAGGAGTTGAACTAAACTTAGAAACTTCACAAGCAGGAGAATGATCCAAAAGATCCAGCTGATCGGACCCTTGCTTATTAACTTCCTTGTCTACAAAACCAAAATTAACCAGGTTACCTTCACCATTTTCCCCTTGCAAACTAATGCCATCTTCCACTACCGCCTGCATGACTCCTTCTACTGGATTTCCTTGATTAGTATGTTCCACATCTATAAAATCAGAACTAACCGATGTTCCTTCAACACCTTCTACTATAAACCTGTTGCCATCTTCTAGAATAGTTTCCATGATATTTTCTGGAATCTCCTTTTCAGATGACCCTCTATCACTTCCTGTAACAATACAAGAAGCTCTAACACCCGGTTCTTGGACAGCAGTAAAATTCTGAACCTCAATAGCATTGACCAAATCACTCGACTTGTCAAGGTTTAACACATTTAAACTGTTTGTAGAATCCAACTCCACAGCCGCATGAAGCTCTTTAGGTCTCTCATAATTCCTCTGCTTAACAGAATCAACATTTTGGACACCATTGACAAATTTCCTATTAAGCTTTTTAAACTTCACGTGCATCTAAGGACCAAATATGTTCTCAGAAGTGGAGAAATCATATTTTCCTTTCACTACATTCGTAGCCTTACTAGTTGCCTCCCCCTTCTCTAGGCAATCGCAATTCTTTGCTTCTATAATGTTATCCCCTTGATTCCTCTAGGATTTTGGATTAGTAACATATCATACAGTACGATCTAAATCGTACAGTATGACTTGCTCACAGAAAGTCATTTTAGCTAGATTAGATCGTACAATATGATATAAACTCATAAATTACGATCAACATAGAAAAAAATCTTTTTTTTAAACCCTCTCCCCCTGTGTGTGTTCATGGTTGCTTAGATATGTAATTTGTGTCCAGATGTAAGAAAAAAAAATAAATAAAAAATTATAATGTTATAAACTCACACTCCTACTCTACCTAGTCTTGAGTCTTCTTATTACCCTGAGTAACTTGTGATCTCTCTGAAATGTTCATACTCATAGATAAGAGTAGAAATCAAAGGTATTCAATGAATAGTAATTCAGACAATATTATTTGTCATCATCAAAATCTCAGATTAGGGGTCATGGATTGTAACAATCTCCCCCTTTTTGATGATGTCAAATAATTTTGGTTATAAGCAAATTTGGATGGCATTTCTTTTTATTTTCAATTTTTTTAATTAATTAAAACATCATAAAATAGTCAGGAAAAGAAAAATGCATTTCGTTGAACGTAAACATAAGTAATATAAGCAAAAATACATAAGCAAGACAATAAACTACAACAGACTCCCCCTTTTGACATCACCAAAAAGAGGAGTCAGAAAACAACACTAAAAAAAAGTAGTACAAAATAGATACACTTAAAAAAGGAGGATCATGATCACTTAGAGGTGGAGTTGGTGGGTGCTGGAAGTACTAGTGGAGGGACGTGAATTGTTGATCAAATGAGGAAAAACATTCCCCAAACCACCGCATGTCATCCTCGTGCTATTAATGTTGTTCTTGTGTGTGAGTGTGAAGACAACCCATGAGTTGGTCGATTTGACCAAATCATCGTGAGGGTAGGTAGATGCAGGTGCTCGAGGTGGTGTATGTCGTCTTGGTCGAACAGGAGCCTCTACTAGAGCAGTTTCTCCTTCTTCATCATCAAAATTAGGTTCTTTAGGCTCTGGCCCCTGATGAAATAAAATATGGAAGGAGGCATCCATATAGAAAATAGGTAGGTTGTCGGGTTCACCGGAATAGGTTAACTAATATTTATTTTGAAGAATGTACTCTATAAGGTGGCCAAGGGCTAGGTTTTATTTTCTATGGGTGGTAGGGAGGTGAATTAAGGTCATATTTCAAAAGTAATCAATAATCAAATCTGCTTCATTGAATTTGGTGTTCGATATGATAAGATAGGTAGTGACAGATAAACTTGGGGTCATGCGGACTCGATCACCAGCTTTGGGTACTATTGAGGTTCTAAGTACGTGTTGAATGATTCTGGCATTTCAAGTGAGGGATTGAATAAGTGGTTGGTGTTGGTAGAAGGCGACGTTTCTAAGAACTAAGTTCACAGTACTCCAGTTAAATTTGTTGGTAAGAAAGGAATTAACTCTAGGGCCGTTAGTGGAGAGCCCAATATATTAGGCAAGGTCTGCTTTAGTGATCACAATATTTTATTGGTAGATGAAGGAGGTGAGGGTATGGTTTTTGATGGTCATTGTGAGGTTGGCTAGGAATTCAGAAAGGAGTCCTGAATTGTATGAGAAGGCTAGAGTCAGAAGGAAATGAAAAGTGGTGGATGTGAATAGAGGACTTATCTTAAAATTTAGTGCATCTTGGTTTAACATTCAAGATGGTGTAATTTTGTAGGCCTTATATTTGTGATATGCTACTTCATTATTGGCATTCATGAAACGGTCCTTGGGTCGGCACAAGGAAGACGAGCTTCCAATGACTAGATGACCGCGCTTGCTAGAGCTCGACATTTCAGGAAGGCAGGTTATACTAAGTGAGAGAATAATGAATGAGTGAAATAAGTTTCAAATGTGGCCAATTTATAAAATTTTGGACATATCGTACAGTACGATCTGGTATTGTATAGTATGATGTGGCAATAATGTTGTCTGACCAATCAGTTTGAAAAAGATGGTCAAATCATACAATATAAAATATATCGTATAGTATTATCAGAAAGATTTCGATCATCCTGATGGTCATCGATATGCCCTTTGACGAAATGATTCATGTAGTACGAACATGTGTTCATACAGCATGAATTGCCATTATATTGTGCCAACCACCTTTAAGTCATCCTCATCTATTTTGCTGATGTGGATCATACAGTATGAAGAGGAGATATCGTACAGTACGATCAATAATAATATCGTACCAAACTGATTAAATTCATCCCAATCCGTTGCTAATGTGGATTATACAGTACAAAGCAGATATATCATACCATATGATGTTCAATAATGTCATACCAAACAAATTCAATGAACTGCCACATATTTTGTACAGTAGGATGGGCATCATACAGTAAGATTAATATAGATGAAATTTAAGATGGTTCCTACAGGTAATCCAAGATCAATAATTTGTTACTTTAACCATAGTACTTGTGCAACATAGCTTCCTACTTCAATATATTTTGCCTCGGCCGTGGAAAGGGCTACTGAATTTTGCTTCCTACTGGACCAAGAAAATAAAGATTATCCTATGAATTCGCAGGTATCAGAGGTGCTTTTTCTATCTACCCTACATCCTACAAAATTAGAATATGAGTACCCTAATATTTCAAAGGAAGTGTTGTGCATAGGATACCAATTTCTTAAGTTCGGGGTGCCTAGTAGATATTTAAGAATTCTCCTGACCACAGTTAAGTGAGACTCTTTAGGGTCAGCTTGAAAATGGGCACAGAGGCACACATTAAACATTTTGTCTGTTCTGCTGGCAGTTAGGAAGAGGAGAGAACCGATCATTCCTCTATATTTTTTCTGGTCTACTTATTTTCCATTCGGGACTTTGTCTAGTTGAGTTGTAAAGCTTATTGGAGTGTTCATGGGCTTAGCACTATCTATTTCATATTTTTTCAGAATATCCTTAATGTATTTCGTTTGGCTAAGAAATGTTCCATTATCCATTTATTTTATGCTAAAGCCAAGAAAGTAATTAAGCTCTCCCATCATACTCATCTCAAACTCATTACTCATTATTTTTGAAAATCCATCACATAAATTTTTATCTAAAGATCCAAATAGAATGTCATCCACATAAATATGAACAATGAGAATTTTATCTTTAACCTTTTATATAAAGAGTGTAGTGTCCACACTACCCTTAACAAATCCTCTATCTAGTAAGAATGAGCTAAGTATTTTGTACCAGTCTTTAGGTGCATGCTTGTTTTAACCCATAAAGTGCCATTTTTAATTTGAATACATCGCTTGGAGATTATGAACTTTCAAATCTGGGGGGTTTCTCAACATAAACATCCTCTTTGATTACCCCATTCAGAAAAGTACACTTTATGTCCATTTGATATAGTTTAAAAATTTTTAAGCAAGCAAATGCTAAGAGCACTCTTATGGCTTCTAGTCAAGCTACCGGGGTAAAGGTTTCTTCAAAATTTATTCCCTCATTTTGGTTGTACCCCTTAGCTACTAGTCTGGCTTTATTTCTTATTATGGCTCCTAAGTCATTCACCTTATTTTTAAAGACCCATTTTGTTCCAACTACACTCTGTTCTTTAGGTCTCTTGACTAACTCTACAACATCATTCATGGTGAATTGATTCAGTTCTTCTTGCATTGCTAGGATCCATAATTCATCTCCTAAAGCTTGGTCTATACTCATGGGTTCTATCATAGAAATGAATGTTGAATGACTAACCTCCTTCCTAAGTCCTTACCTAGCTCTTACACCTTTTAAAGGCTCTTCTTAAATTGATGACTAGAAGAATATCTCTATTCTCTAGGCAAATCTTCTTGAGGTTCTACCCTTTCTCTTATGGTTATAGTTTCTACTCCCTGAATTGCCTTTATTTCATATTCTTCAATTTTAGATTCAGAGGGCTTATCTGATTCACCAAATACTATATGGGTAGACTCTTTTACTACTAGGGTTCTTTTATTAAAGATTTTATAGGCCTTACCTACAGATGAATAACTTAAGAAGACATCCTCATGAGACTTGGGATCAAATTTTCCTAAGGGAAGTTTTCCATTAATGAAGATAAAGCACTTCCAACCAAAGACATGTAAGTGTGAAAGATTCAGTGTCTGACCCTTAAGGAGTTCATAAGGAGTTTTATTCAGTTTTGACCTAATGTTCACCCTATTTAAGATATAATACACCATGTTTACTACTTCTGCCTAAAAATATCTAGGAAGGGTGTACTCAGCTAACATTGCCTTAGCAGCTTCTACCAAGGTTCTATTCTTTTTTTTTGCTATTCCATTTTACTGAAATGTTCTAGGGGCTGAGAAATTATGCTCCATTCCTATCTCTTGACAGAATAATTCAAATCTTTCATTTTGAAACTCTCCACCATAATCACTATGGATTATTGAGATTTCACATCCTAATTTTTGTTGAATCCAAGTAGAGAATATCTTAAATTCCTCAAACGACTCATTCTTATGTGCTAGGAATCTTACCCAAGTGAATCTAATGAAGTCGTCTATAATCACAAAAACCATAATTTTTTCCACCTAGGCTAGCAGTGCTAACGGGTCCAAATAAGTCCATGTAAAGGATTTCTAATGGCCTAGAGGTGATCACATCTTTGATTGAATGAAAGGATGATTTGATTTTTTTTTCCTTGTTGACAGGCATCGTATAGATGGTCCTTACTAAAGTCTAACTTATGTATGCCATAGTCTGAGTGATGTTTCTAAGTGTTTTCATACTAGCATGGCATAGTCTCCTATGCCATAGCCACAAGTCATCTACTATTATTTTTAAGTAAAAAGAATTTGAATTATTAATGCAACCAAGATCTAACATATAAATATTGTTCATTTGTTTTCCTTCTAAAACAAGTTTGTAATTTAAACTAATCAGGCATTTGTCAGAAAGAAATTTAATGTCAAAACCTTTATCACATAATTGACTACTGCTTAGTAAGTTATGCTTCAAACCATCAACTAATAAAACATTCTCAACTAAATTTTTTTTAGCATTTCCAACAATACCTAAGCCTACCACTTTCCTGGTAGTGTTGTCTCCCAATGTTACTTTGCCTCCGATCCTGATCTCCAATAAAATAAACTTCTTCATATCTTCAGTCATATGTTGCGAGCATCCACTATCCAGGTACCATATGCTCTCACTAGGTCTTTTGTGAGAGCATCCCTATAATTTCATTCAAGGGTTAGATTTGGGAACCCAAGTGAGTTTGGGTTCCTCCTTATGCTTGCATGAATGAGATGTATGCATGATATGCTGTGATGGATGCAATTTAGGTCTCCATACTAGGTATGTCCTATGGTGAATTGTGCATGTGCTGGCTATGTGTCCTAGCATGCCACAAGAGAAGCACCTAACACCGAAAAATGGGTTCACTAACTTATGAGGTGGTGATGCCTCATCCTAAAATTATGTGATGCATGTAGTGCTGGGGGTTTGCTAAATTGGGCTAATGTGAGAGATGTCTTTTCTTTTTATAGTTCTTTGATTCTTTCTTTAAACATGTTGTTTTGAAATGTTAATCAGTCAAGCACCCATTTTAATAGATGTTCATTGTGATCTATCTCCTAAGCAAGTTTATCTAGTTTATCAAAAGCCTTTTCTAGTTTAACATGCATTATTTTCAAGGATTCATGTGCTTCTATTAATTTAATATGCTTCTTATTTAATACATCATACTCATCAAGTAGGGATATGTGATCTCTATCTAATCATAATTTTCTTTAACTAAGTTAGCATGCTAAGTTTGTAAAGTAATAAAATCAATATTTAGACTAGCATGCATCTTTTTCAATACGAGTCATGGATATTCTCAGAAATAAGCAGTAGATCTTCATATGAAAGTTGAAATACCTCATCTTAATCCGATTGATCAAGATTATTGACACAAATTTGTTACCTCCTCCTCTGCTTCTTCTTCTGATGATTCTGAGGTAGAGTCAGTCCAAAATGCCTTTTTTGTCTTCATCTTCCCCTTCTTGTACTTAGCTTTGTCTTTGCCTTTTTCCTTAGCTAGTTTACTCTTTAAGTTGGGGCAATCAGCTCGGAGGCAACCTGATTTTCTTCACTCAAAGCAAACTATGTTAGATGAAACTTTAGTAGTTCTTGAGCTTTTACCTTTATTCTAGTTATTCTAATGATGCCTTTATTTTCTTTTCAAAAAGTTCATGAACTATCGGGTCATTAAGGCTATGTCATCTTCTTCCTCCCCATAGAACTTTCACTTTTTGAGTTGTTTACTTTTAATGCCACTGTCTGCTCCTTCTTTTCACCTGCACCACTTTTCCTTTGACTCACTCCTTGCTCGTATGCAATGAGTGATCCAAGCAAATTGTTAATAGAATAAACATTTAGATCTTTAGATTCAGTAATGGAAGTAATTTTAGCATCATAGGAACTAGGTAAGCATCTAAGAATTTTGTTAACTTTTTAAAAATTTAAAATTTCTCTACCTAATATATGCAAGGATGTCACAATTTGGGTGAACCTAGTGTACATGTTAGATGTTATTTCGCTAGATTTCATAAAAAAAGAGTTCATAATCATGAAACAGAACGTTAAGCCTAGACTGTTTAACTTTACTAGTTCTTTCATACGTGATACACAGTCTATCCCAAATCTCCTTACTAGTAGCACAGGTAGATACTCTCATTTAGTCCTCAGATTTTAAAGTATAAAGGAAACAATTTAAGCACTTCACATTTAATTGAGCCAAATCCCTATCCTCATTGCTCCATTCATTAAAAGGTACTTGAGTTTTCACTCCATTCATAATTTTAAATGATGCAACGTAATCATCATTAACTAACATCCACATGCAATAGACAATAGATTGTAAGAAAATAGATGTTCTAATTTTCTAGAAATCAAATGGGATATTGTTAAAAAGAGGTGGACGGGTTATTGAATAACCCTCTGCAATATTACAATTACCAAAATGAGACATGATCAATTTTCAAGATTTTTTAAAACACTAATTTTGAAACCTCACTCTGATACCAATTAAAATTACTAGATGCACCAAGAGGGGGGGACGGTGAATTGCAAAAATCATTACAATAAAAAATCCTAAATAGGAGTTCTAATTTTTTATGTTTTTAAATTTTAAACAAAAAAATTTAAATAATGCGGAAGTGAGTACTTGAACACAATTTGCAACAATGAATCTCACAATGATTTTCACCAAGTAATTATAATGAAAATAAAATGCAAGCAAAAGTAAAAGCGGTAAAGGAAAAATCACACCAGAGATTTTATAGTTGTTCAGTCACTTGACCTACATCCACTCCCCGGATTCCTCCACTTTGGGAATTTCACTACTAAATAATAGTTCTCCTTTTTCCCCCTCGGCAAGGTAGAGAAGCCCTAACAAACCTCACTTTCACCAACCTGGCTTGGCGGAGTGCCAAGCACTTTGTTACCCTCCTAGCGATGACAACATTCCTTCTCATTTTTCTTCCTTCTAGAGAAGGTAGAGTACCTTAGAGGACACGGATGTAGAAGAGTCTCTCCCTCAGAGAGCCTCTCACAAGATCTTTTCAGGCCACAGGAGGAGCAAATTGCAGCAAGCGCGGAGCAATCGTGTGATCTCCCTCACACTGCTTCTCCCTCACCAACCCACCTTCTCCTTCCTCGCATAAACCCTAAAATCTTCTCAAGTGCTCTCTCCAAAGGAATCCCTCTCTAATCACATTCCTCTCTCACAGTTACTCACTAAAAAATAGAAGTTTTTATACTTAAAATGGGATCCAAAAACCCTGAAATTCTCCAATTAGCCATTACTATTGTACAATACGATCTAATATCGTACAGTACGATTAATACAAAATGGGCTTCATCCTGGTATGAAAGTTTACAAACAGGCCAAAATTTCTGAATACATTCGTATAGTGTGATATAAACTCGTAAAATACGATCTATAAAACTCTTCTGTTCATATAGGACGATTGTCGGGGTGATCAAAACTCATCTCTGTACATCATAGGGTATGACCTACATTGTATAGTATGATTAGTCAAAATCAATGGATCATCTAGTATGAATTTCAAGAAGATTGAAAATAGCCTCGGTTGATCTTATAGTACGAACAGTATTATACAATACAATAACCAATCAGAATTTAATCCTTGATTTTTCCACTAATCATGGGGTTAATTTAAGTAAGCATTCAAAATAAATTATACATTACGAATAGTTTCGTACAGTATAAACGACTAATAAACTTACTTAAATTAATATGGTGACTAGTGTTTTGGATTAGTAACATATCGTACAGTACAATCTAAATCGTACAGTACGGCTTGTTCATCGAAAGTCATTTCAGCCAGATCAGATCGTATAGTATGATATAAAATCAAATAGTACGATCAACAAAGAAAAATCTACATTTTTAAAATCCTCTCTCCCTATGTGTGTGTATGGTTGCTTAGTCTTATATGCAATTTGTGGCCATACTCAAGAAAGAAAAAAATAAAAATAAATGAAAAATTATAATGTTATAAACTCACACTCCTACTCTACCCAGTCTTGAGTCTTCTTATTGTCCTGAGTAACTTGTGATCTCCCTGAAATGTTAGTACTCACAGACAAGAGAAAATATCAAAGGTATTTAATGAATAGTAATTCAGACGATATTATTTTTCATCATCAAAATCTCAGACTAGGGGTCATGGATTGTAATAATATATATTTATAATATCTTATTTTGATCCAGTAATAAAAATCTTTGTGATTTTTTTTTTAAAGATAATGAGTAGTGAATTTTAAATGAGTTTGATGGGAGACTTAAGTTATTTTCTTGGTTTTAACATAAAGCTAAATGAGGAAGGAACATTTCTTAGCCAGTCAAAGTATATTAAGGACATCTTTAAGAAATATGAAATGGATAATGCTAAGCAAGTGAGTATACCAATGAGTTCCTAAGTGCGATTAGATAAAGTTTCTAAGGAAAAATTTATTGATCAAAAGAAGTTTAGAGGAATAATTTAATTATTACTTTACTTAATTGCTAGTAGATCATATATCATGTTTAGTGTTTGTTAGTATGCTTGATTTCAAGCTGATCCAAAGGAATCACATTTAATTTCTATTAAAAGAATTTTGAAATATCTTTTGGGAACTCAAAACTTAGGGATTTGGCATCCTAAGCACAACTCTTCTTTTGAAATCATTAGATATTCTAATTTAGATTTTGCAGGATGTATGGTTGAACAAAAAACTATTTCTAGAACTTTTCAATTCATAAGAAACTCTTTAGTTTCTTGGTCTAGTAGAAAATAAAATTCAGTAGCCCTTTCTATTGCTGAAGTAGAATACATTGCCTTAGGTTGTTGTGTAGCACATCTTCTATGGTTAAAATAATAACTAATGATTTAAGATTTCTATTGGCACTATTCTAATTTTTTGTGATAATACAAGTGTCATATGTATTTTAAATAATCCTATTCAACTTTCTAGAACCAAACATATAGATATAAGGCATCACTTCATTAGAGATCATGTGGTTAAAGGAGAAATTGAATTACATCATGTTGCTACTAAGAATCAACTTGCAAATATTTTTGTAAAATTACTGGCTTTTGAAACATTTAACACTTTAAGAACCAGATTAGATGCGATTGATCTTAATGCTTAAAATTGAAATTCTACAAATTTGATATGTAAAGTACTTATGTATTTGTTTGTTTTTCTTTATTTATTTGTTAGTGTTTGGTTATTTGTTAGTGTTTGTTTATTTCATTAGTTATATTTGTTTCTCTTTCGTTAGTATTATTTTGTTGGTTTTGTTTTTTCATTATTGCATGTCATAAATATTGAGTGATTGGTTTTTGAAAAGGTTTTTGTTTATCATGTCTTGTATTAATTATTTTCTTTGTTTTGTATGATTTGTTTTGTACTATATGAATTATCTAGCATGTACATAGTATTTTTTTGAGTTGAACAGGCAAGACTAAATTTTTTTAAGCATATCATACTGTACAATGTCGTCATCCTTTATATGATCTTTAATTTTCATCCGTATATTTGGGGATGGTTTCCCAAAGGTTAGTTATTCTTCACTAATCGTACGTACAAAATCTAATTTCATCTATATGATCATGTTTTTAATTTCTCATGTGGACAAACCTAACCATTATAAATGATCTTTAATATTCTGATCATCCCGAATGAATTGGTATTTGTCTGTACGATCGTATGGTCAAAAAGCCTGTACAAAATGACTCCTTTAGAATGGAATTTTACGAAAAGTCATTTCATTTTTTACCATTTTGATTAATATGTATGAAATATATTTCATCCTGTATAATTTCAAAATCATATGTACGATAAAAATTTTATACTATGTGATAGGCCATTTTTCTTTAAATTGAAAGGTAGTGGATGATTATTTTCTTCATATTCTCATTTGATCCCAAAACAGCTTATGCCCTTCTATAGAAATGGCCAGTAGCAGCAATTGTCCATGAACTTCTAAGGGCTCGTCCTCTTGCACTGGTAGAGATGAGAACTTTCTTTGTAAGGACAATAAGGAGTCATACAAACTTTTCATTGGAGCTAAGATTACCCCCTCTCATCTCCTTATTCAAAGTGACATAAACTTCTATGTTATGCCTCTTTTCACCTCGACTCAATTCTCTTTTATTCTCACCTTGATTTATGCATATCATCTAGAAACCTTCCAAATTTTTCTTGCGAACATGAAAGTGAATGAGGACAACACTAGGTTGTCTTCATATCTCTTTAAGGAGAGAGTACAAATAACCAAGGAAGATTTAGACAACTTTCTTTATCTTAGGACTCAAGGGGTGAGGGCACACACCATGACCTCTAGATTAAATTTTTACTGGTCTGAGATTAACCAAACTCTTAAAGGTGTTGCACAAGTAAATCATCTTTCTTGTGTGTATTCCCTTAACCATAATGCCAGGATCATCCAATATGTCTTAAGAACTTCTATAAGTCTTAAAATTGTTATCGTATCAATTTGACTCATCTTTTATCTACTGTCACATATCTTCTCATAACCAATGCTTATATTCATGAAGCCCAACTAATCATGGACTACCTCTACAAACTTTTTGATATTGGACTTCCTCACAATAGGAGGAAGAAAAATGTGGCCTTAAGACACTTAGTTGCGTACAATTTAGAAAAGAAGTATAACATGGTCCATCCTGATCCTCCCACTCAACTTCCTATTTACTTTACCGATGCCTCTTTTCATGCACTTTTTAGTCGGAATTAAGGATCTAAGTGAGAAGAATTTGAGGGAGAAAAAGGAGCCACTACTCTAGTGCCTATATCTACACCTGGACCCGATCATAATTTCTATCAAGAAATGGTACAGTATTTTGACAGACTGGAATCTCATTTTGATCAACATTTTGATTTAATTGATAATCACCTAAACCAACAGGATGTGAGGTACAACAAAGACATGGGATGGATTAGAAGACAAATCGACTCTATCAATACATAAGTAGCTATGATAAATAGCTACTTTACCATGTTCACTCCTTAGCCACCTTTAGACCAAAGCCCCTCAGGATTCTAGTTGCTACTTCTATGTTGTACTTAGTGTTGAGATTTTTTATATGTTGTTGAGAGTTTTCTTGTGATTTAATGTGTTGTCTTATTTATGTTGTATTTCTTTCTTTTCATGTATGTTGTATTGGTGGTATGTGTTATAAATGTTAATGAAATGATGTTTCAACTTGATGTTTGACTTGTGTTGAATTCTCTCTTCTTGAATTGTTTAAGTTTTTAGAGACAAATCATTTGTAGTTGATCTCTAGAATGGAATTTTGAATTACTTTCCTCTACAAATTAATTTTCTTAAAAAATTTAATCTCTCAAAATTTTAAATTAAATTATGATTGGATGTAAATTAGAAGTTCAATTTCATGTTCTTATAGACAAATACTATTTAGTTATAATTATTACAAAATAGATGTCTTATTTTTATTTTATTTCTACTTCAATATTTTTTTTTTAATTATTAGAATTTATTTTAAGCTTTATTGATATTAGAAAGACCAAAATTGTAAAAAGATGCACAAAGCGTGCCAAACTTGAAAAGATGCACAAAATGTATCACTAGTTTAAAAAAGATGTGCAATGTTCACCAAAGTCAAAAGAGGCACAAAATTAGTCCAAATTGAAAAGATACACAAAGTGTGCTACAAATAATTGAAAAAATGCGTAATATCGCAAATTGAAAAATTCATACAGTTTTTTTCCTTTATCATTCTATCTCTTATACAAATTAACATAATCAGTAATAATCTTCACTATTAAATTAGAAGATAATTAATTTTTATTTTATCATTTTTGCAATAATTATTTTTATTTAATATGTCTAGAATGAATAGTGAACCTGATTGACTTTTCATATCTTAATTGTTCTTTGATTTAAAATTTTAGTTTTTCTTTTTAGCATTAAGACATTAATGTTGTCTGTGCAATTAGTTTAAAATCTTCTTCTTCATCATCTATTTTGATTTATCCATAAAAACTTATCTTTTCAAGAGGTACTTCCCTTTTTGTTATTGTCAAAAGGGGGAGTCATTTGTTATTATTTGATGTATTATTTGATGTTGTTTGTTGTACGTGTATATGATTATTTGTTGTGTGCTTTTTGTGATGTGCGTATTCTGTTATTGTGTGTGTGTTTGTTTGTTATGTTATTTTTATTTCCTTTTAATTTGTTGTTGTGTTTTTTATTTTTATTTGGAATCCCTTGTTTTGAATTGATCATTCATTAAGGAGGAGCATAGGAGAAAAATTGTCTTAAGTCTTAACTCAAATAATAATTAATTTTTCATCATAAAAAAGGGGGGATTGTTGCAACTTAGTTTTTAAAACTATGTTTTTATATCATATGAGTTTTTGATAGTGCTGACACATTATTATTGTTATTACTATTTCTCCTAACATCTATTAGATACAATTTCATTGTGTAGTTTTGTGAGTATTAACATTTCAGGGAAATCATACTCCAGACTACCAAAGACTTCAAGACAGATTAGATTAAGATTTCTTGTAATGAAGTTTGTACTTTTCTTTTTTTCTTGAGTCTGAGAGAGTGTGATTGTAATTGGGTAATCGTATATACACAAATTGGGGGAGTGAGTCAAAACTTAATCTTATAAAACTAATCATGCTATATGGTTCTTAAATCGTACAGGACAATTTGCCTTGGTTGTTCCTCTAGAATGGAGTTAATCAAGTCATATCTTGAGAAATTTTATTTGAACTATTTGTACTGTACAAAGTTCTATTTATATAGATGACAACCAGAGTAAGAAATGGGATCGTCCATATTCGTACAAAATAATCTCTTCAATTTTTGAATTGATCATACTGTATGATTTTAAGTTAGTACAGATGACATCCAATATACGAAATGGGTTTGTCCATGTTTGTAACGTACGAAGCATAATTTACTCAAAATATTTATATTGTACTATATATGATTCATACAGATGATGACCAGTGTACAAAATGGGTTCGTATAAAATCATACCAAACGAATTTGTTCAGTTTTGAATTATTCAAATTGTATGATGTCAGTTCATTCATACAAAAGATAGAGTACAAAATTAGTTCATATAAGATTATACATGGATTTTTTTAACTATTCATACATACAAAGTACGATCATACTATATGATCCAAGTACATTCAACTTAAAATTTTTAGTTTTTTGGATAATTTTTCTTGTCCTTTATATATAAGAGTCCTAAAAACTAACTCCAACTTTCACATGGAGACCTTGCTGCATATTTTTTATTGAGAGTAAGAAAGAGAGTGCTTTGGGGGAGTGTTTGGGAGTGAATTTTGAGAGATCTTACAAGTGGAAATTGTGAAGGGTTCACAAGGTGCCCAAATGTGAAGATCTCTTTGTGTGTTCTTCAAATTTCTTCCTTACTTCTTTGAAGACTCTTGGGAGAAGATCTTTGGAGTAGATTTGATGCTCTACGTAACCAGGTGGGTGAAAAAGGATGTCGATACTCTGCCATTATCAAGAGTGTGAGAAATTATGTTGGTACTCTGCCATCACCAGGAGGGTGAGAAAGGATGATGGTACTCTGCCATCGCTAGGAGGGTGAGAAAGGATAATGATACTCTACCACACTAGGGCTTCTCCACCTTGCTGTGGGAGCAAAAGGAGAGTCATTTTGATATAGTGTAATACCTGAAGAAGAAGTCTTCAAGGATAAGATATAAATCTAGTTGGACCGAACCATTAAAAAATTTGGTGTTCTTCTGTTACTTTAGTTTTATTGTATTTTTAATTTCTGCACATTTACTTTTAGTGGTTGAAAAATTATTTTGAGAAAATTTATTGTTGTGCTAAAAATCTTAAATTTGTTTTCTAAATTATTAAGAAATTTTAAATTAACAATTCACACCCCCTCTTACTTAGCCTTGGGACAAATCTATTAGGTCTAATAACCTATTCAAAATTTCATTAGTTTAATTGGCCAACAAGAATACGGTGAAATAAATTTGGATGTTATACATCCAATATCTCTCTTTTTGGATAGTCATTTGAATATTAAAGCAAATATTTCCAACATAGTTGTGAAATGAATTATTAAAAAAGGTGCAATCTTAAAGGTCTAATAAGTGTATCAATGTAGGAAATACATGAATCTTTTTTGTCCATTATGTAATGTTATAATTCAAATTCTCATTTAAATCTAATAAAAAAATCATTTTTAATATTTCTAACCAAGTCTTTTTAGGTCTACCTCTACCTTTCTTAACATAAGTCAAATATAATACCTCTACTTTCCTAACTAGATCTTCAGAAGGTCGCCATTTTATGTGAACAAACTATCTAATTAAGGTGACTTTCTCTAATCTTATCTTTCATTGGCACTACACTATCTATATGGGTAAAGAAACTCATCCACATGAGCATCCTCATCTCTGCAACACTTAACTTAGTATTATGCTTCTCTTTTAATGGACAACATTCAACACCATAAAGCATTGCAAGTCTCACCACCATCTTTTAGAATTTTCCCTTAAGTTTGAGGGGGACTTTTTTATCAGACAACAAGCCCAATGCATTCCTCCACTTCAACCATCCAAATTGAATTATGTTAATAATATCCCTATCTATTTCACTAACACTCTAAATAATAGATCCAAGATATCTAAAACATGTGCTCTTATTAATGACTTGATTGCCCAAAGTCACAATCCACTCACTAGGTCTATTACTATTAAAATTACACTCCATATATTCAATTTTAGATCTACTAAAGCAAAAACCTTAAGATTCTAAGGTTGACCTCCATAATTTAAGTTTACCTCAACTCCCTCTCTAGTCTCATCAACAAGAAGAATATCATCAACAAAAGCATACACTAAGGTACATCCTCTTACAAATGTCTAGTGAGAAAATGCATGAATAAAGAAATAAAGATATGAGCTTAAGGATTTCTCTAAATCAAAACCATAGGCATGCTTGAAGATTTGATGGCACACATAGTTTGAGCATGGAGATTAAAAAAAAACTAAAGGGATGCATGTAGATCACCTTCGGTTAAGGCGAGTGGGCAGAAATTGGCTACGTCAAGGTTGGTCAGCGGTCAAAGTTGATTCAGTGAGGGAAAAAGTTTGTGACTTCTATGGATGAGACAAATGAGAAAGTGACCGAGGGTGGATTTTAGGTAGTGATTGCATTCTCTGGATGAAACAGGCGAGCTAGGAAAAGAGATGAGAAAGGAGGGGGTTTAGTTTTAGGGCACTTTCTAGTGAAATTTTTGTTGGTTTAAACCATTAGAAAATTTTCACTTAAAAATGGTGACTAAACTGTTGGTATATACCGACATGAAAACATAATACCATAAAATATTCTAAAGGTCAAATGACTGCTAAAGGTTTTGGTGGTTTACTCTTAATTACCAATGGTTTGACTGCTGGTTAATATGGTGGTTAAATCGCTAGTTTAACCATTGATATTTCCAGCGGTCAAATGACCATCAAAATCTCCAATGGTATTTAGTGAATTTCCTATAGTGACAGTGTCATGCTCTTGAGTTTAGGCTATTTAATTTGATTTATGTTGGCATAATAATAACATTAAATGGAGTGTCATTATCTTGAGTGTTGCAAATATGCTTTCAGCGAGTATAATTTTGATGATACCAAATACTTTTATTTCACTATGACTTCCTTCCCTACTAATATTTTAGGTCCACAAGATCAAATTGTAATTTGAACTAGCTCAAGATTCGGTAGACTAGGTATGAGTCAATTTATAAACTTTTCCCTTTTTGAGTCGATTATAAATGATGTGGTTCCTGATGCTAAGTAACCTTGCACACACACACATGGGGGAAAATTTCTATCTATTTTTAGAGTTCTCTATTTTTGGTCACATTGTCTGAGACGATCCATAAATCAGCTTAGATGATTTGTTAAAAATAAAAACCCTAATTAGGGCATCCTGGTTAAGACAGCTGTCATTAAGTGCATCATCCTGGATGATAATTGTATTAACTGGGATGATAGGCTCAAATAAAAAAAAATAAACTGTCAGATCTGTTTAGGTATTATTTATTTTTGGACATCATCCAGGACATCATTCTGGACGATGAAACATAATTATGCTTAAATTAATCTGGTTATTAAGGAAAGTAATTAAGGTTTGATTTCTCAATCAAATTATCCTAGATGATCAAAGGATCGGTCGGGATCAAAAAACCTTAGTTGTTCTTGGATGATCAACATCAGCCATCTTCTATTCAGGGCGATGGTCTTATCAATTTTCAAATATTTGAACTAATCGTCCGAGACGATCGCCAGATTGGCTTGGAAGATCAAGCTATTTTTACATCGTCCAGACATCCATTCAGTTTGATTGTCTAGATGATATTCAAATATTAGTACTGATCATACAAGATAATATATTATCAACCTAGATGATATGAATAAAAACCTTTTGATCGTCCCAAATTATGTGGGATGATTGAGCAAAATTTGCATTAATCGTCCAGGATGATAAAGTTGGTTTGTTTAAATTAAGAGCTATTCCAAAACTCTTCTATTTAAGAGCTCTTATTCTACCCAAGAGATCATCTTTTTCTGCGGTCTTGACCTGAAAGAGCCTAGAAGAGAGGGAGAGAAAGGGAGAGAGAGAGAAAGAGAGAGGATCTTGCGAGGGGGAGTTTGTGAGGGATTTCACAAAGGTTGCTCCAAGAAAGGATCCAAGTCATCTTCTCTAATCATCATCCCTTATTCTTGGAGGTTCGAGAGAGGTCCACTTCAGTAATTTATCAAGGTTCTCTACCTACTTCAGGAGGAAGCAAAAGGAGTTGGGTTCTCTACCTCACCGGTGTCGGTGGAAAGGAGGTTTTGTACAGGCTTCTTCACCTTGCTGTGGGAGAAAAAGGAGAGTCATTGAGTTTAGTGCAATACTCAAAGGGCACCTCCGGGGAGTGGAAATTGGTCGAGTACACCAAACCACTATAAATTTATATATTTTTTACTACTGCTTTTTCGCATTTAATTTTCGCACGTTAAATTTCTTTGTGATGAATTTTTGTTTGGTTGAGTTTTTATTTTTGATTGAAAGATTTTTTAAAATACCAATTCACTCCCCCTCTTGGTTAGCTTAGGCTAATTCATAAGGGCTTAACATCTCTAACAAACTTTCAAGTGGTATCAGAGCAGGATTCATAAAATTGAGTTTTTGAAAACTTTTGAATTTCAATCCAAGGCTCTCTAGTAATTGTAATACTATGGAAGGGTATTCTATTACCCAACCACCTTTGTTTGATAATATTCCTTTTAATTTTTGGAAAACTCGCATGTCTACTTTTTTACAATCGATTGACTATCGCATGTGGATGCTTGTTAACATTAGTTATACACCTCCTTCTCATGAAATTAATGGCATTAAAATTGAACTTTCTTTTACTGAATAAACTTTTGATGAAGGAGATTTAGCACAACTTAATGTGAAATGTTTGAATTATTTTTTTTCTGTGCTTTGAAATCTAAAGATTATATACGTGTTTCAACTTGTACAACTGGTAAAGAAATTTGGGATAAATTGTGTATTACTTATGAAGGAACCAATGAAGTTAAGCAATTTAGATTGAATATGTTGTTACATGACTATGAACTTTTTTGTATAAAATATTCTGAATCAATTCCTAACATGTGTAATAGGTTTACTCAAATTATCACCTTATTACATGCTTTAGGAAGAGAGCTAACTAATTATAAAAAGTAAATAATATTTTGAGATACTTGCCTTCTTCTTTTGATGCTAAGATTACTGTAATTTTTGAATCTAAAGATTTGAATACTTATTCCACTAATAATTTACTTGGATAACTCATTGCTTATGAGTAAGAGGTAAATCAAAGAAATCTTGATGCAAGAGAAAAAAAGAAGGAGAAAACTATGGCGCTGAAGGCCAACAACACAGACACTGATTCTTCTGGGTCTGAAAGCGATGATGTTGCCTTCATCATGAGGCAATTCAAAAGCTTTTTAAGGAAGAAGCACAATAATCATTAAAAGTGGAATAAAGGTAAGGGTAGCAAAAATTTTAAGAATTCTAATGATATGAACTTCTTTGAATGCAGGAAGCTAGGACACGTTAAAGATGATTGTCCTACACCTAAAGATAACTCAAGCAAGGAAAAGGGTGAGAAGAAACACAAGTTCAAAAAGGACTAGAATATGTTTCAAAAGGCATTCTAGGTGGATTCAACATCGGATACCTCTGAGACTGAAGTTGAAGAGGAGACTACAAACTTGTGCTTGATGGCGGATGATCATCTTGGTCAGTTTAACCAAGAAGAGGTATGTGAACTAACCTATAAATAATTACTTGATGTTTCTAAATAAATTCATGTATCATATATGAAACTTAAAAAATCACATGCTAGTTTGAAATTAGAGTTTTTAAATTTGTAAAAAGAGCATAAAATTTACTTAAAGATCATTCCATAATTGATAGAAATCACATGTCATTACTTGATGAGTTTGATACATTAAACAAAAAGCATACTGAATTATCTGATGTACATGATTCCTTGAAGTCATCTCATACTGAGTTAGAAAAAGAGTTTAAGAAATTAGAAAATCTCAAAGCTTTTGAAAATAACAAACCAACATTGCGTGCATCACATAACTTTAAAAGAAAGCATTACTACCCGAATAGATTAGTAAATACTTTTCCTGGTGTTAGATGTTTATCATTGGGCATGTTAGGACACATTTCACACACTTGCACTATTCACCATAGTACACATTGGGCATGGAGACCCAAATTACATGATTAAGAGCATAACATACATGCATTGCATTCTTCTTTCCATAAGAAGGGACCAAATAAGTTTGGGTTCCTAAATCTGACGTTTGATGATTTTGTAGGCTTGCTGTCATAAAAGATATCGTGAGAGCATGTGGTACCTGGACAGCAGATGCTCATGATATATGATTGGAGATGTTAATCAATTCATTTCGCTGGAGGCCAGGGCTGGAGGTAAATGTACTCTTGGAGATAACACCACCAGAAAGGTAGTGGGCGCAGGTATAATTGCAAACTCCAAGAACCTTTGGATTGAAAATATTTTACTTGTAGATGGACTGAAGCACATCTTGCTCAGCATCAGTCAACTTTATAATAAAGGCTTCATCATAAAATTCTTGGCAAATAGTTGTATTATAAGCTTAAATAATATAACTATTTTATAGGGAAATCGGATCAACAATGTTTACATGCTTGACTTAAATAATATTGAATGTGCTATTTTATTTTCTTAAAAACTACTGCTGATGATGCATGTTTAAGGCACAGGAGACTATGTCATGTCAGTATGAAAACCCTTAGGAGAGTGACCCAGAAAGAACTAGTTAGAGGTGTCCCCAAGCTTAAATTCTCTAAAGATCATCTTTGTGATGCCTGCCAACTATGGAAGCAAGTTCAATCTTCTTTCACTCCATTATGGATATTAGAATCTCTAGACCTTTAGAAATCCTTCAATTGGATTTATTTGGACCCATTAGCACTGTCAGCTTAGGGGGAAAAGTCTATGGATTTGTGATTGTCGATGACTACTCAAGGTTTACTTGGATTAGATTTCTATCACATAAGAATAAGTCTTTTGATGAGTTTAGATCATTCTTCACTTAGATTCAGAAAAAGATAGGTTGTGAGATTTTTACAATCCATAGTGACCATAGGGGAGAGTATAAAAATGAGAGATTTAGAGACTTCTGTGAGGATAAGGAGATTAGTCATAACTTCTCAGCTCCTAGGACCCCTCAGCAAAACAGGGTAGTTAAAAGAAAGAATTGGACCTTAGTTGAAGTCACTAAATCCATGCTTGCTAAATATTCACTTCCAAAATGCTTTTGGGCTGAAGCAATAAACATAGCTTATTATGTGTTGAATAGGGTGAATATTACAGCCAAACTTGATAAGACATCTCATCCTTAAGGGTAGGACACCTAACCTTTCCCACCTCTACGTCTTTGGCTGAAAGGTTTCCAATCTTAATAATGGGAAGTCACACTTAGGAAATGTGACCCAAAATATGATGATGGAGTGTTCTTAGGATATTCAAGTGTGGGGAAATCCTTTAGGTTGTTTAATAAGAGAACTTTGGTGGTGGAGGAGACTACTCATGTAGTGTTTGATGAATCTAATCCTAGGAAGTCTAGAGTTGAGGATGAAGATGAAGTTGGAGAGATTACCACAGGAGTTAAAAATTTGGAGAAGAGGGTAGAACCCCAAAACACTGAAAGAGTAGGTGAGATTACCCAAGGAGTAGAAAAATACAAATTTAGAGGAAAGGCTTGAATCTACACGCACCTTGCCTAGAGATTAGAGATATTCTTTGAGTCATCATAAAAAACTGATCATAGGAGACCCTTCTAAAGGTGTTAGGACTAGGTATGGACTTAGGAAGGAAGTGAACCACTTTATCTTAATCTCAATGACTGAACCCACCAACATCAATCAAGCCCTTTCTGATGCATTTTGGATCTTAGCCATGTAAGAGGAATTAAACCAGTTTATTAGGAATGATGTTGGGGAGCTTGTAGAAAGACCAAAGGGACAAAGTGTAGTTGGAACCTGAAAGTTCATTAGGGATGTTAAGCCCTATGAACTAGCTCAAGGCTAATTAAAAAAGAGAGGTGAATTGGTATTTAAAACAAATACAATCTTAAAACAAAGATCAAGATTCACCACAATGAAAATCAAAGTGTGGAAATTAAATAAATGCAAAAGTAATAAAGAAAAGAATACACCAAATTTATAGTGATTCGGTCAAACCTTGACCTACGTCCACTCCTTAGAGGCACCCTTCAAGTATTGCACTAAACTAAGTGTCTCTCCTTTAACCTTCATAACTAGGCGGAAAAGATCTTACAAAATCACTTCCACCTTCCCCGGTGCAGCAGAGTCACCGGTTCCTTTGACACCATAGAGTTCTTCTTCTTTGGTGAACTTACCTCAAGACAAGCTTTGAATCCGATAGTATTAAGGTGCAAGCCTGTCGGAGCAACTGTGTGGAATCCCCCTCCACACTCCCTTGAGTCCCCCCTTACAGGATCTTCTCCCTCTCTCAGACTTCACCCATTCCTCACTCCCTTTCAAGCTCTCTCTTCAAGTTCCCCCAAAAGAATGAAGCTACAATGGCTGCTAAAGACACTCTTCACGAGAAAGAAAGAGGTCTTTAAATAGATTTGCAAAACTAAAATTATCGTCCAGGCCGATGTAAATATCAGCCTGGTCGATCAGCATAACTTATGCTCAATCAGTCTAGTTGATTAGAGATAATTAGACAATTTTTGGTCATATCGTCCTGGACGATTAGTTCAAATATGAGGAAAATCATCCTGAACTTCGCCCTGAAAAGAAGCTGGCCAATGTCAAATCATCCCGGCCAATCCTGAGACCAGCCTGAACGATGTGATCGTGCAAATGATCATTAATTGCTTTCCTTGATTGCCAATTTATTTAAGAAAAATTGTGCTAGATCAATTAGACCGATCTAGATAGGCAAGGCCGATCCATCGGGAAGATGTCCAAAAATAAGTAGTTCCTAAATAGATCTGGCAGCAGATTCTTTCTAATTTGAGCCGATCGTCCTGGCAGATACAAAATCGTCCAGGACGATGTGTTTAATGATGGCTGCCTTAACAAGGATGATGCCCTAATTAGGGTTTCTATTTTTGAATTGATTGTCCAGGCCGATATAAATATCATCCCGGACGATCTTACTAAAAAAAATAAACTCTAGGGAACAGTCAAAAAATCTACCAAGGTGAGTGTGTGCAAAGTTACATAGCATCAGGAGCCACACCAAATACAATAGACTTAAGAAAGAAAAAAAGGGTACAAATTGACTCAGTCCAAGTCTACCCAATCTTAAGCTGGTTTCAAATTATAGTCTGATCTTCTAAACCTGAAATGTCAGTTGATAAGGCAGTCGTAGAGAAATAAGAGTGTTTGTTATCATTAAAATCTTAAATCATGAAAATAGATCCGCAACAATCTCCCCCTTTTTTATGTTGGCAAACATTGCTATTTGAATTTACAAAGAAGAAAACATTTTCTCCTAATCTCCCCCTAACTAGAATAAAACTTTTAAAAATAGGGGAGATAAAAAATTTTTGTTATTTTTAATTTTTTTGATATAAAAAAGGATACAAATTCAACTGTACGTTATCCCCCTTTGGCATTATCAAAAAGAGAAGGGGCACAAACAATGAGAAAAAAATGATTAAAAGATAAAAATGATCCCTGGTCTAGTGAACAAAATAAATATTCTAAAAATGAGAAAGATACCTCTTGATTTTATTCAAAAGCTTAGTAAAATTGTATTGACAACGTATAGTCCAGAAAAGGTTAAAAATTCAAAATTTGATAATCCAAACTCTAGTTCTTTTAAAAGGCTCAAAAACTTTTTAATTTAAAATCCAAATCAAGGAATAAATTAGAGAAAGAAACAGTTATTTTTTAAAATTCCTTCCATAAAATATATCTAACAGAAGATTAATGCACGAATTATTGAATTAGGAATCATAAATTTCAAACTCAAGAATAAAAAATTTCAAGGGTTTTCTTAAGCTTTGAATAAAATAGAAAAAGTAAGCATACTATTTGTGGGCTCATTTTATGCCTCTTGTCAGATTTTTGGTGCATTTTGCGCATCTTTTTCTTTTGATACACTTTGTGCATCTTTCTCAATTTGGCGTCATTGCGCATTTTTTGATTTGGCATTATTGGCCACTTTTTTTTATTTGGCGTCATTGTCCATTTTTTTTAATATATTACATTTCTAAAATTTTAAAAACAAAAGTAAACCCATTCTATTGACACAACGAACTACTTGATTAGGAAAATTATGAGGTAGATTCGACAACTTGTAAAAGATTCCTATGTGATAGATAAAATGTATGGAGATGAAAAAAGTTCAGTTTCAAAATCTAATTTAAAATATGATGAAGATTTTATATCAAAAGTAGAATAACCTCTTTTAGGAAAAAGAGATTGAGAGTTTAAGTCATGAGTTTCCTTCCTTTGACTATTTTTAGAGAAGTCAAACATAATTTTCATAAGAATTCAAGAAAAAAATAGGAGGTAGGTTTTTCATTTTTAGAAAGGTGACGTGTGTGTTGATCAGAGAAAAGACACATAAAAATTTAACGAAAAAAGAAAAGAAAGAAAAATAGAATAAAAAAATAGAAAATCACAAAAATAAAAGGACAAATAAAACATGTAAACATAAAAAGTACACACAAAACAATTTAAGCATCATCTTGCTTCTGATCAGATGATTCAGAAGCAAGATCTGCCCAAGAAATTTTTTGCTTTTCATTATTTCCCTGTTGACCTCATTTTTCGAGGTCAATTTCCCCGGACTCAATTCTAGCACCCAGGTTTTCGTAGCCTAGTATAGATGTCACACCCATAGGATTTCCCTTAGGTGGACGCCCATTGACGTAGCATCGACTCGAGCCTACAACTCAACTCAAATCAAAATCAATTCAATCCAATTTTAATTCAACTCCAAACGAACTCAAATCAAGCTCGAATAATGATTCGTCGATGTTAATTGACTCAATTTAATGTGACCTAGTTCATTTTTAATCAAATTGATATATTATTGGGCTCAAATCAACTCGATCAATCGAAATCAAAATCAATTCTATTAAATTTAATTCAGATACACGTACCCAAAATCATTTATCCAAAGTCTCCTAAAAATTAGTTTCAATCTCAGCCCTTTGGATCCTTCTCTAAATCAAATTTTAATCTAAACTTTTGATTTTAAAATCGGGAGAGAGAATAGTGCAATTAAGGCTCATTAAACCGACCCCATTTCCTTCTATTTTTGTGAACTGCTCCTCTCTTACTCCAATTCGCACAAAACCGCCCCATCCCATGATCTCTCTTTCTCCCTGCAGTTAGCACAACTGCCCGATCTCAACTGAACGGCCTCCCCACTCTCCCCCTGCCCTATTCGTAAGAACCGAAACTCCTTCCACTACTCCTCATTCGCATACAGAGAACCGAACACACAGTTCGGAAATCTTCATCATGCGCACACCTCAAAACCAAAATTCCCCTCTCACTCGCATAGACAAGCCGAACTCCCCTGGCTTTGCTTCTTACCAGTTCGTACAAATCAGCCTGTCGCTCCTCCAGGTCATGAAATCCCCTAATTTCGAAGCCCCCTTCCAGTCCGTCACCTCCCTCTCTGCAGTGGAACCGATCTATCCCTCTTGATCCCTCTCGTGAAATCAAAGCCCAAGAGCTCGCTCTCTCTCTGCCGTCCGCAAAAGCCATCTTCCCTGCAGTTCGCAAACAGCCAAGGAAGCCTCCGATCCTCCTCTCCATTCACAAGAAAGGGCAAGTCCAACGTTCAGCCTTCTAAGGTGCTGTTCTCGCCTCCTCTGTTCTAGCCAAACCCAAGCCCAAGCCGTAGTGACATAAATTAAGAGGAATGGTACTGGTCGAGTGAACAAAAGGACAAGGAGCTAATGACGTCAGTCGCCTCTATCCAACCGGGTAGAGGTGCTACGGGCGAAACCACCGGGTCGTAGTCCCCGGTGACTGTGAGTATTCTAAAACTTAGAAAACCATTAGGGACCCCTTGATGTGGTGTGCGTGAACTATTCCTTTAGGTCCCTGTAGTAACTTCAATTTAATTAGGATTACTTTTTATTTTTAGATCCCCAAATTTCTTTTACACACGCGCAAAGTCCTAAGGATTAGTAATAACAAAGATTTTCACCTATATAACAGTAGTGACATTTAAGGACAAAAATTAAGGACCGGGTCTTAGAAAACTTAGACTTAGGATGCATGTACACTTTAGGGTAGAAACATATAACATAGAAAACTTAATGACATTCATTATTATTATTATTTTATTTTATTTTTACTTATTTATTTAACAAATTAAATTTAATTAATTAAAAATTTTCTTTTAAATAATAATTGATTTAGGATATATCAAAACCACACTTTCTAATACACACACTTAGAATTGTTCGTTAGGACAACCGACTTTAGCTTAGGTTAGGCCGGTGTTTATTTCCTTACGGCACTGTGACGGGCTTTCTCAGTTTTCACTGCATGTTGGTTGTAAAATTGTTGGTATGTTTGTTTACTTACTTTTACTGTACTCTATGATGTGATTTGATTGACGATTAGATTACCTATAGGTTAGGAGCAATCTGATTGTTAACAAAATTTTTTGCAGGTGGCCACACTTGTGTAGGGCAAAAAAAAAGGGGGGGCTAATTAATTAATAATTATATAAATGCTACAGGTGCTTCAGCTGCTTAGCCCCCAAATAAAAAAAAGAGTGTGGCCAAGTGTGGCTGAGTGAATTAATTCAAAATGCAAAAATATAACTGCTTGGGATGATTTTTACTATAAATTGCTTAGGATAACCCTGCAGGTGGTCTAGATTTTTCTTTTCTTTCTGTGAAATGTAATGTAAATGTAAATGCGTTTGAAAAGTATTATAAATTGTGAAAGTGATTTTGAAAGTGGGATATCACATCCAATTTAGAATCCAAAGAAAAGAGAATATACCTTAAAGGATTATTCTCTTTTATTTGGAAAGCCATATTAGGATGATTTAAATATCCAAATAGAAAAGAAAATACCCCTCTTTAGGGATGAGTTTCTTTTCATTTGGATATCCAGACGCGACGGATCCAAGGAGTTCGTAGAAAAAGAAAGAACAAAATGAAGAAACAGAAGAAAGAAGATGAAGAACTGAAGATACAAGAAAGAATATATCCTATTTCAAAAATCACTTGCGTCATTCTTAGGATTAGAATCCGGGTTTATTATCAGTGGTGCCGGCCACTTTACTTTTCTGCAAATTCTGGGTGTAATTATATGGACATTGGATATTGGACATTATATTTTAGATTATTTAAAATGATTATTTATATTGTTTGTGCAGAAGCTTTTTTTAGGAATCTTGCATGTCGTGTTTTGTTTTAGCCTGGATACGAATCGGAGTGCTTTTTTTCGTAAGGGTACGCTTAAAATTCTTCTATTTGTAATTTTTAATAAAAAAAATTTTAGGCTCACATAATAACTCTAACGTTCTAAGAAGTAAGCTCGGGACCTCCGAGAGTCAGCATAAGCATATTATTACTTTCTTTTCCTTGTTAGGCACCTCCTTGCCTGCGGGTTCTGGCAGACCACTTGACCTATGAGGGTGCAGTTCTGTCAAGGGGAAGTTGTGCAATCTTAGGGAAAAACCTATTTTCTAAGCCTAATTTTTAAACTACTTCATATTCATTTTATGCATTCAAGTCAATTAGCATGCATTGCATTAGATACAAATTAAAAAGAGTTTAAAATATTAATTGCATTTCTAGACATTTTTCACCCTACATAAGTTGAGGGGCTAATTAGGATCTGTCTTAGATGTTTGCCCCCAATTCATTAAAACTTAAACAACGTCCATACCCATCTTTCATAAGAGACTGGATACATGGTTTTAAAGCGCCTAGGTGGTTAGCTGGCTCCACAATCCAGGCCACGGTAAGTCCAGATTTGCACTTCATTAGTTAGGTTCGGGTCACTATTTTATAGTACCCAAATTAGATTTAGGTTCTGAGGCGAATTCTTTTTGGATCTTAAGTCCTCGCCCTCTGGGAATAATCCCAAATTTCTAATAAAATATCAACTTAAACATAAAATTTCTCTCTTAAAATGTAAAGCCCAACATAGGATAGACTGAGGTTGCCTCTGAGCTTCTCAGAATCCGGCTCCTCCTACTTTTTCTCCTTTGACACGTTAATAAATGTTCAACATTGAGCTTTCTCCTTGAAAAATCCTTACTTCTGTTCCTTGTCTTGTACTTTGTAGCCAAAAGGGTATGAAATCACTGCTTTAATCGAGAGTTTTCCTAGGAGCATTCCTCCTAAGATGTAATTAACTATAGGAGCTTGCTCCTATAGGGATTTGAGAACCCCAGACTAAAATAAACCTTGTTTTATTCGTATAAAATAAGGGAAGAATCTTTGGGAACGTAGATATTTTTAAAACCTCATTTCTAATTTTGAATAGACTTGTAGAATGTTATTATTATTTTCTTAGATAATATAATATTATACTTGTTATATTCAACTTTAGAAATAATGAATTTTATAAAACTCATTCTCGCTTTTGCATATCTTGAAGAATGTTATGTTCGTCTTTTAAGATGATATAATATTCTTCTTGCCATATCTAAATAAAAGAATGAATAAACTTTTTTTAAAAAAATGTATTTCTATCTTTAAACATATTTTATAGAATTTCATGTTCATCTTTTGAGATGATATGTTATTCTTTGAACTATGTTTGATTATAGAAATATCAATTTTTAAAACCATATTCTGATATTGAATCAATTATAGAATATTGTGTCAGTCTCTCGAGACTGTACTTTATTCTCAATGTAGTATTCGATTACAAAATAGGAGAAATCAAAATCTGCATGGTGATACATAATTTTTCCTAGCAAGGTTTTTCTGGCGACTCCACTGGGGATCAATCCTCTCTCCATCTTTAGCAGTGATTTATACCCTTACATCAGTAGTATACTTGTGCTTGTCATAAGTTGTAACTACTTTTCTTCCGCCGGTTCTTTTATTCATTTCATTCTTGGATAATTTGGCCGGTATCTAAAAAATTTTAGAGGTCTTATTTTGGACCCCATTAGAAAAATAACGGGAAGATCCTTTGTACGACCTTTTTTGTAAAGAAATTTCTTGTGCTAATTCGAATGTTGTAGTTATATTTTTCTTATAGCTTGATGTTTGACTTAACACTGGGTCCAAAATCCCTTTGCCCAATCTTTAGTAATATGTATAGTTACTTCTTTTAGTAACTTAATGTATTATTTGGATTGGGTCCAAATAACTTTAAGTCTTCAAAAATTTTTAAACTTCTGTGTCTTAGCCAACATGTTGTAGTTATATATTTTTGCAACTCGATATGTGGCTGGACAAATCTCAAGAAAATTTGAGCTTTTAAACAAAGTTTTCTCCTTATCTAAACCAGCATATTACAGTTATATATTTTTTATAGCTTAATATGTGTGGTAGGACAAGGTCCAAAAGCTCAAACCTTCAAATCAAATCTTTTTGCTTATCCTATTAACATATTGTAGTTACATGTCCTTTGTAGCTTGATATGTTTGCTAGGACAGGGTCCATAATCTGATCTATGCAAGATTTTCAAGATTAAAGTCAATTTAAATTGAGAAAAGTTTGAAGGTTCAAATACAAGTCAAGCTTATAAAAATAATTTTTGCTAGAGAAAATAGCAGGTTGATTTCTTTTAAAAAGAAATTTACCTCTATCTTCCTTAAATTGTAATTAAAACTTCATTGTGGTTGACTCCTCTAAACACTTAAAGAATAAGATCTATGGTTATCAATGCTAAAATGAAAAGTATGTTCCCTCCCTCCTTCCACTGGGTGGATTAACGCTTTAGATGAAGATATATTTAATCTCATTTTCCATTTGGAACCTCAAAGCACAAAAATTTAGCTATTTTAATTAGGTTCCTAGCAATCACTGAATTAAATTCAAATATATTTTCAAATCTTCTATTCAACCATATTATGATTTTTCTAATTTTAGGAATGTATAAATATTGGTTGATTGAAGTTTGAAAATCATTCTAAATTCCCTCACCTTTAAACCTTCTTGTATATTAAGGTTTAATATGCTTATAAATCTTATTTTCTAAGAGTACTACATGGATACAACAATTTGTCCTCTGCCATGTGGTTTAACTCTGATAAAATGTGGTTCTTAAGGCATGCGATGAAGATAAATAGACAAGTTATATAAAAGCTTTTGTTCATCATATGTAGTTTTCTCTTTTGGTAATATTTTTAAATCAAATATTAGCTAAGTTTATTCTTAGCTTTATTATTCCATTTGAGAAAACTCATGAGCAGTTCTTATTAAAGATTGATCATCTTAAATTTCATTCGAGTCGAAAACTTAGGACAATTCAAGGTTCTTTATTAAGGTTAACCCATGATATGATTAACATTCCATTTATCATGTGGCTTTCCCTCAAAATTAATTAACACATCTTGAATTGATACTAAGTTAGTCGATTTCATAACATCTTTGACAGTTTCCTTCTTCAGTAGTTTAAAAAAATAATAAATTATTATCATATTTGGGTTCACCCATTATGATGTCCATTAATAACTTCTTTTGAATTAAGATTTATGTCAAATTGAAATTGGAGGAGGTGGAAGTCTTATTCATCTTTTTATCGTTATACATTTCATAGGCATCTTATAAATTGATGAACTTATTTCATAATTATCTCATTCAAGTTATTTATTTGTACTATAGGATTGGGTCCGATTTGTAGATCCATCTTCCTTATATAAGAGAGTTAATTTTCTACTCTTATACTTGGAAGATGATTTTACAGTTGAGATAATCATTTCAAGATTAAAGTAAAGGAAGCCTAAAAAAAAAATGTTAAATAAGGAAAAGAAAAGAAATGAAAAAGAGACACATTCATTAAATGTGTAGCCAAAAAAAAAAAAGAGTGGCTTCCCTTTCTTAATCTTAAATATCATAGGACCTATTCATCCTTTAGTATTTTTTAACACTTGACTTTGAGAATTCAAAATTTTGGTTCATCATCAAGTATTGATGTTTTATTAGATGCAAAATATATATCATTTAAAGAATTTAGAAAGATTGGACTTCTACCTCTACTTTAATTTTCTTTGGATATAGTTCTTAATTCAAAAAGAATGAAAAGATAAAGAAGGAAACCCTAGTTTTGCTTGTAGAGAGCTTTGATTTGGGTTAACAAAATCTAAATGTTGAGACCTCTCTAGTTAGCAACTTGAGTAGGTCAGTTCATATATTCAAATTATTTTAAAGAAAAATCACATAGATGATCAATCTAAATGGAATTATAATGGTGCTGGTTATGCATTATTTGGGTTTCATATATATAACCTAATTGAGATGCATAAACAAATTATGATAAAAAAAAAATCTTTAACTCTCTTTTGGACATCTTTCAATTTGAATGAGATTCTAGACAGGATCCTGATACTGGATGATCTATAGTGATATTTATGGATATAAAAATTACTTTCTTTAGATTCAAATTTTTGAAACTAAACTAAGGGATATCCCTTAGTTGGTTCTGAGATGATTGTCTAATGTTCTCATTCACTATTGAATAACTATAACTTCCAAATTTAAATCTATTATTGACTGAACTAGGATGTTAGAACATGAGGGGTTCTATCCTTAGTGATGTCGATGATACCTTTGTTTGATTCTTTGTCAAACTTCAAAACAAAATCAAGCTACAATTTGACTAAGGCTTCGTTTGGGACGGCTTTTTTACTGCTTTCTAAAACGGAGTTGTAGTACAAAATTTTTTATTTTTGTACTAGAACTCCGTTTTAGAAAGCAATAAAAAAGCCGTCCCAAACGAAGCCTAAGTCCATAATTGACTAATCTTGGATGTTAGAATTGGAGGGATTCTATTCCTAATAAATTCTATGGTAATTTCGTCAAAAAGATATGAAATTCAATTCACGGTATATCTTTATCATAAACAAGATTCGGTTGTTAGAGCCTAAACAACTCTATTCCCGTTTCTTTTCATAACATTGAAATTCAAAATATTTTGAAACTATAATTTTCTTTGAATGAAGTTGTTAAGTTTTAACTTTTGATTGAAATCGTTCTGGTTATATTCAAACTATTTAATTCAGAGGGAGTCAACCTATTCTTCGTTGAGTTTTTGAATCTTTTCTCATGTCATTTTCATTGGGTTAAGATGATTAAAACTTAAGCGATCACAGTCAAATATTATAAGAAAATTATTAAATGAAAAATAAAGCTTTCACTTTTTGATGAAAATCAAACTTTTCTCAATCATTGTGAGTATTTGATATTCCTTAGTGTTTTCACTATAAAGGATGCTCAAATATACTCATTATTCTATAATAACTCATGCAAAAGTTAAAATTTTATCATGTTGCATTTAGTTCTCTTAGAACATGTAAACGAAGACTCTAGAAAATTCATATTATTTTCTTCGAGTTAATCGAAACAAATTCAATCATAGAATCAATCTTTAAACAAAATCTTGTATTTCTCCTTTGGTGGTCGAGATGTGTTAAGTCTTTACTTATCAAAGATGATCAAACTACTCTCTTTTTATTTTCCTCACATATGATGATCCGATATAAAAACATAATCCCTAGTGGATTATTTGTAAGTTATAAAGATCATTTATAATGAAGGATAAAACAAAATTTTATTTAAAAAATTTTCAAGTCTATCAATCGTCAAAATGTTTTTTCTTTCCCTTCTAGAAAATGACATATATAAAAGCTTATGATCTCTAGTAGAACATTTGCAAGTTGTCAATGTCATTTGTGGTTGAGGGAAAATATTCAAAGCTTTAAAGAAATTAACTTTACTTTAAAAATTCACCACCCTGAAATCTGTCTTTAGGTCTAAGCCCGCTTTTACGGCATCCAATTGACTTCTGGCTTAAGTCTGCTTTTACGGCAGTCATTCAATCTTAAATCTGTCATTAGGTCTAAGCCCGCTTTTACAGCATCCTATTGACATCCTTGAAGTTAGGAGTAAGCATCCCTAGTGGCATCCTAATCTTCGTCCCGAGGAGAAGTATAAGCATCCCCAGCGGCATCTTCTCTTCATTAAATTTTATATCTTAAATCCGTCTTTAGGTATAAGTCATCCTATGGCATCCTATTGACATCTTTGAAGTTAGGAGTAAGCATCCCTAGTGGCATCCTAATCTTCGTCCCGAAGAGAAGTATAAGCATCCCTAGCGGCATCTTCTCTTCATTAAATTTTAAATCTAAAATCCATCTTTAGGTTTAAGCCCGCTCTTACGACATCCTATTGATTTCTAGCTTTTATCAAAATCACATTCAAGCTCCAATTTCATATCAAACTACATTTAAATCACTACATTCAACTTTTCCATATCTTAGCTTTATTTAATGATGCTAATTTCATTAGCTATTATTTGTAAAAGCCATCATTGCTATTATCAACTTTTAAATCAGTTAATCAATCCAAATCTTTCAATCAATCAACTCAAATTTCTATCAACTTTCATTTTGATTATCTGCCAAGGTACAAAATCTTTTCAAATTATATACTCAAATCTTCAACTTCAATTTTGGATCTAATTAATCGTTTCGGTCAACGCCAATATGCACGATAAACTTTGGCAAGTTTATCATGCCTATTAGGGGTCCATTTGTTCACCTCATTTTCCGAGGTCAATTTCCCCGGACTCAATTCTAGCACCCAGGTTTTCGTAGCCTAGTATATGTCACACCCATAGGATTTCCCTTAGGTGGACGCCCATTGACGTAGCATCGACTCGAGCCTATAACTCAACTCAAATCAAAATCAATTCAATCCAATTTTAATTCAACTCCAAACGAACTCAAATCAAGCTCGATTAATGATTCGTCGATGTTAATTGACTCAATTTAATGTGACCTAGTTCATTTTTAATCAAATTGATATATTATTGGGCTCAAATCAACTCGATCAATCGAAATCAAAATCAATTCTATTAAATTTAATTCAGATACACGTACCCAAAATCATTTATCCAAAGTCTCCTAAAAATTAGTTTCAATCTCAGCCCTTTGGATCCTTCTCTAAATCAAATTTTAATCTAAACTTTTGATTTTAAAATCGGGAGAGATAATAGTGCAATTAAGGCTCATTAAACCGACCCCATTTCCTTCTATTTTCGTGAACTGCTCCTCTCTTACTCCAATTCGCACAAAACCGCCCCATCCCATGATCTCTCTTTCTCCCTGCAGTTAGCACAACTGCCTGGTCTCCACTGAACGGCCTCCCCACTCTCCCCCAGCCCTATTCGCAAGAACCGAAACTCCTCCCACTACTCCTCATTCGCAAATAGAGAACCGAACACACAGTTCGGAAATCTTCATCATGCGCACACCTCAAAACCGAAATCCCCTCACACTCGCATAGACAAGCCGAACTCCCCTGGCTTCGCTTCTTACCAGTTCACACAAATCAGCCCATCGCTCCTCCAGGTCATGAAATCCCCTAGTTCCGAAGCCCCCTTCCAGTCCGTCACCTCCCTCTCTGCAGTGGAAACGATCTATCCCTCTTGATCCCTCTCGTGAAATGAAATCCCAAGAGCTTGCTCTTTCTCTTCCATCCGCAAAAGCCATCTTCCCTGCAGTTCGCAAACAGCCAAGGAAGCCTCCGATCCTCCTCTCCATTCGCAAGAAAGGGAAAGTCTGACGTTCAGCCTTAGAAGGTGCTGTTTTAGTCTCCTCTGTTCTAGCCGAAGCCAAGCACAAGCCGTAGTGACATAAATTATGAGGAATGGTACTGGTCGAGTGAACAAAAGGACAAGGAGCTAATGACGTCAGTCGCCTCTATCCAACCGGGTAGAGGTGCTACGGGCAAAACCACCGGGTCGTAGTCCCCGGTGACTGTGAGTATTCTAAAACTTAGAAAACCATTAGGGACCCCTTGATGTGGTGTGCGTGAACCATTCCTTTAGGTCCCTGTAGTAACTTCAATTTAATTAGGATTACTTTTTATTTTTTAGGATAACCCTGCAGGTGGTTTAGATTTTTCTTTTCTTTCTGTGAAATGTAATGTAAATGTAAATGCATTTGAAAAGAATTATAAATTGTGAAAGTGATTTTGAAAGTGGGATATCACATCCAATTTGGAATCCAAAGAAAAGAGAATATACCTTAAAGGATTATTCTCTTTTATTTGGAAAGCCAAATTATGATGATTTAAATATCCAAATAGAAAAGAAAATACCCCTCTTTAGGGATGAGTTTCTTTTCATTTGGATATCCAGACGTGACGGATCTAAGGAGTTCGTAGAAAAAGAAAGAACAAAATGAAGAAACAGAAGAAAGAAGATGAAGAACTAAAGATACAAGAAAAAATATATCCTATTTCAAAAATCACTTGCGTCATTCTTAGGATTAGAATTCGGGTTTATTATCAGTGGTGCCCGGCCACTTTACTTTTCTGCAAATTTTGGGTGTAATTATATGGACATTGGACATTGGACATTATATTTTGGATTATTTAAAATGATTGTTTATTTTGTTTGTGCAGAAGCTTTTTTTAGGAATCTTGCATGTCGTGTTTTGTTTTAGCCTTGATACGAATCGGAGTGCTTTTTTTTGTAAGGGTACGCTTAAAATTCTTCTACTTGTAATTTTTAATAAAAAAATTTTTAGGCTCACATAATAACTCTAACGTTCTAAGAAGTAAGCTCGGGACCGCCGAGAGTCAGCATAAGCATATTATTACTTTCTCTTCCTTGTTAGGCACCTCCCTGCCTGCGGGTTCTAGCAGACCACTTGACCTATGAGGATGCAGTTCTGTCAAGGGAAAGTTGTGCAATCTCTAGGAAAAAACCTATTTTCTAAGCCTAATTTTTAAACTGCTTCATATTCATTTTATGCATTCGAGTCAATTAGCATGCATTGCATTAGATACAAATTAAAAAGTGTTTAAAATATTAATTGCATTTTTAGACATTTTTCACCCTACATAAGTTGAGGGACTAATTAGGATCTATCTTAGATGTTGACCCCCAATTCATTAAAACTTAAACAACGTCCATACCCATCTTTCATAAGAGACTGGACACATGGTTTTAAAGCGCCTAGGTGGTTAGCTGGCTCCCCAATCCAGGCCGGGGTAAGTCCAGATTTGCACTTCATTAGTTAGGTTCGGGTCACTATTTTATAGTACCCAAATTAGATTTAGGTTCTGAGGCGGATTCTTTTTGGATCTTAAGTCCTCGCCCTCTGGGAATATAATCCCAAATTTTTAATAAAATATGAACTTAAACATAAAATTTCTCTCTTAAAATGTAAAGCCTAACATAGGATAGAATGAGGTTGCCTCTGAGCTTCTCAGAATCCGGCTCCTCCTACTTTCTCTCCTTTGACTCGTTAATAAATGTTCAACATTGAGCTTTCTCCTTGAAAAATCCTTACTTCTGTTCCTTGTCTTCTACTTTGCAGTCAAAAGGGTATGAAATCACTGCTTAAATCCAGAGTTTTCTTAGGAGCATTCCTCCTAAGATGTAATTAACTATAGGAGCTTGCTCCTATAGGGATTTGAGAACCCCAGACTAAAATAAACCGTGTTTTATTCGTATAAAATAAGGGAAGAATCTTTGGGAACGTAGATATTTTTAAAACCTCATTTCTAATTTTAAATAGACTTGTAGAATGTTATTATTATTTTCTCAGATAATATAATATTATACTTGTTATATTCAACTTTAGAAATAATGAATTTTATAAAACTCATTCTCGCTTTTGGATATCTTGAAGAATGTTATGTTCGTCTTTTAAGATGATATAATATTCTTCTTGCCATATCTAAATAAAAGAATGAATAAACTTTTTTTTTTAAAATGTATTTCTATCTTTAAACATATTCTATAGAATTTCATATTCATCTTTTGAGATGATATGTTATTCTTTGAACTATGTTTGATTATAGAAATATCAATTTTCAAAACCCTATTCTGATATTGAATCAATTATGGAATATTGTATCAATCTCTCGAGACTGTACTTTATTCTCAATGTAGTATTCGATTACAAAATAGGAGAAATCAAAATCTGCGTGGTGATACATAATTTTTCCCACCATTCCCCAGTTTATAATTTGCTTTGCTTTACCTTTTTCTCTTGCACGAAGAATTCTCAAATTATGGCACTGATTTTTCATATGTCCAGGCTTCCTACATCCAAAGCAAATAACTTTAGCAGAAATATTAATATTCCTAACATTTTTATCTTTAGTCCACTTTTGTTGATGCTTATGCTTTGGTGAGCTTTTTATTTTGCTTGTCCAATTATTGTTTTCGTCACCAACTAAGCTACCTCTTTCTGTATCTTTAGCTTTTAGCACTATCGTTTCACCTGTATCCAAAAAGACTTTGACCCAAACTTTGCTCATAGGCAATGAGCGAGCCAATCAAATTATCAATAAAATATTCATTCAAATCTTTTGATTCATAAATAGCAACTACTTTAGCATCAAACTTATCTAGTAGACAACGAAAAATTTTATTAACTTTTTCAAAATTTGAAAATTTCTTCCCTAAAGCATGCAATGATGTCACAATTTGAATAAATCTAGTATACATATCTAAGATCATTTCATAAGGTTTCATGGAAAATATTTCATAATCATGCATTAACATATTCAACTTGGATTGCTTGATTTCACTAGTGCTTACATATATGGTGTGAAGTTTATCCCAAATTTCCTTACTGGTACTGCACGTGGATACTAACATAAAATCTTTAGAATTTAAAGCACATAAAAAGCAATTTAAAGATTTAGCATTCAATTGAGCATCAATTTGTTCATATATATTCCATTGATTAAAAGGAATTTCCATTTTAACTCCATCTATAATACATGATGGTAATGAATAATAAGTTAAATACTGATTCACCTCTCTCTTTTAATTAGCCTTGGGCCGGTTCATAGGGCTTAACATCCCTAATGAATTTTTAAGTGTTTGACCGAACCACTATAAATATGGGTTCTCTGCCCGCTTCAAGAGGAAGCAAAAGGAGTCGGCGCTCTGATACCACTTGAAAGTTTGTTAGGGATGTTAAGCCCTATGAACTTTCCAAAGGCTAATTAAAAGAGAGAGGTGAATCGGTATTTAAAACAAATACAATCTTAAAACAAAGATCAAGATTCACCATAATGAAAACCAAAGTGCAGAAATTAAATAAATATGGAAGTAATAAAGGAAAGAACACACCAGATTTATAGTGGTTTGGTCAAACCTTGACCTACATCCACTCCTTGGAGGCACCCTCCAAGTATTGCACTCAATTAAGTGTCTCTCCTTTAGCCCCCACAACTAGGCGGAGAAGCCCATACAAAATCACTTCCATATTCCCCAGTGCGGCAGAGTCGCCGGGTCCTTTGACGCTAAAGAGATCTTCTTCTTTGGTGAACTTCCCTCAAGACAAGCCTTCAATCTGACGGTATTAAGGTGTAAGCCTACCGAAGCAACCGTGTGGAATCTCCATCCACACTCTCATGAGTCCCGCTCATAGGATCATCTCCCTCTCTCAAACTTCATCCGTTCCTCACTCCATTTCAAGCTCTCTCTTCATGTTCCCCCAAAAGAACAAAGTTACAATGGCTACTAAAGACACTCTTCATGAGAAAGAAAGAGGTCTTTAAATAGATTTGCAAAACCGACATTATCATCCAGGCCGATGTAAATATCGGCCTGGCCGATCAGCATAAATTATGCTCAATCAGCCCGATCGGTTAGGGATAATTAGATAATTTTTGGTCATATCGTCCTGGACGATTAGTTTAAATATGAGGAAAATCGTCCTGAATATCTCCCAGAAAAGAAGCTGGCCGATGTCAAATCATCCCGGTCGATCCTGAGATCGGCCCGAACGATGTAATCGTGCAAATCACCATTAATTTCTTTCCTTAATTGCCAGATTTATTTAAGAAAATTATGCTGGATCGATCGGGCCAATCCAGATTGGCCAGACCGATCCACCAGGACGATGTCAAAAAATAAGTAGTTTCTAAATAGATATGTCGGCATATTTTTTCTGATTTGAGCTGATCGTCCTGGCTAATACAAAATCATCCAGGACAATGTGTTTAATGACAACTGCCTTAACAAGAATGATACCCTAATTAGGGTTTCTATTTTTGAACGGATCGTCCAGGCCAATATAAATATCATCCCGGACGATGTTACCAAAAATAGTAAACTCTAGGGAATAATCAGAAAATCTTCCAAGGTGAGTGTGTGCAAAGTTACATAGCATCAGGAGCCACACCAAATACAATAGACTCAAGAAAGGAAAAAGGGTACAAATTAACTCAGTCCTAGTCTACCCAACTTGAGTTGGTTCCAAATTGTAGTCTGATCTTCTGAACCGTAAATGTCAGTTGATAAGGCAGTCGTAGAGAAATAAGAGTGTTTGCTATCATCAAAATCTTAAACCATGAAAATAGATCCACAATAGAACCAAATGGGTCTTTAAGAATAAAATGAATGATTCTGGTGTGGTGGTTAGGAATAAGGCAAGATTGGTGGCTAAGGGGTACAACCAAATAGAAGAGATTGGTTTTGAGGAGACCTTTGGCCTTGTAGCTAGATTAGAAGCCAATAGAGTGCTACTAAACTTTTCCTGTTATAAACGATTTAAGCTTTTCCAAATGGACGTTAAGAGTGCCTTTTTAAATTGGGTAATAAAAGAGGATGTGTTTGCAGAGCAACCCCCATATTTTGAGAGTTCTCAATTTCTAAATCATATTTGCAAATTAAAAAAGACCATATATGGTTTAAAGCAGGCACCTAGAGCTTGGTATGAGAGGCTTAGAACATTCTTACTAGAAAGGGAGTTTGTTAAGGGGAGCGTTGACACCACCCTTTTTTTGAGGAAAATAGGAGATGAATTACTCATTATTTAAATCTATTTTGATGATATACTTTTTGAATCTTCTGATAAAAGGCTATGTGATAATTTTTTTAAAATAATGAGTAGGGAATTTGAGATGAGTATGATGGGAGAGTTGTCCTACGTTTTAGGTTTTAGCATAAGACAACTAGATGATGGAACTTTTCTAAATCAATTAAAGTATATAACGGACATCTTAAAGAAATATGAAATGTATAAAGCTAAGCTAATTAATACTCCCATGACCTTTAGTTTTTAGTTGGATAAGGACCCAAATAGAAAATCAGTTAATCAAAAGAAGTATAGAGGTATGATTGGATCTTTACTTTACCTAACTACTAGCCGACCTGATATAATATTTAGTGTTTGTCTCTGTGCTAGATTTCAAGCTGATCCTAAAGAATCCCACTTGACTGCAATTAAGAGAATTATTAGATACCTCTTAGGAACCTAAAACTTATGAATCTGATATCTTAGGCACATCACTTCTTTTGAGATTATTGGATATTCTGATTCTGATTTTGTAGGATGTAACGTGCATAGAAAGAGCACTTCTGGGACTTACAAATTCATAGGATACTCTTTAGTCTCCTGGTCTAATAGGAAGTAAAACTCTATTGCACTTTCCACTACTGAAGCTAAGTACATTACCTTAGCTAGTTGTGTGGCCCAAGTCCTTTGGTTGAAGCAGCAAGTTATGGATTTAGGATTACCTATAGGCACAATTTTAATCCTTTGTGACAATATTAGTGCCATCTGTATTTCTAAGAATCCTATCCAACGTTCAAGGACCAAGCACATAGACATAAGGCATCACTTTATTAGAGACCATATGATCAAAGGAGACATTGAGTTACACAATATGGCAACTGAGAATCAACTGACTTACATCTTTACTAAACTACTGGCCTTCAACACTTTTAGCACTTTAAGAACCAGATTGGGTGTGATTGATATAAATACATGAACTTGATTTCTAATCATTTATCTGTTGATTGTTGTATTCTTTTATAGTTTTTCCCTATTTTTTTAATTTTCATTAATTTCATTTTTGTTGATTTGATTTTGATTGTTATTTTATTTTTTCTTTTAAAAACTACTGAACTGATATCTTATGCCATGTTTTTGTTTTTTGAAAATTTATAGTCAATGATTATCATCTCTAAAATCAGTTAAAGGGGGAAAACATCGTTGATTATTTCCCTCTCTCTAACTTCTTTTAGTGGTATAATTTTCTTTTCTAAATAAAAATCTATCTCACATTAAAAACTGGATTTTGAAATTGAGATCTTTTCAATCTTGCTACAGTAATCTATCCTATATATATAATATTAAAAGCCTTTATTTTACCTTCAAATTTTTGTAATCTTGTCGTTGAATTTATCATATGATTTTTTATTTTATTTTATGATTAATTCTTCCTTACATTAGAGAGTGAGTTTTTATTTTCTAATATCTAGAAGATATAATCACAACTGAGAATTTTTAAGAATTTTGAAAAAGGGGATCTAGCTTACAAAAAATAAATGAAAAAAAGTGGCCAATGATGCAAAAATCAAAAGATATGCAATGACGCCAAATTAATATATATATATATATATATATACACACACACACACACACAAAGTGTATCAAAAATCAAAATATATGTAAAGAGCACCAATCAAATTAATTAGAAGCATAAAATGAGGCCACCAAAAGCAAGCTTCTTCTCTTTCAAAATTTTTACATCTTAGAAGAATTCATGTGTCACTTGATTTTTTCAAAGGCTTGATTTCAAAAATTCATGATTGTAACTAATTACTTTGATATATTATTCTATAAAATATTTTTCAGAAACCAAGTCTTGAACGTGTCTCTTTTTCTTATCCAATTGATTTTTCTGATTTAGATCCTTGTTTTCAAAAGATGGTTTCCTCTAGGAGAAGTCTGAGTTAGGGCTAACAGGATCGATTGTTCTATCATTTTCTTTGAATTTGATGATATTAACTGATTGATTCTTACAAATTTTTTTAATTCAATCACCTGATGAATTTATCATATTCAAGCTTTGATTAAAAAAAAAACCTTTGTTTTGCCTTTGTTCTTGTCTTTTTCGTATTTTATTTTTTCTCTTAAGTTGATTTTTCATGTGTTTGGGCCCTCTCTATTCATCTCCTTCCATTCTTTGTTTTGAAACCTTTTCATCACATTATCCTGGATGATATTCATATTGTCCTGGACAATCTGTTCAATTCACTCTTGCAATTTCATCTAATGGTTATTTTGACTCCTCTGCTTCTGATTGTCCTGGACGATTCATTATCATCCTAGACGATCTGATCATCTTCTATTTCAATTATTTGTGATCATCCTGGATGATCCTCCTCATCTTGGACGATCTTCACAATCTCTGCTCAATTATTGGTAATCATCCTGGACAATACACCTGTTCGTCCTGGATGATCCACATGGCAAAGTTCGGCACTCAACTTTAATTCGTCTGATATAATCCATTATTATGAATCATCCTAGATGATCCACCTAATCGTCCAGGATGATCTTCTTTTCAACGATCGTCCATAATGACTCCTCAGGATGATCGCCTGTGTCTTATCACTCCGAATGATATCTGGATAATTTTATCGCCTTTTTGACCAATCATTCCGGATGTAATTATTATACCATATTGTCTTGGACGATTCTATGATTATCCTGAATGATTTGTCCGATTCTTTTTAAATCAAGGCCCTCAAACCTTTTTCTCACATAATCCTTCCCAAATCCTTTTATCTCTTACTCTTGTGCTCTTTTTTTCAGAGTATGGCCAGAGGAAAGAGATCTCACCATTCTTCTGGGAGTTCCTATAGGGCAAATCTGAACCCTCGTTTCACTGAAACAGATGATCAAGCTGCCTATCAAACATATAAAATAGTCCAGATTACTCTCTTGAACTTTCAACCCACACATTCTTTCCTATCTAGTCCTAGATTTATTTGCGCACACTTCCTTGACCTTCCTTCTTACTCTCTCTGTCCCCTTCAATTCGAAACTACTTTTTGAATATTTTGCTAGCCTCCGCATAAATTATTTTTTCATTTCTCTTGGGTTCTATACGAGTCGACGTCCCGTTGAAATCACATATCAGGACTACCAAGAACTTTTACAACTTTCCACCACAGGGGACAAACTCCATATCCTGTGTTCTGATCCTAAATAAGACTGGGCTCAGGCCAACACTTTCTTAAAAATACTAATGCTCACTTTCACGTTGGAGAGTCTAGCACCTTACTCAAAGATGCTAGGACCATCTAGCATATCTTTTGCACCTCAATTCTTTTAAAAGCTAGTGATCGCAGTCATATCACTCCTCTTCCTTCAATCATCACTTTTTATATTTTGGGTCATCATGAATTCAATGCCACTGATTTGACTTTTGCTACATTAAGCGTCTGACCACTATTCGAGATCCAGGACATAAGAGGAAGCCCAATCTTGCCCTAGGACATATCATTGCCTATATCTTAGAATCAAAATACAACCTCTAATATTCTGCCCTACCAAATTTTCAGCCTGCCTTCTGCTCAAAACTCCTTCCATGTTCTTCATAATACTCATCTCCACCTGGGGCACATAGAAGCCGAGGGAATTGAGGAGGAGGCAGCTGCTACACCTGTTCCTACACCTACTCCGATCTGCTAGCACTCTCAGCTAGATTAGCTGGTGGAGCGATTCGACTAGTGGGAGACTCACTTTGAGACCTTTTTCACTGCACAGAAGCAGCAACATGTGGAGGACATTGCTCGCTTTGATGCTTACGTAGCTCACCAGTAGCTCCAGCATGACAAGGATATGGCCTAGCTTGAGGAGTAGTTTACGACTTTTTTTAGTTACTTTGAGCCACATCCACCACCACCACCTCCTTCGTCGAATAATCAGGGGCCATCTTTTTTTTAGTTTGCTTATTTTTGTGTGATGTTCTTTTACTTCTGTTTAGAAGTTTGTGTTGTTTTCTTTTTCACTCCTCCTTTTTGTGATGTCAAAAGGGGGAGTAGATGTACTAGTTTGTATTGTTCTAGTTTGTTATGTTTTTATGATTAATAGTTAAACTATTTGAACTGCGGTTATTTTTTTACCTGTTTCCTTTAAAACTATTTTGAACTGCTTTAATTACTTTGTGTTTTTCATCATTAAAAAGGGGGAGATTATTATAAATCTGCTTTTAGGGAGTATAATTTTGATGATAGCAAATACTTCTGTTTCTCTACGATTGTTTTGCCTACTAACATTTTAGGTCCACAAGATCAAACTGTAATTTGAACCAGCTCAAGATTGAGTAGACTAAGTCTTAGTCAGTTTGTAAACTTTTCCCTTTCTTAAGCTATTAAAAATGATATGGTTCCTAGTGCTAAGTAACCTTGCACACAAATATGGGGAAAAATTTTTGTCTACTTTTAGAGTTCTCTATTTTTGGGCACATCATGTGGGATGATCCATAAATCGGCCTAGATAATCTGTTAAAAATAGAAATCCTAATTAGGGCATCCTGGTTAAGGCAGCCGTCATTAAGCGCATCATCCTAGACGATATTTATATTGATCGGGATGATAGGCTCAAATCAGAAAGAATCAACCGCCAAATTTATTTAGGTATTATTGAAACACAATTATGCCTAAATTAATTTTGTTATTAAGGAAAGAAATTAAGGTTTAATTGCTCGATCAAATTATGATGGACGATCGCAGAATTGGCTGGGACGATCAATTCAAAAAACCTCAGTTGTTCCTGGATGATCAACATCAGCCACCTTCTATTCAAGGCGATGGTCTAGATGATTTTCACAGATTTGAACTAATCGTTCGGGACGATAACAAGATTGGCCTGGACGATCAAGTTATTTTTGTATGGTCCAGACATCCATTCAGTGCGATTATCCGGATGATATTCAACAATTTGTACTTATTGTACAAGATGATATATTATCGACCTGGACGATATGAACAAAAAAATTTTTATCGTCCCAAACCGTCCGGGTTGATTGAGCGAAATTTATGTTGATCATCTAAGATGATATTTATATCATCCTGGATGATAAAGTTGGTTTGTTTAAATTAAGAGCCATTATAAAACTCTTCTATTTAAGAGCTCTTGTTCTATCCAAGAGATCTTATTTTGCTGTTGTCTTGATAAGAGAGAGCCTAGAGGAGAGGGAGAGAAAGGGAGAGAGAGATGATCTTATGAAGGGGACTTTGTGTGGGATTTCACAAAGGTTGCTCCAAGCAAGGTTCTAAGTCATCTTCTCCTATCTTCATCCTTTATTCTTGGAGGTTCGAGAGAGATCCACTTCAGCAATCAATAAAGGTTCTCTACCTGCTTTAGGAGAAAGCGAAAGGAGTTGGATTCTCTGCCTCACTGGTGTCGGTGGAAAGGTGGTTTTATACGGGCTTCTCTTCCTGGCTGTGGGAGCAAAAGGAGAGTCATTGAGTTTAGTGCATTCCTTGAAGGGCGCCTCCTGGGAGTGGATGTAGGTCGAGTTGACCGAACCATTATAAATTTCTGTGTTCTTTACTACTGCTTTTTTTGCATGCTAAATTTCTTTATGGTGAATTTTGGTTTGGTCGAGTTTTTATTTTTGATTGAAAGATTTTTTAAAATACCAATTCACCTCCCCCCCCCCCCCCCCCCCCTCTTGGTTAGCTTGGGCTAGTTCATAAGGGTTTAACATTCCTAACGAACTTTTATAGAGTGCCATAATGCTAGGTTGAACTTTTATAAAAATATTAAAGTTCACTCATTTATATTTAACCAAAAATATTTCTTCACCCCTTAAGCAACTAATTAGAGAGAGAAGTGAGAAATCTTAGAGAGAGAAAGTTCATTTTAGGCAACTCTGGTCCATTTTTTATTGTCAGCATAATTCAAAAATTTATCTAGATTTAGATAGTTTGCATTCTAACAACCTCAATTTTCAAAAATATGAAATTTTTTAAATTTTCCTAATTTAGGTTATAATTTTGTTGTGTAAAAACAAGTATAACTTTACACCTACTAAACTTTTATAATATAACTTTTTATATATTGTAGATGCAATCATTCTAAGCATTTAGGTATTATTCTGAAAAAAATATTATTTGATAAATTAAAAAGTTTACTATTTTATTAAATTAGATATAATTTAGGTCTTTATAATTAAGGATGTATTATATTTAAAACTTTAAAATAACATTCTAAGTAAGCTCTAATAATTTAGTGAAATTTTAAGACAATGTAATTCTACTCAGTTGCTGAATTTGTTTATCGATAAATCATTATGTGCATTTTTATATCAATTTCTTTAAATTTTTTTATTGCAATGTATTTATATCTACACTTATCTATTTGAATTATGTGATTCTATGGAGCTCTGATATTGGAGGATATTCTGTTATATTAAATACACTAGGAGTCATATGGGCTTAATATTTTTAATATATAATGTGTTAATCATTTGATAACCCTATAAGAATTTGGTTGTTTATCGGTGAGATTTTTGGTAGATATTTATCTGTCGGTACAAGCAGCGTCCAAACTGGCATAAATTTTACCAAAAATAAGCGGCAAAATTTTTGGCAAAAAAATTTCCTTCAAATTTTGACACGACCCAAAATCGAAAATAGACCCGACCTAGAAAAATCCATGTTTGGGTTAACCTGATTAGCAAATGAGTCAAGTTTGGGTTCAAATTTTTCACCTGTTTTAAAAATAGGTTGGGTTCAAGTTGACCCGAAAACTCAAAATCAACCCGACATTGACCCAAAAATGAGTCCATCCCGATTTCCACCAGAATTCATTACGTTGCCCGCTGCTGTGCTCATGCGGTCCCATATAGACGTACAGACTCTGCCAGTCCACCCACTATCACGCACTGGTATCGTCAAACAATCAGTTGGTGCCCCACACATGCGTTATCGAGCGGTCAGCTTGTGACCCAAAAGTTAACTCAGCCGGTCAGCCCGCACCCGCACTCACGCCGTCACGTGTTCCAGCAGACTTTATCCTCACGCATAGTCCCGAGGACTCCATTCGCACTTGTGCTATTGAGAGCTCGCGACTACGCCCTCTGCCTTGCATGACTTTTCCCGCACTCGCTCGTGCTTCTTCAACCAAATCTGCTAAATTGGGTCGGGTCATGTTAACCCGGCATCCCGTGCGGGTCAGGTCCATGTTGAAATGTCTAACCGGTTTGCAAAAAATGGGTCAGGTTCGGGTTGACCCATTTAGATTCTCGTTAACTCGGGTTTGACCTGAACCTGACCCGTTGACCCAAATTGACACCCTTAATTTGGCTTATGTCTATAAATATACTGAAATATCTTTGGTGCAAATTACATTATCATTTAGGTACCCCCTTGAAGACCTATACACGTCTTTCTTAGCATGGCTGCAGTGTCACTCAACACCGATCTTAAATGTCTTTCTAGATGTAGCGAGTAGGCTAAGACTCTTTATATTTCCCTCAAATCAGGGAGACACCGAGAGGCTACTAGATTTTCATTGATAGGGTACCTTTGTGAAATAACACCATTCAATTTACAAATAAAATTAAAATCCATTTATTTCCCCTAAAACTTTTTAACAAAAATATCTAATATCATCATATTATATATAGGCTATATTATGGATATTAGAAATCAAAAAAATTTTATGTATAATCTATTGGCATAAGGATGAAAGACATTAACAAATGAGTTTGTTAATGGGGTGAATTTTTTCATTCTAGCAGCTTGTCAACAGCCAATCTTCATCTCAGATAGAAAGTTTTGATGCCCATATTCTAAACATAAAAATTAGGTGTACCTAAGACTATATGATGTAATTATTGATCTATATTGTAGAGGGTTCTTGCCAAAATATTGATATTAGACTTCTCATGGTGAGTACAAGTCACATTTTGATTCTCGATATATCCAGTATATAAGTTCTAATATTATGAGGAAGAAAATATTTGACCAGCTCTTTAGGGCTTAGTTTATGATGCATCTAGAGCATAATTTGAATCATATACAGAAGAGTTACCAAATAAGGAGATATAATTTTTATGATTTATTGCACGCTGCCCAATAACTAATATGGAAGGGATATACCACTCACTCAGAATTATCTGTTGTTATGAAGATGTTAAGCATCAAGGAATAATATAATGTCTACTGTGAATGTTTTAATCAATTCATTAGGTATTTGGTTTACAAAGTCATTCACTTTAAAGCAAGGAAGGAGGAACATTTGATTTGGTTCACACCGCATATTCTTACCTATAGGTCATCCTTTCAGGAAAAATAAGGATACCTTTACTTAAAATAGAATGGTGATGCTACAACCTCTTCCTAGATTAAGTAGTGAAGAAACATTTGAAATAGTAAGGTTTATGCCCACATTAGTGGATTCTCTAATCTTATAATTTTCAATGTTTGGTGTCAATCATAATTGGATCAAGAAAAGTATTTTTTAGTCGTTACCATATTGGAGGACAAACCTAATTAGACATAACTTTGATGTGATTCATATAAAGAAAAATATTTTTAATAATATATTCAATACAATCATTGACATCAAAGATAAATCAAAAGATAATGTAAAAGTAAGGATGAACTTAAAGGAGATTTATAGAAGAAAGGTTTTAGAGTTGAAGAATGGTGAAAATGAAAACTTCTTAAACCCAAAGCTCCTTTCACATTAGCTTTAGAATAAAGATGATTAGTTACTGAATAGGTGAAGACTCTATGGGTACCCAATAGATATTTTTTTAATCTAAGTAGATGTGTTGACATAAGATCTAGGAGATTATTTGGATTGAAAAGTCATGACTATCACATCTTCATATAATGTCTACTACCAATTGCCTTTAGTTTCTATCATATCAATTTTTAAAGCCCTTGATCGACCTTAGTATCTTCTTCAATGATTTATGCTCTTCAAAATTAAATACAAAGCAATTGATTCTTATGGAGCATCATATTCCTTTCAATATGTGTAAACTTGAGAAGATATTTTCTCTAGCATTCTTTGACTCTATGGAACATCTACTAGTGCATTTACCATATAAGGCTACAGTAGGTGGACCTGTTCAGTAATGATGGATGTATCCTTTTGAGAGGCATTTAAATAAACTTAAGTAGAAGGCTAAGAATAAAGCACATCCTGAATGTTCAATTTGTAAAGCATATTTAATATATGAGACAACATAATTTTACTCGTATTACTTTTGACATATCATCTCAATCAAGAAGAAGTATTATATCTCAAAATGTGGGTCATAATGATTCAAGTAAATCCTTAAATTTATCTATATTCAATGGTAGTGGCAAACAAGTAGGCGCTAGAATTGTTTGTTATTTGATGATAAGGACTTCAGAGCTTATATATCATATGTCTTGCTTAAGTATAATGAAATTGAGCCATATCTCGAGTAAGTATGACTTAGTTTATTCTTATATTTGTTAATCATAAATCCTAAACCTTAAATTTTATAGGAGTTTCATTAACAATTTGAGTATATCAGTACTAGTAGAAGTCCAAAGGATAGTGGAAACAAAACTCCCTAATTGGTTCAAAAATACATTATATATTTTGACTATTCATTTTTACTAATTTATCTTAATTAGTTAATATTACTGTCAATAAACATGATAATAATATACTGGGTCTACCAATTAGGTGTACACTCAAGGCAATGATTTGTAGTATTATGGGTTACTAGATCTAGCTTGGGGACCAAATATATTAATGAAATATTGGCCAATTTTTTTGGTTAATGGCTATAAATTCCAAACAAAATCTTTGAGTGAAGATAGGAAGACATATAATTCTGGTATTTTTTTAAGAGGGAACACCCATGCAAGTGATGTTTTTGAGTACTATAGGGTATTACAAAAAATATTACAGTTGGAATATCCTGGTTATAGAAATAATGTGTATCTATTTAATTGTGGCTGATTTGATCCAGTAAATAATAAAGGTACGAGAATACATCCACTTTAAAGATAATAGAAGTAAGGTGGGGTAGGAGATATGCAAAGTTTGGCTCATTCATCATTGCTAGTCAAGCAAGCCAATTATATTTTACTAAATATCCAAGTATATTACAAGGAAAATAGGATTGGCTCATAGTTATAAAGACCAAACCTAGAGGAGTAATTGAGAAAACCACTTAAATACCACTTGCACATAAAGAAGATCTTATTTCAAACTTAAAAGATCATATAAATGATGTAGAAGACCAAATTAAAACTAATGAGAGTGAGTTGCAATTAGAGAAAATATATTTAAACATAGAGGAAAGTCATGATAAATCTAATAGTGGTGCAGATGTTTCATCATATGAAAGTGAATCGATAAATGATGAGTAAACTTAAGGTACATTTTTATTGAAAAATAATTATGAGTCAACAATTTAATTTAACAATCTAATTTATTTAAATAGCATGTCAATAGTTAGTTTATTTATTTTATTATTGCTCTACTTTCTTTATTTAATTGCTACTCTATTTTATATTAAATATTTGTTATAATTTATAATGCTAATATTTCATTTTTTTTTTCATATGGCTTCAAGTGATGAGCATAATAAAGGATTGATCAAAAATATTTTTGATGGGCCCAATAAGAAGATGATTGGTTGCCCACCCAGCAGGTTTGTATATACTGAGGGGACCTCTTTATCTTAACCTGCTACTCAGAGTAAGCCTAGCCTGTCTTTACCTACTTCTATAGTAAGTATCCCACAGTTCTACTCATTACATACCCAACTTCCCTTCGCCAAAAGCCACACACAGTACTCCCTTCGACCCTTACTACACACACCCCATCTTTTCATGGAGGACCTCCTACTTATCCATTTCCATCATATATCCCACCATACTATCCCTTACTACCCCCTCAGCCTGCTATAGGTGGACCTTCCACCCCAGCTGTAATAGAGCAAACAATAGAGGGTCGCATGTTGATTAAACTTGATAGTGATATGCACATACTTATTATATTGTTAACATGTAACTAAAATTGAATAAAAGTTTTTTTCACATAACATATTTTGTGAACGTTTCACCCGTCAAAATAGCTGATGCATAAAATACATGACATAATATGGAGCAGGTATACTTCTCCTTATATTTATTGGAAGAAAGTCTCAATAAAAGTGTGAGAAATATAGTTTAGAGAGTTTGATGTTAGTTATTATACAAATATATTTTGTATTATATATATTTTTTAGTTAATCTAACAAAAATATATATTTTATGCTATATGCTTTTAAATACAAAAAGATTTTTATTAGCTACCCCAACAAAATGATAAAATTATAAAAAATTTTGAGAAGCATCGGTCGACTTGCATGTGAGACATTTACATATATTAAAATGTTAGGTGAGTGACCACTCTGGATTTGTGAGAGTGTATGGGCTGAGTTGACCATTGCTTAGGGTAGCCTAGATTATACTAGGAGGAGGGTCAAGAATAGATAGAATAAAACTTCTGTTGTTGGGGGCATGGGTAGTTCCCTTCATATGAGGGGTTCAGTTCCACATATTGAGCACATACAACATTTGGTAAGAAATTTTAAAATATTTGAATAATTTACTTAGATATAAAGACTATTATAACTCTATTACAGAAAGAGGTGTTGGGTAGAGAATTGACTATTATTGAATTGCTTAATCATACCACAAGCAATAGGAGAACTAGCAATGGGTTGATGAGCGACCAAAGAGAGCCTACATAAGTATAAGTTTAATATTCTTGATGTCATGTGTAAATTGCTTAATTTTTTATTAACTTTTATAAGATGAGTATACACAGCTTCTAGAGAGCCAGACAAGAGCAGGTAATGGTTCTTCTAGTGGGTCAGTATAATATTCTGACTACTAAACTTGGTTATAAGCAGTAGGAGGAATGAAGCATGACAAGATTTATAGTTTAGGCTCATAGGCCTATGCATATGAGGGGCATACATCTGGTGGCTCTAGCTTCTCAACAAGTACCCATGAGTCGTTATATAGCACACTTATAGCTTCCCTTCAAGCTGAGCTAAAGTAAAGTCAGGAAATCATAAGTTGACTGGAAAGTGTAGATGCAGATGCAACAAGCTCAATTGTTGGATGAACTGTTGAAAATGAGGGAGTAGTTTGGTGGAAAGCAGGTAGCCTCAATAGAGGAGATTGATTCTGAGTAGATGTTGTGTTCTTAATTCTGGACATATGTTGTTCTTTAGTTTGGATATTTGCGTAGTTTTAAACAAATGAACTTTAAATTTCATTTTGAAATGTTAGGCGAACAGTCAATTAATTTGGAATGTATGTTTATATTTATATGTTTATGTTCAATGTTTGGAGATGATTATGATGTTTATATAAATGTTTATGTTTGAATGAATATAGTTTTGGAATGTTTCTATGCATGTTGTATTGTAGAACTAATTTTCCTAAGAGAGAATGTTATTTTTTTAATTTTCCTATAGGTTTCCAACAGATTATTGTTGCAACTCGAGCTTATAAGTTTATGTTTTTGATGATAACTAATATTATGGCTCACTTTCTATTGTCTACTTGTATTTGCAATATATGTTTGTTTGTGTATATACTAACATTTCAAGAATATCATGCAACATCAAACAATGAATTAGAGCTCAAGATTGGGTTGAATAACGTTATGTTGTAAAAGGGTTTATAATATTCATTGATGTAATTTTTGATTTCTTGAGTCAAGTCTCATAAGGGTTTATATGCTTGGTGACCATGCACACACACTCAAGGGATTGAGTCAAATCTAGAAGATCAAGTTTTGAACTAATCATACTGGACGATTTTGGATCATCCAGGACGATCTTTTATGATCTTGGAAAAAAACCGCCAATGAAGGAAATGATTTAAGTTTAAATTTCTGTTCAAATCATCCCGGACAATCAGATCATCTTGTACGATCAATACAAATCATGCCTAAATTGATCCTGTGATTAGGGGACTAACTATAGTAAAATTTTTCAATCCGATCATCCTGGATGATCTATATATCGTACAGGACGATGTTTGCCGACATACTTGATTTTCCTAAATCGTCCAAGCTGAAATACCATAATTTTTCTTCTAATCGTCCTAGACAATCCACATTGTCCTGGAGAATTTGTATATTTTTTGTAGTAATCGTCCTGGACTATCCTAATATCGTCCAAGACTATCAGGTAAAATTCTGCACATCGTACTTGACGATCCTGAGATTGTCCAGGATGATTCTGGGCATCGAACTTAAGTTTCTAGGGTTTTCTGAAGCCCTCTTTTTAAGCACATCGTACAGGACGATCCTGAGATCGTCCTGAACGATGTTTGGCACCAAAATTGAGTTTTTAGGATTTTTTGAAGCAATCATTTTTTGTATATCGTACGGGATGATCCAGCGATCATCCTAGATGATAATGTCAGTTTTGCAAATCTATTTAAAGACCTCTTGCTTTCTCATGAAGAGTGTCTTTGGTAGCCATTGTAGCTTCATTCTTTTGGAGGGAACTTGAAGAGAGAGCTTGAAAGGGAGAGAGGAAAGGGTGGAGTTTGAGAGAGGGAGAAGATTCTTAGAGGGGGTTTCAAGGGAGTGTGGAAGGGGATTCCACATGGTTGCTCCAACGAACTTGCACCTTAGTACCATCGGATTCAAGGCTTGTCTTGAGGAAAGTTCTAAGAAGAAGAAGATTTCTTTGTTGTCAAAGGACCCGGCTACTCTGCCACACCGGGGAAGGTGGAAGTGATTTTGTAAGGAGTTCTTCGCCTAGCTGTGGGGGCTAAAGGAGAGACACTGAGTTTAGTGCAATACTCAGAGGGTGCCTCCGAAGAGTGGACATAACTCAAGGTTTGACCAAACCACTATAAATCTGGTGTGTTCTTTTCTTTATTATTTTTTGCACTCGTTAATTTCTATGGTGGATTGTGTTTTTGATTTTAAATTCATGATTTGTTTGCAAAGTTTTTTAAAAATACCAATTCACCTCTATCTTAATTAGCCTTGGGCTAGTTCATAAGAGCCTAACATCCCTTACAAACTTTCAAGTGGTATCAGAGCGAGATTCGTAAAAATAAGTTTGAAAGCTTTTTGAATTTCAATCCATGGCTAATTTTTGTAATCGTAATATTGTGGAAGATTATTCAATCACCAGACCACCTTTATTTGAATATATATTACTTTTAATTTTTAAAAAATTCGTATGTCTACTTTCTTGCAGTCTATTAATTTTTAAATGTGGCAAATGATTTTAACTAGTTATTCTATACCATCGTGTATTTTAAATGAAATTAACACTGATATTCCTTTTAATCAATGGAGTAAAGAAGAACAAATCAATGCTCAATTGAATACTAAATCATTAAACTATTTTTTATGCTTTAAATTATGATGACTTTATGTTTATATCCACGTGCTCTACTAGCAAGAAAATTTGGAATAAATTATACACTTTATACGAAGGCACTAGTGAAATCAAGCAATTCAGATTGAATATTTTAATGCATGATTATGAATTCTTTTACATGAAATCTTATGAGACGATCTTAAACATGTATACTAGGTTTATTCAAATTATGACATAATTACATGCTTTAGGTAAAGAGTTTTCAAACTTTAAAAAAATTAATAAAATTCTACATTGTCTACTTGATAAGTTTGATGCTAAAGTTGTTGCTATTTGTGAATCAAAAAATTTGAATGACTATTCTATTGATAATTTAATTTGCTCACTCATTACCTAAGAACAAAGTTTGGGTCAAAGACATTTGGATGCAGGTGAAACGATAGTGCTAAAAGCTGAAGACACAGAGAAAAAGTGGCATAGTTGGTGAGGAAAATGATGACTTAACAAGCAAATTGAAAAGCTCACTAAAACATAAGCATCTACAAAAGTGGAATAAAGGTAAAAATGGTAAGAATGTTAAGATTTCTTCTGATGTTATTTGCTTTGGATATATGAAATCTGGACATATGAAAAATTAGTGTCTTAATTTGAGAACTCTTCCTCCAAAAGAAAATGGTAAAACTAAGCAAATTATAAAAATGATAAATAATGAAATGCAAAAATTCTCTCAGGCAGACTTAGCTTCTAAATCATCAGACCAGCAGCAAGATGATGTTTAAACCATTGTAAGTGTACTTTATTTTTCTGTGTTTGCATGTTTTGTTCATTTTTGTGTATTTTCTGTGTTTTTTATGGATTTATTCTTTTTTTCTTTTTGGTTAAAATTTTTTATTTTGTCTTTATTTTTTTTCTTTTATATAGTATTTTCTCTGATCAACACACACATCATAATCTTTTTAAAAATAAAAAATAAAAAAAAATATTGAAAATGAAAAATCTACCTTCTGTTTTTCTTGAATTCTTATGTAAGTCGTGGTTTACTTCTCTAAAAATAGTCAAAAGAAGGAAACTCATGATTTTGTCTCTCAATCTGTTTCCTAAAAGAGGTTATTCTACTTTTGATTTAAAATCTTCATTATATTTTAAATTAAATTTTGAAACTAAACTTTTACATCTCCCTACATTTTATCTATCGCATAGTAATCTTTTGCAAGTTGTTGAATATACCTCATAATTTTTTTAATCAAGTAGTTCATTGTGTCAATAGAATGGATTTATTTTTATTTTTAAAATTTTAAAAAGGTAGCATATTCAAAAGAAAAGGCCAATGATGCCAAATAAAAAAGTGATCAATGACAACAAATCAAAAGATGCACAATGACGCCAAATTGAGAAAGATACATAAAGTGTATCAAAAAATAAAAGATGTGCAAAGTGTGCCAAAAACTAATAAGAGGCATAAAATGAGCCCACAAAGAGTATGCTTACTTTTTCTATATTACTTTAAACTTAAGAAAACTCTTGATATTTTCGATACTTGATCTTAAAAATCATGATTCTTGATTCACCAATTTTTACATTAATTTTCTATTAGACATGTTTTATTAAAGGAGTTTTAAAAAATTAGTGTTTTTTTTTCTAATTTATTTCTTGATTTATATATTGGATTAAAAAGTTTTTGAGCCTTTAAAAGAACTTGAGCTTGGATTAACAATTTCTGAATTTCTAACCTTTTTGGGATTATGCGTTGTCAATCCATTCCTTACTAAGTTTTTGAATAAAATTAAGAGGTAAATTTCTCATTTTAAGTATATTTGATTTTTTTCTTTTCACTAGATCTGGGATCATTTTAATTTTAATTTATTTTTATTTTTTTGATTGTTTTGTGCTCCTCCTCATTTTGATAATGTCAAAGGGGAAGAACGTACTATTGAATTTGTATCTATTTTTATTTTTAAAAAATATAAAAATAAAACAACAAAAATTTTGTCTTCCTCTATTTTTAAATTTTATTCTAATGAGGGGGAGATTAGGAGAAAATATTTTTAATTTTTTAAATTCAACTAATAATATTTGTCAATATTAAAAAAGGAGAGATTGTTGCAACTTGAGCTTATGAGTTGATATTTTTGATGATAACAAATATTATGGCTCACTTTCTATTGTCCACTTGTATTTGCAATATATATTTGTTTGTGTATATACTAACATTTTAGAAATACCATGCAACATCAAACAAAGAATCAGAGCTCAAGATTTGGTTGAATAATGTTATGTTGTAAAAGGGTTTCTAATATTCATTGATATAATTTTTAATTTCTTTAGTCAAGTCTTATAAGGGTGTATGCTTACTTGGTGACCATACACACACACACATACACTCAACGGAGTGACATCTATTCAAATCCAGAAGCTCAAGTTTTAAACTAATCGTGCTGGACGATTTTGGATCATCTAAGATGATCCTTTATTATCTTGGAAAAGAACCGCCAATGATAATTTAGGCAAGGATTTAAGTATAAATTTTTGTTCAAATAATCCTGGATGATTAGATCATCTTGGACGATCAATACAAATCATGCCTAAATTGATCTTGTGATTAGGGGACTAATTATGGTTAAATTTTTCAATCCAATCATCCTGGACGATCTGTATATCGTACAGGATGATGTTTCCCAACATACTTAATTTTCCTTAATCGTCCAAGCCGAAATATCATAATTTCTCTTCTAATCATCATGGACGATCCACAACATCGTCCTGGACGATCCACAATATCGTCCTGGATGATTTCTACATTTTTTCTACTAATCATCTTGGACTATCCTAATATCATCCAGGAATATCATGGCAAATTCTATACATCGTATTGGATGATCCTGCGATCGTCCAGGATGATTATGGACGCCAAAATTTTGTTTTTAGGGTTTTCTAAAGTCCTCTTTTTAAGCACATCATACAGGATGATCCTGCGATCATCCTGGATGATGTTTGGCACCAAAATTGAGTTTTTAGGGTTTTTAGAAGCTCACTTTTTTTGCATATTGTACAGGACGATCCGGCGATCATCCTGGACGATAATGTCGATTTTGCAAATCTATTTAAAGACCTCTTGCTTTCTCATGAAGAGTGTCTTTGGTAGTCAATGTAGCTTCATTCTTTTAGAGGGAACTTGAAGAGAGAGCTTGAAAGGGAGAGAGGAAAGGGTAGAGTTTGATAGGGGAGAAGATCCTTGGAGGGGGTTTCAAGGGAGTGTGGAGGGAGATTCCACACGATTACTCCTACAAGCTTGCACCTTCGTACCATCGCATTCAAGGGGAAGTTCTGGGAAGAAGAAGATTTCTTTAGTGTCAAAGGACTCGGCTACTCTGCCGCACCGGAGAAGATGGAAGTGATTTTGTAAGGACTTCTCGGCCTAGCTGTGGGGGCTAAACGAGAGACACTGAGTTTAGTGCAATACTCGGAGGGTGCCTTTGAGGAGTGGACGTAGATCAAGGTTTGACCGAACCACTATAAATCTGATGTGTTCTTTCCTTTATTATTTTCCGCAATCGTTAATTTCTGTGGTGGATTGTGTTTTTGATTTTAAGTTCATGATTTGTTTGCAAAGTTTTTTTAAATGTCAATTCACCTCTCTCTTAATTAGCCTTGGGCTAGTTCATAAGAGCCTAACATCCCTAACGAACTTTCAATTATCCATAAAAAATAGGCACATGATGAAATGCTATCGATGTTCCAGCAAAAATTTTTCGGTGATATTTTTTTATTTTGTATGTAACTATTCGGTGAAATCATTTGGCATATAAAACATTGGAACTCCATCTAGGAGAATGACATTATAGTTTTGGTTTTTTTGCCGGAAAGTTTACCAAAATATATTTGATTGAAATTTTTTGTTCGAATAAATTTTTGATGCGCGATTTACCATTGGATGTCTTTTCACTGGAAATTTGCCGGAAACGAAATTTTACCGATGGATTTCCATGGTTACCGGCAGATTTTGTTTGTCGGTAACCAGCGATTTTTTTGTAGTTTTTTCTAATCTGCTAGCACAATGAGTCATAAGGGCATGAATTTTGATATTTATTTTTTATGGGAGCTATAAGGGCTACGGGAAATTTATTAACTTTTACTATTATATATGAAGTACTCATTTATTTACATTTAATTCAAACTATATTTTATTTTAGTTGTCCATAAGAAATATTCTACTAAGTACAATAAATCATTATTAATTATTTTAAATTCAATTAAATGTATAATGAGTTAACTATTAAAAATTAAGAACAATAGGTGTGACTTATTGAGTTGTGTTGGCTCACACCTATTCTCCATTCAATTTCAGGTTAGGAAAAGTGTAAAGAGTCTATTAAGTGTCTAAGGTTGTAGGTTCTGATTTATTTGTGTCGGTATAGGTACTTTCTGTTTTATTGATTTTGTACATTCATGTCTATCATTTGTTTTTCTCTACTCTATCTTTGTTTGAGTCTATAGTCATGCATTGTACTACATAGATTTTATTGTATATATATTTTAAAGATGAATGAAATGAAATTTGTGAATAAGTTTACTTTCTGTTCAGTTGAAAGTTAACTAGTAGCTCTACAATCTATTTTAAATTCAAGAAATCTAAAAAATCCCCAAAACATAGATCTTAGACTTGATTTGCCACAATCCATCATAATATTACCTATTTTGTTTGAGAGTCATATTGGGTTGGGTTGGGTTATGACACTTACACTCCTAGTACTAAATATAACACACTATAAATAATTTACTTTTCATATAGCCAAAAGTTGACGTGTGATTTCAATTTTGCAGAAGTGCCTTCAATGCAAAACTAATGATATAGAAAATGGATATTTAAGGCATACGATGAGAGACATAAATTAATTTGGAATGTTGGAACCTATTGAAAGTCTTAAAATGAAGAGAGTCTAATCAAAGTAAAACCTCCATAAGTCCCTCTATAAAGTTGGATTTATATGAATTAGGTAAATTTGTTGATAAAATATTTTATAGAAGTATGATAGGCGTACTTTTTATACCTTGTTGCCAGCAGGCCTAATATTAGGTTTGTTGTTTAATTGTGTGCTCATTTATAGTTCAATCATAAATAATCTCATTTAATAGTAGTCAAGCGTATATTTTATTATTTGATAGGCACATCTTTGTTAGATTTGTGGTATCCTAAAAATTTTATGCCATGCAATTTCATTGCTTATTTTGACGTTGATTGCATAGGTAATAAAATTGACTAAAAAAGCACATCGCGTGCATGTTAGTTTTTAGGATAATTACTTATATCTTTATCCTCTAGAAAAAATAATTATGCAACTTTATACACTACTGAAACTAAGTATATAGCTGCAGGTAGTTGCATGCGTTGCTTAGGTTCTTTGGTCAAATCAAAGTTTGTTCTTTATTATTTTTTTCTCTCTCCTATATCATTTTTTATATTTTCATACTTTAAAATTTTATGTTTGTTGAAAAACATGTTTGGATCAATTTTGATGATAAAAAAACATTTATATTTTCAAATTTCAAAGTAACAAATTAAAAGTTATCTCCAAGACTCTATTGGCCAATAATATCTTTTTTCTCCCCTTTTTGCCTAAGTTAATTTATCTCTTTCAAAAACCCTAAGATACTCTCTCTTGCAAATTTCTCTCCTCTATCTAAAATAATCATAAAGCATTCTATTTGCGAAATTTTTTCAAGGCACTCTTGGGAGATTGTGTGGAAACTTCCTTTCATCATTTTTTCATCTCTCCAAAATGTTGAAATTGACAGAAGTAAGATTTTTCTTTTACATCCTTATGTAAGCAATTGTAATCATCATTTCTTTCATGGTTTGATTGAACATAAAAATCACTTTTGGCATTAATAGTTGGTTGATGTAAAAATCTCTTGGTTCTTATTCATGTTGACGAAGGTATTCTCTATTCAATAATTTATCTTGTATGCATTTAGTATTTATAAAACTTTAATCATTATTACATTGCATAAATTTTAATTTTAAATTACAAAATATATTTTCAAGTATTCATAACGAAATTATTTTGAGCAAATTTTAAAATTTTCATCTTATTGCGATTTTGGGTGTATGTGAGCAATATTTATTTCTAAAAAGAATAAGTGATAAATATTATATTTTTTTTTTCTTTTGTATTTCAAAATTTTGGATTGTACTAATGTGAGGGGTTGTACTCGCCTCATAGTAGGAGAGTACAAAAGTTTTGTATTTTGGTGAGAATTGTTAGTGGAATCTTAGCAAGGTGTTGGCTGAATGTAAACGTAGGACAGTTTTAAGTTTCAAACGAACCACATAAAAATATCATGCATGTTGTCATTCTTTTTATTTTAATTTTTATTACACTTGTGTTTGGTTGTGATTTTTAATTATCATTTTAACATACCTTTATTTTCTACAAACTCTAAATTAATATTTTTATTCTATAATTTTTTTAATATATTTTTTTTAAGATCATCAAATTCACCACCCATCAAAGTCTAAGGAATATCACATTGAATCATGCATGTATAATGGAGCATGCTTTCTTCATTATTCCTGATTGACTACATTACTTAAATAAACTCGCTTAGATGGTGTCCCAGAACATTTTAAGCTTTTTTGTTACTTTTCGATCCATATATGATTATAAAGCCAATATTAGTAATTTGATTTCTATAATTAAAATGTACTTATCCTTCTTTTATAGGTACCCTTTCAAAATGTAAGAAAGGTAAGCCTTATATTCCTTCCCCTATCAGATAATGTCAATGGATTTTGAGTTTCTTCTTTGGTCTTGAGTCTATAGGATTTCCTTGGATGATATTATTCATGGTTGTAGAAAATGTATTTCTAGCTAGGTTTGGTCAATCACCTTTAAGGCTAAGTAGATTTGGAGTGATAAACCAAGATTATAGAACCAAGAAATTTGGACTGTTCTACTATTTTAAAAACACCTTACCTATCTCCAAACCCTTTTGAGCTTATTCATTTCTTTGATGATCCACTTTATCATAATGTCAAAGGATTTCCTTTATGAAAAAAATTATCATGCACTTTAGATGCGGTGACTCACCCTTTATCTTATGGTTTAACTCTTGACTTGAAGCATAAGTTTTACCCGTTAAGATCATTGTTTTTGAATTATAATCTTTTGAAAAGCGTAGAAGAAAGATTTAGAATGCAAACATGATATCTCTAATTGAGACTAAATATGGGTATTCTTTAATATATAATTAACCATTGCAATAATATTCTTTTGGGAATGCTTATGCACCTAAAAAGAATGATCACATATTATTTATAGGAGATTTTCATGAATCGTTTTACATTGATTTGTTCAAGTCAAGTTGGTCTAATATTTAGAACACTTTCATAGAATAATATGATAAGTATTCTATGAAGATCATTTACATCTTTTGGATCTCTCTCTCTCTCTCTCTCTCTCTCTCTCTCTCTCTCTCTCTCTCTCTCTCTCTCTATCTATCTATCTATCTTCAATGTTTTATCCTCATCCTCTCTAATGTTTCTCCTTCTCTAGCATGGAAAGGGTGAGGGAGAGAAAGGAGTTTGGATGATGATGATGCAATGAACTATGATTTTAAAGGAGGCTATCTGAAAGGCTAAGATATGAAGGAGCAAAAGGAAGAGAAAGTCTAATAAAAACTTTGAATACAATAAGCCAAGACATAACTTTGAATAAGATAAAATGTGATAACTTTGATTAGAATGAACTAAGTAATAATTTTGAAAAAAAGAACTGAACGATAACATTAAATTAGATGAGTAGATTAATAACCTTCAATGAGATGAGCTAAGTAATAATATAATCAAGATATGAAAATTATATCAAATCTTAGTAATTACTTTTTCCTTTATATATCTTAATTTCTTTGATGGGCCTAAACTGCAATTTTTATCTTCACGAGAGTAACCTTCTTGATGACTCATCATTTAGAAGAGACCTCTCTCTCTTTCTCTCTCACACACACACACATTTTGGATCTTAAATAATAGGAACGTCTGAGTTCTATGCTTAACTTTTAAGTTTTAGATATTTTGATTTATCATGATCCTTGATTTATGTGATTTGCAACAAATCCATAATGTCGAATATACTTGAATAAACTAATTTTGATGAGTTGAGGAACAAATAAATTTGAGTAGCAAATTATCAAATTAGTCTAATTAGTAATAGATAATCATTATTTATGAATTGTTGGTGACTTCAAGCATTTAAGATTACTTACATAACTCCATACTTTTTTGCATTTCTTTTTGTTTAATGAACATGCTGCTTTAAAATAAGTGTTAGGGCAACTAACATACAAATAGCAGCTTCACAAATTTATAACTAAAATAAGTGTAAGGCTTCGTTTGGGGCGGCTTTCTTACTGCTTTTTAAAGCAACTTTTTAGTAAAAAATTTCTTTAAGAAGCAGTAAGAAAGTCATCCCAAACAAAGCCTAAGAAGCATACATATTTTCTTAAACTTCAAAAATTTGTGATGCTTCCTAGGGGAAGTCACGATAACCATCATAGTGGGCTTTCATGAATGTCATGAAAAGTTAGTTTTTCACTATATCACTAACAATGAAAAGGGAGAATATCAACTTGAATCGGATGATAAGGTTGACCAAATCTGATTTTCCTCGATAAACTTGAACTTTGGTAAGTAATAAGCCTCCACAATTTGAAAACAAAATGCATTGGTAGGTTGACATTTCTTGTTGGCAGGGATGAGGTGACTCTCCTAAGTTTTCTCTTTAAATGAGATAGAACACTAACAATAGAAGCCAATGAATGAGCGCAAAAGACTATAATGTTGTTGACAAAGTGGAGAGTTGGCGAAGTTATTTCTCAGGGAGGATGAGAGAGAGAATCGACTTGCTGGAAACGCATCGAGATTTCGTGGATTTTTCCTAGTTAGTTTAGTTGGTCTATTACTTGATTGAGATGGCTAGAGGTTACAAACTTTTGGTGTTTTAGTTGTAGAGATTTCATTGTTTTACCAAGATGTTCTTGGCCTAGCCTTGAACATTATTTATATTCTATACTCATCACATATCTTTAGAATGTTAGGTCTAACTTTATTCGTTGGTAACATCAAAACCTTATAACAAGCACAAATCAAGCCTAAGCAAGAATTAAGAGAGGTGGTGAAAGCTAAATAGAAATTTTTTTTAAAATCTTCTTAGATTTCTGCATCAACAAATACAAAACTGTTGTGATATAAGTCTATAAGAATATATTGAGCTCATACTCTGACCAGCATTATAGGAATGACTATAACTAAATAAAAATATATACATTAACATAAAAAAGCTTGATGAAACATGTAAAGTAGACAAATCTATCTAGTAAATTTTCCAAGCATTTTGTGACTTTCAAATGAATTTACAGTTCCGAATGCAAGTAAGAATACATTTCAAGTGTGGATAAGTTCCAGAAAAGGATAAATTTCATATGAGGACAAGTTCCATAGGAGGATGAGTTCCAGGCGATGAAGAGTTCCACAAGAGGAGGATTTCCATGTGACGACGAGTTTCGCATGAGGACTAGGGTCCAAGTGAGTGTTTCACACGAGAGCAAGTTTTAAGAGACAAGGCTATATGTGAGAATGAGTTCCTCCCACCAGTTCAAGGACGAATTCCTTTTGGAAAACTCCAAGGTAGTTTGGCAAGTACCGTAGGCGAATAGCTAGCAACATTGATGAACCAAATTCAAGTTTGTAAAATGATTTGACTTGACTCAGACTCAAATATATTGGAGTCCACAAAATACCAAAATTTTAACAGAAACAACACAAATTTCTCCCAACGAAATAAATTTACACTTGTAAGAAAAAAAATGATTTGCCTGCCATCAAAGAGTCTTTACATTGCAAAGGAAAAAAAAAAAAAAAACATGACCTGCATTCAGCAAATAAGCCCTCAAATGACTCTACAGAAAAAGCACAATAAGATTGATTCACTAAACCATTGAACAGAGCCGACATTAGTTGAAGAGGAAAGCGTTGCTCCCCAACATTACAAGAAAACAAAAAGTAAAATAAAATAAAAAAGAGAAAAAGAAGACCTTTTAGAATAATAAATTTATCTAGTTCATATTAATAATATTTGCAGAAGACTTGCTAGACTAACAAAACAATTCAACAGTTTCGTTCTGGCGATGTTCATTGGACTATTAGTAGACCCCAAACATACAGAACTAAGCTTCTTGAAAGCAACAGTAAGAACATGATGTTGATCATCATCCATCAGAAGCTGCTTTAAAGAATCATTATCTGAAACCGGCCCTCAAAACATCTCTTGAAAAGCCGCCCTCAGCTTCTATCATACTCTGCAATACATGGATTCTTGCTTCAGGTTTCATTTGGGACGGTTTTTTATTGCTTCTTAAAGCGGCTTTCTTATAAAAAACTTTAATTTTTGTACTAGAGAGCTGCTTTAAGAAGCAGTAAAAAAGCCTTACCAAACGAAACCTCAGTCTGTCCAAGATCATGATAGGAGGCAATCAAATGAATGATAAAATATAAGTTCTCTGTCAATTGAAATAGAAATATCATGCAGATTCTCAAATCCTCTGCATATATATTTGTCTTTTGAGAAGTAACATTCAATTAGTCAAGCTCATAGCCCAGAAAGATAATGCCAAGCAAATGAACCAAAATGAATGCCAATTTCTCGACTTCTCAATTGGGTGGATTTTAATCAATGAGTAACTGGAATCCACCCCCCCCCTCTCTCTCTCTCTTCAATTTCTCTTTAGCTCACTTTCTGTATAAAAAATGTGTTGTGTGAGACCCAAGTTTTGTTTGGAATGGATTTCTTACTGTTTCTTAAAATAGCTTTCTAGTACAAAAATTAATTTTTTTGTACTAAAATGCTGCTTTAAAAAGGACTACGAAAGTCGTCCCAAACGAAGCCCCAATCGAAATTTGTTCCAAATAAAACAAAAAACACACCATTGCCGTTGAAAATCCATAAAACAAGACAAATCTCAGTGAGCCGCTGCCAAATCATACAGGAAATAAATATGAAAAATGGAAGCCTGACTTGAAATATTTTTATAACCTTTACTTCAATTATTCCAAACTAAAATCAGTTCGGGAATGTTGTGCTGCTTTTGTATTGTATGAAAAGGAAAAAACACTTCTATAAAGATAAAAAAAACTAATTAGTGCACGCATTGCCCATTATTGAAGTCATGGAGATGAACATGCAATGTGAGAATTTATTAAAAAAATACAATTATATCCACATGGCAAGCATTCCACGAGTTGAGATTGGAAGAAGGACAAGCTTTTTATAGATACAATAACATTTAATCTTTTAATGTAATTTCTATTACAACAAATTTTAAATTGCATTGTGTAATTGCTGGAAGTGAAAGAGGTATTTTGATGGACCCGGAGCTATTAAATAAAGGAAAGAATTGAAAAATCAGATCAACCGTTGAACTAGAATAGCGAGAGTCGATGTTGAACCAGTTGAACTAAATGAAGTAATGAATATTAAATTTTTTAATATGATTTAATGGCATAACAATAACAACGTCAAGCCTTTATCCCACTAAGTAGGGCTTACTATATGAATCTTTTTTCTATATTATGACCAATTAAGAGTCAAATTCTCATTTAAATCTAATTAAAATAAAAGGTCATTTCTAATATTTTCTAACCAATTCTCATTTAAATCTCTCTTCCTTTTCTAACATAGGTTAGATCTAATACCTCTCCTCTCCTAACCAGGTAATTAGAAGGCCGACGTTTCAATGGCATAATAATAATAAAATAAAAATATTTTTAATAAATATATAATATTCTAAATCATGATACTTCACCATTAATTATTATGAATATATGATTCTAAATAAAAAATTTGGGCCATGATATTTTCATTATTTATATAAAATTCAAATAGCAAATATATTCAACTTAAAGGTTTTAAAAAATATATAAATTAGAGAGTGATCAAACTGACTAGAACTTCTAACATTTTTATTGCACCATCTCATCAAAATCAAAATGGTCAAATTCATTTATATTAGAACCATTTGATTAATAAAAAATCGGAATGAGTCACCGGTTCTTCGATTCAACAACCGGTTATAGCCAATTTCATGTGTTAAATCCTAGCCGTCCCTTGACATTGTGATCCCACGGTTAGGATGGAAATTCGTGAGAGGTTCACCTGTTAAATCCCAAGTGTCCCTTGGCAGGTTGATCCTATGGCTAGGATGGGAATCCGTGGGACGCTCAATGTTAAATCCCAACTGTCCCTTGGCATTTTGATCCCACGGCTAGGATGAGAATCTATGAGGCTGACCTGGATCACATCGATCTCCTTCCATATATAGTTGGCTGATTTAGAAAGGATTATATAAGAGCAATTATGCATGATTTTATAATTATTTATTTTTTTTTTTAAGATATCTTGTATAGATATATAAATAGGGACAATTTAAGTGCAATAAAATTAAGCCTTCTCTCTCTCTAATTCTCTAGATTTAACATAGTATTAGAGCATTCATTGCCCTTGCCGGAATTTTGAGTTTTTTGTACTGTCGTGCCTTCATTGCCGACCTTCCCTTGTTGTTATCCTATCTATAACCAACGCAACCTTCATTTCTGCCCTGCTTGAAATAGCCTTCATCTCTACCAATTGCCGCCACAATATCTGAAGCAAATTTCTCCCAAAGCTTTGGCCAAATGGAAGACTTTATAATGCACCAAAGAAGAGGAAATCTCTAAAATAGGCAACCTTCCTATCACTTAAATGGAAAGAATTACTCGAAGTGGTCTCAATTCGTGAAGACCTACTTAAAAGAGAAAAAAAAGTTGAATCACCTCCTTGGGGTAGGACCGAAAGAAATAGATCCTAATTTTTTAGCATGGGATGAAGCGGACTCCATGATTATGTCATGGTTGCGGAATTCCATGACTCCAGAAATTAGTGATACTTTTATGTTCCTATCTACTGCAAAGAACATATGGGATGCCGCCAGGCAAACCTTCTCAAAGGCTCGGGATGCTGCTCGAACCTTTGAAATTAAGGTCAAGGTGGGAAGCATAAAACAAGGAAGCAAAACTGTAATGGAATATGTCACTCTCCTTCAAAACTTGTGGCAAGAACTTGATCATTACAGATGCATTGAGACCAAGTGTCCAGAAGATGTTGTTATCCTAAAAAACTTTATTAAGAAAATAGAGTGTATGACTTCCTTGCAGGATTAAATGCAAATTTTAATCATGTTAGAGTTCAGATGCTTGGAAAAGAAGACAAACCTTCATTAAATGAGACCATTTCTCTGATTCGTGTTGAGGAAAGCTGACGAGGGGTAATGCTAAAGCCAAAAGTAATTGATGGTTCAGCAATAGTGTCAACCAAAGAGGCGACATGGAAGGAAAAAAGATAAAACCTAAGGCCAAAGACTCTCTTTGGTGCGGCTATTGCAAGAAAATAAGACACACAAAGGAGATATGCTAGAACATACATGAAAACCCCCAAGGAGTAGAATTAAAGAAGTGGATTAAAGGGCTCACCACAAGCCAACACTATAATAAATAAGCCTAACCCAGAAACACAGTCCAGTTTAATAGATCCCAATAAAGAAGATATTGATAAACTAAAACAACTTATGGTATCCCTTGGAAAATCACTAGCATCTTCTTCTCTTGCACTTTTAGGTAAGTTTTTTATATACATTGAATTAAGTGCCTCTATAAATTATTTAAAAGAATTATGGATCATTAACTCAGGGGCCACATATCATATGACACACTCCACTACCCACTTTATAAACTATACTCCTTGCCCAAGTGACAAGAAAATCACTTTAAAAAAAGTGCTCTACGTACCTCAATTATCCATAAACCTAATCTTCATACAAAAACTTACCAATGACCATAATTGTCAAGTTTTATTTAATCATATTTGTTGCTTCTTTCAAAACCAGAGATCGGGGAAGAAAATTGGACTTGCTAAGGGGAGAGATGGACGGTACTAATTGGAAGAGCTGAACAAATCTAATTTTATCAATAATGTCTATTCTATGTTATCCCTATTTGATAAAAAAATCTACTATTTGACTTTATAATTTAAGATTAGAACATCCATCTTTTGATTACTTAAGAAATATATACCCAAAACAATTTATAAGTTGGAAAATGAATATTTACAGTGTGAAACCTGTGAGTTAGCCACGGATAAATGAGTTTCTTTTCCAAACAAACATGAGAGATATAATACTCCATTTTACCTTATTCATAGTGATATTTGGTGATAAAAACATAAAAATAGTGATATTTGGCGACCCTCAAAATTTTCTAACATCTTAGGAGCCCGATGGTTTGTATCCTTCATTGCTGACTGCACTCGAGTCTTTTGGATTTTTTTCCTTGAAAACAAATCTGATGTTAGCACTTCCTCCCAACTTTTCATACCATGATCCAAAACTAATTTGGGATAAAAATAAGAAAAATTCGTTCAGACAATGTTAAAGATTACTTTAACCAAGCCCTATCCTCCTACTTTCAAAAAGAAGGTATCATGAGTCTTCTTGCATTCACACCCCACAACAAAACTAGGTTGTAGAAAGGAAAAATCATCACTTTCTAGCCTCCACCCGAGCACTTTTATTCCACCATAATGTACCCAAATTCTACTAGAGGGAAGCCCTTCTGACTACTACATATCTCATAAATCGACTACCTTCAAAAACCTTAGGACTAAAAAAATCAATGGATATTCTATCCCATTTTTATCCTGAATTTTGAACTCATAATAACTTTACACCTAGAATCTTTGGATGCACTACCTATGTTCACACTCATAGTCAAAATAAAAGAAAATTAGATCCAAGAGCACTCAAATGCATCTTTATTGTATATTCATCCACCCAAAAAGATTGTGTTATTATCCCTCAACCAAGAAAACTCTTGTATCTGTTAACGTTACCTTTGATGAACAAAAATCCTATTTCACCAAACCTCATCTTCAGGGGGAGATTGAAACTGAGGAAGGTGAGGAAAGTGAGCTTGCCCCTCTTGACCTTGTAGCTCAACCTCAAATCAATCCACATAAATCTATAATCAAAGCTATGGAAACTAAGGACAAAGCTATAATGGATAATAGGAGGTTTAGACAAGTATATTCCAGGCATATAAATCCAAATTATACTCCAGAGAAGATCCAAGAATATGAACCGTCTCATAGAATTGAAAAAAGCATAAGTTCAAAAAAATCTCCCTTCTACCTTATAATCAACTTTATATCCTTCCATAACTTCTCACATTCACACAAAAATTTTATGGTTACACTAAAGAAAATTCAAATTCCTAATGATATTTCTAAAGTCTTATTTAATGAAAATTGAAAAAGTGTCATGAAAGATGAAATGCAGGCCTTGAAGAAGAATAATACATGGGAGACCACTGACCTACCAGTAGGAAAAAAATCAGTTGGCTACAAATGGGTGTTCTTTGTGAAATACAAAGCTGATGGTACATTAGAAAGGTATAAGGAAAGACTAGTGGCGAAAGCGTATACTCAGAAATACGGCATTGACTACCAAGAAACGTTTTCACCGGTGGTCAAGATGAACATTGTGAGGATCGTACTCTCACTAGCAGCTAATTACAACTAGCATCTGGAATAGCTAAATGTCAAAAATGCATTCCTACACGAGGATTTAGAGGAAAAAATATTTATATAGATTCCACTAGGATTCAGGGAGAAATCTAGAAGTAACAAGTGTGCAAGTTAAAAATGGCTCTTTATAGGCTAAAGCAGTCACCTAGAGCTTGGTTTAAAAGATTCTCAAAATTATGCTACTTAATGGTTATCGACAGAGCTAAGGGGATCATACATTATTCTTCAAACACTCAGACTCAGGGGAAGTAATAATTCTATTAGTTTATGTGGATGATGTCATCTTGACTGGAAATGATGAAAAGGATAAGATAATTTTAAAGAAATGTCTTGCCAAGGAATTTGAGAATAAAGATCTTGGTAGATTAAAATATTTTCTTGAAATTGAATTGGCCCACTCCTGCAAAGAAATCTTCATTTCACAATAAAAATATATTAATTATCTTCTTAAGAAAATAAATAAACTAGCTTATAAAATAGCACCAACACCAATAGAATTAAATCCAAAGCATACTCACATGCAAGCTATAAACAAAATACTGCACTACCTTAAGGGGAATCAATGTAAAGGTATTCTCTTTAGAAGAGACTGTGGAATAATCCCAAAAGTATATATTGATGAAGATCATGCAGGATCACCAGCAGATAGACGATCTACCTTAGGATACTGCACATTCTTGGGAGGAAACCTTGTTACATGGACGAGAAAGAAACAAAATGTGGTGGCAATGTCTAGTGCAGAGGCATAATATAGAGTTATGACCTTAGGAATATGTGAGCTAGTATGGATCAAAATGATTCTAGAAAACCTTAGGATTAAGTGGGAAAGACCCATGAAGCTACACTATGACAACAAAATCAACAATAAGCATAGCTCATAATCCTGTTCAGCGTAATATGACCAAGAACATAAAAGTGGACAGACATTTCATAAAGAAGAAATTAGACAGTGGTCTTATATGTATAGATCATGTCTCATCAAAATATCAGCTTGCAAATATTCTTACCAAGGGACTCGATTACTCTATCTTTCTAGGACTGATTCGAAGTTAGTTATAAGTATCTCAAGCAGCATACTATCTTCATCCCGAAATGAGATATAAGTATCCCAAACGACATCCTCTCTTCACTAAATTTCAGCATTTGAAGTTAGGTATAAGTCTTACAAGAAGCATTCTCTCTTCACTAAATCTCAACATTTGAGGTTAGGTATAAGTATTCCAAGCAGCATCTTATCTTCATCTTGAAGTGAGGTATAAGTATCCTAAGCGACTTCCTCTCTTCACTAAATCACAACATTCAAAGTTAGGTATAAATATCCCAAGTGGAATCCTAACTTCATCTAGAAATGAGGTATAAGTATCTAAAGAAGCATCCTCACTTCACTAAATCTTAGCATTCGAAGTTAGGTATAACCATCCCAAGTGGCATACTATCTTCGTATCGGAGTGAGGTATAAGTATCCAAGCAACATCCTCTCTTCACTAAATCTTAGCATTCAAAGTTAAGTATAGGCATCCCAAGCAACATCCTATCTTCATCCCGAAGGGAGGTATAAGTATCCCAAGCGACATCCGCTATTCACTAAATCTCAACATTAGAGGTTAAGTATATGTATCCCAAGCGGCATCCTATCTTTATCCAAAAGTGAGATATAAGTATCTCAAGTGGCATCCTCTCTTCATTAAATCTTAGCATTCGAGTAGGTATAAGTATCCCAAGCAGTATCCTATCTTTATTTCGTGGTGAGGTATATGTATCCAAAGTGGCATCCTCTCTTAACTAAATCTCAGCATTTGAAGTAAGGTATAAATATCCTAAGCGACATCCTATCTTCATCCCGAAGTGAGATATATGTTTCCCAACCAGCAACCTCTCTTCACTAAATCTCAGGATTCTAAGTTAGGTTTAAGCATCCCAAGTGGTATTCTCTCTTCATTAAATCTCAACATTTAAAGTCAAGTATAAGTCCAACAAAATGACATCTTTCTTCACTAAATCTTGCCATTTTAAGATTAGGTGTGAGTCCCTATAATTAGGCTAATTTTCCTTTAGACTAAACCGACTAGTGTTGAAGAATACTTTTCAAACACTATTATAGTCAAACGTAAATTTTAAATCCCAAAAATTCCAAGCTTAGCTATAAATCTTCACATGGATTTTCATTTCTTAGAAGATGCTCTTTAGGTTGTTAGGGTAGGTATGTCCCTACCATGGTGGCTTTCTTCCTCTTGGACTACAAAGAAGACTTTAGTCTTATTAAATCACAATAAAACTCTTATACTCATTTCAAATCACACTCAAGTTCCCACACTCATTCAACTCTTTTACATTTTGGCTTTATTAGTGCTAACCCCATTAGGCACAATTTCATAGAGTCATCATCATCATCATGAATTTTTAAGTTAATTAATCTACTTAAACATTATCAATTTCAACTTCAACCTACCATCAAAGTATAAATCCATTTTATCTGGTTTATTTCAATTCAATATGTTCAAAACAAATCAAACCTTCACTATACATTGCTGATCTAGTTGATTATTTCAGCCAACACCAATATGCATTATAAACTTTGGTGAGTTTCTCATACCAATTGGGGGCTAATTAGTTGACCTCATTTTTGCACGAGGTCTTCGGTTTCTATCACCTCCTCCTAAAATTTAGGTTTTTCTACTATAGTATAGAAATCACATGTAGGATTCCCCCTAAATTGACACCAGATGACATAGTGCCAACCAACCATAGAAGGCCACTAGATCTTTAGATCCCCGATAATTCTAAGTAGGTGATAGGATTATTCTCATTTACAAGTCGAAACTCATTAACTATTTAATTTGGATCAAGTAAAAATCAATTTGATCGGAACCAATTTGATTCCAAATAAGATAAGGTAATCGAACCTCGTCAAGTAAATTTGACTCGAGTTCAATTTAAATTTGACGGCTCTGATCAAAACCTTGTAATCTCGCTCAGGCTAATTTGAATCAAGTTAACGTCACATTGAAAATCAACTCAATCTGAACCACATTTAGTTAAACAAAAGTTAAATTCGACACTAATGGTAACCAATTCAATTAAATAAATATTAATTAAATCAAATTTCACCTATCTCAATTAAATTTTAAAATTAAAATAATGACAATTAACTTACATTTATTTTGTCTAGTCGGTTACAAATTAATTAAATGCCGAGCAGAACTAATTATGTTGAATCGAGCCCCATCGAGTCAATTCAACTCGATTTCAAATCATTTTGATGGAATCGAACTCAATTTCACTTCGACGACCCCGACTAATTTAAATTAACCCATCTTGATTTACTTTAAGTAAATTTAATATTAAATAATCTAAAATGTCACAATTAATTTCAATGTAAATTCAAATCTGGCAAAATTAAGTTATCTGAATTAGTCATTTACTTAATCTAGCTATCCAATTTTCTCAAATATATGCAATCAAAATACTAATGGTTGAATTATATAATTACCTTTCATATATCTTAAAAACATGTACCAAAGGCATTAGGAGCTATTTCAGCCTTTAGATCAAAGGCTGAGATCATCCTTTTAAATTTTTATTGCCATAAAGCACTCAAATTGAATATAAGGGGTTGTTTGGGTGGCAAGCATTGGATCCTGGTGTCCCTTTGATTCAAGCAAGAAAAAAAGGCAGGCAGTTTTGATTGGAGAATAGTTCGTGCAGTCCCTTGAGTTCGATCATGGAGAGAGAGAGAGAGAGAGAGAGAGAGAGAGACCGGGATTTTGAAGATTCATTTGTGCATGCGATCAAGAAGAGCAAGAGAGGGATAGACATTCGATTTGATCCATTCTTATTTGTGCATTTCACCTTTCATTAAGAAATGAGAGGACAAGACCTATGCGTACAATTCATTTTTAGCAAGCTAAAGAGATGAGTAAGAAGAAAATCGAAGGTATTCTCCTTCTTCTCCATTTTGATTTCCAAAATTAAAAACAAGATTGACCCCATTTCTTTATGAAGATCCAAAATAGAGGAGGAATGCTAAGATTTAGAAAAGGGAGAATGTCACTTGAGATATTTATACCTCACTTCGAGATGATAAGATGCTGCTTGGGATACTTATACCTAACTTCGAATGCTGAGATTTAGTGAAGAGAGGATGTCGCTTGGGATACCAATATCTCACTTAAGGATGAGGATAGGATATTGCTTAGGATACTTATACCTACCTTTGAATGCTAAGACTTAGTGAAGAGAGAAGGCTTCTTGGGATATTTATACCTCATTTCGGGATGAAGATAAGATGCCGCTTAGGATACCTATACCTAACTTTAAATGTTGAGATTTAGTGAAATGGGGATGCCGCTTGTGATACTTATACCGAACTTCGGGATGAAAATAGGATGCCAATGAATATTATTTTCAAGGCAAGAGTATTCCTCTCGCTTTCCTTCTGCTTCTTTTTTATCTTTATTTTCATGTATTATTTTGTGATTTTCATTTTTGCCTAATTCAAAATCTCTAGAAAAGATTGATTATTTTTTAGACAAATAGTAGGCAACATCTTCATAAATTCCCACATCATGAATCAAGAACGGTTGGAAATCTCCCTTAATACAATGCTCAATGGCATCTCTAATATATTCAATGCTTCGATGAAGAATGATCAAGTTATTCTATATTCATAAAGCTAAGGTCTATTTAGAAGAGCATTAAAGGATGTTGGAAAGTCAATAACATGAAAATTTGCTTAAGTTTTGAGCACTCCAATTTCTAGTAACAAAGTGACTAAACCCAAAACTCTCACTTTTCTCATTAAAACCTCATAGTATTATTTTGTCTGGACTGAGCTTATGAGTATCCATTATCAAGTAAGGAAGAGTTATGAGAGTTATAATATTGACTAATGCACCTGAATTAGCAAGAACACATGACAATATGAAATTGTCTATATTTATTGTTATGTATAACGGACAGTTGTGATCAGCTATTCCTAAGCATAAATCTTCATCAGAGAAAGTAACTTCAGGAACTCCCTTGAAGTAATGAGCCTCGTCAAACTATGCAACTGCTAATTGAGCTATGCAAATGTCTCGATTTAGTAAAACTTTGATCAAAGTTTCTCTCATTTCTTTGGAAAAAATCAATGCATCACAAATACTCAATTTAGCAGGCAATTTTTTGATATGAACTATGACATTATAATCAACCTTGGATATTCCATCCTCAAATAGACCCTGAAAAAGAATAAGTTGAGATAGAAGTGAAGACTCTGGTTCATCAATAACTTATTTCTTTTATCTCCAGAAGTAGCATGAGGTGATAAAGCTTTACTATTATGGAGTTTGACTTGCATCACCTCTTTAGAAGAAGGGATAGATGAGTCATTTATCTGGACCTCAACTAATTATGGCATAAATATTATCCAGTTATCAGAATCTGACATTTTTTGCTTCAATACAAATAGGCGTACCTTATAAATCAAGAGTAGAGGTGTCACTATTAGAAGAGTATCCCAGAGATTACTTTTATTCATAAAGATTAAATTAATCATCTAGAGAATCATCATTAGGTATATTTTTAAAGTTATTTGTAACATTCCTATCAGAAATAGACAAGACATACACATAATCTTTTTTCATTGATTTTTTTTTTAATTCTTGGTGGAACAAAATAAAAGTCATATAAAGTAAGTGGTTTGAGAATCAACTTACCCATCCATAAGAAACACTATCTTCCTAGATACACCACGATCACTACTACTAGACACAAAACACTCCCAACTCTCCTCCCTCTTCGGAACTATAGGAACCTAGCTGATGTGGGCTTCCTTAAGCACCGAAGGTGAAGTCATCTCTAAATCATACTCTGGAGATGCAACATCAACCTGGAATGGTTTCTGAGCTCTTGAAAACACACCTGAAGTGAAGAATGATTAAGTTTGTTCAAAAATTTCTTTAAAGAATGGGATAAAACCATATTTTATGTAAAATTAAAATTTGAAAAAGGGATAGGAACAACAAGCTCACCAGTCACACGCTTAGCTAATCCCTGACCCGAATCCATAAAATACTCCTTAAGAATCACCACTGCTCCATATTTCATATTCGATTCAAGCCATTCTTTGAAAGTGATGCAATCTTTAAGCATGTGACCCAACATCTGATGATAGAGACAACAATTGGTTGATCTGACTTGCCCACTTCTTCTGGCTTCTTGGGTTCAAGTAATTTGAAATATGACTTTTCAAAAGATTTTTGAATATGCTCTTTAAATCCTAATTCTTAAATGGGTAAGTTTTGTTAATCATTGGTGTGATTCTCTCCCTATACTCCCTTCTCTCATCTAGAGTGCAATAAGGTTACTATCGATATTGTTGTGGATGATACTGCTGTTGTAAGATTGATATAAAAGAATTTTCCCTTTAGAGCTGCTTACCTTTATCTATAGCTGAAACTAGCCTAGATTTCTTTTCCAAGACATTCTGGGGTTTGTCTTTGATCATCAGAAGAAGATTAGTCACTAAGAAAAGAGAGCAACAAAGCTTCTTCTTGAATACTAGAGGCTTTACTAAGCAATTTTCCAAATGTTTTGATAGTGAAGCCTTTAAAAAGAAATGCTCCTAGACCACAGTTATTTTTTTAGTAAGATTTTAATTGCATACTACTCATGCAACTGAGGTTCACATTTCATACATAAGTTCTTCCATATGAGCATGTAGTCAACTAATTTCTCTCCAGACTTTTATCTTTCCACAACAACATTACTTACTGTAACATGATGTTGAATGCCTGCAAAACTTCTTAATAAACATGCTTTCTAACTCTGTGAAATAATGTACTGAACCATCAGGCTAATCTGCATATCGTTTAAATGCTACTCTATATAGACTGCTAATAAACTACTTGAATAACAATGCATCACTGCTTTCAGCATTACAACAATTGGCTTTAAAATATGTAATATGACACCTTGGATTTCAAATACCATCAAAACTTTTAAAGGATGGGGGGCATAATTCCTTTTGGGTACGGGATTGCATCATATTCGTCTGGGTAAAGTCTACTCTTTGGAACAAATGAGATGCATTGGGATTGTGCATATGATTCTTTCACCTGCTATTCTACCAGTTATTTTATGGCTTTTGATTGAAAAGATTTGGCCTCAAATTCTTGTTTTTGTTCTTTTATAGCCCTGATCTCCTATTTCTTGTCTACCACCTAAACAGACTCGGTTTAAGGAGATTCGACCTGAGCTTATAGTAAAGACTGATAGGACTGCAATAATGTAATGGTAGCAATTATCTCTACTATCTTTTTATCCATTTTTGTAATTTAATTATCTTTTTGGTTTAACTATTACAAAAAAAATTGGGTTAAGTCCGACATCATGCCTTCCTCAACTACAACATTCTATACATCAGCAGTTACAATCTGATCATTCTGTGATGATCTTCTTGTGTCTACCATGAACACATCAGCTACCACATAATCTAGGAGATCATCCTGGTCAGGTTCAAAATTCAAAGCTTCTTTTTCTTCTATATTCTTAATGTTATCTTTCAATTCAACTATCATCATCTCAATAGTCTTTTCAAAAATATTGTGTGGCTCAACATGAACATATTTTCACAAACTATTGCATCTAAATAGTTAATCGCAAACTTGTTCTCTTTTTGAGTTCCTCAATAAGCTTCTCGGGTGAAGTTGCTATAGAAAGAGTGGCTTTTACCTTGGGTTATCAAATCTTCTTCTCATTATATATTAAAAATTGTTGGATTGGTAAATCCAACCATTCCATATCGGGGCAAAAAGATGAAGCTGTACTACTAAAGTTGTACCAATTAACTCGAGTTTAAGAATGTACATGATAATATTATTGGATTTTTTAGACTAATGTGATGGTGTAGAGGAAGGTGAAAACTAACGACGAGCATATTAAAAAGCATATCTCACATTCTGGATATTTTTTAGTGTCATTTGTCCACCAGTCAAGACAATGTTATTTGTCTATTTAGAAGACCTTGGTTCCTTATAGTATTCATCAGTGAGTACACAGATGGTAGCTTGTTTAAATATCTTTTTATCATCTTTTATTCTCGATTGACCTACTACATTGGTTTTAATATTTTCCTCTTCAAAATTTGAATCACTATTTTTTGTCAATCATTCATCTCATATTCTTTAGGAATTTCTTTTTAGTTTATGAGAAATTATCTGAATACTTTGGACTATAACCCTCAATATGTTATTAATTTTTTATCTTTATTTGCAATAAACTCAATTATAACAGCTAGAGGGGGTGAACGGGCAATCACCCTGACATCTTCCTCTCCCTCGCTACTGAAAGGAGATAAAACTAGCTATCACTAAGGTGTTGAGAGGTAAGAGGAACATCACTTATTAGGCTCTTTATAAACAATTATGATTAGATTTTCAAATAATTTTCTCAACTTTAACATCCATCACTTCATTCCGGAATTAATATTTCTCCTTTGAGCTATAGTCATAATAGTTGGAGCAAAAGAACCCACCTCAAACTGACTAGGAGTGGTGAACGGAGTAAACTTATCAGCCATAATGACAATCCAGTGCAAATAAGAAGCTTAAGTCTGTTGTTTTGGTGGATAGGCCTAATCCATTTACTGCTCGAAAGTTTAAAGTGAGATCTTCTTCTGCACCATTAACTATTATAATCAAAACACAAATGAGGAACATGAATCGCCAAATGAGGTGAAGGATGACAAAATTGAGAAAATTATCTGATAATCTAAACATAACTACTTCCAAAGAGGCGAATGAGTTTAATGCCCTTCTTACCTATCCACACCTTATTTGTAGTTGGTTTCATCTCCTCTAAGCTGCTGAAGAAATGAGGTAAATGTGAGGGTAATTGCTCGTTCACCTCCTCTAGTGGTTGATTATTTAGTAACTGAGCTTACTGAAAATAAACATAAGATTAATAACATGTTAAGGGGTATAGTCCAATAGTATGTGAAAAGTTTCTCACAAACTAAAAAAGGAATTTCTAAGAAATATGAAATAAATGATTGACAACAAAATAGACTAAAATTTTGAAGGAAGAGAAAATTGGAATCCGAGTAGTAAACTAGTTGAGAACAAAATATGACAAAAAGATATCTAAACAAGTTGTCATCTTTGTACTCACTGATGGATATCATAGGGAACCAAAAAGGTCTCCTAAAAAGACATGATATTATTTTAACTGGAGGACAAATTACACTTAAAGATACCTAAGATGTGAGATATTCTTTCCAGCATATACATCATCAGTTGTCACCATCCTTCACACCATCACATGGTTTAGAAAAGTCCAGCAAAATTCTCATACTCATTCTTCATCTCAAGTTGATAAGCACTACCCTAGTGATCCATCATATTCTTGTCCCGATGTGAAACGGTTGGATTCAATAATCAAACCTTCTTCAACATCTAACGAGAAGAAGATTTAGAGACTCAAGGTAGAAACCACTCCTATAGAAACTTCACATGAGAAACCTATAAAGGAGGAACTCAAAAAAGATAATGAGCTTGAGATTGACTCTTCAAATGTAATGATTTGTGAAAGAAATGTTCCTGTTGACCCACATAATGTTTCTGGAAAGACTATAAAGGAGATGTTTGTTGAATTGAAAGAAAGTATTAAGAATATATAAGAAGAAGAAGCTTTGGACTTTGAGTACGACCGGGATGATCTCTTCGATGATGTGGCAGCTGATGATTTCATTGTAGTAATGAGGAGATCAGTATAAAATGATCAGATTATAGATGTTGAGTTACAAAATGTTATTGTTTAGGAATGCATAATGCAAAACTTAACATCTTTGGAAAAGTTAAACAAGAAAGATGATCAGATTAAAAAAATAGAGAAACAATAGAAGAGATGATGATTACGATGATATTACTACAGTCCCATGGGCGTTTACCACCACGAGCACAGGTCAAATCTTCTTGACCCGAATATGTTTAGGTGATATGCAAGAAATAGGTAAGTTATTAAATAAAAAATAAAATTAGTAAATATAAACATAAATATTAATTTTAAATTAAAAAAAAATAATGTGCACCATGTGAGTTTTGAACTATGCGCTAGTGCTCTTGTATGGCATTATGGCGTGCAAAATTTTGAACATATGGGCCGCACCAAGCAAATTAAGCCGTGGGTGCATTGCGCTACACCATGGGCCATAGTGCACACTATTTTGTGCTATTGACATTCATAATTGATGTTGACTCAACTGAAAGGGCAAACAAGGATTTTCAACTTGTAGCATTTAAAAATAAGGAAAGATTTTTTGAATTGCAACAAGCCAAACTATATTGCATAGATATGGATACGACGATATAGATACGACACGATATGGATATGAGACATGTTAATTCTTAAAAATGTAGGATACAGGTATGGCGCAGACATGACATGTAATTTATAAATCATACATAAAAATTAAGAAAGCAATCAAAGCATAATATTTGAAATGACAAAAAAAAAAAAAAGCTCTTGTTGGCTCAAAGAGATTGCATGGAAAAATAATTTGATGCCCTAATATCATATTTTCTAGTAGACTAACATCAATGTAAATGGCTAAAAAGATTGCATCTACATCACGAGAGTATCAAGCTAGGCCAAATCAAGGACACTTCCAAAGATTGTGTTCATGTGTTTCTTCATTTGTGTCTTCATCATCTTAGGGCTTGTTTGTTGTTGTTGAGCACAAATGGATTCAAATGTTGTTCTCGTTAAAATTTAGAGAACAAAACCTACTATTGCTAAAGTAAATTAGCAAAAAATATTCATTCATTTGTCAAGCTCTAAGCATCAAACACCAAAACAAAATAGAAAAACTTGATCTTAAAATAGACAGCTCGACTTCCAAGAATTACTATACAGCTTATGCCACCTGGCATGCAAATTAGCTTACATGGAACATTGCAGTTCAAAATAATATAAATAACATTTTAAAGAAAGATTCTTTGCCAATACAAATTGATGATATGTAAAGAGACTTATAGAATAAAAATTAATATAAATTGTAAATTTCCTTAATAAATTTTCCTCATGAAAAGAAATTAAATAAGGTAAGATTAAAAGACAACGGAAACAAACCGAACCTTCGTGTGTGGCCTCGTCTCGCGTAATTGATAATGGAAAAGAAGCTTACGGTCTCTTGGCCTCATCTCACATAAACGAACGCTCTTCTCGCGTAAACAAATGCTCATCTCGCGTATCACCTCGCTTCATCTCACATATGCCCTCGTCTTGCCTGCTCGACGTCGGCCGCCTCTCCTCTCCTTGCTTCGTCGACGAAATGAAGAAGAAGAAACTCACTCACAACCCGGATGCACGCTCGCCACTCGTAGAAACGAAGAAGCCCAAACACTTCATCTCGCGGGTTCGGAAATGAGATAACCTCGCTCGTAGTCATGGAAGTAATACGACGTGTTTTTTTTTTGGATTTTTTATCGTTTTTCAACAGACACGCGTATTCGATGCGCCTGCCCGTTTGAAATTAAATAGTATTTTAATTGGATACAACTTTGTCGTAACTAACACATCGGTGTAGTATCAGACATGTATCCGTGTCCGACACGTATCCGATACAACACGCCTTCATAAATAGGTGTATTGGTGCAACATAGAAACAAAGATATAACAACAAAATATTCCACAAATAATTTTTAGCATGTACTGGTTAAGTTTCACCAAATTTGTATACTATGTTTTTTTTTTATTTTTTGGAAAAAATAGGGGAATGACATGCCCAATTCATTCCAAAAAATAAAAGGTTATAAAAAATTACAGTTTTGTAAGAAAACAAAGAAAAACTTACAAAACAAAAACCTACAACAAAACTAAGAAACTCCTTAAAAAAGGAGACAAAAAAACAACAAAGACTAGAAACCTACCAAAAGTAATATAGATCAGTCCAACCAAACAACAAGAACTAAACCTCAAACATCACATAAACCAGCCCAGAACAATGATTTACACTAAACCATAACCAGATCCCAAAACCCGAACCAGCCCGCCAATACCATCCTTCAAAATCTGCAACAAAATAGCATAACCAGCTCCAAATCATAAAAAAGCCAGCAAACTTTTGAAATGGCCTCCAAAAAAGCCAACAATAGCACTCCCACCAACAAATCCGGAACAAGCCAAAAGCAACCACAAAACTCCTGTGAAAAAATGCCAAGACGCCACCAAACAGCAACCAAAACAGGCTACCGAACTCCACAAACAACCTGCAAAGAAAAACCCACCAATAGTACCAAGGGAAAAAGAGACTTAACAGAAGCCAACAAGACATAAGAAAACTCCTAAAACAGTCCCAACCATCAAGATTCAGCATAAAGGGAAAATCTTCAGAACCAACCCCCACTAAATCACTTATTCGGTAGCTGAATCAGACCTATCATATATTCTGATTGCCAAATCAACCATCTAAAAAGAGAACTAGAAGGCGCCCAAACAACACAGTCCAACCGAAAAACAAACCCAATAAGAAGGAAAAAACCCATTAATCAACAAGATGTTGAATATGAGGAAAAGCAGTCCAATTAAAGACTTTAGTACAAACATCAAACCTAATATTCTTTCAAGTATAGTACAGGCATTCAAATTTATTTTCAATCTTTCCGCAGTTCCTCTCTTTACAAATATAATAAATGGAGCAACAAGTACAAAGAAGAAAAAAATATTTAACATCTTTGGACCAATCTAAATTCCTTGCTTAAGATTCGTCCTTAGCAAAAAGAAATTTAAACTAGAACAAATTTTGAAATGATATAGAAAGAAAAATCACATTAAAAAAAATGTCTATGACAATCATCCCCAATATTGCAAAGAATACAATTTAAAAGCACAATAATATTCCTTTTGACTAACTGATCAACATTTTCAACCCATTAATCATAGTCATCCAAGCAAAACAAGAGTATCTTAAAGCATAGCTCTTATGCCATATATAAGAATACCAATCCACCCAAGAATAATCCTTATAATAAGCATTATAGAAAATATTGAAAGTAGAAAACTTCACCTTATTCCAAGAGATAACTGAAGAAACCTGATTCTGAATAGAGATACATGAAATTGCCATCGCAATGTCTCTAGGCAAATGAACAAGCAAAACCCAGCAACCATTATTAATCCAATCCCGAACACAATTATTATTATACAAAGAATCATCATAATTAACAAGAATATCACGAAGAGCTTTTCCTTTAAACCAAGAATCCCAAAACAAAGATAAAGAAGAATTTTCTATAATATTAAAAGAAATATTACTCTGAATTTCCGTGCAATCCCACACAGCTCTTTCCAAAATTTCGAGTCCTTCTGAGAGTAAGGTTTCCAACAAGAAATATATTGAATTTAACCAAGTAGCTAAAGGACCCAAATTATTTACTATACGCTAGATAAGAGAACAACCAAAAGCAAATCTTAAAGCATTAAGATCAGAAATCCCCGACCCACCAACATTTTTTGGGTTTGCAAACCTCCTTCCAGGCTATAATATGAATCCGCCTAACATCCACTTCACGAAAAAATAAGAAATTGGAAAATATTTTCTTGATATATTTAAAGCAAGATTTAGGTAAAGAAAACCCCCTAATCCAGTAAGAGACAATATTTGAAATATTGAAATTAATAAATTGAATTTGCTCTGCAAAAGATAAAAGCCTCGCTTTCCAACTCGCTAGAAGATCAATGATCTTTTTAATTAAAGGTTGGAAATCAGAATTTAAAAGTCTTTTACAAGAGATAGGCAAATCAAGATAATATAAATTATTCTAAGTAATAGGAATGCCTAAAACCTGACTAATACCATTATCCAACAAACAACCTTTAAAAAACATGATAGTTCTCTTATCATGATTAATTCTTAAACCAGACACTTTATAAAAAATAATCCAATATATTCTTTAACTTTTCTGCATTCAAGATAGAAGTTTTTTCAAATATAAGAACATCATCCGCATATAATAAATGAGAAATAGAATGCTCACCAACTTGAATACCAACAAAATTATCCCCTTGTTCATTATCATCAATCAAATTAGAAAAAAATCCATAATAATAAGAAAAAATAAGGTGAAAGTTGACAACCTTGACGAAGCCCAGCTAAACAATTACAGAAACCATGAAGAGAACTACTAAGCACAATAGAAAAGAAAGTATCATCAATGTAACATTTAATCCAGAAAATAAAAACTTGAGGAAAACCTTTATGAGCCAGCCTTATAAAGAAAATCTCTTGAAACAGTTTCAAAAGCTTCATGAATGTCCAATTTGGAGCAGAAAAAATGAACTTATGACAATTAAAAACCCTTAGTAACTCGGCCGCCATAATAATATTATTTGTAGAGATCAACTTTTTAATAAACCTAGATTGACTATTATGAATAATAAAAAGCATAACATCCCTCATTCTAGAAACCAAAATCATTACATAGAGATATAGGCCGAAAATCAAAAATATGATAAGCATTAGCTTTCTTAGGTATAAGAGTAATAGCTGTTGCTTTTGCTGCCCGAGGAAGATAGACTTTTTTAAAGAAATATAAAACAACTTTGCAAAAACTAGGGCCAATGATATCCCAACATTTCTAAAAAAACTCAAAATTGAAATCATCCGGACCAGGTGTAGAGGAAGATGATCCCGAAAAAATCACGTTTTTAATCTCCTCAAAAGAAATCGGAGCTACTAAAGAAGCCAAGTAAGTCTCAGGAATAGTCTTCCCCACTAGAATAGAAAAGGCAGAAGAAAAAACAGGTTTAGGAGCATTGAATAAATTCATAAAGTGATTAACAAAAGCATCAGCAATTTCTTTGGGATCAAAAAGAACATATACCTTTTCTTTTTTAATTATTTGAAAGATGCACTCAATTTGGAGATTCACTCTAGAACTAAAATGATTTGCTATAAAAGAATTAGGTCTAACATGTTCATCATCATGTATAACCAAATTCATGCCAAAAGAAGAAATCTTTTCACTATTTTAATGATGAAGTCATTTGTTTACGTTATGTACAATAAAAATTTATATGATAAATATTTGAGGAAGACAATTTGGAGAATTTACAATGATCCATTAGATTTTAATGATGTGACGTCAAATGATAAATGATTAGAGGACGAAAATGAAGTTAAATCATCAAAATTGCTAAAGGAAGATCTCAATGTTGACTTCTTTGATGGAGGAAGAAGCAATTTCAATATGCCCAACACAATTCAACAAAAATTAATAAAAAATGCTACTATAAAAATTTATATAATTGAAGTTGTAACCAACAAAGTAATGTATTTTAATTATATGAATATTCTTATTGATTTTTTTTATTAGAGAAAAGGAAAATGGTTGGGATCAAAGATGAGGAAGATTGGGAGGATGTTGAGACAACTAAGAATGGGGAGAAGATAAAACAATTCATTATAATGATTATTCTAATGAATGCCAACAAAGTAATGAGGGTGGTGGAGATTTTTGAATTTACAAATTATAGTCCTAGTGGCTTAGATTACTTGTTAATGTTAATAAGGGAGTGGGAGAGTCTTATTGTTATAGACTTACTTGTTTACTATGATATTAATTTGGTATTTCACACTTTATATTTTTTATTAATTTAATATTTTTAATTCCGAGTCTTACAGCTTGAGGCTTATGCGTTGCCTCACAAATAAAAAAACCTCAATGCCAAATTGTGCAATTTCAAACATTGGTTTGTAAATGCAAATTGACTTATTTCAATAGTTCATTTTGTTGTAAAATTAATTGATTCAAGTAAACATACTTCTAGGAGAAGGTTGGTCATCCAAATACTTATCATTGTCCTACTAAGCCCACATTTTTACCATGGTACACCATTAACACTTGCTACCTGGCTAAGGACTCATACAAGCACAATTTGTGTCTTTTGATAAGAAATATGATAATAAACTGCATGCACATATTATTTAAAAAGTGTACTGAAATACTCCAGAAAGGAAGATTGGTCACCCAAGTACTTTTCCTTGTCATATTAAGACTTCATTTTTATCATGATAAACCATTAACACTTCCTAGCTAAGGAATCTTCTAAAAGCACAATTTGTGTCATTTGAAGTGAAATATGATAGTATGATGCATGCTCGTATCATTAAAAAATTGTATTGAAATACTCCCCAATCACCACTAATTTGTTGGTTGCATACCAGCTCTCTCAACTCTATAAATACCCCTATTGATATAGCAATGCATTTCCTTTTCCAATAATGAAAACTTCATATCTTTTTCTAACTGGCTTCTTTCATCTCAAGTTTTCTTCTAACCACTTATATTCTCACATGAAAAGCCTACTTGAGAAAACTTCATGTAAGTTGGCAGACATTCTTGGATGCTTGGTTTGGATTTTGAGTTTGCCATTTCTCCATTTTTCACGTAGTATACTTAGAAAATGGTTTGTCATTACAAGCAACAAAATATAACTAAATGCTTAAGTATATTGGTTTATCAACTTATTATTGCGCTCCCCATTGCAATATTTGTGTTTGGTTTTCCTAATATGTATCCTTTGCAAAAGTTGTTAAAACCTCATGTTGTATTTGTGCTCCTTGTGCAAGGGTTGTTCTTAGTACTGTGAAAAGGTCAAGGGGTTGGAATTGAGCACAAGAAAAAGCTTGAAATTGTTCTTGAGCCTAAGAAAAAAAAATGGTGGGTTGTGTTTGAGCACAGGAAAAAGGCTGGAGTTTCCCTTCTTAGATAAGAAGAGTGAAATTTGTTAGGCTTCTGCCTTCATTTTTTTTAGTTGATTAGCAAAATTTTCAATGAGGAGATTGAAGAGTGGACGTGGGCTTGTGTAGAAGTAAGAAAATCAGAAACCTTTGTTTTTGTTCGAATGATTTGGATTTCTTGTGTTGATACTCCACTCTCTTACTTTCACATATTTTATGAAATACTCCACACCACTCTGGAGTGTGAATCGGGTTTTGCATTACATTCTTTGAATGGTATACTTTTTTGAAAAGGTTGTAAAACATGATTCAGTCTCCTCTTGGATGTGCTCTGAGGGCCAACAAAGATACTTGAGTTAAAAAGACATTTGAATTGCTAGTCTTAAAATAGGAACCAAACTAAACAAACAACTTTAAGTAGCATAGCTTTCAAGATATTGAATGTTTTATAGGGAAATTGCCCTTAAGTGAGAAAGCGATAAATGGTGGACATAACGTACCCATTGCTGGTGATGCTAGTAGGAGAAGTGACCAACCATGAGCGTTTTCCCTGCTGACTAATCAGGTTTAATAATAGGAGCTTCATAGTTAACGTTAATTTGTTGGAAGGATGAAGAGTAGAGCATCAAAACGAGGGTAATCGAATAAAGACGTTCTTCGTATCCGTAGCAGCAATCAAATATAATAATCGTCCTCATCCTCAATGGTCCAACTTAAGCTTGTACCAGCTACAGTGGCTCCAAACACTCTGGAAATGCCTCTCTCAGTTCCCCGTCTCACATTCTTCCCATCCCACATTTCTTCCTCTGAAAAGGCTGAAACTTTGACAGCACCAAATTCAAAGTTTTCCAAAACAACCTCATCAACCAAATGATCGAGATCATCAAAATCATCATCTTCTCCATCTTTGTCATCATCATCATAGAAAATAGCCGACGAGTAAAACGACCCCTCTTCCTCATATTCGTCTTCATCCCCTTCCTGAAATCCGCTATTCCTTCCTGATAACAAGACCTCCTCCCCCACTTCTCCCTTCTCAACCCGCATCCACGGAACCCAGAAATCCGCAAGGCGGCCCAACGCCCTCCTACCATCACCAATAACTACCGTGCGCAAGTCCGCCTCCCTCGCCTTCTTAATCATCTCCGAGAAGTCTGAATCATCCGACACAAGAAAGAGGCAATCGATTCCCCGCGACATAGAGTGTTGCATCTGTCGCTTGACCGCCGAATCTGCAGCCTGGGGTTTGTCCTCCACCGTCTTCACAAACACCCCCGCTCGTCGAAGCTCTGAAGCGAGCCCGTACCCCTTCTTCGGGGACAGGAGCTCGTGCGCGGCCTCAGTGTACTTGTGATTCCCGGATATAAACCTCTTTTTGAAGTTCTGCCGCTTCTTTCCTTTGAGCGAGCGCATCCGCGAGAGCTTCTTCTGACGCTCGCGCTCATGGAGCTGGAGAAAATGTCGTTTAAGCTCGGGGTTCGTACGGCACTTTCGACCGCAAACGCCACAGACGTAAGGCTCATCAGGGACGACGAGGCCCTTGCGCTCCATAGCATCGAGATGTCGTCGCTCGCGGCGATTGTTAAGGACCCACTGAGGGAGGTGGAGGAAAGCGTGACGGTTGGCGTAGGCTGAGATTTCGACAACGCGGCCGAATAGCTCAGCAACGTGCCGGAGAGCGACTGCTGCGTCGTATGGTTTGCCGCGAGGGGGCTTGTTATCGAGGTCCCAGAGAACGACCACGTTTTGCTCGCGGGCAGACCAAGAACCGTCACGGCCGCGTACCATCTCAATGTCGGCGCTGGGCGATGGAACGCGGGTGGAACAGACAGCGATGGGGCGGGGGTTGAAGTTAGATGAGGTGAAACATAAGGAGGGGGAGAGAATCGGTAGAGATGGTTGGATGCAGCGGCGGAAGAGAGGTGATTTGGGTTGGGTTGGGCAGATGGCGAGCGGAGGAAGCGTCCCATGTTGAACGCCGGAGGAGATGGGATTCATGGCTTTGTGAAAAGTGAAGGTTGGAGTTAGCACGCTAGTGCTCCCTGGCTTATCCCGCCATGATGCTTACCGGTTTTTATTTTTTATTTTTTATTTACATATAATTGGAAAAGGGATTGACATATAAACGAATAGATAGGGCTGTCAATTCGGGTTAACCCGTCGGGTTCGACATTCCAACCCGGACCCGACCCAAATTTAAACGGGTCAACCCGAATCCGACCCGTTTTCTCAAACGGGTTAGACATTCCAACCCGGACCCGACCCGAGTGGGTTACGGGTTGACCCGACACGACCCGTTTACCCGAATAATCCTCATTTTTACACGGGTTGCCGGGTTAACCCGACCCGACAACCCGATAATTTGTTATATATATATATATATATATATATATATATATATATATATATATATATATATATATATATTGCTTTTAAAGGAAAAAATGCATAGAGCAATAAGCCAATAATAAATAACATAAGATTACATATTTACATCATTTTTTGAATACAAGATTATCGAGTTACACTTATAATAAAATAAAAGATTACAAGTTAATAATTGACAAATGTCAAGTTACAACTTACAATACAAGATTTTTTTTTTTAATACAAGATTACAATTTACAAGTTACAATAAAATTAACTACAACTAGAAGTCTAGAACAGTAGAACAGCCGGAGTGGTGAGTGACGAGCTCATTTTTGTCTTTCACCCTTTAATGAACCTGCAACTCTGCAAGCCTGCAAAACAAAAGAATAAACAAATATTGGCTTATTAGGGCCGTAGGCTCAGGATGAACCTAGCAAAGAAACATCATATGCAACTAGAACAGGAAAAATGCCATCCAAAGTTACAAATTGGTAATTCTCTATTCAATTAAATAATATCTGCTCAAACCAAACCAATTTATAACTCGGTTGCATTTAACTGTGTCGCAACTAATGCATAACTTCACCAAGTTCTTCATCATCGCCTTATAATTTATAAACATCAGCATTCAGCCATTCAAACTGTAGGCCTAAGCATCTGCAAGCTGCAGCTGCTGCAGGTCATAGCCTATCAATTCGGGTTAAGCAGCTGCAATATGCTCAAACGGTCAAACCAAAACAATAGGCCTAAGCAGCTGCAATAATACAATATGCTCAAACCAAAACAGATTTGCAGCAATCCAATTATCCAATACCCAAAACATTCAAAGTTCAAACAGCTCATAGCCTCAGATAATCAGATTCAAATACCCAAATTCCAAAACAAAGATTAGTTCAGCTCAGCTCAGAGCAACAAAATCCAATACCAGTTCAGACTAACCATGACAGAAAATTAACATGAAAATTAACATGAATCAGTAATACCAAATCCATCAGTTCAGCTCAGAGCAATAAAATCCACCAGTTCAGCTCAGAGCAACAAAACAAAGATTAACATGAAGCAGTAATACCAAATACCAGTTCAGCACTTCAGCTCAGAGCAACAAAACAGGATTAACTGCAGCAGGATTAACATAAATAACAGTCACCAGCAGTTATAACTCGAAATTAAAACCCATTAACATTACTGCAGCAGGATTAACAGCCACCAGTTCAGACTTTAAGTTCTATCTCGGTATCTCCAGGCTCCAGCATTCAGCCACCAGGCACGAGCCAAAGTGCCAAACAAGGCAGCACCGCAAGGCAGCAAGATTCAAACATAAATTATAAACTTTATAAAGCACTAAAGCAGTGAACTGTAAACATAAAGCAGTGCATAAATAAGAATAAGAATTAAGATGCTAAATTCACTGAGTCTTGAGTGTTGATCGTTTGAGTTGCGTCGAAATTAAAACCCATTATATCATCCGTCACTGCATCAAGCTCTGGATCTTTGGATTCTACTACAAAAGCAGCAATAATGCAATATGAATTTGTTACCTTTTATACACTCATACACTAAATTCAATAAAATAATAACTGTTACCTTCATCACCAAACAACCAATCTTTTGTGCATACCAAAGCTTCCACAATATCATGTTTCAATGCACTTCGATATTGGTCGAGAACTCGACCACTATTGCTAAAAGTACTTTCAGATGCCACAGTGGAAATCGGTATACACAAAACATCACGAGCCATTCTTGCAACTTGAGGAAACCTGAACTGGTTTAATTTCCAATAATGTAAAATATCTAACTCAGAATTCCTATCAATTCTAGGATCATCCAAGTAACTTTCAAGCTCTGATTTTTTAGGCGTTGTTACGTCTACTTGAAAAGAATCATAATCCTGTGAAGTATAGCAAAAAATGAAGAATTGACTAAATTTAAACGTGAAGAATTGACAAAATTTAATGGAAAACAATATAACCTGAAGGAATTGTGATTTGAGAATTGTTGATGAAGTAGAAATTGAAGAAGTCCTTTATGTTAATGGTTGGGATGTTGGTGATTCTGGGGTTAAGATTTCCTCATTGGTTGTTGCATAGCAAGAAAATAAATTTTCCAAGTTTTCCTTCACCTTCTCAAGCTCGGCCATGTAATCCCCCACATACAATTTCTTGTAACACCACTCGACAAAGTTAAATTTGTATCTTGGGTCAAGAATTACAGCAATGGCTAAAATTACACTGAATTCTGACCAATACTTCTCAAATTTGGCAATCATGCCAAATGTCATTTTTTTAATATAATCCGGCCCACAAGACATTTCATACTTCAATGTGGCATATGCAGTAGAGATACATGGAAAATAAAGATTAGCAGTAGTGTACTTAGATCCAGAAATTGAATTAGTGATTTCATAAAAGGGTGCCAAAAACTTGCAAATGTTAATCATTTTATCCCACTCAACATCTGTAGGGCAACACTTGTAGTTAGAGTCACCCAATTCTAAATGCATAAACGCACATCTGAAGTAAATTGCACTATCCAACATAATAAAAGTTGAATTCCATCTAGTTGGTACGTCTTGCCTTAAACCTTTGGTATTTGAAAGATAACTTTGGCTCACACATTCAAGGAACTTTTGTTTTCTGGCTTGAGAACCCTTAACATATTTAATGCTCTCACGCACCTTTATAACAGATGAATCAATTTCTTTCAAACCTTCTTGCACAATAAGATTTATAATATGTGCACAACATCTGATATGGAAAAACTGACCATTGCATAGAAGACCATTATTCAAATTCAATCGATTTCGTAGAAAATCAACAGAAACAGTATTTGCAGAAGCATTGTCTAAAGTGATGCTAAAAAGTTTGCTATCCAGTTTCCATTCAATCAAAAATTGATGAAGTTTCTCAAATAATGCAAGTCCATCATGTGGAGGTGGCATGAAAGCAAAATTTATAACTTTTTTCTGCAATCTCCAGTTATTATTAACAAAATGTGCAGTCAAGCAAATAAAGCCATCTGTGTTGATGGAAGTCCATAGATCAGAAGTTAAAGATACTCTACCCTTACAACTACGTAGAATGGCTTCGATTTGAAGTTTTTCCTTATTAAACATCTTCTTGCAATCATTTCTTGCCGTATTTCTAGAAATAAACTGTAACTCAGGTCGTAAGTAACGAAGTAATGTTCTTAAACCTTCCCACTCCACACACTGAAATGGTAAATCATGCTGGACTATACATGCAGTAAATAAGCAACGAAATTCTTCAGAATCAAATTTATTTGAAATCATCGACAAAGAAGTGCTTGAGTTACTTTGAAGCATAAGTTGACCAATATCTTGAGACTTTTTCTTACAGTTTTGCAAGTGGCGTTTTAAATTTCCTGTACCATTTTTACTATCACATAAGTATTTTGCACCACAATTCTTACATTTGCAACGTTTTTTGCCATCATCTGCAAATGGCAACATTTCAAAATGACCCCATACCATAGAAGTCAACTTCCTCTTCTTTCTATGAACACTTCCCTCAGTTGGAATGGGATTGTTCAACTCATCACTATCACATTCCACTTCATTATCAACAGAAACATGCACATGTTCATTTATTTCATTATGCTCAGAAGGATTACTCGCAACAATTGTATTAGAATCCTGCATCTAAACATAAAAACACAAAATTAAACTCATAACATCAAGCAATTGTACTTTCATCAAGACTAGACAGCAAGCATCAAGCCATCAACAACTCATATTCTCATAACACAAGCAAAAAGCAATTGTACTTTCAACCACCGGTACAGCATATTGAAATCTTGCATTGATACTTAAAGCATTTTATTTCATCAATACTAGACAGCAACAGCAAGCAACCCGATAATTCCATGAGACCCAAGCAACCAACAGAGTCAACAGAGTAACAGACATTAAGACATACCCGTAATCTCAACAGCAAAGGCCAAAGAGAGCCATAATCACAACATCAACAGAATTGATAAACTGTAATAGTAAATCACTAAACGAAACTCTAACTAACAGTATAACTATAAGAGAAGAAAGAAGCAGAAATTTTTAGCAAGAAAATGTGTAGCTGCAGCATACTGCCATACGGCCCATACTCCAGATTCCAGAAAACTAGATTAGTCGACCATGGCACATAGCCACAATGCCACATAGAGTGATAGAGTAATACACTCATACTCTGATACTCATAACTCATAAGGAACTAAAGGAAGAAGAAGAACTTATCCAAAAAAAACCCTAAACCGAAGCCATCAAATTATCAAACCACCATCAAAGTATCAAACATTCAAACCAACACAGCAACACTACAAATAATTAAGATTTAAGAGTTATTCAAGATATTACCAACCGTTGCAAGTCGCAACTGAGAAAATGGAGAAAGGAAGAGGATTCAAGGACGAAAAACCCTAAACCGAACCAGAATGCCAGATGCTTCAGAACTCAGAAGATCAGAAGAAGATATCAAGAAAACTTCATCAGCTACTCAACGATTCGTCGTTTTTACGGCTCCACCCCAGAGCGCGAGAGGCTGAGAGCGAGGAGAAACCCTAGAACCCTCTCGAACAGCGGAACAGGCGAGGCGAATAGCGATGAGAATGAGATGAGGCGATCGGATTCGGGATTTAAGTTTTTAATAAAACGAGTTAGCGGGTTAATCGGGTCGACCCGCGGGTTGACGGGTTGACCCAAACCCGACCCGAATTTATAAACGGGTCAAATCCTTCAACCCGTATCCGACCCGTTTCGTTCACGGGTTGACCCAAACCCGGATTTTTCGGGTCGGGTTCGGGTCGGGTTGGCGGGTCATGTCAGAAATTGACAGCCCTACGAATAGACATGAATTATGGAATATGTATTTCATAATAAAACCTACAGGAACCTTGATGCATTTTAAAGATCTCTATAGTTATTCATAATTTTTAACTTCCTTTTCAATTGAAGTCAATATAGAAGTCCCCTTCATGCAGGATTCGAGAATATTTATAATTATTTTTATTGACATTTTAATTTTTGCCAAATTTTACAAACCCTCAATTAAACTGTTTGTTCTTATTCACTTATTCATATATCAAATTTTATTATCTTAGTGTATTAGGGGATTGTTAGTTTGCTAAAAAAGAAATGCATTATAAAATTAATATAGGCTTCGTTTGGGACGGTTTTCTTATTGCTTATTAAAACAGCTTTTAGTATAAAAATTTTAATTTTTAAACTAGAAAGTTGTTTTATGAAGCAATAAGAAAGCGGTCCCAAAAAAACCATAGTGTAAAGTAAATCTAGTATATTTGATTTAAGTTATTTGGTTAAGTATTAAATAAATACAAGATATCACTGTTGAAACTCGTTAAATATGAATTAGGTTGTTAGACCTAAACTTATATCCCAGCGACTAACCAAGAGGGGGAGTGAATTGGTAATTTAAAAAATTTTCCCTCTTAACTTTTAAACCGATATAAAACTTTTTTAATGAAAATTTTTAAAATGATTTTTCAACCACATATTAAACACAAAATAGTAAAGTAAAAAAGAAGCGGAAAAATAAAAGACACAAGATTTATAGTGGTTCTGTCAAACACGACCTACATCCACTCCCTGGAGGCACCCTCCGAGTATTGCATTAATACCACTAGTGTCTCTCCTTTTGCCCCAACAGCAGGGCAGAGAATCCTTCACAAAAACTCTTTTCCACCACTACCCGGAGCGGTAGAGAATAGTCGGCTATTCACACTTTTCAAGTGTAGGCAGATAATCTTTGTCCTTTCACACTCTCCAAGTGTGGGTAGAGAACCCTTCGTCCTTTCACACTCTCCAAGTGTCGACAGAGAACCGAATATACTTGAAAGATCTTCTCAAGAGAAATCTAAAAGAAAGAGAAAAGAGTGAAGTAATCACAATTCACAAAGCTGAGATCCTTACCTTCGAGTAACAAGTGAATCCTTCACGCTCAAGTAGTAAGATCTCTCCTTCAAGCACTCTCTTTCACTCTCTCCTTCAATCTCCCTTCAGTTTGCACGAAGACCAATTGACAAAAAGATTGCAAGACACTCTTATTTGGACATTTTATATGAAAGACACAAAAAACCGTCCAAGAACTGCAATTATTCAAATCTGTGCATTATTGATCGTCCTGTACGATCTCAATTCTTGCGGATGAATAGTGTAACTACTGCTGTGTACGAACTAAAAGTGAACTGGTATGATTCACTTCGTACCCGATCATTGTCCCATATTAACTATGTTCGTCCGATACGAACGGTTATTTCCATAGTTCATTTTTTACAAAAACTAAATGACTCTTACGTTTCCAGAACAGAGAAGATCATCCTGGGACAAACCATAATTTTCGTCTGGACGAACTTATCCAGAGAGCATCATCCTGGGACGCACGTAAATATCATGCAAATGACTGGGTCTAGAGAGCATCGTCCTAGGACGATCGTAATTATTGTTGGGACGAAGGCATCCAGAGAGCATCATCCTGGGACGCACGTAAATATCGTGTAAACGAATGCATCCAAAGAGCATCGTTCTAGAACGACCTGGGTAAATCGTTTGGACGAACAGTATAGAACATGAGTCCATAAAACATCGTCTAGGGACGAATGGGATACTTCGTCTGGACGAACAGTTCAAAGTGAGAATCCAGAGGACATCGTCCAAGGACGAATGGGTCAATTCGTCTGGACGATAAGGACTTAGAAAAAAAATTCTCACTAACTATCCGTTCCATTGCTCATCGAGGGGTATAATTGAACTGATCATCTCGTACGAACAGGGTTCGTCCCGTACGATCAGTATAAGAAATTTTGACATTTAAAGATCTCCCTCAATGTGTGTGTGCTAAGTTATTCAAATGCAATCTCACTCTCTCAGACTCAAAAATTAAACAAAAATAGATACTTTCAAATTACAGAATATTATAATCAGGTCTTTATGTGAAGTCTTCAACAATCAGGAGTATGATTTCTCTGAAATGTTTGTACACACAAGAGCCAAAAATACTTCTTCCAAAAATGAGTCAGGAGAAATTAATAATAAATACAAAATATTTTAGAATCTTCAAAAGAACAAGTTACAAGAATATAAAACATGCAAAAAGCAAAGTAACAACTCTCTTAACAATCTCCTCTTTTTTTATGATGACAAAATAATTATTGTTTGTATATTTTTCAAATTTCTAAGTATCTCCTAAATTCCCCTGGAATTAATAAGCATGTGAGAATAAGGGGCATTTGAACATAAAAAAATTTTGTTTTAAAAACAAAATTTTTAACACATAATCACTAAAACACAAAGCACTATAAACAAAGATAAAACAAATGCAACGAAATAAACAACAATAAAACAAATACAACGAACAAATGCAATGTTACGAACAATATTTTCTTCCCCAGTTTGACAACAGCAAAAAGTGAAGAAGAAAAAGAACAATACAGAAATGATAGAAGTCATATGAAAAATCCTTGAATAATTAATCTTTGAAAGAGATTAAGATATATTAGCAAATAAAATTAAAACATCATTAGAGAAATATAAGGATTTAAATGATTTAAGAAGAGATATAACATTTTTAAAAAAAATTAGAATTATGAATCAATTTAGAAAATGAGATAAACAAAATCATTGCAAAGTAGATGAATGTAAAATTTTTTATTTTTCAAATTTTAATATCAAATAAAAATCGTACAGAAGATTAATTTGAATTGAAAGATCAAAATATAAGGGAAAGAATCAAATATAACTTGTGGTGCTTTGCACATCTTTTTAATTTTTGTGGCAAATTTTTTATGCATCTTTTGAATTTTTGGACTAATTTTGTGCCTCTTTTTTCAATTTGCGATCCATTGGGCATTCTTTTGATATTTTGTACATTTGTACACTTTCAAGAGTAATCTTGATCTTTCCAAAATCAATAATTTAAAATTTCAAATTTCTCTAAGTATAGCAATATTTATATTGATAAGAGAAATACAAAAATAAGAAAATATAATAATTGCAATAATAGTATAAAAATTTTGTTAGTCTAACAAGGGATAAGAGATTGACATTCTTAACTAGATCAAGTTATAATCACAACTTAAATTTTTGAAAAATTAGATTTTCTAATGAATTAAATTTTATATTGTAATTCGAGATATAACACTTTTAAGATCAAATATTTGAAGAATGATCATACAGGCTAACACACATTTCTGAAATGAAATAAAAAATAGTAAAACAAGACAGGATAACTTTTATTGATATTATTGATAGAAGATCATACATTGAGCATAAATGATATTAATACACTGACATATGAAAAACACAAAATACAAAACTAACAAACACAAAACACAACATAAAAATATAACTTCTAACATCACATTACATCACATTTAGTATAAAAAACCATAAAAAGTACAGTCATCACTCAGATGGGCCCTGATCTAGAGGAGGTTGCTGGTTATAGAAGTTAAAATAGCTACTCATCATAGCCATATTCGAGCTTATACCATCCATTTGCTCTCTCATCCAACTCATACCCTGCTGGTACTGTGCATCCTGCTGTTGTAGATGAGTTTCAATTTGATTAAAGCATTGATCAAAATTAGTCTCAAGACAATCAAACCTGTGAACCAAATCTTGAACATTTGGTTTAGCAGCAGGTGCAGGTGCAGCTCTTCACCTTTCCTCCTCAGAATCACTACTTATCACTTGATGTTATTTATTAAAAATTGCTCGGAAAGATCCATCATTGTAGTAGATAGGCTCCTCTAAATTTTGAAATGGATGGACTATGTCATATTTCTTCTCCAAAATGTAGGTTACAAGATGTTCTAAGGTTTTATTTTTCTTTCTTTTATGGGAGACGTGGACAATCTCAGAAAGTCCATAAATGTAGTCAAAGATCAATTGGGCTTCATCTATAGGTTGGCTAGTCATAATCAGATAAGTCACTGTGGAAAGAAGAGGTGTGATATTTACTTGATCTCCAACTTTAAGAATAATGGATGTACGAAGAACATGCTGGATGATTCAAGCATTTTGATTAAGAGTGGCTACCTTAGGCAAATGGTCTACTTCTCTAGATCACTTGATTTATTGCGGTCTAGTCAAAGTTGGTGGAAGAGGTCAAAGTGTGAGCTCTGATCCCTTGAGTCCTTAAGTTAAGAAAAATTCCTAAGTCTTCTTTAGTGATCTCTACCTTCTTCTTAAAAACATAAGACCTAATCACAGATTGGTCAGAGTTAAAGGACATATTGGCAAGAAAGTAGTAGAAGGTCTACTTGTTGTAGAGATGGATCAGAGTGAGAATAAGGCAAAACTGGGTGGAAGCCAAAAAGGTGCATTACCTTGAAAGTGAGATGTTCTTGGAGAAGGAATCTAGAGGGAGTGATTTTGGCAGATGCAAACCTAGGGAAGGACCGTACTCCTCATTTACTTTGGATAGGAAGTTTTCTCCTGAGTTTCTAGGGGGTCCCTTAGCAAGTATCTTTTGCCTTTTGTTTGAACTAGCCATGGAGAAGATCTAGGGGAATAGAGGTTTGAATGTGATTTTTGAGGAGATGAGATTTGAGTTCTAAACCCTTCAATTTAAAGAAAAAATGAACTTTCGTACACACGAAAAGAGGTTCGTCCTTTACGATTTAGTTATCATACGTATGAAATGAAATTTTGTATATACGAACGAGTGAGTCCAAAATTGAAATGGCTTTTCATAAACATATAAGTTACGAGGCATCCTTTCTTACAGACTTTTGACAAAGACGATCGTACAGACGAACAGGTGTTCGTCCAGAACGATCAGATATTAAAGATCATTTTTATGACAGTTTGAAACGTCCCCCACATTGAATTTCCATGTGTTCGTATGTACAAACTGAAGTTCATACGTACGATCAGAAATAAAGAAGTTGATCTTATCTGTATAATCGTCCACATGCATACATACGATTGAAAAACACATCGTCCAGACGATCGTGGTGATCGTACAGACGAATAGTGATATTAAAATTGAGAAACTGTATGTAAACCATTCAAAATGACAGTTAATAAGCTGTATGATTTGTCCCATACGAATTGAATTTCATACAGACGAATTCCACACTTATAAAATTTCAAGACAACACTCAAAATCATTAATCAAGATTTGAGAGAACACAAAATAAAACAGATAGAAGTTCGCACAATTACAAACAAAATACTAAAAAATATAGAAAAAATACAATATCAAAAGACACAAAATACAAATACAAACACACATTAATGTTGCAGAGACTTATATTTAAGCATTCAAATCAATCACATCAAGCCTTATTCTTAATGTACTGAAGGTATCAAAGGCTAGTGGTTTTGTAAAAATGTCTGCAAGTTGATTTTTTGTTGTAACATGAATGACTTCAATTTCTCCTTTGGATACATGATCCCTTATTAAATGATGTCTGATGTCTATATATTTGGTTCTTGAATATTGAATAGGATTTTTTAGAAATACAAATAGCACTAGTATTATCACAATAAATGGGAATAGTGCCTATGGTTAATCCTAAATCAATCAACTGTTGTTTCAACTAAAGTACTTATGTCACACAACTTCCTAATGCAATGTATTCAGCTTCAGTAGTAGATAGGGCTACTAAATTTTATTTTCTATTAGACCATGAGACTAAAGAATTTTCAATGAATTGACAAGTTTTATAAGTACTTTTTCTATCTACCATATAACCTATAAAATTAGAATATGAAAATCCAATTATTTCAAATGAAGAGCTAAACTTAGGATACTAAATTCCTAAGTTTTGAGTTTCCAATAGATACCTTAAAATCTTTTTCACTGCTGTCAAATGTGATTATTTTGGATTTGATTGAAATCTAGCACATAAACAAATAATAAACATGATATCAGGTCGGCTAGCCGTCAAGTGAAGCAAAGATCCAATTATCCCTCTAAATTTTTTTTTGATCAACAGATTTTCTCTTAGGGTCCTTATGCAACTGAACTGAGGAACTCATAGGTGTACTAACAGGTTTAGCATTGTCCATTTATACTTGTTGAGGATATCCTTAACATATTTAGATTGACTAAGAAATATTTCCTCCTCAATTTGCTTAATGCTAAAGTCTAGAAAGTAACTCAAATCTCCCATTATACTCATTTCAAATTCACTACTCATTATTTTAAAAAAATCATCACAAAGATTTTTATTTGTATATCCAAAGATAATATCATCAACATAGATTTGTACAATGAGTATATCTTTTCCCAATTTCTTTTAAAAAAAGAGTTATATCCACACTTCCTTTTTTAAAAGATCTCTCTAGTAGGAAGGTGCTCAACCTCTCATACCAAACCCTAGGTGCCCATTTTAATCCATATAATGCCTTTTTCAATTTGAAAATATGATTTGGGTATTTAGAATTTTTAAAACTTGGAGGTTGTTCTACAAAAACATCCTCATAAATTATCCCATTTAAAAAAGACACTTTTAACATCCATTTGATATAATTTAAATCCTCTAAAATAGGCAAAGGCTAACAAAATCCTATTTGCTTCAAGTCTAGCTACAGGGGTAAATGTCTCCTCAAAATCAATCCATTCAATCTGATTATACCCCTTAGCTACTAATCTAGCCTTATTTCTAATGACTACTCCTAAGTCATTCATTTTATTTTTGAATACCCACTTAGTTCCAACTACACTTTGATCCTTTGGCCTTGCAGTTAATTTCTAAACTTCATTTCTTACAAATTGATTTAACTCCTTGCATAGCCAAAATCTAAAATTCATCCGAAAGTACTTGATCAATATTTGTGGGTTCTATGGTTGAAACAAAGGCTGAATGATTAACTTCTTTATTCAGTCCATGCCTTATCTTAACACCCTCACTAATTTCTCCTATAATCAATTCCTTTGGGTGGTTTTTAGAATATCTCAAATCTTTAGGCAATGGGTTTTCTATCTCTAAATTTTCTTCTAAATTTATTTTATCAATCTTTTGGGAGTTAATCTCTATCTCATCCTCTTCAACAATTAGCTCTTCCAAACTTCCTGTTTCAACAAATACAACATGTGTGGTCTCCTCAATTACTAAAGTTCTTTTATTGAATACTCTATAAGATTTTCTAACACTTGAGTATCCTATAAAAATTCATTCATCGAATTTTGGATCAAATTTTTCTAAGGCAAATTTTCCATTATTATGAATAAACACCTTACATCCAAAGACAAGCAAATGTGACAAATTTTGTGTTCTCCCTTTTAATAACTCATAGGGTATTTTATTTAAGTTTGATCTCACATTCACCCTATTCAGAAAATAACATGCTGTGCTAACCGCCTTAGCCCTAAAATATTTAGGAATTGAATATTCCGTTAACATGGCTCGAGCGACTTCTATTAATGTTCTATATTTCCTTTTGACTACCCCATTCTGCTGAGGGGTTTTAGGTGCAAAAAAAATTGTGATCAATCTCTTTCTCCTTACAAAAATTCTTAAAATTTTCATTCTCAAATTCTCCTTAATGATAATTTTGAATAGTCATAATCTCACATCCTAGTTTCCTTTGATTCCAAGTTAAAAAATTTTTAAATTCCTCAAATGATTTACTTTTATGAAATAGAAATCTAATCCAAGTGAATCTAGAATAATCATCCACAATTACAAATCCATATACATTTCCTCCTAGACTTACAGTTCCAACTGGTCCAAAAAGATCCATGTGTAAAATCTCCAATGGTTTACTAGTTCTAAGATCCTTATTAGAATGAAAAGATGACTTCACATGTTTTCTAATTGATATGCATCACAAAGGTGGTCCTTAAAAAAGTCTAGTTCTGGTATACCTCTCACTAAGTTCTTTTGGGTAATCCTCTTAAGATTTTTCATACGATAGTGACAAAGTTTCCTATGCCAAAACCATAATTCATCTGAAATAGTTTTTAAACAAAAAGCAGTAGGAGTTTTTATGCAATTCAAGTCTAGCATATACACATTGTTTACCCTTATACCATTCAAAACATCATTACCATTTAGGCTTAATATGTAACTAGTAGGAAAATTTTTTACACATTATCCTTTATCACATCGCTGGCTAATACTTAACAAATTATGCTTTAAGCCTTCTATATGTAAAACAAATTTAATAAAAACGTTTTTAAGATTTCTAATCATACCTGACCCAACCACCTTCCTTATGGTGTTATCTCCAAGTGTAACTCTGCCTCCACTCCTAGCTTCCAGCGATATGAATTATGCAGTATCTCCAGTCATATGCTTTGAGCATCCACTGTCCAGGTACCATATGCTCTCACAAGGCCTTATGTGAGAGCGATCCTGTAAAATTATTAAACGTTAGACCTAGAAACCCAAATAAGTTTGGGTTCACCTTTTTGTAAGTTATAAACAGATGCATGTATGATATATCTAGGTTTATGCATCTTAGGTCTCCACACTAAATGAGTTTTCTTCTTCAATCTACAGGTGTGAGATATATGTCCAAACAATCCATAATTATTATATTTGACTCTCGAAAATGGATTCTTAAGTCTTCTACTATTCTTCTGTCTATTTAGAGATTGTATAAATTTATGATACAAAATAGGATTCGTGAAATCTTCAAGTCTTGGGGGTATCCTATTATCTTTGAGAGCTTTTATCTTAAGTTTGTAAAATGAATTCGTATCTTCTAAAATTCAATTAGTATAATTTATTCAATACATCGCTCTCAAATTCATCCTTATTATTTTTTATTTCTTTTTGAAGTTCTGCATAGGATGATTTTAAAATTTCATGGTTCTTATTCAATTCATCAAGCTCATCAAGTAATTTCATGTGGTTGTTATCAATTAAAGCATGATCTTTCCTAAGGATTTCTTGTTCTCTTTGAAGGTCTTGTAATTCTAGGTTTAGACTAGCATGCAATTTCTTTAATTTTTTATATGCAACATGTATTCATTTTAAGACTTCTAAAAGTTCATTGTAAGTCAAGTCACATATCTCTTCTTGATCTGACTGATCAAGATTATCAACCATTAAGCACAGATTGGTGACTTCCTCTTCCTTTTTAGTCTTCGACGAGTCTGAAGCTGAGTCCACCCAGAAAGCTCTTTGAATTTCTTTTTGCCCTTTTTCACCATTAATTTCTCCTCTACCTTCTCCTTGCTAGGAGTGGCTTTGAGTTTTAGGTAATCTAACTTAATATGTCCAGGTTTCCTATACTCATAGCAAATAACATCATTTAAAACCTTGACATTTTTATTAAATCTACCTCGATTCCATTGCTGGCGTCTCTTTTGCTTCCTCTTTAGAAAGCTTCTGAATTGTCTAGTCATTAGAGCGATGTCGTCTTCATCCTCAGGTTATGAGAGATCACTCTCTAACTCATCCACTTTCAGTGCAATGTTCTTTTCCCTTCGTGGTTCACCTACATCAATCTTTCTTTGACTCACCCATTGCTCATAAGCAATTAGTGATCCAAGAAGATTGTCAATATAGTAAATGTTTAAATCTTTAGACTTTGTAATCGTAATTATTTTAGCATCACAAGCAGTAGGTAAGCAATGAAGTATTTTATTAACCATTCCTGCATATATTAATTCCCTACCTAATGCATGTAAAGAGGTGATAATTTATGTGAATCTTGACATGTCAGAAATGGATTCATTGGGTTTCATGCGAAACAGTTTATAGTCATGCAACAAGATATTAAGTCTAAATTGTTTAACTTCATTATTCCCCTTATAAGTTATATAAAGTCTATCCCATATGTCCTTTCCACTCTTACAAGTAGAAACCTGCATGTAATCTTCGGATTTAAGAGCACAAAAGAAACTATTTAGCCATTTGGCATTAAGTTGTGTTAAGTCACGTTCTTCTACTGTCCAGTCCGCAAAAGGTGTTTCAACTCTAACTCCGTCAACTAATCTAATTGGTTTTGTATACCCTTCCTGAACTAAGATCCACATAGTGTAATCAAGTGACTGTAAAAATATAAACATGCGTGTTTTTTAAAAATCAAAATGAATATTGTCGAATAATGGATGTCTTGTTATAGAGTAACCCTCAGGTGTGTTTTGATTTCCAAATGTAGTCATGATCATTAATCAAAAAGTAGTCTAAACTTATGATATTGAAAACAAAGCTCTAATACCACTTGTTGAAACTTGTTAAATATGAATTAGGTTGTTAGACCTAAGCTTATATTACAGTGGCTAACCAAGAGGGGGGGGGGGGGGGGGGGTGAATTGGTAATTTATAAAAAATTTCCTCTTAACTTTTAAATCGATATAAAACTTTTTTAATGAAAAATTTAAAATAATTTTTCAACCATAGATTAAACACAAAACAATAAAGTAAAAAAGCAGCAGAAAAAAAAAGATACAAGATTTATAGTGGTTCGGTCAAACATGACCTACATTCACTCCCCGGAGGCACCCTCTATATTGCACTAATACCACTAGTGTCTCTCCTTTTGCCCCCACAGCAAGGCGGAGAAGCCTTCACAAAAACTCTCTTCCACCACTACCCGGTGCGGTAGAGAATCGTTGGCTGTTCACACTTTTCAAGTGTAGGCAGAGAACCCTTCATCCTTTCACACTCTCCAAGTGTGGGCAAAGAACCCTTTGTCCTTTCACACTCTCCAAGTGTGGGCAGAGAACCCTTCGTCCTTTCACACTCTCTAAGTGTGGGCAAAGAACCCTTCGTCTTTTCACACTCTCCAAGTGTCGGTAGAGAACCAGATCTCCTTGAAAGATCTTCTCAAGAGAAATCTAGAAGGACAAGAGAAAAGAGTGAAGTAATCACAGTTCACAAAGATAAGATCCTTACCTTAGAGTAACAAGTGAATCCTTCACACTCCAATAGTAAGATCTTTCCTTCAAAAACTCTCTTTCACTCTTTCCTTCAATCTGCCTTCAGTTTGCACGAAGACCAATTGACAAAAAGATTGCAAGACAGTCTTATTTGGACCTTTTATATGAAAGACACAAAAAATCGTCCAAAAACTATAATTATTCAAATATGTGCGTTATTGATCGTCCTGTACGATCTCAATTCATACGAATAAACAGTGTAACTACTGCTGTGTACGAACTAAAAGTGAACTTGTATGATTTCACTTCGTACCCGATCATCATCCCGTATGAACTATGTTCCTCCGGTACGAACGGTTATTTCCATAGTACATTTTTTACAAAAAACTAAATGACTCTTACATTTCCAGAACAAAGAAGATCGTCCTGGCACGAACCATATTTTTTGTCTAGATGAACTTATTTAGAGAGCATCGTCCTGGGACGCATGTAAATATCATGCAAATGACTGTATCCAGAGAGCATCATCCTGGGACGATTGTAATTATCGTCAGGATGAAGGCATCCAGAGAGCATCTTCTTGGGACACACATAAATATCGTGCAAATGAATGCATCCAGAGAGAATCATCCTGGAATGACCTGGGTAAATTGTCTGGATGAACAGTATGGAATATGAGTCCATAGGACATCATCCAGGGACTAATGGGATACTTCATCTGGACGAACAGTTCAAAGTGAGAATCTAGAGGACATTATTCAGGGACGAATGAGTCAATTCATCTGGATGATCAGGACTTAGAAAAAAAAATTCTCACTAACTGTCTGTTCCATTGCCCATCGAGGGGTATAATTGAACTGATCGTCCTGTACGAACGTGGTTCATCCCGTACGATCAGTATAAGAAATTTTGAATTTTAAATATCTCTCTCAATGTGTGTGTGCTAAGTTATTCAAATGCAATATCACTCTCTCAGACTCAAAAATTGAACAAAATATAGACTTTCAAATTACAGAATATTATAATCAGATCTTTACTTGAAGTCTTCAACAATCTGGAGTATGATTTTCCTGAAATGTTAGTACACACAAAAGCCAAAAATACTTCTTTCAAAAATGTGTCAGGAGAAATTAATAATCAATACAATAATATTTTAGAATCATCAAAATAACAAGTTGCATGAATATAAAACATGCAAAAAGCAAAGTAGCAACTCTCTTAACAATCACTTTTTGTGTTTGAATTGAAGTGAATAAATTAGTGTAAAGTGGCGATGGAGCTGGTGGTTAGCATTGTTCGACATTTTTTATAGTGGCAAACGGTGGCACTAATGGCAAGGCGTAATGGTGAAAACGAGCAATATAAAGTAAATTCAGAGCATTTGATATAAATTATTTATTGACTATATTGGATATCACTTTTTTTATGTTTGCTTTGAAGTAGAATGAGTTAGTGTTAAATTGGTGGTGACTGCGATGGCTTATGTTGCCTAACAACATCAACAGTGGAGGTGGCTAGTAATAGCATAAGCGTGGGGGCCACAACAAAGTGTGCAGTGCTGGCATTTGACATTATTAGTGCCAATAGTGGTGAGGCCATTGGTGATAGGCAAACTACAGCACCTGTGACTAGCTGTAGTGGGTAGCAAATCTGTCAATGATGGCAATAATCGATAGCTTGCAATAGCAAATGATGGAGAATTTATTAAGAAAATGGCTATGTCAACTGATTCCAAATACAACAAATATGAACTAAAAAGTGAATTACTGACCAATGCATTAAATTACATTTGGAAGTCACCTTTCCAAACACCATAGTTCTCAAAACACATACATTTGTCAGGCAACCCTTTAATGATTTTAGAATTAAGTGATCTTTTGCCCGTTAGATTCCTTTAGTTGAGATGCATTTTTTTATTATTAGTGTGCAATATCTGTAGATTATTTGATCTAGTAATTAAAGCGACAAAAATTTCAATGGTGCTTCAAGCTTTTATTTGCATTTATTTCAATGGGATATAAAGTCCTTAGTGTCGTTGAACTCGTTCATTAAAGTGTGCATTTCAACTATAAGTTGAATAAAAATTAGAGTTTGGATAGTCATTAATTTAATTTTAAAATTTTTAAAATTATATATTGCATCAAGATTCATGCTTGATTAAGTTAAATGACTTTGTTATTTGGCCCACTATTTTTTGGCATTAAAATCTATATAATCTAAAAGTAATTTATTTTTAAAACATGTGGCATCAAATTAAAATTATAAAATACAACAACCCTTCATCATTAGTGTGGATCTCTTCTTGGAGCCGTGAACAAAATAACTTTTCTTTAATTGAAGTTTCATTTTTCTTGCAATAAAAATGTGATACACAAAAATGTTATACAAGTGAGTATATTATAATATATGTAGCACTAATAAAATCCAATAATTAACCCGAGTAGAATTGCTCACAACCATATGGACAAGGGCTTGAGCCGTAGCAAAGATCCTTTGGGTTATCCTTCTTCAACTCTAAACTTACTTGGGACATCTTCATAATAGCATTACCTGTTAACCTCAGCTCTTCCCTCTTCTTCCTCCATTATCCCCTCTTCTGAGCCTATCCCTTATGACATCCATGACCCCTTCTAATCCCCTACCCTCTTCTGCTCCCTCATACCCAATATTGCCAGTTGTTTTACTGGATAATAATCTCCCCTCTTCCATGCCTTTGTCCTCCGTTCCTAATCTTAACTTGCCAACTGAGGACTCTACTTTGAACAACCTGCCTAATGAGGACTCTACCCTAAAGACCATTAACTCTTCCCTACTTCTCCCACCCCGTAATGATATTATCTCCCCTAACAAATTAGATGCCCTCATAGAACCCAATGTGTAGTAGACTTTTACAGAGCTATCTTCCTTAGCCAATATCAACGAACAAGCCAAACTCAATGAAAAATAGAAATCCACCACCTCAATTACAAGCAATTCTCTAATTTCTAACAAACCAGAAGCAAGCACCATAGAAAGCCCTCCACCTCCAAATCCTTATGATCCTTTCGCTAATAACATGCTGGAATATTAGGGGTTTCAATAACCCCAACAAAGTCTTCACCTATAAGCTATTTGTTAAAAACGAAAAGCTTGATATGCTTTGCCTTTTAGAGAATAGGATTAATGCCAGTTCTCTAAGTGATCCTTGGTTTTGTGCTTTTCACAAAATCTTTAATGATGAAAATAACTTCAATAATTTTGATTGCTCTAAATCGGGGAGGATTTGGATAAAGTGATCCTCTTCGAAGCCGACCTTCAAACCGACCTCCTATTCATCCTAATTGATCAATGGGCTATTCAAATAGACTACTCTGTTTCTTTACAAATCTCAGGGATTTATGCTTTCAACTTCATTGAAGATTGCACGTATCTTTGGAATCATATTAGAGACATTGCTAGCTCTACTTCTTTTTTTGTGGATGGTTTTATTGCATATTTCAAAATGAAAAAGATGGGGGCCCCATTCTTCATTTTAGTAAACTTTGGGAACTTCAAGCTCTCATATTTAATGCTTAGCTAAATGATTTGGCTTCTGGTGGCCTCTTCTACACTTTGTTTAATCAACAAGTAGATAACCCCATTCATATTAAGCTTGACCGTGTAATGATGCCTAGCTATGTGTTTTTCCTAACTCATATTACTTGGTGAAGGAACCTCTCTATTCAAATCACTCTCCAATTGTCCTCAAAGACTTCCTCAATCACTCAAAACATCTTAGGTTCCAATTCAAATAATTTGGGACTAATTTTAAGGAGAATTGGGATATACTCCTTAAAGTATTTTTGGAACCTTACATTGGTAACCCATTGGCTGATTTCTTCACCAAGCTCATGAAGTTTAAAACCTGCATTAGGAAGGAGCATTTGGACACTTCTTTTGCCATTAAGGACTCTTTGAAAGACCTTACTAATCAGCAAAAAATTACTCTCTCTCTCTCTCTACTAGATGCTGACCCTAATAATCCATATCTTAACTACACTCTTAAATATCTTAAATTAAAAATTGTTGAGATTTCCTCCTCTTGGGCCTCATGGATTATTTAATGTGCCAAAGCTAAGTGGCTTAAGAATGGTGATGATGATCTCAAATTTCTATACTCCAAAATATGAATAAGGAAAAATATCAATGGAATCTCTATTATTGTGGCTTTGGATGGGAGTTCTAGCAACTTATCTAATGTAAGTCAAAGAATTTCTCAACATTTTCATAAACTTTATTATCCTCCTACCTACCCTCCACCAGATCTTAGTAGCTTTTTGGTCGGTCCCACTGTTCCCCCTCATCTCATTTCTTTCCTTACTGAACTGGTTTCCACTAATGAGATCAAATCAGCTATTTTTTTTTGCTCTTCTAACACCTTATCGAGGCTGGATGAATTAATTTTCATTTCTTTAAGGCTGGATGGCATATCATTGGACCTCATTTATGCAAAGCTATTCAATCCTTCTTCCTTAAAGGTTATATCTCTAGAAGTGTCAAGGCCACTACCATTACCTTAATTCCTAAAAATAGCCATATGGGATCTATATCAGATTTAAGGTCTATCTCCTTATGCAATACCATTTATAAGATTATATCCAAAGTTTTAGCCTCTAGGCTTAAACACATAATGCCTATCATTACCAATCCCTCCCAAGCGGGCTTTATTCATAAAAGGATATCTACAGACAATATAATCCTTGCATCTGAAGTTCTTAGATTTTTTGAAAAATATAGTAGATCGAACTTTATGTGTGTCAAGCTTGACATTAAGAAAGCATTCAATTTAGTCTCAAGAGAATTCATTCTTGCTAGAATGGTTCGAAAAGGCATTCCTCCTATATTTATTGAGTGAGTCAAGTCTTGCATTATGAATGTTCATTTCTCTATTTGTGTGGATGGGGCGTTGGAAGGATTCTTTCCATCTTCTATCGGGATTAGACAAGGATGCCCTTTGAGCCCCTATCTTTTCTGCTTTGCTATGGATGCTTTTTGAAGCTTTTGAACATTTCAAATTTAAAGATTTTTTCCTTTCTTATCTCTTATATGCTGACAATGTTATGGTTTTTGGGAAAGTAACTTTCAGTAATTGCAATAATTTAATGAATATCCTTAGCAAGTTTGCTTACTCTTCTTGCCTTACTATAAATACAAATAAAAGCTCTCTTATCAAGCACCCAAATGCCCCTCACTCTAATAAAATTTGCTTTGATCTCAATATCCCCAATTGCCTCACAAAGATCTATTATTTGGGGATTCCTATCTCTATCAAGAGGGCTTGCATTTCTAATTTCTCTCCACTTTTGGATGTCATTTTTAACAAGCTTTTCAATTGGAAAGCAAAACTTCTTTCTTTTGCAGGTAGATTACAGTTTTTCAGATATACTATATGAATCACCATTGCCTAATGGATTCGTGGCGCTGTTATATCCAAGAGTTATTTTAAGCAAATTTATAAAATCTCTGCTAGATTTTTATACTATGGCGATTTAATGGGAATTATATTACATCTCTTCTCTTGGAAAAACACTTGCAAACCTAAGGAGGCTGGGGGTTTGGGGCTCCCCTCCATTAATGCCATTAGATTTGCTTTCAACTGCTCTATCGTATCCAGGATGTATAATGTACACTCTCCCCTTTCTAGTTGGTTATCTTTCATTTACTGCTCTTGTTGGAAACCAGGTTCTATGTTGGCCTCCTCATGGTGGAAAAATATATGTGAAACTGCTCGTTATGCAAAAGGGAGTTTTAATTTTAATGTTAATGCTAACTCTCCAATCTCTTTATTGTGGGATCATTGGTGCAATAGAAAATGTTTAAATGATTTACCTCATAATTCTTCTATTACCAATGCATTTTCTCCTGACTCTCCTGTCTCGATTATTCTAGACTCAAATTATTGGAAATTTCATGTGGGTATCCAATCCTTTCCATTATACTTACTACTCCAATTCATTTTGAAGCTGCTGGTTTATTATGGAAGAATGGAAGAGTTGGATGTTTTGGTGATTATTTGCACAACTTCTATTGTAACGAGGAAGAGGTGTCTTGGCAGAAAAATGTATGGCATGGACATACTGCTATTCATTTTTCAATGTATGGTTGGTTGAGCATGGTTGGTGGGCTTAAAACTTCTGACGTGTTGATTAAGAGTAATATGCAAGCGGATCCAATGTGTTGTATGTGTAATGTGATGGATGAAAGCTCTACTCACTTATTCTTTGATTGTGATTGCACCTATTCTATCATTACTGATCTAATTCCCTGCCTTAATTCTTTCCTTTTGCTCCCAAATTCAAATCAAATTTCCAATTTTTTGGGGGATAGAAGCTCTTTTTACCTGCTTGTGCTTTGGTGTTTTGTCTATCATATATGGAGGGAGAGAAATGCCAGAAAATTTGGTAATAAGTATTGTAGTAAAGCCACTGTTCACATTTCTATCATTAAGGCTATTTGTCTTAAAATTTCTAAATAGAAGAATGGGGATAAACATCTACTTAATGGCTCATAATAACTTCTTGGTTTGTGGTTCTTGCTGCCTTGGTGTGTTCCCTCGTTACCCTGTTTTAGATAATCACTATGGATTTCTCTATTGTAGGCTGTATGGAGTTGCCTTTATTTTTTCTTGCCCAGATATGAATATTCTTATCCAATTTTTCACTTGTTGGCTTTGTGGTATTTAGCTTTATGATGCATTTTATCCCATAGATGGTATAGAGGTTTCTGTTGGTATCTTCGATTGAATTTCAATTGCGCAGGTTGTGGCCCTTGTTTCATTGCTACAAATCATTGTTTTTGATGCCATGGATGATGATATTTACCCGTTCGAGTTTTCCCTGTGGATGGTCTTCGGGCAACCAAGGAAGCCACTTATAGCTGATTAGTCGATTGATAGCTCATAGGACCTAACTCCTAGCATTTTTCTGATTTTGCCAATTCACTTTTTTTTCTATCACTTGGTTATTTTGTGAGATAGCTTTTGGGCTTTCTTTTCTTGAGCCTTTGCTCAATTTTTGCTCGAGCACTATTTCCTCCACTTTTCTTTTCTTTTTGTTTTTTACTTGTAATTTTTCTTTACTTATCCTTTCTTAATTTAATGAATGGGCTTTGCCCCTGATTTTCCAAGAAAAAAAAATCCAATAATTATAATTATCATAAATTCATGACACACTTTTGCACAAATAAAATATTATTCTTAAATTTTAACAAAAGAAAAACTATTTAAAAAATTATAAAATGTAAAAAAATTGGCCATTATGAAAAACAAACATTTTTTATATTTTATATATTTTAGAAAATGGCATATAAAAAGTTTGGAAGTGCTACATTAAACCTTTATTATTGCATTTAGAATGTATAAATGTATTTTTTAAGGGACTTGAGAAGTAAGAAAAGTCAAGGTGCATGTAACATAATTTGAAATTAAATATTAATTGATTATCTACAACAATTTAGAAATTCAAAATATAATACAAAATCAAATTATGTATTTGAAATACTTTGTGACCCTTAGTTTCTTGTAATTAAAAAAAGTAGGAGTTTATTTTTTGTTCATCTGTTAGTAATGTAAAATAAATGTTTAAAAAATGATGAAGGTAGACGGTCGATAAAAACATCGACAATAGGTGATGATGGGGCCAATGGTTGTTGATGTTGGTGGGAGGCGGCGACAAGTACTAGGAACTAGTGGTGTTCAATGAAAGGAAGTCGAAGTTACGGCCAGTGGTAGCATGCAACGATAGTGGCGACCATGTTAGGAGGCGATGGACAGTGTTGGGTGGCATCATATGAAGCTTTACAAGATGGGGTGTATTTCAAATTCATTTAAAATTGAGCAAATTTTAAACATATTAAAGTTAAATTAAATAGGTAATTTCAAATACCTCAAAAAATTGCACTTATTTGCTTTTCTTCCAACCTAGATAACACCAGTAATTTCAAATTAACTACATTTAGTTTACTTTATAAATACTCATAATTAATTTTTTGCTAAAGCAAAGCATTTATAAAAGCATATTTTTTCTCATAATAAAAATTTGAACGATTTTTTTTTTTACTTATGGAATATGAAAAGGTTTTTTATAAAACATAAATAATATTTTAAATTTAAATAGAGGTCATTGATATTGTAAACAATCTAAAAGTTTTATAAAAAAATTGTAATTTTTTCTACAATCATTGTTGCTAAATACTCCCCATGAGTGAAGGGATAAAATTTCACACCAAAATTAACTAAGTGAATGAACTCCTCTATTAATAATACAAACATATTATTTATAGAAAAAAACCCAAAAATAAGATTCTGACACTGCGACACTCAATATACTTGCACTGGGGCACCTATAAAATGAACTAACACCCAATGCTGAAGGATTTTCTTTGCTACGACACTTGCTGATGTGGACCTATTGTTTAGTAAATAGACTCATCACATTGCTGATAAATCATGTCCTAAATGGTTACAACTATAGCACTGTGGCGCTGCTAATGGTTAAGCGCTGTGGTGTACATGTGATGCTCCCTTTAGCTTAACAACACTTGAAATTGTCATTATAGTGCTATGTAGATAAAGACCGGGTTTTGGTGTGTTGACTCCTATGATACTATTAAATAGAGATTGGGTATCGCCATGCCTATGTTGAATGCTCTAACGACGTCAATGATGGCTTCGTAGCTGTGCAGTGCCTGACACCGCGGTGTTATACCATACTTAAAATATTTACACATTTCATGTATTTTCTTGAACAAATATAATTTAAATAAAATGGTTTGACTAGAAAGTTAACTTATTTACACTCATCAAATCCTCTCCAGCTTAAACTCTTTCTTGTCCTTAAGCAAATAATTCTTTTTTTGTAATTCTAATTAAGTGACTAACAAAAAAAGATAACATAAAATTACTAATATATAGGATAATACATCATTGTCTATAATTAGAAAAAATTAACAAGGCTATACTTCTAGTTTGAAAAAATACTAATAGTTCAACTAATCAATCATTCTAGTTACTACCCAATTTGAAATTATAAGTTATAAATTTAATCATTAACTTTTAATTGTTGAAGTGAATAATTGAGTTTTAATTATTATATATGGTTGTTATACACCATTTCTTGTATTAATTCTCCCAATTTATACTTTATAGTTTTTGTATAATATTGGATTTTCAATCTTAAGCTTTCACTAATAAATTTATTTATATTTTTATTTTGATTATTTTCTTTTTCTTTTTCTTTTAAGAACTATTTTATAGTTCTTTTTTTGTGGAGTACATAATTAATGATTTTAAATATCAGCTTTTACTTTAGTCCTTCATGTAGCAACTTAGACTTCAAGATTAAGTTTTATATAATGTGATTTTTTATAATACCAAAATATTATTATTTTGATTACTGATTTTCTTAGCATATATTGAATATTTTTTTTTGTTTTTTGTGTGTACAAACATTTTAGAAAAATCATACTCAAGTGTATCGAAGACTTCATATAAAGAAGTATGTAAATTTTCTATTTTTTAAGTCTAAGAGAGTGTGATTGTAATTGGGTAATCATGCACACACACACACTGGGGGAGTGAGTCAAAACTTAAAATTTTAAAACTAATCATACTGTATGATTTTAAATCATACTGGACTGTTTGTCATGGTAATTCCTACAAAATGAAGTTAATCAAATCATGTCGGGAATTTTTTTTGTATTGTTCGTACTGTGCGATGTATGTTCATACAAATGACTTTTAGAGTACAAAATGTATGCATACCAGTTTGTCCCATACGAATACATAATTTTTTGAATTATTCGTCCTGTACTTAGTGGGGTTCATACATATGAATTTTAGAGTACAAAATGGTGTCGTCCATGTTCGTACCAAATGAAGCATGATTTATTTTAGCTATTCATATTATATGAAGTGGGGTTCATATAGATGACTCTCAGTGTATGAAATGAGGTGCGTATAGGATCATACCAGACGAATTAGTTAGATTTTAAACTATTCGTTCAATGCAATATTAGTTCATCTAGACGACTGATAGAGTATGAAATCAAGTTTGTATAGGGTAGTATATGGCTTTTTTAACTGTTCATACAGACGATATATGATTATATTGTACGATTTGAGTACATTCTAGATGAAATTTTTAGTTTTTTTTGGACATTTTTTCTTATTTTTTATATACAAGTGTCCTAAAAACTAACACTAAAAAAGCTATTACTATGAATTTTCTATTCAGAGTAAAAAGGAGAGTACTTTGGGAGAGTGTTTGGGAGTGAAGTGTAAGAGATCTTATAAGTGAAAATTGATAGGGGTTCATAAGGTTTCCTAAAGGTGAGAAGTATGTTTTTCAAAACTCTGCCCTACTTATTTGAAGACTCTTAAGAGAAGATATACGGAGTAGATCTGGTACTCTACCATCACCAAGAGAGTGAAAAAGGATGTTGGCTACTCTGCCATCACTAGGAAGGTGAAAAAGAATATTGGTACTTGTTTGATTGAAAAAGTATAGTTTAAAAATCTTAATTTTCTTTGGGAAAATTTTAATTTCTGGAATTTTAGTTTAAAATTGAACGCATCATTATGAATAGTATATCACTTCAGGAGGTGAACATATAATTCCCTAATTAGTTCAAATTTGAAAACTTTAAATTTCTATCCTGATTATCGTAGTCAAACTCGGGAACGAATCACATTTGACCCCCAAGGGTCAAAATGAGATTTAATTGAATGTTCGACTATGCTGATCTGGATAGAAGATTGTTAATTTCCTAATCAAAGTACTTATATTCTTTCTTTTGCTGTTCAAGAAAGTTCCTCTCAAGCTGTTATTGGAGTACTCTCTACTCCTTTGATGGGAGATTGGAAGGTGGCAATAGTTTATGGGAGTAGATGTTCTTTGTAGAGGAGGGATCTTTGGAGTTTACTTGAGAAGAACATGAATGGGTCGGGTCCTTCTTAAGTGGGGGAGACTTTAATTGTATTCTTAAGAAGGAAGAGAAGAAGGGTAGGAAGAGATTCATCTTCTCTAGGGGGTCTAGGGAGATGAAAAGTTTTATGACTAACTCTGATTTTTATGATGTAGGTTTTATTGGACCAAGTTTCACTTGGTGTAATAATAAAGATGGTTCCTCAAGGATTTGGGAGAGGCTTGATAGATGCTTGGTGAATTCAGCCTCTTTGCAATTGGTTCCTGCTGGTAGAGCAAGACATCTAGCTCGTGTGGCATCGGATCATTGTTCGATTGTTTACAAAATGGAAGTTTTGCCTTCTACAATGGAGAAACATTTCAGATTTGAGGACACCTGGAGATCCTATCCAGCTGCAAGAGGTATTGTTTACAATTCTTGGGTGAAGAAGGATTTTGGAAATGAGGAGGAGATATTTCATAGAAAGATTAGAAGAACTTTGAAGGCTCTATTCTTTTGGAATAGGAATAAATGTAAAGATCTTTGCAAGCTTAGAGATGAGTTGAAGAACGACATTCTTGAGTTACAAGCCAAGGAGATGACGATGTTGGTTTATCGGTTGATGACTTGTGTCTTCTTAGGCACAAGGTTCATGAATTAAATATTACTTTGAAGAGACTTGCAACATGGTGGAATCAAAGAGCTAAAACTAGGTGGATTGAGGAAGGAGATATGAATTCTGCATTTTTTCATAGCTATGCATCTGCTAAGAGGAGTGCTAACTTGATTAAAGCACATTAAGAATGGGGACAATCGGTTAGTTGATGAGGAAGAACAAATTGAGCAGATTTTTCTGCAGTTTTTTGAAGAGAAGTGGAAGCATAAGAATTGCCTTTTATCAGGTTGGCTAGAGATTGAAGATTCACAGAGACTTAGTGAACTGGATAAGAAGATGCTAAATATTGAATTTGTAATGGAAGAGTGCAGGGTGGCTGTATTCCAGCAGGGTAATAACAAGTCTCTAGGAGCTGATGGTGTCACTTCTTCCTTCTTCAAGAGCTATTGGAGCATTGTTGGAGAAACAACTTGGTTGGCTATCAAGAAGTTTTTTAGTTTTGGTATTATGCATAAAACCTAGAAAGACACATTGATTGTGTTAATTCCCAAGGTGAATAATCCGATTGTCCCTTCAAACTTCCATCCTATTAGTCTTTGTCAAACTACATACAAGACTGTTGCCTCTATGCTTGTCAATAGACTTAAGAACCTTATGCATAAATTGATTTCTGAGGAGCAGCTAGCTTTCACTCCAGGGAGATCGATGTCTGAGCATTGCATTCTTGCTCAAGAGATCTTTCATAAGTTTAAAACCTCTAGAAACAAGAAAGGATTAATGGTTGTTAAGCTTGACATGGTGCAGGCTTATGACAACATGGGGTTGAGTAGATTGCAGTAGATTTTAGGATGGTATGGATTTCCTTTGGCCTTTTCTGGTTTGGTCATGGAGTGTCTGTTAAATGTGAGGTTTTCCATTATCCTGAATGGGAAGAAGCTCAGATGGATTGAAGCTTGCAGTGGATTTCGTCAAGGCTATCCATTGTCACCGTACTTGTTAATTATGTGTGCTCAACTCCTTTCTAATGCGTTGGTGCAAAGGTGTCATAGTTTGGGCATTCAGGTAGCTTCTAAGGGACCGAGAATTACTCATTTACTCTATGCAGATGACGTTCTTATATTCTCTCAAGCAAATTTTAAATTGGCTAGACATATGATGGAAATCATTGAGGAATTTTGCAAGTGGATGGGTTTGAAGGTGAATGCTAACAAGTCTCAAATTTTATTTGGTAAAGCCATTGAAAGAGCTAGGAGGAAGAGGATTACGAAAATTCTCGGTTTCAAGGCTATAAATGAATGGAAATATTTGGGTATCAAGATGTCTCTTAAAAGACTAAAAGTGGCTGATTTTCAAGACCTTTTGGCTCAGGTTTTTGGAGAGATTAAATGTTTGGGGAAAGAAAAACTTATCTTTGGGAGGGAGAATTATGCTCTTGAAATCCTCTTTACTAACTTTACCAAATTTTGTCATTATGCATTCGATGGTTCCTAGAAAAGTGCTGCAGGAGATTGAGAAGTTATGCAAAAATTTTTTTGGCACAAATCTAATGGGGAAAGAGGATTACACTATGTTGCTTTGGAAGAATTGTGTAAGCCAAGAAGTGCTGGTGGTCTTGGTTTACAATCTTGTATCATTAAGAGTGGCACATTGAAAGCTAGACTTGCTTTAAATTATATTCAAAATCCCGATTCTCTGCTGCATCGTTCTCTTAATGCCAAATATTCAGATAATATTTTGGATGGTACATATAAGCACAACTTTTTTAATGCTTGGAAGATTATGTTAGAAGGAGGCAAGTATCTTAAGGATATTGTTAAATGGAGAGTGGGTAATGGAAAGGATATTGATATTCTTGGCGACATCTAGATTCTTAACAGAAGCTTCAATTCTTGGCCTACTTTTATTAACTGTGTTGATTTAGAAGGTAAGAAAGTGCAGCAACTATTAACTAATGATGGAAGGTGGGATGATGTGAAATTGAGATTATTTTTCATGAGGATTTGGCTTGGCTAATCAAGCAAGTTAATGTGGATAGAGACGGTGGAAGGGATATGCTGGAACCATGTAAGAAGCTATTGGGTTGTTCTGTTACAGCTTTGGCTTTTTAAGCTGCAATGAGCAAGAGATACAATGCTGAGGATGATGGTTTTCATGATTGGCTAAGGAAGCTTAAACTCAACATTAAGGTTGAGTTGTTTTGGTGGAGGCTAAGTAAGTTTGCAATCCCCTCTAATTCTTTCCTTAAATTCAGAAGATTGGCTACTAGCGATTCTTGTGTTAGAGGCTGCTGCGAGGCTGAAAATTATGAGCATATTGTGGTTCGGTGCAAATTTCTTACTGAGATTATTTCCAAAATTAGAGAGTGGAGATTTGCTGTAAACATTTTTCAAACTCTTGATGAATGCTTAACGGAACTTAGAAGACAGTCTAACAAAAATCCTGGAATGGTTAGATTGTATTGCACCACGATTTTTTGGAATTGGAAGAACCGTAATCTTGTCAAGCATGGGAAATCTGCAATGTCTGCTGCTATGACTACTGTAAATGTTATTTCTTTTGTTACTTCTAATCTTCATCCTTTTCTAGATAGCTGGGGTGCTAACCTCTCTTGGGAGTATTTGAATTCTTGGCACCCTCCACCGCTAGATTGGATCAAGGTTAATGTTGATTCTTCACAGCTTTCTAATTACAAGGCTGGTATTGGTGGCATCTTCAGAGATTTCAAAGGAAGAGTGCTCCTTGCTTTTGGAAGAAATTCTTTGCATTGGGACATTGCTCAATTGGAGATGGAATCTACTCTTGCTCTTCGGGATATCATTCAAGGATGGATGCTTGAGAGTGTTGGTATCATCATTGAAAGTGACAACATCAATGTGATTAACTACATTCAACAATCTATGAAGAAGACTGATTGGCACTTGGAGGAGAGCTTGAATAATAAGCTTTTCTTTCTTAATGATTTTAAAAAGATTGTTTTTCACCATGTTAGTAGGAATTGTAACAAAGTAGCTGATTTTTGTGCTACTTTGACATTAGGTGGCAATTTCTTGTTTGATAGTTCTTCTTTTGGTTGTATACCGTCCACCTTGATGCATTTAATCAAGAAGGATGGCTACCTTTTTATCAATTGTAAGTAGTTTCTTTTGATTCATTTTCAATGCAAATTTGCAAATTTCAAAAAAAAAAAAATCAAAGTACTTATATTAAAGTAATTTATCCTCCTGAGGAAAGATGATATTGCCTATTATCAAATATTTGAATATGATGATAATGATCGCCTTTTTTTTGTTTGATTTCCCAAAGAGAATTAATTAAGATTTTGAAAATTTTGATTTTTGAAAATTTGGTCTAGGTTTCTAAATCTCCTATGAGCGCAAGCCCTCATAGTTAATTACATCGTACGAAACCAGAGTTTTTTATGAATACTCTCGATTAAAATAGTGGTAATAATTTTATTTAGATTTTCAAAGTTCGATATCAAAGGAGGTAAGGGTTGGAATTTTTAAGCGGGAATGGTTTAATGTTGAACACTTATTTTTGGAGTCAAAGGAAGAAGGGTAGGAGGTGTTTTGAGATTCTGAATTACTTTAGAAACACCCCAGCCTATCCTAAGTGTTGGGCTCAAATTTGATTGAAAGAGATTTTAAGTTTGAGAAATCAATTTTATTAAAAAATTGGGATTAGATTTCCAGAGGTTGTTGGTCTTATAGCCCGAGCTTGCCTCAGAATCTAAGTCTAAAGTGGGTACTGAAAATTAGTAACCCGAACTTAACTAATGCAATGCAAATATAGACTTACCCTGGCCTGCATTGGGGAGCCAGCTAAATCACCTAGGTGCTTTAAAATCATGTGTCCGGTCCTTTAATGTTGAGTGGTAAGAATGTTCTTTAAGATAGGTTTTTAAGAATAGGACCGACATCTAGAGTAGATCCTAATTGGCCCTTTAACTTATGTTGGGTGTTTGATGCTTAAGTAAATGCAATTAAAGATTTAGAGATTTTTAAATTTGGCACTAATACAATGTATGCATATCGACTCGATTAAATGGTTTGAATTTGAAATGAACAAGTTTTAAAATTAGGCTTAATAATAGTTTTTATCCTAAAGATGCACAGATTCCCCTTGAACAGATCTGCACGCTCATAGGCCAGATGGTTTTACCAAAACCCGCATGTGGGGAGATGCCTAGCAAATGGAAAGATCTTAATAAATTTTTTTTAATTTTCTAAACCTAGGTCCTTAATTATTGTCCTTAATGATGTCACTAAGTTTAAATGGGTTTAAATCAAGGTTTGTCTAACCCTTGGATAAGCATGAAATAAACACATACAATGACACAATCAAGTCCTTAAAACTAGGAGTGCCTAGGCTAAGTGGTGTGTGCTTTCTAAGCATGCAAAGACTAAGCACAAGACATGTAATTAAGATAAGATTAGTGAACAATCCATGAATGATTATTCACTAATCATCCCCATTAATTATATTCAATCATACTTAACCTATGTTTAAAGTTTCAAGAGATCCCTCAACATTTAAAATTTACATAGACATAACGTTAAAATAGTTTTTAAACTATATATACATATACATAAAGATATAAACTTTAAAATAAAATAATTAAAAATATTATTGAAATAAATTTGAAGGAGTTGAGAGATCCACTAATTTTTTTTAGTTTATTGAAAATAAATTTTAATTTTGAAAATATTTAATATAATATTCGATGAAACATTAATTAAATATTAAAATGGTTAAATAACTAATATAAACCAAAATAAATAAAGTTTTTTGTTTCTGAAATTAATTTTAAATTAAAGGGCTTAATTTCCTAAAATTTTAAGATATTATACTTAATTTTTCGATTTGAATTGAATTTTTTGTGAGTTTTTGAAGTTTAATGTTAATTAAGATTATTTAAAATAATTTGAATATAATTAACATATAAAATAATTCTTAAATTTAAATAAATTTAAATATTAAATGTTTCTAAACTTTGAAAATAATTTAAAATAATTTTAGTTGAATTTTTAAAATTATTTAAGTTTAATTTCAATTAAGTATTAAATAACATTTAAATAATTAATTAATATATAAAAATAAATTAAAATATTCAAAATATAACTTAAAGTAAACTTAATTTCAAATTAAATTAATTTTAAAATAAATATTTAATTATTTAATATATTTTAATATATAAAATTTGAAAATTAGAAAAATATTTAATGAAATATTTAATTGAATATTAATTAACTATTTAAGATCAAGTGTTTTAAAAGTATTTAAAATATATTTAATATTTTAAAATATTTTTAAATTTAAAATAAAAGATTTAATTTTTTGATTATTTTAATATAAAATATTAATTTTTCTGACTTTTATTTAATTTTATATAAATTTTCTTAATACAATCATAATTAAAAAAAAATTAAATCATTTAATGTCTGGTGGCGACAGCTTTGCCACATGGCAGAGCCAGATTGGCCTATCAAATTGCGGACGGTGGCGGGCCAATCATTGGCACAATTTTGGGAGGCCCACGTGGTGGCCCAGGACTCGTGGGATCAAAATGCGCGGCGACCCCATGGGCTTTCCCAATTAAACATGTCAGTAGGCCATATGTTGCGTCAGATCGTCCGCTGTTTAGAATGGATGGTCATGATCTCACTGAATCGAGATCATAACGATCGCACAGGCCGCACGAATATAATTTTTGTGAAATGGAGTGATCGGACCCATTGATCAAAAGATCAACTGACCAAATAGCGCCTAGTTCATGCAGCAGTGAACCGAGCCCTAGAATCAATTTTTGAGCTCATTCTCGAGATCGGTTCGATCAATTTACTTGAAATTTTAAAATCAAATTAATATCATGAATAGAAACTATGGGGATGTGTTTTTAAAACTTGAAATATGCTTTGAAGAATGCTATTTAATATGGTGTACCTAGATCTAGGGTTTCAATTTATACCTCATTTAATGGATGGATTAATCCGTTTATAGGCATGTTGGATTTGTAGGCTGTCCACGCTCCATTTTGTAAAAGACACCACGAGCTGGAAATGCATGGATCGAATGGTAGAGCTCCTTGGACGGGATTGATTTGAGTTCGCCGGAGAAGTGATCACCGGCGTGGTTTTACTGAAGGGTTTAAGCTTGGGAAGCATAGATGGAGTTCTAGAGAGCTAAAAGGATCAAGGAGTTCGGGTGGAGGGGCTTGAGGAAGTGAGAGAAGGGCTAGGTTAGAATGAGGGCTCATTTCCTTCATTTACCCTATTCAAACTTCCCTAGGCTCAAGGAATGGCTAGGATCAGTTGGAGACACCCTAAGATGGCTGCCACGTGCCCTGGGAGTTTGTGGGAGCAGAAGCAAAGCACAAGGAAAGGACATCCAAGGTGGAAAGTGTCCCTTGTCCTCTTATGAGCATGTGGAATTGATCCTAGCTATTTCATCTTGATCTAATGGCTGGGATGGCCTTTAAGAAGGTTCCAGAGACTACTAAAGCTACTAAAATGAGTTGAGCTGGAATGGATTAGCTTAAGGAGTTTATTTGATCACCCTAAACCCACTCAAAACATTATGTTGACCGTTTGACTGGTCAAATAGTAAAATACTGGTGAGGTGGCAGTAAGAGAAGATGGTTGGAGTGATTTGAGATTACTTAAAGATCAAATGTTGGAGTTTGAATGAACACATGAGGGTTTAATGGGATTTGACCAAACATTATATGGTTGACTTGGTCAATGTCACATGTATTTGATTGGCCAAGGTTTAGGTAATGATTAAGCCTTGGTTTGAGATTAATTTGAAGCTTGAAAGGGGTTAGATAGTTAAATGGGTTGAAATAACCTGTTAAAAGCCTTAAGAGATTTTTGAGTCAACCTAAGTTGACTGGGTCAACCAGGTTAACAGAAAAACCGGAATTAGGCTCAACCAATTTGTTTTGATATTTTGAGTCTGTGAGAGGTGGTTTGAGGAATCAGGGAGGTCATTTGGGTCAAATCACCTGTTTGAGCCCTTAATGGATCAATCGGTCAACCTAAGTTGACTTTGTCAACCAAGTTGACCCAGGAGCTGGGCATGGGCTCAACAAGTTTGGTTTGATGTTTGAAAATTGTTGGAAGTGGTTCCAAATAATTTGGGGGTCATTTGGTTTGAAATTGATATTTGAATCCCATAGGGATATTTTGGTCAAAAGGATCAAACTGGTCAACCAAACTTGACCAGGGTCAGGGTTTGAGTCCATTGCACTCCTAAGGGTGATTAGGATGCATTGGAAGAGATTTTGGGGTTTGATTTGAGGAGGTCAAGTTAAAGTTTGGAGAAAACTTCAAAATGGCCTTGAAGGGGCATTTTGGTCTTTTTTACCCCTGGTCAACTGGGGTCAACCAAAATGCAGTTTGATGCTCAACATGTCAGGATTAAGGATATGAAAGTGATCAAATGGTTTGGAGAATTCTCTAAGGTCAGGATCCACTAGGTGGCAAGTCCAGAGGCATAGGTCATAAATATTTAAAGGTTTTACAGCCTTTGGATTTCAATTGCGTTTCTGGGGTTAGAAAACTTAGAATGGGCTCAAATTTGGAGAGTTGCCTCCAGAGACAAGTCATATCAATATACAATTGATAGACTCTAAATCAAAGGTCATTTGAATTGAGTTTAAAGTGTTTAAAAATTTCCTGGAAAAGGCCTTCGGGATAGCCTTTTAGACATGGAATTTGGGTTTGAATTTTTGTATTTGAGCTAGAATTTAGGTTTGAATGCTTGGACTTGAATTATCCAAGTCAATTACAATCATTGGGATGATCATAAATGATTGGATAGGATTAAAGCTAGATTGGAGGCCAAATCAAAGTTTGAACTAGCTTAAAGTCTAGATTAATTTGGAGATTGAATTGCCTAGGAGTCTAGACAAGTTTGAAGCTTGAGTGGGTTTAAAGTCTGGGTCAGTTTGAGGTTTGAATTGATTTGAAATCTGGATGGGTTTGAAATTTGAAATTTGAATTGAGAATCTAGATTGGCTTGAGGTCATAATTGATTTTAAGCTTGAATAGGTTTGAAAGCTAGGTGGATTTAAAATTTGGGTTGATCAGAAGTTTGAATTGATTTGAATCTAGATTGATCTTAAAATCTTGAGGGACTTTAGGGTCTAGAATCTAGAAGTGTTTTAGGGCTTGAATAGACCCTGAAGTCAAGAATCTAGAAGGATCCTAGTGTTTGGATTAATTTGAATTTGGGTTAATCTAAGATCAGATTGATCCTAGGGTCTAGATTGATCTAAGGTCTAGGTAGATCCTAGGCCCTAGGGTCTAGAAGAATCTTAGGGTCTAGATAGATCCTAAGGTCTAGATTCTAGGAAGATCCTAAGTTCTATGTAGATCCTAAAGTCTAGAATCTAGAAGAATCCTAGTGTCTATGAAAATCTTAGGATCTAGAATGATCTAGAGGCTAGATTAGTCTAGGATCAGCATTGATCCTAGGGTCTGGATTAATCTGAGATCTGGATCGATTTGAGTTTTGAATAAGTTGTTTTAAAAAACTAAGTTGATATGGAATTTGGATAGATTTGGGGTTAGGATTAATCTGGAGTCTGGGAAGGGTCTTAGTGACCTCATACAAAAATGAGGTCAATAAATAGATCCCCAATATGTGTACTAGAATGAAGTTCTAGTGCACATATTGGTGTTGACCTAATTCAAATGTCAAGTCTAGAGTTTTGATCCTAAGGGAAGGAGAAAGCCTATCCCTGGGGAATCAGAGTTTGATTTGATCCTAAGGTAGTGCCACGGAGGGCATACTCTACCACTAGCGAGTCTAATCCTAAGGGTAGGAAAAGTCTATCCCTAAAGAAAAAGAAAGTCTGGGTGATCATATAGAAATGAGGAATTCCTAACTATAGAGGATCGGGTTTGAGTTTGATTCTAAGGGAAAGGGAAGCCTAACCTTAGAGGATTGAATTTGGATTTGATTCTAAAGGAAGGGAAGACCTAACCTTAGAAGATTGAATTTTGAAATTTGATTCTAAGGAATGGGAAAACCTAACCTTAGTGGTTTTAATTTGAGATGAATACTTGGGTCGTGCTATAGAGGGGGTGCTCTACCACTAGTGGATCTGGTCCTAAGGGAAGAAGATATCTAACCCAAGGAAAGGAAAGGTTAATTTTAAGACTTGAGTTTGAAATGGAATTCAAGATGGTGCCATAGGAGGCATACTCCATCACTGGGGAGTCTAATCCTAAGGGGAAGAGATAACCCTAAGGAGAAGAAAACTTGGGTGATCTTATAGAAAGAAGGAACTTCTAACTATAAAGGATCGAGTCTGGGTTTTGATTTGAAAGGAAAGGAAAGCCTATCCTTAGGAGATTGAGTTTTGAATTTAATTCTAAGAGAAAGGACTACCTAACCTTAGAATATTAAGTTTGAGTGAATACTAGGGTAGTACCACAAAGGGTGGACTCTACCACTAGCTGGTCTAATCTTAAGGGAAGGAAGAGTCTATCCCTAGAGGAAAAGAAAGCCAGGTGATTGTATAGAAAGAAAGGATTCCTAACTATAGAGGATCAAGTTTGAGGTTTGATAATAGGGTAGTGCCATGATGGGCGTACTCTACCACTAGTAGATCTAATCCTAAGGAAAAGGAAGGAGTACCTATCCTTAGGGAAAAAGAAGGGAATTCAAGGATTTAAAGTTGAAGTTTGATTTGGAGAGTCTAATCCTAGGGGAAAGAAAGCATCTAACCCTAAGGAGAAGATACTGAATGATCTTATGGGAGAGAAATATCGCTTCCCATAGAAGATCAGTCATGCATTTTTGAATTTTAAATCTAGGATGGTGCCATAAAGGGTGTTATCCATCACTAGAAGATCTAATCCTAAGGAGAGAAAGTGCGATGACTCACATCTGTCCTTAAGGAAAAGAAAGCTGGAGGACACTGTGGGAAGGAAGCATAGCTTCTCACAGGAGGTCAAACCTGGATTTTAAAACTAGAATGGTGCCATAAAGGGTGTGCTCCATCACTAGTGGATTTAATCCTAATGAGAGGAAGCACGATGACTCACATTTATCCTTAAGGAAAAGAAAGCTGAAGATCCCTGTGGGAAGGAAGCATTGCTTCCCATAGGGGACTAAATCTAGATTTTGAAACTAGGATGGTGCCACAAAGGGTGTGCTCCATCACTAGTAGATCTAATCCTAAGGAGAGAAAGCATGATGACTCACATCTATCCTTAAGGAAGAGAAAACTGGATGATCTTGTGAGAAGAAAGCATTGCTTCTCATAGAAGATCAGGCTTAGGGCTCAAATTTAGGATAGTGCCATAAAGGGCGTACTCCATCACTAGAAGTTCTAATACTATGGAAAGAAAGTGCGATGACTCATATTTGCACTTAAGGAAAAGAAGACTGGATGATCTTATGGGAAGGAAGCATTGCTTCCCACGAAAGAACGGGTCTGGGTTTTGAGTTTAGGATGGTGCCATAAGGGGCATACTCCATCACTAAAGGATGATCTTGTGGAGAGGAAACTTGCTCTACTTAGAAAATCGAGTCTGGATGATCATATGTGGAGGAAACTTGCTCCACATAGAGGATCGAGTCTGGAATGATCATATATGGAGGAAACTTGCTCCATATAGAGGATCAGGTCTAGAATGATTATATGTGGAGGAAACTTGCTCCATACTGAGGATCAGGTCTAGATGATTGCATGTAGAGGAAACTTGCTCTACATAGAGGATCGGGTCTGGATGATCATATGTAGAGGAAACTTGCTCTACACAAAGGATCGGGTCTGGATGATTGTATATGGAGGAAACCTACTCCACACAGAGGATGTGAGAGCTCGTTTCTTTGATTTCCTTCTGGGATCGTCCGGGCCGATTTGGGATAGTCCTGAGACGATCAGTGCATGGCAAAGGTCAGTGAGCAAGGGTTTTTATCGTCCGAGAAAAATTAATTATCGTCCTGAGATATCGTCCTGGACGATTGGATTTTGTTCATATCGTCCTGGATGATGTGGCGATCGGCGGGGCTGATCAAGTTTGTATTAAAAGAAAATCAGCTCGTTTTGAAGAGAGAGAAAATCATTTTTTTATATCAAAATATCTGAGGAGAGAGAAGGAGAAGGAAAGCAAAGGAAAAGCCGGATTTCGAAGGCCGCGGAGCGCTTTTTGTCCGAAGCTGCTGTTGGGAGAAGTGTTTATCTCGCAGTAAGGACTCCGAATCCTATTTCTGTTTTTGAAGATGTTGAGTTTTGATAATTTTGTGCTTAGATTTGTGTTTTCATTACCGAAGAACGCGCACCATTTTTGTAATGACGAAAGTTTCACCGCACAACTTTTGGTATGTTATTGATATGGTATTTCTGCATGTTTTGATTATTTTCCGGAGAATTTCGACCGGTTAGTTTTGATTCGGCGGTGTTTTATGTTGACTGTAAATTTATATGATGTCGGAATTTGTTTTAGCAGTAGAATAAAAGTCTTATATGGTTGTTGTGCACGTTCTGTATTAATTTGGTAATTTCTGATTTTAGGAATTTTTGTGTAAATTACGTATACTGCCGTTATGCCGCTGATTTTTCGTACGATTTCCGATTTTCTGAAATTGATGATTTGAATGCATATGAATGTGACTATCTGATTATTGTTACTGAAAGACAAGTGAAGACTGGTTGAACCGTTGGTTGGAGATCGACTTGACCTGTATAGGATGGTGGGCCGACGGGCTTTCCTTTAAAAAAGGGTTTGGTGTTATCCTCTATTAATCATTGATATAACGATTGGGAGTCATAAGGAGATTACTATGCCGACGGGCAGCCGACGGGCACAGAGTGACGACTCTTATTGAGCCAACGGATAGATATCTACAACAGCACTATGGATTTCTACAACAGCATTATGCATTATCGACTTGAAAAATGCCTTAATAGCCAGCGATGTACTTGTTCAGTAAGACTATTGTATGGAATTGTATGTGTGCGGTTTTGGCCTGTTGATCTCGTTTTGGATTTATAGAGTTATGGATATCGAGATTTCATCGACGGATTTATTGTAGTGAATTGATTTATTGCTGTCGATTACGGATTTGCTGACGGAGTGCTGGGTTTACTGTTATTATACGATTTCATTGATATTCGCATTATGTCACTGAGCATTGATACTGATACTGATATGGATATTGTATTGATTCATTTGATGTTGTGGACATGGACACTACTGATTCATTGATATTGATCCGCTTCATTGATACACCGTATTGAACTGCTGCATATGATTCATTGATTGATATGGAATAGGTTTTACTGTATTGATTTGATTTCAACGGTTCTTGCGAAGTATTGATTTGATTATTTTACATGATTTCGTACCGATCGATTTCATTGACCAGAGAGTATTGCTTTGATTGATTCGATTTGATACGATTGATTTGACTGAGTGATTTAATTGAGTTTCTTCTACATAGATTTTTCTACTGTTTATTGATTCTCCTATCATTGACTATGGATTTTATCGATTGTGCATTGACTATTGATTTTCGTATCTGCATAGATTCATTGATCATGTGCAATTGACTGTTATGGATTAGATTGACTGACATGCATATTGTTTCCAGTACCGTGCTTTGATTTCAGTTATAGGTATTAGGTGACCTGCTGGGCTTTTTGAAGCTCATTATATGTGGTTAATATTTTCAGGTCAGGGCAAGGGAGTAAGAGATTGAGGTTGATCAAGAATCTCCAGGTTTTTGTTCTTTTGGTTGTGGTGATTCTTTTGTACTCAGGACAGGATAGATTTCAGTTCATGTGTTTGTGTTCATAGTGTAGCTCCTGAGTATTGTATATGATCTTTTGAGGTATGAATGGAACTGTACATTGATGTGTTAAATATCGATTATTTAGTAGACTGTTATTGAAGACTATAGATAGCTTTGGTAAATGGTTTTAATGAATTGACTGAAATTCTTTCCTAGTTAGATCTTGGGGCGTCACAAACTTTTTGGTATCAGAGCAGTGTTATTGGAAGAATTGATTGTTACCAGAGTTATAGGATTTGATTGAGGGTGGGGTAGAATGGGTAGCTTTAAGTGCATCATTTTGCATACATAATTGCATGTGTGTATCATGTATTCTGAATTGTGCAGGTGAAAAGATAAATGGATAATCCGGAATCAAGTGTACCAAATGAGCAACACAGTGCAGCTCCAGTACCTTCAGAAAGTATGATGCAGTTGGCTACTATTATAGCACATGTGATGGGGGATGCACAGAATAAGGTGAGTGGAAGTAAAGAAGAAGAAGCAGATAAGCATTTGCAGATGTTTCATAAGTTGAAGCCTCCGTTGTTCAAAGGAGCTGTAGGACCCCAGGCTGCCGAAGATTGGATAATGAGAGTAGAAAAGATCTTTGACAGCATGCAGTGTCCGGGAAATCGAAAGGTACCTTTGGTTGTGTTTCTGTTTGAAGGAGAAGCAGAGAGATGGTGGATTGGACAACAGAGAGAGAAATTTCAGGGGAAGACAAATGCTGAGATCACATGGGATGAGTTCACTATAGTATTTCGGATGTTGTTTGTACCTCCATCAGCTCAACGACAAATACAAGAAGCTTTTACGAGATTGGAACAAGGACGTAAGACAGTGATGTAGTACGAGGCCGAGTTTACTGCACTTGCTAGGTATGCGTCTCATTTGATCCCTATGGCAGAAGAAAAATGTTATAGATTTCTGCAAGGATTGAATAAAGAGCTGAGACATCCGCTAGTACCATTCCGGATTCATGAGTTTTCTGAGTTGGTAGAGCGGGTCAGATTGATAGAGATTGATTTGACAACGCCAGCACCGAGATATGAAGACACCAGGAGGAGGAGAGATGAAGCAAGTAGAAGAGATGAACCGAGTAGAGAAAGGGATAGAGATAAGAGAAGCAAGTATGGTGAGTCGAAGGGATCTGCATCAGTAGTATCTTCTGGTAGTTCCAGCGAGTGCATTCATTGTGGTCGACGACATGCAGGTCGGTGTTACTTATTGACAGGACAATGTTTTCACTGTGGACAGCAGGGACATAGAGCAGCAAATTGCCCTCAGAAAGGATTGGGCGGAAGAACTGATTCTGGTACAGAACAGAGGACTATTGGCTCAAGAGCCTATAGTGAAAGATCAATGAACCGAATGAATGATATAGCTGATAGAACTATCAGAGATAGTCATAGGGAGACCGTTGCGCCACGACCTTCTGCACTTCCTCCAGTGGTGCCACGTGTCTATAATTTACAACATTATGAAGATCAACGCCAACCGGAAAGTTCTACTGGTAAGACGATTTGACTAATTGATTGATTGACATATGACCATGCATAGTGACATATGATTGAATGAATTGTGTGATCTGTATGATTTTTGACGAGTTTTGATTTGGATTTGGATGGATTTATTTTGTCTTGATTTGCTTCAGACCCTTAGGGAAATGTCGGGACGACATTTTTCTAAGGTGGGGAGATTGTGAGAGCTCGTTTCTTAGATTTCCTTCTGGGATCGTCCGGGCCGATTTGGGATCGTCCTGGGATGATCAGTGTATGGCAAAAGTTAGTGAGCAAGGGTTTTTATTGTCTGAGAAAAATTAATTATCGTCCTGAGATATCGTCCTTGACGATTGGATTTTGTTCATATCATCTTGGACGATGTGGCGATCGGCCGGGCCGATCATGTTTGTATTAAAAGAAAATCAGCTCATTTTGAAGAGAGAGAAAATCATTTTTTATATCAAAATATCTGAGGAGAGAGAAGGAGAAGGAAAGCAAAGGAAAAGCCGAATTTCGGAGGCCGCGGAGCACTTTTTCGTCCGACGCTGCTGTTGGGAGAAGTGTTTATCTCGCAGTAAGGACTCCGAATCCTATTTCTGTTTTCGAAGATGTTGAGTTTTGATAATTTTGTGCTCAGATTTGTGTTTTTGTTACCGAAGAACGTGCACCGTTTTGTATTGACGAAAGTTTCACCGCACAACTTTTGGTATGTTATTGATATGGTATTTCTGCACGTTTTGATTATTTTTCGGAGAATTTCGACCGGTTAGTTTTGATTCGGCGGTATTTTATGTTGACTGTAAATTTATATGATGTCGGAATTTGTTTGAGCAGTAGAATAAAAGTCTTATATGGTTGTTGTGCACGTTCTGTATTAATTTGGTAATTTCTGATTTTAGGAATTTTTGTGTAAATTACGTATACTGCCGTTATGCCGCTGATTTTTCGTACGATTTCCGATTTTCTGAAATTGATGATTTGAATGCATACGAATGTGACTATCTGATTATTATTACTGAAAGACAAGTGAAGATTGGTTGAACCGTTGGTTGGAGATCGACTTGACCTATACAGGATGGTGGGCTGACGGGCTTTCCTTTAAAAAAGGGTTTGGTGTTATCCTCTATTGATCATTGATATAATGATTGGGAGTCATAAGGAGATTACTATGCCAACGGGCAGCCGACGGGCACAGAGTGACAACTCTTATTGAGCCAACGGATAGATATCTACAACAGCACTATGGATTTCTACAACATTATTATGGATTATCGACTTGAAAAATGCCTTAATAGCCAGCGATGTACTTGTTCAGTAAGACTATTGTATGGAATTGCATGTGTGCGGTTTTGGCCTGTTGATCTCGTTTTGGATTTATAGAGTTATGGATATCGAGATTTCATCGACGGATTTATTGTAGTGAATTGATTTATTGCTATGGATTATAGATTTGCTGACGGAGTGCCGGGTTTACTGTTATTGTATAATTTCATTGATATTCGCATTATGTCACTGAGCATTAATACTGATAATGATACTGATATGGATATTGTATTGATTCATTGATGCTGTGGACATGGACACTACTGATTCATTGATATTGATCCGCTTCATTGATACACCGTATTGAACTGCTGCATGTGATTCATTGATTGATATGGAATAGGTTTTACTGTATTGATTTGATTTGAACGGTTCTTGCGAAGTATTGATTTGATTATTTTACATGATTTCGTACCGATCGATTTCATTGACCAGAGAGTATTGCTTTGATTGACTCGATTTGATACGATTGATTTGACTGAGTGATTTAATTGAGATTCTTTTGCATAGATTTTTCTACTGTTTATTGATTCTCCTATCGTTGGCTATGGATTTTATCGATTGTGCATTGACTTTTGATTTTTGTATCTACATAGATTCATTGATCATGTGCAATTGACTGTTATGGATTCGATTGACTGACATGCATATTGTTTCCAGTACCGTGCTTTGATTTCAATTGTCGGTATTAGGTGACCTGCTGGGCTTTTTGAAGCTCATTATATGTGGTTAATATTTTCAGGTCAGGGCAAGGGAGCAGGAGATTGAGGTTGATCAGGAATCTCTAGGTTTTTGTTTTTTTTGGTTGTGGTGATTCTTTTGTACTCTGGACAGGATAGATTTTAGTTCATGTGTTTGTGTTCATAGTGTAGCTCTTGAGTATTGTATATGATCTTTTGAGGTATGAATGGAACTGTACGTTGATGTGTTAAATATCGATTGTTTAGTAGACTGTTATTGAAGACTATAGATAGCTCTGGTAAATGGTTTTAATGAATTGACTGAAATTCTTTCCAAGTTAGATCTTGGGGCGTCACAGAGGATCAAGTCTAGAATGACCGTATGTGGAGGAAACTTGCTCCACACAGAGGATCGGGTTAGAATGATCGTATGTAGAGGAAACTTGCTCTACACAGAGGATCAGGTTTGAATGATCATTTGAAGAGGAAACTTGCTCTACACAGAGATCAGGTTTGAACTTTGAAATTTGAGATTTGAGTAGTCTTTGAATTTTAGTTGATTCAGTTTTGAGTTTAAGGATGTTTAAATTTGAAATTTGATTTAACAAATTTGAATTTGAAGTGTTCTAAATTTGAAACTTGATTTGATTTTGATTTGAAGGATTTTGAATTTGAGTTTTGATTTGATTTTGAATTTGAATTTTGAATTTTATTTTTAAGTGTGGATTTTGAAAGTTTCTGATATTTGATTTTGAATTAAGAAAGTTTTTTAATCCAGGAAATTTGAAGAATTTTTATTGATGTCAAATTTGATATTCATCTGGCATGGTACTTCCTGAAGGGCCGCCCCGACATTTGAAAATGTCAGGTGGCATCCTTAGGGTCGATCAGTTAATGTTTGAGATTCCCACAAAGATCATCTCTATAACAAGAGGAAAGTCTTGTATTGGTTCAAACTTCTCCACCGATTTCTCGGTAGGATAAGATATGTATCCAAAGAACCTAGACCAAGTCTCCTACTTGGAAGGTTCTAAATCATGTTATCTTATCATGAGCTTAAATCACTCAGGCTTTGTACGATTCTGAGTTTTATTGAGCTTTAAAAATAAAGCTCTGCAAGGCCTCGAGCTCTTCAAATTGGAGTCAGGCACTCTACTCAGTCGTGGATTGATTTTGAATGATAATTTCTAGCATTACAAAATACTCCTCTATGGGGGTTTGATCTTGGACCCAGTATAGAGTATAATTTTGTTAAGAAGGCCTTGAAGGAAAAGATGCCTACGTGCAAGGACTCACACACATTCCTTAAGGACTGTATTTGAATTTTATGAGGAGTAGAAGATTCGTTCATTTTATTAGAAATTTTCTCTAACCATTTGGACCTTGTGAGAACGACAAACGAGAACAAATTTATTAATTAGAGTGAGAAGTAGAGTCGTCTCCAACTAAACTGGAAGGATTTAAGTCTTATTGACCCAGATCAAATTTGATAGAAACTAAACTTGGGCCTCCCTTGAATATTTTGAATTAAAATGAATTTCGAATGGATTTAAGTTGGAGGTAGAAATTTGATCTTCTCAATTTTCTAGCACGATGCTTTTCTATCTGATAGACAATTCATGCATGTTGAAGAATCTGGATTCAAGATTTTCAAAGTCAAGTGTTTAAAGGTGATTGGGTTTTTTTGAGATTTAAGGATTTAAATGAAGAAAGTCATCTTACTCTTCTTCTCTTTTTCTGGTGATGCAGTTTGCGTATCTTTTGACTTTTGATGCACTTCGTGCACTTTCTTGATTTTTGGAGCATTCACGCATCTTTTAATTTCAATTACTTTTTGAGAAGAGGCTTCACTTTCTTCAAATACCTTAAAATTATTAATCTTTTTATTTTGAATGCTAGGATTATATCTCAAGTATTAGAAAGGAAAATTCATTCTCTTATACAAGGAAGAATAATCCTCAAAGCACACCTAATCTTTTTTTAAAAGAGTATTGGCTTGACTTTTGAAAATTATTGAATGGATTTTAGACATGAGAGAATCGCCTATTAAGATAGAAGATTAATAAAATTTTCATTTCTGAAGTCAACTTAAGTTTGAGGTAGATTTTAATTCAAAGGTTAAATCAACCCACGAAAGCGGTGGGAGGGAGGGTCATTCAAATACTTGATGGAGTCAACTACAACTCTGTCCTGCTTAAGACGTAAGATAGATGTCAATTTTCATTACAAAGAGGAATCAACTATTTTGAAAATTTGGACCTAGTACACTTGAGAAATGATATGTTTTCCTTAAAAGTAGATTGTAAGTCTATGTGGCAAGATCCTTTCAGTATGGAATTAGATTCCTACGATCTCCTTGGAATGAGAGACTATTATAGGATCTGCACTATTTATAGATCATGCAGCATCGGTGCAATCAAAAGATTTATCGTGATAGGACCCCGTTGAAAGTTTAAATTTCGACGGCATCACTATTTGACACAATCTTAGATTATTTCCCCTGTCAATTTACTACTAGACTAGTAGTTAAGAGAGTGGCACCCCAAGTGGTTTCTACTCCTCCGCCTCTGTAGGTGATGTAGTGGAACACGTGTAGTAATGCGCCCTAACATCTTCTAGTAGAGTGGATGATCATAACCCTTTGTTGGGGGCCTATGGCCTGTTGCTGGTGATCGCTCAATTCATACTTGCTTGAGTCTTTTTATGTAGTAGTTAAGAAGAGGTATTCAAGATTGCACTCTCATCTCTATAAACTCCCTCCTTTGTGCAAGAAGATGGTATGTAGAAGGAGCAACGGGTTCTTGATTGGCCTTAAATTTTGCCTTGATTTAAGACTTCCAACTCAGCAGTCTTTCTACCCTTAAAACCTTCTTTCTGACCATTCGAAGGTAGTTCTTCCTCTTGTTTTTGTTGACGATAGGGGTGCTAGAATTAGACCCGATCTCAAACTGAGATGGTAGCTCTTCTGTCATTATTGACTTTTGATTCTTATCCTCCTGAGTAGAGGATATAGTGGATAAAGGGGCGACAACAACCTCCAGTTCAGAGATGGGGGAGTCAACTCCTGAACCTAAAGTAATATCAATAAAGGGGGAATCCACTTGTATCGTAGCAGACAGATCAATCAATTCTTCTTCATTGATTGATAACTTGAAGTTTTGAAATTGTATTCCAAACTGGATCGAATTTCCAAAGGTGATTTCTTCTACTGTCAGGTTTCTATCTAAGGAGAGAGCGAGTTTCCCAGCCATTTGAATGTGCTTGATTTCCTGGAATTGAGAGAAGGTGATTTGATTTAGTGGATTTGAAGTTGAATTTAAATTTTAAGTTTGATTGATTTTATTCAAAATTTTATAACTCAATCGTGTTTAGTTTACACAGAACATGGTGGTTCATAAAATTGATGAGTGAAGCTTAAGGGTTAAACTTGACTCTTTTGCTACACCAATTGACTTGGGGCAAAATATCAAAGTTCGAATTTGAATTTGAAAGTTGAAATCATGTTTGAACTTAAGGTTGAATTCTAAGTTTGAATTTGAGGTTTAAGTCGAATGGATCTTTTTCAAATTTTGTGACTCAACATATTGAGTTTCATTAAATCATGTAGGTTCACAAAATTGATATAAAGAATCCAAAAATCAGGCTTGACTCTTTCATTTCACCAATTAACTTGGGGTGAAATGTCAAAGCCCAGATTTTGACTTTAAAATCAAAAATTAAGTTGAATTTAAGGTTGGAATCAAATTTGAATTCAATTTTGAGATTGAATTTGGACTTAAGTTTTATTTGACTTTGAGGTTGGAATTGAACAGATCTTCTTCAAACTTTAATACTCAACAAATTGATTTTTATTTGAATATGTAGGTTTACAAAAGTAACCTGAAGATCCTGAAAAACTAGGCTCGACTATTTCATCCCACCAAGTGATTTGGGAGTGAAATGTTAAAGCCCATAATTGATTAAAAATTTTGAATTTCGTTGCATGTGTTCAACTACAACAACATGTTATAGAAGACACATGACAGCAACAGTTGGAATCGGTTTGAAAGATTTTCCTTCACTTTTGAAACTCAAAATGTTGATTTTTATTTTCGACATGATGGTTAACATAATTTAGTGAAAATATGGAGACCTTGACTCGACTCTTTCACTGTAGAGACTAGCTCAAAGTGAAATATCAAAGTCTAGGTTTGATTAAGGGTTTGAATTTGTATTGCCTATGTTAAACTACAAAAGGGTATTATATAAAACATATGACAATGATGATTGAAGTTAGATGATTATAGAAGAGATTTGAAAGTTTGAAAATCCAGCGGCATCTCCCTTATTTTTGAAACTCAATATATTGAACTTATGTTCAACATAATGGTTAACAAAAATTTGGAGGCGGGGATTCTAAGAAGTAGGCTCGACTCTTTCATCCCGACGAACTGTTTGGGAATGAAACGCCAAAACTTGACTTTGCCAAAAGGATTGATCTTTTGAATTGGACTTGAAGAAGACACATATATTCTTTCACACACATGGGACTACAAGAGTTACAATTCCATATGCGATGATAAAATATATGAAGGATTTAAAAAGGATTGAATTATGATAGAAGATTGAAATCTTGATTTTGAAATTGATAAATTTTTTTATAAATTATGAAACTTAGCATGCAAGAGATTTATTCACATGCAAGTTTGCAACATATACATGAGGATTTGGCTTGACTCTTTCGCTCTACCAATCAAGTTAGAGGCAAAATGTCAAAGCCCGACTTAGAGAGAGGTTTCCTACACTCACCTCTCTTTTGACATGTCTCGATTGAGTTGGCCACACTCACCCAAGGAATAAATAGGAGAGGGACCAACGGAAGGAAAGGTAATTAAAACTACCGATGCAATAAAATTTATACCGCTATTGATGATGGAGAGTGAGACTTATCCCCAGCGGAGTCGCCATTTTTTGTTTGATTGAAAAAGTATAGTTTGAAAATTTTAATTTTTTTTGTGAAAATTTTAATTTCTGGAATTTTAGTTTTAAAATTGAACGCATCATTATGAATAGTATATCGCCTTAGAAGGCGAATATACCATTCCCTAATTAGTTTAAATTTCAAAACTTTAAATTTCTATCCTGATTATCATAGTCAAACTCAGGAACGGATTACATTTGACCCCGAAGGGTCAAAATGGGACTTAATCGAATGTTCGACTATGCTGATCTGGATAGAAGATCATTAATTTCATAATCAAAGTAATTATAATAAAGTAATTTATCCTCCCGAGGAAAGATGATATTACCTATTATTAATTATTTGAATATGACGATAACGATCACCATTTTTTGTTTCATTTCCCAAAGAGAATTAATTGAGATTTTGAAAAAATTGATTTTTGAAAATCTAGTCTTAGTTTCTAAATCTCCTACGAGTGCAAGCCCTCGTGGTTAATTACATCGTAGGAAACCAGAGTTTCCTACGAATACTCTCGATTAAAATAGCAGTAATACTTTTATTTAGATTTTTAAAGTTCGATATCAAAGGAGGTAAGAGTTGGAATTTTCAAGCGGGAATGGTTCAATGTTGAACACTTATTTCTGGAGTCAAAGGAAAAGGGTAGTAAGTGTTTTGAGATCCTAAATTACTTCAAAAACATCCCAGCCTATCCTAAGTGTTGGGCTCAAATTTAATTAAAAGAGATTTTAATTTTGAGTGATCAATTTTATTAGAAAATTGAGATTAGATTCCTAGAGGTTGAGGTCTTATAGCCCAAGCTTACCTCAGAACCTAAGTCTAAAGTGGGTATTGTAAATTAGTAACCTGAACCTAACTAATGCAGTGCAAATCTGGACTTACCTCGACCTGGAATGGGGAGCCAGCTAAACCACCTAGGCGCTTTAAAATCATGTGTCTGTGCTTTTAATGTTGAATGGTAAGGATGTTATTTAAGATAGGTTTTTCAGAATAGGGTCGGCATCTAGAGTAGATCCTAATTGGCCCTTTAACTTATATTGGGTGTTTGATGCTTAAGTAAATGCAATTATAGATTTAGAGATTTTTAAATTTATCACTAATTCAATGCATGTATATCGACTCAATTAAATGGTTTGAATTTGAAATGAAGAAGTTTTAAAATCAGGCTTAAAAATAGTTTTTATCCTAAAGATGCACAGGTTTCCCTTGGAAAGATCTACACCCTCATAGGCCGTGTGGTCTGCCAAAACTCGCAGACGGGGAGGTGCCTAGCAAATGGAAAAAAAATGCAGCAAATATGAATGTGAACTCCCGACGATCCTGTGCTTACTTCTTAAAATGTTAAAGTTTATATGTTGACTTAAATTTTTTTATTTGATTTAAGTAGAAAAATTTTAATAAGTCCTTAAGAGCCTACAATCGGTTTCTAGGCTAAATCAAAATACAACATGCAAGATCGCCAAAAAAAACTAAGAAAAGCAGGCAGATCCTAATCACAATCAATACATCAATCAATAAATAAGTCAATCAAATCAAATTAATATTAAATTTAAAGTCCATGTGGCAAGTGCCACTTAATATTACATTCCAGGGTCTGCAGAAAAGTAAAGTGGCCGGGCACCACTGATAAAAACCTGAATTTCTAATCCTAAGACTCGAGTGACTTTGAGAATGGGTCTTCTCGCTATCCACTTCTGTGTCCTTCTGCAACTTCTTGATTTGTCTGTTTCGGATATCCTAATGAAAAGAAACTCCCCCTTGGGTGGGGTGTTATCTTTTCTCTTTGGATATTTTCAAAGTCATCCAAATTTGGAGCTCCAAATGGAGAGGGACTCTCCCCTAAGGGATGTCCCTTCCTCTTTGGGTTCCAAATTGGATATTTTAAAATCCCATTCTCAATTCACTTAACATTACAACTCAAATAAAATCAAATTTATATTAATTAAAATTGAAAAATCTAGACTCGATCCTTAATGCAAATTCAATGTGAAATGAGATGAAAATGGAATGCCTATTTAAAAATGATGAAACTCTACAGTGCTGTAAGGTACTAAGCCATGGTGCTCAATGTATGCACTAAATAACAAAATCTTAGATTCAAATGCTACAGTGGTATGTTCCATGTGGTGCATTGGTGTTGGTTCTAGGAATTTGAAATGACATTTTGGAAATAGGCTATCATTGTGGCATTGCCACATGTCAACGCAACAACGGTCATATCAGTTGACCGCTATGGTGTTATCAATACTACAGTGATGAAAATGACCAAATAAATTGTGCCTCTCTTTAGTTGAGTCCTTCCCAAGTCCTCAATCCTTAAAGTTGCTTTCATCATTTAACTCCCTTGTAACACCATATTGGGAACTCAACTTCTTAGAGTTTTTAGCTTAGTACTATTTCCAAATGGACTCATCCACTCTTATATTATTAATGATCAAATCATAGAGTTATTTATTTTTTTTTTTATTGCTTGCCGACCTTATTATTCAACTGAGATCTAATGTTATTATGTTTTTATTAAACTTAGCTTAATGAACCCTCTAAGCCTTAGGTAGTCCTTAACCAAAGTTTTGAAAGACTTTTCTTAACTTCAACCAACATAGACCTTAGGCCATGCTAGATTTGGGAAATTTAGCTTAGTTATTTATATATGTATATAAATTTACAATTTGATATTTATTCTTAGGGATTAAAGCCATTATAGCCTCCACTAGATTAGATTCCCCTTATATCTAGCCCAACTTTGTTCTGGTTTTATATCTATCTTGCTTTTAACATTTTAGTCAAAGTGGATTGAAGTCATCATAAGCCTAATTAGATTAGGTTCATTTTAGGTCCTACATATCTTAATTATAAGTGTCCATAGATTTATCATCTTACATCTTTATGTCCTACACTTGAATAGTGTATCATCATATATTAGATGGACTCCATAGTTTTCCATGTGATAATGGATTTTTTTATTAAATAAAACATAATTATTACAGTCGACACACTATGTTTATATATACTCATAAGAATATGACATTCACTCACAAGTTCATACTTGTTAGTGCTTGTACATGCCAATTTAGTCTTTACCAGTACACACTTTCAACTTCAACCTAATGTACTCCCCCTCCCCCTCCACTCTAGAGCTAAAGCCTCCTAGATCCATCTCGGAGCCATGCCTTACTAGCTTATAATTTTGGGCATTGTAATCGAGTACTATATAGACCATTCATTCCTAACATTAATGAGTCCCTTAGCTGAACCTATTGCCATATATGTGTCATTGGTTGGGTTAATCATTTCACACAAATTGCCTATTACCTTTCTTGTTGGAAACTCCATAAAACTTACATTGTACTGATTATTGGACCCCATAATAACACTTTGAGAAGTTTTATTCCATAGAAATCATTAATTAGTAATTTTTGTAAGGGCTAATGCAATGACTTCTTTATATAATTAAAAATGCATTTGTGTATGATAGTATGTACAACTTGGGGAAATAAATAAACCCATAGAGTTTAAGATAAAAGATTGAGTGAGAGATGTTTGTTGAATGATCAATGAAATATTCTTTTTTTTTTTCAAGTCCATTTTATTAGTTTCACTTTATTTATTAGATACATTTGTCAGCATTATTTATTTCATTTTTTACATAAGCATGTTAGGCATATGGAATGATTAAAAAGTTAAAATTAATCCACTTTTTAAATTTTATAAATGAGGTCCAATAACTATACTTCTATTTAAAAAGCTTTTAAATGAATGTCATTAGTTTAGTTATAGTTTGAAGATAGAGATGTAGCATCATTTGGAAGAACATCCCTAGGTTAAAATTATAAGATATATTCAATAGAGAATATTTGATGTATATAATCATACAAAGCCTTGAGTACATCAATATGTGAACTTAAAATAATTATAATTTATATATTGCATAGAAAACTTTCAAGTTTATGTGGGCTATCTTGTCATAGTGGTAAGACCATAAGGTTCACCATTCCTTCCTACCACTTAATCTATTATGCACGAGAAGTTAATGCCATCACTTTGAATCTATTTAAATGCTTTGAAGGTTTCTCATTTATATAGAAGGTATAATCATATCATCAACTTCATTCAACCTTTCCCCATATTTAGACATTTAAGAGGTAATATCTAGTACATGTCCTATCTTACAAGTTAAGTTTCCTAGTTGAATATCTTTATCTAGGATAATTATTTTTTCCTCAACTAGAAATAAATATTGAGTAATCATTTCATAGTGTGAAGCCTCAAGATCTAATTGGGTAGAATTACCTTTTTAAATCTTTTGATCATCCACTAGAGTCACTAATAAACATCTATATGTTAATACAAAATACAATGGAAGCAATTAATCCTTCATTTCTTTTATCATTAAAATATATTTATTTAGATTTCAATCTCAAAAGAATCTTAAACACTAGCCATGAATACATCATTCAAATAAATTTATATTTACCCATTCATTACTACAAAATAAAACAACATAAAATAAAATACCTAAACCAATAACTAGATCAATCCTTGGTTGATGAGTCCTCAACCTTCCCTAAAATCATGAAAAATCCATAATGTCTATAAGCTTAATAAGTTACCATAACCTACTACTACACCGAATGCAAGAAAAATAAAACAATATGCATCATTAGGATGATCATATCATATTAATGTTAGTAATAGTAATTCAAGGGAATAGGAACATGTTAGTATAAATTATAGTGATTAACATGCAAAATACCAATCATACTCAAGATAGATGAGTGATCATTAACTCGCAAGTATCCTAGTGTCAAGTAAAGTACTACAGAATGATTATCATATGAAAAATTGTCAATACAATTGTATCTGGGTTCTATTAGTTATCAATACATGATAAAATCATAAATATCCTACGATGTCCATTTTTTTAGTATCTTTATAGCTATGACTATAGGAAAATCACTCATTAATGACAAAATTTCCAGCGTATTTTATACAAAATAATTTACGTCAGATTTTCCAAGTGAATTTTTGACGGATCAAGATGAAAAAATTCTAACAGATTATCAACTAGTCTTTTGGACGGAGTTTTTCGATAGAATTATTTTCCAATAGATTTTTTGGCAGATTTTAGTAATTTCTTTAAAAAAATCATATATTTTAATTTAAATTATTAATAATTTTATAGTTTATAAATAAATATGTTTAATTAATTATTAATTTAATAACCTTTTTTTACTTATTAATTAAAATAATAAATTTAAATTAATTATTAACTCTATTATTTTATTTTAATGCATTTTTAAATAATAAAATTAAGATATTAAATTAAAAATTAATTTATTAACTTATTTTAATTAATTATTTATTTGATAACTTCTTTTATTATTTATTAATTTTAATATTTTAATTTTATTAAATTTAATTTTTTTTTGTATTTTATTATTTTAATATATAAAGGTATATTTAGTTACACATTTTCTTCTGCAACATACTCGTTGACTGTTTGATTTATGTGTAGGTCTTGTGTTTGAATCCCTTGGGCATTGGGCAGCGTGGTAGGGCAGGCTTCCAAGTAACGCGTGCGGGGGTGGGTAGCTCTTCGGACAAGTGTCAGGCCACATGGACTATTGGGCAAGCAGTTGTCAGGAGGTGCAGGTAATCGAGGCAGGCGGGTGCCTTACAAGTGCGTAGCTGCTACGGGTAGGCATCGGGCAGTGCAGTAGCCCAGACGAGCGATAGTAAGCTGTAGCGGGCAACCCAATTTTTTTATCATTTTTCTATATTCCAACAGTTCTTTTTCACCAGAAATTGTATTGGTGGAAATATTTAAAAGTTTGTTAGGAATGTTAAGCCCTTATGAACTAGCTCGAGGCTAACCAGGGGGGGAGGTAAATTGGTGCTTTAAAAATTTTCAAACAAAAATCACGATCTTTTGAAATATTTTAAAAATACAAACTAAACAATCATTCACCAAAAAATAAAGTGCAAAAATTAAATATGGAAACACAATAAGAAAGAATACACCAAATTTTATACTAATTCGGTCAACTTGACCTACATCCACTCCTTGGAGCCTCTCCTCTAGGTATTGCACTAAACTCATTGACTCTCCATGAAAGAAGCCTATACAAAACCCCTTTCCGCCGGCTCCGGTGAGGCAGAGAACCCAACTCCTTTCACTTCTTCCTAAAACAGACAGAGAACCCGACTCCTTTTGCTTTCTCCTAAAGTAGGCAGAAAACATCGATCAATCATTAAAATAGACCTCTCCAAAACCTTCAAGGAAACAGGGATGACAACTGGAGATGTAATCTTAATTAAATAAGAGGTGTTATATAGATGGGCTTCAAATTTGCTCTAAATTACAACAAACCGACAAAGATCATCCAGGACGATCTACGGATCATCCTATACGATCAGTACAAATTTAGCTCAATCAGTTAGGATGATCTTGGAGATGCTGGATGATAGAAGATTTGTTTATTTTGATCATCAAGGATGATATGAATATCATCCTGTACGATTAGTTTAAAATGTGAAGTAACATCCATACCATCACTATGTTCGGCTAGACTTTCCATGTTGGACAACGGATCATCTTGGATGATGTTCAGATCATCCAGTATGATTAGATCAAATGAATACACATCATCCAGAACATTACTACGATCATTCAGGATGATATGATCAATCAATTAAACTTTAATTTAATTTTCTTAATCATGAGACTAATTTAGACATAATTTTAATGCATCATCTAGGCGATGTCCTGGATGATGTCCAAAAATAATAACATGTCTAAAAGAGTTGGCGGCTGATTCTTTTTTATTTGAACTTGTCATCTAGGACAATTTGTTTAATTTTGACTAGCTTAACTAGGATGCCCTAATTAAGGTTTTATTTTTAATTGATCATCCATGACGATTTGTGATCATCCTGGATGATATCATAAAAAACAAAAACTCTAAAACACATAGAATTTTTTCCCATGAGTGTGTGTGTGCAAAGTTATTTAGTATTAGTACCCACTTTATTACATTTGACTCAAGAAAAGATAAAAATACTTGACGTATAATTACAATTTGACTTAGTCCTAATCTACCCAATCTTAAGTTGGCTTGATTTTCAATTGACCATATGGACCTAAAATGTTAGTAGGTAAAGCAGTTGTAGAAAAAACAAAAGTGTCAAAAATGTTTACTATCATCAAAATTATAATCTTTGAATTTAGATTTGTAACAATATCCCCTTTTTTTACGATGGAAAACATTTGGTAGAAAGTTTAACTTAAGCAGTTAATTTAAACATAACGTGAAGGAAAAAAGATGGTATAAATACTAAATAAAAGTAGTAAAAAATAGTACAATAAAATAACATAAACACTGCCACTTCTCCCCATTTTGACATTACAAAAAGGAAGAGGAAACCATAAAAAAGAATAAAAATATAGAAAGAAACAAATAAAAAAACACGTTAAAAATGATAAAAAGAACGAAAAGAACAAATTTTTTTTTGTGATCAAAGCACGAATATGATAAATTTTTCATGTGATTGAATTATAAATTTGTAAGAAAAATGAGTTAACATCATTGAAATCCAAGATATAGTAGAACAACCGATCATGTTAACCCTAGTTTAGACTTCTTAAAGAGCAAATCATCTTTTGAATATAAAAATCAACTCAGAAAAATCAATTGGATAAAAATTTGTTACCTGTTCAAAACTTGGTTCTAGAAAAATATCTTATAGAATAATATACTAAAATAATTAGTCACAATCATGAATTTCAAAATCAAGCTTTTAAAAATATCAAGTGACACATGAATTCCTTTAAGATTTAAAGGTTTGAAAGAGAATAAAGCTTGCTTTCTTGTGGGCTCATTTTATGCTTCTTGTTAATTAGTTGGTGCACTTTGTGCATCTTTTAATTTTTGATACACTTTGTGTATATTTCAAATTTTTTATGATTATTGCACATCTTTTCAATTTTTCTTCTTTTTGGGCTCATTTTATGCCTCTTATCATTTTTGCAAGCTAGATCCCTTTTGAAACTTTTAAATATTCTCTGTTGTGAGAATATCTTTCAGATATTAGAGAAGAAAAACTCACTCTCTAATATAAGAAAGAGTAAACTGTAAAGTAGAATCAAATTCATGATATAAATGCAACAACAAAATTATGAAAGCTGGAAAGTGATTTAATGATTTTAAATATTATTTATATAAGATAGATTACTGTAGCAAGATTGAAAAGATCTTATTTGAAAAGTCCAATTATTAATTTGAGATAGATTTTGTTTAGGAAAGAAAATTACACCGCTAAAAGAAGTTAGAGAAAGGAAAATAATCAATGGTGTTTCTCCGTTTAACTGATTTAGAGATGTCAAATATTGACTACAAATTTTAAAAAATATAAATAAGGCATAAAATATCATTTTAGCAGTGACAAAAAAGAAAAATAAGAACATTAGAAATGAAAATACTAAAAAATAACAACAAATAATAATTAAAAACTAAAAATAAAAGAAAAGTTATACATAAAAAAAAGAATAGAAAATAACAACAAATTAGAAAAATATAAAAAATAAAGTTCAGAAAGCATTAAGTTCATGTATTTATGTCAATCACACCCAATTTGGTCCTTAAGATGCTGAATGTGTCAAAGGCTAGTGGTTTAGTAAAGATGTCAGCCAGTTGATTCTCAATTTCCACATGGTGTAACTCAATATCTCATTTGGTAATATGGTCCCTAATAAAGTAATGTCTTATGTCAATGTGTTTGGTCCTTGAATATTAGATAGGATTCTTAGAGATACAAATCGCACTAGTGTTATCACATAGGATTGAAATTGTGCCTACAGGTAATCCTAAATCAAGAATTTATTGCTTAAACCAAATGACTTGGGCAACATAACTTTCTAGGGCAATGTACTTAGCTTTAACATTGAAAAGTGCAACAGAGTTTTATTTTCTACTAGACTAGGAGACTAAGTACTGTCCTATAAATTGGAAAGTATTAGAAGTGCTCTTTCTACCCATCATACAAACTACAAAATTAGAATCATAATATCTAATAATCTCAATAGAAGTGATGCGCCTGGGATATCGGATTCCTATATTTTGGGTCCGTAAGAGATATTTAAGGATTCTCTTAACTACAGTCAGGTGGGATTCTTTAGGATCAGCTTAAAATCTAGCTCAGAGGTAAACACTAAATACTATATCAGGTCAGCTAGCAGTCAAGTAAAGCAATGATCCAATCATTCCTTTATACTTCTTTTAGTCAACAAATTTTCCATTTGAGTTCTTATCCAACTGAACATTAGAGGTCATGTGAGTATTTATCATCTTAGCTTTATCCATTTCATATTTCTTTAAGATGTCCTTAATGCATATTAATTGATTTAAAAAGATTCAATCATCCAATTATCTTATACTAAAATCTACAACTCTTCCATCATACTCATTTCAAATTCCTTACTTATTATTTTAGAAAAATCATCACATAACCGTTTATTAAAAGATCCAAAAAATATATCATCAACATAGATTTAAATAATAAGGAACTCATCTCCTACTTTTCTTAGAAAAAGGTTGGTGTCTACGCTCCCCTAACAAACTCCCTCTCTAGTAGGAATGTTTTAATCCTCTCAAACAAAGTAGTGGGTGCCTGCTTTAATCCATATAAGGTCTTTTTTAATTTGTAAATATGATTTGGAAATTGGGAACTCTCAAAACCTGGGGGTTGCTCTACAAACACATTCTCTTTTATTACCCCATTTAAAAAGTCACTCTTGAAGTCCATTTGAACAAGTTTAAATCTCTTATAACATGCAAATGCTAATAACACTCTAATGGCTTCCAATCTAACTACAGGAGCAAAGGTCTCCTCAAAATAAATCCCTTATATTTGGTTGTATCCCTTAGCCACCAATTTTGTCTTATTCCTAACCACCACACCAAAATCATTCATTTTATTCTTAAAGACCCATTTGGTTCCCACTACACTTTGATTCTTCGGTCTTTCTACTAACTCCCAAATATTATTACTCACAAATTGATTAAGTTTCTCTTGCATAGCTAAGATCTAGAATTCATTCAAAAGGGCTTGATTGATGTTGGTGGGTTCAGTCATTAAGATAACGACTGAGTGGTTCATTTCCTTCTTAATTCCATGTCTAGCTTTAACACCTTCAGAAGGGTCTCTTAAGATCAATTCTTTAGGATGACTCAAAGAATATCTCCAATCTCTAGGAAAAGTGTGTCTAGGTTCTACCTTTTCTCCATATTTGCATTTTCTACTCCTTGGGTAATCTCACCTACTCCTTCAGTATTTTGAGGCTCTACCATTCTCTCCAAATTTTCAACTTCTTGGGTAATCTCTCCAACTTCATCTTCTTCCTCAACTCTAGTCTTCTTAGGATTAAATTCATCAAACACTATATGAGTATTTTTCTCCACCACCAATGTCCTAAGAACACTCATTCATTAAATTTTGGGTCAAATTTTTCTAAGGGTGACTTCCCATTGTTAAGAATGAAAATCTTATAGCCAAAGACATGGAGGTGGGAAAGGTTAGGTGTCCTACCCTTAATGATCTCATAGGATATATTATCTAGTTTGGATCTAACATTCACCCTATTCAACACATAATAAGCTGTATTTATCGCTTCAATCCAAAAAATATTTTGAAAGTGAATACTTAGCAAGTATGGCTATAGTGGCTTCAACTAAGTTTTTATTCTTCCTTTCAACTGCCCCATTCTGCTGAGGGGTCCTAGGAGGTGAAACGTTGTGACTAATCTCTTTTCCTCACAAAAGTCTCTAAATCTCTCATTTTCAAACTCTCCACCATGGTCACTATGAATGGTCAAGATCTCACAACCTAGATTTTTCTGAATCCAAGTAGAGAAGGATCTAAACTCATCAAAAGTCTCACTCTTATGTGACAGAAATTTAATCTAAGTGAACCTTGAGTAGTCATCGATAATCACAAATCCATAGACTTTTCCCCCTAAGCTGGCAGTACTAATGGGTCCAAACAAATCCATGTGAAGGAATTTTAAAGGTCTAGAAGTGCTAATATCCTTAATGGAATGAGAAACAGGCATCATACAGGTGGTCTTTAGTAAACTTATGCTTGGGGACACCTTTAACTAGGTCTTTTTGGGTCACTCTCCTAAGAGTTTTCATACTGGCATAACATAACCTCTTATGCCACAACTAAGACTCATCAGCGATAGTTTTTAAGTAAAATGAAGCATCATATTTAATATTATTTAAATCAAGTATGTAGACATTATTAATCCTTTTTCTTTATAAAATAGTATTATTATTCAAGCTAATGATGCATATATTTGCCAAAAATTTTATAATAAAGCCCTTATCACAAAGCTAACTGATATTGAGCAAATTGTGTTTCAAGCCATCTACAAGCAAAATATTTTTAATCAAAAGGTTTTTAGAGTTTTTGATTATATCTATACCCACCACTTTCTTGGTGGTGTTGTCTCCAAGAGTGACCTACCTCCAGCCCTGGCCTCCAATGAAATGAATTGATTGGCATCTCCAATCATATGTCATGAGCATCCACTATCTAGATACCACATGCTCTCACGATACCTTTTCTAGAGCACTCCTATAAAATCATCAAACGTTAGATTTAGGAACCCAAATAAGTATGGGTCCCTTCTTATGGAAAGAAGAATGTAATGCATGTGTATTATGTTGTGAATCATATAATTTGGGTCTCCACACCCAATGTGTTCTATGGTGAACATGCAAGTGAGTGAGATGTATCCTAGCATGCCATATGAAAAGTATATAACATTAGGAAAGGGGTTTACTAATCTATTTGGGTTATAGTGTCTCTTCCTAGGTTTTATAATTTTTGGTTTTGGCTCAGAAATAAATAATTGTTCAGGTATGGGTGGAATCCTATTTTCCTCAAGTTCTTTCAATTCAACTTTAAACAATGAGTTAGCACTTTCTAAAATAGCATTATTAACTTTCAAATAGTGCTCCCTACTTTCAGATTCATCAATATATATTTTAAAATCATTTTCAAGTGTAGTGTGGGATGCTTTCAATAAATCATGCTTAACGACCAACTCATAATGCTTTTTATTTAACTCATCAAACTCATCAAGTAATGACATAAGATTGTTATCAAGTGTAGAGTGATCTTTAAATAACACTTCATGTTCTTTTTGCAAATTTAATATTTCTAATTTTAGGCTAGCATGCAATTTCTTAAGTTTCTTATATGATGCATGAATTTTCTCAAAAACTTCAAGTAATTAATTATAGGTTAGTTTACATACCTCTTCTTAGTTAGATTGACCGAGATGATCATCCGCCATTAAGTACAAGTTTATTATCTCCTCTTTAGCTTCAGTCTCAGAGGAGTCAGATGCAAAATCCATCCAGAATGCATTTTGAAATTGCTTCTTATCCTTTCTTAACTTGGGTTTCTCCTCACCCTTCTCCCTGCTTGGGTAAGACTTAAGTGTAGGACAATTATCTTTAACATGTCCCGACTTCTTGCATTCAAAACAAATCATATCAATAAAACTTTTAAAATTCTTACTACCCTTACCTTTATTCCATATATGATGGTGCCTTTTCTTCTTCCATAGAAATCTTTTGAATTACTTAGTAATTAAGGCAATATCATCGCTTTCAGACTCGGAAGAATTAGTATTCGTATCATTGGCCTTTAGGGCCACAGTTTTCTCCTTCTTTTTCTCACCTGCATCAAGTTATCTTTGGTTCATTTCTTGCTCGTAAGTAATGAGTGATCCAAGTAAATTATCACTAGAATAAGCATTCAAATCCTTAGATTCAATTATTATAGTAATCTTAGCATTAAAGGAAGAAAGAAAGCATTCCAAATTTCATTAACTTTTTTATAGTTAGTGAGTTCTCTTCCTATGACATGTAGTGAGGTGATGATTTGAGTAAATCTAGTATATATTTCAGAAATTGATTCACTAGGTTTCATGCAAAATAGTTTATAGTCATCCAGTAAGATATTCAACCTGGATTGCTTAACTTCATTTGTCCCTTCATAAGTAATATATAATATATTTTTTTTATTAGAAGCACAAGTTGAGACACACATGTAATCTTCCAATTTCAAAGTACAAAAAAAAAAGATTAAATATTTTGTATTAAGTTGTGCTAAATCCCTATCATCAAATATCCATTCAGTAAAAGGAAGTTAAATTTTGATGCCAATGTATTCACGAGTTGGTGGTATGTATCCATCGTTAACAAGCATCCACATGCGATAGTCAATAAATTATAAAAATATGGTCATGCAAGTTTTCCAAATATCAAAAAGTTATGTTATCAAACAAAGGTAGTCAGGTAATAGAATACCCTTCAGCAATATTATAATTACCGAAGTTATCCATGAATCGATATTTAAAAGTTTTCAAAAACTCAATTTTATGAATCTTGCTCTAATACCACTTTAAAGTTCGTTAGGGATGTTAAGCCCTTATGAACTAGCCTGAGGCTAATCAAGAGGGGGGGGGGGGTGAATTCGTGTTTTAAAAATTTTCAAACAAAAATTATGATCTTTTGAAATATTTTAAAAACAAAAACCAACCAATCATTCACTAGAAAATAAAGTGCAAAAAATAAATGTGGAAATGCAATAAGAAAGAATACACAAAATTTTATAGTGGTTTAGTCAAGTTGACCTATGTCTACTCCCTAGAGCCTCTCCTCTGGGTATTATACAAAACTCAGTGACTCTCCTTTTCCTCCCATAGCAAGGCATATAAGCCTGTACAAAACTCCTTTACATTGACTTCAATGAGGCAGAGAACTTAACTTCTTTAGCTTCCTCCTAAAGTAGGTAGATAACCTAACTCCTTTCACTTCCTCCTGAAGTAGGCAGTGAATCTTGATCAATTGCTGAAGTAAACCTCTAGAATCTCCAAGGAACCTTTCTTGGAGCAACGTTTATGAAACCCTCACAAACTCTCCCTCACAAGATCTTCTCTCTCTCTCTCTCCCAAGCTCTCCCTCTCCTCTTTGCTCTCTTAGGTTAGGACAGTAATAAAAGATACAATCGTGAGTAAATAAGAGGTCTTATATAGAAGGGATTCAAATTTCCCCTAAATTGTAACAAACCAATAAAGATCATTTAGGATGATCTATGAATCATCCTGTACGATCAATACTAATTCAGCTCAATCAGCCAGCATGATCTGGGAGAGGCTAGATGACTAGAAGATTTATTTGTTCTAATTATCCAGGATAATATGAATATCTTTCTGTATGATTAGTTCAAAATGTCAAGTATCATCCAGATCATCAGTTTATTCGGCCAGATTTTCCATGCTAGACGATGAAAAATAACTGATTGTCCTCGATGATATTTAAATTATTGAGTATAATTAGTTTAAATTCATACACATCATCCAGAATATTATTCTAATCATCCAGGAAGAAACTAAGGTTTGTATAATTGATCATCCTAGATGATATTGCAATCGTCTGGGACGATATGATCGATCAATCATATCTTAATTGCTTTCCTTAATCATCAAACTAATTTAGGCATAATTGTAATGCATTATCCAGGATGATGTTTAGATGATGTCCAAAAATAATAACATGCCTAAAAGAGTTGGCGAATGATTCTTTCTGATTTAAGCCTATTGTCTAGGATGATGCTAATATCATTAATGATGATTTGCTTAATTTTGACTTCATTAAAAGGGATGCCCTAATTAGGGTTTCTATTTTTAACTGATCATCCAGGACAATTTGGGATCGTCCCAGATGATATGATAAAAAATAGAAAACTCTAAAAGAGATATAATTTTTTCTCCTGAGTGTGTGTGTGTAAGGTTACTTAGCATCAGTACCCACTTTGTTACATTTGACTCAAGAAAAGTTAAAAATACTTGACGTAAACTTATAGACTGACTCAGTCCTAACTTATCTATTCTTGAGCTGGCTTGATTTGCAATTGACCTTGTGGTCCTAAAATATTAGTAGGCAAGGTAGTCGTAGAAAAATAGAAGTGTCAAAAATATTTGCTATCATCAAAATTATAATCCCTGAATTCATATTCACAACAATATTGTGACAGTAAATTTTTTCAACGTCTTTTTTTCGATGAAAATATGCTAAAAAACTTTTAAATTTGTTAGTAATATATGATTTTCTTATAGTGTATGCATGTCATATCATGTTAGTTTAATTTTATAATGCATTAGTTATATGTATATCTTATATTAATATCATTTATTATGTTTATATATATATATATATATATATATATATATATATGAAAGTTCGTTAGGGATGTTAGGCCCTATAGAACTAGCCCAAGGCTAATTAAAAAAGAGAGGTGAATTGGAAAATCTTAAAACCAAAGATAAAACTCCAACAAAAATCACCACAAACAAAGTGCGGAAGAAAAATAAATACGAAAGCTATAATAAGAAAAGAACACACCAGATTTATAGTGGTTCGGTCAAATCTTGACCTACGTCCACTCCTTGGAGGCACCCCCCAAGTATTGCACTAAACTAGTGTCTCTCTTTTAGCCCCCACAGCTAGGCGGAGAAGCCCTTACAAAACCACTTCCACCTTCCCGGTGCGGCGGAGTCGCCGGGTCCTTTGACACCAAAGAGATCTTCTTCTTTGGTGAACTTACCTCGAGACAAGCCTTGAATCCGATGGTACTAAGGTGCAAGTTCGCCGGAGCAACCGTGTGGAATCCCCTCCACACTCCCTTGAGTCCCCCCCCCCCCCTCAAAGGATCTTCTCCCTCTCAAACTCCACCCTTTCCTCTCTCCCTTTCAAGCTCTCTCTTCAAGTCTCCCCCACAAGAACGAAGCTCCAATGGCTGTCAAAGACTCATACAAAAGTTGCCATGCCATAGCTTAAATAGAAGCTCGTAGGCAATGAGTGAGCCAATCAAATTATCAATAGAATAATCATTCAAATCTTTTGATTCACAAATAGCAACTACTTTAGCATCGAATTTTTCAAGTAAACAACGAAGAATTTTGTTAACTTTTTCAAAATTTAAAAAATCTTTTCCTAAGGCATGCAATGATGTAGTAATTTGAATAAACTTGTATACATGTCTAAAATCGTTTCAAAAGTTTTCATAGAAAATATTTCAATATTATGCATTAAAATATTCAACTTTGATTGCTTGATTTCATTAGAGCCTTCGTATATGATGTGCAATTTATCCCAAACTTCCTTACCAGTAGTGCACGTGGAAACTAACATAAAGTCATTAGAATTTAAAGCACAGAAAAAACAATTTAATGATTTTGCATTCAATTGAGCATTGAGTTGTTCTTCCTTGTTCCATTGACTAAAAGGAATATCAATTTTAACTCCATTAACAATTCGTGACGTTAATGAATAACCAGTTAAAATCATATGCCACATACAAAAATCAATCGATTGCAAGAAAATAGACATGCGAGTTTTCCAAAAATCAAATGACATATTTTCAAATAAAGGAGGTCTGGTGATTGAATAACCTTCTGCAACCTGAGAGTTTTGGTTTGGCATCATTGGCCACTTTTTTTTTAATTATTTTCAAAAAAATATGCTTTCTTTCTTATATTTTCAAAACCAAAGTAAACCCAAATTATTGACAACACAAACAACTTGATTAAGAAAATTTTATGGTGGATTTAACAATCTTGCAAAAGATTCCTATGTGATAGAAAAAATGTAGGGAGATAAAAAAAATAGTTTCAAAATCCAATTTAAAATATGATGAAGATTTTGAATCAAAAGTAAAATAATATTTTTAAGAAGAGAGAAAGAGAAACAAAAATACGAGTTTCTTTCCTTTGACTGTTTTAGAGAAGTCAAACACAACTTACCAAAGATTTTAAAAAAAAAGGAAGTAGATTTTTCATTTTTAGAAAAGTGAATGTGTGTGTTGATTAGAGAAAAACTTTCACGAAAACAAAAATTTAAAAGAATAAACAAAACTAAAACACCAAAAGAAAAAAGAAAAACACAAAAACACAACACAAAAACACGAAAGGCTTTTAACCATTATCTCTCTCCTAGTCCGATGCTTTAGAAACCAGATCTGCCCATGAGATTTTTAGCCTTTCATTATTTCCCCAGTTTAAAATTTTCTTCTCCTTGCCCTTTTCTTTTATAGGAAGAATTCTTAAATTAGGGTACTGATTTTTCATATGTCCAGGCTTCCTGCATCGAAAGCAAATAACGTCAGAAGAAATATGGACATCCTTACCACTTTTACCTTTTTTCCACTTTTGCTTATGCTTTGGTGAGCTTTGTGATTTGCTTGACAAGTTGTTGCATTCGTCACCAACTAAGCAATCTTTTTCCATATTTTCAGTTTTTAGAACAATCGTTTCACTTGCATCCAAAAGTCTTTGACCCAAACCTTACTCGTAGGCAATGAGTGAGCCAATCAAATTATCAATAGAATAATCATTCAAATCTTTTGATTCACAAATAGCAACTACTTTAGCATCGAATTTTTTAAGTAAACAACGAAGAATTTTGTTAACTTTTTCAATATTTGAAAAATCTTTTCCTAAGGCATGCAATGATGTAGTAATTTGAATAAACTTTGTATACATGTCTAAAATCGTTTCAAAAGGTTTCATAGAAAACATTTCAAAATCATGCATTAAAATATTCAACTTTGATTGCTTGATTTCATTAGAGTCTTCGTATATGATGTGCAATTTATCCCAAACTTCTATACCAGTAGTGCACGTGGAAACTAACATAAAGTCATTAGAATTTAAAGCACAGAAAAAACAATTTAATGATTTTGCATTCAATTGAGCATTGAGTTGTTTTTCCCTATTCCATTGACTAAAAGAAATATCAATTTTAACTCCATTAACAATTCGTGACGGTAATGAATGACCAGTTAAAATCATATGCCACATACAAAAATCAATCGATTGCAAGAAAGTAGACATGCGAGTTTTCCAAAAATCAAATGACATATTTTCAAATAAAGAAGGTCTGGTGATAATAACCTTCCGCAACATTACGATTAGCCATGAATCAAAAATTCAAAAGCTTTTAAAAACTTATTTTATAAAAACCGCTCTGATACCACTTGAAAGTTCATTAGGGATGTTAGGCCCTATAGAACTAGCCCAAGGCTAATTAAAAGAGAGAGGTGAATTGGAAAACCTTAAAACCAAAGATAAAACTCCAACCAAAATCACCACAAATAAAGTGCGGAAGAAAAATAAATGCGGAAGCAATAATAAGAAAAGAACACACCGAATTTATAGTGGTTCGGTCAAACCTTGACCTACGTCCACTTCTTGGAGGCACCCTTCAAGTATTGCACTAAACTAGTGTCTCTCCTTAAGCCCCCACAACTAGGCAGAGAAGTCCTTACAAAATCACTTCCACCTTCCCTAGTGCGGCGGAGTCACCGGGTCCTTTGACACCAAAGAGATCTTCTTCTTTGGTGAACTTACCTTGAGACAAGCCTTGAATCCGATGGTACTAAGGTGCAAGTTCGCCGGAGCAACCGTGTGGAATCCCCTCCACACTCCCTTGAGTTCCCCCCCTCACAGGATCTTCTCCCTCTCAAACTCCACCCTTTCCTCTCTCCCTTTCAAGCTCTCTCTTCAAGTCTCCCCCACAAGAACGAAGGTCCAATGGCTGTCAAAGACTCATACAAAAGTTGACATGCCATAGCTTAAATAAAAGCTCTCAAAACGAGCTCATTAATGCAAGTTGCCGACATTATCGTCCAGGATGATAGGCATATCGTCCTGGCCGATTAGTTTAAATATGAGGAAAATCGTCCTGAATATCGCCCTGAAATGAAGCTGGATGATGTCTAATCGTCCCGGACGATCTTGCGATCGGCCTGGACGAAATCCCCATTAATTGCTTTCAAAAACTGCCTGATAAATTTTGGAAAAATTATCCTGGATCGTTCTGGTCGATATTTTATAGTCCAGGCCGATATACCAGGACGATATCTAAAAATAAGAATTTCCTAAGTAGATCTAGCGGCAAATTCTTGCTAAATTGAGCCGATCGTCCTGGCCGATACAAAATCGTCCAGGACGATGTGTTTTGCATAAAGACGGCTGCTTTAAAGAGGATGCCCTAATTAGGGTTTCTACTTTTGTCAGATCATCCAGGATGATATAAATATCATCCCAGACGATGTTACCAAAAATAGAAATCTTTTAGGGCACAATAGAAAATATTCCAAATTACAAATCATCAGATGCCACACCAAATACAACAGACTCAAGAAAGAAAAAAGATTACAAACTGACACAGACCTAGTCTACCCAATCTTGAGTTGGTTCCAAATTGCAGTCTGATCGTGTGGACCTGAAATGTTAGCACATAAGGCAATCGTAGAGAAATAAAGAATGTTTGCTATCATCAAAATCATAAATCATAGATCCGCAACAATATATATATATATATATATATATATATATATATATATCAGAATGTATCATATTCATGTATCATATGACTTATGCAGATTCATGTTATATTCTAATAATGTGGAAGTCATATCATGTATGCATGTAATATCATATTCATTTAATACAAGTTAGGACAGCTAGCTAATCATATAATATTTTTGTGTATCTTATCCTAACTTGTCAAATCAATCATGTTTCTTAGGTGGTTTCTTGTAAGTGTCATCACTCCTTCCTGTAAGCATATCTTATCCACTTATAAGTCTCATCTTGTATCAATCTTATATTAAGATTATACCACAAACTCATTATTTAAAAAAGCTTATTATCCCACCCTTATGTACATGGTGTATTGCTTTAACAAACCAAAATAAGTCAATACATAGCTAACCTTTCTTACAATTACACATATATGATATATAATTTATTCTACTTGCATCATATGTGAATCATGTGTTGTTAACATGTAGAGTCTTATAATATTCTATAGGTATATATATTTATTAACAATGTGCTTAAGTGGTATGTATGTAAGTCATGTGAACTACATCATACACATTTCATGTCAGACTTAATAGGATAATTTCAATAGTCTTAGGCTGTATGCATGCAATTCATGTGAACTGTACCATACACATTTCATGTCAGACTTAATAGGATAATTTCAATAGTCTTATTATTTATATGCATGCCTTTATTCTTATGAATTTCATTAAAATAATATACATACAAAAAACCTCATGAAATTTTATCATAATTATACCAAAATACTTTAAATGATGATATATATCACATATCCAAAGTTACACAGTGAAAGTTCACCAAATTAGGAGATAATATATTTTAATTAGATTGGAGACAAAAAAAGTCAAATTTCAAAATCATTGGAAATAAAAATAGGATTAGAGTTCCTACCATGATTAGAGAAACTTTGCTGATTGTGAGAATGGGTAGAAATGCTCCAGAGATGATCTTCTCCCACTTCTCTACTCTTTTATTCTTCGCTAAGGAATTGAATGAATGGGAGAGATGGTGGTGGTGGGGGTTTACGTAAATGAAATGTGATATTTTATTTAAAAAATATTTTAATTATACTGGTCCCTCAGTGCTCCAGATCGCATCACGACCCTCATCATATTAAACCTGAGAGGCTGGCACCGCAATGCCCAACCCCAGTGTTGCTACGCCCGATCGCCTAGAAATCTCCAAATAGTTAAGGTAGTACCATTAGGCTCAAAGGCACAGCACTGCATGTTGCAAATCTATTTTTCATGGCTTATGTTTTGATGATTGACAAACACTATTTCTCTTGAACTGCTTGTTGCTTCTAACTTTTCAGGAATCGAAGATCGGACGAACAAGACAAAGCCAGTTCAGGATTGCGTAGGATTAGGGTTGAGTCAGTCTGTACTTTTGTTTTTCCCTTTTTGAGTTTACTTGTAATGGTCAAAGAGACTGATGCTAAGTAACCCTACAAACACACACTTGAGAGACTTAGAATTTCTGTTTTTACTCATATCGGCTAGGACGATATTTACATCGTCCTGGACGATCAGGCTTAATAGAAAGACTAATTAAGGATTCTTAATTAAGGCAGCCGACATTATTATATCGGCCTGGACGATACGTGTATCGGCCAGGACGATAAGCTCAAAATAGAAAGAAGTAGCCGCCATAGACAATTAAGGTATACTATATTTTTAAATTATCGGCTAGGACGATCATTGATCGGCCTGGATGATATTCACAATTATGCCTTAATTGAACAGACAAATCAGGAAAGTAATTAAGGATGATTGATATGATCTCATCATCCCGGATGATCGCAGGATCGGCCAGGACGATATATTCCATATCCTTGATTAACTCCTGAACGATCTGGATCGGCCAGCATGAAAATAGAGCGATGCTCAGGACGATTTTTTTTCTGAATTGAACTAATCGGCCTAGACGATCGTGAGATCGGCCAGGACGATCAAGTCAAATTTCAATCGTCCAGCACCCAAAACAGGGCGATGCCTCGGCCGATCTTCTGAGATTTGTATTGATCGGCCAGGCCGGTGTCCCTATCGGTCTGGACGATATTGTCGGCAACTTGCAATTAATGAGCTCCTTTGAAGCTCTTCTATTTAAGAGCTCTTGTTCAACGTTTTTGAGAACCTTTGGCTGCTGCCTTAACCTGAGAAGGCCTTGAGGAGAGAAAGAGAGAGAGGGAGAGAGAGAGGATCTTGTGAGGGGGAGCTTGTGAGGGGATTCACAAGGGTTGCTTCAAGGATTGCTCTGCTTGTTCTTCGTCTAGAGTTTCTCGTCCGTGGAAGGGCCGGTAGAGGTAAGGAGTTAGCCTTTTTGTTGTGGTTCTCTGCCAGCTTCAGGAGGAAGCAAAAGGAGATAGGTTCTCTGCCTTGCCGGGGTGGCAAATAGGAGGTTCTTGTGAGGGCTTCTCCGCCTAGCCGTGGGGGCTAAAGGAGAGTCACGTTTTGTATTGCAATACTTGGAGGGTGCCTCCAAGGAGTGGACGTAGGTCGAGTTGACCGAACCACTATAAATTCATGTGTTCTTGTTTTCTTGCTTCCGCACTTTTATTTCCGCATTTATTTTTGTGGTGTGATTTTGATTTATGTGATTTTTATTCTTTGTGAAAAGAAATTTTTAAAATACCAATTCACCCCCCCTCTTGGTTAGCTTGGGACTAAGTTCATAAGGGCTTAACATCCCTAACGAACTTTCACTGCAATGAAAAATTTCATGCATATAATAATTTTATATGGATCATTAACAATTCATAAATTGGTCTTTAATCATGTGAAAATTAAGGTTATTTTAATTAGTCATTTTTTATGGATCATAATCCTCTTATTTACTCTATTTCTCACTATTTGAACCCGTCTCCATGCCTTGTGTGCTAAAAACCCTCATAAGACCTATTTTCAAAAAAGTAATTATTTGGACCCTTCATATTGAAGCCATCTCCAATAGAGGAAATTAACAAATTATTGTAATATTCAACCAACATAATAGAATTTTTTCAACAAGATTTGCCCCATAGTCTCATCATGTTATGTAATTTTTCACATAAGATAATTTGTGCATGTACTACGACACACTATTATATCCCCGATTTGCCTTGATTTACAAAATGCATAATACGATCACTACTACCTGAGAGTTGCCTTAGCCACCTCCTACCTTTAACGCCTCGACCTTGGCCTCCTTTTCCCTCCTCTTCATCTAACGTGGTTGAAGGACCCCCCATGGACCCTTCCCTCTTTAACTCTGACTTCCTTGCCCTTCCATTACAAAGTTAAACCAAACCCAACCCCAATGCCAACCTTAACCCTAACCCCATCAGTTACTCCTTTTAATTGGAAGAATCTTCTCTCCTCTCACAAAACCACACCTAACGATTTTTCCCTCTCTTTCATGCCATTGCATGAGGAGATCATTCCCTTCTCCCACTAGCCACCCTCAACATGGTCATAGGATGAGTGGAAAGCTTAGAGGGGATCCATTTATACATATATGCATATGGATGTTATATTATCACATAACCAAAATTTGACTATAGCATCCATTATAATCCAATCTACCACCTTGTATCCCCCCTTTTATCTCCTTCCCTCCTCCCCATCCTACCCCTGCTATAGGAACCCTAATTAATACCACCATTCCCAATCTAAACTCCCCAAATGAATAAAACCCATCCACTTATATTATCTAGCCTCCATTTTCCACTATTTTGGCTCAAGTATTATCACCTAACAAGTTTGATGTTTTGCAAGACACTATTTCTAACACTCTACCATGTGATGCCATTAAACTGAAAGACCCATTTTCTACTCAATCAACCTTCCCTGTATCTCATGAAAGCATTATTAACTAGTCTTCATTTACAGTCCAAAATAACCACAACCCAGACAACCAATCATCCACAAGTTCAATCCAAGTTCACAAAAACACAAGGGAAAAATCTCCCAAAAATGACCTCAGTTCCAACCCCAAAAATCAATAATCTTGCCCCATATAGCTACTTGGAACATCAGAGGGTTTAATAATCTCATAAAGTTGTTAGCTATAAATACCTAGTGAAAAATTTCAATATGGATTTATTATGTTTACTGGAGAATAAGATTCATGTGCCTAATTTATTGGATCCTTGGTTCCATGCGTCTTACAAAGTATATGAATATGAAGAAGATTGCCACTACTTTGAATTTTCAATGTTTGGGAGGATATGGATTAAATGGAACTCTAAAAAAAATTATTTTTCCCATCTTTTTTCTCCAGTCAATTGATTTTTTTGAAAGTGTAATCTCACTCATCCTTACTATCTATTTTTTATGCATCTAATTTCCCTAAGGAATATTTACTGCTTTGGGAATTTATGTGAAATATTAAACCAACTACTGGCATCCCTTGGGTCTTAATGGGGGACTTTAATTATTGAAGATTTCAATCTGAGAAAGCTGGAGGCAATGTAATTCATTGTTGTAGATTTGGTGCTTTTGCTTTACTGATCTTTGAAGCTAACCTTGTTGATCTTGTGTCTACTAGGAATTTGCATACATGGTTTAACCAATGGGTGGATAATCCTGTACACCTTAAGCTTGCTAGAGTGTTAGTTAATGAGCCTTAGTTGGTGTCCTTTCACACTCTTTTTATAGAGTCCTTTAATACTCTTGCTTGGATCACTATCATGTTATCCTTCAATTTAAATAAATATCTTCCAATATATACAAATTTTTGCACAAAGTTTATGGGAAAACATTGATGAATTCTAGATTACTTTTATATTAGTTTTTTCTTACCATTCACAAGGAAATCCTATCTTCGATCTCTACCTTAAACTCAAAAAACTCAACCTAACATTAAGGCTAAGAATTGGGGTCCTTCAAACTCTCTTGCTTTAAAGCTTGATGATCTTCATGGCCAGCAACATAATTATCAAACTCAATTGGATGTTGATCCTCTCAATATGAGCCTTTGTAATAATCTTAAGCAAATCAATTTTGAACTAGCTTAATGTGCTTCAGCTTGGTCATCTTAAACTATCCAAGGATCAAAAGTCAAGTGGCTCTTGAATGGAGAAAAAATATTTGCAATTTTTATATTTCAAAATTCATATGGGATGTTAGTACAACTTGAAACCAATTTTTGCTGCTTTGGCTGATTCTTCTTCTGGGCATCATTATGTTAATGATGTTATCATTCAACATTTTAAAGCTCTTTACAATTCCCCTGTTACTTTGTTAACTAAGTTTGTTTTAAATGAAGAAACCAAATTTGTAATTTTCTCTGATTCTTCTTCTTCTATTATAGAGCCTGATGGCTTTAACTTTGATTATTACAAAAAAGGCTAACAAATTGTGGGCTCTCTTGTATGTGAAGCTATTAAGTCATTTTTTCTAAAGTCTATCTCCCTAAATGTGTTAAAGAAACTAATTTGGCTTTGATAAAAACTCAAGAAAATAACCACTTTGACTTCAGGCCTATCTCCTTATTATAATACTTTTTATAAGGTTATAGCAAAAATCTTAGCCTCTAGTCCCAAGCCCATCATGGCTAGCATTATTCACCCTAGCTAAGTTAGTTTCATTAACCATCATGTATCATTTGATAACATCATTTTGGCTTCTGAAATTCTATGCTTATTCAAAAATAATGTCAAGAAAAAAACCTAACTACAAAATTTGATATTTGGAAGGTCTTTGATATTGTTTCTAGGGGATTTGTCCCCTCAAGATTGGCAAAAAAAGATTTCGCTTCTACTTTTATCACTTGGATGATGGAAGCTTTCTTACCATATGTCAATTTTTCTATATATCTTGATGGTGCTTTAGAAGGTTTCTTCCATTCTTCTTTAAGCCTTAGGCAGGGATGCCCTTTGAGTTGCTACTGCTTTTGTATTATCATGGATGCATTTTCATGTCTCATTGATGGAGCTATTTTCTCACTAGGCTTTGAAGGGGTTAGTTGGGCTAGCTTTAGCATTTCCCACCTATTATATGCTTATGATATTTTGGTATTTGATAAAACAAATATCCAAAATTGCAACTCTCTCATGAAAAGTTCTTAATTTATTTGCTTATGCGTAGGGTTTGCATGTGAACCTGATTCTTTCTCCAAACACTCCTTTCTCTATTGAAATTTGTGACATACTCAAAAGTCATAGCTCTAGCTCCAAATTCACCTATCTATGTCTTCCCATATCGCCCAATAGATCTAAGCTCTTTGTTTTCTCTCTTTTGTTGTAGAAAGTTACTAAACATCTGTCAGGCTGGAATGTTAGGATTCTCTCTTTTGCAGGTAGATTATAGTTTTTAAAGTACACAATATATAACATTATTGCCTATGGATTGGAATTCATGGATCCATTATTCCAAAATCAACTTGCAAGCTCATTGGGAAAGTTTGTGCCAAATTTCTTTATTTTAGTAACATTCAGGCCAAGAAGCTACATATTAAATCTTGAACTAACACCTACAAACCTAAATGTAAGGGAGGTTTGTGGATTCCTGCCCTCCAAGCTCTCAGATTTTCCTACAATTGCATGATTATTAGCAGATTTTGTAATGTTCCCTCTCCTTCATCAAATTGTTATCTGTTATATACACATCACCCTGGAAGCCATTAAACTCAAACTCCTCAAGCTCTAGGAAAAAATACATCTATCACATTGTTCCAAAGGTTAAACACAAGTTCTCTTTTGAGATTAACTCTGATAGCCCGATTTCATTGTTCTGGGACCATTGATCACTTTCTGAACTTTATCTTGATCAATCTTTATTAAACATATACCCAAGCAATGCTCCTTTGTCTATTCTGATTGCTAATAATAGTTGGAATCTACTTACAGTCTTAAATTAACAACTCAAACAACTCATTTCTTCCATCTTTTTTCATGAACCTAACTCTAGGTGTCTTTCTTGGGATTAAACTACTGGTGACTCTTTTAGAGGATATTATTTAGAATTTTTTTAAAGACTATGCTATTTATGGTTAGCACTCTTTTGTTTGGCATTAGCATCATGCCTTGAGATATTTAGCTTTCTCCTGGTTGGCTTATTAGCGGGGGATTGAAAATTTCTGTAGTTTCAGCAAATAGAAATATCCAGGTTGAAATTTTGTGTTCTCTTTATTATAGCTGCCATGAAAATACCTCTCATCTGTATTGGAATGCGATTATTCTTTCTCAATTTTGGTTGATCTGCTCCCAGAGCCTCAAAATTTCCTTTTGAGATCTAACATTCTTCAGGTTTTTGAATTTTTTGTAGGAATGGACTTTCATATGGCTGATGTTAGGCATCTCTACTTAATTATGATAACCTGCTCTATTTACCATATTTGGCGTGAGAGAAATGATCAGAAATTTGAATCAACTACTACGTTGTTCTAATGTGTTGTGGAAATTAATATATGAGTCCAGGCGTCCTTTTTAATGGCTGTGATGTCTTTCTCTGATCTGAGGTGAGCTATACTTTTCCTTCTTGTTTTTGTTTTCTCCAACTTTTATAATCTTCCCTGTTCAAGCTCTTTGGCTCTTTAGTCCATATTCTAAGCTTTTTGATCTTTTAACCCCTCCTAGGTGTCTTGGGAGTTTTAGGAGATTTTCACTAGGGCAAATTATTAGGTCGGGACATCCACTAAAAATATGCCACGTGGAATGTACACGCTGTCAAAAAAGTGTAGTCAAAAGCGTAGTTAAAGCGCAATTAAAGTGCAGTAAAAAGCGTAGTCGAAGCACAATCAAAGCGCACCTAAAGCGCACAGTCAAAGTGCAGTCAACGTCGCAAATTTTTATTGGATGTCCGAATCTATTTCTATGGCTGGTGACCGTACCTAATAAAAAAATGCATAATACAAACTGCTCATACGTGACTAACACTCGTTCATGGCCGGTCTAATTATGGAAATAATCTCTTTTAGTTCTCATTTGGTAACAAACCAAACGAAGGCTTTGTTCTGATTTTAGCAGATGCGTGTACTCTACACTCTTTCTGGCTTTGCCTTTCTCGGTCTTCTTTGCATTAAAGAATGCAACTGCAGTAACGCCAAGAAATTCCAAACACAGTGATGCACTGATGGGACCAGCTACATACCAGACAATCAAGTAGCAACAACAATAATTTAAATGGCTTAGCCATTCGCAATTAAATAAGTTTCTATGTCGGCATTTCCGTCTTATTAATGTTATGGTGCTTAAAGAAATAGTTCAAAAGAACTCTTAAGGTTATTGTTATAAATTATACTTGGCATATACTTCAAATGAGAATAATTTTAGAGCTATGGATTTGCAGCAAATCATATTTTTAGTTTATTAATATGAAGATATAGTAAGGTTTGTATGAGATATTAAGTTTTCTTCTACTTATAATTCATTAAGAAAAAGAAATCACCATAAATATCTTGACATATGGGGGTAGGCAATTGTAGGGATTTCATGGTTTGCATGAAAACTATTGTATTGCTATTTTCGCCGGTTAGTAAAAAATGCTAGGTTGAAGCCTACCTATAAATCCAACAGTCCAATCAACAACATGACAATGAACCAAGTAATATCCACGGCATCTCATGTCAATCCATACAAAATATTAAAAAGTTTAGCAAATTATAGTAGATGGTAAATTAGAGCTTCTTTTACTTCGCCTATGTTAATTTCAAAAATATCATCTAAAAACAAATAAATATTATAGAAATTAACAATAAATATAGAATCTCAGAAAAATTTGAATAATAACTTTGTTTTTTAAATTTAATATATTATTATAGGTATTTATCTGATTCAACACCTCTTGAAAAAGTTGATGGAAAGTTTGTCAAAATAAATTTTGGCCCCGTGAAAAAATTTCCTGGCTCCGCCATTGATTGCCAACGTCCATTATATCCAATACAAGTATAAATAGTTGCCACTGCCATGACTGACAGAGACCGCAACTGAGACAACTTTTATTGTCAGCCACCTTTGCTACCACCATTAGCCACCAATGTCAAATATCATCTTCAATCATCGCAACTCGTTGCTGCCCACTATCTCTGCTACTTCCAACCTTCATTGCTATTGTCACTCTTTCACAATAGTCATTATAAAAAAGAAGGTATTTTTAAAATAATAATATATTTTATTTCTTGTTAAAATATAAATATAGATATAAAGCAATCTCCCGCTTAGCAAACAGGCTAGCTAGGGGTGTCAATTAGGGTCAACGGGTCGGATTTGGGTCGAACCCGGAACCGACCCGACACTATTCGGGTCAACCCGAACGTACCCGACCCTTTTTTAAAAACAGGTCAGGTTTCTGGACCCGAACCCGAACCCGACCCGATTCGGGTCTGGGTCAACCCGACCCGACATGAATGACCCGAAGTTGACCTAAAATTGTTAGTTTTTGGGTCAAAAATCGGATCAATCTTTGATTTTTGGGTCAAAATCGGATAGAAAACGGGTCAATCTCAGGTTTCCGGGTCAAATATGAGTTTTCGTGTCAATTTCGGGTCATTTTTAGGTCAATTTTGAGTTGCTGGGTCAACCCAAACCCGATTCGTTTTTTAAAACGAGTTGATTTGTTGAACCCAAACCCGGCCCGTTTCGGGTCCAAGTTGACCCTACCGGGTTGACCCTAACCTGGATTTTTCCTGATTAGGTTTGAGTCGTGTTTCGGGTCGTGTAACTTAATTCTTTTTAAAGTGTCCTATATTATTTTGGACACATTTCAAACGAATCTGGCATGCCGAACTGCCTTCTGCCCAATAAATAATCTTTTTTAAAGTGTCCTACCACCCAAAGGTACCGCTTTTTGCTCCTCTTTCCATATAGACTCTTACCCATACCCTATGAGAACCAGCGAAAGTGGTCAAAACTTGCAAAATTATACTTTAAAGCTCTTTTGTGGCCAAACAAACTTCCAAACTCTTATCCATTTCAGTTTCCTTCAGGATTTGTATTGTTATAGGTGGGGTGCATTGGTCCCCCCCCTCCTTTCTACAATTATTTTTTTTTCTTTTCTTTAAGCATTACAGAATACTTAATTCTTTTGGGGAAAAAGTTTTTTTTTTTGGGTGAAAAGAATACTTGATTCATGAGTTGAGCAGCTAATATATGAAAAGGAGCTGATTTCTTAAAAAAATATACTTTTAAAGTGTTGCACTTATTTTGTCTATTTGTGCGTTTTTACAAGTGGAGAAGAACAATGCATTGTTTTCTCTATTTATTCTGTTATTTATTTGTGTTTACTGAGTTAAATATTGTTTATTGCAATTTCAATCACTAATATACAATTATTTGCAAGTGAATATGTATTTTGAAAAAAAAAAAACTTTTAGCCTCTTTAATTACATTTATTTAATATCACTTTCTTCGTATGATACTCAACATGTACACCTATAAATAAGAATATTTGTCTAGTGAATAACTTAATCCAATCCTCCAATCCAACAACCCTCCCCAAACATGATAATTAAGGATGTTAATCTCTAATCATCATGTCCCCACCCTTCTCTTCTCTCTCTTATTCTTTGTATTCCTTTTAATTAAATTATTTGGTTGTTTAAATGCCCCCATCTCATAAGTAGGCAGTGCTCTATATTTACATCAACCAAATGATCAAATATTTGTATATACTTCTCAGTGCCCTCATGCACATATTTCAGTTTCTCAATGTCCTCATTGTTTCGTGTAGCATGCCTTGCATGCTTGGCTACACCATTTAGGAACTTCGATCTCGTCATGCTCCCACATTACATGTGAAACCATGTGCTCACAAGAAATTGTGAGTCCATTATTGTCTATAATTTGTAAGCCAAGATAATTCTATGTTAATGTAACATCAGTTTTGCTCCTATCGTCCGGGCCGATCGTGGATCGTCCCGGGACGATCAGTTGAAGTTTGTTCCAGAACCTATACAAAAGTTACAGGAAAATTTCCTGTAAGCATCGTCCGGGCCGATCGGGGATCGTCCCGGGACGATCAGAGCAGTGCATAAGTCAGAGAGTAGGGGTTTTATCGTCCAAGAAAATTAATTATCGTCCTGAGAAATCGTCCCAGGATGAAGTGAATTTGTTCAGATCGTCCAGGACGATCGTGCAATCGGCCGGGCCGATCAGAAGGTTATTTAGCTGAAATCAGCTCATTTTGAAGAGAGAGAAAATAAAAAATTATAAAAATATCTTTTTGAGGAGAGAGAAGGTCGAGGGCAAAAGAGGAAAAGTTGATTTTTGGGCAACGCCGGGCCGTTTTTGTCCTTCGAGATAGTTCAAGAAATTGGTGTACGCAAGGTAAGGCACATTCCGCCTTTCTCAATTTTTAGAACGGTGAAGTTTGGACGATTTTTCTGTCCGGATTTCGTTTCCGTTAGCGAATTTCGTCCGTATTTTCCGATTGGTTCAGATTTTACCGCGTAACTTTTGGTATATTTCTGAGGTGCCGAGTGTGCACGTTTTAATTATTTTCTGGAGAATTTTGACAGGATAGTTTTGATTCGGCAGTGTTTGCTTTTGACTGTAATTTCTGATGATGTCTGAAATTGTCTGGGTAGTAGAATGAAAGTCTTATAATGTTGTTGTGAATGTTCTGTGGTAATTTGGTAAAATTCTGAATTTGGGAATTTTGTGTAAATTCCGTATACTGCTGTTATGCTGCTGGATTTTCGTACGATTTCTGAAATTGTCTGGATTTGTTCTGAAATGACATGATATGATTGTGTGCTATAAAAAGGGAGTTATAAGGGGTCAGGATCCTGCGAGATCCTGTCTGTATCAGGGAAATCTGAAATGAGCTCTAAAATCTGAAAATAAGTTATGTTCCGAATCCGATGATAAGTTCTGTTCTGGTGCTATAAGCACATCTGTTCTGGTGCCATGAGCACAAAGGAAGGCATAAGGGGCCAGAATCCGAGAGATTCTGTCAGTGTCTGGGAAGGGAAGCATAAGGGGCCAGAATCCGTTGAGATTCTGTCAGAGTCAGGGAATCTGTTCTGATTTTTGATATGTTCTGAATTGATATGATTTCTGATTTCCGTACGATATGATTTATGAATCTGATATGATTCTGTTCTGTCCTGTTCTGATTTGATATGATCTGTACAATTCTGTTCTATTTTGATTTGATATGATCTGTACAATTCTGTTCTGTTCAGATTTGATATGATTTGTACGATTCTGATTCTGTTATGATTTGATCTGATCTGTATGATTCTATTCTGGTTCAATTTCTGGAATTATGATTTCTGTGATTTCTGTTCTGATTCGATATACGATTCTGTTGATCTGATTTCTGTATGGATTTCTGTCTGATGTGTTTGATGTGAATTCTGAGGATTTTGATTAGAGGTTTGATGTCTTGCTAAGCTGTTATAGCTCATCCTTGTTTTCTGTATGATTTTTAGGTTCTGGGAAAGGGAAGAAAGTCTTGGAGTAAGAGTTCAGAGTTTGATCTGTTATAGGTATTTTGTACTTTTGGATTTTTGTACAGTCATGGCTTTTCTGTTCTGTTTGTCTTTCTGTCTGAAAGCCATGAGCTGTATTTGTATATGACCCTTTTGAGGAAGAAAAAGATAGATGATCGGTTCTGCTGTATTTTAATGTTTATAGTAGCTCTGTGTGTCTGTTTCTGTGTGTAAATGTTGGGAAGAAAGTTCTGAAACAAATTTCAAAGCCAGATCCTGGAATCAGTTTAGTCAGTTTGAGTTTGGTCACGACCTGATGCGAGCGGGATCCGTCCCGGTCGGGTTGGGTCGTGACAAGCTTTGGTGGTATCAGAGCAATAGTTTTGGAATTTGGATTGTAAGACAGAGCTATAGGAAGTGATCTGAGTCTGTCTGGGGTAGTTTTGGTTTGTCCGAATTTTTATTGTGTTGTTTTTGTGATTAGTTTTCTGGATTTTCTGAATTTTCTGTATGGATCTACCAGACCCCGATATGACAGACGGTCAGAGTGCCAGTCAGGCAGCACCAGTGGGTAGTATAGCCCCAGTGGTTAGTGCAGATACACTTTCCTAGTTTGCTACATTGGTTGCTCAGATGATGAGCGAGACTCACAGTAGAGCCTCTACTGTTCGATCTGAGGATATTGATAGACATCTTCAGATGTTTCTGAGATTGAAACCACCGAGGTTTGAGGGTGCTGTTGAGCCCAGAGCAGCTGAGGAGTGGCTGAGGAGGTTAGAGAAGACTTTTGACAGGCATGCAGTGTCCGTCAGACAAGAAAGTACCTTTGGCAGTTTTTCTGTTAGACGGGGAAGCAGAGCACTGGTGGGTAGGCCAGCAAGAAGCAAAGTTTCAGGGCAGATTGAACTCTCTGATTTCTTGGGAAGAATTTTCTGAGGTATTCTGATCTTGGTTTGTTCCCCCTTCTGCATAACAGCAGATGCAGGAGAGTTTTCTGAGGCTGGTTCAAGGGAGCAGGACGGTGATGCAGTACGAGGCAGAGTTTACTGCCTTAGCCCGATATGCTCCGCAGCTGGTGAGTACTTCTTCTGAGAAGTGCTATCGATTTCTGAGGGGACTACGAGACAGTCTGAGGCAGCCCCTGGTACCATTTCATATTTCTGATTTTTCTGAGCTTGTAGAGAGAGCTCGTCTGATAGAGAACGATCTGATGGCTACTCAGCAGCGGTGGACTGCGAGTAGGAAGAGGTTTGGGGGTGATTCGAGCAGTAGTTCCACTAGCAAGAGGAGATTTGTTTCTGGTTCTGGAGACTCCAGGAGGAGTGGACAGTCAGGATTCGCTGGTACTGCTACGACCAGTACGACCAGCTCTAGATCTATTAGTGGGGCACCTGTGTGCCAAAGTTGTGGACGAAGACATTTTGGCCAGTGCTACAGGATGACTGGTCAGTGCTTCAGATGTGGTCAGCCAGGACATCGGATTGCAGAGTGTCCACAGGCTGGATTTGATCGACGATCGGAGTTCCGATCCGAGAGCATTGTTAGACCTGTCGATTCAGTAGGAAGACCGAGGACTGTTCCTCCTCGCTCTATGACTGAGGGATCTGGTAGAGGTGGTGGTTCGAGTTCTGTGCCATGGAGACCACCTACTGCTAGTCAGAGGGAGCCTAGTTCTGTAGCTTCAGCTCCAGCTCTAGTTCAGCCACGGGTGTACAGTCTGAGTCAGCAGGAAGCTCGAGATGCTCCGGATGTGGTGACAGGTACGATTTATATTTCTGATCAGCCCTGTCGTGTTTTGTTTGATTCTGGAGCCAGTCACTCATTTCTTTCCGAGCGTTGTTTTGATGCTTTGCATATGGATTCGATTTTGCTACCGGTTTCTCTTTTTGTGATTTTGCCAGATGGAAGTAATTTAATTGCTCGGAAGTTTTGTTTTTATGAGATCGATATTGCTGGCAAGAAGTGGAAATTGAGTTTGATTTTGTTGCCGATTTCTTCGTACGATGTGATTTTGGGTATGGATTAGCTGAGTCTGTATGAGGCTCAGATTGACTGTTTGAAGAAGCAAGTGAGCTTGCTTATGTCAGGAGAGAGATGTGTATTCCAAAGCTTACGAGGTGTTCTCTCTTGTTTGATTTCTGTATTGGAAGTGAGAAGAATGTGGAAGAAGGGTTGTTCGGTGTTTTTGGCTTCGGTACGTGATATGAACCTGGATGTGGGTTCTGTTTCTGATATCCTAGTGGTACGAGAGTTTGCAGATGTATTTCCTGAGGAGTTATTTGGTTTACCTCCGGATAGAGATGTGGAGTTCTCTATTGATATTTTTCTGGGTACAGCTCCGATATCAAAAGCTCCGTACATGATGGCACCGAAAGAACTTTCTGAGTTGAAAGTTCAGCTTCAGGAGTTGGTGGATAGAGGATTTGTTCGTCCTAGTGTTTTTTCTTGGGGAGCACCTGTTTTGTTTGTGAAGAAGAAGGACGGAACACTCCGTATGTGTGTTGACTATAGAGATTTGAATAAAGTCACGATCAAGAACAAGTATCCCTTACCACGGATTGATGACTTATTTGACCAGCTTTCTGGTTCTTCTGTGTTTTTGAAGATTGATTTGAGATCTGGATATTATCAGGTGAAGGTGAAGGAAGCTGATGTGTTGAAGACAGCTTTCAGTACTCGGTACGGACACTACGAGTTCTTGGTTATGCCTTTTGGGGTAACCAATGCACCTGCTATTTTTATGGATCTAATGAACAGAGTGTTCAGGGAATATCTAGATCAGTTTGTGATCGTCTTCATTGACAATATTCTGGTGTATTCTGCTTCTGAGGATGATCATGCCAGACACTTGAGCATGGTGTTGGAGACTCTGAGACGGCATCAGTTGTATGCTAAGTTCTCCGAGTGTGAATTCTGACTGAAGAGCATTTCATTTCTGGGGTATGTGATTAGCGGTGAAGGTATTTCTGTTGATCCCCAGAAGATTCAGGCTGTTGCGGGTTGGCCAAGGCCTACTACGGTATTTGAGATACGTAGTTTTTTAGGCATGGCTGGATATTACAGGAAGTTTGTGAAAGGATTTTTTCAGATTGCTACGCCTCTGACGAGACTGACTCAGAAGTCAGTAGCTTTTGTTTGGACACCAGAGTGTGAGGCTAGTTTTTAGAGATTGAAGGATTGTCTGACTTCAGCTCCAGTGTTAGCACTTCCGTCAGGTGCGGAAGAATTTCAGGTGTTCAGTGATGCTTCACTAAAAGGTTTGGGATGTGTGCTGCATCAGCATGGTAGGGTAATTGCTTATGCCTCGAGACAGTTAAAATCACAAGAGAAGAATTACCCGACACATGATTTGGAATTAGCTGCAGTTGTTTTTGCTTTGAAGATTTGACGTCACTATTTGTATGGCGTCAGATGTGAGATTTTCATGGATCACAAGAGTTTGAAGTACATTTTCACTCAGAAGGATCTGAATTTGAGGCAAAGAAGGTGGCTTGAGTTGATCAAGGACTACGATCTGACGATTCAATATCAGCCTGGCAAGGCTAATGTGGTAGCAGATGCTCTGAGCAGGAAATCTTCTGGATTATCAGGTATTCAGCTCACTTCTGATGATTTTCTGATTCGTGATATGGAACATTTGCAGTTGGAGGTGATTTCCTCCAGTAGTTTGGATTCTGGAGTTTTGACTCAGTTGAGCATTCAGTCTTCTTTGGAAGATAAGATTCAGGAAGCCCAGAAGTTAGATTCTGATTATTCGACGTTGATTGCTCAGATTGAATCTGATAAGAAGCCTGAACTTCGAGTTTCTGATTCTGGTACTATTTTCTGCAAGAACAGGTTATGGATTCCTTTGTTTGGAGATCTGAGGAAAGAGATTCTATATGAATCTCATCATTCAGGCTACACTGTTCATCCGAGAAGTGGCAAGATGTACGAAGATATGAAGAGTTTGTTCTGGTGGCCGGGAATAAAAAAGGATGTAGCAGATTTTGTTGCTAGATGCGAGGCCTGTCAGTTGGTGAAGGTAGAGCATCAGCGACCAGGGGATCTTTTGCAGTCGTTGCCTATCCCTGAGTGGAAGTGGGAGGAGGTAACGATGGATTTTTGCTATGGGTTATCCTCGATCAAGGCAAGGGCACGATGCCATTTGGGTGATTGTGGATCGATTGACGAAGTCTGCTCATTTTCTTTCGATCAGGCAGACCGATCCGGTGGATCGATTGGCACAGGTATATATGAAAGAGATTGTCAGATTACACGGTGTGCCTAAGGTGATTGTTTCTGATCGAGATGGACGGTTTACTTCCAGACTTTGGAAGGGTATTCAGCAAGGTTTGGGTACGAAGTTACATTTCAGTACAGCTTTTCATCCGCAGACTGACGGACAGTCTGAAAGGACTATTCAGGTACTGGAAGATCTGTTGAGGCTATGTGTTTTAGATTTTGGAGGAAGCTGGGAAGATCACATTCCTCTGATAGAGTTTGCTTATAATAACAGTTTTTAGTCCAGTATTGGTATGGCATCTTATGAAGCTCTGTATGGCCGGAAGTGTAGAACTCCTTTGACTCTGACTGAGGTTGGAGATAGACAGGAGATGGGTGCCACTTTTGTAGATGAAACTGTTAAGAAAATCAATTTGATTAAAGAAAGGTTGAAAGCTGTACAAGATCGACAGCAGAAATATTACAATTAGAAGCACAGGTTCGTTGAATTTTGAGTTGGTGACTTTGTGTATGTCAAAGTCAGTCCGATGAAGGGTGTGAGCAGATTTGGCAGAGTGAGTAAGCTCAGTCCAAGGTATATTGAACCTTTTGAAATCCTTGAAAGGATTGGTAAATCTTCTTATCGGCTGTTATTATCTGATCAGATGTCCGATGTTCATAATGTGTTCCACGTATCTACATTGAGAAAGTGGATATCTGACTCTGGAAAGAAAGTGTCTGCTGATGAGGTTGAGATTCAGGAGAATCTGAGATATAAGGAAGAACCCGAGTTGATTCTAGCTTACGATGTTCGTAAGTTGAGAAGTAAATAGATTCTGATGGTTAAGGTGCAGTGGAAGCACCGAACTGCACGAGAAGCGACTTGGGAGAAGGAGTCGGACATGAGCAAGTCGTATCCGTATTTGTTTTGACTGAGTTTTGATTGGACAATGTCGAGGACGATATTTTTTTGAAGTTGGGAAGATTGTAACATCAATTTTGCTCCTATCGTCCAGGCCGATCGTGGTTCGTCCCGAGACGATCAGTTGAAGTTTGTTCCAGAACCTGTACAGAAGTTACAGGAAAATTTTCCTGTAAGCATCATCCGGGCCGATCGGGGATTGTCCCGGAACGATCAGAGCAGTGCACAAGTCAGAGAGTAGGGGTTTTTATCGTCCAAGAAAATTAATTATCGTCCTGAGAAATTATCCCAGGATGAAGTGAATTTGTTCAGATCATCCAGGACGATCGTGCGATCGGCCGGGCCGATCAGAAGGTTATTTAGATGAAATCAGCTCATTTTAAAGAGAGAGAAAATTAAAAGTTATAAAAATATCTTTTTGAGGAGAGAGAAGGTCGAGGGCAAAAGAGGAAAAGTTGATTTTTGGGCAACGCCGGGCCATTTTCGTCCGTCGAGACAGTTTAAAAATTGGTGTACGTAAGGTAAGGCACATTCCGCCTTTCTCAATTTTCAGAACGGTGAAGTTTGAACGATTTTTCTGTCCGGATTTCATTTCCGTTAGCGAATTTCGTCCGTATTTTCCGATTGGTTAAGTTTTTACCGCGTAACTTTTGGTATGTTTCTGAGGTGCCGAGTGTGCACGTTTTAATTATTTTTTGGAGAATTTTGACTGGATAATTTTGATTCGGCGGTGTTTGCTTTTGACTGTAATTTCTGATGATGTCTGAAATTGTCTGGGCAGTAGAATGAAAGTCTTATAATGTTGTTGTGAATGTTCTGTGGTAATTTGGTAAAATTCTGAATTTGAGAATTTTGTGTAAATTCCGTATACTGCCGTTATGCCGCTGGATTTTCGTACGATTTCTGAAATTATCCGGATTTGTTCTGAAATGACATGGTATGATTGTGTGCTATAAAAAGGGAGTTATAAGGAGTCAGGATCCTGCGAGATCCTGTCTGTGTCAGGGAAATCTGAAATGAGCTCTGAAATCTGAAAATAAGTTCTATTCCGAATCTGATGATAAGTTCTGTTCTGGTGCTATAAGCACATCTGTTCTGGTGCCATGAGCACAAAGGGAGGCATAAGGGGCCAGAATCCGAGAGATTTTGTCAGTGTCTTGGAAGGGAGGCATAAGGGGCCAGAATCCGTTGAGATTCTGTCAGAGTCAGGGAATCTGTTCTGATTTTTGATATGTTCTGAATTGATATGATTTCTGATTTTCGTATGATATGATTTATGAATCCAATACGATTCTGTTCTGTCCTGTTCTGGTTTGATATGATCTGTACAATTCTGTTCTGTTCTGATTTGATATGATCTGTACAATTCTGTTCTGTTCTGATTTGATATGATCTGTACGATTCCTATTCTGTTCTGATTTGATCTGATCTGTATGATTTTGTTTTAGTTCAATTTCTGGAATTATGATTTCTGTGATTTCTATTCTGTTCTGATTCGATATACGATTCTGTTGATCTGATTTCTGTATGGATTTCTGTCTGATGTGTTTGATGTGGATTCTGAGGATTTTGATTGGAGGTTTGATGTCTTGCTGAGCTGTTGTAGCTCATCCTTGTTTTCTGTATGGTTTTCAGGTTCTGGGAAAGAAAAGGAAGTCTTGGAGTAAGAGTTCAGAGTCTGATCTGTTATAGGTATTTTGTACTTTTGGATTTTTGTACAGTCATGACTTTTCTATTCTGTTTGTCTTTCTGTCTGAAAGCCATGAGCTGTATTTGTATATGACCCTTTTGAGGAAGAAAAAGATAGATGATCAGTTCCGCTGTATTTTGATGTTTATAGTAGCTCTGTGTGTCTGTTTCTGTGTGTAAATGTTGGGAAGAAAGTTCTGAAACAAATTCCAAAGCCAGATCCTGGAATCAGTTCAGTCAGTTTGAGTTTGGCCACGACCCGATGCGAGCGGGATCCATCCCGGTCGGGTTGGGTCCTGACAGTTAATGTACTAAAATTGTATGTCCCATCAAAGATAAGTGTAAATTCCAACTGATGTTTATGAGTTTGTCAATTACTTTAATAGTTCTAGCTTAACCCAATTTGTTATATCAATGCGCAACTAACTAGCTTGCCTCTAACTAGCCAAGGACAACTTAAAACTCTTAGTTGATACTCTACCCACAACCTCACCTAATACCGCCATTAACTCAAAACACTTAGTTTTATATATATATATCCTCATTCTATCATGGATCTATCTCTTCACCTTAGGTTGCTACCAAATATAACTTTGGCATCCTTCATATAGTTCTAGCTCTATTATTATCCATTGTGATAAATAATATTAAATACTTCAATAAATGAGAGCACATTTCCTCTCTATCTTACTTTCTCATTATATATTTTCTGTAGTCTGTATTACTAATATGATGACATATTTAATTTTAGATTAAACAACATATTACAAGTTAGTTAATCAACATATATTTTCTTCGTTGCACATGTCTTTTTGACATCTTGTCATCATATATTTTAAGTGGCTTCAGATACTATTGTTTGAAAATTCAATGTACATTCTTTCTGAATCTCACTCTTTCAAATAAGTAATTATTTCCTTACTTTTTAATGCATTTACATTTAAATAGTGTATTATTACAACCCTTAATTATAAAGTAATTTTTTACCAAATTGATTATCTATTAGTGTTTGAGCTTAAAGAAGATGCCTCATAGGATATTTAAAATTGAAGGCATGTACTACTTAATAATCAATATTTCTTTTTTACCTTTCCTCTATAACTACTACTTATTAATGGCACATTTGTTATAGTTGTCCCACTATGCTTGAGTTTATGAATTTACACTCTCTCTCTTCCTTCCCAATTTGCTTCTCTTCTTGTGCTTTTGTGTATTCTTCCCATCATCCACTACTAGTATTTAATTGTACTAGTCCTTCTTTAACTCTGGGTTCTGCTATTTTGTTATTTTTATTCATGATCATTTCAAGTCACTTAGGTATATTTATTAAAGTATCAATATTTTTTTTAAAGAAAAGAAAATTAATAATCTAAGTATTTACACATCACATAAGTTAAAAGATTTTCTAATAAAATAATTTATAACATCATGATCATTCATTTTAAATTTTCATTTCTTTTAAAGTTAAGCATCATGGGTGAGTTATTTTGATTAGCCTATTGAGGTTTACTAGAATCTTGGGAATCAATGAATTTTTTTATTTAAACCTTCTACCTTTAAACTTTCTATATGTATTATGATTCCAATAATTTCTTTAGAAATATGGACGTAGGGCTAGACATTGTAGGTACCAATTTTTTTTATATTCAGGCATTTAGTAATTAAGCTTTTCTTTTTCTTTTATTTTTATTTGGCTAAGTACCTTCTAAGGATTTTGAATACGTGTCTATTTCCTCCACTTATTATTTTTATGTGGGTCTAGACATTGTAGATACTAATTTTTTTTATATTCAAGTAGTTTAGTATTTATCAATATTTGTATTTTTTACTCTTTTTCATTTATTTGCTAAAATATCTTATTCTGATGTTGAATACACATCTATTGCCTCTACTTATTATAATAATCTTGAGTTTTTTAATGGTTTCATAATTCACTAATTACTTATTTTTTAGGTGATTTAGGATTAATCTAATTTATTAATTTATATTAATCCTAAAATTCAATAATCTGTTATATGTAGTGAAGTGGTTTTTAGGAATTTAATTCATCTATAATTTCTAATTTTAAATAATTTAGCTATTATTTATAACTATTTTGTTAGATAAATTTTCCAAGTTGTGTACTATGACATACTAAATGGTCTTAATTTTGATTTTTCAAAATTCATAACTCAATCAAAAAGTGTAATTGTAAGGAAAATAAGAAATTACAATTAGGAGAAATTTGATTTCATTAATTTTTTTTTCTAAATTATTAAGAATATAAAAAGAAAATGCTAGAAATAATAATAATAATATTAGTAAAAGAAATACATAAATAAACTGCAAGGCCAATAATAGGGCTCTCCCCAAAGCTTCCTGTCTATCGGTGCTGCTCTGAAGGTCCTACATAGATTAAATGCCTTGTCTATCAGCCATATGCTACAATAAAACCTAATACTAGAGCATATCCCAAAGGTCTACCACTTGATCTAATAGTGTCATATGATTTCCATCCTACTGTTGTGTAGGTTGGTTCGGTAGGTAAGATCTCTCACCGCACTCTTGTATAGTGCTTTTGAAAAATATGATCATAGATCTAGTTAGGGTAGAAGTGACTTGACCTACTCCTCCCTTAGGGTTCTAACTACCTTAGATGACTCACATAACTCACAAATTAAATTTGGATGCCATAGACCCATAGAAGTAGACCCCTAAAGTATATACTTGATTGATTGAAAAATAATTTTACTAAAATCTATAGTCATATCTTTTTAAATATAATAGTTAAAATATATTAATCCTTTACTCCTCACTAATATTTTTACTCAACATCAACTTCACAAAGATAAAATGATGCCAGGCTTTGGATTCCTTGGAGATGGTGGAATAAAAAAGTTAATTATTTTTGCTAGCTTTATGAGCCTCATAATCATTCCATTATTTTTTCTGTTAACAAATGTATACTTGGATGTTTTAATATGTATTCAAAGTATTTCAGGTGCATTGGTTTCATAAATGAAGAAGATGATTACTTATATGGGATGTACATTACACAAAGCATAGAAGAACCTAAGATGGACTAAGATGGATAGCTTGGATCTTTAGAAAAAAATATATTTATTTAGAAGTGTCTTAGAGGTTGATAGATATTTACTTGCATGGTATGATATGCTCATAATTTAATATATCTATTAATATGCTTTATATATTATTAATTAAGGATAAAAACATTATTTAGAAATTGAGAAGATTCCTTAATTAACTTTTCTTAATGTTTCATATATTACTTAAAGTTTATAAAATATGAAATGACATTTAATTAGGGTAATTAAAAGTAATAAGCCTATATAGTTAAAGTTTTATTTTGTATTTATTTTGAATTGAATTTTCTTTTATAAAATTTTTTGATATACAAATAATTTTATCTAAATTACATCATATTATTGTATGAATATTAAATAAATTATTAAAAAGATTTACACATGCATAAGTTTTTTGTTTAAGAAATTTAATATTATATTGACAGAATTGTGGCTTAACTTTTTTGTTTAATATATTTTTTAGATTTTGTAGATATCAATTGATAGGTTTCATGACTTACTTTAGAGCCAAATAGAATTTATAATGATATTTCTATTATTATCTAATTTTAATAATTCAAGTTGGCAAGCCTTTTTTGTATATTTTGATTATATATGTAGAATTTTTGAATTGTCCATGAGACTAGCCATTTTCTAGTTGTTTGAAACTAATATTTTTTTAATGTAAATGATTTTTTTATCAAATATTATATTATTAGTTAATAAAATAATAGTAGATTATTAATTTCCTTTAAATTTAACTTAACTTATGTTTTCTCTCTAACTATCCCACTTTCTCTAAATGTGGGGGCTGCTCAAAATTTGGAAATTCCAGCATATTCTCCTTTTCTCTTTCCTTGTTTACATGCTAAATCTTGAGGGAATCCTTGATATTTTTTCCCAAGTGCTCTACAACTTTGTAAGAATAAATCCTTGGTTCAAAAGCTTTAACACACTTATCTGAGCAACTCTTAAAATTCTTGAGTTTATTTTCATTCTCCAAATTTTTCTTTGATGTTCATTGAGTATTTAACTTATATGTTTCTTGAAAATATTTATTATTTAGTGAAATACTAGTTGGGAAGCTTAGATTAAGTTTTCTATTTTTAAATCTTTTTAATCTATAAAGCTAGCAAGCAATTATACTTTTTAGATTAATACATCCACCATTTATGATTTAAGGAGTTAAATTTTAAATTAGTAAGAAAAATATTTTTATGTGAAATAATTTTCATACTTATATAAAGATATAAATCTATCTTATAGTGAGCAAATTTACATTCCATTTTCAAGTGGTATGTGATTATCATCATTTTAAAAAATCACCTCAGATGTTTTAGTCCTTTTATTATCTAATAATTGGAGCTTGTATTATTTACATCAAGTTGTATTCCTCTTTTAGTGAATTTAACCCATTTGACTTAGTAAAGTTTTTATTATATTTCAATTATGCTCTACTCACCTGTATAGGATCTTAGGCTGTAAGAAGCTTCTTAGTTTTAAAGAAGTAAGGTTTGCAAGGAAAACCTGAGATTAATGGATTATAGCCCAAGAATTGGCTAGTATGGATGTATGTTAGATTAAAATCTTGCTTGAACCACATAAATATATTGAGCCTTCTATTTTCTTTATTTTGCATATATTTTTATTTTTCAATTACTTGTAAAATTGTGTGTTTGTTTATTCTCTCACGAATTAGCATAAAAATATTAATTTTTTTCTTTTAATAAAAAAAATTTAAAACCCTAATTCACCCCCTCTTTGGGTGCTATAGTCATCCAACAATTTTATCCTTTCTTCTCTTCCACTAGGTGTTTAAATCTCTCCAAGTGAAGAACCTAAATCTTTTATCATAATCTATAGCACTGGTATAAAAATTAAGATATTCATCACCATCAAACTAAAATTGAGGGTTTGAAAGATTTGGTTAATAGACACAAGAGTGAAGAGGACCCACTTATCACACTAAAAAATACACCCCTTATGGGGCTGCTTCATGTTAGTGAAGAATTCCTGAATGATATTGGCATTGGCTGGACAAGGCTAAATGAGTAGGAAATCTTAATTATGCTCAATAATTGCCCTTGGATTATCCTCCCAGGGTATTCAAATCCTCGTTGCAAAATGATGGATTTCCTTACTAAACTATTATACCACTCTTCAATGGCCACACTTACAAACCTATGAGCATCATAAGTGGTTAAGCCTTCCCTTTTCCTACCAATTGACAATTTTGGGGCTATTTCTAACAAGAGGAAGCTAAACTAGGACCCAAAAACATGAATGCATTAAATCTCTAGAACTTAAAGATATGAAAATGCAAGTGAGAAATGAAATTTAGCTCTTATCTATATTTATAATATTTCCAACAATACATTGCAAGCTTAAGTATTGTTGTTATTCTTAGTCAAGTTGATCAATACTAGTTTAATGCTATAATATTAGGGATGAGTAGTTCAGCGGTGTTGGGTGCTCGACACATGGTAGTGTTATGGCATTAAAAGCAACCACCACCACGATACTTTATCTATTCCATTAATGATTTGAATAAGCGCTGCACTGTTGCATAGGAATTGTGCTCAGTATAAAAAATGAATGAAGAGCTCAATGCTTTGGTAATAAATGGATAATTCTCTGGTGTGATTGACTTAATTAAAAATTTTAATAATTAATATGGCACTGTGGCACTAGGCTAAATTTTTCAAATTTATTTTGATATATAAATTAAGACTATACACACATAAAGATATAGCTAAACTCTCATCTAACCATAGGTTTTCCTAATTTCATTTTAATATTACCAATCATACAACTCTTAATAGTAAACACATGATTTAATTGGGTTGTGTCCCAAGTAGGGCAAAGTTTATAGTTTTTGTCAGACTGTGCTAGAATTCTATTCAAGATAAGCCAAATTTATAGAGATTCTAAGGGAATCAATATTTTTCCTAGATTAAGTTTCAATATCTAACCATTCACTTTGAAAATCCAGGTAGTTTTATGGTCACAAATGTCAAGAGATCCATAATGATACACTTTTATTACAATGAATGGTTCAGACCACTTAGACATTAATTTTTCTATCAATAATTTCAATCTTAAATTATACAAAAGAACTTCTGATCCAAGCTCAAAATTTTTCCTAATAAGCTTATGATCATGCCACTTTTTAATTAACTCCTAATATAGCTTTACATTCTCATAAGTCTTATGTCTAAATTTCTTTAGCTCATTCAACTATATAATCTTTTCTTTTTAGCATTCTTGAGATTATATTTAATTCTTTCACTACCCAAAAGGCTTTATACTGTAATTCAAAAGTCAAATGATAGGTCTTTCTCAAGATCAATCCATAAGGAGATATTTCAATAGGTGTCTTAAATGCAGTCTTGTAAGCTAAGTGTATATCATATAACTTTAAACCCTAATCTTTCCTATTAGGAATCACAATTTTTTCTAAGATTCTCTTATTCCCTTTTACTTATTTTAGGTTTACCACTAGTTTGGAGAAGATAGGAAGGCGCAAGTGTATGTTTAATGCCATATTTTAAAATCATAGTCTCCACTCTCTTATTGCAAAAATAATTTCCCCCATCTAATAATTACTCTAGGTACTCCAAATCTAGAAAAATATTTTTCTTTAAAAATTTAATAACTACCTCAGCATCCATTTTGAGGGTTAGTACTCCCTCAATCCACTTGAAGAAATAATCAGATATTATCAAAATATAATAATCTCCCATGGAACCAAGTCCCCAAACATAAAAAATCTCCACTTTTAATATAATACTAAGAGGCATTTAATTTCTTCTAATTATGTTACCTACACTATGACATCAATTATATCATTTAACATATTCTTTTGCATCCTTCATGAGGGTAAGCTAATAAAATCCAGATTGAAGAATGTTAGAAGTAGTTCAAAAACCTCCAAAATGACCTCTATAGTCGGAGTCATGACATTGCTTGATGATGGGTTCAATTTCAAATTCAGAGACACATCACATAATGATTTGGTATTTACAATTCCAAAATAAGAATGGCTAATCAAAAAAAAAAAAAAAAAATCATCAAGCAAAAATGCATGCTTTTATGTATAAGCCATGTCAGTGATATTAACACCACTAATAATGTAGTTTACAATATTAACATACCAAGGAAGACCATATGAATACAAAGATAATAAATGCTCATCTATAAATGTTTCATTGATTTTAAAATCATTACATGATCTTTCTTTAAGCTCTAATATAGATAAATGAGCATCCACCTATTCTCAGTTCCCTTGCTATCAAGGATTTCTATATCAAATTATTTCCATAAAAGAATCCACCTCATTAATCTAGGCTTAGCATCTTTTTCTATCATAGATAATCTAATAGAAAAATATTTAGTGTCACAAATGTGAGCCAACACAGCTTAATAGGTCACTCCTATTGGTTTGAATTTCCATCAACTTACTAATTTACATTTAACTAAATATAAAAATGGTTCATAAGAAACATATTATGTCGAGCATGATATTAATTATAAATATTAAAATTAAAATTGATTGTGTGCTGAAAGTAAATAAATAAGCATTTCTTATATCAGAGTATAAAATAATAAATTTCTTTCAAGCTCTTATACCTCCAATCAAAAAAAGGCCCTTATGACTCCCATGCTAGCATATAAAAAAATAGTTCCTTATAACTCCTATTTCCTAGTATATATCAAATATTCAAAAATTTAGGCTTCTATGGATGCAATCGTATTTAGCACCAAGACATAACTTCCATAACAAAACCTCCACCACTCCTCAAATCTCCTCAAAATCTTATATATAGAGCTGATAATCTGATAAAATATCACATGGAAGTAAAAAATGTAAATAAATCAAATTTATATATTCATAAATAGCTTTATCGGTAGGCAATAGAACTATCTGCTAAGCTAAATTTTCATAATTAAAGTTATTACTAGTTTACTAGGGATTATTTAGAACTCTATTTTGAAGCTTTAATTATACTACAACTTTATTTTTGGGATCTAAATTAGCATATAGATAAGTAAAATAGCATACATGTAAATCTTCTTAGTGAAAATTTTTTAAACAAATACATAAATATTCAAAACTATCATATCTATCTCTTACAAAAAGTTATACTATATAAGTTTATACGTTTGAAAGTTATCCCAATTTTGTACTAACAAAATTAAAAATAAAATAAAGAAAGTTTCAAATTTTTCATATTTTTAAAAACTGAGATAAACAAGATATAACCTACCTTGAGCTAGATAACTTTTCAAACTAGGCTGATAATAGATAGTGGATTGGAGTTGCTTAAACCCTAGATTTCTCTCACTAGAATCCTCCTCCTCTCTCTAGCCTCCTTTCTTAAAAAGAGAAATTGGAAAATTTAATATTAAATTTGAGCCTAAACCTGCATGCTGCAGCACTCCCATTATAGGAGCATGGTGTCGTAGCACTGCAACACTCAAATTATCTTGGCCAAAAGATAAAGGGCTCAAATCCATAGTGTCACCAAATCCATTTTCATGGCACCCTAAGGGGAAATATTTAAATTCTCCAAACATGCACACAGACCCCCAGAAACCCACTTCAAACTAGATTCTGATGCTCATATTCATGCATAATACTCTTAGACACATATAAGAGGTGATAAACACTAAAATTAGTAAGTTACCTGTATTAGATGGAGTCAAAATAGTTGAACCATACATAGCTTCAAGAGGTGTTATAATTATCCCATCCTTAAAAAAATATTATCCTTGATATTTCAAAACTAAAATTAATGAAAGAAATTAGGATGTAGCTATCTCTTCTCAAACTCCTCTAAGTAGCTTCCCTTTCAGTTCTATTATTCCACCATACTTTAACATGTAAAATATATTTATTCCTTAATATTGAATGTCATATGACGAAATCCTTTTTGTTTCATCTCTATAACATATATTTAGAGTGATTTGACATTCTTCGGCTCATATTTAATTTTTTTTTTTAATTAGATTCTCACTTTTTAGATAAAACACATGGAACATATTATAAATATCAGATATATATACTTTGGAAATTATTACCTATAAGCACATTTATCAATTCTTTTAATTATTTCAATTGGTCCCACATCCTTGGGACTAAGTTTTCCTTGTTTTCCAAACTTACTGAGGCCTTTCATCGATCTAATTTTCACTTATATAAAATCACCAACCTAGAATTTTACTTCTCGGTGCTTAACATCATAGTATTATTTTTTTCTCCTACAAAGCTTTTAATATATCCCTTATCATACAAATCTTTTAGTGGTATCAAGAACCAAAGTTGACCCAATCCAATTATTTTCTCATACTTTATCCAAGATAAAGGCATCCACACTTTCTATCTTATAAAGCTTTATATGGGGCCATACCTATACTTGAAAAAAAAAATTATTTTAGGCAAGTTAAATCTAAGGAATATAATCTTCCCAGTCACCAACAATGTCCAGAACATATAACATCATAAGATTTTTTTAACACTGAATACTAAAATATAGTTTAAAACCCAAACCTTATTCAATACCTCTCCATTGTCAAGAAGTAAACCAACCATCTCTATAAAAAGTAGCACCTTTTATTTTCTATATAGTCGGATAATCTTCCACAAAAATATATGTGCTAATCTATCTATTAAATTAGATTATGAAAGAAAAATGAAATGTGTAGAACTCTTCAAACAATTTACTACTAACAAGATGACATTATATCCTTGGCTTGGCCATTGTAATCCTATAGAAAAATCCATTGTTACTTCCTCCCTTTTCCATTCTATAATTGATAATGGTTGTAGAAAATCTCTCGATCGCTGATGCTTTCTTTTCACTAACTGACAAACCACTTTTCTAAAAAACATTATGCTATATTATTCTTTAATTTAGGCCACCAGAACTTACCTTTTAAATCATTATATATTTTTTTGCTTCCTAGATGGATAGTATAACCTAAATAGTGTGCTTCATATAGAATATCTCATCTTAGATATCAAGAAAAAGGAATCCATTGCCTATTCTTGTAGAGAATAACTCTATAATTAGATAATTATAGTTCAATTTTCTTACTAGACTTAATTTAATCATTTAATTTTGGATACTTTGTATTTATTTTTTGAGATTTTTGAATCTATTATAATAAAGATAATTGAATAGTCATTTGAGTAAGAAAAGTATATTCCTAATCAAAAGTCAAAATCACCTCCAAATGTAGTCTTTCCATTTCAAATATCAGTAGTTCTTCAAAACTAATCAATAGACTCAATATTCTAGAAGATTTTCTGCTCAAAGAATCTTTTATCATATTTTCCTTATCAGACCGACATTGAATATTCAAATCAAAATATTTAATTAACTCAAGCCACATTCTGTATCAGAAGTTTAGATCATTCTGAGAGAATACATACTTCAAACTTTGATGATCAGTGAAAATCTTACATTTGACTCCATACAAGTAGTTCCTCTAGATATTCAAAGCAAATACAATTTTAGAAAGTTCCAAATCATGTTTTGGATAGTTCCTTTCATGTGGCTTTAACTTCTTAGAAGCATACACCATAATCTTTTTACGCTGTATTAGAACACATCTCCCCTTTTAGTGAAGCATCACTAAACAGTTGAAATCCTATCATACTTGATGGAATTATTATAAATGGAGTAAATGTCAGGTAATCCTTTAGTCTTTTAAAAACTCTCATCATAATCTAGCATCCATAGAAAATCACCAAATTATTAGTTAGTCTCATTAGAGGGGAAAATATATGAGACAATCTTTTCATAAACTTTTTATAATAACCGATCATATCTAAAAAGTTTTACACCTCAAAGATAGTAGTAGGCTTCAACCAATCAATAATAGCCTTAATTTTTGAGGATCTACAAAGATACCTACACTACTCTCTATATGCCACAAACTTAAAATATTCTTCAACTAGAATTCACACTTAAAGAAATTAGCATATAGTTGATGCTACCTCGGAGTCTCCAGAATAATCTACAGATGAAATGTATGCTCCTCATTAGAAGTTGAGGAAATAATAATATTATATATAAATATAATAACAAAGTGATCTAGATACTTCATGAACGTCCTATTCATTAGGCTCTAAAAATTGCAAGTGCATTAATCACCCAAAAAGGCATGTCTAAAAATTCATAATGCCCGTATAAGGTATTAATAGCTATCTTTATCACATTTATCTCTCTCACCTTCACCTTATGGTATCCAGATCTTAGTCAATCTTAGAAAATATAGAAGAACATAAAAGGTAGTCAAAAAATTATCTATTCAAGGTAGAGGAATTTGTTCTTGATTGTTACTTTTAGCTCCCTATATTTATACACATGCACATCATACCATCCTTCTTCTTCATAAATAAAATAGGTTCTCCCATGGTAAAAGGATAGAATTGATAAAACCTTTGTCGACTTGGTCCTGAAGCTGTATCATCAACTTTAAAAGCTCCTTAGGTTCCATCCTACAAGGATCCTTAGATATTAGGGTGGTAGCCAAAAACACATAAATATAGAACTAGATCTCTTAGTTAGATGGTAAACTCATTAACCCCTCAAGGAAGACATAAGGAAACTATTACATGACTGGGACATTAGACATAGATCCAAAGTATATGCTCCTATCATAAATATATGCGAGAAATATAGTACAACCATTCTTCTATAACTTATCCACTTGAACAACACATTTCAGACATAAGATAACTCTTCTAACTCCCTGGAATAATTATCTCTCATTATTCCAAGATAATGTAACACAATTTTTCAATCAATCAGTTTGAGCTTCCTAACAACTCAACCAATCCATACCCAAAATGATGTTAAACTCAAAAATAGGAAATGATATCAAACTGGATCTTCATTTTCTGCCAATCATCTTTATGTCACAAAACCACACATGACTAGTTACCATATCATCTCCAATTTACAAAATAAGAGACATAAAAAAGGTAGTAAATCAAAATACCTTTTAGAAATAAATGAGCGGCTAACTCAAAAATCAAATAAAATGCAACAAGGCATATTATAAACATAGGCCTTACCTTTATATTTATATGAAGCATCTCTAGCCTTGAGCTGAGTCAATATATATATATAACTGGTGCTGGAGAAAATTGTCTACCATATTTTATTTGTTAGCTCCCAGATGGCCTTCCTACTAACAAAACCATTGCCTTAATTTTATGATCCCTCATCAAACACACGAGATGGAGCTATCCTCGATCTACCTATTATTCTAATAAAACCCTCAAGCCTTGAATCAGAATGTAGACCATATACTATCTACAAACAATTAACTACCCTTTGTCCAATATGATCACATCTAAAGCATTGTCAAATCATCCCATAGCACTGACAAATGTATCTCCTACCATAATAATGGTACACAGGAGCCCCACTAATAAAACCATCAAAACCACCAGAATTAACCATACTATCATGTTAGCCTCATTTTTCAGTGAGTTCGAGAACATCAAATCAAATTCAATCTTGGATCAATCTAAATCAAATATCTAATTCAAAGTCTAAAATACAAAATTAATTGTTGAAATCCAAATAAAAAACCCTTGGCCAAAACCAATTTATGGGAAAATTTCACATCCTTCAAAATCCTATCAAATGACCTTGGATTCATGATCAGTCAATCGTATATTAATTAGGCATGTACCTAGGGTGAACTATATCAATTTGGAAGTATTTCAAGCCTCCTAACTCCTAAAACGAAATTGATTTCTAAAGGCTATAAAACTTTTAAATATTTATAACCTATGCCATTAGACCTTACATCTTATGTTGTAAAATCACCTTGGAAACCTCCCCAAAATCATTGGTCATGTTCATGATCATTGCCATGATGCATCAAACCAATTTTGAACCCTTGGTGGTTAATGGTTGACCATAAAACCTCAAAAACCTTAAACTTCCTAAAATGGAATTTCCTCAAGCTTCAATGTGAGTTTACCAAACAAAAACCTGAAACCTCTTTCAACATATTTTGGATATGATTTGGAGTGCATTGAATCAACCCCTAAGCCATGGTCAACCCTGATTGACCAAGTTATCCTAGGTTGACAAAAATGCCCTTTAACTTTTTAAAATTGTATTTCATGTATGGAAATCACACCAAACCTTGAAACCACTTCCAACAAACTCAAAATGTCATATGAAATTTACTAAACCCCACCTTGACCCCTAGTTAAACCTTATAGATAAAGTTAACTTATGAGTTAACCAAAACACACCAAAATGCTTCAAAAATTTAAATATAGAGATTTTAACCAGATCAAGGAGCCAAACTTATGAAGATAGTCCATGAGGTCACCATGAGTCACCTAAAAAACATTTCATCCCATGGACCCACTTGGTTTAACAAAATTGGATGAACCAATTGAATATAAAGTGGTTTTCTTGAGCCAAATCTTCATCCTTGTGAAATTAAGTTGCACTAATGACTTTAGTAGGTGTTCCTTGACATATTTTATGAAGCCCAATAAGACCAACCCATGGGTTGACCTATATTAACCAATTTAAAAACAAACTATCCGAATCCCAAATTTATGCTTCCAAAGAAAATTGAGCCCAAATTGTTTGCTATAAACATGTTAAATAAGTTCTAAAAGCTTCTTTTTACCTTCCCCAAGTACACAATTGGTTTAATTTTACTCCATATGCAAAATACACCAAAAAAATCCATCTTTCCACATCACTGATCCTTGCATTATTCTTTACCTACCCAAAGGGGATATCTCCAACAAACCCAGCCATGTGGTAAACATCAGGGGATGCCTCCAAATAAATTATAGCCCTTGGTGAAGGCTCCATGGCTTGAGTTAGGGTAAAGAGGCCAAAAAGTTCATGAAAGCAATATTCCACTTCCTATAAGTTCCAAATAACTCTCCAAGCTCCCCCATTGCCTTTCCTAACTAAAAAAAAGCTTCATTTAAGTGGAGAGAGAGAGACTAAGGAGAGAAAGAGAGAAAATAATAATTCTCAAGCAACATTCAATCCACTGGTCTTGACATAATGAAGTCTTCAAGGAAGTTGTAGAAGACAAATCTAGGATTCCATAGAGCCAGTGATCAAAGGACTTCACCATCCAGATCAATATATTTTACCAATGTAAGCCTAAAACCTCTCTCTAAAAGTGTTTTCTAAAAAGTGCCTTTGAATGCATTCAAATATTTTCCCTCTCTTCATCTAAGTGTAGGGAAGTTGTGTTTCAAATTTTATTTACTTTGGATGAGTATATAAGAAGTTATAAGCATTTAAAGTTTTAGTTCAAAACTGTACACGTGGATATTTGGCTTCTTAAAGCTTGACACATGGTTGAAGACCACAAGGAAATTATTGTGCAACTGTGAAATTATTGCCAATATTTGGTGTGGTGTCCAAATTTGAATTAAATGTATTAAATAATTCTAAAAAAGCTTATAATTTAAAAAATTCACCATAAATCCAAGTTTTAGCAAAATTAAGTGTTCTTGGGCTCATTGGAACCATCTTGAGCCTGATTTCATTTTAAAATTAATTTTAATAGATTTGGACCAATATATTATGAGTAATTTATGTTTCATTAGAAATTGATTTATCTTAATTACTCATCAATCAGTGATCCAATTGACCTCAAATTTATATAAGGTAATTTAGGGTATAGCCCAAATTTTCTGGGCCTTAGTGAGCATTAGATTTTTATGAATTGAATTTTAAAAGTTTTGTGTCATATTTTATTCCAAAACATTAGAAATTCATAACTCTACATCTACACATTATTTTTCTTTGATTCTTCTATTGAATGTTTATGTATATGTAAGGGTGAAAATGCTAGTGATTTCACACAAATATAGTTAGTAGTTATCCAAATAAATTATCAAAATTATTGTTGCATTTACATTTAATAATACATTATGACACCTAAGAAAGCTTTGATGAGCCCAAATTTTGTGACTTTGAAGCACATGTTTAGATGAACTTATTGTTCAAACTTTACTGCATATGGAGGTCATTTGTATTTCAATTTGTAAACCAAAGATTGACACACATAATTGACCTAAAATTTTTACTAAACCATAATAAATCCAAATTAATTCCAAAAATACAAATAAAGTGTCATATTTCTTAGAATTAAAAGATTAAAAAATTAAAATAAAAGGCCCCATCCCAAACCCTTAGAATTAAAAGTAATTTAACCATTAATAAAAAAATATTAATTAATTAAAATAAAAAAAAATATTATTAAAAATACCAATTTTTTTTTAAAACATGTAATCATCCTTAGGAGCCATTCATGATAATTGGGAAAGATTTCAAGAGTTTTGGAGTTGTTTTCATTCAAATATATAAAATCCTCTCTAATTAAATAGTTAAATATTTCATTAAATGAGTCTAACTTGCAAAAATCATAACTTATTATAAAAAAGTCTAAATCACGTAAACTCAAAAGCACTGGACTTATCTTTGGGTGTAGTATTTATGTAAAATAAAAATCTTCGTAATTCAATGTAAATGTGAAAGACAACATCTTGTTAAATTTAATTAATTAAAATGTTCTCGACTTATAAAAATCATAACTAATTATAAAACAATCCAAATTACACAAACTCAAAGGCATTAGATTTATCTTTGGGTATAGTATTTATGAAAAAATATAAAATCCCTATAAACTAAAGTAAATAAAAAAGTAATAATTTGGTCAAATTTAATTAATAAAATAATTTAGGAAAATTCATAAATTCAATAAAATATGGAAAATTCATAATTTCATAAACTGAATGTATTAAATCAACTAAAAAATAATTATGCTTCACATTCTATTAATAAAGTTTTTAGAATGGACTACCAGGAGCTATGGGGTTATATGTCCTAAGGAGGCCTTGGTCCTCATGTTCATTTTGACAAAGCCATGAATGAGTTGATGGAATGTAAGTACTTAATTTTAAATATTACAAATCAATTTTCAACAAACTAAATTAATTAAAAATAACAAACCAACTATTAAACTTAAATAAATAGGTAATTATTGGGTAACCTAGACTTACAAAGCTATTAATATAGCCCCAAGGAGGGTAAAATACATCTCATAGCCTTGGTTTAACAAAGGTAATTATTATTTAACTTAAATAACCATAAAAAATCTAATAATTAAAAACATAAACATTCAAGGCTTTTATACACCTTGCTTGACTCCTTTTAGGAAGGCAACTGTGTATAGTATCGAAAGCTTTATATGGTTAATAAAAATACCTTATAACCAATTAACAATCAACTTTAATAATTAAAATTTATCCTAAATTAAATCTCAAAATATCAAAAATATTAAAACTTAAACTTAAACAATGATTCCCTTATCTTTTAACTAATCAAATTCAACCCTTAAAAAATTTCAAACAATAATAAATCCAGGGACTTATCCAAACCACATAACATATTACGCAAATTATAAATGGCTGTTAGAGAAACATACTCTGATTTTAAACTAGGTTGATGTTCCTTTCATGTGTTTATGTGATGAGAAAATAATGTGCAGGTGAATGAGTATTGATTGTTATGGTATGATGTGATGAATTTTATGATGCTTATGCTGTGATGTTGAACACTAATTAGATTTTTTATAGTTTGCCATGCTTATACAGGGCCACAAAAAGGGGGCTAAAATTAATTATATTTTAAAGCTAATCAAATTTTTTACATGAGTTTTATTTCTTACCACCCTAGTTATTAAAAGATTGACCAAGATATAGTTTGCTCAAAAGATGACCACATGATTATGATGCGATGTGATTTTGATATTTTTCATATATACAATTGCTTCACTAGCATGCAAGGAGTTTGAGTCTTTTTTATTTTTTCAATTATGTAATTTAGTAAAAGTAAATAGTTGTGAAAGTAATTAAAATAAGGTAATTTTCTAAAAGATTTGAGATCCAAAGAGAAAAGAACTTCCTTTATTAGAGAGTTCTTTCCATTTAGAATCCCAAATTGGACAATCAAAAGTAGGGGTGTCAATTCGGGTCAACCCGTCGGGTTCAGGTCGAACCAGACCCGACCCATATATAAACGGGTCAACCCGAACCAGACCCAATTTTGTAAACGGGTCGAACATTCCAACCCAGACCCGACCCGAGCGGGTTACGGGTTGACCCGACATGACCTGCGACCCGATTTTCACACGCGCGGCAGCGGGGCAGCGGCGGCAGTGGCGATAGCGCGGGCGCGGCAGCGTAGTAGCGTGGTAGCGACGGCAGTGCGGCACGCTGGTTCGGCAGTTGGCACGTGCGGGCGACGTGGCACGCGGGGCAGCGCGGGCTGCAGCGCGGGGCGCGCGGGGCAGGCGGGCAGCGGGCAGTGCAGGCTTGGGCTGTGGTCAACGCAGCGGGCAGCGAGCAGGAGCAACGGGAAATTTAATTTTTTTAAATTAAACGTGTTTTTGGGTTGACCTGGCAACCCACCGGGTCAACCCGACCCGACCCATTTTATCAAACGGGTCGAATCTACAAACCCGGACCTGACCCGTTTATAAACGGGTCCGATCCAACCCTGATTTTTCGGGTCGGGTCAGGGTCGGGTTGTCGTGTCGTGTCAAATATTGACACCCCTAATCAAAAGCAGTCCAAATACAAGAATAAATAAGAATTGGAGATAAAAATGCCTTGTTTTAGAATGACTTGCATCATCTCATAGGAAGAAATTTTTGGTTGTTATTGATGGAGCATGTCTACCTTTACTTTCAACAGACCAAAGTTGTATATTAAGTGACATTTTTCACATGGACTTTTGATGTTTATACTCTTTTAAATTTATGTGTTTATATTATTTGTATATTAAAAATTGCCTTTTTGTTCATAGGTTTCTTCCTTGCATGTTGTTGTGCATGGAATTTTGAAAGGCTTTTAGGAATAAAATTATTCTAATCATAACTAAATAAAATTTTTAAGATAATATAGAAAGATAAAATAATTTGTAATAGATATAGGGAAACTTAGAATTTTCTCTAAATGTAGGCTCTAAATTCAAAAAATAAAAGTTAAACAATAGCTTACCCATCTTTCATACGACCAGATAGTATGCCCTTTAGATGATTAGAGGTTTAGTTATGATTCTACTCTAGGTAAGATGTAAGTGTAGAAGTACACTTAAGAATATGTTTGAGTTATTATTATGTAGGGCTCAACTTAGATAAAGATTCTAAGGTAGATCTCAAATCGTAAATCCTCACTCTCTGAGAATGTAATCCCAAATATATAATAAAATGCCAACCCAAACTTAAATCTTTTATCTAAAATATTAAAACCCAAAAGATTATAGACTAGAGTGCTTATGGGAGATCCCAAAATCTTAAATTGCTCATTACTTTTCAATACTTTGGCTTCCAGAAAGAACTATTCCAAATTGATCTAATCTCCTTTAAAAATTCTTCACCTCTCATTATTTTCTTGATCATTGAAATCCAAAAAATCTTTGCCACTACTTTAATCTAATGTATGATATGGATATTTAATTTTGAGAAGATGTAATTAACCATAAAGGCTTACCATTATTCAAAACCTATAACTTCAGCTTAAAATAAACTCTATCTTATTCTTATATGATATGGGGAAAAATCCCTAGGAAATTAGTCGATTTCATAAAAACCCATTTTTTTGGTTCAAATCACTTCAAAGAATATCAGTTTCACCGTCATAGCTGATATGATATTATCATTATTATATTTGATAACATAAATGGAGAATTTTTAAAACACCACTTTCATCTTCAAATACTATTTTGGAACGACAGTTCTAGATTTTGAGACAGCGTGTTATTCTTCTATTTATATTTGCCCATGAAGGTGAAAGATTTTTAAAATCCTATTTTTGTATTTGGATCATTTATAAAATAATTTGTCTATCTCTTGAGATAGTATTTTATTCTCAATATCGTATTCAATCATATGAATAGGAGTACCTCGAATATGTATGGACTTTAAACAAACAAATATATTTTCCCAAATTCTATTACCCAAAACTAACGAAGGTGGTTCAACTCAACTAATATCTTTAAGTCTAAACCTGCTCCTCTTTAAAAAAAAAAATCCACCACTAGATGCCTCATTACCAAATCTCTGCTAACTAGTGGTTCATCACTATTAACTGGCCAACAGATCTTTTTCAATGAAACAAGCTCTCTCTACCAACTCAAAAAATCATTATTATGAAATTGAACCAATGACTGCCTCAGAATATAGCACTTTCCTCATAAGTGCTAATCAGTTGTGGAGTATACCCGTCAAGTGTAATGAACTCTGCATTATACTGCATGCCCGTCTTACTCCTTTGAATAGATTTAGATACAATCCATACAAAAAAAAAAACTCTAAACTCCTCTAAACAAATTAGGTAGTTCAACCTCTAAAACTTCTCCTTCTGGTAGCTTAACCACCAACATTGTGCCTCAATATCTAACAAAAAAATAGCCAATGATACATTCATCTTAGGAGGACACTATATTATCTTGGATGTCTTTTCCATCCTTAATAATACTATTTTGTTGCTCTATGCTCAACAACACCCTTCAACCTCAAAGGCTTTAACCATAGAAATATCTATAAATGCTTTTCAATATCATTAAATCAGATTGAGGAAATCTTGCTTTATGCCTTGCCCATCAACTAGGCTACCAGACAAGTAACATGTGTAATGGAATCAAAATTAACATGAGGAGTAGAACTCTATAATGGTGTTTCCTTCTTAAAGTCTACACATCTATTTTATTTGGGTATATCATATCTATTAAAATATCACATGTGACACATAGCTTAGTAGAGATCAATAAGAAAACAATAAAAAATGAATACCCAAACATTAATCAAAACCACCTCACTAGACTATAAAACAATTTCTATAGCTCTATTTAACGATTAATTCTCTCGACACCATTACTTTGATACAAAAATGGGACTTCCATAACCTAACCCAATATGTCCCACAAAAAGAAAAGTCATATTATGTTGAATTAGGATAGGCCAGTCCAAGATCTATGTTTTAGGTGACTAACCATATATCTTCTATTAATTTATATGGATCATATAGCTTCAAATTAAATTCAATTAACATAATAAAATAATCTCATCCATACATTATTTTTCATTTCATCAAAATATAAATACAACATTTATTACATAATACAAGGCTATATAAACATAGAATATAATGACAACAACTACATCAAGCCGTTGTCCTTCTACGTAGGATAAACATATAATAAAGAAATAAAATAAATATCCATACTTGCTAAAAAATTAGGGAAATACCTTTACAGACACTGATAGATTAGATTATAAACTTAGCTACTCAATGGAATCCTTCCCTTTGCTTGACTTAAAATAAAATGCATAATAGGTGTGAACTAACATAACTCAATAGTCACATCGATATACCTATCTAAATTTTCAATAATTTACTTATTTACATTTAACTAAATGAAAATAATAGTTCATAAAAAATATATTATACTGAGTATGATATTAATTGTAGATATTCAAAATAAAATAAATTATGTTCTTAAAATAATAAATAAGCATTTCTTATATTAGGGAAATAAAATCAATTTTTCTCAGGCCTTCATTCCACCATCAAAAATAGGCCTTTCTAAATCCCATACTAGTATATAAAAAAAAAAGCCCTTATAACTCCAAATACCTATCACATATCAAATACTTAAAAATTCAGGCCTTATGGTTCCTTGTGCATTTAGAACCCGAATGGTACAACTAGAATAAAATCTCCACCATATAATAGTTCTCCTTAGAAACGCATATTTCAAGCAGATAATTATATACATTATTCCATGGTAATAAAAGAAAAGTAAACAAAACAAATTAATATTTTCTTAGAAGTCTTTATCGAAAGGCAATATAATTATCTATAGAGTAAAATTTTCATAATTTTAGAATATTACCAAATTACAAAATAATTTTCAAGTTTTGATTGTACTACAATATTATTTTCTAGGATTATAATTATTTTATAGATAAATAAAAGAATATACTTTTTGACTCACAAGCATGTTTTAGAAATTAGCTAATATAAAAAATATTATAACTATAATATATAAAATGTTTTGTGAAGAAAGTTTTGCAGGTAAAAAGTTCTCCCAAAATTATTTTAACAATATTATAAATTAAATAAAATATCCAAAAATCCTCATTTTTTAAAAACTAAAATAGGTAACCTACCTCAAGTTGGATAACTTTTTTGACAGGCCGGTAGTAGAAAGTGGATTAGAATCACCCAAACCATATATTTCTCTTACTAGAATCATTCTCCCCCTCTTTAGTTTGCTACCTTGAAATGAGAAAATGGATTAAAAATGGTGGAAATGGATACTTTAAAAAAATATTTAAGCCTAGCATCATGGCCTCTGAACCTTTTACACCGTAGTGCTCCTCTTATAAGAGCAAAGCACTGCAGAACATGGCACCGTGGCAATGCCATACCACTCATATTATTTTGGCCAAAAGATTGAGATATCAAAGTTGTGGAGCCACTAAACCCAGCACTATGGCCCCTGAAGGTAAAATTTTAGATTACCCAAAGATGCACATAGACCCCAGGACTTGCTACAAACTAAATTTAAATACTCATAAGCATACACAACACTCATAGATAGATACAAGGGGTGATAAATACTAAAATTTAGTTATTTATATTTATTAAGTTGGGTTTTAATAGGTGTAATTATATTTAAATTCAGTACGTGTTACACATGTACTATCTGAAATAGGATAAATAATTCATGTATCTAACCACTTAAGTATCTCCTTCTTCTCTATTATTTTCATAATAACATTCAATCTCCTTTGAGGATCAACTTTTGGGAAGGAATTTTCTACCATCAGAATCTTATGCATGTAGAAGAATGGGCTAATTGCCTTAATATCTACTATGTTCTAACAAAAATATCTTTCATATGCATTGAGAACCCTATTGAATTTTCTACCATCTGAATCTTATACATGTAGAAGAATGGGCTAATTGCCTTAATATCATGTAGTCCAATTCTAGGGTCTTTCTAAATCATTCAAAAATAATCTCCATCTTCTTCTACAACGGCATCCTAACATAAAAGGAATCTATATAGAACTATCCATCAATAAATCCTCCACATAATCTTTCACACAATCATAAACTAAGTCTATTATATAATAATCCTCAATTCGGTCACTATAAGACTTTATTTACTTTAAGATATTGAAGGCCACTTTCTGATTGTGCACTCTCATTATCAATACTCCCTTTTACACATCTATAATGGATCTACTGGTAGGTAGGAAAGGTTTACCTAAGATAATCAGCAACTCCCTATATTCTTCCATATCTAAGATAATAAAATTCACAAGAAAGGTAAACTTATCTACCATAAATAACACATCTTCTATTACATCCTTTGATAGGTAAATGAATAGTTTACTAATCAAAGGGTAACAATGATTGGTTGGACTTCTCATAGAATAAATATTTTAAATATAGATAAGGGCCTTAAATTGATGATATCTCCTAAATCACATAGTGCTCTCCCATGAAATTTGTTCTCTATTGCCATATGAATGTTAAAACTACAAGAGTTCTTAAGCTTTTGAGATTTTTGTTTGGTAGAATTGTACTACATTCCTTAGTCAATGATACAATCTCAAAATCTCTTAATCTTATCTTTTTACTAAGGATATCATTCATGTACTTAAAATAGGTAGGTATCTATTTTAAGGCTTTTGCAAATGGAATGTTAATAGTTAACTTTTTTTAATACTTCTAAAAACCTCAAAAATTTCATATCCAAATTCTGCTTTAGCAATCCTTAGAAAACTGGTGGTGGTGGCCTTTCTATAACCTTTTTAGTTAGTTTTTTCTACTTTTTTATTTGGTTGAGGTTGTTTCTTAGGTTTGAGAATCTCTATTAGATTTTTTATAGGTTACTATTCTGAAATTGATTTTTATTCCTATTCCCTTCTTCTAGCTCTCTACCACTCCTTAATTGAATATCCTTATATTGATTATTATCATTTTCTTTTGGATTTATTTTATTATTACTAATCAAAGTTATTGGGGTCTATTGGTTAATGATATAGGTAGTTGTCCTAATTGAGTTTCAATATTTTAATGGCAATAACTTAATTTTGCTATTGCATAACTATTTGTAAAACTTATTCTTCTAAAGAAGGCTTCTTATCCTTAGTTTGGTTATTTGAGCTAAAACCAAGGAGATAACTAGGCCTTGGGTTAGCAATATTTTGAAGAGGGTGGTTCTTGTTCCCTACTTGATTTGGTTGCTTATAGTTCCCATTATTATTACAATTTTGATTCTTTTTTCAACTAAAATTGGGATGAATTATCTAAAAATATTTAGATCACTAGAGGCTCCATAAATATCCTCTTCAAGATTCATTGGTGATCTCTAAGGTGAAGAAATTTAAAGGTTGTCTAATTTTCTAAAATTGTAGCTATAAGAGTAGTTAAAAATGATAAAGCATTATATTAAAAAATGCTAACTACATTTCTAGGATTAATTCTTTCCATTGGCCAGAAGAAGTTATTGATAGCCATCACCTCAATCAAAGCATATGCCTCATCAAAGGGCTTTGACATCAAAGAACCACCAACAACGACATCAATTGTTGAGATAGTTACTACTTAGTTCTTGCTTGTTGATATTCTTGCAACTTATATGTTTTTTATGATTCCAAATATTATTGCTTTGATTATTATTTCTTCTAACATGTTTTGGAAGAATTATTTTGTTGTTTGTATGTACTAACATTTCATAAAAATCATACTCCAGATTGTTGAATATTTTAAATCAGATCAGTTCAGGGTTTATTAAAAATGAAATCTATTTAGTTTTTTTATTATTTTTTTAGTTTGAGAGAGTGTGATTGTAATTGAGTAACTATGCACACACATACACCAGGGGAGAGTTAAAAATTTATAATTTTTAAACTGATCGGACTGTATGATGTCTTTTCATATGGGATGATCTGATTAGTTATTTTCCCTTTCGAGGAATCAAACGAATATATAGAAGAACATTTTTCTAAGTATGGATAGAACTATACGATATACCATTCATACATACATTCTAGAGTACAAATTGGATGGGTCCATTTTCATCCTGACTTTTTGTCCAGATGAACTTGAAAAATTTCTGAATGGTTTCTATTGTATGATGTCATCATCATACATATACTGTTCAGGGTATGAATTAGAAGGGTCCCTTTTCATCCAAAAGAACTTGAAAATTTTTTGAGCGGTTCGTACCATACGATTTCATCATCGTACGTACGCCATCCAGGGTACAAATTGGATGGGTCACTTTTCGTCCACATGTACTTAAAAAATTTTTGAACAGATCATACCATATGATGTCGTCATTATATATACTCCATCTAGGGTATGAATTAAATGGGTCCCTTTCATCCCGATGAACTTAAAAATTTTTATAACTGATCGTACCATACGATGTCTTCATCGTAAGTACGCCATATAGGGTACAAAATTATGGGGTCCCTCTTCATCCCGATGAAGAAAAAAAATTCTCACTGTTCATACCAGATGAACTTGGTTTGTACAAGATGATCATCGTGTATGAAATAATTTCGTATCAATTCACAATAGGTTCGTATACAAGAATTTTTGAACTATTCATACGTATGAACATATGATCGTACTATACGATTGTGCAAGCTCAAAATTAAAATTTTCATTTTTCTTGATGATTTTTTGTGTCTTTGGTATAAAAGGTCCACTAAAACTAATGTGAAAAAGTCTTGTCTTTGTGATTTTTCAAGAGTAAGTGAAATAGAGAGTGTGGGAGAGTGTTTGAGAGATATTTCTTACAAGTGGATTGTGAAAGGTTCACAAGGTTACTCAAAGATAAGGATCTCTTTATGATTTTGGTGATTACTCTTCTTTTCTTCTTTCTAGTTACTCGTAAGAAGATCTTTAAAGAAGATCTGGTACTCTACCGACAAGTGCAGAGTGCAAAAGGATGATAGTTCTTTGCCGACACTTGGAGGGTGTGAAAGAATGACGGTTCTCTATCAACATTTGGAGAGTATGAACAGATGACGATTCTCTACCAACACTTGGAGGGTATAAAAGGATGATAGTTCTCTACCGACACTGGGAGAGTGTGAATAGATGATAATTTTCTACCGACACTTGGAGGGTGTGAAAGGATAACGGTTCTCTACCGCACTGGGGATTGATGAAAGAGAGGTTTTGTAAAGGCTTCTCCGCCTTACTGTGGGGGCAAAAGGAGAGACACTTTGGTAATAGTGTAATACCTGAAGAGGGAGTCTTCAGGGAGTGGATGTAGGTCATGCTTGACTAAAGCATTATAAATCTTTGTGTCTTTTAATATCCACATTTTTATTATTGTAAGTTATTTACTGTGTTTGAAAAGTTTTATTTTTAAAACTTAAATTAACTTGCTAATTTTTTTTTTAAAATCAGTTTTCTATTTGAAAAATTTTAAATTAATAATTCACTCCCCCTCTTGGTTAACCTTGGGATAATAGCTTAGATTTAATAACCTATAAGTAATCAATAAGTGGTATCAGAGCTTTGTTTCAAAACCATAAGTTTAGACTACTTTTTTAAAAATGAGAATGGGTATTTTTGGAAATTAAAATACATTAGAAGGGTATTTGATCACTAGACCTCCGTTATTTGATAATATCCCTTCCGATTTTTGGAAAACACATGTCTATATTTTCGCAATCACTAGATTATTGCATGTGAATTTTGGTTCAAGAAGGGTGTACTAGACCAACTAGATTAGTTGATGGCATTAGAGTTGAAACACCCTTTGCTGACTGGACTGTAGAAGAATGTGACTTAGTATAACTAAATGTAAATATTTAAATAATTTCTTTTGTGCACTTAAGTTAGAAGATTACATGCGGGTTTTCGCTTATAAATGTGGAAAGGACATTTAGAATAGACTTTGTATTACTTATGAATGTACTAATGAACTAAATCAATCTAGATCAAATATCTTGTTATATGACTATGAATTATTTTGCTTGAAACCCAATGAATCCTTTTCTGATATGTACACTAGATTCTCTCAAATAGTCACCTCTTTGCATGTATTAGGTAGGGAACTAATAAATGCTGAAAATGATCAATAAAATTCTTTGTTGTTTGCATACTACTTATGATGCTAAAATAACTACTATTATAAATTCTAATGATTTAAATGTTTATTTTATTAATAATCTTCTTAGATCACTAATTTATTACAAGTACGGAGTGAGTCAAAGGAAGATTGATACAGGTGAATAATAAAAGAAGAAGAACATAGTACTAAAAGTGGAGGACTCAGAGTGTGATCAATCACAACCTAAGGATGAGGATTACATTACCTTAATGACTAGGAAATTTAGAAGTTTTCTTAAAAAGAAGCAGAGGAGATGCCCGTAGTGGAAAAAAGGCAAGTTTAATAAAAATGTTAAGGTTTCTAATGATGTGATTTTCTACGAATGCAGGAAACCTATATATATAAAATTGGATTACCCAAATTAAAAAGCCACTCCTAGCAAGGAAAAGGTAGAAGAGAAAGCAAATGTGAAGAAGGGAAAGAAGAGATATTAAAGAGCTTTTTGGGTGGACTCAGCTTCTGATTAATCAAAAATAAAAAGGAGGAGGAAGTCATCAACCTATGTTTAATGGCTGATAATATTAATCAGTTAGATTAAGAAGAGGTATTGACTCAACCTATAATGAATTGTTAGAAGTTTTTGAAAGAATTCATGATGCATATAAAAAGCTTAAGAAAATGCATGCTAGTCTAAACCTAGAAATACAAGAATTGCAAAAAGAGTATGACATCTTTAGGATTGATCGTGCACTGATAGATAAAAACCACATGAGCTTACTTAATAAATTTCATGACTTGAATAAAAAGAATTATTTTTTAAAATCATCTTATGCATAATTGGAAAAATATTTTAAAAATTTTAAGGATGAATATGAAAATAAAGAACACTATGTGAAATATGATAATACTGTATTAGAGAATGCAAATTCTTTTCTTAAAATAATAGTGAAAGCTCTTAAAGAAAATAGGATACCCCTAACACTTGAAAATTTTAGTAATCCTATTTTGAGGTCAATGATTTTAAAACCCAGGAAGAGACAGATTTATTATAAAAAGTTAAGAAACTCATTTCTTGGAGTAAAATGTTATACTTGTGGAATGATTGGACATATTTCACACACTTGTACCTTATATATAAAAACTAATTTAGTGTGGAGACCTAAGATATATAAACCAAGTCATATCATACATGCATCTAGTTTTATTTTGCCAAAAGGAGAACCCAAACTTGTTTGGGTTCCCAAGTCTAACATTTGATTATTTTGCAGGAACGCTCTCATACAAGGCCTTGTGAGAGCTTTTGGTACCTGAACATCGGTTGGTCGAAGCATATGACTGGAGACACTAAATAATTAATATCGCTGGAAGTCAGGAATGGAGGCAAGGTTACACTGGGAGATAACACCACTAGGAAAGTGGTTGGCACATGTATGATTGGAAACTTGCAAAATTTTTCCATAGAAATTGTATTACTTATCAAAGGCTTAAAGCATAATTTGTTAAGTATTAGCCAGCTATGTGATAAAGGGTATAATATAAAACTTTTTCCCACTAGCTGAATATTAAGCCTAAATGGACATGATAGTTAATAATTTCTCAAGATTCATGTGGGTTAAATTTTTATTTCATAAGAGTGAATCATTTGAGGAATTCAGGGACTTTTTGACTTGGATTCAAAGGAAACTAGAATATGAGATTTTAATAATTTGAAGTGATTATGGCGGTGAATTTAAAAATGATAAACTTAAGGATTTTGTAAATAAAAATGAATTGATCATAATTTTTTTGCACCTAAAATCTCTCAGAAAAATGGGGTAGTTGAAAGAATGAACAAAATTTAATTAAAGTTGTTAGAGCCATGTTGGTTGAATATTCACTTCTTAAATATTTTTGGGCTGAAGCGATTAGTACTGCATGTTATGTTCTTAATAGGATGGACATTAGGTCAAAACTGATCAAAACACCTATGAGCTTCTTAAGGGGAGAACACATAATTTGTCATATTTGTATGTTTTTGAATGTAAGGTGTTCAAACATAATAATGAAAAATCTACCTTAGGAAAATTTTATCCAAAATCAAATGAAAGAATTTTCTTGGATACTATAATGTTTGTAAATCTTATAGAATATTTGATAAAAGAACTTTGGTAGTTGAGGAGACCATACATGTTTTATTTGATGAATCTAGAATTTTAGGAGAGCCAATTTTGGAAGAAGATGATTTAAAAAATAACTCCCAAAGGATTGAGAAGATTGATTTGGAAGAAAATTTAGAGGTAGAAAACCCTCTGCCTAGAGATTTGAAATTATCTAAAAACCATCCTAAGAAATTAGTTTTAGGTGAACCTAGTGACGGTGTTAGGACTAGACGTGGACTAAACAAAGAGGTCAATCAATATGCCTTTATTTCGATGATAGAACCCACAAATATAAATTAATCAATTTAGGATGAATTTTAGATTTTGGCAATACAAGAAGAATTAAATCAATTTTTAAGAAATCATGTTTGAGAATTAATTGCAATGCCAAATAATCAAAGTGTAGTTGAAACTAAGTGAATATTTAAAAATAAAATGAACGACTCAGTAGTTATTATTAGAAATAGGGCGTGATTGGTGACTAAGGGGTATAATCAAATTAAAGGAATTGATTTTGAGGAGACTTTTGCCCCTATAGTGAGACTTGAAGAAATTAGGGTTTTGTTAGCCTTTGCCTATTTTAGAGGATTTAAATTGTATCAAATGGATGTTAAAAGTGTCTTTTTGAATGGGGTGATATAAGAGGATGTTTGTGTTAAATAACCTCCAAGTTTTGAAAATTCAAAATACTCAAATCATGTTTTTAAATTGAAAAAGGCAATATATTGATTGAAACAGGCACCTAGGCTTGGTATGAGAGATTAAGCACTTTCCTATTTGAGAGATCTTTTGAAAAAGGAAGTGTGATACCACTCTCTTTTTGAAGAAATTGGGAGACGATACAGTCATTGTTCTGATTTATCTTGATGATATCATTTTGGATCTACAAATAAAAATCATTATGATGATTTTTCTAAAATAATTAGTAGTGAATTTGAGATGAGTCTAATAGGATATCTTAGTTACTTTTTTGTTTTTAGCATTAAACAAATTTAGGAGGGAACATTTCTTTGTCAATCAAAGTATGTTAAGGACACCCTCAAGAAGTATGAAATAGATATTGCTAAACTTGTTAATACACCTATGAGTTCCTCGGTTCAGTTGGATAAGGACCCAAAGAGAAAATCTATCGATCAAAAGAGATTTAGAGAAATTATTAGATCTTTACTTTATTTGACAGCTAGCAGACCTGACATTATGTTTAGTATTTATTCGTGTGCTACATTTCAATCTGGTCCAAAAAAATCACATTTGATAGCAGTAAAAAGGAATTTGAGATATCTCTTGAGAACTCAGAACTTAGGGATTTGGTATCCTAAGTTTAGGATTTATAATTTGCACAATCTCACTTTATTGTAATAATACTAGTGCCATTTGCATTTCAAAAAATCCTATTCAACATTCTAGAACCAAATATATAGACATAAGACATCATTTTATTAGGGATCATGTATCCAAATAAGAAATTGAATTGAACCATATTTCTACTAAAAATCAACTTACAGATGTTGCGTATCTAATTTTTATAAATTGAATTTTGATGATTGCAAATACTTCTATTTTACTATGATTAGCTTACCAACTAACATTTCAGGTCCACGGGATCAAGACTATAATCTGAACCATCTCAAGATTGGGTAGATTAGGTCTAAGTTAGTTTGTAATGTATTTTTTCCCTTTCTTGAGTCAATTATAATCTTTGTGGTGCCTGATGCTAAGTAACCCTGCACACACACACTTGGGTGAATTTTTTCTATATGACTTAGGTTTTCTATTTTTACTAACATCGTCTGGGATGATCCAAAAATCATCCTGAATGATCTGTTAAAAATAGAAATTCTAATTAGGGCATCCTGGTTAAGGCAGCCATCATTAAGCAGATCATCCTGGATGATATTTTTATCGGCTGGGATGATATACTCAAATATAAAAGAATTAGACGCCAGATCTATTTAGGAAGTTTTAATTTTTTAATTATCATCCAGGATGTCATCCTGGAAGATGGGGTTCAATTATGCCTAAATTGATTTGATGATTGAGGAATGTAATTAAGGTTGGTTGATTCGATCATATCACCTAGACGATCTCCTAATTGGCCAGGCCGATCAGTTCAAAAACCTTGTTTGCTCCTAGATGACAAATATCGTACACCATCTGTTCAGAGCAATTTTTTGGATGATTTTGCTCATATTTGAACTAATCAGCCAGGACGATCGGGAGATCGTCCTGGACGATCAAGTCATTTTGTTTTTGTCCAAACTCCCATTCAGAGTAATGTTCAGGATGATATTCCCTGATTTGTACTAATCATACAAAATGATATATTATCATCTTAGATGATAAGAACAAAAAATCTTCTAATCGTCCCAAGTCGTCTGGGCTGATTGACCTTAATTTGTACTGATCGTACAGGATGATAGAAATATCATCCTGGACGATAAAGTCAGTTCTTAAAAATCTATTTAAAGGACTAATGTTTTCTCAAGTCCAAGGATCCTTTGCTGTTATCTTGACCTTGGAGAGCCTAATGGAGAGGGAGAGAGAGGGAGAGAGAGGGAGGAACTTGTGAGGGGGAGCTTATGAGGGGTTTCACAAGGGTTGCTTCAAGCAAGGTTCCAAGGCATCTTCTCCGATCATCATTCCACATTCTTGGAGGCTCAAGGGAGGTCTTCTTCAGCAATTAATTGAGGTTCTCTGCCTGGTTCAGAAGAATGCAAAAGGAGTTGGGTTATCTGCCCACTTCAGGAGGAAGCAAAAGGAGTTGGTTCTCTACCGCACCGGGGTTGGTGAAAAGGAGTTTTTGTAAGGGCTTCTCCACCTAGCTATGGGGGCTAAAGGAGAGACACTAAGTTAGTGCAATACTTGGAAGGTGCCTCCAAGGAATGGACGTAGGTCAAGGTTTGACTGAACCACTATAAATCCGGTGTGTTCTTTCTTTTACTGCTTCCACATTTGAATTTCCGCACTCTTGTTTTATTGTGGTGAATTGTGTTTTGATTTATTTTTCTGATTTGTTTTGAATTTTTTTTTTAAATACCAATTCACCCCCCTCTTGGTTAGCCTCGGAACAAGTTCATAAGGGCTTAACATCCCTAACGAACATTCAAGTGGTATCAGAGCGGGATTCATAAAAAAAAGTTTTTGAAAGCTTTTGAATTTTGATCCATGGTTAATTTTAGTAATCATAATACTGTGGAAGGGTATTCCATTACCCGACCACCTTTGTTTGATAATATTCCATTTGAATTTTGGAAAACTCGCATGTCTACATTTTTACAATAGTTTGACTATCGCATATGGATGTTTGTTAAGGATGGTTATACACCTTTAACTGGTAAACTTAATGGTATTACTGTTTGAGTCAAATAATTAGGTTGTTAAGCCTAAGTGAATGTCCCAAGGCTACCAAGAGGGGGGGTGAATTGGTAGTTTAAAAATTTAAGCCCTCTTTTAAAATTATGTTGAACCGAAATAAAAATTGTTTCTTTTAAGTTTTGTAGAAAAAGTTTTTCAACCACAGAGTTTTTAAGACTAAGAAATAAAATGCGAAAATGTAAAAACAGTAAAGTAAATGACACCAGATTTATAGTGGTTCGGTCTAAAACCAGACCTACATCCACTCCCCGGAGGCACCCTCTGAGTATTGCACTAATACCAATAGTGACTCTCCTTTTGCACCCACAGCAAGGCGGAGAAGCCTTTACAACACACTCTTTTCACCACTCCCCGGTGCGGCAGAGAACCGTCATCCTTTTACACAATCCCTAGTGTTGGCAGAGAACTGTTCATCCTTTCACACAATCCACAGTGTTGGCAGAGAACCGTCGTCCTTTCACACTCTCCTAGTGTGGGCAGAGACCCTTCGGCTGTTCACACTCTCCAAGTGTAGGCAGAGAACCCTTCGGCTGTTCACACTCTCCAAGTGTAGGCAGAGAACCCTTCAGCTGTTCACACTCTCCAAGTGTCGGCAGAGAACCGGATCTCCTTGACAGATCTTCTCCCAAGAATCTAGAAGGAAGAAGAAAAAGAGTGAAGTAATCCCAATTCACAAGTAGATACTCTTACCTTTGAAATCCAAGTGAAGCCTTCTCGCTCCAATGGTAGGAATCCTCCTTTGAATGCTCTCTTCCACTCTCTCCTTGGCTATTCTCTCAAGAGGCACAAAGATCAAATGACAAAAAGATTGGGTGGCAGTCTAATTTGGACTATTTATACAAAAGACAAGAAAAACTGCCCAAAAACTGCAAGTATTTAATTCTGTACGCACTGGATCGTCTCGTACGATCGTGGATCATTCTGGACGATTTTACTTAAACAATTTGAAACGACCCCATTTGTATATGTGTATGAAATGTCTTCGTGTAGCTGATCATCCCGTACGAACTAGGTTCGTCCGGTACGAACGGTTATTACAAGGTCGGTTCTAGAAACTGCTGAAAACCGTTCTAAGTCGGTTAATCGTTTGGACGAAAATATATTCATCTGGATGAAAATTTTACAGAGGACTGATCGTCCTGGATGATTATTTATTTCGTCTGGACGAAAATTTTCCAGAGGACCAATCGCCATTGATGATAATTTAATTTTGTTTGGACGAAAATTTTCCAGAGACCAGATCGTCCTGGACGATTATTAATTTCGTCTGGACGAAAATTTTCTAGAGGACCAATCGCCATTGACGATAATTTAATTTCATTTGGACGAAAATTTTACAGAGAACCAATCGTACTGGACGATTGTAAATTCGTCCTGGACGAATAGGACTTAGAAAAAATTTTTAAGCAAGTTCCTATCCGTTCCATGTGCTCAATAGGAGATAACTGTCTGATCGTCCCGTACGAACGGATATCATCCAGTACGATCAGTATAAATTTTTTATGATCTCCTTATGTGTGTGTATGTTTTTATTCGCTCAATTACAATCACTCCCTTTCAATTTAATTTCAAAGAAATGCAAACTTCAAATTTTACAAAGTATCTCATTCTGAATTTGATTTGAAGTCTTCGTAATCTGGAGTTCGTATTTCCTGAAATGCTAGTACACACAAGAGCAAATACAAATCTTCTAAAATTGTTAGGAGATAACTACACATTTGAACAATAATGTTTGGAATCATCAAAACTACATAAGTTGCAAAAATGTAAAGCATGCAAATAGCAACTATCTTAACAATCTCCCCCTTTTTGATGATGGCAAAACAATTATTGTTTGTATGGTTTCAATTTAAACAATTCTCCTAAACTCCCCCTGAATTGATGTATATATGAAAATAAGGAGGCATTTTGAACCATAGAACAATTTTTTTTTGTTTTTCAAAAAAAATTACAAGACCACAAACAAAACATACGAACACAATAATTTCTCCCCCTTTTTGACAACAACAAAAGGTCAAAAAGTCATCCTTTTTCTCTTCTGTTCTGCATGTCCTATTTCTGAAAACCCATAGAGATGATCTATGATAAGTTGGGCTTCGTCAACAGGATGACATTCTATAATCAAAAAGGTTAGAACAGAAAGGAGAGGGCTAATATTAATCCTATCACCAGCTTTAGGAATGATTGAAGATCGAAGGATATGCTGGATGATTCAGGCATTTTTGGTCATACCGGAGACTTTAGCGACATGATAATTAAGACTACTTTGTCTAATTACCCTATTGACATCATCCCATTTGAAAGTGGTTTCTGTCATTAGGGTGTGGGCTCTATATCCTTCAGTTCTTAAGTTCAAAAAGGCACCAATGTCGTGCTTGGTGATTTCAACTTTTTGCTTGAAAACATAAGAACTTATGGAGGTGTGGTCAGAATTAAAACTCATGTTGGCTAGGAAATAGTGAAAGGTTTGTTTGTTGTAAAAGTGGACGAGAGAAAGAATGAATTGAAACTGGGTAGAGGCAAAAAGGTGCATTACCTTAAAGTGTATCTCGCTTTGAATTAAAATGCGAGAGGGAGTTATTTTGGCAGAGGCAAAACGAGGAAAGGATTCCTCATTTGCTTTTGATAGGAAGTTTTTAGAGGCATTCCTGTGGGGTTTCTTTGCCAACACCTTTTGTCTCTTGCTTAAGGAGGCCATTGTCAATTTGAAGTCGAAAGGGATTGAAAGGGAAGTTTGGAAGTGTGATTGTTAAGTTAGAAAGCCTTCATATTTAAAGAAAATGATACGTTCGTCCTGGACGAAAACAGTTCATTTTGGACGAAAAATCATCGTTCGTCTGGACGAAAATATTTCATACAGACGATCAAATTCGTCCAAAATGTAACGGCTTTTCGTAATCAACACAATTTACGATGCGTCCCTTCGTACTGACTTTTGACTTGACCGATCGTACAGACGATCAAAAAGTTAATTCGTTTTAATGTCTGTTGAAAACCGTCCCCTACAATGAAACGACGTCTGTTCGTCTGGACAAACCAAAAGTTCGTACGGACGAACTTCACAATTAAAACTGCCTTATCCACTCAACCGCTGCATTCAATCGTCTCGACGTTTGAGAGAAAAAAAAAATTTTGTCCTGGACGATTATAAGATCGTACAGACGAACTTCATTAAAACTGCTCTTAAAACGATTAAAAATTCGCGTAAACTGAATTTTCCACACATCATCCTGTACGAAAACAATTCGTCCCGGACAATTTCTACCAATTTTTGAATTTTTGAATTTTAATTGAAGAAAATCAAACAAAACATTTAAAACACAGAAAACAAAGACAAACCATAGACTCTAAAATAAACTCATTCAAAACACTCAAAAAATCACAAAAATCAACACAAAAATCAAAGACAAATAACTAAGAAAACATAAATATCAATGTTGCAAAAATATTTTTATTTAAGCATTTAAATCAATAACACCAAGCCTTGTTCTTAATGTATTGAAGGTATCAAAGGCTAAAGGTTTTGTAAAAATGTCTGCAAGTTGATTTTTAGTTGAAACATGTGTGAGTTCAATTTCTCCCTTGGATACATGATCCCTTATGAAATGATGCCTTATATCAATGTGTTTGGTTCTAGAATGTTGAATAGGATTTTTGGAAATGAAAATAACACTAGTATTGTCACAATAAATTGGAATAGTGCCTATAGATAATCCTAAATCAATCAATTGTTGTTTTAACCAAAGTACTTGTGCCACATAACTTCCTAATGCAATGTATTCTGCTTCTGCAGTAGATAGGGCTACTGAATTTTGTTTTCTACTGGACCAAGAAACTAATGAATTTCCAATGAATTGATATGTTCCAGGAGTGCTTTTTCTATCCACTCTACAGCCTGCAAAATCAGAATCTGAATAACCAATAATTTCAAATGAAGAGCTAAACTTAGGATAACAAATTCCTAAGTTTAGAGTTCCTAGTAAGTATCTTAAAATCCTTTTCACTGCTGTCAAATATGATTCTTTTTGATCTGATTGAAATCTAGCACATAAGCAAACACTGAACATAATATCTGGTCGGCTAGCAGTCAAGTAAAGCAAAGATCCAATAATCCCTCTATATTTCTTTTGATCAACAGATTTTCTCTTAAGGTCCTTATCCAACTGAACTGAGGAACTCATTGGTGTACTAACAGGTTTAGCATTGTCTATTTCATATTTCTTGAGGATGTCCTTAATATATTTAGTTTGACTAAGAAATGTCCCTTCCTCAAGTTGCTTGATGCTAAAACCTAGAAAGTAATTTAAATCTCCCATTAGACTCATTTCAAATTCACTACTCATTGTATTAGAAAAATCATCACAAAAATTTTTATTTGAAGATCCAAAGATGATATCATCCACATAAATTTGAACAATGAGTATTTCCTTTCCAAATTTCTTTAAGGAGAGAGTTGTATCCACACTTCCTTTTTCAAAAAATCTTTCAAGTAGGAAGGTGCTCAATCTCTCATACCAAGCCCTAGGTGCCTGTTTTAATCCATATAATGCCTTCTTTAATTTAAACACATGATTTGGGTATTTTGAATTTTCAAATCCTGGAGGTTGTTCTACAAAAACATCTTCTTCAATAACCCCATTCAAAAAGGCACTTTTGACATCCATTTGAAACAATTTAAAACCTTTAAAACAGGCAAAGACAAGTAAAACCCTAATTGCTTCAAGTCTTGCTACAGGGGCAAAGGTCTTCTCAAAATCAATTCCTTCAATTTGATTATATCTCTTAGCAACTAATCTAGCCTTATTTCTAATGACTACTCCTGAGTCATTCATTTTATTTTTGAACACCCACTTGGTTCCAACAACACTTTGATCTTTTGGCCTTAAGGTTAATTCCCAAACTTTATTTCTTACAAATTGATTCAACTCTTCTTGCATGGCCAATATCCAAAATTCATCAGAAAGTGCTTGTTCAATATTAGTGGGTTCTATTGTTGAAATAAAAGCTGAATGATTGACTTCATTGTTTAATCCACGCCTAGTTCTAACACCCTCATTAGGTTCACCTATAATCAATTCTCTTGGGTGGTTTTTAGAAAATCTCAAATCTCTAGGCAAAGGGTTTTCTCCTTTCAAATTTTCTTCCACATTTTCTTCCAAATTTAATCTATCAATCTTTTGGGAGTTTTCCTCAATCTCTTCTTCAACAATATTTGGCTCTTCCAAATTTCCAGATTCATCAAATACAACATGTGTGGTTTCTTCAATGACTAAAGTTCTTTTGTTGAATACCCTATAAGATTTTCCAACACTTGAATATCCAACAAAAATTCCTTCATCTGATTTTGGATCAAATTTTTCTAAGGCAGATTTTCCATTGTTATGTATGAACACCTTGCAACCAAAAACATGCAAATGTGACAAGTTAGGTGTTCTACCTTTTAGCAACTCATAGGGTGTTTTATTTAAATTTTATCTCACATTCACCCTATTCAGAACATAACATGCAGTGCTAACCGCCTCAGCCCAAAAATATCTAGGAAGTGAGTATTCTACCAACATTGCTCGGGCGGCTTCTATTAATGTTCTGTTTTTCCTTTCAACTACCCCATTTTGTTGAGGGGTTCTAGGTGCAAAAAAATTGTGATCAATCCCTTTTTCCTTACAAAAATTTTCAAATTTTTCATTTTCAAATTCTCCTCCATGATCACTTTGAATAGAAATTATTTTGCATCCTAGTTTTCTTTGAATCCAAGTTGAAAATTTTTTGAATTCCTCAAATGATTCACTCTTATGAAAAAGAAATCTAACCCAAGTGAATCTTGAGAAATCATCCACTATAACAAATCCGTATACCTTCCCTCCTAGACTTACAGTTCCTACTGGTCCAAAAAGATCCATGTGAAGTATTTCCAAAGGTTTACTGGTCCTAAGATCCTTATTGGATTTAAAAAAGGACTTCACTTGTTTTCCTAATTAACATGCATCACAAAGATGGTCCTTAGTAAAGTCTAGTTTTGGTATACCTCTTACCAAGTTCTTTTGGGTAATTCTCCTAAGATTTTTCATACTAGAATGACAAAGTCTCCTATGCCAATGCTATGATTCATCAGAAACAGTTTTTAAACAAAAAGCAGTAGGAGATTGAATAGAATTCAAATCTAGCATGTAAACATTGTTAACCCTTTTTCCATTTAAGACTTCTTTTCCATTTAGGCTTAATATGCAGCTAGTAGGTAAAAAATTCACATTATAGCCCTTATCACATAGCTGACTTACACTTAACAGATTATGTTTTAAGCCTTCAACCAATAACACATTATCTATGAAAATTTTTTTAAAATTTCCAATCATACCTGATCCAACCACTTTCTTTGTGGTATTATATCCAAGTGTAACCTTGCCTCCATTCCTGGCTTCTAGTGTTATGAATTGAGCAGTATCTCCAGTCATATGCTTTGAACATCTGCTATCCAGGTACCATATGCTCCCACGAGGTCTTGTGTGAGAGCATTCCAGCAAAAATCTTAAATGTTAGACCTGGGAACCCAAACTTGTTTGGGTTCACCTTTAAGAAATTTATAATCAAATGCATGTATGATATGTCTAGGTTTATGCATCTTAGGTCTCCACACCAAATTAGATTTCATCATCAAGGTACAGGTGTGTGCTATATGACCAAAAAATCCATAATTATTACATTTAACATTAGGAAAAATATTCCTAAGTTTTCTTCCATGTGATTATCTTCTAAGGGATTTCATGAATTTAGGATAATATTTAGGATTTGTAAAATCTTCAAGTTTGGGGGGTTTCCTATTATCCTCGAGAGCTCTTATTGTGAGTTTGTAAAATGAATTCATATCTTCCAAGATTCGATTGGTATAATTGATTCTATATGCTTTGCTCTTAGATTCATCCTTAAAATTCTTTTTTAAGTTCAGCATAGGATGTTTTTAAGTTTTCAAAATTTTTATTCAATTCATTGTATTCATCAAGTAGTTTCATGTGGTTGTCATCTATTAAAGCATGATCTTTCCTAAGGATTTCATATTCCTTCTTGAGTTCTTCCAATTCTAAGCTTACACTAGCATGCATCTTTTTCATTTTCCTATATGCATCATGCATGTGTTCAGAAACTTCAAATAATTCATCACAGGTTAAGTCACATACCTCTTCTTGATCTGATTGTTTAACATTATCTGCCATCAAGCAAAGGTTGGTGACTTCTTCTTCTTTTTCAGTCTCAGATGAGTCTGAAGCTGAGTCCGCCCAGAAAGCTCTTTGAAATTTCTTCTTGCCCTTCTTTACCATTGGTTTCTCCTCTACCTTCTCCTTGCTAGGAGTGGCTTTGAGTTTTGGGCATTCAGTCTTGATATGACCTGGTTTCCTGCATTCATAACAAATTACTTCATTAGAAACCTTACCATTTCTGTTAAACTTACCTCTGTTCCATTGCTGGCGTCTCTTCTGCTTCCTCTTTAAAAAGCTTCTGAATTATCTAGTCATCAGTGCAATATCATCTTCATCCTCATGTTGTAAGTGTTCACTTTCTGACTCTTTCACTTTTAGTGCAATATTCTTCTCCTTTCGTGGTTCACCTGCATCAATCTTTCTTTGACTTACTCCTTGCTCATAAGCAATGAGTGAACCAAGAAGATTGTCAATAGAATATATGTTTAGATCTTTAGACTCTTTAATTGCAGTAATTTTAGCATCATAAGCAGTAGGTAAATATCGAAGAATTTTATTGACCATTTCAGCATTAGTTAATTCTCTACCAAGTGCATGCAAAGAAGTGACAATTTGTGTGAATCTTGTGTACATGTCAGAAATAGATTCATTAGGTTTCATGCGAAACAATTCATAGTCATGTAATAAGATATTGAGTCTTGATTGCTTAACCTCATTTGTCCCTTCATAAGTTATACAAAGTCTATCCCATATGTCCTTTCCACTTTTACAAGTAGAAACCCGCATGTAGTCTTCAGATTTTAAAGAACAAAAGAAACTATTTAGACATTTAGCATTTAATTGTGCTAAGTCATGTTCTTCTATAGTCCAATCTGCAAAAGGTATTTCTACCATAACTCCATCAACTAATCTAGTTAGTTTTGTGTAGCCATCCTAGACTAGCATCCACATGTGATAATCAAGTGACTGTAAGAAAGTAGACATGCGTGTTTTCCAAAAATCAAAAGGAATATTGTCAAACAGTGGAGGTTTAGTGATAGAGTAACCCTCAGGTGTATTTCGGTTTCCAAATGTAGCCATATACGTTAATCAAAAAGTAGTTCAAACTTATGATTTTGAAACGAAGCTCTGATACCACTTGTTTGAGTCTAGTAATTAGGTTGTTAAGCCTAAGTGAATGTCCCAAGGCTACCAAGAGGGGGGGTGAATTGGTAGTTTAAAAATTTAAGCCCTCTTTTAAAATTATGTTGAACCGAAATAAAAATTGTTTCTTTTAAGTTTTGTAGAAAAAGTTTTTCAACCATAGAGTTTTTAAGACTAAGAAATAAAATGCGGAAACGTAAAAACATAAAAGTAAATGACACCAAATTTATAGTGGTTCGGTCTAAAACTAGACCTACATCCACTCCCCAGAGGCACCCTCTGAGTATTGCACTAATACCAATAGTGACTCTCCTTTTACACCCACAGCAAGGCGGAGAAGCCTTTACAACACACTCTTTTCACCACTCCCCGGTGCGGCAGAGAACCGTCGTCCTTTTACACAATCCCTAGTGTTGGCAGAGAACCGTTCGTCCTTTCACACAATCCACAGTGTTGGCAGAGAACCGTCGTCCTTTCACACTCTCCTAGTGTGGGCAGAGAACCCTTCGGCTGTTCACACTCTCCAAGTGTAGGAAGAGAACCCTTCAGCTGTTCACACTCTCCAAGTGTAGGTAGAGAACCCTTCGGCTGTTCACACTCTCCAAGTGTCGGTAGAGAACCAGATCTCCTTGATAGATCTTCTCACAAGAATCTAGAAGGAAGAAGGAAAAGAGTGAAGTAATCCCAATTCACAAGTAGAGACTCTTACCTTTGAAATCCAAGTGAAGCCTTCTCGCTCCAATGGTAGGAATCCTCCTTTGAATGCTCTCTTCCACTCTCTCCTTGGCTATTCTCTCAAGAGGCACAAAGATCAAATGACAAAAAGATTGGGTGGCAGTCTAATTTGGACTATTTATACAAAAGACAAGAAAAACTGCCCAAAAACTGCAAGTATTTAATTCTATACGCACTGGATCGTCCCGTACGATCGTGGATCGTCCTGGACGATTTTACTTAAACAATTTGAAACGACCCCATTTGTATATGTGTATGAAATGTCTTCGTGTAGCTGATCGTCCCGTACGAACTAGGTTCGTCCAGTACGAACGGTTATTACAAGGTCGGTTCTAAAAACTGCTGAAACCCGTTCTAAGTCGGTTAATCGTTTGGACGAAAATATATTCGCCTAGACGAAAATTTTAAAGAGGACTGATCGTCCTGGATGATTATTTATTTCGTCTGGACGAAAATTTTCCAGAGGACCAATCGCCATTGACGATAATTTAATTTTGTTTGGACGAAAATTTTCCAGAGACCAGATCGTCCTGGACGATTATTAATTTCGTCTGGACGAAAATTTTCCAGAGGACCAATCTCCATTGACGATAATTTAATTTCGTTTGGACGAAAATTTTACAGAGAACCAATCGTCCTGGACGATTGTAAATTTGTCCTGGACGAATAGGACTTAGAAAAATTTTTTAAGCAAGTTCCTATTCGTTCCATGTGCTCAATAGGAGATAACTGTCTGATCGTCCCGTACGAACGGATATCGTCCAGTACGATCAGTATAAATTTTTTATGATCTCCTTATGTGTGTGTATGTTTTTATTCACTCAATTACAATCACTTCCTTCCAATTTAATTTCAAAGAAATGCAAACTTCAAATTTTACAAAGTATCTCATTCTGAATTTGATTTGATGTCTTCGTAGTCTGGAGTTCATTTTTCCTGAAATGTTAGTACACACAAGAGCAAATACAAATCTTCTAAAATTGTTAGGAGATAACTACACATTTGAACAATAATGTTTGGAATCATCAAAACTACATAAGTTGCAAAAATGTAAAGTATGCAAATAACAACTATCTTAACAATTACTATTCCACTTCCTTTTATTGAATGGACTCTCGATGATAGGGATTTAGCATACTTAATGCAAAATGTTTGAATTTTTTTTCTGTGCTTTAAAATCTAAAGATTATATATATGTTTCAACTTGCACAACTGGTAAAGAGATTTGAGATAAATTGTGTATTACTTATGAAGGAACTAAAGAAGTCAAGCAATCTTGATTGAATATTTTGTTGCATGATTATGAAATTTTTAATATGAAACCATCTGAATCAATTTCTAAAATGTATACAAGGTTTACTCAAATTAATACATCTTTGCATGCCTTAAGAAGAGAACTCACTAACTATGAAAAAGTGAACAAAATTTTAAGATGGCTGCCTTCCTCTTTTAATGCTAAAATTACTATAATTACTGAATCTAAAGATTTGAATACTTATTCAATCGATAACTTACTTAGTTCACTCATTGCTTACGAGCAAGGGGTGAACCAAAAAAATCTTGATGCATGTGAGAAGAAGAAGGAGAAAACTGTGGCACTAAAGGACAACAACACAAACATTAATTCTTCCGGATCTGAGAACGATGATGTTTCCTTCATCACTACGCAATTCAAAAACTTTTTAAAGAAGAATCAAAGAAACCATCAGAAGTAGAAAAGGTAAGTATAGCAAAAATTATAAAAGTTCTTTTAATGTTGTTTGCTTTGAATGCATGAAGCCTGAACATGTTAAAGCTGATTGTCCTATTCTTAAGAAGCAACCAAATAAGGAGAAGGATGAGGAGAAACCCAAATACAGGAAGGATAAGAAGCGATCCCAAAAAGCTTTATGTGTGGATTCTGCATCTGATTCCTCTAAAACTGAAGCTGAAGAGGAGAAAATAAACCTATGTTTAATGATAATCAAAATGAATAATATGATCAAGAAGAAGTATGTGAGCCAACTTATGATCAATTAGTTGAAATTTGTGAGAAAATTCATGCATCATATAGGAAACTCAAAAAATCACATGCTAGTTTAAAATTGGAATTTTCAAATTTACAAAAAGAGCATGAAACCATTTTAGAAGATAACTCTCAAATTGATAGCAATTACATGGCTTTATTTGATAAATTTAATGCATTAAACAAAAAGCATACTGAATTATCTGGTGCACACGATTCCTTAAAATTATCTCATGCTAATTTAGAAAAAGAATGCAAAAGATTAGAAAATCTAAAAATGCTTGAAAATAACAAACCACCAGTGCATGTATTTCATAACTTTAAAAGGACGCACCATTACCCAAATAGATTAAAAAATCTTTTTTTTGGTGTTAGATATTTTTCATATGGTATGCTAGGACACATCTCACACACTTGCACCATTCACCATAGTACACATTGGATGTGGAGACCCAAATTGCATGTTTTATGGCATAACACATGCATTGCATTGTTCTTTTCATAAGAACGGACCCAAACATGTTTGGATTCCTAAATCCGACGTTTGTTGATTTTGTAGGCTTGCTCTCACAAAAGGCTTCATGAGAGCATATAATACCTGGACAACGGAGGCTCGCAACTCATAATTACTTAAACTTGCTGCTTAATAAATTCTAGATTGCTTGTTTACTACTTTGTTAATTATTGTTGCTTTTCTTTTTTTTTTTGTTGATTTTTTAGTTGTTTCATCTCGAATGTTTTGTTTTGAAATAATATTTTGTCTTGATTTTTAGTTTTTAGAATTTGAATAATTAATGTCTAAACATCCCTAAATTAGTTAAAGGGAGATACACCATTAATTGTTTCCCTCCCTCTAATCTCTTTTGGTGGTGTAATTTTATTTTCTAAACAAAAGTCTATCTTAAATAAACAACTAGACTTTGCAATTAAATTCTTTTATATCTTGCTGCAGTAATCTACCTTATATATATATTATTCAAAAGTCTTTATATTACTTTCAAGTTCTTTGATATCTTGTTGTTGCATTTATCATATGAATTTGATTCTATTTCGTGGTTTATTCTTCCCTTTATTAGAGAGTGAGTTTTCTTCTCTAATAACTAGAAGATATACTCACAAATAAGAATATTTAAGAGTTTTGAAATGAGATGTAGCTTCAAAAAATAACAAAAAAAAGTGGCCAATGACGCCAAAACAAAATGATGTGCAATGATCGCCAAAAATTAAAAAAAAAAACACAAAGTGTATCAAAAATTAAAAGATGCGTAAAGTGCGCCAATCAAATTGACAAGAGGCATAAAATGAGCCCACAAAAGGAAAAGCTTCCCTCTCTTTCAAAACTCTTAAATCTTAGAAGAATTCATCTGTCACTTGATATTTTTAAATGCTTGATTTCAAATTTCATGATTGTGATAAATCACTTTGGTATATTATTCTATAAGATATTTTCCTAGAATCGAGTTTTGACCGGATCTTTTATTCTGAGTTAGGTCTCTTATTCTCAAAAGACGATTTTGTCCTAATAGAAGTCTGAGCAAGGGTTAGCAGGATTAAACATTCTACCATTTTTTTGATTTCATCGATGCTAACACATTGGTCTTACCAGTCCCTAAATTCAATCACCTAGAAATTTTATTATGTTCATACCTTTAAAAAAAAAATTCTTTGTTTTTTTTGTATCTTCTTTCTATCATTTTTACTTGATTTTAATGTTTTTGGGCCTTGTCTGATCATTTCTATCCATCCTCTATTTTTCTCTTTTTGTCACATCGTCCCGAACGATATTCATATCATCCTAGACGATCGGTTCAATTCCCTTCAAGAACCCCATATGTTAAATTTTTTGACCCTTCTGCTCTTCATCGTCTTAGACGATTCATTATCATCCTGGATGATCTGATTGATATATGATTCAATCATCTGTGATCATCCTGGACTACACTTTTGCATCCTGGATGATACACGTGGACATATATTTAATAAGCCTTAAATTCGATCGATATGATTCATTATTGGAGAATCATCCCGAACGATCCACTTGTTCAACCTGGATGATACAAGTGGCAGTGCGTTAAACATTTTAAATTTAGCCGGTATGATCCATTACTGATCATCATCCTAGACGATCCACCTCATCATCCTGGATGATCTTCTTTTTAAACAGTCGTCCAAATTGTCGCCTGGGATGATCGCCTGTGTCTTATCACCCTGGACGATATCTGATCGGCCTGGATGATACAGCTGCCTTTTTAACCAATTGTCTAGCCGCAATTATTGCATCAGATCGTCCTGGACGATCCTGTGATCATCCTAGATGATCCACCTAGATCTTTAAATTCAGAGCCCTCCAACCATTTTTTCTCATACTTTCTTCTTTTTCTAGCTTCCTACTTCATATTTTCTTACTTTCTAGTGATCATGACAGGAGGGAAGCACTCTCACCAAGTTTCAGGAAGATCCTCGAGGGTCACCTTGGACCCTCGATTCATGGAGGCGGATGATCAAGCCGCCTATCATCGCTATAAATCAGCCAGCATTACTGTGTCTCGGTCAATCAATCCCAACCATCTCTCTTATCCGATACTTAACCTTTTCACTCACACATCTCTCTATTTTATTCTAATGCTCGTAATCCCCTTTAATTCTAGCTCTTATTTAAATTTTTTGCGAGCCTTAGAATAAATTCTGCATTCACTTCTTTTGGCTTGTATGTGAATCGATGCCCTGTCAAGATCACATACCAAGATTGTGCATAATTTTTATAGCTCTCCACCACAGGAGATAAACTTCACACCCTTTGCTCTGATCCTGATTATGACTAGGCTCTGGCTAATCACTTTCTTCGAAACACTACTGCCCACTTTCATGTTGGCAAGACTAGCTCTTTACTTAAAGATGCTAGGACCATACAACATGTCCTTCGCACATCCATAATTTCTAAAGCTAGTGATCGCATCAACATTACTCCTCTTCTTTCGATCACCACATTCTATATTTTAGCTCATCGCAAATTTAATGCTACTGATTTGCTTTTCCGTTACATTAAACATCTGACGATAATTTATGACTCAGGACAAAGGAGGAAGCCAAATCTAGCCCTAGGACATATCATTGTTTATGTCTTAAAATCTAAATATAACCTCTAATATCCTACTCCTCCAAATTTCCAGCCTGCCTTCCACTCCAATAATTCTTTCAATGTCCTTCATAGTACTCATCTCAACCTAGAGGATGAGGAACCTCAGGGGGCAAAGGAGGAGGAAGCTCCCGCACTTATTTCTGCACCTGTTCTGCTATGTTAGCACTCTCAGCTGGATCAGTTAGTGGAGTGCTTTGACCAGTGGGAGGAGGCTCATTTTGACATGTATGTTGCTGCTCAGGAGCAGCAACACACTGAGGACTTAGCCCGCTTTTATGCTTACGTTACACATCAATAGCTGCAGCACGACCAGAACATGGCCCGCTTTGATGCCTACGTTGCACACCAGTAGCAGTAGCATGACCAAGACATAGCATAATTTGGAGCACAGTTTGCCACACTGTCCAACCATTTTCAGCAGCCACCTCCACCACCTCCTCCTTCAGATGATCAGGGGCCATCATTTTACTAGTATTTTTATGCTGTTCTTTTTCATTATAGTTTGATTCTTTTTTGTTGTTTAGTTTATGTTGTGTTTCTATTTTACTTTCCTCTGAAAGTTTGATAGGGATGTTAGGCCCTCTTGAACTTAGTCCCAAGCTAATTAAAAGAGAGAGGTGAATTGGAAAACCTTAAAACCAAAGATAAAACTCCAACCAAAATCACCACAAACAAAGTGCGGAAGAAAGAAAAATGCGGAAGCGATAATAAGAAAAGAACACACCGGATTTATAGTGGTTCGGTCAAACCTTGACCTACGTCCACTCCTTGGAGGCACCCTCCAAGTATTGCACTAACACAAGTGTCTCTCCTTTAGCCCCCACAGCTAGGCGGAGAAGCCCTTACAAAATCACTTCCACCTTCCCCGATGCGGCGGAGTCACCGGGTCCTTTGACACCAAAGAGATCTTCTTCTTTGGTGAACTTACCTCGAGACAAGCCTTGAATCCGATGGTACTTAGGTGCGAGTTCGTCGGAGCAACCGTGTGGATCCCCACCACACTCCCTTGAGTTCCTCCCCCTTATAGGATCTTTTCCCTCTCAAACTTCACCCTTTCCTCTCTCCCTTTCAAGCTCTCTCTTCAAGTTTCCCCCACAAGAACGAAGCTACAATGGCTGCCAAAGACACTTACAAAGTGCCTTGCCATAGCTTAAATAGAGGCTCTCAAAATAAGCTCATTAATGCAAGTTGCCGCCATTATCGTCCAGGATGATAGACAAATCGTCCTGGCCGATTAGCACAAATATGAGAAAAATCATCCTGAATATCACCCTGAAATGAAGCTGGACGATGTCTAATCGTCCCGGATGATCTTGCGATCGGCCTGGACGAAATCCCCATTAAATTCTTTCCAAAATTGCTTGAGAAATTTTGGAAAAATTGCTCTGGATCATCCGGGACGATATTTTATAGTCCAGGACGATCCACCGGGACGATGTCCAAAAATAAGATTTTCCTAAGTAGATCTGGCGGCAGATTCTTGCTGTATTGAGCCGATCGTCCCAGCCGATATAAAATCGTCCAGGACGATGTGTTTTGCATAAAGAAGGCTGCTTTAAAGAGGATGCCCTAATTAGGATTTCTACTTTTGTCAGATCGTCCCGGACGATATAAATATCATCCCGGACGATGTTACCAAAAATAGAAAACTTTTAGGGCACAATAGAAAATCTTCCAAGATACAAATCATCAGATGCCACACCAAACTGACACAGGCCTAGTCTACCCAATCTTGAGCTGGTTCCATATTGCAGTCTGATAGTGTGGACCTGAAACGTTAGTAGAAAGCAGTCATAGAGAAAAAGAATGTTTGCTATCATCAAAATCATAAACCATAGATCCGCAACAATCTCCCCCTTTTTGATGATGGCAAACAATTCAATTTGAATTTTCAAAAGAAAGCAATTTCTCCTAAAATTTGAATTTTCAAAGGAAAGCAATTTCTCCTAATCTCCCCCTCACTAGAATAACACTTTTAAAAAAATAGGGGAGATGAAAATATTTTTGTTGTTTTTAATTTTTTGAAAATAAGATGCAAACATGATAACAGTACAAAAATTCAACAATACGTTCTCCCCCTTTGACATTATCAAAAAGAGAGGAGGCAGAAACAAAAAAAATAAAATGAATAGGAGATAAAACATTCCCTGATCTAGTGAAAAGAAATAAATATTCTTAAAATGAGAAAGTTACCTCTTGATTTTAATAAAAAACTTAGTAGAATTGGATTGACAACGCATAGCCCAGAAAAGGTTAGAAATTCATAATTTGATAATCCAAACTCGTTCTTTAAAAAAGGCTCAAAAACTTTTTAATTCAATATCTAGATCAAGGAATAAATTAGAAAAAGAAACAATGATTTTTTAAAAACTCCTTCCATAAAATATATCTAATAGAAGATCAATGCACGAATTTTTGAATCAAGAATCAAGATTTTCAAACTCAAGTATCGAAAGTATCAAGGGTTTTCTTGAGTTTTTTAAGAAATACAGGAATGGTAAGCATTAACTTTGTGGGCTCATTTTATGCCTCTTGAAAATTGGTTGGCGCTCTGCGCATCTTTTGATACACTTTGTGTATTCTATATTTTCAATTTGGCAACTTTGCGCATCTTTTATTTTTGGCATCATTGGCCAATTTTTTTTTTTAATATGCTTCCTTTCTTAAATCTTAAGAACAAAGGAAAACCCATCTTAGTGATAAATCGAATTTCTTGATTTAGAAAATTATGAGTTAGATTCAAAAGCTTTGCAAATGATTCCTATGCGATAAATAAAACGTAGGGAGATAAAAAAAAATTGTTTCAAAAACCAATTTAAAAGATGAAAAAGATTTTAAATCAAAAGTAGAATAACCTCTTTTAGAAAACAAGGATTTGAAAAAAAATAATGAGTTTCCTTCCTTCGACTGTATTAGAGAAGTCAAAAAAAATCTACCAAAGATTTCAAGAAAAATAGGAAGTAGATTTTTCATTTTTAGAAAAGTGAGTGTGTGTGTTGATCAGAGAAAAACTTTCACAAGAAAAAGAAATTCAAAGAATAAACAAAACTAAAAAACAAAAATACAAAAAAAAGGAAAAACACAAAAACATAATACAAAAAATACGAAAGGCTCTTAACCATTATCTTTCTCCTGGTCCGATGCTTCAAAGACCAGATCTGCCCATGAGATTTTTTGCCTTTCATTATTTCCCCAGTTTAAATTTTTCTTTGCCTTGCCCTTTTCTTTCGTAGGAAGAATTCTTAGATTAGGGCACTGATTTTTCATATGTCCAGGCTTCCTGCATCGAAAGCAAATAACATCAGAAGAAATATGGACATCTTTACCACTTTTACCTTTTTTCCACTTTTGCTTATGCTTTGGTGAGCTTTGTGATTTGCTTGACAAGTTATTGCTTTCATCACCAACTAAGCTTCCTTTTTCCGTATCTTCAGCTTTTAGAACGATCGTTTCACCTGCATCCAAAATTCTTTGACCCAACCCTTGCTCGTAGGCAATGAGTGAGCTAATCAAATTATCAATAGAATAATCATTCAAATCTTTTGATTCACAGATAGCAACTACTTTAGCATCAAATTTTTCAAGTAAACAATGAAGAATTTTGTTAACTTTTTTAAAATTTGAAAAATCTTTTCCTAAGGCATGCAATGATGTAGTAATTTGAATAAACCGTGTATACATGTCTAAAATCGTTTCAAAAGGTTTCATAGAAAACATTTCAAAATCATGCATTAAAATATTCAACTTTTAAAAATAGTTTTTTATTTAAAAAAACTAAGAGAATTTTTAAATTACCAATTCACTCTCTCTCTTGGTTAGCCTTGGGATAATAGCTTAGGTTTAACAACCTATGAGGAATCAACATCAATAATTGATCTATAAGAACCTATATGGCTATTATAAAAGGTTTGAATAATTGATTAATTTGGAAGAGAATGATGGGACATTTCCTAAGGAGTTCTTTATATCTCTCCCATAATTCTAATTGGGTAAAAGATGTGATGTCATTTCAAATTTTAATAACTTTAGATGGTGAAAAATATTTAGCAAATATTTTTTTGGCAAGATCATTCCAAGTTGTAATTGAGCATGTGGGAAATAATTTTAATAATATTTTAGCTTTATCCTTAATTTAAAATGGAAACAACCTAAGTTTAACAACATCATCATTATAGAAAAAAAATAATTGTGCCAAATGAATAAATTTTTTTTTTATAATCAAATTTACATATCAAATAACATACCAACTTGAAAGACAGACCGATGCTTAATTATCAGTTCGATAATGTAAATAGAATTTATTTTCATAATTAAACTCACTATAGAGAACATACTATTCATCTTAAAAGATAAAATTATATTCACCTATCATTTTCAAAATGAAATTAATAATGGATAAAACTTTAGTCTATATCCAAAGATTTTTCTCCTACTCTAGTGAACTAAAACATGGTTTATTTATTTATACTCACTTTAAGGTATCCCACAGAGGCAAGTCTATATGGTTAGTTACATCTGAAGAGAACTCTTGAGAAAGCTCTTGATTAAAATGATGACTTTAGTTCATTAGATTTATAATGGTTTAATCAATGATTTGAATTTAGACTTACCTATCAATTGGGAATGTTCAAATTATGAACATTTCTTTATGGGTCAAAGGAATAAAGGTGGAGAGTGTTTGAGACTATGGAAAAATGGAAACACTTTAGCTTATTCTATATTTTTTCTTTACATTTGGACTAGGTTTAAATTTAAGTTTAAGGTTATAATTTATAAGAATAGTAGATGAAGCCCGCGACCCCCCTCCCCGAGTCTACAGGGAAGAGGAAGATATAAAATATTTTGCTAATCAGGACTTATAAGACTTATAATTACTTAGAGCAGACTTTAAACTATCCACCTAAGCACATAATTTAAAATCATACTTTTTAGGTTTAAGGTATGAAAGGATTAATAGCTCTTATTTAATTAGAATCAGGGATTTAGGTTTAGAATTCAAACTATGGATTCAGAATATGTTTAGGATTTAAATGCACCTAACAAATATAATTTGATGTGACTTTATAATCTAGACTCTAAATTCTATTTATAATTCTATAAATTTATTCTAAGTCATTGATTTTCTAGAAAGCATTGGCAGCATAATGCTAAGGATAGAGTTGGTTGTTCAAAAAAGTAATCTAAAGTGTGTACTAAGCTATATGATTTTAATATACCTTAAAATAGTTTATGTTTAAGTAATTTACATTTGAATTTATCTATTTATTATTGGTCAAAAGGGTTTGAATTTAAATTTAAGTTATAATATTATTATTAGTGTTGGAACATTATGTGGTCATAATGGGAATATATCCCCTATTCTAGCACATTCAATTATTTCACAAAATGATCCATAAAAAACCTAATCTGACCTACTTGATCTCGATGGCTTGCCACCAGATCTCATAGTGTCCTAGGATCTCTACTTCTCTACGTATAGGCTGGTTTGAAAAGCTGAATCCCTCATCATGCACTAACATGGTGATTTTGAATAATATGATCTTGGATGAGTTTGGGTGAAAGCAGGCATGTTTTGATCCTCTCCTGGGTTTCTTAATACGTTGACTAACTCATAACGATCACAAATTAAACTAGGATGCTTTAGTCCTATAGAAGTTGACCACCTAATTATGTATTGGATAGATTAAAAAAATAAGTTTCGCAAAATCCACAATCATATCCTTTTGAATATAGAAATTAAGAACCACCTTATCCTTTGTTACCTCACTAATACTCATGTTATACATAAGCTTAGTAGAGATAAGTAGTGCCAAGCTTTGGACTCATGTGTGAGAAAATAATTAGGAAAGTTAGTTATTTTATCTTCTCTCCTTATCTATTGAGCTTTCAAATCCCTCCAAATTAGGTATCTAATAATCTCCTAGTAGTAAAAAATTTAGATACTCATCCCCACTAAATTGGAAGTTAAGGCTTTGGAAGATTTGGTTAATGGAGATAAGAGTGAAATGAACCCATTACCTATAAAAAAAAAGACACTCATTTTGGGGATGCTTCATGTTGGTGAAGAATTATTCAACAATCAGAGTGTTATCAGGGTGAGGATGTACAATAAGGTAATCCCAATAATGGACACTAATAATATCCTTATAGTCAAAGAGAGTGGTTGAAAACTTTAGGTACTCAACCACACTAAGTTGGAAGTTAGGGGTTTGAAAGATTTGATTGATAGAGATAAGAGTGAAAGGAAGCCAATTACTATAAACAAAGACACTCATTTTTTGGGTTCTGTCATGTTGGTGAAGAATTCTTGAACGATTAAGGTGTTAGAAGGGATATAATGCATAAAAAGGTAGTTCTAGTAGTGGTTAGTAATATGGTGTCATGAGATGTGGAGCTTCCCCTCTTCTTACTAATGTAAATCCTTATAGCCAACTCTATCTTTATGAAACTAAATAGGGAACCTAAAACTCAAATGCTCTTTGACTCTAGAACTTGAAAGCAAAGGAAAGAAAATAAGAAATGAAATTTATCCCCATCACTATTTATAAACTTAATAGTGTTATAGTACTAGCTTAAGTAGCGCTAATGCTCAATCAAATCTTATCAATTTGGGTACTAGATTTATGGCACAAGGGATAGGTAGCATTATAATGTTACTCTTAAATATTATATTCACAAGATTTATGACCATGTGACCACCACAATACTTGACAAGTGGCAATGTTGTGGTGCTCAAAATGACCACCCCCACTATGCTTAAACTACCCTTGTAAAGTTTTGACCAAGCATTGTGATGTTATATGGGTGATACTTTGACACCCAATCTAAAAAAATGATTGGATAGCTTAACTCCACTTTACTACATTGAAGGTATTGTGGTTCTCTAGAGGGTGAATTTGCACTATAGTGTTGGATTCCTTCAGCTTTTTGGTATGATCAACTTAAATAATATTTTGATAATTAACATAGTATTGTGGCACTTAAGGGTAAAACACTATGGTATTGGGGTAAATTTTTCTAGAATAATTCATATACTATAAATGATATACTGCACACATATAGATAAATGTAAGGTCAATAATAGAAATGGAATCTCCTAACTTAACAATGATCAACAAACATATAATTCTGGAAGACTACATTGGGATAAATTGGATTGCCTCCAAAACACATTTAAGTTTACAATCTTTAGTTAGATTAAACTCCTAACACAAAACACAAGGATCAATTGGGTTGCCTCCCAAATAATGCTAAGTTTATTATCATCATCCATACTTTGCTAACATCCTACTCAAGTTGAGCTAGCTCTATAGAGCTCCTAAAGTGATGATCATCTCCTCCAAGTTACAATTTCTAGCTCTGATCATTGACTTTAAAAATTTTGATACTTTTAAGGTCAAAAATATCAACAGCTCTATAAGGATACACATTTACATTAGTGAATGGTCCAAACCTGACTTTAATTTTTCTAGAAATAATTCCAATATTGAATTGCATAGAAGTACTTCTTATCCAAGATCCAATTATTTCCTAATAAGTATACAATCATGCCACTTCTTAATTTGTTCCTTATATAGCTTTGTGTTTTCATAAGCCTCGGGTCTAAATTCCTCCAACTCTTTCAATCGTATCAATCTTTTTTTACTTTATATCCTTAATATTATAATTCAAATCCTTCAAAAACTTTATGTGCTTATTCTAATGGGAAATGATAGGCTTTTTCATATATTAATCTATATGGTGACATACTAATTAATGTCTTAAATGTAATCCTATAAATCCAAAGTGCATCAGCCAAATGTATAGCCCGATCTTTCATATTAGGACTAATAATTTTTTCCAAAATCCTATTATAAATTTTAGCTTGACTACTAATTTAGATATGATAGGCAGTTACAACTCTAAATTTTATTCCATATTTTAAAATTAAATCAACTACTCTTTAATTGCAAAAATGATTTTTCATATCACTAAGAATCACTCTAGGTACTCCATTTCTACTAAAAACATTTCTCATAAGAAACTTAATAACAATTTGAGCATCTATTTTGAGGGTTTCTACTCCAATTCACTTGGAAACATAATTAATAATTATCAAAATGCATTGATTTTATTGTAAATTCACAAATGGCACCATAAAATCTAGTCCCCAAGCATAAAAAATTTCTACTTCTAACATAATGCTAAGAGGCATTTCATTTCTTCATGTAATGTTACCTACCCTGTCACACCAATCACATTTTTTACATATTCATTTGTATCCTTAAGTAGAGTAGGCAATAAAACCTAGATTGAAGAATTATAGAAGCAATTCTTAAATCTACATAATGACTTCCATACTATGAATCATGACATTGCCTAATTATACATTCAATTTCATTCTCAGGGACATATTGCCTAATGATTTGGTCTTTACACCTCCTAAAAAGAGAAGCTCATCCCAAAAATAAAACTTATCGTCATGCAAAAATTTATGCCTTTGTGTATAAGACATATTAGTGAGAATCATACAAGTAATAATAAAATTCTTAATATTAACATACCAAGGCATACCATATGAATGCATAGCAAATAAATATTCATTAGAGAAAATCTCATTATTTTCACTCTCATCACTTATAGGGGTTTCTATCTCTACTTTAGATAAGTGATCAGACACCTGGTTCTCAGCTCGTTTTCTTTTAAAAAAATTTTATTAAAATTTTGCATTAAATGAATCCACCTCACCAATGTTAGGTTGACTTCATTTTTTGTCATAAAAAATTTAAGAGCAAAATGATTAGTATAAACCAGAACATGGGTGCTAATAAAATAAGATCAAAACTTATCAAAGGCAAAGTCAATAGCTAATAGTTCTTTTTAAGTGGTTGTGTAATTGAATTGAGTTTATTCAAAGTTCTTTTAGCATAATATATAGCATAAAATTTTTTATCCTTTCTTAGCCCTAATAAAGCTTTAACAACCCAATTACTAGCATCATACATAATTTCAAAATGCAATGTCCAATTATGTGTAAGAATGATAGGTGCAGTGATCAAGAGATATTTCAAAATGTCAAAATCTTTTAGGCAATCATCATTAAAGCCAAAAGGAACATCTTTCTCAAGTAAATGACATGATTGTTTTCAAGTCTTAGAAAAATCCTTAATGAATCTTCTATAAAATCCAGTATGGTCTAAGAAGCTTATTATTCCTCTAACATAAGTGGGTGGTGGACGATTTTAAATTATTTGAGCTTAAGCCCTATACACTTTTAAACCTTTCTCAGAAAATTTATTGCTAGTTATTAGAGATCCCAGGATTAAACAAAAGCAGAACCTAACACTAGGACACATTATTGCTTATCATTTGGAATCCAAATATTGCCTATAATACCTTATACTACCAGATCACCTCCTAGTCTTCTACTCTAATAACTCTTTTCACATCTTCAAAGTGACAGATGTCTCTATGGTCATTATGTACCGAATCCTAACCAAGTGGAAGCACTAGAACTAGCACAAGCCATGTTTACCAGCTCTAGGCTTATGACTCAATCGAAGAGAGACTTAATTGTATGGAGTTATAATTAAGTACACACTTTTAAGAATTTACTCAGCATTGGAAGTGGCTCAAGAAGTAGTACGAGGAATCTAGCAGCAACATGAGGTAGATTGTGAGTGATTCAGTAACCAATTTTCTATCATTCACAGATACATTTAGCCACCACTATCACCACCAGATTAGGGACCTTCCTACTTTTAATCATGTGTGATGTGTTGAGCCATTATTTTAAATTTTACTTATTGCTTTTATAGTTCTTCTATTTAGTTATTTTTTTAGTTTTTACCTCTCCTTTTTGGTGATGTCCAAAGGGGGAGTATAAGGCTTATTAGTTATGCTAGTTTGTTTTTATTCATGTAGTGTACTTCTTATTCTACTTATTTGTGTATTAAATTTTATTATTTCATTTAAAAAATTATAAGAACTCCCTATTTTTAAAGATATCACTTAGTAAGGGGGAGACCTTAAGAGAAAATAAAACTAAATTGAAATTCAACCAAAATTTCCATCATTAAATAGGAGAAGATTATTACAATACGTGAGCCTAAGCCTATGTTTTGATGATTATAAATATTATTAGAGTTTACTTAGTTTCTCCTACTTATTATTATTTCATATTTTTTTTATTGTATTAAAATTTCAGGTACAGTATTGGGTAATGTAGGATGGTTGCCTATACGAGGCTGTAATTTTATCTTTTTGGGTCTACAAATTATATAAGGTTTATGTTTAGCTCAAAAAATATTCACACACACATAGGAAAATATAATTAAATGTGTTAATTCTTTAAAATATCATACTTACGATTTGGATCATATTGTATGGCTAGGGTAAAATATAAATTAATTAAAACATTGAATTTAAGAAATATAATTTTAAACTAATCATACAATACGATCTAAATTATACATGATATTTAGTTATAATCAAGAAACGTCACCACCAATCATATATTTGGCAATATTTTGATATTTAAAAATTAAATTATTTGTACTAAATGATTATAATTATATTGTATCATATAATTAAATCTTAACTAATCTAATCATGTAATTAAGAAAATGTGTGAAGATTAATAAAGATTTATGATCATAATGTATGATGTCCAACTTTTTATAGTACTTCTAGATTAGCTCCCAGGAAGATAATTAATCATTAGCGATCATATAGGATGAAAATCATATTTGATTGAATAAATTGTACTATATAACCTTGATATCATACTGAACAATAAGTTCAAGTCTTTGAACTAATTATACAAACCCTGGTTCATCTTACAGTACTAACATGATACATTAAATTAATCATTATGTGATCTTAGGATCGTACTGTATGATCAGAGATGGCTGATTTAAACTTCTAGAGTTTTTTTGGAAGCCTTGTATTTAAGCTCTCTTATTAAACTTTATGAAAGTCTTTTGTTGTTGGTAAATTTTTGAGAGAGTTCCTTGCAAGGGATTTGTCATCTTGAGAGATCTTGAAGTTTTAAGAGAAAGGGGAGAAGTTGTGCGTGAGGAATAAATAATATGAGAGGGGATTTCATTCGATTACTCCAAGCAAGCTTCTACCTAAGTTCCTCCATGAATCTTTATTAATCTTGATAAAAGCTCGGAGAAAAATAGTCTTCAAGGATAATGATCGTTGACACTCCACCTCACCAGGAGTGAAAATGATTTAGGTTCTTTCCCTCAGCAGAAGGGTGAAAATAGTTTCAGTTATCTCCCTCACTTGAAGGGTGAAAAAGATTTTGGTACTCTACTACACTAGGTTGGTGGATGAGATTTTGTAAGGACTTTTCCCCCTTATTGTGGGAGAAAAAGGATAGTCATTAAAGGTTTAGTGCAATACCTGAAGAGGAGGACTCTAGTTAGTTGATGTTGGTGAAGTTTTTTACCAAACCACTATAAAATTTTTTGTGTTCTCATTCCTTTTTCTTCTTACATTTTATTTTTGTATTTTTACTATCCTATATGTTATATTCCTATAAATCTAGGTTGAAAGCATTGTGATTGTTTTGGATTCATTTTTGTGGAAAAATAAAAGAAATATTTCTAAGGAAAAAATATTTCATTTTTTTTTTTCAACAAATCTAAATTCAAAAATTGCTTTTAAGTTTTTATTTAATTGGCTTCCACAAAAGAAAATTTCTTTTGAGTTTTTATTTCATTTTCTTCCACATTTTTAAATCGACCATTGAATGTACTTTTGAAATTGATACTAATTTTCTTAAGAAGTAACTTTAAAAAAGAAAATTTTAAAACCCCAATCTCGTCTTTGTGTGTCTTGGGTAGTTTAACTAGGTTTAACAACCTCATTTAAACTTTTACAAGGGACCATAGTCAATGGGTGACAAATGTTACAATCTAAGATCCGTAGCTTGTAATTTGTATCTTAACAAACATTATTGGTTCAAATTTTATTTCTCCAAACATATGTCTTACATATTATTTTTTTGTACTAATATTTTAGGTACATCATTCACCACTAAAGAATGATCAAGGTTCAAGTTTGCATAAAATATGATATTTTTCAAAAGAGTTTACATTTTTATTTTCTTTTATTTTATATTTTGTGAGTCTTGCCATGCAGTTTGCTAAATTGACGACGGTTGACACACACACAGGAAGTGAGAAAAGTGAGTTTATTTTTTTTTTAAATCCTACCGTATGATTTTGATCATACTATACGATCGACTATATGAATAATCAATTTAATGGTCAATTTTATAATTAATGCTTATGAATAAATTGTTCTATACTATCATAATCATATTGTACGAATCTAATCATATTGTACTAATCATTTCCATAAAGAAACCCTAGCCACTAGATGATTTAAGTAAGTATTTTGAATATTGATTTTTGAATAAATCATAATGTATGATCCTAATTGTATTATATGATATTTCAAATCCTATATAAATTAATCCCCATGATTAGTTAATAAAATCAAGATTTAATATAAATTGTCAATTATACTATATGAAATAGATCGTGAAAGTTCGTTAGGGATGTTAAGCCCTATGAACTTAGTCCCAAGCTAACCAAGAGTGGGGGGGGGGGTGAATTGGTATTTTAAAAACTCTTTTCACAAAGAAAGAAAATTGCATAAACCAAATCACACCACAGAAATAAATGCGGAATTTAAAAAGTGCAGAAGCAAGAAAAAGAACACAGAAATTTATAGTGGTTCGGTCAACTTGACCTACGTCCACTCCTTGGAGGCACCCTCCAAGTATTGCACTACAAAATGTGACTCTCCTTTAGCCCCCACGGCTAGGCGGAGAAGCCCTTACAAGAACCTCCTTTTTGCCACCCCGGCAAGGCAGAGAACCTACCTCCTTTTGCTTCATCCTGAAGCTGGCAGAGAACCAAAGCCAAAAGCAAACTCCTTACCTCTACCGACCCTTCCACGGATGAGAAACTCTAGACGAAGATGAAGCAGGGCGATCCTTGAAGTAACCCTTGTGAATCCCCTCACAAGCTCCCCCTCACAAGATCCTCTCTCTCTCTCCTCAAGGTCTTCTCAGGTCAAGGCAGCAGCCAAAGGTCTTTAAAAATGTTGAACAAGAGCTCTTAAATAGAAGAGCTTCAAAGGAGCTCATTAATTGCAACTTGCCGACAATATCGTCCAGGCCGATCTGGACATCGGCCTGGCCGATCAATACAAATCAAAGAAGATCGGCCAGAGCATCGCCCTGGATGCAAAACTGGACGATTGAAAATTGGCTTGATCGTCCAGGCCGATCTAACGATCGTCCGGGCCGATCAGTTCAAATCAGAGGAAAATCATCCTGACAATAGCCCTGGATACGAGCTGGCTGATATTTATCGTCCTGAAGTAACTTAAGGTTTTTGAATGGATCGTCCTGGCCGATCCTGCGATCGTCCAGGACAATCATCCTTAATTACTCCCTTGATTTTCTGATCAATTAAGGCATAATTTGGTAATTTCGTCCAGGCCGATACGTGGATCGTCCTGGCCGATAATTTAAAATTACAGTATACCTTAATTGACTATGGCGGCTACTTCTTTCTATTTTGAGCTTATCGTCCTGGCCGATATGTTAATGACAGCTGCCTTAATTAAGAATCCTTACTTAGACTTTCTGTTTTAAGCTGATCGGCCGGGCCGATGTGGGCAAAAACAGAAATTCTAAGCCCTTCAAGTGTGTGTGTAGGGTTACTTAGCATCAGTCTCTTTGACCATTACAAGTAGACTCAAAAGGTGAAAATCAAAAGTACAGACTGACTCAACCCTAAACATACGCAATCCTGAACTTGGCTCCTTCTTGATCGTCCGATCTTCGATTCCTGAAAAGTTAGAAGTAACAAGTAGTCCAAGAGAAATAGTGTTTGTCAATCATCAAAACATAAGACATAAAAAATAGGTTTGCAATAATCTCCCCCTTTTTAATGATGGCAAAACACTACGAAAACAGTAAATAGCAAAAAATTCATGATTGATGAAAAAATGAACCTCATAAACTTCTCCCCCTTTTGACATATCAAAAAGGAGGGTACAAGAAAGCAAAGCAAAAGAGATCCCCTTTTTTTTTTTTAAAAAAAAAAAAAATCAAGGCATGAACATGATATAGTATTCCATGTGATTGATTTAAAAATTTGTGAGTTAATGTGTTAAGAAGCTCATCAATCTATAGAATAGTAGAATATCCGATCATGATTACCCTTAGCTCAGACATTTTCTTAGGGTAGAATCGTCTTTTGAAATCAATGACCTAACTCAAGAAATTAATTGATTATGAGAAAAGGAATCCACCCATTACTTGGCTTAAAAAAATCTTTATAAAATAATGAAGTAAAGTAAATTTGTCACAATCGCAAAATAATCGAAGTCAAGCCTTTGATAACCAACACTTCTAAGTTTTAAAAGATTTAAAAAGGGAGAATAGCTTGCTTTTGAGTGGGCTCATTTTATGCCTCTTGTCAATTTCATGGCGCTTTGCGCATCTTTTTATAGATTTTTTAATTTTTGGCGTCTTTGCGCATCTTTTGTTGGCATCATTGGCCAAATTTTATTGTTTTTGCAAGCTAAATTCTCTTTTATAACCTTTTAAAAAAAAATAAAGTTGTGAATATATCTTCTCAGATATTAGAGAATAGGAGCACTCTCTCTAACATAAGGAAGAGTTACCACAAGCAGAATTAATAATCAAGGACAAGAGTAACAAGAAATCTTGATGTGACAAAAAGACTTTAAACATTATAAGTATAAGATAGATTTGCTTAAGCAAGCTTAAGAAAAGATCTCAATTCCATAAACAATCTTGATAAATTTCTGATCAGAAAAGAAAACTATGTCACTAAAACAGGTTAGAGAAAGAGACACAATCAAAAAATATTCCTACCATCTAAGAGATTGAGTAGATAAAAACATATTGACTATAAATTTCCAAAGGCAAGGACAATGAATATAGTATCATATTAGCGATGATTTTGAAAACTAAGAAAAGAGAGACAAAAGGGAAAAATAAAACACAAAAAAAAGCTAAAGCAACAAAAAGGAAACAAAAGCAAAAGAAAATAAAAAGCAAAAGAAAAACAAAAAAAAAAGTTTCATGCATTTATGTCAATCACACCCAACCTGGTCCTTAAAGAGCTGAAAGTATTGAAGGCCAGTGGTTTAGTAAAGATGTCCGCCAGTTGATTTTCAGTTGTCACATGGTGTAACTCAATGTCTCCCTTAGTCACATGATCTCTAATGAAGTGATGCCTAATGTCAATGTGTTTAGTCCTTGAATGTTGGATAGGATTCTTAGAGATGCATATGGCACTAGTATTATCACAAAAGATTGAGATGGTACTTACATGTAATTCTAAATCCAATACCTGTTGTTTCAACCAAAGGACTTGGGCCACACAACTTCCAAGAGCAATGTATTCAGCTTCAGCAGTGGAAAGAGCAACAGAATTTTGCTTCCTACTAGACCAAGAGTCCAAAGATTGTCCAATGAATTGACAAGTTCCAGAAGTGCTCTTTCTATCCACCTTGCATCCTGCAAAATCAGAGTCAGAAAAACCAATAATCTCAAAAGAAGTGCTATGTCTAGGGTACCAAATCCCTAATCCTTGTGTCCCCAAAAGGTATTTAAAAATCCTCTTAACAGCAATCATGTGGGATTCCTTAGGATCAGCCTGAAACCTAACACAAAGGCAAACACTAAACATGATGTCAGGTCGGCTCGCAGTCAAGTAAAGTAAAGATCCAATCATGCCTCTATACTTCTTCTGATCAACAGACTTACCACTTGGGTCCTTATCCAATGGAGCACTAGAAGTCATGGGAGTGTTAATTGGCTTGGCTTTGTCCATCTCATATTTCTTTAAAATGTCTTTTATGTATTTTGTTTGATTTAGAAAAGTTCCATCTTCCAATTGTTTTATGTTAAACCCCAAAAAGTAGGACAACTCTCCCATCAAACTCATCTCAAACTCTCTACTCATTATTTTAGAAAAATCATCACACAAATTTTTATTTGAAGATCCAAAAAGTATATCATCCACATAAATTTGAACAATGAGTAAATCATCTCCAACTCTCCTAAGAAAAAGGGTGGTGTCTACGCTCCCCTTGACAAACTCCCTCTCTAGTAAGAATATGCTAAGCCTCTCATACCAAGCTCTTGGTGCCTGCTTTAAACCATACAATGTCTTTTTCAATTTAAACACATGATTTGAAAATTGGGAGCTCTCAAAACCTGAAGGTTGTTCTACAAACACATCTTCTTTTATCTCCCCATTTAAAAAGACACTCTTGACATCCATTTGAAAAAGCTTAAATCCTTTATAACAGGCAAAGGCTAATAGCACTCTAATGGCTTCCAATCTAGCTACAGGGGCAAAAGTCACCTCAAAGTCCATCCCTTCTATTTGATTGTACCCCTTAGCCACCAATCTTGCTTTATTCCTTACCACCACTCCTGAATCATTCACTTTGTTCTTAAAGACCCACTTTGTTCCAACTACACTTTGTCCTTTAGGTCTTTCCACAAGTTCCCAAACATCATTCCTAACAAATTGATTCAACTCTTCTTGCATTGCTAAAATCCAAAACTCATCAGAAAGGGCTTGGTTAATGGTGGTGGGTTTAGTCATAGAAATAAAGGCAGAGTGGTTCACCTCCTTCCTAAGTCCATGTCTAGTCTTAACTCCATTAGAAGGGTCTCCTAAGATCAAATCCTTAGGGTGACTTGTAGAGTATCTCCAATCTCTAGGCAAAGTGTGTGAAGTTTCTACCCTTTCAACAAAGTTCTCTACTCCTTAGGTGACTCCTTCTACTCCTCCATTACTTAGGTGCTCACTCCCCTTCCCCAAATTTTCTACTCCACTTGTAATCTCTCCAACATCATCATCTTCTACTCCATGTTTCTTAGGATCAGACTCATCAAAAACTACATGGGTTATCTCTTCCACCATTAAAGTTCTTTTGTTAAACACCCTAAAATACTTCCCAACACTAGAATATACCAAGAATACTCCTTCATCAGATTTAGGATCAAATATTCCCAAGTGAGACTTCCCATTGTTGTGAATGAAAACCTTACAACCAAAGACATGAAGGTGGGAAAGATTGGGTGTCCTACCCTTATGGATCTCATAGGGTGTCTTCTCTAATTTGGCTCTAACATTCACCCTATTCAACACATATCAAGCTGTGTTAATCGCTTCAGCCCAAAAGTATTTTGGAAGTGAATACTTAGCAAGCATGGCTCTAGCGGCTTTCACCAAGGTCCGGTTCTTCCTTTCAGCTACCCCATTCTGAGGGGGTCCTAAGGGCTGAAAAATTGTGGCTAATCCCCTTGTCCTCACAAAAAACTCCAAATCTTACATTTTTAAACTCTCTCCCATGATCACTATGGATGGTCAAAATCTCACAACCTAGCTTCTTCTGAATCCAAGTAGAAAAAGTTTAAAACTCCTCAAAAGACTCATTTTTATGTGAAAGAAATCTAGTCCAAGTGAACCTCGAGTAGTCATCAACAATCACAAAACCATAGACTTTCCCTCCCAAACTTGCTGTGCTAATGGGTCCAAACAAATTCATGTGAAGGACTTCTAAAGGTCTAGAGGTGCTAATGTCCTTAATGGGGAGAAAAGAGGAGTGGACTTGCTTTCCTAGTTGACAGGCATCATAAAGGTGGTCTTTTGTAAACTTAAGTTTGGGGACACCTCTAACTAGGTCCTTTTGGGTCACTTTCCTAAGGATTTTCATACTTGCATGACAAAGCCTCCTGTGCCACAACCAAGAATCATCAATCACAATTTTTAAGCAAAAAGAAGCAGCACATTCAATGTTATTTAAATCAAGCATGTAGATGTTGTTGATCCTCTTTCCCTACAAAATAGTGTTGTTACTTAAACTTACAATGCATGAATCCGTGAAGAATTGCACGATGAAGCCTTTATCACAGAATTGACTGATGCTGAGCAAGTTGTGCTTCAATCCATCTACAAGCAAAATATTTTCAATCATAAGGTTTTTGGAATTGCCAATTATACCTGCTCCTACCACCTTCCTGGTGGTGTTGTCTCCAAGAGTAACCTTGCCTCCAGTTTTGGACTCTAGTACAACAAACTGGCTAGCATCACCAGTTATATGTCGAGAGCATCCACTGTCCAGGTACCACATACTCTCACGAGGTCTTTTGTGAGAGCCCTCCTGCAAAATTATCAAATGTTAGATTTAGGAACCCAAGCAGGTTTGGGTTCCTTCTTATGAAGAGAAGAATGCAATGCATGTGTGATATGTTGTGGATCATGCACCTTAGGTCTCCACACCCAATGTGTACTATGGTAAATCGTGCAAGTGTGTGAGATGTGTCCTAGCATGCCACATGAAAAACATCTAACTCCAGGAAAGGGATTTCTTAAGTGATTTGAGTTATAATGCCTCTTCCTAGGTTTTGGCAATTGATTAAAAGTAGAAGTCATCCTAGTTTTTTACGTGCTTCTAAATCATTTTGAAACTTCAAATTTGTGCTTTTTAAAACTTCATTTTCAATCCTTAAATTTTTCTCTATCTCCTTTGACTTCTTAAAATCAGATTTAAGTGATGTGTGTGATATTTTTAATGCATCAAGCTCTTCAACTAACTCACCATAATTTTTATTTAACTCATCAAATTCATCAAATAAAGTCATGTGATTTGAATCAATTATTTGATGGTCTTTAATCAAAATTTCATGCTCTTTTTGTAGATTTAAGAATTCTAATTTCAAGCTAGCATGAGTTTTCTTTAATTTCCTATATGATGCATGAATTTTTTCTGAAACTTCAAGAAGTTGATCGTAGAAAAGTTCACATACCTCTTCTTGATCACTTTGATCTTTTTCCATGAAACACAAGTTTGTAGTTTCTTCCTCTGGTTCAGTCTCAGAGGAGTCAGTACCAGATTCTGCCCAAAAGCTCCTTTTGTTTTTCTTCTTGTCCTTCCTAGACTTAGCTTTCTCCTCACCTTTTTCTTTGCTTGATAGATCTCTAAGCGTAGGGCAATCAGTTCTCACATGTCCAGGCTTCATGCATTCAAAACAAACAACATCAGAAGATCCTTTAACATGTTTATGATCCTTACCTTTTCTCCAACTTTGATGATGCTTTTGTTTCTTCCTTAGAAAGCTTTTGAATTGCCTTGTGATGAAGGCAATTTCATCTCTTTCAGACCCGGAAGATTCAGAATCTGATTTGTGTGCCTTCAATGCAATTGTTTGCTCCTTTTTCTTTTCACCTGCATCAACATTTCTTTGATTCACCCCTTGCTCGTAAGCAATGAGTGACCCAAGTAAGTTATCAATAGAATAGGTGTTCAAATCCTTAAATTCAGTGATTGCAGTGATTTTAGCATCATATGACAAAGGCAAGCATCTCAAAATCTTGTTAACTTTTTTATAGTTCAAAAGTTCTTTTCCTAGTGCATGCAATGAAGTAACAATCTGAGTAAACCTATTGTACATGTCAGAAATCAATTCATGAGGTTTCATACGAAAAAGTTTGTAGTCATGTAAGAGAATGTTTAAACGGGATTGTTTAACTTTATTAGTACCTTCATAGGTGATGCACAATTTATCCCAAATCTCTTTACCAATTTTGCAAGTTGAGACACGCATGTAATCCTCAGATTTCAAAGCATAGAAAAAACAGTTCAAACATTTCGCAAATAATTGAGCTAAATCTCGTTCATCAAAAGTCCATTCAGTAAAAGCAACTTCAGTTTTCACACCATTAATTTCACGAGAAGGTGGAGAATAACCTTCTTGAATAAGCATCCACATGCGATAATCAGTAGATTGTAAAAATGTTGACATGCGAGTTTTCCAAAAATCAAAAGGTAGGTTATCGAACAGGGGAGGTCGAGTAATGGAATACCCTTCCGTAGTGTTACGATTCCCAATGTTAGCCATGGATCTATTTCAAAAAGTTTTCAAACTTAAATTTTTGAATCCCACTCTGATACCACTTGAAAGTTCGTTAGGGATGTTAATCCCTATGAACTTAGTCCCAAGCTAACCAAGAGGGGGGGGGGGTGAATTGGTATTTTAAAAACTCTTTTCACAAAGAAAGAAAATTGCATAAACCAAATCACACCACAGAAATAAATACGGAATTTAAAAAGCGCGGAAGCAAGAAAAAGAACACAGAAATTTATAGTGGTTCGGTCGACTCGACCTACGTCCACTCCTTGGAGGCACCCTCCAAGTATTGCACTACAAAACGTGACTCTCCTTTAGCCCCCACGGCTAGGCGGAGAAGCCCTTACAAGAACCTCCTTTTTGCCACCCCGGCAAGGCAGAGAACCTACCTCCTTTTGCTTCCTCCTTAAGCTGGCAGAGAACCAAAACCAAAAGCAAACTCCTTACCTCTACCGACCCTTCCACGGACGAGAAACTCTAGACGAAGATGAAGCAGAGCGATCCTTGAAGCAACCCTTGTGAATCCCCTCACAAGCTCCCCCTCACAAGATCCTCTCTCTCTCTCCTCTCTCTCTTTCTCTCCTCAAGGTCTTCTCAGGTCAAGGCAGCAGCCAAAGGTCTTTAAAAATGTTGAACAAGAGCTCTTAAATTGAAGAGCTTCAAAGGAGCTCATTAATTGCAAGTTGCCGACAATATTGTCCAGGCCGATCTGGACATCGGCCTGGCCGATCTGGACATCGGCCTGGCCGATCAGTACAAATCAAAGAAGATCGATCAGAGCATCGCCTAGATGCAAAACTGAACGATTAAAAATTGGCTTGATCGTCCAGGCCGATCTCACGATCGTCTGGGCCAAACAGTTCAAATCAGAGAAAAATCGTCCTAACAATAGCCCTAGATACGAGCTGACCGATATTTATCATCCTGAAGTAACTTAAGGTTTTTGAATGGATCGTCCTGGCCGATCCTGCGATCGTCCAGGATGATATGATCGTATCAATCATCCTTAATTACTTCCTTGATTTCCTAATCAATTAGGCATAATTTGGTAATTTCGTCTAGGCCTATACGTGGATTGTCCTGGCCGATAATTTAAAATTACAGTATACCTTAATTGACTATGGCGGCTACTTCTTTCTGTTTTGAGCTTATCGTCCTGGCCGATACACATATCGTCCAGGCCATATGTTAATGACGGCTTCCTTAATTATGAATCCTTACTTAGACTTTTTGTTTTAAGCTGATCGTTCTGGACGATATAAATATCGGCCGGGCCAATGTGGGCAAAAACAGAAATTCTAAGCCCCTCAAGTGTGTGTGTGTTTGTGTAGGGTTACTTAGCATCAATCTCTTTGACCATTACAAGTAGACTCAAAAGGTGAAAATCAAAAGTACAGACTGACTCAACCCTAAACCTACGCAATCCTGAACTTGGCTCCTTCTTGATCGTCCGATCTTCAATTCCTAAAAAGTTAGAAGCAACAAGTAGTCCAAGAGAAATAGTGTTTGTCAATCATCAAAACATAAGACATAAAAAATAGGTTTGCAACAGATCGTACTGTACATCTAATAGAGAAGAACTTTGATCGTCTCGAATATCGTATAGGATCAAAGTTTGATTTTTTTCAAAATAATTGTGTTGGGTAAACCCTTGACGTTTGAAGTAAACATGCAGTATGATATAAATCATACTAAACAATATTTAGAGATGATATCAAATCATCCTAATGATCTCCCTACATGAATAAACAGAAATTAAACTAATTGTATTGAATGGACATTTGATCAAGCTATGTGATAAACACACAAAAATTGAAAAGTTCATATAAATGACTACTCCGTCATATTAGATGAAGCCCTATTTTGAACTAATTATACTGTACGAACCTACATCGTGCTGTACGAATAATGACGGCTTAATCAAAAACTTGTAGTATTTTGAAGCCTTGTTCTTAAGAAATTTAAACTTATGTCAAGGCAAACTTTTGGATGTAGAAGAAACTTTGAGGGGGATTTCTTGAGAAAACTCTTGGGCTTAATGAGGGTGAAGTTGAGTTATGTGTGAGGGAGAAGGAGAGTAACGTGTTTTCACATTGTTGCACCAAGCAAGCTTACACCTTGCTTCCTCTAGTGGCCTTGGTGAGTTCTTTGAGTTTCTCTTGGGAGAGAAGAATCAAAGCTAAGGTTCGTGGCTTCTCTGCTTTCACTAGGAGGGTGAAAAAGGATTGAAGGTTATCTGCCATCACTAGGTCAGTGAGAAAGACTTCAAAGGTTCACTACCATCACTAGGAGAGTGCATTACTTTCTGTTCTTCGCCACATCATGTTTGGTGGAAGTGATTTGAAATGACTTCTCTGTCTTGTTGTGGGGGGGTTAAAGGAGAGTCATTATAGTTTTAATGTAATACCCAAAGAGGACTCCAGGGAGTGGATGTAGGTCAAGATTGATTGAACCACTCTAAAATTTTAAGATATTCTATATGGTTTTATGCTAATTTATTTTTTATATTTTTTAATTTCTTGCATTAATTTAAATTTCATTGCAAACATTGGTTCAATTACAAATCTTGCTTGGTTGGATTTAATTTGTGTGTGTGTGTGTGTGTGCATATATATATATATATATATATATATATATTACAAAATATTGAAAAAGAAAGTCAAGTTTTACTTGGTATTGGTTAAAATTAAACAAAAAAGTTTTTTAGCGTATTTTTTAAAATAATCAATTCACCCCCGTCTTGGTACTCCTAGGGATAGTTTAATGATGACTTTTAACCTCCCCCAAGCTTTCAACAAAGTTTAGAGAGACTATAGTTAGCAGACGACAAAGGTTTAAGGGACCTTAATTAGTTAGCAATAGAGGTCAAAGGGACAATAGTTATTGGGCGATGTAGGTTGAAAGGATTGTAATTAGTAGGCAATGGAGGTCAAAGGGACTGTAGTGAATTAGAAATGGTGCTTTGAGGGCGATAGAGGATAGGTGGACTTTAATATATGGGTGATGTGTTGCAAACATGATTCAAACATTATGATTTTGATGATAATAAATATTATTGTGTCTATTACAGGTTTCTCTTATTTCTGTAATATTTTATTTTGTGTTTGTGTATACTAAAAATTTAAGAAATTAGTCCACCATTTACTTTCCATTCTAACCATCTCAAGAATGGGTTAACTATAGTTACATTTGGTTTTCTTTATTTTGAATTTTCTCCTTTCTTGAGTCGTATCATGTAATTGGGTGGATACTATTGTTGAGTTACCTTATACACATACAGGGGGAGAGATAAAAATATTTTTGAGAGAGTTATTTTTTAAAGTAATTTATACTATACAATATTGGTTTTGTATTATACGAAGTAATTCATATTGTATAATTTTAATTTGTACTATATAAAGTGTTGTGCTCTAACAAAACCCTAGTTGCCACAGATTAAGAAAGATACTAATTATGTACTTATCATATAATACGATTTGGTTTCTATTGTATGCCCAAATTAAAATCTCCTTTAATTAATCCCATGATATCAGGCAATCAAATCATAGATAATTATTATGATTGATCGTATTATACGATAAAGTTCATATTATATAATTACCCGTATATGAAATTGGTCATCCTAAAGATCGTACCAAACAAAATCTATGATTTTTATACTAATCATACTGTACGATGTCCATAGTGCTAGACGATCACAAGTGTACGAAGTTAGCCATCCCAAGGATCATCCCAAATAAACAAAAGAAATTTCTATAATTCATACCATACGATGTTTTGATCGTATTATATGAAATTTTATAACACTTGAATAGTTTGTCTGAATGATCTTGCTGGATGAGACTGAATTACACTGATTGTACTGTACGATACGTGTATCGTACTAAACGAACAGAAGATGGATCTCTTAAAACTTAGGATTTTTTTAAGCCCACTATTTATGAATTTTTAATACTCTTATTATAATTTTTTTTGTTATTGGGGTTACTTGAGAGAGAGCTTAGAGATGGATGAGAGAGAGAGAGAGAGAGAGAGAGAGAGAGAGAGAGAGAGAGATCTTTAAAGGGGGAGTTGCGATGGATTCACAAAGGTTGCTCCACGCAAGGTTTCCACCATCTTCATCAAGCTTCTTCCTTAGATCCTTGGTGGCTCTAGGGAGGCTTTCATCAGCATCAGATCCAAGGTTCTCTACCTACTCTAGGAGGGAGTAAAAGGATTCTAAGGTTCTCTACCTACTCCATGAGAGAGTAAAAGAATTCCAAGGTTCTCTGCCTACTCCAAAAGAGAGTAAAAGGATTTCCAGATTATAGAGCATTCATCCAATTATCTTAATCATGTCAAATTTAAGTAATCTTAGGCTTAATGGATAATTCTCATCATTTCACTTGATTTAACTATAAGCATGTTATATTTAGATATCATTTGGTCATCCAATTATTGCTCTAAAGCTTCTCAATATGCTTTAAGCCCTTAATTTAAGTCCATTTGGGCTCAGATTGGGTCGATTATGGAGTCAATGGGTTCATCTTTTTGTGACATTCAATTTGACTACAAGTTTGCTGGAATTGAAGTTCAGATGGTCTGAATTTAACTTTGGGAGATGACAACTTAAATATGCCTCAAGATTCCTGCTTGAGCAAGACAATTTTTTGTGATGTAACAATAGTGAATCATTTTAATCGGGCTAGACCAAACGATTTTTTTTTTTCATTTCAGCTAATCTATGTAAAAACTTCATTGTTTCTTATAAATTATATTTGTCTATGCATATGCTTAATCCTCGTTTAAAACTAAGATATAAAACTCTCTAGCTCCATAAATTTTCTAGCATCCAACAAATCTAATTAAAAAGTCAAACGAATAAATTAAATCTCCCTTTTCAAAAATTTTCGCTCATGACCTAACTTATTTCTTTTTATCAATCTAATTTCCCAGCTGGACAAGAGCTTAATCCCAATCCAAATTTATTAGTAGCAATCATTTCTTAATAATAATAAAAAAATACTTGTATTAGACAGGCTCATCAGATTGCAAACCCATTGAACAGATCTAGCTTCAATATCCAACACAATTATAATACAACGGCATCTTTTAATCCTATCACATATAATATAATCCACTCTAAAATAAATACGCCTTCCTCCACTCCTCCACAACAGTCCAAAATATACGAGGGGCTCCATAAGTAACGGAGACCTATTAAACAGCTTGCTTAATATCATTAATTTTTTACTTAAAAACAAAATTAAAAAACGGACCTGCAGCGGCAAAAGGCGCCGGGGGACCAGCCATGCCGCGAAATTAAATTGCAGTGGAATCCGGGAGCCTTTTACTTCTTTAAATTCCTCGTTACATTTCTCCAAATAATATAATAATAAATAAAAAAAATTACTTAAAAAAAACTATCTTTTTTTTCTTCTCCGCCGGCCATCTCGTCCGCTCATCATTGCGTTGACGCCAAGTCGAACAGGCCACCGACCTCCGTCCACCAATCCTAGCCGTTGGATCCCCCACAGCCGCCACCATCACCATGAACTCTGAATAAAACAAGCGCCCAACGACAGGATGTGGACCGTGCACGAAGCCGGGGGGGTACACTCGTGGGGCCTCTAACTGACACGTGTGGTGATTGTAACTGGCGGGGGACATATGTTACCGGTTTCTCGCGGATCGGCTCCGCAGTTTTTGTGTCCGTTTGAGATAGCGGTTCGGAATCTTTCCGTTGCTCTCCGGTGCTACGTGTCGGATTTTATTGCCGACAGCGGCGGGTCGAGCCGAATCAGAGCCTTAGAAGAATAATAAACTTCTTTTATTTTTTTTTCTTTTACCTTAAATGTTAAATACATGTCAATTTTTTTCTTACAAAATTTTAAGTAAATTTAATCATACTGCTTGCACATCCTCGAAAATAATTTTTACTAACAATAAAATAATTTTAATATTTAATAATTAAAGGACATATTATCATAATGCACAAACATAAATTAGAAGAGAACAAAGAGACTACTTAGTGGCTATCAAATATCCCTAACATCAGTCCAATTCTCACGCACACAACAACTGAATCGTCTCCCCCTTCTCCTCTCATATATATATATATATATATATATATATATGAATTACGATCGTAAGCATCACATACCAATCTATTAAAACATATAAAAAGTATAGCAAATCATAATAGATGGTAAATTAGAGCTTATTTTACTTTGTCTATATTAATTTAAAAATCAATAGAGTTATTAACATACTTGTTGCGTCCTGGATTATTCACGACGGTAGAGAAATATATAGTTTAACGTCTTAACATTGCACGCAGATCCAGCACACAATCAGATAAGAGAGAGGGTGTAGCGTTCAAAAGAAACACCAGAGTTTTTACGTGGAAACCCCTAAAAAGAGGGAAAACCACGGGGCCTGACCCAGTTTGAATTAATCCACTAGTATTTGTAGTCGATTACAAATGAGGCCCTTCCTTGGAAGAAGGCCTTGGATTGATGTAACAAATGTACATCATATAAAGTGCATTACATGGTGGGAGTTATATATACATGTTTTTTTGGTCGGAAGGGCTGTAGTCGGTAAGAGATCGGGGTCAGAAAGACCGTTGTCTAATGATGGAGGTCGGACGAACCATAGTAGGCGACGAAGGTCTGAAGGACCATAGTCGGCAAGAGATAGGAGTCTGAAAGACCATTGTTGGCATGAGATCGGGGTCTAAAAGACCAATGTCTCGTGATGGAGGACGGAGTGACCATAATAGGCGACGGAGGTCGGGAGGACCATAGTCGGTAGGAGACTGGGATCTGAAAGACCATTGTCTGGTGATGGAGGTCGGAGTGACCATAGTAGGCGACAGAGGTTTGGAGGACTGTAGTCGGTAGGAGACCGGGGTCTAAAAGACCGTTGTCTGATGATGGAGGTCGGAGTGACCATAGTAGGCAACGGAGGTCGGGAGGATCGTAGTCGGCAGGAGACTGGGGTCTAAAAGACCGTTGTCTGGTGATGGAGGTCAGAGTGACCGTAGTAGGCGATGGAGGTCGGGAGGACCGTAGTCGGCAGAAGATAGGAGTCTAAAAGACCGTATTAAAAGGATGTTATTTTGGTAGAACTCCAGGCATTAGGTGATGGCCTGGTAAAGCTCGAGGCCTCAAGTGGCAGTCCGGTGGAAGTATGAGCTTCAGGTAGTGGCCTGGTGGAGCATAGAGTCTCAAGTGGTGGTACGGCGGAAGTCCGGGTCTCAAGTAGTGGTCCAGTGGAAGTCCGGGTCTCAGATGGTGGTCCGGTAGAAGTCCGGGCCTCAGGTGGTGTCCGACGGAGCAATGGCGTCAGGCGGTGGTCCGGTGGAGGTGAGGGCCTTAAGTGGTGGTCCGGCGGAGCTACGACGTTAGGAGGTGGTCCAGACGAGGACCTCAAGTGGTGGTCCGGCGGAGCAACGGTGTCAGACGGTGGTCCGGCGGAGGCGAGGGTTTCAAGTGGTTATCCGGCGGAGCAACGGCGTCAGGCGGTGGTTTGGTGGAGGTGAGGGCCTCAAGTGGTGGTCCGACGGAGCAATGGCATTAGGCGGTGGTCCGGCGGAGGAGAGGGCCTCAAGTGGTGGTCACTACAGGAAATTCCTATATCATCGGTGGATAAAATTCGCCGATAATATGTGAAATCCGACGATAATTAGTGTTTCCAGCGCACGTTCCGGCGGATATTCCTGCGCCGGTTTGATGCGCGTCGATAAATATCTTCCGACGTTTATAATACGCCGAAAATGGTTCCGGCGCACTTTCCGGCGCATTACCGGCACAAATAATGTTGTGGAGCCGGCGACTTTCAACAGGTAAATTCCGGCGCTAACTGCGCCGGAACTTTATGTCGCATGCGTCCGTCGGGAATTACCGGTGGATAAAGCGCCGTTGGTGCATCATAAATAACCTACGGTTGGTTTACGGCGCACAAACATACGCCGGTAATCACCGACGGAAAATACATCGCAGAATGTGCCGGTAATTTCTGGCACACACAAAACGTCGGATAGATTGATCTGATTCATTGTATCGTCATTTTCGTCGCATTACCGGCGCAAAATCCGTCAGAAATTTGTAGCATTGAAAAAAAAAATTACCTTCCCAACCAACAATGAAATTTCCACACCTGCAAACCTATACGAAAACACTGCCATATGACAGATATAGACATAATAGATATAAACAACTTCAACATATACTAAAAAACATAAATGTTCATTGAAAAACATAAATATCTATGTTAACATTGTTCAATAAAATTAAAGAACTAAAAACATCACATATTGTTCATTAACACATGATCACATAAGTAAACAAGTTCAAATAACTAAAATGAACTACTGTAAATCTGTGTACTCGTCCTCAGCTGGAGCTACCTCTTTTCCACTCATCTGCTCCCTCATTCTATGCATTTCCTCCAACAACTAATTCTGTTGCTCCTGCATCTGCATCCAACTATGAATCAATTCTTCATGCAACAATGACAGTCAAGAAAACTTCTTAAATCTCACAAGTTGAATGAGCAAAATTACCTCAAATAGGCCTAATAAATTATGATGTTCATTAGCAATACAAAAAAAGATGATTTCCACACTGATGCTATTATTTCTTTTTAAGATATCCAAAAAGTTCACGACATGAAAAACTGAAAGCAAATGATATGCATTGACTTATCAACAACATAAACAATAACAAAATATGAGCTGCGGCAAGAAAATACACATGGCAATACAAATAATAAAAAATTACTTGAAATCAAAGATGCCCTCATCTTCAATAAAATGAGATTTTTGTAACTTAATATTGCAATACACCCATATGATATTGGCAATAATTAGATGCTTTGAAGAATGGGACCAAGAGCATCCAGGAAATGAAACAAAATACACAAACAAAAAATTATTGAGAGACATTTTACAAATTCTTTCTCGAACTAAATAAAAAACTTGATAAAGTAAAGAGAAAAAAAGCCATAAAAATATCATGAAGGTGAACAAATGATCTACAATTTACCCTAAAGAATTGGTGCTTAGTTCTCAAGTTATGTTTACCATGAATGACAATTCTATAAGGAAAAAAGGGCCTAGTGCAAATCCTCAAGAAAAATACAAATCCTCCCATAATTATACAAAATTCTCATACTATTTAATGTGTTCTTAAATCAAATTTTCAAGAAAAATACAAATCCTCCCATAATATACTAAAAAACCATGATTTCAAACAAATTAAAAAAAAAAAAAACCTTACAATCAACAGCTAAATGACGGGAGGCGGACGGGGAAACTAGCAGTTGGAACTGGTGCTCTCGCCGGCGAGGGGTGCTACGACTGTCCGGTGACTATCGGCGACGTCCGGTGACCGTCGGCGGCCTCGATCTATGGCAAGCAACGGACGGCAACGAGCGTAATAGCGGCGATGTGAGAGAATGAAACGAAAGAAATGAGCGGCCAGAAGGGGTCGAGTTCGAAAATAGGGCTTTCGCCGGTGGATTTTCCGGCGTCCAAGATGCCGGAACCATTTTCGGCGCATAAAGTGCCGGTAATAAGTCGTTGAGTTTAAATAGACCGGCGCATTATCCACCGATAATTGTGCTGGTTATTTTTTTGCCGTAACGTGTGCCAGAACTAATAAACTGCTGGTTTTGTCCGGCGCAATTACCGGCGCTCGAGCGCCGGTAATATTTCGGCGCCAATTGCGCCAGTAAATGCGTCGCAAGATTCCCATCGCATATTGCGCCATTGCAGGCGCCATTTTCTACCGACGCAAAAGTTTCCGCCGGTAATCCCATGTTTTCCTTTAGTGGGTCTGGCGGAGCAACGGCGTCACGCGGTGGTCCGACGGAGGTGAGGGCCTCAAGTGGTGGTCTAGCGGAGCAACGACGTCACGCGGTGGTCCGGCGGAGGTGAGGGCTTTAAGTGGTGGTCCGGCGGAGCAACGACGTCAGGTGGTGGTCCAGCGGAGGTGAAGGCCTCAAGTGGTGGTCCGGCGGAAGTCCGGCGGTGGTCGATGAGGCAAGAGCGATCTCCGATCTCTCTCTTCTTTCCTTAGGCTTCGGGGGGTCCTCCCTCATGAGGAGAGGGAGCTCTATTTATAAATTTTGGGAATGGCATGGCCTGTAAATAGGTGAGAGATCAAGGGTAAATGGGGAGTGGTCGGATGAACGGCCGATGTTGAATCCCTTGATCATGCATCGTTCTTTAGACATTTGAAGACCTTAATGATGTCAAAATTCAGTGATCTTGGGCTCGTTGGATTCTTCTCGTCAAGCCACTCGATTCGAATATAAGCATGTTATGTTTGGAAACCGTTTGATAATCCAAATTGTGGTTTGAACCTTCCAACAGCGCTTCGGGTCCTTGATTTGGACCCATTTGGGCTCGATTTGAGTCGAATTTGGTGTCGTTGAATTTGTATTTCCAAGATGCTCAGTTCGACTATAAGTTTACTGAAATTGAAGTTCGGATGGTCTCCAAATTAATTTTTGAAGTTTCCTATTTGATTTTTGCATCGAGATTCGTGCTCAATTAAGATATATTTTTGACGACGTATTAGTTGCCCCCCTATTTTCAGACGTCGATGCTCTAGAAGTCCAAAAATATATGTGTCGATATTTCATATTGGCCGAAACGCAAAACATTACGTTCCAAAAATCAAAACCTTGCTCAAATGTTATTATAGAGGCCCCATTGAGCTCCGAAAGTGGCAAAATTGGATCCAGAACGTCGAAAAACCTTTTCGGGGACTCCAAAAACGTTCAAATTGAACTTTTCGACTTGAAAATCAAGCACAAAACATATGCTACAGTACCGTCTGCTACAGTACGCCCCTCTGCACTATCCGTTGCGGTTACTACAGTGTTATTGCGGTTACTACAGTAACCGCTACAGTACTTTCTTAATTTTTTTTCCATAGAAAGAGGGAGAGTGGGAGAGAGGTATATATATATATTAATTTTTCTCTCCCATAACTTCCCCTCTAGCCTATAAATAGATCACCCCATGGACCTAACTCCTTGCACCTTCTCCTTCTCTTCTCTTCTCTTCTCTCATTAGAGGTCTTCTCTGCCCCTTGGACAATTGGTATCAATTGTCTAATAGCAGATTCCCTCTTTGTGAGAAAGAGCCTTCTTCTTCTCCTTTATTCTCTCATTAGAGGCCTTCTTGCCCCTTGGACAATTGGTACCCATTGTCTAACAGCAGGGTCCCTCTTTGCGAGAAAGAGTCTTCTTCTTCTCCTTTCTTCTCTAATTAGAGGCCTTCTCTGCCCCTTGGACAATTGGTATCCATTGTCTAACAGTAGGGCCCCTCTTTGCAAGAAAGAGCCTTCTTCTTCTCCTTTCTTCTCTCATTAGAGGTCTTCTCTGCCCCTTGGACAATTGATATCCATTGTCTAACAGTAGGGCCCCTCTTTGCGAGAAAGAGTCTTGTTCTTCTCCCTTCGACGCTCTTGCTATACGGGAGGCTTTCCCTCGCCCTTGGTCAATCGATATCCATTATCCAACAGCAGGGCCTCTCCCTATACTGGAGTAATGTCGGGCGAGCGCTTTCCTTTGAGAGATTCTGCGTTCAGGGGAAATCTTGCCGTCCCCTCTTTGGCAATCGCCTGATGGTGGGTGGAGGCCTGACAAAGGAGTGAGGGCAGATGATCTGGCATCGGGTAGAAGTACTGTGTCGAGTAGAAGATCATCAAAAGTGCATCGACGGACAGAAGTCTGACGACGGGTAGAAGTCTGACGTCCGGTAGAAGACCGACGAAAGTCCATCGACGGGCAGTACTCCGACGATAGGTAGTAATTCCATGGATGGCAGAAGTCTGATGTCAGGTAGTAGCACTGAGTTAGGTAGAAGACCGATAAAAGTCCATCGACGGGCAGAAGTCCAACGACGGTTAGTAGTCTTACGACATGCAGAAGTTTGACGTCGGGTTGAGGTACGACATCAGGTAGAAGATCGATGAAAGTCCGTCGATGGGCAGTATTCCGACGACAGGTAATAGTCTGACGGTAGGCAGAAGTCCAGCGTCAGGTAGTATTCCGTCGAAAGTCCTGCAAGGCAAACGTTCAGTGATAGGAGAAAATTCAACATCAGGTAGAAATTTAACTTTGTGGAGAAGTCCGATGAAAGTTCATTGACGGCATTCTGGCTACGTTAACCAAGGATGTATGATCTGTCCGAGGTTATTTGTTAGAGCCTTTGCTCGATGATGTTAACCTATATTGAATCCATCAATGATGTAAGACCAATCTGAAGTTGTATGTCAGAGCCTTTGTCCGATGACTTTAACCGGTATGGAAGAGGTCGAGAGAATCCACCAAGTATGTAGGACCAATCTGAGGTTGTATGTCAGAGCTTTTGCTCGATGACGTTAACCTGTGTGGAAGATGTCGAAAGAATCCACCAAGGATGTATGACCTTTCTGAGGTTGTATGTTAGAGCCTTTGCTCGATGATGTTAACATGTATGGAAGAGGTCGAGAGAATCCACCAAGGATGCATGACCTTTCCGATGTTGTATGTCGGAGCCTTGCTCGATGACGTTAACCTGTATGGAAGAGGTCGAGAGAATTTATCAAGGATGTAGGACCTATCTGAGGTTGTATGTCAGAGCCTTTGCTCGATGACGTTAACCTGTATGGAAGAGGTCGAGAGAATCCACCAAGAATGTAAGACTTATCCGAGGTTGTATGTCAGAGCCTTGCTCAATGATGTTAATATGTATGGAAGAGGTCGAGAGAATCCACCAAGGATGTAGGACCTATCTGAGGTTGTTTGTCAGAGCCTTTGTTCGATGACGTTAATCTATGTGGATAAGGTCGAGAGAATCCACCAAGGATGTAAGACCTATTAGAGGCTGTATGTTAGAGCCCTGCTCGATGATGTTAACCTGTATGGAAGAGGTCGAGAGAATCCACAAAGGATGTAGGACCTTTCCAAGGTTGTATATCAGAGCCTTTGCTCGATGACGTTAACCTGTGTGGAAGAGGTCGAGAGAATCCACCAAGGAGAAATGACCTATCCGAGGTTGTATGTCAGAGCCTTTGCTTGACTACGTTAATCTGTGTGGAAGAGGTCGAGAGAATCCACTAAGGATGTAGGACCTATCCGAGGTTGTATGTCAGAGCCTTTGCTCGATGACGTTAACCTGTATGGAAGAGGTTAAGAGAATCCACCAAGGATATAAGACCTATCCGAGGTTGTATGTCAGAGATTTTGCTCGATGACATTAATATGTGTGGAAAAGGTCGAGAGAATCCACCAAGGATGTAAGACCTATCCGAGGTTGTATGTTAGAGCCTTTTCTCTTGATGATGTTAACCTGTATGGAAAAGGTCGAAAGAATCAACCAAGGATGTGATACCTATCCGAGATTGTATGGCGGAGCCTTTGCTCGATGACGTTAACCTGTGTGAAAGAGGTCGAGAGAATCCACCAAGGATGTAAGACCTTTCTGAGGTTGTATGTTGGAGCCTTTGCTCAACGATGTTAACCTGTGTGGAAGAGGTAGAATCGGATCCCCCTAGGATCGATTTTGTCATGATTGGGAGGGGGCGAATGCCGCGAGTATCCCAAACCAAAGGTAAAGAATGGTCTATCGTTAGATCGTTACTGCCTTTTTAAGATCGAGATTAAGACATTGCCCAATGAGTAGAAGTCCAACAAATGACTGTATATGGCTTTCGAAAGTATTCTTACATTTGTCGGGAGTTCCTTGAAGTATCATATTGATATTTAAAGCATTGGAGGGATCTTCTTGATCATAGTTGGAGTCAAAGTTGCCCCCAAGTCTAGATCTAATTTTCATGAAATTGATGAAGCAATTGCTGAAGTCAGGAAGTTGACATTATTGATCTTTTGAGGTTGGAGCAAAACTTGAGTCTCAAGTGGTGGTACGGCGGAAGTCCGGGCCTCAAGTAGTGTTCCAGTTGAAGTTCGGGTCTCAAATGGTGGTCCGGCAGAAGTCCGGGCCTCAGGTGGTGTCTAGCAGAGCAACGGTGTCAGGCGGTGGTCCGGCGGAGGCGAGGGCCTCAAGTGGTGGTCCGGCGGAGCAATGGCGTCAGCGGGTGGTCCGATGGAGGCGAGAGCCTCACGTGGTGGTCCGACGGAGCAACGGCGTCAGGCGGTGGTCCGGTGGAGGTGAGGGCCTCAAGTGGTGTTCCGGTAGAGCAACGGTGTCACGTGGTGGTCCGGCGGAGGTGAGGGCCTCAACTGGTGGTCCGGTGGAGCAACGGCGTCACACGGTGGTCCGGCGGAGGTGAGGGCCTCAAGTGGTGGTCCGGCGGAGCAACGGCATCACGCGGTGGCCGGCGGAGGTGAAGGCCTCAAGTGGTGGTCCGGCGGAAGTCCGGCGGTGGTCGAGGAGGCAAGAGCGATCTCCAATCTCTCTCTTTTTTCTTTAGGCTTCAGGGGGTCCTCCCTCATGAGGAGAGGGAGCTCTATTTATAGATTTTGGGAATGGCATGGCCTGTAAATAGGTGAGAGATCAAGGGTAAATTGGGAGTGGTCAGATGAACGGCCGATGTTGAATCCCTTGATCATGCATCGTTCTTTAGACATTTGAAGACCTTAATAATGTCGGAATTCAGCGATCTTGGGCTCGTTGGATTCTTCTCGTCAAGCCGCTCGATTCGAATATAAGTTTGTTATGTTTGGAAACCGTTTGATAATCCAAATTGTGGTTTGAACCTTCCAACAGCGCTTCGGCTCCTTGATTTGGACCCATTTGGGCTCGGTTTGAGTCGAATTTGGTGTCGTTGAATTTGTATTTCCGAGACGCTCAGTTTGACTGTAAGTTTGCTGAAATCGGAGTTCGGATGGTCTCCGAATTAATTTTTGAAGTTTTCAATTTGATTTTTGCATCGAGATTCGCGCTCAATTAAGATAAATTTTTGACGACGTATAAATACTATATTTTATAAAAAAAAAAAAGCAATGGAAGTTAAAATTAAATGGAAAATCTAAAAAAATCTGAATTATAACTTTGTTTTAAAATTTTAATATATCATATTTATTTGATTTATAAATTATTTGTAAATTTTGACAAATTAATTATAACTAGTATTTGTTTATTAATATTATATATATATATATATATATATATATATATATATATATATATATATATATATATATATATATATATATATATATTAATTGTTTATGTTCATCCAAATCTCAATGAAAGAGTTGATGAAATATTTATCAAAATAAATTTAAACCTCCCCTAAAAAATTTTCTTATCTGTCACTGTTTGGAGAAATTAATAGGTTCGGACATCGAACAAAGAGAATCATTCTAATTTATCTCTGTCTATAATAAAAGCACAGTCAAAGCTCAATTATTATAAAAGCACAGTCAAAGCTCAATTTTTTTTTGGGACATTTAGGTCAATTAAGGCAAACTCACACACACCACGCATACACAAAGACTCGAACCCAGGACCTCTTAGTTGAGGCATAAACTCTCAACCAATAGGCCAAGGTGAGCTATGTCAAAGCTCAATTATTATAGTAGCTGCGTTTTAACTGTACTTTTATTATAGAGAAAAAAATTCCAGATAATTCTCTATATCCTTTACCCGAACCTAATAATTTGTCCACCTTCTGTGAAGTCTAAATGACGCTATTGCTATGCCTGCTGCTGCTACTGTGTTTTCTCCCTCTCAAAAAAATAGTTGGAAATGCCGCCGCTGCTATAATATAATAATTATCAAACCTGAAATAAGAAGGCTTTATCTCTATTGCGTGTAGAATATATATTTTTATTTTATTTTTTTCTTAACTCGGTAATACTAACCTTTCATATGGTCTTATTATTGGACGTCTAAATACAAACAAACGGCTTAGAAATAAATATAGAGGAGAGCGGATAGTGGGGTAAGGTCGGCAGAGGGGAGAAATGGAAGAGAGAAAAAACGAAAGAAGAAGACCGCCGCCGTCGATGCAGCCGTGCTTGCCTCCGGCGTCGGCAATTGCGGCGGGAAGTGGAAGAGAGAGACCTTATCGCGGAGTAAGGATGAGAAAGTGGGGAAAGTGGGTGGCTGAAATAAGAGAGCCGAACAAGCGATCGAGAATATGGCTCGGATCGTACTCCACTCCGGTGGCGGCAGCGAGGGCATACGACACCGCTGTCTATCTCCTCCGAGGCCGTTCAGCGCGTCTAAACTTTCCCGACGAGCTCGACGCAGAAGAGGCAACCAGCGGTCTCATGGAAGAAGTCGCCGCCGCCACCGCTAGTCTTTCGGCGGCGTCGATCAGGAAGAAAGCAACTGAGGTAGGGGCAAGGGTAGACGCCCAGCTACAACAAAATCACCCTCCGCTACCGCAGCCCTTAACATCGTCGTCTTCGGCGAAGTCTTCAAGGTCTTGTAAGAACCCAGACCTTAACCAGCAGCCGAGCCCGGACACTTCGGATGACGAATGAAATATTCAAAGAGGAAGCGATCCGGTTTGTCTTCTACCTATACTGCTTTCAGCTCTTCAGTTTCTTTCTTTTCAATTTTTTTTATTTCTATCTTTTCTTTTATAACAGAAAGAGTAGCAGAAAAGCGTCGACAGACCTATTCAAGAGATGTGAGCGTCGGTTCGGGTCGCCTTGCACCGGAGAGGAGGCGGCCGGCGAGCGGTGGTCCCTACCTTCTCTGTAAATTTATTACGATTTCTGTTGAGATTAAAAGGGAATTAAAAATTAAATAAATATTTTTTTCTTCTAAATAAGAAAATTTGGTGATGAAATGTAAGATTTTTTTGGAAAGAGATAATGATGGGAATGATGTGGCGCTGTCATTTTATTAAAATTATTTTTCGAGGAAATTTTAATATAATTACAAAGTGCCACGTTATTTGGATCTTATTCTGGACTGAAAAAGTCGGGCAGTTGCGTGTTATCGATTTAGGTACGCGGAGAGCCAAAGGGTAAATCTGGCGTTGTTGTTTCAGTGCTGAGCATGATAAAAATGGATGTGAGAGAAAAAATGATTAATACCGATTAATTTTTAATTGTTCAATTTATTTTAATATTAATGTAGTATTATGTTTTATATTGCATTAACTTTATAGTAAATCTAATATTTTTTTTCTCTGGGAAAAAAATTAACTATTTTAAAATTTTTATTCTAATTAAATTTTCAAGATAATATCTTGAAATTTTTTTGGATATGTTAGAATGGGGTTGGGATAATATTTTTATGACTTCAATTTATAGATTATTTTCCCAGTTTTATTAGATTAGAATTTTTAATATTTTTAAAATGTTTTAATTGCAATTTTTTTTTCACAATCTAATTTATTCACATGTATGGTTGTTGCTTCCTGGAATATTTGTGGGGTAGAGAGATATAGTGTTTAGCATCCAAACATTATAAAAATCCAATACATAAATAGATAACAGTAAGAGAGGTATAAGACTCATAAGAGATAACAAGATTTTAGGTGGAAAACCCTCAATAGGGGAAAAAGCACGGGCCTTGCCCAATTAAAATAATTATACTAATGTTTATTGTTTATTACAAATGAGACACTTACTTTGTGTGTGTGGGGGGTGGGATGCCTTGGCTTTATGTAGAAAATATACAACATATATAGCACATTAGTTGGTTAGAGTTAAAAGAATCTAGTGATATAAAAGTTATTATCTAAAGTGTTGACTTGCTCATTTGGTCAATAGAATCATTGTAACACGACTATGGCTAGAGAGACTTTAGACAATTGGCGACAGAGGTCGGAGGGACTGTTGTCTACAAATGATTTAGGTCAGAGGAACAACAGTTGGTGGACGATAGTGGTCTGAGGGTCCATAATGAGGCAGGCGATGGATGTATGAGGGATCGTAGTCGACGAGCGATGGAGATCGGATGGATCATCATTTGCAGGTGAAGGAGGTCAGATAAACCTTAGATAACAAGCGATGAAGGTCTATAGGACCGTAGACAACAGGAAACAGTGGTCTTAGGGACCGTAGTTAGGCAAGTGATGGAGTTAGGAGGGACTGTAGTTGAAAAATGATGAAGGTTGGAGGGACCATAGTTGGCTAGTAATAGAGGTTGAGGGGATAGTCTTCAATAGGCGAAGGAGATAATATGGACTGTAGTCGAAGAGCGAAGGAGGTTGATAATGCAATAGACGGTGAGCGACGGTGGTCGAAGGGATTGTATTCGAAAGGAAACAGATATCAGATGGACCATAGTCGACGGGAAATGTTGGTTAGAGGGAACGTAGCCGAACAATCGTGGTCAGTGTGACCATAGTCGGTAGGCCATAATGGTTAAAATGGTGTGTCGAGATCAGCTGGATAGGATCAACTGTGGTTGGTAGTAGAGCAGAGGTCCTTGTTTAATTGACAATCAAGCAGGGGCCTGGGGGTGATTGATGGACAGGCGGTGGTTTGACAAATGTTGGCGACTAGGTAGAGGTTCGACAGTTGTTGGTGGTCAACAAACTAGTAAAGATCTAGTTGCCGTAGTCTAAAATTATGTATATGAGTATTCTTCAAAATTGTGATGCAAAAAAATAATTTTTGGATAGTTATGAGGTGTGACTGCTCTCTAAATGTTAATACGGACCTCCACTTAGAGCTGTAAACCAAGTAAAATATTCTAAATTATAATTTAAGCATTCCATGAAGTCAAGACATCGATTAAAGAAAAAATATAAAAATTTGTTTCAAATCTTTTAAAAAGCATTAAACTAACTAAATAGGCTTTTTTGGGCTTTAAAAGTGCCAATATTAAGTTTAGAATGTCAAAAAATGATCCTAAAGCATCTAAAAATTTTAACCCCTACCCAATTTGGTGGTAGAACTAGCTGGTTAACCGGCCGACCATTAGTGTGCCATCCAAGTGCACCACCTACGTTACTTGGGTGAGAGTGAGGGGCGCATGCTTACGCCCCTTTAGGTTTTTTTTTGTCCTCACGAGAGGTGGTTAAAATGCCACCTTAAAGAAATGGGAGAAAATATATATTTAAATTATTATTTTCTTTTTAATTATTTTAAAAAGGAAAAATATGATTTTTGGCCCAAAAAAATTCTATAATATTCTGAAAAAAAAAATAAAATAAATTCTTCCTTAAGAAATCTATAATTATAGGCAATTGATAGCAATCAAAGTTTGACCCTCTTATGTAGGCTTCAATTCTCCCCCGGAGGGACTAAAACTATCATATAAAAGTTAAATACTAGTGGCGATGAAGAAGACCTAACACACTTACACAGGCTCCAGTTCTCCACTGGAGGTGGGACTATTGTCCAGTAAGAATTGAATATTGGTGGTGACGTTTAATACGTGGCCCTCCTAAATAGGCCCTGATTCTCCCGGATGGCTAAAAATTATATTGCAAGAGTTGAATACCGATGGCAACGATCATGACTGGCCCTCTTATGCAGGATCCAATTCTTCTCCAGAAAGGGAAATTTGTTCAATAAGAGTTTAATACCGATAGTAGTGATCAAGACTTAACCCTTTTATATAGGCTCCAATTCTCCCTCTATGAAAAAAAAAACTATTTGGTAAGAGTTGAATATCAGTGGCGGTAATCGATATCCATCCCTCTTACGTAGCTCTTGTTCTCCCTTTAGTATGGGAAAAATATTTGATAAGAGTTAAATATTGGTTAACGATGATTAAAGCAACGAGCGTGCATCAATGGCGATAATTGGAGGGTTTATCGATGATGACAACCAGGGGGAGAGCTAATGATGGTTGCTAAGAGGTGAAGAGTAAATGATGGTGGTCGAGGAGCAATATGAAAGTTCGTTAGGGATGTTAAGGCCTTAAGAACTAGCCCGAGGCTAACCAAGAGGGGGGGGGAGGTCAATTAGTACTTTAAAAAATCTCTTAAACCAAAGCACAATCACAAACCAAAATCCAGCACAAAGAAATCAAAGTGCAGAAAAATAAATACAAAAACATAGTAAAAAAGAACACAGGAAATTTATTGGGGTTCGGTCAACTCGACCTACGTCCACTCGCCAGAGAATTCCTCCGAGTATTGTACTACAAAAGTGACTCTCATTTTGCTCCCACAGTAAGGCGGAGAAGCCCTCATAAAAACTCCTTTCTGACAACCTCGGCGAGGCAGAGAACCCAACTCCTTTTGCTTCTTTCTGAAGCAGGCAGAGAACCTAACTCCTTTTGCTTCCTCCTGAAGCAGGCAAAAAATCTCAACCAATTATTGAAGCTTACCTCCCTTGAACCCCCAAAGATAAAGGATGAAGACTGGAGAAGACGCCTTGGAACCTTGCTTGGAGCAACCTTAATGAATCCCTCCAACAAACTCCCCCTCACAAGTTCCTCTCTCTCTCTCTCTCTCCCCCTCTCTTCTTGTCTCTCTCAGATCAAGACAGCAGCTAAAGGTCTCTTTGCATGAGAAAATTCGGGTCCCTTAATTAGAATTTTAAGAACCGACATTATCGTCTAGGATGTTATTTATATCGTCCTGTATGATTAGTACAAATTAAGCTCAATCAGCTGGGATGATTTGAGATGATTAGAAGAAAATTAGTTAGATCGTCTAGGATGATACAATATCATCCTGACCAATTAGTTCAAATTTAAGTACAATCATCCTGAACATCGCCCTGAATAGAGTCTGGCTGATGTCAATCATCTAGGACATCATCCCAGCTAATCCTGCGATTGGCTAGATCGATGTGATCGTATCAATAAGCCATAATTACTTTCCATAATTGTCAGATTAATTTAGACATAATTGTGCTATATCGTCCAGGACGTTGTAATGGATCGTCCTGGCCAATGTCCAAAAATAATTTTACCTAAATAGATATGGCAGTTGATTCTTTATGATTTGAGCTTATCATCCTACCCGATACAAGGATCGTCCAGAACAATGTGCTTAATGATGGATGCCTTAACTAGGATGCCCTAATTAGGGTTTTTGTTTTTTGTCGGATCATCCAAGCTGATATGAACATCATCCAGGCCGATGTACTTAAAACAGAGAAACATAGAAAATCCCTCAAGTGTGTGTGTGTGCAAGGTTACTTAGCATCAGAAACCACTTTTACATTTGACTCAAGAAAAGGAAAACATTACAGACTGACTCAAACTAAATCTACCCAATCTTGAACTGGTCTTGAGTTGCGCTCGATCTTGTGGACTTGAAAAGTTAGTAGGCACGGCAGTCATAGAAAAATATGAATGTTTACTATCATTAAAAGTCTAATCCATAATCTCAGATTCATAATAATCTTCCCATTTTTGATGATGGCAAACTCAATCAAAAAATTTCAAGCAGTTTATGACAGTTTAATAAAAAGAATGTGACAAAAACAAACAGTTCACTAAGTTCCTGAATTAAATTATAAAATACATCAGACTACTCCCTCTTTTGACATCACAAAAAGGAGGAGGAAACAACAAAGCAAAAAATAGAAATAAGATAGAAACGAAAATAACAAACTACAGAAAAACTAGCAAAGAAACACATTTTTTTTAAATCAAGGCATGAACATGATATAGTCTTCAATGTGATTGATTTTAAAAATTTATAAGTTAATGAGTTAACAACATGAAAAATCCAAAAAATGGTAAAATATCCGATCATGTTAATCCTAAGCTTGTACTTCTTTTAGGGTAAAATCGTCTTTTGAAATCAAAAGGCCTAACTATAAAAAAATCAATTGGATAAAAAAAAGAGATCCGATCAAGATTAGGTTTCAGAAAAATATCTTATAGAATAGTATATCAAAGTAGTTTGTTATAATCACGAAATTTGAAATCAAGTCCTTGAAAATCTCAAGTGATACATGAAATCTTCTAAGTTTTAAGAGTTCGAAGAAAGGAATATAGCTTACTTTTTGATGGACTCATTTTATGCCTCTTGTCCATTGAAAGACGCACTTTGTATATCTTTTAATTTTTGATACACTTTGTGTATCTTTTTTTAATTTGGGGTCATTATGCATCTTTTGCTTTTGGCATTATTGACCACTTTTTTTTTGCAAGCTAGATTCTTTTCCAAAAACTCTTAAGTATTCTTAGTTGTGAGTATATCTTCTAGATATTAGAGAAGAAAAACTCACTCTCCAATATAGGGAAGAACAAACAATAAAACATAATAAAAAATCATACAAGAGATGCATTGACAAGATAACAAGAAATTTTGAAGTAACATAAAGACTTTGATTATTATAATATAAGCTAGATTACTGTAGCAAGGTAGAAAATATCTCAATTGAAAAATCCAGTTGTTAGTTTGAGATAGACTTTTATTTATAAAAGAAAATTTCACCACCAAAATAGGTTGGAGAAAGAGACACAATCAACGGCGTTTTTACCCTTTAGCATATTAAGAGATGTAAAATATTGACTACAAATTTTCAAAAAGATAAAAATAAGACATACGATATTAATTTAGTGATGATTTAGAAAAAACAAATTAAGGCATATGAAAAAAAATTATGTACCAAAAGCAAAGAGAATATAAAAAAATAAACAACAAAAAAACTAACAAAAGATAAAGCAAAGTAATCAGCAGATAATAAAACAGAAATTAGTAGAGATCAAGTTCATGCATTAATGTCAATCACACCCAATCTGATCCTTAAAGTGTTGAAAGTGTCGAAGGCCAGTGATTTAGTAAATATATCAGCCAGTTGATTCTCAGTCGCCACATGGTGTAACTCAATGTCTCCCTTAATCACATGGTCTCTAATAAAGTGATACCTTATGTCAATGTGCTTAGTCCTTAAATGTTGGATAGGATTCTTAAAAATATAGATGGCATTAGTGTTGTCACAAAGAACTGAGATGGTGCTTAAAGGTAATCCTAAATCCAGTACTTGCTGTTTTAACCAAAGGACTTGAGCCACACAACTTCCTAAAGTAATGTAATCAGCTTTAGCAGTGGAAAGAGCAACATAGTTTTGCTTTCTACTAGACCAAGAGACTAAAGACTATCCTATGAATTGATAAGTTCTAAAAGTGCTTTTTCTATCCAGCTTACATCCTATAAAATCAGAATCAGAATATCCAATAATTTTAAAAGAAGTGATGTGCTTGGGGTACCAAATTCCTAAGTTTTGTTCCAAAAATGTATCTAAGAATTTTCTTAACTACAGTTAGGTGGGATTCCTTAGGATCAGCTTGAAATCTAGCACAAAGAGAAACACTGAACATTATATAGAGTTTAGCCCCATAGCCCCAAGTAGACCATCATAAAAACTTAGTTGATGTAATTGAATTAAGGATTTTAATTTAGTTAAATAATTAAGAGTCATTTAATTTTAAAGTTCTATACTACATTAAATTCATTCATGGTGTTATGCCATCAGTCTTGGGAACTAGGCCTCCTTAGGACACTTAGCCCTATGGCCCAAAGTAGTCCATCATAAAAACTTCATCACTAGAGTGATGGTTATGTATTATAATGTTATTTAATTAATTTTATTAAACAAATTAAAGTTTTTTTGAATTTTAACCAATTATTGAATTTTTGGTTTTTGGAATTATTTAAACGTGTTAATTAAGGGGTTAAAAGTTGACTTTTAAAGTTAAGATTGGTCTTTAGGTTTTGACAATTTATTAATTGTTAGGCTTTAAAACGAGTCATTAGAACTTGAGTTTGCTCAATTTGGGATTTTTTTGCAATAAGTTATGGGTTTTTGAAATTTTGACTTAGTTAAACAACAATTGACTAGAAAGTTGACTTTTTTACTCTGACTTAGTTTTGGGGTTTTGATATTTTTAGAAAGTACTATACTTTAATTAGAGTTGAATGACATTGATTTTAGTTAAGTTAGATTTTTATTAAATTATTAGTGATTTTTCATAGATTGTGTATTTTTGGAATTTTTAAAATTGCCTTAATTAAGGAGAATTTTATATTTAGATCTAAATCAACCCCGAACAGCTTGGAATCTCCCCCAAAGGTTAGAGATGATCTAAGGAGGTGTTTCCAAGCATTTACAAAATTTTTTGAATTTTTATGTTTTAATTAGTTATTTAAATTAATTGTTAATTTTACTTAAAAATAAAATCAAGGTTGTATAGAAGATAATTTTATGGTGCTTTTATTTATTGTGTCTGAGGTTAAAGTTAGGGAAATTATACTTAGTTAAAGGTGACCTCTAGGTCACATTAAAAATTTCCTAAGTCACTACCCTAGGCTTGGATGGGTGTATTATTAGTGGCTATACACTCCTTAGACTAAGTATAATCAACACACAAACATTAAACTATAATTCTTATTTGGTCATAAGGTAAGTTGAAATTATGGGTCAAACTATGGCCCCTAATCCCAAATTAGCTCAAAGAAATCCTTAAACTTATCAAACAAAGAAGAGAAAATTTGGGCATGTCAGAGACATGCCCAAATTTATTCTACCAAAGTCGGATGCCATGTTGATATATAATTGGACCTAAAATGCTAAAATACCATAAATACTATTACTAGAATGGAGATAAACACATGAAAAATCATGGATTGGAAACATAGGGATTTTAAAGATGTCCATGAATTTTTTAAGTTTCTTCCAATTTCAGACATTTTTAAATACAGAATTACCCAGTAAGTCATGATTTTATATGCGAGCGTGCTCTAATTGGCCATCCAATCATTACATATAATTGGAAAATGTTACAAATCTATTTTTTATGACTTATGTTTTGATGATTGACAAACACTACTGATTCTCTTGGACCGTCTGTTACTTCTAACTTTTTAGAAATCAAAGATAGGACGAACAAACGAAGCCAGTTCAAGATTGCGTAGGTTAGGATTGAGTCTGTCTGTAATTTGCTTTTTCTCTTCTTAAGTCTATTTGTAATGTTCAAAGAGACTGATGCTAAGTAACCCTACACACACACACACACTTGAGAGACTTAGAATTTCTGTTTTTACTCACATCGGCCAGGACGATATCTTTATCGGCCTGGACGATTTAGTTTAAAACAGAGATTCTATTTGGAATTCTTAATTAAGGCAGCCATCATTAACAGATCATCCTGGATGATACGTGTATCGGCCAGGATGATAAGCTCAAAATAGAAAGAAGTTGCCGCCATAAATAATTAAGGTATTCTATAATTTTTGGTAATCGGCCAGGACGATCTTGGATCGACCTGGACGATCTTGGATCGACCTGGACGATATTCATAATTATGCCTTAATTAATCAGACAAATCAAGGAAGTAATTAATAATGATTGATACGATCATATCATCCTGGACGATCGCAGGATCGGCCAGGATGATCTATTCAAAAACCTTAGTTACTTCTGAATGATAAATATCGGCCAGCACAAATTCAGGGCGATGCTCTGGACGATTTTTCTCTAATTTGAATTGATCAGTCTGGATGATCGTGAGATCGGCCTGGATGATCAAACCAATTTTAAATCGTCCAGTTTGCATTCAAGGCGATGCTCTGGCCGATCTTCTGAGATTTGTATTGATCGGCCAGGACGATGTCCATATTGGCCTGAACGATTTTGTCGGCAACTTGCAATTAATGAGCTCTTTTGATGCTCTTCTATTTAAGAGCTCTTGTTCAACATTTTGAACAATCATTTGCTGCTGCCTTGACTTGGGAAGACCTTGAGGAGAGAAAGAGAGAGAGGGAGAGAGAGAGGATCTTATGAGGGGGAGCTTGTGAAGGGATTCACAAGGGTTGCTTCAAGGATTGCTCTGCTTCTTCTTCATCTTGAGTTTCTCATCCGTGAAAGGGTTGGTAGAGGTAAGGATTCAGCATCTAATTGTGGTTCTCTACCAGCTTCAGAAGGAAGCAAAAGGAGATAGGTTCTCTGCCTTGCCGGGGTGGTAAAAAGAGGTTCTTTGTAGAGGCTTCTCCACCTAGCTGTGGGGGCTAAAGGAGAGTCACAATTGTAGTGAAATACTAGGAGGGCGCCTCCTGGGAGTGGACGTAGGTCAAGTTGACCGAACCATTATAAATTTCTGTGTTCTTACTTCTTGCTTCCGCACTTTAATTTCTGCACTTATTTTTTTGTGGTGTGATTTTGGTTTATGAGATTTTACTTCTTTGTAAAAAGAAAATTTTTAAAATACGAATTCACCCCCCCTCTTGGTTAGCTTGGGCCAGTTCTATAGGGCTTAACATCCCTAATGAACTTTCAAGTGGTATTAGAGCGAGATTCATAAAAATTTAGTTTGAAAACTTTTTGAATTTTGATCCATGGCTAACCTTGGGAATCGTAACACTATGGAAGGGTATTCTATTACCCGACCTCCCCTGTTCGATAACCTACCTTTTGATTTCTGGAAAACCCGCATGTCAACATTTTTATAATCTACTGATTATCGCATGTGGATGCTTATCAAAGAAAGTTATTCTCCACCTTCTCGTGAAATTAATGGTATTAAAACTGAAATTGCTTTTACTGAATGGACTTTCAATGAAAGAGATTTAGCCCAATTAAATACAAAATGTTTGAACTATTTTTTCTGCGCTTTAAAATCTGAGGATTACATGCGTGTCTCCACTTACAAAACTGGTAAAGAAATTTGGGATAAACTGTGTATCACTTATGAAGGCACTAATGAAGTTAAACAATCTCGTTTGAACATTCTCTTGCATGTCTACGAACTTTTTCATATGAAACCTCATGAATCTATTTCGGACATGTATACAAGGTTTACTCAAATTGTTACTTCATTTCATACCTTAGGAAGAGAACTTTTAAATTTTAAAAAAGTAAACAAAATTTTGAGAAGCTTGCTTTCATCTTTTGATGCTAAAATTACTACTATAACTAAATCTAAGAATTTGAACACGTATTCAATTGATAATTTACTTGGCTCACTCATTGCTTACGAGCAAGGGGTGAATCAAAGAAATCTTGATTCAGGTGAGAAGAAGAAGGAGAAAATAGTTGCACTGAAGGCGCACAAATCAGATTCTGAAACTTCCAACTCGATGGAGTTGCCTTCATCACAAGGCAATTCAAAAGCTTTTTTAGAAAGAAGCAAAAGCATCATTGGAGAAAAGGTAAGGATCATAAATATTCTAAAAGATCTTCTGATGTCGTTTGTTATGAATGCAGGAAGCCTGGACATGTGAAAGCCGATTGTCCTACACTCCAAGATCACCCGAGCAAGGAAAAGGAAAAGGGCGAGGAGAAACCTAAGTTTAGAAAGGACAAGAGGAGAATCCAAAAGGCATTCTAGGCAGAATCTGGTACTGATTCCTCTGAAACTAAACCAGAGGAAGAGACAACAAACCTATGCTTAATGGGGGAAGATCATCTTGAGCAAAGTGAGGAGGAAGAGGCATGTAAACCAACTTATGTTGAATTATTTGAGATTTGTGAGAAAATCCATGCATCATACAAAAAACTTAAGAAGACTCATGCTAACCTAAAATTGGAACATGTAAATTTACAAAAAGAGTTTGAAGTTATTCTTAAAGATCATTCAACGATTGATTTTAATCACATGGCTCTTCTTGATGAATTTGATGATTTGAATAAAAAGCACTTGAAATTAATTAGTGAGAATGAAGCATTAAAAATTTCACACACCTCTCTTCAATCTGATTTCAAGAAATCTAAAGAGAAAGAGAAAAGCTTGTTAAAATGATGTTCTAAAAAATACAAACTTGAGGATCAAAAATGAATTGGATACACTTAAGAAAACTTGGATGACACTTACTCTTGATCCAAAGCCAAAACCTAGGAAGAGGCATTATAACTCAAACCAATTAAGAAAACCTTTTCCTGGAGTTAGATGTTTTTCTTGTGGCATGCTAGAACACATCTCACACACTTGTATAATTCACCGTAGTATACATTGGGTATGGAAACCTAGGGTACATAATTCACAGCATACCACACTTGCATTGTATTCTACTTTTCCTAAGAATGGACCCAAACCAGTTTGGGTTCCTAAATCTGACTGTTGTTGAGTTTTGTAGGTGTGCTCTCACCAAAGACCTCGTGGGAGCATAGGATAATTGGACATATGGAGGCTCGCAGCTCAAAAATTGCTTAAACATGCTGCTTCGTAATTTCTTAAAATATTTTTTTAATTAGTTTTGTGTTATTTTTGCTGTGTGCTAACTTCTTGGTGTTTTTAGATTGTTTTGTTTTCGCTTTGATTTTATGTTTGGTTTTTTATATGATTAGTTTTTTAAGTTTTTAGATTTTGGAGATTTAAAGTCATTGATTATCATATCTAAATCAGTTAAAGGGAGAAACACCGTTGATGGTTTCCCTCCCTCTAGCCTCTTTTAGTGACATAATTTTTCTTTTGTAGACAAAAGTCTATCTCATATTGACAACTGGTTTTTGAAACTAAGATTCTTTTTATCTTGTTACAATAATCTATCTTGTGCATAATATCCAAAGTCCTTATATATCTTTTAAGTTAAATGAAATCTTGCCATTGCATTTATCACATGATTATGATTTTGTTTTGTGGGTTGTTCTTCCCTATGTTAGAGAGAGAGCTCCTATTCTCTAATATTTGAAGGATATACTCACAACTAAGGTTTTTTTTAAGGGTTTTTGTTAAAGAGAATTTAGCTTGAAAGAATTAAGAGGGAAAGTGAAAAGGATGCAAAATTGAAATGAAAAATATATACACAAATGTGTATAAAAATCAAGATGCTCAAAGAGCCAAATCAAAGATACAAGAGGCATAAAATGAGCCCACTAAATACAAGCTATTATCTCTTTTCTGAACTCTTAAAACTTAGAGAACTCATTGGTTATTTGATGCTTTCAAAGGCTTGATTTCAAATTTCATGATTGAGATAATTTACTTTGGTATATTATTTATAAAATATTTTATTTGTAATCAAGTCTTGATTGAATCTTATTTTTACCCAGTAAAATTTTTCCGAGTTAGATCTTTTATTTTTAAAAGGACGATTATTGCTCTGAAAGAAGTCCGAGCTAGGGATTAACAAGATCGGATAGTCTACCTTTTTCAGATTTTTGATTTGTTAAACTCTTTGATCTTTTAAATCTCTAAAATTTAATTGTTTGAGAAATTTGACGTATGGATTCTTTGTTAACACAAAAAAAAAATTTCCTTCATTTTTTGGTTTTTAGCCTTTTTATTGTTGTTTCTAGCTTTGAATTATGAGTCTTTTATTTTTGAGGGCTTTTGATCATCAACATCTTTTCTTGGATTCAAATTTCTAGTCACATCGTTCTGGCCGATTCTCATATTGTACTAGATGATAGGACAAATTCTCTTCAAAATTACATCTGTTGAACTTTTCTGTGCTTACTATAACTCTTCGTCCTGGACGATCTGATCGAACTCTGTTACTATCTTGATGATAGTCCTGGTCGATCACATATTTCATCCTCGCCGATGCATTTTATGGTCATCGTCCTGGCCGATACACTTAATCATCCTGGACGATCCACGTGTTAGCACTTTTAAATCCTTAAAATCGGCCCTAGACAATCCATTATTGGACAATCGTCCCGGACGATCCACTGTTCATCCTGGACGATACACGTGGCACAGATTTAAAGTGTTTTAACTTTGGTCGGTACAATCAATTATTGTGCATCATCCTGGACGATACACCTAATCGGCCCGGACGATCTGCTTTTTCAACGGTCGTCCGGCTTGACTCCTCGGGACGATCGCCTGTCTCTAATCGGCCTGGCCGATATCTGATCGGCCCGGCCGATCAGATTGCCTTTTTGACCAATCAGCCTGTACGTAATTATTATACCATATCGTCCTGGATGATATGGCCGTTTCTTTAAATTCAAGCCGTTCCAGCCATGTTTTTCACTTCACATCCCTTCTCCTCTTGTGTTTCCTTGCTAACTCCTTACTATGGCTGGTGGGAAATGAGTTTGACAAACTTCTGGGAGTTCTTCGAAGGCTAGGATTGACCCTCATTTTAGGGAGGCAGAAGATGAAGCTGCTTACCATCGATATAAAGAATGTGGGATAACTATCTCCAGAATCATCAATCCTGTCCACCTGTCGTATCCGATAATGGATCTCTTTGCTAACACTTCTCTTTATTTCATTATTTCTCTCGCTTTCCCCTTTCATACTGAGCTTTTTCGAGAATTCTTTGCATAAATCCTTCTTTTACAGCCCTGACCACCTATGTGAATCGACGCCCAATCGAAATCACATATCAGGACTGTGTTGAACTTTTACAGCTATCCACCATCGGGGATAAGCTGCACATAATCATTTTAGATCCTGACTTTGACTGGTCCATGACAAATCATTTCCTTCGCCAGACCAATGCACCTTTTCATGTTGGAGAGACTAGCTCTTTAGTCAAAGATGCTAGGACAATCCAACATGTCCTTCGCACCTCCATAATTCCAAAAGCTGGGGACCGGATTCACATCACTCCTCTACTTTCTCTGACTATTTTTTACATCATGGCACATAGAGAATTTAATACTACAGACTTAATTTTTCGATACATTGATCACTTAACCACAATCCACGATCCAGGTCATAAGAGGTAACCCAATCTAGCTTTAGAACACCTCATAGCCTATGTCCTTGAAACCAAATATCAACTTTAATATCCTGTTCCTCCTAACTCTCTTCTACTCAAACAATTCCTTCAGTACCCTTCACAGTACTCGTCTCCACCCTAGGGATGGGGAACCTCAGGGGGCTGAGGAGGAGGAGGCTCCCGCTCCTGCTCCTGTTCCTGATTCTACTCCTCTTCGCCAGCACTCTCAGCTTGACCAGTTAGTGGAGAGTTTTGATCGATGGCAGACCCGCTACGACGCTTACGTTGCTGTATAGGAGCAGCAACATTCTGAGGACATGGCGCGCTACGAGCAGCACCGCATAGAGGACTTAGCCGGATTTGATAGCTACATCACTCACCAACAACAGTAGCATGACCAGGACATCGCCTGGTTCAATGCTTAGTTTACTACGCTTGCCAGCTACTTTCAGCAGCCACCTCCTCCACCTCCATCTGATGATCATGATCCCTCATTTTTCTAGTCTTTGTTTTCTGTTTTCTATTTTTTGTTTTCTGTAGTTTGTTTTAGTTTCTGTTATGTTGTTTCCTTTTTCTTTTTTGTGTGTCTAGGACCCTCTTTTTCTGATGACAAAAGGGGGAGTAGGATCTGGTAGGAAAAGTTGATGTGCTTATAATTTTGAAATTTTAATGAATTGCTGTTTTTACTGAGATTTTCCTACTTTTACTTGCCATCATAAAAAAGGGGGAGATTGTTGCAAATCTATTTTTCATGACTTATGTTTTGATGATTAACAAACACTATTGATTCTCTTGGACCGTCTGTTACTTCTAACTTTTTAGGAATCAAAGATCGGACAAACAAATGAAGCCAGTTCAAGATTGCATAGGTTAGGGTTGAGTCAGTCTGTACTTTGCTTTTTCTATTCTTAAGTCTATTTGTAATGTTCAAAGAGACTGATGCTAAGTAACCCTACACACACACACACAGACACACTTGAGAGACTTAGAATTTCTTTTTTTACTCACATCGGCCAAAACGATATATTTATCGGCCTGGACGATTTTGTTTAAAACAGAGATTCTATTCGAGATTCTTAATTAAGGCAGCCGTTATTAACACATCATCCTGGACGATATGTGTATCAGCCAGAATGATAAGCTCAAAACAGAAAGAAGTTGCCTCCATAAACAATTAAGGTATTCTGTAATTTTTGGTAATCGGCCAGGAGGATGTTGGATCGGCCTGAACGATATTCACAATTATTCCTTAATTAATCAGACAAATCAAGGAAGTAATTAAGGATGATTGATACAATCATATCATCCTGGACGATCGTAGGATCGGCCAGGACGATCTATTCAAAAACCTTAGTTAATTCTAGACGATAAATATTGGCCAGCACAAATTCAGGGCGATGCTCTGAATGATTTTCCTCTAATTTGAACTGATCGGCCTGGACGATCAAGCCAATTTTAAATCATCCAGTTTGCATTCAGGGCGATGCTCTGGCCGATCTTCTGAGATTTGTATTGATCGGCCAGGACGATGTCCATATCGGCCTGGACGATATTGTCGGCAACTTGCAATTAATGAGCTCCTTTGAAGCTCTTTTACTTAAGAGCTCTTGTTTAACATTTTGAACAATCATTTGCTTCTGCCTTGACCTAAGAAGACCTTGAGGAGAGAAAGAGAGAGAGGGAGAGAGAGAGAGGATCTTGTGAGGAGGAGCTTATGAGGGGATTCACAAGGGTTGCTTCAAGGATCGCTCTGCTTCTTCTTCGTCTTGAGTTTCTCGTCCGTGGAAGGGTCCGTAGAGGTAAGGATTCAGCAATTGATTGTGGTTCTCTGCCAGCTTCAGGAGGAAGCAAAAGGAGATAAGTTCTCTGCCTTGCCGGGGTGGCAAAAAGAGGTTCTTTGTAAAGGCTTCTCCGCCTGGCTGTGGGGGCTAATGGAGAGTCACGATTGTAGTGCAATACTCGGAGGGCGCCTCCGGGGAGTGGACGTAGTTCGAGTTGACTGAGCCACTATAAATTTCTGTGTTCTTACTTCTTGCTTCCGCACTTTAATTTCCGCACTTATTTTTTTGTGGTGTGATTTTGGTTTATGAGATTTTACTTCTTTGAGAAAAGAAAATTTTTAAAATACTAATTCACCCCCCCTCCCTCTTGGTTAGCTTGGGCTAGTTCTATAGGGCTTAACATCCGTAACGAACTTTCAGAAAATAGAATATTAATTATGGTAATTAGATGTTTAATCAAATGGTAATGGTTCATAACTACTTGATACTATGGGATTTAATCAGAGCCATTGATCAAAATCAAAGGATCTGATTATCTCTTCCACCTCCCAATCTTTCCCTAGCCTTTAACATATTATAGCGTAATCCTAAAGATCCCATTGGTGAAACCTCACCAAAATTTGCAGGGAGCATGAAGACAGTAGAAACTCTCAATGCAATAGGGGAAATCTTTTGGGGGTGAAGGTTTCATTCACACTTGATCGGACTACTTAATTAGGTAGCTTGGGAATAGTATTTTACAGTGGAAAAAACCTTAATGAATGGGTTTTTCACATAAGAAGCTTAAGTGGATGTGGTGAAGACTTTTCCTTCAAACATCAAGGCTAGAGGATTGCCAGAGGTATGACTTCGAGCTGAGGGCACATGGAATATACTAGAGTTCACTTGAATGGATGGCTGAAGGAGGCTGGAAGATTGAGGAATGGGATAGTAATGCTCAGGTAGGTCCGAGGAGTGTTTTTAAATAGCTAGATTAGAATAAGGACATCTGAGTTGAGGTTCTTTATTCAAATGCCTCCCATAAGCTTGGACAGCTATGATAAAGAAGGTGGATGGCTAGATAGCTTCCAAGAGGAAGGGGACATATCCTCAGAGGTCTTTGATCTTATATCTAATGGAATGATCCATTATGTAGCCTTGGATAAAGCTCGAGATAGAGGGGACCATCAAAAGCTTGTCCCATTTGTGGCTGGGTTATGGTGATTTAGAAATGTTGATGGGGGTCCGACGAGATAAAGGATAAGCTAAATTTGGCGTGGGAGAGCCCAATTTGCCTAGGTGGCTCAGCTAAAGACAAACTTATATGGGTTGGGTCAATTTGAGCTCAACCTAGGTCAATTTAGGGGGTGGGATTGAGGTGGTAGGTGCATTTGGTCAATGAGCACCCAATTAAAGTGTCAATTGTGCTCGGTCTAGTCTACGGAGAAAAAAGGCTTGGGTCAAGGTAGTTTTGACCACTTTTTCCTAACCTAAATGTTGACCCAAGACAATCCAAGGGTGGGGCTTACTAGGGTAAATGTGATGGACCTAGGGCTACCCAATGGAGGTGTTGGTTGAGTTTAATTAAGCTTAGGTAAAGAAATTGTTCAACCCAAGGTGGTTTTGGCCACTTTAGGTTAGCCTAATTCCTAAGCTAAGTTGACTCATAGGGAAGGTGTATTGGGCTAAGGGGAATCCAATGCCACTAATGGTTTGATTAGATTTGGTTTAGAGTGGAAGTTGGCTCAAGAGAGGCCTCTCTTTGGGCAAAGTTTGAGTATGTTGTTAGACCTAATAAAATTGTCTGAAGGCTAACCAAGAGGGGAGGGGGGGGGGGGGGGGGGGTGAATTGGTAATTTAAAAATTCTCTTGGAAATTTGGAAAACTTATTTAATATATTTGGTACAACGATATATTCTCATAAAAGATTTTTCTATCACAAAAAAAATTTAGAAAATAAAAAAATGTAGTAAAAAGTAAAGAATAGTTGAACAACAAATTATATAATTATTTTGGTCAAACTAGACCTACATCCACTCCTTGAAGACTCCTTCTTCAGGTATTGCACTAAATCAAAGTGAATCTCCTTTTACTCCACCAGCAAGACGGAGAAGCCCTTACAAGAACCTCTTTTCCATCAACTCGATGCGGTAGAGTGCCAACATCCTTTCTCACCCTCCTAATGATGGTAGAGTATAAACATCCTTTCTCACGCTCCCTGTGATGGAAGAGTACCAACTTCCTTTCTCACCCTCCTGGTGATGGAAGAGTACCAACTTTTTTTCTCACCCTCCTAATGACTGTAGAGTACCAATGTATTTTCTCACCATCCTAATGATGGTAGAGTACCAACATGCTTTTTCACCCTCCTAGTGATGGCAGGGTACCTTGATCTTCTTTGAAAGTCTTCTCTCAAAAGACTTCAAGAAAGTAGGGAGAAATTTAAAGAATAAACAAGCAATCCTTACATTTGAGTAAAATTATGAATCCCTTCACAAATTCCTTTCAAAAGATCTATCAATCTTCTTTCCTAAAACACTCTCCCAAACACTCTCCTTTTCACTCTTGAAAGAAATTGGCAATAATAACTCAAGAAGATTAGTGGAGATAATTTTTAGGACACTTATATATGAAAGATAAGAAAAACCATCCAAAAAACTAAAAATTTTAAGTTGAATGACTTCAGATCATACAATACGATCATACTTTGTACATATAAATAGTTTAAAAATCCATGTATAATCCTGTATGAACCAGATTTCATACTCTATCAGTCGTCTGTACAAACTAACATTATACAGTATGAATAGTTCAAAATTGAACAAATTCATTCGGTATGATTTTGTACGAACCTAAATCGTACACAATAAATTGTCTGTACGAACCACATATCATACAGTACAAATAGTTTGAACAAATCATGCTTCATTTAGTACAAATCATGTCTATACATACCATATATCCCATATCATACTCTGTGAGTCATCTCTATAAACATAAAATCGTATAGTATGATCAATTTAAAAACTGAAGAGATCATTTAAGATGAACTAGTACGCACCCATTTCATACTCTAGGAGTCGTTTAGATGAACCCCACTTTGTATAGTATAATCAGTTCAAAAAATGATGAGTTTGTTTGGGACAAACTTATACATACCTATTTCATACTACGTGAGTCATCTATACGAAAATATTATCATACAGTATGAATAGTATAAAATTTTCTTGGGTATGATTTGCTTAAGTTTGTTATAGAGGAACTATCATGTTGAATCATAGAGTATGTCTAGTTTTCAAAATTAATATTTTGACTCACTCTCACAATATATGTGTGCATGGTTATCCAATTATAATCACACACTCTCAGACTCAAGAAAAATAGAAAATTATATTCTCCATTATATGAAACCCTAATCTAATATGTCTTGAAGTCTTCGACAATCTAGAGAAAGATTTCCCTGAAATATTAGTACACATAAACAACACAAAGAAAATATATCCTATGTATGTTATGAGAAACAGTAATCAACAAAAAAAATATTTTGGTATCATTAAAAACTCACATGATATTAAAACATAGTCTTGAAATCTAAGTTACAATAACCTCCTACTTTTTTATGAGGGTAAAATAATTATTGTTTGAGTTAACAGTTAAGGAAAATTTTCTCCTAAGCTCACCCTCAGGTTTTTTTTTGAAGAATGCTAAAAAGCATATATTAAAGCAAAGAAGAAAAAGAAACCTAGATACAAGCTAATGAGTAGAAACTACCATAGCACATTCTTTCTTCAACAAGTGAATGAAAGAATTAGGTAGATCCTTCTCAGAAAAATACCCCCAAAAAAATTCATAAGAAAAGGCTAAGTTAGCACAAAAGTGTGCTAACTTATTACAATTTTGTCTTACATGATGAAAGATGACCTTATTAAAATCCGTCCCAAAAAAGAAATCATGATCATCATCACAATTATCATCCAACTTCTTTTCTTTCTGTACAATTGAAGAATTTGGATGATATTATAATTATCACTTTCAACTATAATACCAACGGCATCAAGTAATTTACCTTTAAGGAGCTTATTTAAAGAGTGATAGCTAATAGCACAACTTGTGCAATATCCCAGTGTAGGCCATAAAATCCAAAAGCCATGATGAATCTTCCTTTGAAGTCTCGAACGACACCTTCAATTCTAGCTTCATAGTTCTTTTTGAGAGCATCATCAATGTTAATCTTATACCAACCGGGTGGAGGGGGATGCCAAGAATCAAAATGCAGTCCCATGGACTGATGAACATCCCAGTGGTCCGATTGAATGAGGTTAAACTTCTTACAATTTACAAAGCTCAAAATAGTAGAAGCTGTTAATGTATCACAATTTTCCAATTTTCCATGCTTGCTCTTATTTCTGTTGTTCCATGAAAACCAAAGAATAGTGCAGTATATCCTAGCCATCACCGGATTTGTATCAACAAGAGTTTCCAATTTGTTCCAACAGTCTTGGAAGGAATTGTATTTAGGAATCATAAATCCCCAGCTCCTTAACACATCAATAACATTCAACAGTTTAAGACAAGAAGTAGTGATATGATCTAAATCTTCAGTAACTCCACAACTTCTTGGACAAGAATTCACATTTGCAAGCCTTCTTCTCATTAAGAAATCTGCAATTGGTAAAGCCGATTTGCCCATTCTCCACATAAACAATTCAACACGGGAGTTTAACTTTAATTTATGTATCCAATTCACTGGAAAAGAGTAAGAATCAGAGCAAGGTTCTTCATACATCAATTCCTCCTTAATCAATGTAGAAATTGTTTTTCCAGAGTATCTTCGCTTTAGCTCCAAGAAGTCACCATCATCCCTATCTGAGATTTGAATATTGCTGATTAGAGCTATGAGCTCTCTTCCAAAGAATAAAGATAATTTATCTAGATCCCACCTTCCCTCATGAATGAAGAAGTCCAGGTATATGTTATCATCATCAAAATTTGCAATAAAGTTTGGCCACCTGATCAGGCAATTGTCAAATAACCACACATCATTTAAAACATTAATTTTACTTCCTGTCACCACTCTCCATCTAACAGCCTTCTTAAGAGCATCCCTCCCAGATTTTATAATCTTCTATGAAGGAGAACCACCCTTCTTATTATCATCATTCCACCACTCTTCTCCATATTTGAATAACAGGTTCTTATTCAACAATGAATTCGGAACCTCTAACAATTTCCAAGCAAAGTTGTGTCTTAAGGATCCCACGCTAGAAAGTGCAGATTTGATCCCCCAACCTCCCAAAGCTTTCGGCTTACAAAGTTCATTCCAAGCTACATAATGTAGCCCATGACTTTCATCTGCTTTATTCCATATATAATTCCTGTATAACCTTTCAAAAGCTCACCCTCAGTTAGTGATCAATTTAAAAACAAGGAATTTCAATGAAAATCAAAACCACAACACAATTAAACACTCACAATACACATATCACAACACACATAGTATATATATCACATAAATCACACAAAAATAATCATACACTCATACATCAAACAACATCAAATAAAAATATATCAAACAATAATTATTGACTCCCCCTTTTGACAACATAAAAAAGGGAAGCACATCTTGAAAAGATCGGTTTCAATTGATAAATCAAAATAGAAGTTGATGATGTAGATTTTAAACTATTTGTGAAGATAATATTAACGTCCTAATGCAAAAAATAAAGTCTCATATTTTAAATCAAAGAAAAATTAAGATAAGAATAGTCAATCAGGTTCACTGTCATTATAGACATATCAAATAAAATTAATTATTATAAATTATGATGAAATAAAGATTAATTAGTTTGTAATTCAGTAGTGGAGATTGTTGCTGATTATATGGTCTTGTATAAGAGATAGAAAGATAAAGGAAAGAACTAAATGAATCTATCAATTGGCGAAATTATGCATATTTTCAATTTCTTATTGCTCACTTTGTGCATCTTTTTAGTTTGAGCTAATTTTGTAACTCTTTTCACTTTTGTGAATATTGTACATCTTTTTAAACTAGTGGCATATTTTATGCATCTTTTCAAGTCTGGTACACTTTGTGCATTATTTTATAATTTTAGTCTTTCCAATATCAATAAATCTTAAAACAAATTTAAATAATTAAAATATATGAGAGTGTTGGTCATGATAAGGTATGTGACAGTAGACAATAAAGGAGTTAGATTGATATGATCACCAGCTTTAGGTATTAAAGAAGTTATCAAAACATGCTGGATGATTCTAGTGTTTTGGTTCAGGGTGTACACACAGGAAAGGTTATTAACTTGAGCGACACCTCTAAGAGTTTTATTAGTTTTAGACCAATCAAAATTATATCTAGAGGTCATGGTGTGCGCCTTAACCCCTTCAATCCTAAAATATAGGAAGTTGCATAAATCTTCCTTAATTATTTATACTTTCTACTTAAAGACATAAGAAGTCATCCTAGTGCGATCTTTATTCACTCGCATATTCACTAGGAAATGATGAAATGTGTCATGATGATAGGAATAAATCAAGATGAGGATAAAAGAGAATTGCCTTTAGGAAAAAAGAGGCAAAATTAGAAAGTTGCTATCTATTTGAATTAAAAGACAAGAAGGGGTAATCTTATCTTCAAAATAATGACCGTAGGCTTCGTCATTATACTTATAAATAAATTTCTCATCAAGTCTCCCTAAATGAGATGAAGAGGCTTTTGAAGTATGTGAATGCTTATTGCTACTAACCATTTATAGCATAAGGACATAAGATGGTTTGAGATTGCAGATGATTGTAAAGAAAAACCATTGAATACCTTTCAATTTAAAGAAAAATGACTTATCATACAATACAAAAATTCAATCATACATATAATTTTAAAATTATGTGGGATAAACATAATTTTGAACATACAAATGGAAGCAACCAAAAATGAAATGACTTTTCATAAACTGCCATTCTTGAGGAGTCATTTTGTACACGCTTTTTGATAATATGATCATACAGATGAGCACATATTTATCTGGTATGATCATAATAATAATGATCGTATATGGTGGTTAGGTTCATCCATATGAGAAACTAACAATAGGATCATATAAACAAAATAGGATTTTGTACGTATGATCTGGCAAAAAAATAACTGACCTTAAAAATGTCCCCAGTCTATAGACAAAAATAACTGATTGTATAGACAATGATGACATATTACAATATGATATGTATTAAAAATCACAATTTTTTGTGCACAAAATTGAAAGAAAATCATGTACAGTCTACAGAATTCATACAGTACAAAAAAGTTCATACATTACGAAAGAAAACCAAACTCAAGATATGATAAATAAAAACTCTAATAAAAAATAATTTGCATAAGATCTATGACAAGTAACAATGAAAACAAAAATAGCAATAATACTTACTAAAGAGAAATAAATGCAAACTAGAGAAACAAATAATAACAAACTAATGTATAAATAAACAAAAAACAAACTCATTATTAAATTATAAATCCAATTTGTAGAAATTCAATTTTAAGCATTAAGATCAATCACACCTAATCTGGTTCTTAAGGTACTAAATGTTTCAAAAACTAGTGGTTTTGTGAAAATATCTGCATGTTGATTCTTAGTAGTAACGTGGTCTAATTCAATTTCTCCTTTAGCCATAAGATCTATAATGAAGTGACGTCTTATATCCATATGCTTGGTTTTAGAATGTTGAATAAATTCTTTGAAATTCTTATGGAACTTTTATTAACACAAAAAATGGAGTAGTGCCAATAGAAAATCCTAAATCAATTAGTTATTGTTTTAACCAAAAAATCGAAGCCACACAACTACCTAAGGCAATGTATTCTACTTCACCAGTAGAAAGGGCTACTAAACTTTGTTTTCTATTAGACCAAGAAACTAAAAAGTTTCCTATGAATTGACAAGTTATAGAAGTGATTTTTTGATCAATCCTACATCCTACAAAATTTGAATCAGAATATCTAATTATTTCAAATGAAGAATTGTGCTTAGAATTCCAAATCCCTAAATTTTAAGTTCTCAAAAGAAATCTCAAAACTCTTTTAAATGTAGTCAAATGTGATTCCTTTTCATTAGCATGAAATCTATCACATAAAAATAACTAAATATGATATCTAGTATGCTAGCAATTAAGTAAAGCAATGATCCAATTATTCCACTAAATTTCTTTTGATCAATAAATTTTTCTTTAGAGTTCTTATCTAATTGCACTAAGAAACTTATTAGTGCACTAACTATTTTAACAGTATTCATTTTATATTTCTTAAGGATGTCGTTAATATACTTTAATTGACTAAGAAATTCTCCATTCTTATTCTGGTTTATGCTAAAATAAAGAAAATAACTCAAGTCTCCTATCAAACTCATTTTAAATTTACTACTCATTATTTTTGAAAAATAATAACAAAGCTTTTTATTAATAGATAAAAATAAGATATCATCAACAGATATTTAAATAATGAGTATGTCATCTCCTACCCTTTTTACGAAGAGAGTGGTATCCACACTTCATTTAATAAATGAACTGTCTAGTAGGAAAGTGCTTAATCTTTTATACTAAGCCTTAGGTGTCTCCTTTAGTCTATATAATGCCTTTTTAAATTTAAACACATGTTTAGGGAGTTTTAAATTTTTAAAATCTAGAGATTGCACGATATAAATATCCTCTTGTATCATCTTATTAAGAAAGGAACTCTTAGTATCCATTTAAAATAAGAAAAGGTTAGTAATACCGTTATAGCTTTTATTTCGGCTATAGGGGCAAAATATTTTTCAAAATCAATTCCTTCTATTTGATTATACCCCTTGGCCACTAATGTTGCCTTATTTCTAACCACAACACCTAAATCATTAATTTTATTTTTGAATACCCACTTAGTTCCAACAATACTTTTTTCCTTAGGCCTTTTAATCAATTTTTCAAACATCATTTTTAACAAATTGATTCAATTCTTCTTGCCGATAAAATCTAAAATTCATCATAAAGTACTTGATTTATATTAGTGGGTTTAATCATTGATATAAAAGCTAAGTGGTTCACTTCTTTGCTAAAACCACGCCTAGTTCTAACACCCTCACTTGGTTCTCCTAAAAGCAATTCTTTAGGGTGACTTTTAGAATATTTCCATTCTCTAAGAAAAGTGTTTTTTGTTCCTTGCCCGTAAACAATTAATGATCTAAGCATATTGTCAATATAATAAATAGTTAGATCTTCAGACACATTTATGAAAGTTATCTTTGTATCATAAGCAATAGGAAAATAACATAAAATTTTATTAACTTTTTCAGGAATTTGTCAGTTCCCTACCTAAAGCATGCAATGAGGCGACTCTCTATATAAAATGAGTATTCATGTCAATGATTTATTCATTTGGTTTCATGCAAAAAAAGTTTGTAGTAGTGTAATAGAATATTTAATCTAGATTGCTTCACCTCATTAGTTCCTTCATACGTTATGCAAAGTCTATCCCAAATTTATTTTTCTAGTTTTGGAGGTTGAAACACACATATAGTCCTCAAATTTCAAGGCACAAAAAAAAAAAAAAATTTTAGGCATTTAGCATTTAACTGAGCTAGCTCTTTTTCCTCTTCTATCCAAATAGTAAATAGTGTTTTATTCTTAATTCCATCAACTAATTTAATGGGTGTAGTGTAAACTTCCTGTACTAAATCCATATGTGATAGTTAAGTGATTGAAGAAAAGTAGACATATGAGTTTTCCAAAAGTTTAAAGGAATGCTATCAAACAGTGGTGGTCTAATGATCAAATATCCTTTAGGAGTGTTACAGGATCCAAAATAGGATCCAAAAGTAGTCATGGTCATTTTCAAAAAGTTATCTAGACCTTAAATTTTGAAAATAGGCTCTAATACTAATTGAAAGTTCGAGTAGGTTATTAGACCTAATAGAACTATCCCATGGCTAACTAAGAGGGGGGTGAATTGCTAATTTAAAAATTCACTTAGAAATTTAGTAAACCAATTTAATATATTTAGTACAATGATAGATTTTCATAAAAGATTTTTCAAGCAAAGAAAAAAAAAGTGCAAAAAATAAAAAATGTAGTAATAGTGATTCGATCCAACTAGACCTACATCCACTCTCTGAAGGCTCGTTCTTTAGGTATTGCACTAAATTAAAGTGACTTTCCTTTTACTCTCACAGCAAGGCAGAGAAGCCCATATAATATTCTCTCTTCCTCCAACCTATTGGGGTAGAGTTTGATGTCCTTTTTTACCCTTCCGATAATGGTAGAGTACTAGTATCCTTTCTCATCTTCCTGGTGATGGTATAGTACTAATGCCTTTTCTCACCCTCCTAGTGATGGAATAGTACCAATGTCCCTTCTCACCCTCTTGGTGATGGCAGAGTACGAACAATTTTCTCACCCTCCTAGTGACTATGAAGTACCAATGTCCTTTCTCACCCTCCTTATGATGGTAGAATACCAACATTTTTTTCACCCTCTTAGTTATGGCAGAGTAACATAATCTTCTTTGAAAGTCTTCTCTCAAAAGCCTTCAAGGAAGTAAGGATAAACTTAAAGAATAAATAAGAGAGCCTTACCTTTGAGTAACCTTGTAAATCTCGTCACAAATTCATCCCAAAAAGATCTCTCATTCTTCACTCCTAAAATACTCTCCCAAAAACTCTCCTTTTCACCCTTGAAAGAAATTTGCAACAATAACTCTAAAAGATTTGTGGAGAGAATTTTTTGGACCCTTATATATGAAGGACAAGAAAAATCAACTAGAAAATTTTTAAGTTGATCATCTTCAGATCATATAGTACGATCATACTTTATATGAATAAATAGTTCAAAAATCTATGTACAATCCTATACTAACCTAATTTCATACTATGTAAGTCATTTGTACAAACTATCATTGCACATTTTGAATAGTTCAAAATTGAATAAATTCATTTGGTACGATTCTGTATTAAACCAATTCATACACTGTGAATTACTTGTATGAACCATATATTATACAGTATAAATAGTTTAAATAAGTCATGTAGAGAGAGTTGTTATTTGCATGTTTTACATTCTTGCAACTTGTATTATTTTGATGATTTCAAATATTATTGTTTTATATATCTCCTAACACTTTTTGGAAGATTTGTTTTTGCTCTAGTGTGTACTAACATTTCAGGAAAATCAACTCCAAGTGATGAAGACTTCAAAATATTCATTTGTAAATTACAAGTTTGGAAATGAGAGGAAGTGATTGTAATTGAGTGAAAAATTACAACACACATGCTTGGGGGACAATGTTTTTGAACTGATCGTACGGGATGAACTTGGTTCCTACGGGACGATCATGTCAATTAACCCTCAGAAGAGCAATGGATCGAACAGGCGAGGAGAAAATTTTCTAAGTCCTAATCGTCTAGGACGAATTTAATATTCCTCCCGGGAAGAACGTCTCTAGATTCTCACCTTCACGGTTCGTCTAGACAAAATTAATTTTCGTACCGGGATGAAGCTCTCTGTATGAGATCGTATAGGACGAAATTAATTTTCGTCCCTGGATGAAGCTCTCTGTATGAGATTGTACAGGACGAAATTAATTTTCGTCCCTGAACGAAGCTCTCTGTATGAAATTATATAGGATGAAATTAATTTTCATCCCTGGACGAAACTCTCTGTATGAGATCGTACAGGATGAAATTTATTTTTGTCCCTGGACAAAATGCTCTGTATAAAATCGTCCCAGGATGAAACCTGTTCGTCCCAGGATGAACCGAACCGACTTACGTCAGTTGGTTACATCTTGTAGAATTTTGGGGACCGACCTATGTAATAACCATTTCGTATCGAACGAACCTAGTTCATACGGGACGATGAGCGTGTACGAACATAATTCATACCAAAATACATTAGGATCATTTCTGACACTTTAAGTAAAATCATCCAGGATGATCCACGATCATACGGGATGCTCTACTGCATACAAAATTGAAAACTTGTAGTTTTTGGGCAGTTTTTCTTGTCTTTATATATATAGCCCAAATTAGACTGCCACCCAATCTTTTTGCTCATTGATCTTCGTGCCTATTGGAAGAAGAGTAAAGGAGAGAGTGAGAGGAAGCATTCTAAGAAGGATTTTTACCACTGGAGCGTGAAGGCTTTGTATGGTGCTCAAAGGTAAGATTTCCTACTTGTGATTTGAGATTACTTCACTCTTTTTCTTTCTTTCTTCTAGATTTCTTGGGAAGAGATCTATCAAGGAGATCCGGTTCTCTGTCAAAACTTGGAAAGTGTGAAAGGACAAAGGATTCTCTTTCCACACTAGGAGAGTGTGAAAGGATGATGGTTCTTTACCAACACTTGGAAAGTATGAAAGGATGAAGAGTTCTCTGCCCATACTAGGAGAGTGTGAAAGGACGAAGGGTTCTCTGCCCACACTAGGAGATTGTAAAAGGACGACGGTTCTCTACCTACACTAGGAGAGTGTGAAAGGACGACGGTTCTTTGCCGACACTTGGAAAGTGTAAAAGGATGAAGAGTTCTCTGCCCACACTAGGAGAGTGTGAAAGGACGAAGGGTTATCTTCCCACATTAGGAGAGTGTGAAAGGACGACGGTTCTCTGCCAACACTTGAAAAGTGTGAAAGGACGAAGGGTTCTCTGCTCACACTAGGAGAGTGTGAAAGGATGAAGGGTTCTCTGCCCACACTAGAAGAGTGTGAAAGGATGACAGTTCTCTGTCAACACTAGGGAAAGTGTAAATGTACGACGGTTCTCTGCCGCATCGGGTAGTGGTGAAAATAGTGTTTGTTAAGGCTTCTCTGCCTTGCTGTGGTGCAAAAGGAGAGACACTATTGGTATTAGTGCAATAGTCAGAGGGTGCCTCTAGGGAGTGGATATAGGTCTTGTTTAGAACGAACCACTATAAATCGTATGTCTTTTTTTATTTTTTATTTTCTGCATTTAATTTTGTGTTTTAAAAAAAATTATGGTTGAAAAGCTTTTTATAAAAATTCATTAAAGTTTAATTTCGATTCAATTTATCAAAAAAGGGAAATTTTTTAAATTCCAATTCACCCCCTCTTGGTAGCTTTGGGACATTAACTTAGGTTTAACAACCTATTCACTAGACTCAACAAGTGGTATCAGAGCTTTATTTTAAAATCATAAGTTTAAACTACTTTTTGTTTAACGTAGATGGCTACATTTGGAAACCGAAATACACCTGAGGGTTACTCTATTACTAGACCTCCACTGTTTGATAATATACCTTTTGATTTTTGGAAAACACGCATGTCTACTTTCTTACAGTCACTTGATTATCGTATGTGGATCTTAGTCCAGGAAGGTTATACAAAACCAACTAGATTAGTTGATGGAGTTAGGGTAGAAACACCTTTTGCAGATTAAACTATAGAAGAATGTGACTTAGCTTAACTAAATGCATGTTTAAATAGCTTCTTTTGTGCTTTAGAATCTGAAGACTGCATGCGGGGTTCCACTTACAAAAGTGGAAAGAAAATATGGGATAGACTTTGTATAACTTATGAAGGAACTAAAGAGGTTAAGCAATCAAGACTTAATATCTTGTTACATGATTATGAATTGTTTCGCATGAAACCAAATGAATCCATTTCTGATATGTACACAAGATTCACACAAATTGTCACTTCTTTGCATGCACTAGGTAGGGAACTAACAAATGCTGAAATGGTTAATAAGATTCTTCATTATTTACCTACTGCTTATGATGCTAAAATTACTGCAATTACAGTGTCTAAAGATCTAAACATTTATTCTATTGACAATCTTGTTGGTTCACTCATTGCTTACGAGCAAGGGGTTAGTCAAAGAAAGATTGATGCAGGTGAACCATGAAAGGAGAAGAATATAGCACTAAAAGTTGAAGAGTCCGAGAGTAAACACTCACAACCTGAGGATGAAGACGATATTGCATTGATGATTAGACAATTTAGATGCTTTTTGAAGAGGAAGCAGAAGAGACGCCAGCAATGGAATAGAGGTAAGTTTAACAGAAATGGCAAGGTTTCTAATGAAGTGATTTGTTATGAATGCAGGAAACCAGGTCATATCAAGGCTGATTGCCTAAAACTCAAAGCCACTCCTAGCAAGGAGAAGGTAAAGGATAAACTAATTGCAAAGAAGGGCAAGAAGAAGTTTCAAAGAGCTTTTTGGGCTGACTCAGCTTCAGATTCATCAGAGACTGAAAAGGAAGAAGAAGTCACCAATCTTTGCTTGATGGCAGATAGTATAGATCAATCAGATCAAGAAGAGGTATGTGACTTAAGTTACGATGAATTATTTGAAGTTTCTGAACACATGCATGATGCGTATAGGAAAATGAAAAAGATGCATGCTAGTGTAAGTCTAGAATTGGAAGAACTTAAGAAAGAACATGAAATCCTTAGGAAAGATCATGCTTTAATAGATGACAACCAGATGAAGTTACTTGATGAATATGATGATCTGAATAAAAATCATGAGATTTTAAAATCATGAGATTTTAAAATCATCCTATGCTGATCTCAAAGAAGAATTTAAAATATTCAAGGATGAATCTGAGAGTAAACATATCGAATCAATTATACAAATCGAATCTTGGAAGATATGAATTCATTTTATAAGCTGAAAATAAGAGCTCTCGATTATAATAGGATATCCCCCAAACTTGAAGATTTTACAAATCCTAAATTTTATCCTAAATATATGGAATCCCTTAGAAGACAAACAAATGGTAGAATACTTAGGAATACTTTTCCTAATGTCAAATGTAATAATTATGAATTATTTGGACATATAGAACATACCTGTACTTTGAATGTAAAATATGATTTGGTGTGGAGACCTAAGATGCATAAACCTAGACATATCATACATGCATCTGATTATAAATTGCTAAAAGGTGAACCCAAACTTGTTTGGGTTCCCAGGTCTAACATTTGATATTTTTGCAGGGTCGCTCTCACACAAAACCTCATGGGAGAATATGGTACCTGGACAGCGGATGTTCAAAGCATATGACTGGAGATACTGCTCAATTCATAACGCTGGAAGCCAGGAGTGGAGGCAAGGTAACACTTGGAGATAACACCACAAATAAGGTTATTGGATCAGGTATGATTAGAAACTTGAAAAACTTTTTTATTGACAATAAATTGTTGGTTTAAGGATTAAAGCATAATTTGTTAAGTATAAGTCAACTATGTGATAAGGGTTATAGTGTAAATTTTTTTCCTACTAGCTGCATATTAAGCATAAATGGTAAAGATGTGTTGAATGGAAAGAGAATAAACAATGTTTATATGCTAGATTTAAATTGCATTCATTCTCCTACTACCTTTTTTTTAAAAACTGTTTCTGACGAGTCATGGCTTTGGCATAGGAGACTTTGTCATTCTAGCATAAAAAACCTTAGAAAGATTACTCAAAAGAATTTAGTGAGAGGTATACCAAAACTAGACTTTAATAAGGACCACCTTTGTGATGCATGTCAATTAGATAAGCAAGTGAAGTCCTCTTTTCAGTCCAATAAGGATCTTAGAACTAGTAAACCTTTGGAAATCTTACACATGGATCTTCTTGGACCAGTTGGAACTGTAAGTCTAGGAGGGAAGGTATATGGATTTATTATAGTGGATGATTACTCAAGATTCACTTGGGTTAGATTTCTATTTCATAAGAGTGAATCATTTGAGAAATTTAGAAATTTTTCGACTTGGATTCAAAGGAAATTAGGGTGTGAAATTATTTCTATACAAAGTGATCATGAAGGAGAATTTGAGAATGAAAGATATGAAAACTTTTATAAAGAGAAAAGAATTGATCACCATTTTTCTGCTCGTAGAACCCTCAACAAAATGGGGTAGTCGAAAGGAAAAATAGAACATTAATAGAAACCGCCTGAGCAATATTGACAGAATACTCACTTTCTTTATATTTTTGGGCTGAGGCGGTTATCACTGCATGTTATATTCTAAATAGGATGAATGTGAGATCCAATTTAAATAAAATAACCTATAAGTTTCTAAAAGGGAGAACACCAAATTTGTCATATTTGCATGTTTTTGGTTGCAAGGTGTTTATTCATAATAATGGAAAATCTGCCTTAGGAAAATTTGATTCAAAATCAGATGAAGAAATTTTTGTTGGATATTCAAGTGTTGGAAAATCTTATAGGGTACTCAATAAAAGAACTTTAGTCATTGAAGAGACCACACATGTTGTATTTGATGTATTTAGAAATTTGGAAGAGCCAAATGTTATTGAAGATGAGATTGAGGATAACTCCCAAAAGATTGATAGAATAAACTTGGAAGAAAATGTGGAAGAGAATTTGGAGATAGAAAACCCTTTCCCTAGAGATTTGAGATATTCTAAAAACCACCCAAGAGAATTGATTATTGGTGAACCTAGTGAAGGTGTTAGAACTAGACGTGGATTAAACAAGGAAGTCAATCATTCAGCCTTTATTTCAACTATAGAACCCACTAATATTGACCAAGCACTTTCTGATGAACTTTGGATATTGGCCATGCAAGAAGAGTTGAATTAATTTGTAAGAAATAAAGTTTGGGAATTAACTTCAAGGCCAAAAGATCAAAGCATAGTTGGAACTAAGTGGGTATTCAAAAATAAAATGAATGACTCAGGAATAGTCATTAGAAATAAGGCTAGATTAGTTGCTAAGGGGTATAATCAGATTGAAGGAATTGATTTTGAGGAGACTTTTTCCCTTGTAGCTAGACTTGAAGCAATTAGGGTTTTATTAGCCTTTACTTGTTTTAAGGGTTTCAAATTGTTTCAAATGGATGTGAAAAGTGACTTTTTAAATGGGGTAATTGAAGAAGATGTTTTTATAGAACAACCTCCAGGTTTTAAAAATTTTAAATACCCAAATCATATTTTCAAATTGAAAAAAGCATTATATGTATTAAAACATGCACCTAGGGCTTAGTATGAGAGGTTAAGCACCTTCCTACTTGAAAGATCTTTTGAAAAAGGAAGTGTGGATACAACTCTCTTTTTAATGAAATTTGGAAAGGATATACTCATTGTTCAAATTTATGTGGATGATATCATTTTTGGATCTTCAAATAAAAATCTTTGTGATGATTTTTCTAAAACAATGAGTAGTGAATATGAGATGAGTCTAATGGGAGACTTAAATTACTTTCTAGGCTTTAGCATTAAGCAACTTGAGGAAGATACATTTCTTAATCAAACTAAATATGTTAAGGACATCCTCAAAAAATATGAAATGGATAATGCTAAACCTGTTAGTACACCAATGAGTTTCTCTGTTCAATTGGATAAGGACCTTAAGGAAAAATATGTTGATCAAAAGAAATTTAGAGGGATTATTGGATCTTTACTTTACTTGACTGCTAGAAGACCAGATATTATGTTTATTGTTTGCTTGTGTGTTAGATTTTAATCTGATCCAAATAAATCACATTTGACAGCAGTGAAAAGGATTTTAGGATACTTACTAGGAACTCAGAACTTAGAAATTTGGTATCAAAAGTTTAGCTCTTCATTTGAAATTATTGGTTATTCAGACTCTGATTTTGCAGGCTGTAGGGTGGATAGAAAAAGCACTTCTGGAACATGTCAATTAATTGGAAATTCATTAGTTTCATGGTCTAGTAGTAAATAAAATTCAGTGGCCCTATCTACTGCAGAAGCAGAATACATTGCACTAGGAAGTTGTGTAGCACAAGTACTTTGGTTAAAACAACAGTTGATTGATTTAGAATTAACTATAGGCACTATACCAATTTATTGTGATAATACTAGTGCTATTTGCATTTCAAAAAATCCTATTTAACATTCAAGAACCAAACACATTGACATAAGGCATCATTTCATAAGGGATCATGTATCCAAGGGAGAAATTGAACTTAACCATGTTTCAACAGAAAATCAACTTGCAGACATTTTTACAAAATCTTTAGCCTTTGATACTTTTAGTACATTAAAAACTAGGCTAGGAGTGATTGATTTAAATGCTTAGATAAAAATGTTTTTTTTGCAAAATTGATATTTTGTTTTTGTGTTCATTGAATTTTAGTTTTTGTTTTGTTTTTGGTTTTGTTGTTTTTGTTTATTTTTGGTGTGTATTTAAGTATGACTTGGTTATTTTTATTCGTTTTTGTTTTGTGTGTGAAAATGAAAATTAGTGGTCATCATCGTCCGGGACGAAAATTTTTCGTACGGGACGATGTGTGTAAAATAACAAATTGTGTGATTTCGAACAGTCTTAAGAACAGTTTTTAATGTAGTTCGTCTGTACGATCATCACGATCGTCTGGGACAAAATATTTTTCAAACGATGGGACGATTGAATGCAGCAGTTGAATGGATAAGATAGTTTTTATTATGAACTTCGCCCATACGAACCTTTGGTTCGTCCAGACGAACACATGTCGGTTCATAGCGGGGACGGTTTCCAACAGCCATAAAAATGAATTGAATTTCTGATCGTCCGGACGAACAAGTGTTCGTCTGTACGATCATCTTGGTCAAAAGCCTGTACGAAAGGACGCTTAAAAAATTATGTGTTTACAAAAAGTCATTATTTTTTAAACTCATTAGTTCGTCCATACGAAATATTTTCATACGGGACGAATCAAATTCGTACGGGACGAACAAAAATTTTGTCTGGTATGAACAGTTGTTCTTCTTTAAATTAACGACAGTTTTTACTGAACAGTCACTTTCACACATCTCTTTCAAACCTTTCCACTCTTCAAATCTCTTAATGCCAAGTTCTAGCAAGCGCCAAAAGACCTTGGCTAAGGGTCCTCCAAGAAATACATCCAAAAACTTCCTTTTTAGAGCCAATGTAGAATCATTTGCTAGGTTTGTGTCTGCAAAAATCACCCCATCTAGAGTTCTTCTACAGGATCAATTGACCTTTAAGGTTATGCACTTGTTTACCTCCACTCAATTTGGTTTGATCCTCACTTTAGTTCACTTCTACAATAGAGAAACCTTTCATTCTTTCTTGGCAAACATGTCATTCAACTCCGACCATTCTGTCATCAGTTCTTTTGTTTTCAAAAAGAAAGATGAAATCACCAAGGATTACTTTGGTATTTTTCTAAACTTAAGGACTGAAGGCTTAAGAGCACACACTTTAACCACCTAAAGTTTTGATTGGTCTGAAGTTAATCGTGTGATTAGAGATAGGAGAATTAAAGATCATTTGCCTAAAGTTTCAACCTTAGTGCGTGATGCCCGTATCATCCAGCATGTGTTAAGAACTTCCATTATACCTAAAGTTGGTGATATAGTTAACATCACTCATCTTTTTTCTACTGTTACCTACTTGATTATGACTAGACAACCTATAGATGAGGCCCAACTCCAAATTGACTACATTTATGGTCTCTTTAAAATTGGTCATGTTGGTCATAAAAGAAAGAAGAACAAAGCCTTAGGACATCTAATTGCTTATATTTTAGAAAAGAAGTATAATTTAATTCATCCTGAACAAGACTTTGAAGAACCTCTCTACTACAACAGCGTATCCTTTAGGGCTATCTTCAATAAGGACGAGCCCAGCAGAACTCATGTAGCTCTGAGTGAAACAGAAGAAGAAGCTGAACATTCACATGCTGCTGGACCAAATTATCAGGATTTGGTTCAAAGATTTGAAAATTTGGAGACTCATTTTGATCAAAGGTTTGATCAAATTGAAACTCACCTGCAGCAGCAAGAATTTCAGCACAATCAGAATATGGGATTTATACGTGAACAAATAAATGCCATTAATTCCAACATGTTCACGATCAGTAGTTACTTCAACTTCTTTGATACAGCACCACCTCCTCCTCCAGATCAGGGTCCTTCAGAATGAATTGTTTAGTGTTTGTTCTATGGTTCATTATAGTTCCTGTGTTAGTGATTGCCTTTAGTTTGTTGTTTTGTTTTTGTCTTAATTGTGTTACTATTGATATCTTGAACTTCAAATTGTAATAGCTTTACCCGATATCAATATATGTTTCAATGTTTTATCGTTTAATGTTTTAGAAATGTGTGTTTGACTTTATGACATTCCTTTTTTATTTTTATCTTAATAGTGCTTTATTTAATTTGTAAATTAAAATTAATTTCATTATAAAATATAATTTTTCTAAATGTAAGAAATGCTTATAACTTGATCTTATTAGAATTTTTAAGTTCCATGTCTCTTATTTAGACTATATTATCTTTAATATTATTATTGCAATTTAGATGTTTTCTTATTTTGTATTTCTCTTTTCAATTAGTATTTATGCACTTAGAAAAATTTGAAATTCTAGATTATTGATTTTGGAAAGAATTCAAATACTCTTGAGAATTTTATAAATGTATAAAAATCAAAAAGATTATGCAAAAAATTTGTAATGACAAAAAGAGGCACAAAATAAGCCCAAAGTAAAAAAGATGCAAAGCACCACATGTGGTAATTACTTCTTTCCAGACTCTTTTAATCTCTTAATTCAAATTGATTTATTGTTCATTTATAATTTATATTGAAATTTGAAATATAAAATTTTTTATTCATCCTTAGTGCAATGATTCTCTTTATCTTCATGTCTAAATTGACACATGCCCTTAAAAAATTCTTTTTATTCTCTAAGTTATATCACTTCTTAAATTATATGAAATTTTATATTTTTCTAATGTTTTTTGATTTTATTTGCATACCTTATTTCAATCACTTTCAAGATTAAAATATCAAATGAATTTCATACTTCTGCTTACATTTCTAACATTCTTTTCTTCTTCACTTTTTGATGTTGTCAAAAAGGGGGAGAAATTGTTTGTTGATGTGTATGTTTTCGTACTGTTTGATTTTCGTATGTGTGTTTTCATAGTATTTGATTGTTTTCGTTATTTTATTTTTTGTGTTGTTTTGTATTGTATAAAAATTTTGAAAAACAATTTTTTTTAAAGTAATTCAAATGCCTCCTTATTTTCATGAGTTTATCAATTCAAGGGGAGTTTAGGAGATTCTTAGAACTTGAAATCCTACAAACAATAATTGTTTTGCCATCATCAAAAGGGGGAGATTGTCGAGAGAGTTGCTATTTGCATTTTTTACATTCTTGAAACTTGTATTATTTTGATGATTTCAAATATTATTATTTTATATATCTCCTAACATTTTTTGGAAGATTTGTTTTTGCTCTAGTGTGTACTAACATTTCAGGAAAATCAACTCCAAGCGATGAAGACTTCAAAATATTCATTTGTAAATTACAAGTTTTGAAATGAGAGCGAGTGATTGTAATTGAGTGAAAAATCACAACACACATTCTTGGGGGACAATTTTTATGAACTGATCGTACGGGACGAACTTGGTTCGTACGGGATGATCATGTCAATTAAACCTCAGAAGAGCAATGGATCGAACAGGCGAGGAGAAAATTTTCTAAGTTCTAATCGTCTAGGATGAATTTAATATTCGTCCCGGGACGAACGTCTCTGGATTCTCACCTTCACTGTTCGTCCAGATGAAATTAATTTTCGTACTGGGATGAAGCTCTCTGTATGAGATGATATAGGACAAAATTAATTTTCATCCCTGGATGAAGCTCTCTGAAGGAAATCGTACAGGACGAAATTAATTTTCGTCCCTAGACAAAACTCTTTGTATGGGATCGTACAGGATGAAATTTATTTTCATCCCTCGACAAAACTCTCTGTATAAAATCATCCCAGGACGAAATCTGTTCGTCCCAGGATGAACTGAACTGACTTACGTGAGTTGGTTATGTCCAGTAGAGTTTTGGGGACCGACCTATGTAATAACTGTTTCGTACCGGACGAACCTAGTTCATACGGGATGATGAGCGTGTATGAACATAATTCATACAAAAATACATTAGGATCATTTCGGACACTTTAAGTAAAATTGTCCAGGACGATCCATGATCGTACGGGACGATCTACTGCGTACAGAATTGAAAACTTGCAGTTTTTGGGCAGTTTTTCTAGTCTTTGTATATATAGCCCAAATTAGACTGCCATCCAATCTTTTGCTCATTGATCTTCATGCCTATTGGAAGAAGAGTAAAGGAGAGAGTGAGAGGAAGCATTCTAAGAAGGATTTTTACCACTATAGCGTGAAGGCTTTGTATGGTGTTCAAAGGTAAGATTTCTTACTTGTGATTTGAGATTACTTCACTCTTTTTCTTCCTTTCTTCTAGATTTCTCGGGAAGAGATCTGTCAAGGAGATCCAGTTCTCTGCCGACTCTTGGAAAGTGTGAAAGGATGAAGGGTTCTCTACCCACACTAGGAGAGTGTGAAAGGATGACAATTCTCTGCCGACACTTGGAAAGTGTGAAAGGATGAAGGGTTCTCTGGCAACACTAGGAGAGTGTGAAAGGATGAAGGATTCTCTGCCCACACTAGGAGAGTGTGAAAGGACGACGGTTCTCTGCCCACACTAGGAGAGTGTGAAAGGACGACGGTTCTCTGCCGACACTTGGAAAGTGTGAAAGGACGAAGGGTTCTCTGCCCACACTAGGAGAGTGTGAAAGGACGAAGGGTTCTCTGCCCACACTAGAAGAGTGTGAAAGGATGACGGTTCTCTGCCGACACTTAGAAAGTGTGAAAGGACGAAGGCTTCTCTGCCCACACTAGGAGTGTGTGAAAGGACGAAGGGTTCTCTGCCTACACTAGGAGAGTGTGAAAGGATGACGATTCTCTGCCAACACTAGTGAAAGTGTAAAAGGATGACGGTTCTGTGCCGCACCGGGTAGTGGTGAAAAGATTGTTTGTAAAGGCTTCTCCGCCTTGCTGTGGGTGCAAAAGGAGAGACACTATTGGTACTAGTGCAATACTCAGAGGGTGCCTCTGGAGAGTGGATGTAGGTTTGGTTAAGACCGAACCACTACAAATCATGTGTCTTTTTATTTTATTGCTTTTTATTTTCTGCATTTAATTTTATGTTTTTAAAAAAAAATTGTGGTTGAAAAACTTTTTATAAAAATTCATTAAAGTTTAATTTCGGTTCAATTTATAAAAAGAGGGAAAATTTTTAAATTCTAATTCACCCCCCCCCCCTTTTGGTAGCTTTGGGACATTAACTTAGGTTTAACAACCTATTCACTAGACTCAACAAGTCATGCTTCATTTTGTATAAAAGTGGACGTTCCCATTTTGTACTCTGTGAATTGTTTGTATGAACATAAAATCGTATTGTATAATTTGTTCAAAAATTAAAGAGATCAATTGGGATGAATTAGTATGCACCCATTTAATACTTTGAGAGTCATCTATATGAACATCACTTCGCACAGTATGATCAATTTAAAAATCGAGGAGTTTGTTTGAGATGAACTGGCATGTACCCATTTCATACTCTGTGAGTTGTCTGCACGAAAACATTATCTTACAGTACGAACATTATAAAATTTTCACGGGCATGATTTGCTTAAGTTCATTCTGGAGGAACTATCAGGTCAAATCATCCAATTTGATTTAAAAATTATATAGTATGATTAATTTTAAAAATTAAAGTTTTTACTCACTCTCCCAATGTGTTTGTACACGGTTACCTAATTAGAATAACAGTCTCTCAGACTTAAGAAAAATAAAAAAATTATATACTATATTACATCAAACACTAATCTTATATGTCTTGAAGTATTCGACAGTCTGCAGTATGATTTCCCTAAAATGTTAGTATACACAAATAACACAAAGAAAATATATCTAATGCATGTTAGGAGAAATAATAATCATAACAATAATTTGTTGGTATCATAAAAAACTCACATGATATAAAAACATTGTCATGAAATCTAAGTTGCAACAACTTAGGTCAATAAAAGTGGCTAACCTAAGTGATCACAAGGCTTGGGAAAACAAGAGGTGTCTATTGAGGTCCTATTGGGTCACCCCATGGGTTTGAATGGATTTGGAGAGGTCTTGGTCAAAGGGTTTTTGAAGGAGGGATTGTATGAAAGGTTTGGTCAAACTTGGTTGACTTAGTCAACCCAGTTGACCTATCATCAATGTTTGGGTCCATGGAGTGCAATTTGATCATATGAAATAACTGGAAGTGGTCCCAAATCAGTGGGAGCTCTTTGGGGTTGAAATGGGTGTTTAAACCCTTAAAGACTGCTTAGGTCAACCTTGGTTGACTTGGTAAACAAGGTCAAACTAAAGTGTAGGTTTGTGTCCAATGTGTTCCTAATTTTATATTGGACCCATTAGGATAGGTTTTGAAGATTGATAAGGGAATTCCATGTTGAATTTTAGGGAAAAGACCAAAAACGCCTTAAAGGGCATTTTGGTCATTTTGATCCCAAGTCAACCCTGGGTCAAATAGGCTCCAAAAAAGTGTTGGTTATTTATCAACAAGTCATTGCAAATGTCATGAGTGTGGTTGGATGGTTTGGAGTGAGTCCAAGGTCAAATTCCACTAAATGGCATGTCTAGTGGCATAATGTTGAGAATGTTGCAACTTAGTTTTTTTATTGTTAAGATTCATGCAACATATATGTTTTTTATGATTCCAAATATTATTATATTAATTACAATTTTTCCTAACATATTTTAGATGTATTATTTTTGTTATTTGTGTGTACTAATATTTTAGGAAAATCATACTCCAGATTATTAAAGACTCCAAATCAGATTAGATTAGCGTTTATTATAAATAAAGCCTGTATTTTTTATTTTATTGAGTATGAGAGAGTGTAATTGTAATTGAGTAATTATGCACACACACACCAGGGGAGTGTTTTAAATTATAAAATTTTCAAACTAAAGATGATTTGTTCAGTTATTTTCTCCTACGAGTAGTCAAACGAACTGCAAGTAAAATTTTTTTTAAGCACTGATCGTACTATACAAAGCTTCCATCGTACAGATGAAATCCAAAGTATGAATTAGACTTGTCCCTTTTCATCCCAATGAATTCATTTTTTTTTGAACGGGTCGTACTTTATGAGGTCGCATTCGTACAGATGCCGTCCAGAGTATGAATTCGACGGGACCATTTTTGTCCTGACAAATTCATTCTTTTTTTGAATGGATAGTACTGTATGATGTCATCTTCATACAAAAGCCATCCATAGTATAAATTGGATGGGTCCCTTTTCATCCTGACAAACTTGAAAATTTTCTGAACAGATTGTACTGTTTGATGTCCTCTTCATACATACGCCATGTAGTGCAAGAAAATGTTTCATCCCTCTTCATTATGATGAAGATGAAAGATTTTCTAACTATTTGTATAGTATGAACTCGGTTGTACTGGACGATCATCGTGTACGAAGTTATTTCATGCAGATTCATAAAAGAGTTGTACGCAACATTTTTTGAACTGTTTGTACATACGAACATACGATCGTACATGCTTAAAATGAATAATTTTAATTTTTTGGATGGTTTTTTGTGTCTTTCATATAAAAGGTTCTTAAACATTGACCTGAAGATAGTTTTCCTTCATGATTTTTCAAGAGTGAGTTTGGGAGAGTGTTTGAGAGAGAGTTCTTGCAAGTGGAGTGTGAAGGGTTCACAAGTTTACTCAAAGGTAAGAATCTCTTTTGGTTTTTGGTTATAATCTTCCTTTTCTTCTTTCTAGTTGGTTGAGAAAAGATCTTTGAAGAAGAACAAGTTCTCTACCGACACTTGGAGGGTGTGAAAGGATGATGGTTCTCTACTGACACTTGGAGGGTGTAAAAGGATGACGGTTCTCTACAGATACTTGGAGGGTTTAAAAGGATGATGGTTCTCTATCGACACTTGGAGGGTGTGAAATGATGATAGTTCTCTGCCACATCGAGGATTGGTGGAAGAGAGGAATTTTAAAGACTTCTCTACCTTGCTGTGTGAGAAAAAGGAGAGTCACTTTGGAAATTGTGCAATACCTGAAGAGGGAGTCTTTAGGAAGTGGATGTAGGTCATGCTTGACCGAACCACTATAAATCTTTGTGTATTTTTATTTTTTGCATTTATTTTATGCAATTTGTTTACTATGGTTGAAAAGATTATTTTAATCTAAAATCAAATTATTATAAAATTTAAAATGGTATTTTATTAAAAAATCTAAGAGAATTTTTAAACTACCAATTCACCCCCTCCCTCTTCGTTATCCTTGAGACAATTGCTTAGGTTTAACAGCCTATACGGAATCAACAAATGATACCAGAGCTTTGTTTTTAAATTATAAATTTAGACTACTTTTTGAAAAATGATAATGGCTACTCTTGGAAATCAAAACACACATGAAGGGTATTCGTTCACTAGACCTCCGTTATTTGACAATATCCCTTTGATTTTTGAAAAATACAAATGTCTATATTTCTTTAATCGCTTTATTATTGCATGTGGATTTTAGTTCAGGAAGTGTATACTAGGCCAACTAGACTTTTAGATGACATTAGAGTTGAAACACCTTTTGCTGACTGTATTATAGAAGAATATGACTTAGCATAAATAAATATAAAATATTTAAATAATTTCTTTTATGTACTTAAGTCTGAAGATTACATGTGGGTTTTAACTTGCATAAGTGGAAAGGATATTTGGGATATGCTTTGTATTACATATGAAGGGACTAATAAAGTAAAATAATCTAGATTGAATATCTTGTTACATGACTAAGAATTATTTTGCATAAAACCCAATGAATTCATTTTTGACATGTACACAAGATTTACTCAAATAGTCACTTCTTTGCATGCATTAGGCAGGGAACTAACGAACACTGAATTAATTAATAAAATTCTTCATTATTTGCATACTGCTTATGTTGCTAAAATAACTACTATTATAGAGTCTAAGGACTTAAATGTTTATTCTATTAATAATCTCCTTGGATCACTAATTGCTTATGAGCAATGAGTGACTCAAAGGAAGATTGATGTAGGAGAACATCGAAAGGAGAAGAACATAGCACTTAAAGTGGATAACTTGGAGGGTGATCAATCATAATCTGAGGATGAGGATGATATTACCTTGATGACAAGACAATTCAAGAGTTTTTTTAAAAGGAAGCAATGGAGACGCCAGTAGTGGAACAAAGATAAGTTCCATAAAAATGTTAAGGCTTCTAATAATATGATTTGTTATGAATGGAGAAAACATGGACATATAAAATGAGACTTCCCTAATCTTAAAGCCACTCATAGCAAGGAGAAGGTAGAAGAGAAAGCAAATGTGAAGAAGTGCAAGAAGAGATTTAAGAGAGCTTTCTGGGCAGACTCAGCTTCAGATTAATCAGAAATATAAAAGAAAGAAGAAGTCACCAACTTATGTTTAATGGCTGATAACCTTAATTAGTTAGATCAAGAAGAGGTATGTGACTTAAACTATAATGAATTACTAGAAGGTTCTAAAAGAATTCATACTACATATAGAAAACACAAGAAAATACATGCAATTTAAACTTAGAAATACAAGAATTAAAAAAAAGAGCATAAAACTCTTAGGAAAGAACATGCATAATAGACAACTACCACATGAGCTTACTTGATGAATTTGATGATTTTAATAAGTAAAATGAATTACTAAAATCATCCTATACTAAATTAGAAAAAGAATTTAAAGATTTTAGGGATGAATCTGAGAATAGAGAGCACTATTTGAAATATGATAACACTGTGTTAGAAGATGCAAACTCATTTCTTAAAGTTACTGTGAAAGCTCCTGAGAAAAATATGATACCCCTTACACTTGAAGTTTTTACTAATCTTATTTTGAGGTCAAAAATCATAAAATGTAGGAAAAGACAGATTTATTATCGAAGATTAAAAAACCCTTTTTCTGGAGTTAAGTACTTTACTTGTGGGATGATTAGACATATACCACACACTTGTACTTTATATAGAAAAAATCATTTAGTGTGGAAATCAAAGATGCATAAACCAAGTCATATCATACATGCATTTAGTTTTAATTTACCAAAATGAGAACCCAAATTTGTTTGGGTTTCCAAATCTAACGTTTGATTGTTATGCAAGAACACTCTCATATAAGATCTCATGAGAGCATTTCGTACCTAGACACAAGTTGCTCGAAGCATATGATTGGAGACACTGCACAATTCATATCGCTAGAAGCTAGGAATAGAGGCAAGGTTACACTAGGAGATAATACCACTAAAAAAGTGGTTGGCACAGGTATGATCGGAAACTTGAATAATTTTTTTATGGAGAATGTATTACTTGTAGAAGACTTAAAGCATAATTTGTTAATGATAAGCCAGCTATGTGACAAAAGGTATAATGTTAAATTTTTCCCACTAGCTGTATATTAAGCCTAAATGGAAATGATGTATTACATGGAACCAGTGTAAACAATGTTTATATGTTATATTTGAACTGTATTAAAACTCCTAATGCTTTATTTTTAAAACAATTTTTGATGAATCATGGTTATAGAATAGGAGGCTTTGTCACGCTAGTATGAAAAACCTTAGGATAATAACCAAAAAGGAATTAGTTAGAGGTATACCAAAACTAGACTTTACTAAGGATCACCATTGTGATGCATGTCAACTAGGAAAATAGGTGAAGTCCTCATTTCATTCCACTAAGGGTCTTAGAACTAGCAAACCATTGAAGATTATTCATATGGACCTTTTTAGATTGATTAGCACTGTAAGTCTAGAAGGGAAGGTATACGGATTTGTGATAGTTGATAATTTCTTGAGATTCACCTGGGTTAAGTTTTTATTTCATAAGTGTTAATCATTTCAGGAATTTAGAGATTTTCTTACTTGAATTCAGAGGAAACTAGGATGTCAAATTTTAATAGTTTAAAGCGATCACATAGGTGAATTTAAAAATGAAAAATTTGATGATTTTCATAAAAAAATATAGAATTGATCACAATTTTTTGACACCTAGGACCCCTTAGTAGAATGGGGTAGTCAAAAGAAAGAAAAAAATATTAATTGAAGCCGCCAGAGCTATATTAGAAGAATATACATTTCCTAAATATTTTTGGGCATAAGCAGTTAGTACTACATATTATGTTCTGAATAGGGTGAACATAAGGTCAAAATTGAATAAAATACCTTATGAGTTTCTTAAAGGGAGAAAACCTAATTTATCACATTTACAACTTTTTGAATGTAAGTTGTTCATTCATAATAATGAAAAATCTCTTTTAGGAAAATTTGATATAAAATCACATGAAGAAATTTTTCTTGGATACTCTAGTGTTGGAAAATCATATAAAGTAGTTAACAAAGGAACCTTGATAGTTGAGGAGACCACACATATTGTATTTGATGAATATGACATTTGAAAGAGCTAAGATTGGAAGAAGTTGATATATAAAATAACTCCCAAAGGATTGAAAAGATTAATTTGGATGAAAATTTGAAATAAGAAAACTAGATGCCTAGAGATTTAAAATTTTCTAAAACCACCCTGAGGAATTAATTTTAGGTGAACCTAGTGAGGGTGTTAGGACTATGCATGAACTTAGCTAAGAAATCAATCAATAATAGAACCTATAAATGTAAATCAAACACTTTCGGATGAATTTTAGATTTTAGCCATGCAAGAAGAATAAAATCAGTTTGTAAGGAATGGTGTTTGAGAATTGATTAAAAGGCCAATGATCAAAGTGTAGTTGGAACTAAGTGGGTATTTAAGAATGAAATGAATATCACGGGAGTTTTTGTTAGAAATAATGCTAGATTGGTGGCTAAGAGGTATAATCAAATTGAAAGGATTGATTTTGAGGAGGCTGTTGCCCCTATAGCAAGATTTGAAGTAATTAGGGTCTTATTGGCCTTTGTTTATTTTAAATGATTTGAATTATTTCAAATGGATGTTAAAAGTACCTTTTTGAATAGGATAATATAATAGGTTGTTTATGTTGAACAACCTCTAAGTTTTGAAAGTTCTAAATTCCCTAATCATGTGTATAAATTGAAAAGGCATTGTATGGATTAAAATAATCACCTAGGACTTTGTATGAGAGGTTAAGCACATTTTTATTAGAGATATATTTTGTAAAAGAAAGTATGTATGTCACTTTCTTTTTGAAGAAATTATGAGACAATATACTTATTTTTCAAATTTATGTTAATGATATCATTTTTGGATCTACAAAAAAAAATCTTTATGATGATTTTTCTAAAATATTAAGTAGTTAGTGAATATGAGATGAGTTTAATGAAAGATTTATGTTATTTTCTTGGTTTTAGCATTAAGAAAATTAAGGAGGGAATATTTCTTAGTTAGTTGAAGTATGTTAAATACATCATCAAGAAGTATGAAATAGATAATGTTAAACTAGTAAGTACTCCAATTAGTTCCTCAGTTCAGTTAGATAAGGTTTCAAAGGAAAAATCTATTGATCAAAAGAAATTTGGATGAAATATTAGATCTTTACTTTATTTGATAGCTAGCAGATTAGATATTATGTTTAGTGTTTGTTTGTGTGTTAGATTTCAATTAAATCCAAAAGAATCATATTTGATAGCAGTAAAAAGGATTTTAAGATATCTTTTAGGAACTTAGAATCTCTTCATTTAAAATAGTTGGATTGTAATGTTGATCGAAAGAGTACATCTGGAACTTGTCAATTTATAGGAAATTCTTTAGTTTGTTGCTCTAGTAGAAAATAGAATTTAATAGCCCTATCTACTGCTGAAGCTGAATACATTGCCTTAGGAAGTTTTGTGGCACAAATTCTTTGGTAGAAATAATAATTGATTGATTTAGGATTTACAATAGGTATAATCCCAATTTATTGTGATAACACTAGTGAAATTTGTTTTTCAAAGAATCTTATTCAACATTTTAGATCCAAACTTATAGACATAAGGCATCATTTCATTAGGGATCATGTAGCCAAAGGAGAAATTAAATTGAATCATGCTTCAATGAAAAATCAAGTTGCAGATATTTTTACAAAACTACTAGCCTTTAATACTTTTAGCACATTAAGAATAAGGTTAGGTGTGATTGATCTTAATGCCTAGATAAAATCTTCTACAAACTTGATATGTTTTTATGTGTGTTTGTTATTGTTTTTTTTTTGTTATTTTTGTTTTTAGTAGTGTGTGTTTTTATTTTGGGTTTTTGTTTTAAGAGTTTTTGGATTTAGACATTTGTCACTTATGTAAGGTTGATTGACTTAGAGAAAAATTTCTTGATTTTATTTTCTAAGTGTTTTATCTATATTGTACAAAATTATTTTTGTACCGTATGAATTCTATAGCATGTCAATCGATTGTTTGGAATTGAATGCATAAAATTTGGTTTTTCATATTGATCAAACTCTATGATGTTATCATAATTCCGTATGATCTGTATACATTCATCTGTACGCATATAGATAGTTATTTGGGTAGAATAAGTTATTATAATTGTCGTACGTACATACAAAAATTTTGTTTGTACGATCCACTAGTCTTTTTCTATGGGGGACGAACCTAACCGTCATTAAAACAAACTTAAATAACTGATTGTCCTGAACGAAGACATGTTCGACTATATGATCATATGATCAAAAAGTCTGTACAAAACGATGTCTCGTAAATTATGTGTTTACGAAAAGTCATTTTATTTTGGACATTATCGTTCGTCCATATGAAAATTTTTTTGTCCCGTACGATCTCAAGATCATACGTACGAATCCATTTTTATACTATATGATGGGTCAATTTTTTTTTTAAATAGGAGGGTTATAAAATTCATTTTCTTTCACTTCCAAACCCTTCTTTAATCCTTCTAGAGGCAACAACCTAGGAATGACTAGTTTTAGCACGTGCTCTAGAGTAACTAATGGTGATGATAACTTCCTGTCTAGAGATAATGAAGATTCCTTCTATAGGTATATTGCCTCCAAAATCACTTCTTCAAGGCTTCTGATTTAAGATGATATTCACTTTTCTGTTATGCCTCTCTTTGCCTCAACCTAGTTCCCTTTTATTTTAACTATGATCCATGCTTACCACAAAGAAACTTATTACTATTTCCTAGAAAATATGAGATTTAGTGAGGATGAGAGTAAGATAACATCATTTATTAAAAAATAGTAGGTTGAAATCACTAAGCAAGATTTAGGAACCTTTCTTCAGTTAAGGACTCGTGGGACTAGAGAACACACTTCAACCTCTAAATCTAATTATGACTGGTCTGAGATAAATAAAACTCTTAGAGGTGTAACTCTAGTTTGTCACTTGGCTAGAGTTTATACTTTAAATCAAAATGCAGGGATCATCCAGCATGTTTTAAGAAATTCAATCATTCATAAGGCTGGTGATAATATAAATATGACTCCTCTTCTTTCCATTGTTACCTATTTGATTATGATTGGACAACCTATTGATGAGGCCCAACTCATTCTGAACTACATTCATAACTTTTTTGAAATTGGGCTTCCTAATCATAAGAGGAAGAAAAATATTACTCCAGGACACTTAATGACCTATATTTTAGAAAAGAAGTACAACATTATTAGTCCTGATATTCCCACTAAAATGCTAATCTACTTCACCGATGCCTCTTTTAAATCTCTTTTGGGAGAAATGAGAGTTCTGGTGAGGATACGGATAGAGAGAAGGGGGAGCACCTACGCCTACTTAGGGACCTGATCAGAACTACATTCAGGAGATGGTCCAGCGATTTGATTGGATTGAGAGTCATTTTGATCAAATTCAGACTCATTTAAATCAGTGTGATGCATAGTACCAACAAGATATCGGGTGGATCCAAGGTCAGTTTGACTCGGTGAATACAAATGTTGCTATGATGAATAGCTATTTCTTAATCTTCAACCAACCTCTTCTTCCAAATAAGGGTCCTTCAAATTTTAGTTGTATTTCTTTGTAGTTGCTTTTGTCAGTCCTTTCCTTATGATGTGAGGATGTGATGATGTGTGTATTTGTTTCTTTTTATAGTAATTGTTTCTGTGTTTATGTTATGATGTTTAGAAGTTATGTTTATTGATATCAATGGCTTTAATGTATTCGATATTTTTGATATCAATAAAATTGTGATGTTTTATTTAGATGCTTTTGTTTTTAGTTTGAAATGTGAGTTTGCCTATATAAAAAGTCTATTTTAATTGATCTAAAAAGTGTTATAAATTAACCTGCATTACAAAATTAATTTCATTATAAAATCTAATTTTTCAAAAAAAAAAAATAAGTTAACTTATAACTCAATCATGTTAAGCATATCAATCTCATGTACTTTTTAGGCAAACATAATTTGAATATTATTATTGTAATTTTGATGATTTATTATTTATTATTTCTTTTTTTAATATAATTATTTTTGTAATTATAGAAATTTGTTTTTTAAATTATTGATTTTGAAAAGATAAAAAAAAGAGGGAAAAAGGGGAGTATATCAAAAAGAAATATATAATGTATACAAAAATTGAAAGAATGCATAATGGTTCGCAAAATAAAAAGAGGTACAAAATTAGTCTAAATAGAAAAGATGCACAAAGTGTGTCATAAATATTTGAAAAGATGTGTAATATCACCAATTGAATATGTTCTTTCCTATATAGTTTAATCTTTAATTCAAATCAATCAAATTTTTAATTATGTTATGTTAAATTTTGATTAGGTTGTTAAACCTAAGCTAATGTCTCAAGGCTAACCAAGAGGGGGGTTAATTGGTAATTTTAAAAAGTTACTCTTGGATTTAAAAATGTAAAACCTTTAAAGATTCGTAGCAAGTTAATTGATAATATTTGAAAACAAAATTTTTCAACCACAGAATAAAAACTTGCAGTAAATAAGTAGCGAAAACTTAAATGACATAAAGAATTATAGTGGTTTGGTCAAACACGATCAACATACACTCCCTGAAGACTCCCTCTTCAGGTGTTGCACTATTACCAAAATTGTCTCTCCTTTTGCCCCCACAGCAAGGCGAAGAAGCCTTTACAAAACTCTCTTATACAATTCCTCTATGAGTCAAAGAACCGTCATCCTATCACACCCTCTAAGTGTCGGTAGAGAATCGTCATCTATTCACACTCTCCAAATGTCGGTAGAGAATCATCATCCTTTCATACCCTCCAAGTGTCGACAGAGAATTGTTTGTTATTTACACTAGGACCTGAAACATAGGGACGAAATGGGACCTCAAAATTTTGTACTCTAGAAGGCATATATGAACTATATTTGTACAGTTTAATCCATACTTAGAAAAATTCATTTTATGCATTCAGGAACTCGTCCATTTCATACTCTGGAAGGCATGTACAAACTATATTTGTACAGTATGATCCATACTTAGAAAATTATTTTTACGCTACCTAAAACCCATCCATTTCATAATCATTAAAGACATGTATGAACTGTGTTCATACAGTATGTTTTATGCTTATAAATTTTTTCGTTTCTATTTGTTTGGCTGATCGTCTAGGAAAATAACTAAACAAATCATTTCATACTATGTGAATTCATTCAGTATGATCAAGTATAAAAATTTAAGTTTTAATCTCTCCCCTTGTGTGTGTGCACAATTACTCAATTATAATCACTCTCTTAGACTCAATAAAATGAAAAATACAGACTTCATATACGATAAACTTTAAACTTATCTAATTTGAAGTCTTGAATAATCTGAGTATGATTTTCTTGAAATGTTAGTATACACAAATAATAAAGTAGTGCATACAAAATATGTTAGGAGAAATAATAATTAAAATAATAATATTTGGAATCATAAGAAATAAATATGTTGCTATAATATCAATAATAAATAACTAAGTTGCAACAATCTCAACTATCTTCACCTTTTTGATGATGGTAAAACATTTATTATTTGAATAAAATTGAATATCCTAAATTTCTTCTTAACTCCCCCTGAATGAATAAACATGTGTATATAAGGGAATTCCTTTAAGAAAAAATCAATTTTTTATTTTTAAATTTTAAAACACCCTAAACCCTTAAAAGAATAAAACAAAAGCAAAAAAGCAAAACAAAAACAAAATCCTAAATAACAAAAGCAAAAACATATAAAACAACACTAACACACAAGCCAATCATATACAAAATAATATTTCTTCGCCTTTTGACAACAACAAGAAGGGAAGAAGGGCAGTTGAAATAAAAGAAGTCATATGAGAAACCTTTAATAATTGATCTTGAAAAAGATTGAATTACAAATGCAATAACAAGATTAATGTTCATTAGATAAAAAATAAAGATTAAAAATTAAATTATAACATAAACAAGAAAAATATATCAAGGTCATGAAACATTCTAGATAATTAGATAAGGAGAATTATTGCAAAAGTATGAAATAAAGATTAATTAAATTTAATTTCCAATACAAAATATAATTGAATATTAGATTGATTTGAATTTGAAGGTTAAAAGATAGAAGAAAGAATATTATCAATACACTTATTTGGTGACATTGCACATCTTTTTTAAATATTTGTGGCACACTTTGTGCATCTTTTTGTATTTGGGCAAATTTTGTGTCTCTTTTAAATTTGTGAACCGTTGCACATTCTTTTGATTTTTATACACTTGTATATTTTGTAATTTTTTAATTGATCTTTCCAAAGAAATAATCTAAAAATTCAAACTTCTCTAAGTATAAAGATAATTATATTGAAAAGAAAAAATAAAAAATAATAAGATATCAAAATTGCAATAATAGTAATAAAAATATATATGCCTAAAAGGAACATGAGATTGATATCCTTAACTCAATCGAGTTACAAATTAACTTAAATTTTTGAAAAAATTAAATTTCATAATAAAATTTATTTTTGTATTACAATTTATGTTATAATACTTTTTAGATCAATTAAGTCAGGATTAACATATAAGCAAACTTATATTTCACATAATGAACAAAAGCAACTAATCAAAATAAGATATATTTTATTGATATCAATTTAAAGAAGAAATACATTGAAGCACATTTGATATCAATATATAAAAGAAAAAGTAACATAACATCAAAAACAATGACTAGAATAAAGGACAAGTATAGAAAACACTAAACAAACACAAGTACAAAAACTACATAAATCATCATATCACATCTTGAAAGACTAACAAAGATAGCACACAAGAAGCACATCTAAAAATCCGAGGGGCCCTGGTCTGGAGGAAGAGGCTGGTTAAAGATAGAAAAATAGCTATTCATCATATCTATGTTTGTGTTCACGAATTTAAACTATCCTCAAATCTACCCCATATCATGCTGGTACTGAGCAATCTGGCAGTGTAGATGAGCCTAAATTTGATCAAAGTGCTAATCAAAATGACTCTCTAGTTGGTTAAAGTGCTGCACTAACTTCTAAAAATCAGGTCCATGAGCAAGCGCAGGTGCAGGTGCTGGAGCTCTCCTTTCTTCCTCAGAATCATCACTTGCATTGCCATCTTTTCCAAAAAGTGCTCAAAATGAAGCATCAGTAAAGTATATTAGCAATTCAAGTTATTGGTCATTATGAACAAGATTGTAATTCTTCTCTAAAATATAGATCCCTACGTGTCCTAAAGCAATATTATTCTTCCTCTTATGAGAGACATGCCCAATTTCAGAAAGGTCATGAATATAGTCAAGAATAAGTTGAGCTTCATCAATAGGTTGTCTAGTAATGATAAGATAGGTAATAATGGATAGAGGAGGAGTAATGTTAATACAGTCACTAGCTTTAGGAATTATGGAAGTTCTAAGAACATGCTGAATGACCCTTTCATTTTGGTTTAAGATGTTGCGGATCTATTTTCATGGTTTATGATTTTGATGATAGCAAACACTCATATTTCTCTATGTCTGCCTTATCTACTGCATTTTAAGTCCACAAGATTAGACTTCTATTGGAACCAGCTCAAGGTTGGGTAGATTAGATTTGTGTCCATTTGTACCTTTTTCCTTTCTTGAATCTTTTATAGTTACGGTGGCTCCTAATGCTAAGTAACTTTACACACACATATATCTTGGAAGAATTTTTGACTCTTCCCTAGAGTTTACTATTTTTGGTAACATCGTCTAGGATGATATTTATATCGGCATGGATGATCGATTCAAAAATAAAAACCCTGATTAGGGCATCATCCTTGTTAAGAAAGCCATCATTAAACACATCGTCCTGGATGATTTTAAGTATTGGCTAGGATGATAGGCTCAAATAAGAAAGAATCTGCCTCCAGATCTATTTAAGAATTACTTATTTTTGGATATCATCTAGGGGATCGGCCTAGCCTATCTGAGATCGGTCTGGCCAATCCAGCATAATTTTTCTTAAATAAATTTGGAAATTAAGAAAAGCAATTAATGGTGATTTGCACAATCACATTGGCTGGGCTGATCACAGGATCATCCGGGTTGATTTGACATCGGCCAGCTTCTTTACAGAGCAATGTTCTGGATGATTTTTCTCATATTTGAACTAATCGTTCAGGACAATATCCTATCAGCCTGGACGATATGACCAAAAATTGTCTAATCGTCCCTAACCGACCGGGCTGACTGAGCAAAATTTATGTTGATCAGCCAGGCCGATAAAGTCAGAAAATTGCATTAATGAGCTCGTTTTGAGATCTTCTATTTAAGCTTTGACAAGGCACCTTTGTAAGTGTCTTTGGCAGTCATTGTAGCTTCATTCTTTGTGAATTAATGTTCTGTTAGATATGTTTTATAGGAGTTTTGAAAAATTTAGTGTTTCTTTTCTAATTTATTCCTTGATTTAGATATTGGAATAAAAGGTTTTTGATTCTTTTAAAAAGAACTTGAGCTTGGATTATCAATTTATGAATTTTTTATCTTTACTGGATTAAGCATTGTCAATCCATTTCTTATTAAGTTTTTTTTTAATTAAGAGGTAACTTTTTCTTTTTAATACTTTATATGCCCCTTCTCTTTTTGATAATGTCAAAGGGGGAGAAATGTATTGTTGTATTTGTACTTTTTTCATCTTTTAAATTTTTTTTTATCTCCCCTATTTTAAAAGTTTTATTTTAGTAATGGGGAGATTAGGAGAACATGATTTCTTTTTTTTTGCAAATTCAACCAGTAATTTTTGCCATCATCATTAAGGGGGAGAGTATTGCGGATATGTTTTCATGGTTTATGATTTTGATGATAGTAAACACACTTATTTTCCTACGACTGCCTTATCTATTGACATTTCAGGTCCACAAGATCAGACTTCTATTAGAACCAGCTCAAGATTGGGGAGACTAGATCTGTGTCCATTTGTACCTTTTTCCTTTCTTGTGTCTTTTTTAATTATTGTGGCTCCTGATGCTAAGTAACTTTACAAACACATATCTTGGAAGAATTTCTAACTGTTCCCTAGAGTTTACTATTTTTGGTATCATCTTCCGGGATGATATTTATATTGGCCTAGATGATTAGTTTAAAAATAGAAACCTTGATTAGGGCATCATACTTGTTAAGTCACCTGTCATTAAACACATCGTCCTATTCGATTTTGTATTAGTCAGGATGATTGGCTCAAATCAGAAAGAATCTGCCGTCAGATCTATTTAGGAATTACTTATTTTTGAACATCATATAGGGGATTGGCCTGGCCTATCTGGGATTGGCCTGGTCGATCCAGCATAATTTTTCTTAAATAAATCTGTCTATTAAGTAAAGAAATTAATGGTGATTTTGTACGATCACATCGGCCGGGCTGATCACAGGATCATTTGGGCCGACTTGACATCGGCCAGCTTCTTTCCAGGGCGATGTTTAGGACGATTTTCCTCATATTTGAACTAATCATCCAGGATGATATCCTATCAGCCTGGACAATATGAAAAAAAATTGGCTAATCATCCCTAACCGACCATAATGATTGAGCATAATTTATGCTGATTGGCTTGGACAATAAAGTTGGCAAATTGTATTAATGAGCTTGTTTTAAGATCTTCTATTTAAGCTTTGACAATGCACCTTTGTAAGTATCTTTGGCAGCCATTGTAGCTTCGTTCTTTTGGGGGAAACTTGAAGAGAGAGCTTGAAAGGAGTGAGGAACGGGTGAAATTTGAGAGAGGGAGAAGATCCTGTGATGGTGAACTCAAGGGAGTGTGGAGGTGGATTCCACACGGTTGCTCTGGTAGGCTTGCACCTTAATACCATCAAATTCAAGGCTTGTCTTGAGGGAAGTTCAAAGAAGAAGAAGATCTCTTTGGTGTCAAAGGAGCCGGCGACTCCGCCGCATCAGGGAAGGTGGAAGAAATTTTGTAAGGGCTTCTCCGCCTAGCTGTGGGGGCTAAAGGAGAGACACTTAGTTTAGTGCAATACTTGGAGGGTGCTTCCAAGGAGTGGACGTAGGTCAAGGTTTGACTGAATCACTATAATTCTAGTGTGTTCTTTCCTTTATTATTTATGTATTTAATTTCCGCATTGTGTTTTCTTTGTGGTTAATTTTGGTTTGGTTTGAGTTTGTTTTAAAGATATTTAAAATGCCAATTCACCTCTCTCTTAATTAGCCTTGGGCAAGTTCATATGGGGCCTAACATCCCTAATGAACTTTCATAAGGTATAGACCCTAGGCAAATGACCTACTTGTTCAATCCCTCTAAGACCTTTGTTTATTCCAGTCCAGTCAAAATCAGATTTTGAAGTAATTGTATGTGCTATAACTCCTTGAGTTCTTAAATGTAAAATGGTTCTTAAATCTTCATTAGTTATTTCATATTCTACTTTCATTAAAACTAAACGACATGTTTGCCAGAAAGTAGTGAAAGGTTTCTTTATTATAGGCATGAATTGAGGTAAGGATAAAAGAAAATTGAGTGGTAGCGAAAATGGGCATGACTTGAAAATGTATGTCCTCTTGAAGTAGGATTCTAAATGGAGTAATTTTGATAGAGACAAACCTAAGGAAAGAATCCTCATTTGCTTTAGATAAAAAGTTGTTGTCTCCACTCCTGGAAGACGATCCCTTAGTGAGTCTACCTAGCTTGCTAGAACAAGCCATAGCTAAGTTGAGAAAAATTAGAAGAGGCTATTGAAGTGAATGAAAATGAATTTTAAAGCCCTCTGATTTAAAGAAAAAATGATATTACGTACATATAAAAATGGGTTCATACTATACAATTGATGGTTCATACATGACAAAATGAATTTTGTATGGACGAATGAATACGTTCAAAATAAAATGACTTTTTGTAATAACGCAAGATACAAGGCATCCTTTCGTACGGGCTTTTTGATCAGACAATCATATACGTGATGATTGATTATTTAAGATCATTTTAAAGATGATTAGGTTTGTCCCCCACACTGAATGACATGTTATTCATATATATGAACTTCAAGTTCGTACTTACGATCGATTCTAATAATTGATTCTGCCTGTATAACCGTCTACATGTGTATAACTGAAATAATACAAATCATTCGGGATGATATAAATATCATACAATATGATATGTATTAGAAAAATAAAACTTTATGCAATCAGTTTAAAATAACGATCGACATGCTACAGAATTTGTACATGACAAAAATAATTTCATACAGTACGAAATAGAACACTTAGAAATATTCGCAGGATTGATCAGAAACAAAAAATCCAATTTTTGAAAACATTTCAAAATCACACAAAACATAAAAACAAAAGTAGAAAAACACTAACACAAACGAGCACATTAAATACAAAAATAGAAAACACACAAAGATACATATCAAGTTTGCAGAAAATTTTAGTTAAGCATTAAGATGAATCATAACAAGCCTTGTTCTTAATGTGCTAAAAGTATCAAAGGCTAGTGGTTTTATAAAAATATCTGCAAGTTGATTTTCAGTAGAAACATAGTTCAATTCAATTTCTCTTTTGGATACATGATCCCTTATGAAATGATGCCTTATGTCTATATGATTTTTTGAAATGCAAATGGCACTAGTGTTATCACAATAAATTGGAATTATGCCTATTATAAATCCTAAGTCAATCAACTTTTATTTCAACCAAAGAACTTGTGCCACACAACTTTCTAAGGCATTATATTTAGCTTCAGCAGTAGATAGGGCTATAGAATTCTATTTTCTACTGGATCAAGATACTCAAGAATTTCTAATAAATTGACAAGTTTTAGATGTACTCTTTCTATCAATCCTACAACCTGCAAAGTCCTAATCTAAATATCTAGTTATTTCAAATGAAGAGCAAAATTTAGGATATCAAATCCCTAAGTTCCGAGTTCTTAAGAGATATCTCAAAATCCTTTTTACTGCTGTCAAATGTGATTCTTTTGGATCAGATTAAAATCTAGTACATAAATTAACACTGAACATAATATCGGGTCTGCTAGTAGTCAAGTAAAGAAAAGATCCAATTATTTCCCTAAATTTCTTTTGATCAATATATTTTCCCTTTGTGTCCTTATCCAATTGAACTGAGACACTTATAGGTGTACTAGTAGGTTTAGCATTATCCTTTTCATACTTCTTGAGGATATCCTTAACATACTTCAACTGACTAAGAAATATTTCCTCCTCAATTTTCTTAATGCTAAAACCTAGAAAGTAACTCAGATCTCTCATTAGACTCATCTCAAATTCACTACTCATTATTTTAGAAAAATTATCACAGAGATTTTTATTTGTAGATTCAAAGATGATATCATCAACATAAATTTATACAATGAGTATATCATCTCCCATTTTTTCAAAAAGAGAGTGGTGTCAATACTTCTTTTTTCAAAAGACCTCTTAAGTAGGAAAATGCTCAACCTCTCATACTAAGTCCTAAGTGCCTGTTTCAATCAAAACATGCCTTTTTCAATTTAAAAACATGATTTGGGTATTTTGAGTTTTCAAAACTTAGAGATTATTCAACATAAACATCCTCTTGAATCATACCATTCAAAAAGACATTTTAACATCCATTTGAAACAATTTGAATCCTCTAAAATAAACAAAGGCTAAAAAAACCCTAATTGCTTGAAGTCTCTCTAAGGGGAAAAAGTCTCCTCAAAATCAATCCCTTCAATCTGAATATACCCCTTAGCCACCAATCTAGCCTTATTTCTAATGTCAACTCCTGAGTCATTCATTTTATTTTTGAATACCCACTTAGTTCTAACAACACTTTGATTATTTGTCCTTGTAATTAATTCCCAAACATTATTTCTTATAAATTAACTTAATTCTTCTTGCATTGCCAAAATCCAAAATTCATTCGAAAGTGTTTGATTTATGTTTGTAGGTTCTATTATTAAAATAAAGGCAGAATAATTGACTTCTTTGCTTAATCCACACCTAGTCCTAACACCCTCACTTGGTTCTCCTAAAATCAAATCCTCAGGATGGTTTTTTGAAAATTTCAAATCTCTAGGCAATGAATTTTCTATCTCCAAATTTTCATCCAAAATAATCTTTTCAATCTTTTGGGAGTTACTTTCTATTTCATACTCCTCCAAATTTAGCTCTTCCAAAATTTCAGATTCATCAAATACAATATGTGTGGTATCCTCAACTACCAAAGTTCCTTTTTTAAATACTCTATAAGATTTTTTAATACTAGAGTATCCAAAAACATTTCCTTCTTCTAATTTTGGATCAAATTTTCTATGATTGTTTTACATTATTATGAATGAACACCTTACATCTAAAAACATGCAAATGTGATAAATTAGGTGTTCTTCCCTTAAGAATCTCATAGGATGTTTTGTTTAATTTCAATCTAATATTCACCCTATTCAGAATATAATATACAGTGCTAACCGCTTTAGCCCAAAAATATTTAGGAAGTGAATATTCTACTAACATGGCTTGAGCATATTTAATTAATGTTTTGTTCTTTCTTTCGACTACTAGATGTAGAAAAATTATGATCAATCCCTTTTTCTTTATAAAATTCTTAAATTTTTCATTTTTAAATTCACCGCCATGATCACATTGGAATGTTAAATCTCACACCCTAATTTTCTCTGAATCCAAGTCAAAAAATCTCTAAACTCCTTCAATGATTCACTCTTATAATATAAGAATTTAACCCAATTGAATATAAAAAAATCATCTACGATCACAAATCCGTATACCTTCCCCCTACACTTATAATTCCAACCGATCCAAATAGAACCATATGTAAAATCTCCAAAGCTTTACAAGTTCTAAGATCCTTATTGGATTGAAAGAGGATTTCACCTATTTTCCTAATTGACATGCATCATAAAGGTGATCCTTAGTAAAGTCTTATTTTGGTATACCTCTCACTATATTCTTTTGGATAATTCTCCTAAGATTTTTCATGCTAGAGTGACAAAGTCTCCTATGCCATAACCATTACTCGTTAGAAATAGTTTTCAAACAAAAAGCATTAGGAGTTTTTATATAATTTAAATCTAGCATATAAACATTCTTTACCCTTAATCCATGCAAAACATCATTTCCATTTAGGCTTAATATATAGCTAGCAGGAAAAAAATTTACAATATGTCCTTTATTACATAGCTAGTTAATACTTAATAGATTATGCTTTAAGCCTTCTACAAGTAACACATTTTCAATAAAAAAATTTTGCAAGTTTCCAATCATACCTATGCCAACCACTTTTCTAGTGGTGTTATCTCCTAGTGTAACCCTTCCTCCTTTCCTGGCTTCCAGCATTATAAATTGTACAGTGTCTTAAGTCATATACTTTGAGCAACCACTATCCAGGTACCAAATACTCTCATGAGGCCTTGTATGAGAGCATGCCTACAAAACTATTAAATGTTAGACTTGAGAATCCAAGTAAGTTTGGGTTCTCCCTTTAATAAGTAAAACTAGATGCATGTATGATATGATTAGGTTTATGCATCTTAGGTTTCCATACTAAATGAGTTTTCTTATTCAAGGTACAAGTGTGTGTTATATGTCCAAACATGCCACAAGAATATCATTTTACTCCACGAAATTGATTTCTTAATCTTCTATAATTACTTTATCACTTCTTGGGTTTTTAAAAATTTGGTTACAAAATAGGATTATTAAAATCTTCAAGTGTTGGTGGTTTCCTGTTTTCCTCGAGAGCTTGCACTTTCAATTTCAAAAATGTGTTCAATTCTTCTAATATACTCTTAAAAAAATTCAAATAATGTTCTCTATTCTCTGATTCATCCTTAAACTTTTTAAAATCTTTTTCCAATTGAGCATAGGATGATTTTAAAATTTTAATCTTTTATTCAAGTTATCAAATTCATCAAGTAAGCTCATGTGATTATTATCTATCAATACAAGATCTTTCCTAAGGATTTCATGTTCTTTATATAATTCTTGTAATTCAAAATTCATACTAGCATGTATTTTCTTAAGCTTACTATACTAGTCATGAATCCTTTCAGAAACTTCTAATAATTCATTATAAGTCAAGTCACATACCTCTTTTTGATCAGACTGATCAAAATTATCGACCATTAAGCACAAGTTGGTGACTTGCTCCTCCTTTTTTATTTCTGATGAATCTAAAGCAGAGTCCACCGAAAGAGCTCTTTGGAATCTTTTCTTGTCCTTCTTCACATTTGTTTTCTCCTCTATTTTCTCCTTGTTAGGAATGGCTTTTAGGTTTGGGCAATTTGATTTTATGTAACCAAATTTCTTGCATTCGTAGAAAATTACATTATTAGAAATCTTAACATTCTTATTAAACTTACCTCTATTCTATTATTGGCATCTCTTCTGCTTTCTCTTTAGAAGACTTCTAAATTGTCTAGTCATTAAGGCAATGTCATCCTCATTCTTAGGTTGTGATAGATCACTCTACGACTCCTCCACTTTCAATATAATAATCTTCTCCTTTCACTGTTCACCTGCATCAATCTTCCTTTGACTCACTCCTTACTCATAGGAAATTAGTGAACCAAGAAGATTATTAATAGAGTAAACATTCAAATCTTTAGACTCTGTAATAGTAATTATTTTAACATCATATACTGTAGGCAAATAACGAAGAATTTTATTAACCATTTTAGCATTCGTTAGTTCCCAACCCAATGCATGTAAAGAAGTGACAATTTTCATAAATCTTGTATATATTTTAGAAATGGATTCTTTTGATTTCATGCAAAATAATTTATAATCATGTAACAAGATGATTAATCTAGATTGATTTACTTCATTTATCCCTTAGTAAGTAATATAAAGTCTATCTCATATGTCCTTTCCACTTTTGTAAGTGGAAACCCGCATGTAGTCTTCTGACTTAAGTACATAAAAGAAACTATTTAAACATTTTGAGTTAAGTTATGCTAACTCACGTTCTTCTATTGTCCAATCCACAAAGGATGTTTCAACTCTAATACCATCAACTAATCTAATTGGTTTTATATACCCTTCTTGAACTAAGATCTACATACGATAATCTTATGACTATAAAAATATAGATATGCATATTTCCAAAAATCAAAAGGGATATTGTTAAACAAAGGAGGTCTAGTGATCGAGTAACCTTCTAGTGTGTTCCAATTTCCAAAAGTAGAAATGATCATTTTTCAAAAAATAGTCTAAACTTATGGTTTTGAAACAAAGCTCTGATACCATTTGTTGAATCTTGATTATTTTGTTAAATCAAAGCTAATGTTCCAAGACTAACCAAGAGGGTGGGGTAAATTGGTAATTTTAAAAAGTTACTCTTGGATTTAAAAATTGAAAATATTTAAAGATTCATAGCAAGTTAATTGATAATATTTGAAAACAAAATTTTCAACCACAGAATAAAAACTTGCAGAAAACAAGTAGCAAAAATTTAAATGACATAATGATTTATAGTGGTTCGGTCAAACATGACCTACATTCACTCCCTGAAGACTCCCTCTTTAGGTATTGCACTATTACCAAAAGTGTCTCTCCTTTTGCCCTAACAGTAAGGCGTAGAAGCCTTTACAAAACTCTCTTCCACCAATCCTCAGTAAGGCAGAGAACCATCATTCTTTCACACCTTCCAAGTGTTAGCAGAGGACCTTTGGCTGTTCACACACTCCAAGTGTTGGAAAAGAACTGTCATCCTTTCGCACCCTCCAAGTGTCGGTAGAGAATCGTTGGCTGTACACACTCTCCAAATGTCGACAAAGAACCAGATCCTCTCCAAAGATCTTCTCACGAGCAATCTAGAAAGACTAGAGGAAGAGTAAAAAACACAAATCACATAGAAATCCTTACCTTTCAGTAACTTTATGAACCCTTCACACTCCACTTACAAGAAATTTCTCATCTCAAACACTCTCTCACACTCTCTCTTTTAATTTCCCTTGAAAAATCATGAAGACAAAAATTTTTCATGTCAATTTTAATGGACCTTTTATATAAAAGACATGAGAAATCATCCAAAAAACAAAAATTTTCAATTTTGAATGTACACGATCGTACCATACGATCATATTTAATAAATACAAATAGTTCAAAAACTATTGCATACGAACTTGTTGTGAATCGATATGAAATCATTTCATACCCGATCATCATCCGGTACGAACCAAGTTCGTCCGGGATGAATAGTTAGTCAATTTTTAAATTTCTTTTGTATAAAATGTTGGGATAAAATGGCACCTCTCAATTTTGTACTCTAGAAGGCATGTATGAACTAGGTTCGTATAGTACGATCCATACTTAAAAAAATTCATTTTAAGTGTTCAGGAACCCATCCATTTTGTACTCTAGAATGCATGTTTGAACTGTGTTTCTTTAGTACAATCTATACTTAGAAAAATTCAATTTACACATTTAAGAACCCATCCAGTTCATACTCATGAAAGCCATGTACAAACTATGTTTGTACAGTACAATTTACACTTAAAAAATTTTTCATTTCTATTTGTTTGGCTGCTCGTCTAGGAAAATAACTGAATAAATCATCCCGTACGAAGTGAATTCATACAGTACGATCAGGTTTAAAAATTCAAGTTTTAATATCTCCACCTGTGTGTGTACAGTTACTCAATTACAATCATGCTCTCTCAAGCTCAATAAAATGAAAAATATAGACTTCATATACGATAAACTTTAAACTGATCTGATTTGAAATCTTCAACAATCCAGAGCATGATTTTCTTGAAACGTTAGTACACACAAATAACAAAGCAGTGCATGCAAAATATGTTAGGAGAAATAATAATTAAAATAATGATATTTAAAATCATCAAAAACAAATATGGGGAGTGTAACAATAAAATAAAGTTTGTACTTTTTATTTTATTGAGTCTAAGAGTGTATGATTATAATTGATTAACTATGCACACACACACTGGGGGAGTATTTAAAAATATAATTTTTTTAAACTAATCGTACTGTACGAACTCATTTTGTACAAGATAATTTATTCAACAATTTTCCCTACAAGCAGTCAAACGAACTGTAGGTAGAAATGTTTTAAGTATTGATCGTACTGTACGAAGCTTCCTTCATACAGACACAGTCTAGAGTACGAATTGGATGGGTCCCTTTTTGTCCCGATGAATTCATTATTTTTTTGAATGGATTGTATTGTATGATGTCATCTTCATATATATGCTATCTAGAGTATGAATTGGATGGGTATCCTTTCGTCCTGACAAATTCATTATTTTTCTGAATGGATCATATTATACGGTGTCATCTTCCTATAGATACCATCTAGAGTATGAATTGGATGGGTCCCTTTTCATTCCAATGAACTTGAAAATTTTTTGAACGGATCATACTGTATGATGACGTCTTCGTACAGGCATCGTCCAGAGTATAAAAATGTGGGGTCCCTCTTCATCCCGATGAAGATGAAATTTTTTCTAAATATTTGTATAGTACAAACTCCTTTCATACTGGATGATCAACATGTATGAAGTCAATTCATATAGATTAACAAAATATTCATACGTAATAGTTTTTGAACTTTTCGTACGTACGAACATATGATTGTATTGTATGATCGTACATGCTCAAAATAGAAAATTTTAGTTTTCTGAACAGTTTTTCCTATCTTTCATATAAAAGGCTCTTAAAAATTGACATGAAGTTAGTTGTTTTTCATAATTTTTCAAGAGCAAGTGAAAGAGTGAGTTTGGGAGAGAGTTTGAGAGAGAGTTCTTGCAAGTGGAGTGTGAAGGGTTCATAAGGTTACTCAAAGATAAGAATCTCTTTTGGTTTTTGGTTATACTCTTCTTTTCTTCTTTCTAGTTGCTCTAGAGAAGATCTTTGAAGAAGATACAAGTTTCTTTCGGCACTTGGAGGGTGTGAAAGGATAACGGTTCTCTGCTGACACTTCGAGGTTGTAAAAGGATGACAGTTCTTTACAGACATTTAGAGGGTATAAAAAGATGACGGTTCTTTGCTGACATTTAGAGGGTGTAAAAGGATGACAGCTCTCTTCCACCACACTGGGGATTAGTGGAAGAGAGGAATTGTAAAGGCTTCTCTGCCTTATTGTGGGAGTAAAAGGAGAGTCACTTTGGTAATAGTGCAATACCTGAAGAGGGAGTCTTCAGGGTGTAAATGTAGGTCATGTTTGACTGAACCATTATAAATCTTTGTGTATTTTTATTTTTTGCATTTATTTTTTGCAATTTGGTTACTGTAGTTAAAAAGCTTATTTTAATCTAAAATCAAATTGCTATAAAATTTAAAATAGGTTTCTGTAAAAATCCAAGAGAATTTTTAAATTACCAATTCACCCCCCCCTCTTAGTTAGCATTAGGATAATTGCTTAGGTTTTACAATCTATACAGAATCAACACATAGGTTATAAATATTTGATGATTTTATGGCCTTTGGAAATCAGTTCAGTTTCTATAGCAAGGGATCTCAGAATGAGTTGAAATTTGTTTGGTTGATATTAGACATATATCTAAGGAAGATGACATCAATATACCCCAAATAAGAGCTCATTTGAATAGGTTTCCAGGTGATAGAAAATTCACCTATAAAGGGTTTTAGGACTAAGTCCCTTAACCCTGGGATTTGGCTTAGAATGTTTAATTTGGATTAGATTTTGGATTTGGCTGGTTAATATTGGGATGTCCACGTTAATGACAACCAAATGAATGATTAAGATTGAATAGGTATGATTTGGAAATTGATTGGAAGTTTGTTGAATGGTTGGACTAAAAATTAAATTGAGGGGTGGAACTGGATTTGATTAGATTTGGATTTAGTTTTTAATTAGGACCTATTTGATTGAGAAGTAGACATATTCTGGTCATTACGTCACTAGAAAGAAACAAAAAGTAGGTTCTAGTGACCTCATATAAAAATGAGGTCATTACGTCTAAAATGAAGCAATTATGTATCAAAGAAGGATGGTCAATATGCTTGATAGCATATGTGCCCCATCTCTTTAAGGGATACAAAGCTATAATGAGATGCAACATGTTAGGTGGATGATGTAAAACCACCACATGAACTTAGCATTAGTGATAATGTTTTATAATGTTCATGCAATTATCAATTATCTTGGGTCAATAGTACCAATTTCTTTTGAATTTCATTTTCATCTTAGGACCCTATTGATGTGCACCACATAGTTTAACATGGACCTAATTGATGATCTTTAGGTCCTTTCATTTATTTAAATAGCATGTTACATCATATCGAATGATTGACAGTATATAGTATTATTCATAAGTGCATAGGAGATGGTACGCTTCTTAATTTGATTAGCCAGAGATTTTTCATAAGGAGGCTTGCCTTCTTGAAGGTAATTGATTGTTTCTAATTTCCTTATTTATTAATTATTGAGGAGGCAAATAGGTCCTAGGGAGATTTCTTGTTGATATGTTACAAATTAATAGGAGATAGGACTTGATGGCCCTAAATTTATATAGGAATGGAGTCTTCTTTTAAATAGGCAAATTCATTTGCAAGCATTGCTAAGGCATCCACTGTAGATTTGCTCGCAATGGGAATCTTATATATAGTTACAATAGGAATATACTTAAGCAAGTAGCTTGTGTACTTATGGTACTTTAAGATTTTTGGATTTAAATTCTTATTAGTTCTTGCAATACATTTGATCACCAGCTGAGATTCACCAAAAGTTTTGATTTATTTTATGTCTATCAGCAATGCACATTCCAAACTAGTTATCAAAGCTTCATACTTAGCTTCTTTGTTTGTATAAGGCTTTGATAAGTGATAGAAAAAGTGCATCATTCCCTTATCTGGTATTATAAAAATCAGGCCAATTCTGAGTTTTTTAAGAATAGTAGATCTTTGTTCTCTCTAGGAGGATGTCATGGCATTAAAATATAATTACAATATATATTCACTGGATCCCTTGAAACTCATAATTTGTTCATTAAGTAAATTATGATTTAGAGAATATTTTGCCATCAGCGGGTTTACGACAAGGAAGTAAACAATGGCTTGTCATTTTGCAATACACATCGTAATGAAAGTAATTTCAAATTGAAGCAATATCATAGACCAACGTGTCAAACATCCTGACATTATAAGATGGGACATAATATATTATAATGAATTGACTCCTAACATCAAACTAACTTGATGAGAAAGTATGTAATTTCTTAGATTTTGGGCTGCAAAAACTAACACAAGATAATGCTTCTCAATTGAAATATACTAGATTTTTATAGCAAATTTAATGTTTTAGATGGGTTGATTGAAGAAGGAGAGATTGTTATCTTATAAATATGTGATGTCAATCACTATCGAGGTGATTCAGGGGAGATTCTAGGGTTCCTCTTCATGCGATCATTTGGTGACTTCTTGGCTGGTTTCCTGTAATTTTTCGCTCGATTTTTCTTTCTTTGGTTTTTGGCTAGCTGTGGTCAGAGGTGTTTTTTAGTCATTTTTCGCTGGTGCTTCGGGCAATTGCTTAGTGATCTTAGGTTTTTAATGTGTTCTCATCCTCTCGTGAGATTTTCTATGTATTCTCTTTGTATCTTTGCTCCTTTTTTGCATTTTCTATGTTTTTATGCTCTTGTTGAGTTTTTGTTTTGTTTTGCTCATTATTCTTCACATTTTTTAGGGATGACAACCCCATTGTCATCTTACCCTCCATTGACTGCTATCCTGAATGCCAAGTCCTAATTTTTTAAGGATGTGCTTGCGGGATCTTCTGGTTCTCCCCCCATTTCCAATTTGTTCACATGTCATTTAAGGGATGTCCTTCCCTAATGTTTGATGATTCAGTTGTGAGTAAATTAGCCCTTTCGCTATCATTCTTCTGGGTAAATTTGTTCTTAGGCGTCCTAACCTCAATGTTATCTAAAATTTTTTCATGATTTTGAAGCTCTCTAGTTCTTTTCATATCAGATTACTTGACCCCCATCATCTTCCTATCCAACTGAGTAACAACTTAGATTATAGCTAAATTTTTTTGAGGAGACCTTATTATATTCAGGCTTGCTAAATGAGACTCCTTAATTGGACACCTAATTTTGATGTCCATGAGGAATCGCCGATTGCTCCTATTTAGGTTTCATTCCTAATATGAGGCTACATTTCTTCAATTCTCAAATTCTTTTTGGGCTTGCTTCCATTCTTCGTTGGCCTCTTCAAATTGATCAAGCCATAGCCTTGGTCTCACGGCCGTCTGTCGCTAGTGTCTTGGTCGAGTCAGATGTCTCTAAAAAACATCCTAGAGATATGGTTAGGCTCTGAATTGAATGGTTATTTCCAAAAGGTTGAGTTTGAAAATTATTCAATTTTTTATTCTCATAATAAGATGCACGGTCATTGAGTGAGTGTTTTAAATTGCATCCGCACCTTAAGAAGGATATTGCTAGGCACTATAAAGTGTAAGAAGGTAATTTAAATGATCATGCTAATGTTTCTATGAATCAAACCATGGTGGAAGGTAATGGTGACATATCCTATGGTAATGAAGTGGTTAATCTTCAGCCTAATCCCATTCAGGTCATCACTCCCTCATTTTCTGGAGGTGACCAAACCGTGGATCCCAATATGACTACAACATATGATCTATCTTTTGGGGAGAAATAAATGATTCCTAATAACTCTAATAGAGTATATGTTCCGTCTTCCTCATTTAATTCTTGTGACTCACAACAATCATTGTCTCATATAGTTATTTGTTATGTTAATGTTAACTGCCCTAATCCTCTTCACTCTCTTATTGTGAATGAACAGGTTATTGATGATAGAGTTGAGCTTATACTGTCAGAGAATGATTTATCTCAACATGAGAGCCTAGGTAATGTCCAAAGTGATAATATGAAGGATTTAAGTGGAGGCAATGAGAGGAATTTTTCTACTTTAGAAGATGGTGATTTCTCTGGGGAAGGTGAGCTGCCTCTTCTTAAGGGGCATGCTATAATTTAACTTATATTAGGTTTCCTTTACCTGATAATTATCTCTGTGATGCTTTTACTGACACTAAGGTGGATATTTTGGCAAAATGCTATGCTATAGATGATCAGAATATGAGTTTATCTAAGGGTCATGGTAAAAGAGGTAGAAAACCCAAAAATGTTTTCTTACAGTCCCCTAGAAGCACGTGTTTGCATACTTCTCATTAATCTTATTTTTTAAGTTTAACACCATTATTTTGAATGTGAGGGGCATTGGTTGCCCTTCCTCTAAGGTTAGAGTTAAAAATTTATGCTGTATTCATAACGTGTCTATTCTTATTTTGCTTGAGCCTCTTATTTCTGTGGACAAATTACTTGGTACTGCTAAATTTTTGGGTTTTAAACATGTTAAGTCGAATGTTGCCAATAAAATTTGGGTTTTCTAGAAAGATTTTATCAGAATTGATATCATTGGGGATTTTACTCAAGTATTGCATTGTAATATAAAAATTTCTCATTTCCAATGTTATGCTTCTTTTGTTTATGTTGCTTCTTCTTGTTATATTAAAAAATTTTTATGGGATCAAATCAGTCAATTTCATAGCATTTGTAATCTTCCTTGTCTTATTGGTGGTGATTTTAACACTATTTCCAACCCAACTGAGCGTATTGGGGGTTCTCTTCCTATCTATCAGTCAATGGAGGATTTCAATGATATGATTATGGATTACAACCTTATTGATTTTGGGTTTTTCGGTAATAAGTTTACTTGACATCGTGGGCATTTGTGGCAAAGCTTGATAGAGTTTTATTTAATAATGCTTGGCTTAATTCCTTTGAGTTGACTAAGGTTGACCACCTTAAATGCACCCTCTCTGATCACTCTCATATTTTTATCAAAATTAAGAATAGTGCTAGGGGTCTCCCTTCTATATTTAGATTTTAAAACATGTGGTTGCTTCATTATTTGTTTCTCAATGTGGTTAAGAATAATTAGCAAGCCCCTCCTTTTTTTGATGATTTTATCTATGGTATAAATAGACTTTGACTTGAGTTGAAAAGGCTTAAGCAAGTTTTGAACTTGTGGAATCATAATGTTTTTAAAAATTTGTTTTCTAATATCTTTATTATGAAAGACAAGGTCAATTCTACTGAGGATCTTTATCAGTTGGATCCCTCTGACTCTAATCTCTGTCTTTTGAAAGAAGCTAAAGCTGAGCTTGGTAATCTTCAAGCTCAAGAAGAAATTTTTTGGAAGCAGAAAGCGGCTGTCAAGCATTTGACTGAAGGTGATAATAATACTAAATATTTTCATGCTTTGGTTAATAAGAAATATGCTATTAATTGCATTCATAAAATTACTCATGATGATGGCTCTATTACTGAAGATAATGCTAAAATTGCTAATTTGGCTGTTAATCATTTTCAAAACCATCTTAAAAAAACTTTTAATCCATCTACCATTCCCAATACGTCTATTATTCCTAATATTGTTTCTTTTCAGGATAACATTAGCTTATCTAAATCTTCTTTGCTTGAGGAGGTTAAAGATACTTTATTTGGTACAAATGATGATTTTGTGGTGGGTCAGGATGGCTTCACGACTAAGTTCTTTAAAAAAATGTAGCCTATTATTTATAATGATATTTTCTTTGTTGTCAATGAATTTTTTAATGGGAATCCTATTCCTAAGTTTTTTTTTCTTCTACCTCTATTTTGCTTATTCCCAAGAACAGTGCTGTGAATTCCTAGCTTTATTATTGTTGCGGATTACCTTTATGGAGGCCTGGTTGATCTTTTTGATAAATTCCATATTCTCTATTTTTGAACTTTAGGTGGCATTAAAATCTTGCATTTATGTTTTGCTGATGATTTCATAGTTTTTTCGAATGCTTCGTTGAATAGAATTGACAAAAATATGAGTTTCTTTGGCCGTTTTGAAATGTTTAATTATTTGGCTTTTAATAAGCATAAGTGCTATTTTATTGCTACTAAAAAAAGTTCCTTCTGATCGTATTATGGCTATCAAGAATCTTACTGGCTTTACTCAAGGTTTTTTACCTTTAAAATATTAGTGTGTTCCTCTTTATAAGTGTAGAAAGAAATCTTTTCTCTTTGATGATTTAATTTCCTTTGTCCAGAACAGACAATCTTCTTGGGATTCTAATTTCTTAAGCTTTGGTGACCGCCTTATTCTTATTAAAAGTGTGTTTTGCTCTATTCTAGTTTATAGTTTTCAAACCCTTCTTCCTATTAAGACTGCGTGCTCTTGAATTGTTAGAATTTTTAATAAGTTCTTTTGGAAAGGCTCTGGGAATAGTTTTAAGCTTCATTGGTCATCCTGGGGTAAATGTTGTGGGACTTTACAAGAACGGGCTTTAGGGTGTAAGACTATGTTTGATTTAGCATATGCTTTTCTTACAAACTTTTGTACAACCTTAGGGCCAATGTGAGTCTTTGGGCCAATTTCTTGATTGCCAAGTATTGTAGGGGGAGACATCCCACCATGTGTTGTTATAGTAGAAGCCACTCTACAGTTTGACAGCTGCTCTGTTATGTTAAATGGAATATTGAGCCTACTATTGTGTGGGGTCTTGGTAATAGTAATATTTACTTTTGGCAAGATCATTGGCTGAATGGACAATAGATTGACTCTTTATTGAACTATTTTTCCATTGCTAATGTGAAGATTAATTACTTCTTTTCCAATAATAGTTAGGATTTGGAGAATCTTTCTACTATTCTCCTTGACTTTATCATTCAGCTTATTTTAAAGATTCCTCTTAACATTAACTCCAAGGACATATTTCTTTGTACTTTCACTAAAGATAGCTCCTTTAGAGTTAAAGATGCTTGGCATTCCTTTAGAGATAAACATGAGTCTTATAAGCTTTTTAAAATGATTTTGCATAAAAGCTTCCCCTCTACGGTTTCTATTTTTATATGGAGAATTTTACCTAAGCTTATACCTACTGATGAAAATTTGAGGAGAGGTTTTATCTATCCTTCTAAATGCTAATGCTGTTTCCATGATTATAATATGCATCATGTTTTCATTTCTGGTCCCATAGCTGTAAAAGTTTGGACTTTTTTTAGGACATTTTTCATCTTAACTTTTTTACTGCGAGGATTTCTATTTACTCTTTGCTCAATTGTTGGTTTGTTAAGTCTAAAGGCCATGTCAGAAATGTGATTCCCTCTCTTATCCTTTGGTTCCTTTGGTTGGAGAGAAATGATTCTTGTTTCAATGGTGTGCTATGAATTATCAGAGAATTATCCATAAAATTAAGGATAAAGTTGCAACTCTTTACTCTGCTAACATACTTTCTTTTAAGAACTTTAAGAACTTTTTATTTACTTATTCTACTTTTGGCATAAATTTGGATGTGGATAATTGGCATAAGATGATGAGGTGTATTACTTAGATGAAGCCTCATCCTAATTTTTTTTAAGTTGAATGTGGCTAGTACGAGATTGGACACTAATGATGGCTGTGGTGGTGTCATTAGAGATCATAATGGCATCTACATATTGGTGTTTGCTAGTCCTACTGCTAATGGATGTGTTAACTTTGCTATCTCATATGCGGTGCTTCATGGCTTAACTGTTTATGCTAATATTTATCAAATTAATGTCATTCTGGAGGTGAGTTTTTTTTTTACTATAATTTTCTTCATGATAAGGAGGATATGATTTATTCTTCTGCCTAGTTTTACATTCGGAACGGCATTAAGGATATCTTGAGCACTCCTAATTATTCTTTTTCTATCATTTTGGAGGATGGGAATGTGTGTGCTAAGTTTATTGCCAGTTTGGGTTGTGCATTTAAGGTTATGAATAAGCTATCTTTTTCTCAGCTACCGTTATTTCTTAAAGGTTTCTTAATACTGGATCAATTTGGTCTATCATATGTTAAGAAATAGTTTTTATGGTTCTATTCCCTTTTGGTGGTTGTGGGGTTCCCCATGGCCATTGTGTTTTGTTTATTTTCTTTGGGGAGTTATATTTTTCTCTTTAGCCAGGTTTGATTTTTTTTTGCTACTTTAGTATCCTGCTGCTAGGTTTTTTTATGGTTCCTGTTTGGGTTGGTTTCTATTCTACTGGTGGTGCTTCAATCCTAGCTCTCAGGTTGTCCCCTGTTCGGTTTGGATGGTTGAGGCTGGGCCTTTTTTGCTCTATTTTTACTACATTGGTTTGGTGAGCTATATATTATTGGTTTTTTCTTTACCTTGGTTACTGATGGTTCTTGCTGTAGTTGTCATTAATGCCTGCATTATTTTTAAGTTTGGGATGGGCTTATTCTTGACTATTTGAGTTCCATTTTGGGTTGGTTTTTGGTTTATTATTGTTTCTTGAATCCCAGCTCTTTGGTTGTCCCCCCTTTAGTTCTGAAGGTGGAGGCTAGGAGTGTCTATATTGGTTTGTTGAGCTATGTTATTGGTGATTGCTTCGATTGGCTTACTGTTAGTTCTTGATGCAATTGTCATTGGTTTCTTCTTTATTCTCATATATGGGATTGGTTTGTTCTTAACTATATACGGGAGATATTGTTATCTGTATTAATGTGTATGCCCCTTCGTGTGTATATATATATATATATATATATATATATATATATATATATATATATATATATATATATATATATATATATATATATATATATATATATATATATATATATATATATTAGATTTTTATAGAAAAAAGTCATTGGCTCAAGTAGTAGAGGGCATTTTCTTTTCCCTCATCATTGACTTGAGCGAACATGGCACTAATTAATTCATCCAAAGCTACAGTGTATAAAATAAGAGATTTCCCTAGAATAGGGGCTTCCAATAGCATTGAATTTGTGTGGTATTCTTTGATGTTGTAAAGAAACTTTGACATTTCCTACCCCATATGGATTTTACATTCTTTTAATCCATGATAGAGAAGGACTGACATCTCTCGGATATTTGAAATAAACTTCCTTATATATGCCAGTCTACCTTGAAGGGACCTCAACTAAGTAAGGATTCAAGGAGGTAGCATATTTAAGATGGCTTTAATCTTAATAGGAACAATTTCAATTCCACAGTTCCTCACAATGAAGCCAAAGAGTTTTCTTGAGGTGATGCCGAAAGCACACTTCAAGGGGTTTATTGTAAGGTTGTAGTAGCACAACTGCTTGAATATGATTCTTAAGCCATACAGGTGAGCCTCATTGACTTTTCTCTTGATGACTAAATCATCGATGTAGCATTCAACGTGATTATTGATTAATTCATTAAAGACTTGGGTGATCGCCCACTGGTTATTTGTACTAGAATTTTTAAGGCCAAATGCCATCATGTTATAACAAAAGATCCCTATAAGAGTTCTAAATTCAATATTTCTCTCACCTTATAAGGCCATCTTGATTTGGTTATAACTAGAAGAGTCATCCTTAAAGGAGAAAAAAATGTTAAGATGCAATGTCCACCATATTATCCTACTCTAAAGTAAGATCAAATTTTGAGAATTTATCTTTTTGTAATTAAAATGAATCCTTGCACATCGTATATTTGGTTCTTCATCAGAACTTGATTCCAAATCAATATACATCGAGTGTCCTTTTTTTAAATGAAGTGTGGATTTGAACATATTCTCTTTAGGCCATACTCCCACCTTTTTGAGGGAGACTATCTAGAGGCCGAAAGACCATGCCCTTAATGTCATCCTCACTATCTGATTATTGTATTTTTTTAACTTTTGTCTTTTTCTTCTTTTGATTAATAATTTACTTGAAAACTTTGTTCACATACTTTCTCTTCTTTAATTATCATCTTACCTTTAGTATAGGTAGAGGACTCTTGTAGGGGCATAGTATGTAGCATCCTCGTAGATCCTGATCTCATGAGTAGAGAATGGTTGCAAATCGCACCTAATCTTATACTCAATATCATCTTGTTGGAACTTGACTCTTATGTTTAGGGTATATGGAATCATCCTATACTCATGGATCCAAGGCCTACGAAGAAGCATGTTGAAGGATGTTGTTGAATGAATTATATGGAACTTAGCTTCTATTTTCAACTTTCCTATCTCTAAATTGAGTGCGATTGAACCTAAAGCCTTCTTTCCCTTCTCATTGAACTCGCATAACACCATCTTATCGGTGGTGCGCTTAAGTGTGTGCACCTTAAGGTATGCTTGAGTCTTTAAGTTCATAATATTGATGAATTCATCTTATCAACATGGACTCCAAATAATTTGAAGTTGCCTATATTTACAGTGATGTATAGATGGTGATTATGATTTGTAATTCCTAGAAGTAATTTGTCATTAAAAAAGGTTACCCTTAGGATTTCTTTGAAGTACAAAGCTTCATCCTGTCAATTTAAGGCTAACTGAGCTAAGAAAATCTTTGGATTGAGAAGTACTTTGATTAAGGATTCTCTCATCTCCATCGAGAGGATAAGGGCATCATTGATACACAACTTTGCCAACAACTTCTTAAGATGAGCTAAGACTTTGTAATCAACCCTGGGAATATGAAAATTAGCACCTTGTGGATTGGAATGAAGATTTAATTATTGAGGAGGGATCTAAATTGGATCATTAGAGAAAACTTAATTTCCTTTCTTCTGAGGGATAAACCTAGTTTATAAGACTTTACCACCACGAAGTTGTACCTCTACGAGCTCACGAGCTCATCTGGAGGACAATCTATAGTGGGGTCTACGCTCTCCTTAGCTGATGCAAGGGGATTTTTTAAAGTCCAAATCCTAAAAATATATTACGAGGGGACTCCTTAAAAGTTTTTTTTCAGGGTTTCACGATCTAATACTATCTTAGATTTTTTATCACCATTAGAGGTCAAATCTAGAGAGTCAAGTTTTTTAAGATCTTGAATGGACTAAGCTATGTTTTGATAGACTTCTATGGAAGTGTCATGTTCAATTTTCATCTTAACATTAATCATCAAAAAGATGTAAAAGGATCATTTTCCTTTGATTTCTGGCCCTTTTGAGTTTGTTTGGGTAAAGTAAAAGTTAGATAACATCACTGGTAAAAGGGGTACCAGGATACATCTCTCATCAATCTATTTCTTATCTATAAAAGTTTATCTATTTTTTGCTTTTTCTATTTATAGTAGTTCCTATAACTACTAGAGAGGAAATCAACTCAACTTCCTTGTGTGAAGCCTCTATCTCTACCTTGAAGATGCCTTGGGATCTCTTCGATAATTATTAAGAAAGATAAAAGGATTTTTTATTGACATTTTAAGTGCCCAATATAAAGCAATATCCCAATCATTTTTAATTGACAAAGAAATGTTAGGATTTTTACCTAAAATTATTTCAAGGACCCCTAATCTAAATCTACCAAGTAATCTTTAGGAATTAAAATGTTGTCATATCTAAAATTCTTTTCAACGCAGTCTTTTAAGAAAATGCAATCTTCAATTCTGTGGCCTAGCACGTAGTGGTAGCGACAAAAATTAGGATCATGCCTCTTATTTTCCTCTTCCAGCCTCTTGTCCTTTGGTAATCTAAATCCTGGCTTCTTTAAGAGACTCTTAAAAATCTTCCTTACTAACTCTCTTTTAAATGGATACTCTCTCACCAATCTCTCTTTAAAACAGGTCTAGTAAGGCTCCTTTGTTGGATGAGGGTTTACCTGAAATAGTCATTTTTGAATTAACTATGGTGGAGTACTAATATGTTGACTTGTAGCTTGTTGCTTCTCTTTAAGTATTGTGGAGAATATAGCTATGCATTCCTCAAAATATTTTTTAGTCTTGTTGTCTTTCTTCTCATTAGATGGATCCTTCAAAAAAGGCATCCAAGGAGCCTCTTCCTAGAGGTTATTTTCTTTATTATGAAGCTTTTCAATGGTTTTAGTTGTGAACCCTTTTAAAGAAAAGCAATAGTCCCATGAATATTATTCAAAAGAATTTCCACTATATGTTTCTATTATTACTGTGGTTCACACTTCATCACAAGATTTCTCCATCTCAAGACGTACTCAACTAGATACTCTCCTAGATTTTATTTTTCTGATGACCAAATCACTCACAGTTTATGATTATGAGTACAAAATAATCACTTAAAGAATAGACCCTCTAGCTCAGTAAAGGTTCTCATCAAACTACTCAGTATTTCGGCATACCACTTAAAAGTGATTATAGCGAGACTTTTGATAAATTGGCAAAATATTATAGGATCTGGCCTCCTATATTGCAACAACCCGCATGAAAGTGGGTCAGATGTTGGCTTGAGTTCTTAAAAACACTAAAGATGGTGGCACAAAGCCCTTCAAATAAGGAACTAAATCATATTCCTCAGGGTATGGTCTACCCTTCAGAATAGTTTTGGCCCCTTGGAATGGGCAAATGGCTCCCTTACATGTGTTTCAATCATGAGTTTGGTATGTTTATCAGCTGGTATTAGAGGGACTAAAGGGACTACTATTTCTACTTGAATAATTACTTGGGTTGCTAGAAGGATTATTGGAGTTGACTCTGAAATGTTGTTGGAGTCAACCACTATATACACAACATGTTGTGACTGCTAAGGCTGGGAATATTATGTCTTGGCCAACAGACTGGACTTTTCCTAAACTCTCAGTAACATTTTTTCAACTTTTCTCTATAGGTTCTTAATATATTCATCCTTATCTCTCACCTTTACTAGCCCATCAAAATTAGAATTAACTACTATTGAATCTTATTCTCTACCTAATTGGTGTCAGCTAGGTTCAGCATGTTTGATCGATGCCCTTATTTTAACCATGAAAATGCTATCATGAGTAGCTTCATCCTCATCCATCAAAAGATCATCAAAATCTAGGATGAAGGCTTTCATATCTTCATTTAGGATATTTTATATCTCCTAGATAACCTCATTGACTGATCTATCATCAACTAGCTCATGGTTGATAGATTGTTACCCACAACAATTCGTCATACTGTTAAATTTTTTTTCTTCTAACTTAAAGTGAATATCTTGGAGTTTATTATCTTCTACAAAAAGAGACTCTTTAACTATATGGTTGATTATTTTTTTATATGTAGTGGGAACCATCCCTTCCCTTTTGACTTTCCTAGGGTCAATAGTTATAAGGGTGGCATCCATAATAGGGTGAGGGGAATCATCCTTAGGAGGTGATGGAGGAGCTTGAGGGGTTGGAGCTCCTACATTAGATGAGGTGGATCCCTCACATCCTTGAATAAGGAGCCTAGGGACATCAATAGGTTGTTAATTATCTTTACTTTTTATTGAGTTTCTTAGGAACATATTGCTTCTATAGAGACTTAGGCATCTTACCCTTGACCTCTACAATTTTCTTATCTTTTTCCTCGCTCTGAGGCTTGACTATAACTGAGGATAACTTTATAATTTTTGTAAGAGGGATTGGTGTGTTGAAACTTATTTAATATGAATTAGGTTGTTAAACCTAAGCTTATGTCCCGGTGGCTAACCAAGAGGGGGGTGGGGGTGAATTGGTAATTAAAAATTAATCCCTCTTTCAAAAAATTTATACCAAAAATAACTTTAGTGAATTTTGTAGAAAACATTTTTCAACCACAAGTTAAAACATTAAAAAACAAAAGTAGCAGAAAAAAATAAAAGACACAAGTTTTATAATGGTTTGGTCAAACACAACCTACATCCACTCCACGGAGGCACCCTCCGAGTATTGCACTAATACCACTAGTGACTCTCCATTTACACCCACAGCAAGGTGGAGAAGCCTTTACAAAACTCTCTTCCACCACTACCCAGTGTAGTAGAGAACCGTTGGCCTTTTACACTCTCCAAGTGTTGGTAGAGAACCGTCCGTCCTTTAACATTCTTCCAGTGTAGATAGAGAACCCTTCATCCCTTCACACTCTCCAAGTGTGGGCAGAGAACCCTTCATCCTTTCACACTCTCCAAGTGTGGGCAGAGAACCCTTCATCCTTTCACTCTCCAAGTGTGGGAAGAGAACCCTTCGTCTGTTCACACTCTCCAAGTGTCGGCAGAGAACTGGATCTCCTTGACAGATCTTCTCACAAGAAATCTAGAAGGACGAGAGAAAAGAGTAAAGTAATCACAAATCACAAGTAGGGATTCATACCTTTGAGTACCAAGTGAATCCTTCACGCTCCAGTAGTAAGAATCCTCTTTCAAACACTCTCTCACACTCTCTCCTTGACTCTTCCTTCAATTGGCACGATGATCAGTAGGCAAAAGATTAAGAGGCAATTTTATTTGGACTTTATATAGGAAGGACATGAAAAATCATCCAAAGACTACTGATTTTCAAGTCTGTACATAGTAGATTGTCCCGTACGATCGTTAGATCGTCCCGTACAAATCTACTTTAATTAGTTGTATATAAACCCAATGTATATAGGTATGAAAAAACTTTGTACCCGATCATCATCCCGTACGAACTATGTTCATCCGGTAAGAAACAGTTAATTCATGGGTTGGTTTCGACAAACTGCAGGACGTTAAAAAAATTTCAAAATACTGAGCATTTCGTCCTGGGACGAATGGGAGTTCGTTTGGACAAACATTTTTTAGAGAGCATTTCATCTCGAGACTAATAAGAGCTCGTCTAGATGAAAAGTTTCCAGAGAGCATTTCATCTTGGGACGAATAGGATTTTGTCTGGATAAAAATTTTCCAGAGAGAATTTTGTTTTGGGATAAATAGAAATTCATCTGGACGAAAATTTTCCAGAGAGTATTTCATCCTGGATGAATAGAAGTTCATCTGAACAAAAAATTTTCCAGAGAGCATTTCATCCAGGCACGAACAAGATGAATCATCTGGACTATTCAGCACAAAGTGAGAATCTAGAGCAGATCGTCCCGAGATGAATTGAGAAATTCGACTGGACGATCAGGACTTAGAAAAATTTTCTCATTTCCTGTTTGTTCCATTACTCTTCCAAGGGGATTAACAGACTTGATCGTCCCGTATGAATAAGGTTCGTCCCGTACGATCAGTGTGATTTTCAAAGATCTCCCAAACTGTGTGTGTGCTAAGCTTATTCAATTAAAATCAAATTTTCTCAAACTCAATTACAATAAAAATTACAAACTTCAATTTACAAACAATCTCATGCTGAATTTTGATTTGAAGTCTTCATTAGTTTGGAGTTTGATTATCCTGAAATGTTAGTCCACACGAGAGCAAAAACAATTTTTCCAAAAAGTGTTAGGAGAAAATAAAGCTTAAAACAATAATATTTGGAATCATAAAAACTATACAAGTTGCAAGAAGATAAAACATGCAAATAGCAACTCTCTTAACATGGTGGTTTACTACTGTGATGGTGACCATTTTAGATCTAGTCAAAATAATCTCCTTTACCTTGGTAGATGGGAGGTGAGGCACTAAGTGGTATCCATCTACTAACATATACATAGCCTGCTTCGTCACATACTTCTTATTCGTCCTCATAGGCTGAGGTGTCAGATTTTTCACTTATATTTTTTCTTCTTTCAGGATCTCCTTCTCAAATCAATGTGAAATCTCCCCTTTTAGGTGTTTCATGTGTTATTCCTTTGTCTCACCTACCTTAGCATCACAGGTGTGCATAATGTTTCTCAATATTTTTGTATTTTGATGTTGTTTTTCCATAAGAGTTCTTTTAATAATATAGTACATAAGGCATGCTAGATATCTAGCTATCCTAGTGACTCTCTCCACCCCTAAAGTAATAGGGAGGGGATAGAAAAAATTCCCTTTAATGAGGGGAGAAGAGCTAGGAATAGGTAGCTCCTCAGTTGCCTAAAGCTTTACCTGCTCCAAGTTTTTAAACTCAGCAATCTTCTTTGATATGGTAATCTTCTTTCCGATTATACTTAGGTTGTTTTTTTTTTGTTGGTGAAGGGGATCTAAAAACTTCCCCCCTAAGTGAAACACAAAATTGGCTTCAGTATCAACTGGAGATTTTAGTTTCTCATACTCCCTAGTAGAGGATGTAGTGGGAACGAAGGTGACAACAACCTCTATTTTGGGAGTGGGGGAGTCAATCTCTAACTTAATAATAATCTCGACTAGAGGTATGTCCTTTTCCCTCTGAGAAACTAGGTCAACAATTACACATCCATTAATAGACAATTTAAGGGTCTGAAACCCCATACCAAACTTGATTGTGTTATTACAAATTAATTTCTCATAGTATAAGCCTTGGTAAAAAAAAATAATTCAACTTGATGGCCATTGTAGTGAAATTGATTATCTAAAATTAAAGTGCGAGGATTTGAATTAGAAATTTGAAGTGGATTTTAAAAAATCATAAGTGATTTTATGTCCTATCACATTTGTTGAGTCATAGGAAATATAACTTAGCATATGTTGGTAATCATTATATTTAGCACTTTTCTAGTCTCCCTGAGAATTTAATCTAACATAGATATTGAGAAGTACTCTAAAAGTACTAAAATTAAACAATTGATTTAACTCCCTTATAAATATAACATAATGACTATTTATTAGAAAACACCAATTAGGCAACTAGCATTGTGATGCTTGAAAGATTGGCATTGCATTGCCCCTAAAATGAAATAATACCGCTATACAGATGTTATTACTCATCTACAACACTTATTGATGTGGATCATTTATTTAGTGAATATTTGTATAACTTTACTGGTAGATCATGTCCTTTAGAAGTTATAATTGCTACACTATAGTGCTGTTGACTTTGAATGATGTTACACACGAGTGGTAATTTTGCCACCAAGGCATGATAGGTTGTATGTGCGGTGCTTGAAGAAAATGAACATGGTGTTACCAAGATGACTATTTTGATACTGTTACACTATCAAATAGAGAATTTTGCACTCACATGTTAAATTATGGTGCTCTGATGGTGTCATTGATGGCGTTGTGGTGCTGATTTGTTTGATGCAGTAGCATTGGATGATACTTAATTTTTTTTCCTATTTTTATTTTTTCTTCACAAAAAAAATAAATAAATGTTTTTTATTGACATACAACCCATAAATAATACTTTATTTACACTTATCATATATAAAAAAAAAAACTAGAATATTAAAATTACAAAATAATTTCTATAGTCAAATTGTCCCTAGTTTGATGGTGGTGAATGGATGGAACTAACAATAGAGAATTGAGAACTAATACTAAAACTCGACTCAATCCTCATACAAGTGTTTTTTTTTTCCAACAACTATTTTATATTAAATGTGTTTATATACCCTCAAATTCATCCAAGTAAATTACTATATCCACTCATCCTAAGGATAACTTTGGACATGATAAATATGAAAAGGTTATTATCCTTCTTCCTCAACTTTATCGCTACCACCTTCCTGAGTGTCTCTATGCCTCTCACACTACACGAAATGATAGGAATGATCGATAAAAGAAGAGGGTGTTTAGTCAAGTGATTGAGGATTATAAGACTGTACTTTATTTATAATACATATGTATTAATATGAAAAGTGTTAGGTTTTACTTTTGAAGAGTTTTAAGATAACTAATGGTTTTGAAGTTCTCCATGTAATGAATTTACGATTTTCAAAAATAAATTTTGGATCACTCATGTAATAATATCTAGTTATAGAAAAAAGTGTGGTAATATATAATATACCACACCCTTTGATAATGACATTATGCTGAAGCACCCATTAAATAGAACAAGTGTTCTAATTAAGGATGTTAACCTAAGGCTGGTGATAGCTAAGAGGTGTTTTCCTAATATTCATATTAATATTGGACTAATAATAATGTAGGTATGTTGTTATTCCATGGGGTGAGACATCGATACGAGATATGTGAAGATGCTCAAGCATATCTAGATTTGTGTTGTTTACACACTATAGAATGCATAGTAATTATACTGGCATTTACCTTATGATTTATCAAAAATTCAGAAGGCATACAAAAACTATAGGGGAAAGTAAGTGAGATAAGAATTTGGATAGTAGCATTGATAAGGAGATAATAAATTTAAAATAATAAGTGATGGTCAGGGTAGCCTTTTTTTGATATGATTGACCAGAAAAACTATAGATCTTTAATTTTATATTTAGAGATTTGATCTAATGTTTATCATGATATTATTAATGGTTTAAAGGGTTATATTAATAGGAATGCCAAGACTAGACTAGTTTCGAGTAATTGACATTAATTTGGAAAGCACTTTATGATGTTGTTTGTATATGTGATAAATCAATAAAAATAATGGTGGAAGGTAAGAATAGGATATAAAATTACGATTTGAAGTTAGGAGGATGTGAATGTTATTTCCTCAAAATATAATTTCACTAAAATTCCTATAAATCTAAAATTTTAACTGATAACATTACAGTGTTATGTTTGTGACTTGATGTGGCTTTAAGCTCTCAAGTTTATAAGGGTTTGTGTAAGCATTATAGTGTAGACATGATTAAAATATTTATTACATAAAAATATTTTTTTAAAATTTATTAAAATCCTTATCTCACTATCCCGCTCACATCCCCCTTGCATGCATGGTATGAGAGTAGAGGAGGAGAAGAGGAGAGGAAGGGAGAGAGGAGGAGAGAGGAGAAAAAAAGTATGGTTCAAGCTAGTTTATCGTTCAGCTCTCCGATTATAAAAAGTTCTCTAATCATGATATGTAACCTTAACCATGTCTTTATTTTGGATGATTTTATGTTTTATCTATTTTCTCAGTTTTAAATTTTATAAATATATCATACCTCTAATCACGACATGAAAAATTTTATTTACTAGCAAACTTTTTGGTGGATTTCCATCATACATCCTGTCACATCCAAAGATCTAAATAGAAGAATTTATTTTCTATTATCTATTTTTTATAATTAATATTCATTCATTTATCAACCAGATCAATACAGATATCTAGAGAAAAATAATTACATTAAAGAAAACTAACAAAGTATAAAAACATAATTCACATTACTACTGTTAATAATTATAATCTACAACCAAAGTTCAAGAATATACCTGAGTAGAATTTGCGGACTAGAGTATAGATTTAAAATCCTTCCTTATGTTTCTTAGCAGTATGGTAGTTCTAGCGGTGGTTGGCCGTCAGTGCGGTGTGGCTGATGAATGTTTTTGGCATAGATGTGCAGTTGGTGTAAGATTTGTTTTATTAGTGGTAAGGTTTTCTTTGAATTGTTTTGTTTTGATGGTTTTCTTGATTTGAGGCTTGGAGTGGAGTTATTCTTGGTTAGATATCTCTTGTTATTCAAGAATGGTTTGGATGAGGTTTTTGCTTGTAGATGTGAATTGTTCGATATATAAGATTTGTCTGTGAATGGTTTGTTGATCCCCTATTTTCTTTTGAAGTTGGTAATATTTCAATTGATGATTGAATATTTTTTTTCAAAAAGTTTTCTCTTAACTAGGTTGTTGTTGTCTTAGATGTTTTCTATGGGAACTTGAATGGTTTTAGTGATAGCTTATTTGAGAAGATATTCATGAGAAGAGAGTTTTGCTACCTCAAAGTTTCTTTGCTGAAACATTTTTGACACATATACTAGGTTTCTTGAATGATCTTTGAGAAAATTATGTTGTAATTATGGTTAATTTTAAAGTGATTTTGTTTTGAATGTCTTATTTTTTTGCAACCACTAGGCTACCTTTCTTTGGATCGTACAAGGAAGCTATTCTGGTACTTCCTAGATGTTCTGTTGATGGCTTGAACTAGGATTCCATCGCATCAAAGCAAATGGTTGTTGGTGTTTTATTTCTTTAAGAGCAAGGCTTGTTCATTGTTACCTTAAAGGAATTAGAGAGTTCATGTACAATAGCTATAGAAGATGAGAAGTTCTTGTATTTTCATATGGGTGCGAATTACATTTTGAGGCCATAGTTGTCTTTTTAGAAAGTTTTTTTTTTTCTCATTTGAGTAAGGATTTATCATTCAAGGGGAAGACATTTTTCCATGCTTGGAGCTCCAGCTTGAAGACTTACTTTTGATAAATGGTAAAGTGGATACTAGAGTAAATTTCATGTTGATAAGAGTGATGGATTCTATGATGAGGATCAAAAGGTCTGGTAATTGTAGGGAATTGGTGTAAAGTTTTCCTCATGTTATTGAAGATATGAGATTAGGTTTTTATTTTCAAAGTGAAATTAGAATACTGGAATTTGAGACTCTTCCTATTTTTCACATTTTACCTAATTGGGAACATTGGGATACTAACCAACCTATTAGTTTGTTTCAAAACTTTGGTGACCCCAACACTCCAATTGGTTTAAAGTAGGTAGTAGTGGATCTAATCTCCATTATAAAAATTTCTATTTCATAAAAAAATGTTTTAGGATTTATTTGCTTCCTTTCCCAATTTTTGAAAGGGACGCCTATTGGTTTATTTCATTTTTAATTTTTAATAGCTTTTTTTATCTTAATGTGATTTGTATTTCTTCAAAAAAAAAAAAAAACAAGAGTTCAAAGCAATTCATAAAATAGTCACAGTGGCTACAAAAAACTATATAAACCAAAAGCATACAATAAAAACTAAAATAGCATTAATGCATAGACTCAAGCTGAGGGCTCCTTAACTACATAATGAGCATAATAGCCCAACAAGTAATTAAAACTCTATTATTGTATTCAATGTAAGTTAAAACACTCATTATGCATGTTATAACTAATACAATTTAGAGTTCATGATTGAGTTTTATATTATGTGATTTTTTTATGGTAACAAAATATTGTTGTTTTTATTACTATTTCTCCTAACATACATTGAGTATATTTTTTTTTTGTTGTTTGTGTACAAATATTTCAGGGAAATCATACTCCAGACTATTAAAGACTTCAAGACAGAGTAGATTAGGGTTCCATGTAATTAAGTTTGTAAATTTTCTATTTTTCTTGAGTTTGATAGAGTGTGATTGTAATTGGGTAACCATGTACACACACTGGGGAGTGATTCAAAACTTAAGAATTTTAAAACTAATCATTCTACATGATTTCCAATCGTACTAGATGATTTATCAATTTTCTTTTCCCCTAAACAAAGTTAATTAAATCATGTCTTTAATTTTTTTAAACTGTTTGTAATATACAAAGCTGGTTTATATAAATGATTCACAGAGTATGAAATCAATGTATACGAGTTCATCCCAAATGAACTCATCATTTTTTGAACTATTTGTACTGTACAATGTATGTTAGTATAGACGATTCACATAGTACAAAATGGGTCGTCCATATGCATACCAAATGAAGCATGATTTGTTTTAATTGTTTGTATTATATGATCTCCACTCATACAAAAAATTTATAAAGTACAAAATGAGGTTCATATAGGATCGAACTAGAAGAATTAGTTCAATTTTGAATTATTTGTATAGGATAATGTCAGTTGGTATAGATGGATGACAGAGTATGATATCTGGTTTATATAGGTTCATTCATGGATTTTTGAACAGTTCATACAAATGAACCGTGATCATACTTTACGATCTTAAGTTAGTTGACTTGTAATATTCAGTTCTCTAGATAGTTTTTCTTGTGTTTAATATATAAGAGTCCTAAAAACTGACACTCATATCTTTTGTTATGGTTTTCTCTTTAGAGTGACCATTCAGTGTTAGTGTTTGCGAGAGATTATGAGAGTGAAGTGTGAGAGATCATGTGAGGGGGAGTTGTGAGGGATTCACAAGTTTTCCCAAAGCGAGGACCTCTTTTTCCTTCTTCAAGTTTCTGCCCATCTCCTCTGGAGGCTTTTGAGTGAAGATCTTCAACATTAGATCACGGTACTCTACCATCAAAAGGAGGATGAGAAAGGATATTAGTACTCTACTATTACTAGGATTGTAAGAAAGGATGTTGGTACTCTGCCGTCACCAAGAGGGCAAAAGATGATGAAGGTTCTCTGCCATCACTAGGAGGGTAAAAAAGGACGTCGGTTATCTATCACACCAGGTTGGTGGAAGAGAGTTTGAAGAGCTTCTTCGTCTTGCTATGGGGGAAAAAGGAGAGTCACTTTGATATAGTGACATACCTAAAGAAGGAGTCTTTAGGGACTGGACATAGGTCTAGTTGGATCGAACCACTATAAATTTTGGTTCTTTTGTTCTTTTACTTTTACCTACTTTTTTATTTTCCACAATTTATATTGTTATGGTTGAAAAATATTTTATGGAAATCTATTTCTACAAACAACCGCATACTTCAGAATAATTGAGAAAAATTTCTTAAAATAGTTTTCTAGAATCCAAGAGTTTTTTTTTTTATTACCAATTCACCCCCTCCCCCCCCCCCCCCCCCCAATCTTGGTTAGCTATGGGACAGTTCTATTAGGTCTAACAGCCTACTTGAACTTTTAAAAGTTTGTTAGGGATGTTAAGCCCTATAGAACTGGCCTAAGCTAACCAAGAGGGTGAGAGGGGGGGGGGGGGGGGGAGAATTGGAATTTTAAAAAATTCTTTTCACAAAGAAGTAAAAATCACATAAACCAAAATCATACCATAAAAATAAGTGCAGAAATTAAAGTGCGGAAGCAAGAAACAAGAACACAAAAATTTATAGTGGTTCGGTTAACTCGACCTACGTCCACTCCCTGGAGGCGCCCTCCGAGTATTGCACTACAATCGTGACTCTCCTTTAGCTTCCACAGCTAGGCAGAGAAGCCTTTACAAAAAATCTCTTTTTGCCACCCCGGCAAGGCAAAGAACCTATCTCCTTTTGCTTCCTCCTGAAGCTGGCAGAGAACCACAATCAGATGCTGAATCCTTACCTTTACCGACCCTTCATGGACGAGAAAATCTAGATGAAGAAGAAGCAGAGCGATCCTTGAAGCAACCCTTATGAATCCCCTCACAAGTTACCCATCACAAGATCCTCTCTCTCTCTCTCTCTCTCTCTCTCTCTCTATCTCTTTCTCTCCTCAAGGTCTTCTCAGGTCAAGGAAGCAGCAAAAGATTGTTCAAAAATGTTGAACAATAGCTCTTAAATAGAAGAGCTTCAAAGGAGCTCATTAATTATAAGTTGCCGACTATATCGTCCAGGACGATATGGACATCGTCCTGGCCGATCAGTTTAAATCTCATAAAATCGGCTAGAGTATCACCCTGAATGTAAAACTAGATGATTGAAAATTGGCTTGATTGTCCAGGATGATCTCACGATCGTCCAGGCCGATCAGTTTAAATAAGAGAAAAATTGTCCAGAGCATCGTCCTGAATTTGTGTTGGCCGATCGATATTTATCATCCAAAAGTAATTAAGGTTTTTGAATAGATCATCCTGGCCAATCCTGTGATCGTCCAAGACGATGTGATCGTATCAATCATCCTTAATTACTTCCTTGATTTGTCTAACCAATTAAGGCATAATTGTGAATATCGTCCAGGCCGATCCAAGATCATCCTGGCCGATTACTAGAAAATACAGAATACCTTAATTGTCTATGACGGCAATTTCTTTCTATTTTGAGCTTATCGTCCTAGCCGATACAAGTATCATCCAGGACGATCAGTTAATGACGACTGCCTTAATTAAGAATCCTGAATAGAATCTCTGTTTTAAACTAGATCATCCAGGCCGATACAAATATCGTCCTGGCCGATGTGAGTAAAAATAGAAATTCTAAATCTCTCAAGTGTGTGTGTGTGTAAGGTTACTTAGCATCAATCTCTTTGAACATTAAAAATAGACTCAAGAAGAGAAAAAGTAAGGTACAGATTGACTTAACCCTAACCAATGAAAACTTGAACTGGCTTCATTTGTTCGTCCAAACTTTGATTCCTGAAAAGTTAGAAGTAACAGATAATCCAAGAGAATTAATAGTGTTTGTCAATCATCAAAATATAAGTCATGAAAATAGATTTGTAACAATCTCACCCTTTTTGATGATGGAAAACACAAGTAGGAAAATCTCAGTAAAAATAGCAGTTCATTAAAATTTCAAAGTTATAAGCACATCAACTTTTCCTACCATATCCTACTCCCCCTTTTATCATCACAAAAAGAGGGTCCTAGATACACAAAAAAGAAAAAGGAAACACCATAATAGAGACTAAAACAAACTACAAGACAAACTAAGGAAAATAGAAAAACAGAAAACAAAAACTAGAAAAACGAGGGATCCTGATCATTAGATGGAGGTGGTGGAGGTGGCTGCTGAAAGTAGCTAGCTAGTGTAGTAAACTGAGCATTGAACCAGGCGATGTCCTGGTCATGCTGCTGCTACTAGTGAGAAATATAGCTGTCAAACCGGGCTAAGTCCTATGTGCGGTACTGCTCGTAGCGGGCCATGTCCTCAGAATGTTGCTGCTCCTGCGCAGCAATGTAAGCGTCGAAGCGGGTCTCCCATCGATCAAACCTCTCCACTAATTGGTCAAGCTGAGAGTGCTAGCAAAGAGGAGTAGGATCAGAAACAGGAGCGGGAGTGGGAGCCTCCTCCTCCTCAGCCCCCCGAGGTTACTCATCTCCTTGGTGGAGACGAGTACTGTGAACGATAGTGAAAGAATTGTTTGAGTAGAAGAGAGTTGGGAGGTTGGGAGGAGCAGGATATTGAAGTTGATATTTGGTTTCAAAGACATAGGCTATGAGGTGTCCTACAGCCAGATTGGGTTTCCTCTTATGACCTGGATCACGGATTATAGTTAAATGATCAATGTACCGAAAAATTAAGTCAGTAGTATTAAATTCTCTATGAGCCATGATGTAAAAAGTAGTCAGAGAAAGTAGAGGAGTGATGTGGATTCGGTCCCCGGCTTTTGGAATTATAGAGGTGCAAAGGACATGTTGGATTATCCTAGCATCTTTGACTAAAGAGCTAGTCTCTCCAACATGAAAAGGTGCATTGGTCTGACGAAGGAAATGATTTGTCATGGACCAGTCAAAGTTAGGATCTGAAACGATTATGTGCAGCTTATCCCTGGTGGTGGATAGCTGTAAAAGTTCAACACAGTCCTGATATGTGATTTCGATCAGGCGTTGATTCACATAGGAGGTCAGGGCTGTGAAAGTAGGATTTATGCGAAGATTTGTGAAGAATTCACGAAGAAGCTCAGTATGAAAGGGGAAAGCGAGAGAAAGAATGAAACAAAGAGAAGTGTGAGCAAAGTGATCTATTACCAGATACGAAAGGTGGACAGGATTGATGATTCTGGAGACAATTATCCCACATTCTTTATATCGATGGTAAGCAGCTTCATCTTTTGCCTCCCTGAAACGAGGGTCAATCCTAGCCCTCGAAAACTCCCAGAAGTTTGTCGGACTCGCTTCCCACCAGCCATAGCAAGAAATCAATAAGAAAACACAAGAGAAGAAGGGATGTGAAGTGAAAAACATGGCTGGAATGGCCTGAATTTAAAGAAACGGCCATATCGTCCAGGCCGATTGCAGAATTGTCCAGGACGATATGGTACAATAATTGCGTACAGGCTGATTGGTCAAAAAGGCGGTCCGATCGACTGGGCCGATCAGATATTGGCCAGGCCGATAAGAGATAGGCGATCATCCCGAGGAGTCAAGCCGGATGACCGTTGAAAAAGCAGATCGTCCGGGCCGATTAGGTGTATCGTCCAGGACGATGCACAATAATTGATCGTACCCGTTGAAGTTAAAATGTTTTAAATCTGTGCCACGTGTATCATCCAGGACGAACAGTGGATCGTTCGGGACGATTGTCCAATAATGTATCATCTGGGGCCGATTTTAAGGATTTAAACGTGTTGAAACGTGGATCGTCCAGGACGATCCAGTGTATCGGCCAGGACGATGCCATAAAATGCATCGGCCAGGACGAAATATGTTATCGGCCAAGACTATCATAATGATTACAATAGAGTTTGATCAGATCGTCTAGGACAATAAATTATCATCCAAGACGAAGAGTTATAGCAAGCTCAGAAAAAGGTTCAGTAAAAGGAATTTTGAAGGAATTGTCCTATCTTCCAGGAAGATATGAGAATCAGCCAAGACGATGTGACAAGAGATTTGAATCCAAGGAAAAAGTTGATGATCAAGGCCCTCAAAAAAATAAAAGACTCACAATGCAAAGCTAAAAACAACAAAAAGAAAAAAAAACTAAAAAGAAAACCGAAGAAAAAAGAATTTTTGATTTTGGTTAAATATTTTTTTCTATTTTTTTTTTTTTTTTTTTTGCAAAGTATCCATATGACAGATTTTTCAAACAATTCAATTTTAGAGATTCAAAAGATCAAAGAGTTAACAAGTCAAAATCTGAAAAAGGTAGAATATCCGATCTTGTTAATCCCTAGCTTGGACTTCTTTTAGGGCAATAATAGTCCTTTTAAAAGAAACGGTCTAACTCAGAAAAACTTTACTGGGTCAAAAGAAGATTCAATCAAAACTTGGTTACAAAGAAAATATCTTATAAATAATAACCAAAGTATTTTGTCTTAATCAAGGAATTTGAAATCAAGCCTTTGAAAGCATTAAATAACTAATGAGTTCTCTAAGTTTTAAAAGTTTTTGAAAAGAGAGGATAGCTTGCATTTAGTGGGCTCATTTTATGCCTCTTATAACTTTGATTGGCTCTTTGAGCATCTTTTGATTTTTGATACACTTTTGTGTATATAGTTTTCTTTTAAATTTGGCGTCATTGGCCTCTTTCCTTTTTAATTCTTGCAAGCTAAAAACTCTTTAACAAACCCTTAAAAAAACCTTAGTTGTGAGTATATCCTCCAAATATTAGAGAATAGAAGCTCTCTCTCTAACATAGGGAAGAAGTCACAAAACAAAAAACATAATCATGTGATAAATGCAATGGCAAGATTTCATTTAACTTGAAAGATATATAAGAACTTTGGATATTACGCACAAGATAGATTATTGTAGCAGGATAAGAAGAATCTTAGTTTCTAAAACCAGTTGTTAATATGAGATAGACTCTTGTCTAGAAAAGAAACTTATGTCACTAAAAGAGGTTAGAGGAAGGGATACCATCAACGATGTTTCTCCCTTTAACTAATTTAGATATGATAATCAATGGCTTTAAATCTCCAAAATCCAAAAGCTTAGAAAACTAATCATATAGAAAACCAAACATAAAAACAAAGCGAAAACAAAATAATCTAAAACACCAAAAAGCTAGGACACAACAAAAATAACACAAAACGAATTAAAAAAATATTTCATGAAATTATGAAGCAGCAAGTTTAAGCAATTATGAGCTGCGAGCCTCCATATGTCCAATTATCCTATGCTCCCATGAGGTCTTTGGTGAGAGCACACATGCAAAACTCAACAACTGTCAGATTTAGGAACCCAAACTGGTTTTGGTCCCTTCTCAGGAAAAGTAGAATACAATGCAGGTGTGGTCTGAATCATGTACCTTAGGTCTCCATACCCAATGTGTACTACGGTGAATGGTGCAGGTGTGTGAGATGTGTCCTAGCATGCCACAAGAAAAACATCTAACTCAAGGAAAAGGATTTCTTAAATGGTTTAAATTATAATGCCTCTTCCTAGGTCTTGGCTTTTGATCAAGAGTAGGCATTGTCCAAGTTTTCTTAAGTATAGATAATTCATTTTTAATCCTCAAGTTTATATTTTTTAGAACATCATTCTCAACCCTCAAGCTTTTCTCTTTCTCTTTAGATTTCTTGAAATTAGATTCAAGTGATGTGTGTGAAACTTTTAATGCATCATGCTTTTCAACTAATTCACAATGATTTTTATTTAACTCATCAAATTCATCAAGTAAAGTCATATGATTTGAATCAATTGTTTGATGATCTTTAGTCAAAATTTCATGCTCTTTTTGTAGATTCAAGAATTCTAATTTCAAGCTAGCATGAGTCTTCTTAAGTTTTTTGTATGATGCATGAATTTTCTCACAAATCTCAAAGAATTTATCAAAGGTTGGTTTACATACCTCTTCCTCATTACTTTGCTCAATATGATCTTCCCCCATTAAGCACAGGTTTGTTGTCTCTTCCTCTAGTTCAGTCTCAGAGGAATCAGTACCAGATTCTGCCCAGAAAGCCTTTTGGACTCTCTTCTTGTCCTTCCTAAACTTAGGTTTCTCCTCACCCTTTTCCTTTTCTTTGCTCGAGTGATCTTGAAGTGTAGGACAACCGGCTTTCACATGTCCAGGCTTCCTACATTCATAACAAACAACATCAGAAGATCCTTTAGAATATTTATGATCCTTACCTTTTCTCCAATAATGCTTTTGCTTTTTCCTTAGAAAGCTTTTGAATTGCCTTGTGATGAAGGCAACTTCATCGCTCTCAGACCTGGAAGAATCGGTGTCAGATTTGTGCACCTTTAGTGCAACTATTTTCTCCTTCTTTTTCTCACCTACATTAAGATTTCTTTGATTCACCCCTTGCTCGTAAGCAATGAGTGAGCCAAGTAAGTTATCGATAGAATAAGTGTTCAAATCCTTAGATTCAGTGATTGCAGTAATTTTAGCATCATATGACGAAGGCAAGCATCTCAGAATCTTATTTACTTTTTCAAAGTTTGAAAGTTCTCTTTCTAATGCATGTAGTGAAGTAACATTTGAGTAAACTTAGTATACATGTCAGAAACAGATTCAGATGGTTTCATACAAAAAAGTTCGTAGTCATGCAAGAGAATATTCAAACGAGATTGTTTAACTTCATTAGTCCCTTCATAAGTGATACACAATTTATCCCAAATTTCTTTACGAATTTTGCAAGTGGAGACACGCATGTAATCTTTAGATTTTAAAGCACAGAAAAAATAGTTCAAACATTTTGCATTTAATTAGGTTAAATCTCTTTCATTGAAAGTCCATTCAGTAAAAGTAATTTTAATTTTAACACCATTAATTTCACGAGAACATGGAGAATAACCTTCTTGGATAAGCATCCACATGCGATAATCAGTTGATTGTAAAAACATTGACATGCGGGTTTTCCAAAAATTGAAAGGTAGGTTATCGAACAGGGGAGGTTGGGTAATAGAATACCCTTTGGTAGTGTTATGATTCCCAAGGTTAGCCATGGATCAAAATTCAAAAAGTTTTCAAACTAATTTTTTATGAATCCCGCTCTCATACCACTTGAAAGTTTGTTAGGGATGTTAAGCACCATAGAATTGACCCAAGCTAACCAAGAGGGGGGGGGGGTGAATTGGTATTTTAAAAAAAAATTTCACAAAGAAATAAAAATCACATAAACCAAAATCACACCACAAAATAAGGGCAGAAATTAAAGTGTGGAAGCAAGAAACAAGAACACAAAAATTTATAATGGTTCGGTCAACTCGACCTACGTCTACTCCCCGGAGGTGCCCTCCGAGTATTGCACTACAATCGTGACTCTCCTTTAGCCCCCACAGCTAGGCGGAGAAGCCTTTACAAAGAATCTCTTTTTGCCACCCCGGCAAGGTAGAGAACCTATCTCCTTTTGCTTCCTCCTGAAGTTGGCAAAGAACCACAATCAGATGCTGAATCCTTACCTCTACCGACCCTTCCATGGAAGAGAAACTCTAGACGAAGAAGAAGCAGAGCGATCCTTGAAGCAACCCTTATGAATCCCCTCACAAGCTCCCCCTCACAAGATCCTCTCTCTCTCTCTCTCTCTCTCTCTCTCTCTCTCTCTCCTCAAGGTCTTCTCAGGTCAAGGAAGTAGCAAAAGTTTTTTCAAAAATATTGAACGAGAGCTCTTAAATAGAAGAGCTTCAAAGGAGCTCATTAATTGCAAGTTACAGACTATATCATCCAAGACAATATGGACATCATCCTGGCTGATCAGTTCAAATCTCAGAAAATCGGCTAGAGTATCGCCCTGAATGCAAAATTGGATGATTGAAAATTGGCTTGATCGTTAAGGATGTTCTCACGATCGTCCAGGCCGTTCAGTTCAAATCAGAGGAAAATCATCCAGAGTATCGCCCTGAATTTATGCTGGCCGATATTTATCATCCAGAAGTAACTAAGGTTTTTGAATAGATCATCCAAGACGATGTGATCGTATCAATTATCTTTAATTACTTCCTTAATTTGTCTGACCAATTAAGGCATAATTGTGAATATCGTCTAGGCCGATCCAAGATCGTCTTTGCCGATTACTAAATAATACAGATTACCCTAATTGTCTATGGCGGCAATTTCTTTCTATTTTGAGCTTATCGTCCTGGTCAATATAAGTATCGTCCAGGCTGATCAGTTAATGACGGCTGCCTTAATTAAGAATCCTGAATATAATCTCTATTTTAAACTAGATCGTCCAGGCCGATACAAATATCATCCTGGCCGATACAAATATCGTCTTAACCGATGTGAGTAAAAATAGAAATTTTAAATCTCTCAAGTGTGTGTGTAGGGTTACTTAGCATCAGTCTCTTCGAACATTACAAAAAGACTCAAGAAGAGAAAAAGCAAAGTATAGACTGACTCAACCCTAACCAATGAAAACTTGAACTAGCTTCATTTGTTCGTCCGATCTTCGATTCCTAAAAAGTTAGATGTAACAGACAGTCCAAGAGAATCAATAGTGTTTGTTAATCATCAAAACATAAGTCATGAAAATAGATTTGCAACACTTTTAAGTGGCATCACATCCTATTTTAAAAATTAAGGTTTAGATAACTTTCTAAAAAAATGATCATAGCTACATTAGGAAACCAAAACACTCCTAAAGGATATTTTATCACTAGACCATTGCTATTTGATAACATTCATTTCGACTTTTGGAAAACTCATATGTCTAATTTTCTACAATTACTTAACTATCACATGTAGATTTTAGTATTGAAGGTTACACTAGACTCACTAAACTTGTTAATGGCATTACAATTGAAACAACTTTTACTGATTGAACATTAGAGGAAAAAGACTTAGCTTAGTTAAATGCAAAATATTTAAATAGTTTTTTCTGTGCCCTAAAATTTGAGGACGACATTTGTGTTTCAATCTATAAAACTAGAAAAAAATATTTTGGTTAAACTTTACATAATGTATGAAGGAACCAATAAAGTGAAAAAATCAAGATTGAATATTTTATTACAGGAATATAAATATTTTTGTATGAAACCTAATTAATTAATCACTTACATATATACACATTTTACACAGATAGTTACCTTGTTGCTTGCTTTAGGTAGGGAACTCACGAATTCAGAAAATGTTAATAAAATACTACATTGTTTACCTACTACTTATGATACAAAGATATCTATCATAACTATGTCAAAATACCTAAATGTTTATTCTATTGATAATCTACTTGGATCATTGATTTCATACAAGCAAGCAGTTACTGAAAGATAGATTGATGCATGCGATAAGTGAATGGAGAAAAATATTGCATTATAGGTGGATGACTCAGAAAGTGATCTATCATTGCCTGAGGATGAAGAAGATATTGCAATCATAATTAGGCAATTCAAAAGTTTCCTAAGAAGAAAGCAATGGAGACATCAATAGTGGAACAAAGGTAAGTTCTACAAGAATGCAAAAATTTCTAATAATGTCATTTGTTATTAATGTTAGAAGCCTGAACATATTAAATTGATTTCATAAATATCAAAGCAAATCTTAACAAGGAGAAAGTTTTGGAGAAAAAAAAAAGTTAGGAAGGGCAAGAAAAGACAAGAGAGAGCTTTCTAAACTTACTAAGCTTCAGATTCCTCAGAAACATAAACAGAAGAGGAAGTCACAAACTTTTGTTTAATGGAAGATAAACTTGATCATTCCAATCAAGAAGAGGTATGTGATTTATCCTATGATGAATTATTTGAAGTTTTTAAGAAAATATATACTCATAAAAGAAACTCAAAAAATAAAATGCTAAACAGAACATATAATATTAAATTTTAAAAAATAGCATGAAATCCTTAGGATTGATCATGCATCCTTAGATAGAAACCACATGGAATTATTGGATGACTTTGATGATTTGAGTAAGAAACATAATTTATTGAAAACATCCTATACTGATCTTAAGAATGAATATAAGGTGTTTATAGATAAAGCAAATCAAAAAGAACATGAGTTGAAAGTTGACAATGCAGTTTTAGAAAGCACAAACTCACATCTTAAAGAAAAACTAAAAGCTTTTAAGGAAAATAAGACACCCCTACACTTGAATAATTTTTCAATCCTGATCAGAAGCAAACAATTTCAAACCTAGAAAAATATATTATAACTCACATAGATTCGTAAATCTTTTTCCTAGTGTTAAATGTTTTCATGTGGAATGATAGGACATATTTATCACACTTGCATAATTCATTGTAGAATACATCTAATGTGGAGACCTAAGATGCATAAATTATAGCATATCAAATATGCATCTAGATTATTATTGTCAAGAGGTGAACCCAAATTCATTTGGGTTCCCAAATCTAACATTTGATAATTTTGTAGAAAGGCTCTCATACAATTCTTTGTGAGAGCATTTTGTACCTAAATATCAGATGTTTGAAGCATATGACTATAGATACAACTCAGTTCATATCACTGGAAGTCAAAAATGGAGGCAAAGTGATACTAAAAGACAATATCACTAGGAAAGTGGAAGGTACATGTATGATTGGCTACAAGAATAATTTCTTTATTGAGAATGTATTAATGGTTAAAGGCTTAAAATATAACTTGTTAAGAATTAATCGGCATTGTGATAAGGGTTTCAACATTAAAATATAACTTGTTAAGTATTAATCGACTTTGTGATAAGGGTTTTAGCTTAAAATCTAACTTATTAAGTATTAATCTGCCATGTTAAGTATCAAGCTGCATTATAATCCAAAATGGAATTGATGTGATGCATAGAAATATGGTAAATAATCTATACATGCTTGATTTAAACTTTGTTAAATCTTTTAATGCTTTTTATCTCAAACAATCACTAGTGAATCATGATTATTGTATAGAAGACTATCACGCAAGCATGAAAAATCTTAGGAAGATTACTTAGAAATAATTGGTTAGAGGGATAACAAAATTAGTCTTCAGTAAGGATCACATGTGTGAAGCATGTCAATTAAAAAAATAAGTGAAGTCCTCCTTTCAATCAATTAAAGATCTTAAAATGAGCAAGCCACTAAAAGTCATACACATGGATTTTTTTAGACCAGTTAGCATTGTAAGTCTAGGAATTAAGTTTTTTTCAATTTGTATTCATTAAGGATTATTTAAGATTCTCTTGAGAAAAAATCTTATCATATAAGAGTGAATCACTTGATGAATTTAGAAATTTTTCTTCTTAGATTCAGAGGAAACTAGGGTATAAAATTCTACCAATTCAAAGTGATCATGGAGGAAAGTTTTAAAATGAAAAATTTATAGATTTTTTAAAAGAGCAAGGAATTTATCACAACTTTTTAGAACCTAGGTCCCTCAGTGGAATAAAGTTATTAAAAGAAAGAATAGAACTTTGATAGAAGCCACAAGAGCCATATTGGCTTAATATTCACTTTCAAAATATTTTTGGGCAGAAGTATATAGTATGACTTATTATGTTCTGAATAGGGTGAACGTTAGATCCAAGTTGAATAAGATACCCTATGAACTTCTTAAGGGGAGAACACATAATATTTCACATATCCATATCTTTGGATGAAAGGTTCTCATTCATAATAATGGTAAAACCTCCTTAGAAAAATTTACTCCTAAATCTAATGAAGGAATTTTTCTAGGATATTATAGTGTTGGTAAATCCTATAGAGTTTTTAATAAGATGGCTTTGATAGTTGAGAAACCACACATATTATTTTTGATGAATATGATATTTCTAGAGACCAAGGTTAGAGGAAGAACATATTGAAGAGATCTCCCAAGGAATTGGAAAAATAAATCTTGAAGAGAATGTTGGAACAGAAAATACATTGCCTAAAGAATGGAAATATTCTAAAAGTCATCCTAAGGAATCGATTTTAGGTGAACCAAGTGAAGGTGTTAGAACTTAGCATGGACTTAATATAGAAGTAAAACACTCTACCTTTATTTTAATGATTGAGCCCACTAATATAAATCAAAGATTTTATGATGAATTTTGAATTTTGACTATGTAAGAAGAATTAAATCAATTTATTAGAAATGATGTTTGGGAATAGATTGAAAGGCCTAAAGATCAAAGTGTTGCTGGAATTAAATGGGTGTTCAAAAATAAAATAAATGAATCAAGTGTAGTGGTTAGAAATAAGGAAAGATTGGTGGCCAAGGGGTATAATCAAATAGGAGGATTAATTTTGCAAAAACTTTTGCCCCTATTGCAAGACTTGAAGCGATAAGGGTGTTACTAGCCTTTACATATTTTAAAGGTTTTAAATTATTTCAAATGGATGTTAAAAGTTCCTTTCATAATGGGTTGATTTAAGAGGATGTTATGTTAAACAACCTCTAGATTTTAAAAATTCAAAATTCCCTAATCATGTATTTAAATTGAAAAGTTATTATATGAACTAGAATAGGCACCTAGGGCTTGGTATAAGAGGCTAAGCACATTTCTACTAGAAATATCATTTAATAAAGGAAGTGTGAACACCACTCTCTTCTTAAAAAAGGTAGGAGACGACATACTCATTGCTTAATATATGTTGATGATATCTTATTTGGATCCACCAATAAAAAACTTTGTGATGATTTTTGAAAAAATAATTAGTGAATTTGAAATGAATTTGATGGGAGATTTGAGTTAGTTTCTTTATTTTAGCATAAAGCAAAAAGAGGATGGAACATTTCTTAGCTAGTCAAAACATATTAAGGGCATCCTTAAGAAATATGAAATGGATAAAGCTAAACTAATAATTATAAAAGTTTGTTAGGATTGTTAAGCCCTTATGAACTAGCCCAAGGCTAACCAAGCGGGGCGGGGGGGCTAAATTGGTAGTTTTAAAAATTCTTAAACAAAAGAATAATCTTTTTTAATATTTTAAAACATTAAAACATCCAATGATTCACATGAAAGTAAAGTGCATAAATCAAAATGTGGAAACATAATAAGAAAGACCACACATGATTTTATAGTGGTTTGATCAACTTGACCTACATCCACTTCTAGGAGCCTCTCCTCCGGATATCGCACTAAAACTTAATGACTCTCCTTTTGCTGAATTGGTAGTTTTAAAAATTCTTAAACAAAAACATAATCTTTTTTAATATTTTAAAACATTAAAACATCCAATGATTCACATGAAAGTAAAGTGCAGAAATCAAAATGTGGAAACATAATAAGAAAGACCAAACACGATTTTATAGTGGTTTGATCAACTTGACCTACATCCACTTCTAGGAGTCTCTCCTCTCGATATCACACTAAAACTTAATGACTCTCCTTTTGCTTCCACAGCAAAGTGGAGAAGCCTTTATAAACTCCTTTCCATCGATACTAGTGAGGTAGAGTATCCGACCTCCTTTTGCTTCCTTCTGAAGAACTTTTATCGATTGCTAAAAAAGACCTCCATAGAGCATCCAAGGAACTAGGGATGACGATTGGAGAAGATGACTCAGATCCTTACTTGGAGAAACCTTTGTGAAACCTTCATAAAATCACACTCACAAGATCCTCTCTCTCTCTCTCTCTCTCTCTCTCTCTCTCTCTCTCTCTCTCTCTCTCTCTCTCTCTCTCTCTCTCTCTCTCTCTCCCCCCCCCAAGCTATTCCTCTCCTTCTCTTGGCTCTCTCAGGTCAGGATAGAATTAAAATATTTCTACTTGAATAATCAATAGATCTTATAAAGAAGGGTTTCAAATTTGCCCAAAATTATAACAAACCATCAAAGATCATCCAAGACAATCAACAGATCATCCAGGACGATCAGTGTATTTTTCAGCCCTTTCAGCTAGGTCAATCTAGAGGGATTGATGATTGGAACCCTTATTTATTTTGATCATCCTATATCATCCTATATGATTAGTTCAAAACCCTCCTTATCATCGAGCACATCGTTCGGATCATCCAGAGTCATATATGTTGGACGATGAAGAAATATAATATATCATCCAGAATGATCCTTGACTCATCATGTACGATTAGTTCAAAATTAAGGATTTTCATCCAGCTCATCATTTTGCTCATCTAGGTGATTAGGAGAAGATGAAGTTTTTTATAACTAATCATCCAGGACAATCCTGTGATCATCGGGGACAATATGATCAATTCAATCAAACCTTAATTACTTTCTTAATCATTTGATTAATTTAGACATGATTGTAATGAATCATCCAGGATGATATGGGATCATCTTGTATAATTTCTTAAAAAAAATCATAACTAAAAGAGTTGGCGGCTGATTCTTTCTTATTTGAGCCTATCATTTAGAATGATGTTAATATCATCCAGAATGATTTGCATAATTTAGCAATCTTAACCATGATGTCGTAATTAGGGTTTATGTTTTTAACAGGTCATCCAGGACAATTTTGGATTGTCCCATATGATATGATCAAAAAATAAAAAACTCTAAAATAGATAAAATTTCTTCCCCTGAGTGTGTGTGTGCGTGTGCAAGGTTACTTAGTATCAAGATCCATTTCATTACATTTGACTCAATAAAAGGTTAAAAACCCTTGAAGTACACATACAAACTGACTCAGTCCTAATCTACCCAATCATTAGCTGGCTTGGACTTGAAACATTAGTAGGCATGATAACCAAAATAGATATGTAATAATAACCATAGTAAGAAAATAGGAATGTGAGAAATGTTTGTTATCATCAAAATTATAATCCTTAAATCCATGTTTGTAATAATATCCCCCTTTTTTATGATGGCAAATATTTGCTAGGAAATTCAACTTAAGCATATAAAGAAGGTATAAAGTAAAGGAGAATAGTATATACCAAGTAATACAAATTTTACTAAAAATAAGAAAGCGATATAAACACTAAATAATAGTGTACAAACAAAAGAAATTTTACAAAAAACAAGCAGGTGGTACAAACACTAAATAATAGAGTAGAAATAAAAAAAACAATATAACAAAATAATACTAACACACTAACACTAACACAACTCCCACATTTGACATCATAAAAAGGAGGATGAAGAAGAAAAAATAAACAACTCAAAAACTAATGGTAGTATAAGAAAAAAATATCATAAAAGTCAAAATAGACTACAACTACGAGGGACCTTTATCAGGCGAAGGAGGAGGTGGTGGTGACTGAAAAAGATTGTGGATGGAAGAAAACTACCCCCAAACTATGTCATATCTTGGTCATGTTGCTGCTGGTGGTGTTCCATGTACGCATCAAATCTAGCCCAATCCGCCTCATGCTGCTGATTGTATGTAGTAATGTAAGAGTCAAACCTAGCCTCCCAATGATCAAACTACTCCACTAATTAATCTAGCTGTGAGTGCTAGCGGATTAGATCATGTGTAAGAATCGGTCTAGGAGCAGCTTCATCCTCAGCTCCCTTAGCCTCCCTATTTCCCGGGTGGAGATGAGTACTGTGAAGAATATGGAAGGAGTTAGTTGTGTAGTAGGCTAGCTGAAAGTCTAGTAGGGTAGGATTTTGAAAATTATATCTAATTTCCAAGACAAAAGCAATGATGTGTCATAAAGTAAGGTTAGGTTTTCTTCTGTGTCCTGGATGCCTAATACTGGTTAGCAAAAGAGAAGGTCAGTGGAATTGAATTCCCTACGGGCCATGATATAAAAGTGAAAGTTTGTTAGGGATGTTAGGCCCTATGAACTAATCCCGAGGCTAACAAAAAGGGGGGGTGAATTGGTATTTTAAAAATATTTAAACAAAAGAACAAATATCACAAACCAATGTCACCACGGAAAAATAAGTGCGAAAAACTAAAGAGCGGAAGCAGTAAAAAGAACACAAGGGTTTATAGTGGTTCGGTCAACTTGACCTACATCCATTCCCCGGAGGCACCCTCCAAGTATTGCACTACCAACGCGAGTCTCCTTTATCTCCCAAAGCTAGGAAGAGAAGCCCTTACAAGGACACCTCCTTTTTGCCACCCTGATAAGGCAGAGAACCCCACTCCTTTTGCTTCCTCCTGAAGCAGGCAGAGAACCACGATCACTTGCTGAAACTTACTTCTCCCAACCCATCCAAGGATAAGAGACTCTAGGAAAGAAGAAGTGGAACAATGCTTGGAGCAACCCTTGTGAACCCCCTCACAAGATCCCCCTCACAAGATCCTCTCTCTCTCTCTCCCTCTCTCTCTCTCCCTCTAGGTTTTCTCAGGTCAAGACAGCAGCCAAGGATCTTCAAAAATGTTGAACAAGAGCTCTTAAATAGAAGAGCTTCAGAGGAGCTCATTAATTGCAAGTTACCAACTTTATTGTCCAGGATGATAAACATATCGTCCTGTACGATCAGTTCAAATCATAGATGATCAGCCAGAAAATCGCCCTGAAGATGATTTGGATGATTGAAAATTGTCTTGATCATCCATGATGATCTTGGCTGATCAGTTCAAATATGAGGAAAATTATCCAGAGCATAGCCCTGAATTCAAGCTGTTCGATCCAGATCGGCCAGAACATCGCCCTGAATTTGTTTATCCGATATTTATCATTCAGGAGCAACTAAGGGTTTTTGAATAGATCATCCTTGTCGATCCTGCGATCATTCAGGATGATGTGATCGTATCAATCATCCTTAATTACTTCCTTGATTCTTGGATTAATTTAGGCATAATTGTGTGTTATCGTCCTGGCCGATCTATAGATCGTCCTGAACGATTTCCAAAAATACAGAATACCTAAATTGATCATGGCAGCAATTTCTTTCTATATTGAGCATATTATCCTGGCTGATACAAGTATCGTCCAGGACGATCAGTTTATTACGGCTGCCTTAACTAAGAAATCCTGATTAGAACTTCTGTTTTGAACTCGATCGTCCAGGACGATATAAATATCATCCGGGATGATGTGAGTAAAGACACAAGTTTTAAATCTCTCAAGTGTGTGTGTGTGTGTGTAGGGTTACTTAACATCAGTCACTTCAAACAATTACAATTGACTCAAAAAAGGGAAAAATAAAAAGAAAAAATAGACTGTCTCAGACCTAGTCTACCCAATCTTGAGCCGGTTCCGATTTCCACCCAATCTTTGAGTTCTGAATAGTCAGTAGAGAAAAGGCATCCGTATTATTTGCTATCATTAAAACCATAATTCAAGAAACCAAATATGCAACAATCTCCCTCTTTTTTATGATGGCAAACACTTTGACGATTATTTCAAAAATAGCAGTGTAAAAAATTCATAATAAAAGTTCAAACATACAACCCTACTAACATGGAACCCTACTACTCCCCCTTTTGACATCTCAAAAAGGAGGAGGCAAGCAAGAAACAAAGTACTTTTTTTTTTACCAAGGCATGAACAAGATGAAGTATTCATGTAATTGATTTTAAAAATTTGTGAGCTAATGAATCAACATCAAAAAAATCCACAAAATAGTATAATATCTGATCATGGTTACTCTTAGCTCGAACTTTCTTTTAGGGTAGAATCATCTTTGGAAATCAATGACCTACCTCAAAAATTCAATTGGGTATGAGAAAAAAAGGATCCAATCATCACTTGGTTTTAGAAAAAATATTTTATAGAATAATGTACCAAAGTAAATTTATCACAATCGCAAAACAATCGAAATCAAGCCTTTGATACATGAAATCTTCTAAGTTTTAAAAGATTTGAAAGGAGAGGAGAGCTTGCTTTTGATGGGCTCATTTTATGCCTATTATCAATTGAATGGCGCATTGCGCATCTTTTGATTTTTAATACACTTTGTGTATTTTTTTTTTCAATTTGGCGTCATTGTGCATTTTTTGTTAGCATCATTGGCCAACTTTTTTTTTTTAAATTTTTGCAAGCTCCATTCTTTTTCAAAAGCTCTAAGATTAACCTTAGTTGTGAGTATATCCTCTAGATATTAGAGAATAGGAGGTCTCTCTCTAACATAGGAAAGAATAATTCACAAAACAGAATCAATAACCAATGATAAGGGTAACGAGGAATCTTGATGTGAAAAAAAGATTTTGATAATTATAAATACAAGATAGATTTGTTGTAGCAAGGTTAGAAAGGATCTTAACTTCAAACTCCATTTGTTAATTTGAAATAGATTTTTAATTAGAAAAGAAAACTGTGCCACTAAAATAGGTTAGAGAAAGGAACACAATCAACAGTATATTTTTACCATCTAATAGATTAAGAGATGTAAAACATCGACTACAAATTTTCAAAAGCAGGGACAAGGCATCCGATATCATTTCAGCGATGATTTTGAAATTTTTTTTTAAAATGAAAGTAAAATAATCCAAACAAAAACTAAAAGTAAAGCAAAAAGAAGAAAAGAAAGAAAAGGAAAAGCAAATAAAAGAAATAAAAAAGAATTAAAAGCAGAAGAAGGCAAGTAAAAGATCAAGTTCATGCATTTATGTCAATCTCACCCAATATGATCCTTAAAGAGCTAAAAGTGTCGAAGGCCAGTGGTTTAGTAAAGATGTCAGCCAGTTGATTTTCAGTTGTCAAATGGTGTAACTCAATATCTCCCTTAGTCACATGATCTCTAATAAAGTGATGCCTAATGTCAATGTGTTTAGTCCTTGAATGTTGGATAGGATTCTTAGAGATACATATGGAACTAGTGTTGTCACAAAAGATTGAGATTATTATTCTTGGAGAAGTCATAAGGATATTAAACATGGTAAGAATGCTATGTTGTGTTCTGTTATTGCTGCTAATGCCCTATTTTATGCTGTCTCCAAATCTAGTCCATTTCTTTCTTGCTGGGGTACTAATCTCCCTAGGGAGTCCCAAAGAACTTGGTACCCTCCACCGAAAGAATGGATCAAGGTAAATGTAGATGCATCCTTAACAAGTTCTAATTTGGTTGGCATTGGAGGAATCTTTCGGGACTACAAAGGAAGATTTATTAGTGCTTTTGGAAAAAATGGAGTGCATTGGGATATTGGTCATCTTGAACTAAAAGCAGTCCTCACGGTTAGAGAATTTTTGAAGAACTGGATGCTGGAATGTAAAGGGTTGATCATAGAAAGTGATAATGTGAATATCATCAAATTCATTCAGAATTCTTTGAAGGATAATAAGGGGAATGTGGGTAAGTGGCCGCATCAGAATTTATGTTTTTTACATGATTTTAATAAGGTTGTCTTTCTCCATGCTTCTAGGAATTATAATAGAGTAGCAAATTGTTGTGCTACTATGGCTTTGGAGAATAGTTTTTTCTTTGATAGTTCTTCTTTTGATCATATTCCTTCCTTGTTGCTAGACTTAATCAAGGAAGAATGTTATCCCCTTATTACTTGTACTTAGCTTCTTTTTTGGTTTTAATGCTAGTTGATGCATTTCTTTCAAAAAAAAAAAACACAAAAGATTAAGATGGTGCCTACATGTAATCCTAAATCCAATACCTGTTGTTTCAACCAAAGGACTTGGGCCACACAACTTCCAAGAGTAATGTACTCAGCTTTAGCAGTGGAAAGTGCAATTGAATTTTGCTTTCTACAAGACCATGAGACCAAAGATTGTCCTATGAATTGACAAGTTCCTGAAGTGCTTTTCTATCCACCTTGCATCCTACAAAATCAGAGTCAGAAAATCCAATAATCTCAAAAGAAGTGCTATGCCTCGGATACCAAATCCCTAAGTTTGGGTCCCCAAAAGGTATCTAAAAATTCTCTTTGTTGCAGTCAGGTGGGACTCCTTGGGTTTAGCTTGAAACGTAGCACAAAGGAAAACACTAAACATAATATCAAGTCGGCTAGCAGTCAGGTAAAGTAAGGATCCAATAATGCCTCTATACTTCTTCTGATCAATAGACTTACCACTTGGGTCCTTATCCAACGGAACACTAGAAGTCATGGGAGTATTAATTGGCTTAGCTTTATCCATCTCATGCTTCTTCAAAATGTCCTTAATGTATTTTGTTTGATTTAGAAAGGTTCCATCATCCAATTATTTTATGCTAAACCCCAAAAAGTAGGACAACTCTCCCATCAAACTCATCTCAAACTCTCTACTCATTATTTTAGAGAACTCATTGCAAAGTTTTTATTAGAAGATCCAAAAAGTATATCATCCACATAAATCTGAACAATGAGCAAATCATCTCCAATTTTCCTAAGAAAAGGGGTGGTGTCTACGCTCCCCTTAACAAACTCCCTTTCTAGTAAAATGTGCTAAGCCTCTCATACCAACCTCTTGTTACCTGCTTTAACCCATACAAAGCCTTTTTTAATTTAAAAACATGATTTGGACATTAGGAACTCTCAAAACGTGGGGGTTGTTCTACAAACACATCTTTTTTTATTTCCCCATTTAAAAAGGCATTCTTAACATCCATTTGAAAAAGCTTAAGTCCTTTATAACAGGCAAAGGCTAATAGCACTCTAATGGATTCCAATCTAGCTACAGGGGCAAAAGTCTCCTCAAAGTCTATCCTTTCTATTTGGTTATACCCCTTAGCTACTAATCTTGCTTTATTCTTAACCACCACTCTAGAATCATTCACCTTGTTCTTAAAGACCCACTTTATTCCAACTACACTTTGTCCCTTAGGTCTTTCTACAAGCTCCCAAACATCATTCCTAACAAATTGAATCAACTCCTCTTGCATGGCTAAAATCCAAAACTCATCAGTAAGGGTTTGGTTTTTGTTGGAGGGTTCAGTCATTGAGATAAAGGCAGAGTGGTTCACCTCCGTCCTAAGTCCATGTCTAGTCCTAACTCCATCAGAAGGGTCTCCTAAGATCAAATCCTTGGGGTGACTTATAGAGTATGTCCAATCTTTAAGCAAGGTGTGAGAAGGTCCAACCCTTTCTTGCAAATCTATATTTTCTACTCCTTGGGTGACATCTCTTACTCCTTCAACATTTTGGTGACCTACCCACTTCTCCAAATTTTCTAATCTAGTGGTAATCTCTCCAACATCATCGTCATCCTCAACTTCAGGCTTTTTAGGATTAGACTCATCAAATACTACATGGGTAATTTCTTCCACCATCAAAGTTCTCTTGTTAAACACCCTAAAAGACTTCCCAATACTAGAATATCCCAAGAACACTCCTTTGTCAGATTTAGGATCAAGTTTTCCCAAGTGAGACTTCCCATTATTGTGAATGGAAACCTTACAACCAAAGACATGAATGTGGGAAAGATTGGGTGTCCTATCCTTAAGGATCTCATAGGGTATCTTATCTAATTTGGCTCTAACATTCACCCTATTCCACACATAACAAGCAGGGTTAACCGCTTCAGCCCAAAAGTATTTAAGAAGTGAATACTCAGCAAGCATGGCTCTAGCAACTTCCACCAAGGTCCGGTTCTTCCTTTCAGCTACCCCGTTCTGCTGAGGGGTCCTACGAGCTGAGAAGTTATGGCTAATCCCCTTGTCCTCACAAAAATATCCAAATATTTCATTCTCAAACTCTCCCCCTATGGTCACTATGGATGGTCAAGATCTCACAACCTAGCTTTCTCTGAATCCAAGTAGAAAATTTTTTAAACTCCTCAAAAGACTCATGTTTATGTGAAAGAAATCTAGTCCAAGTGAACCTCTAGTAGTCATCAACAATCACCAAATCATTGACTTTCCCTCCCAAGCTGGCAGTGCTAATGGGTCCAAACAAATCCATGTGAAGGACTTCTAAAGGCCTAGAGGTGCTAATGTCCTTAATGAGGTGAAAGGTGAAGTTGACTTGCTTTCTAGTTGGCAGGCATCACAAAGGTGGTCTTTTGAAAACTTGAGTTTGGGGACACCTCTACCTAGGTCTTTTTGGGTCACTTTCCTAAGGGTATTCATACTTGCATGACATAATCTCCGGTGCCACAACCATGAATCATCAACAACTATTTTTAAGCAAAATAAAGCAGCGCATTCAATGTTATTTAAATCAAGCATGTAGACGTTGTTGATCCTCTTTCCTAGCAAAATAGTATTGTTACTTAAACTTACAATGTATGAATTTGCAAAGAATTACACAATGAAGCCGTTATCACAAAGTTGACTGATGCTGAGCAGGTTGTGCTTTAATCCATCTACAAGCAAAATATTTTCAATCATAAGGTTCTTGGAATTACCAATTATACCTGAGCCTACCACCTTCCTGGTGGTGTTGTCTCCAAGAGTAACCTTGCCTCTAATCCTGGACTCCAGCAAAACAAATTGATTGGCATCACCAGTCATATGTAGAGAGCATCCGCTGTCCAGGTACCACATACTCTCATGATTCCTTTTGTGAGAGCCCACCTACAAAATTATCAAATGTCAGATATAGGAACCCAAATAAGTTTGGGTCCCTTTTAATAAAAAGTAGAATGCAATGCATGTGTGGTCTTAATCATGCACCTTTGGTCTCTACACCCAACATATACTATGGTGAACAGTGTAAGTGTGTGAGATGTGTCCTAGCATGCCATATAAAAAACATCTAACACCTAGAAAAGGATTCCTTGAATGCTTGAGTTATAATGCCTCTTTCTAGGTTTTGGCTTTTGATCAAGTGTTGGTGTCATCCTAGTTTTCTTAAATGTATCCAATTCATTTTGAATCCTCAAGTTAGTACTTTTTAAGGCAATTATCAATCCTCAAATTTTTATCCATCTCTTTAGAATTCTTAAAATCAGATTAAAGTGAGATGTGTGTGGCTTTCAGTGACTCAAGCTCTTCAATTAATTTATAATGCTTTTTATTTAACTCATCAAATTCATAAAGTAGAGTCATGCGATTTGAATCAATTGTAGAATGATCTTTGAGAATAACTTCATGCTCTTTTTATAAATTCAAAAATTCTAATTTCGAGCTAGCATGTTATTTCTTAAGTTTCTTATATGAGGCATGAATTTTTTCAAAAACTTTAAGAAGTTGATCGTAGGAAAGTTCACATACCTCTTCTTGATTAAGATTATCATTTTCCATTAAGCACAAGTTTGTTGTCTCATCTTTTGGTTCCGTCTTTGATGAATCTAATGCAAAATCCGCCCAAAAAGCCTTTTGAAGTCTCTTTTTGTCTTTTCTAAACATGGATTTCTCCTAACTATTTTCCTTGATTGTGAGCATTTTAAGTGTAGGGCAATCAGCTTTCATGTGTCCGTGCTTCCTACATTCATAACAAACCACATCAGATGATCCTTTAGGATATTTATTATCCTTATCTTTTCTCCAACTTTGATGATGCTTGTGTTTCATCCTTAGAAAGTTTTTGAATTGCCTTGTGATTAAGGCAAAGTCATTGCTTTCAGACCTGAAAGAGTCAGAGTCCAATTTGTGAGCCTTCAGTGCCACTATTTTCTCTTTCTTTTTCTCCTCTGCATCAAGATTTCTTTGATTCACCCCTTGCTCGTAAGAAATGAGTGAGCCAAGTAAGTTACGATCGAATAGGTGTTTAAATCCTTAGATTCAGTTATAGTAGTGATTTTAACATCAAAAGAGGAAGGCAAACATCTTAAGATTTTGTTCACTTTTTCATAGTCTGAAAGTTCTCTTCCTAAGGCATGCAAAGAAGTTACAATTTGAGTAAACCATGTATACATATCAGAAATTGATTAAGAAGGTTTCATACAAAAAAGTTTGTAGTCATGCAAGAGAATATTCAAACGCGATTGTTTCACTTCATTGGTTCCTTTATAAGTAATGCACAACCTATCCCATATCTCTTTTCTAGTAGAGCAAGTAGAGATACACATGTAATCCTTAGACTTTAAAGCACAGAAACAATAGTTCAAACACTTCGCATTCAATTGAGCTAAATCTCTTTCATTGGAAGTCCATTCAGTAAAAGCAACTTCAGTTTTAATTCTGTTAATTTCATGAGAAGATGGAGAATATCCTTCTTTAATATGCATCCACATGCGTTAGTCAGTTGATTGCAAAAAAGTAGACATGCGAGTTTTCCAAAAAACAAAAGGAAGGTTGTTAAACAAAGGAGGTCATGTAATATAATATCCATCAGTTGTATTATGACTCCCAAAGTTAGCCATGGATCAAAATTCAAAAAGTTTTTAAACTTAGTTTTATGAATCCCACTTTGATACAACTTGAAAGTTCATTAGGGATGTTAGGCCCTATGAACTAGTCCCGAGGCTAACCAAGAGGGGGGTGAATTGGTATTTTAAAAATCTTTAAACAAAAGAATAAATATCACAAACCAAAGTCACCACGGAAAAACAAGTGCAGAAAACTAAAGTGCGGAAGCAGTAAAAAGAACACAAGGGTTTATAGTGGTTTGATCAACTTGACCTACGTCCACTCCCCAGAGGTGCCCTCCGAGTATTGAACTACCAACGTGACTCTCCTTTAGCCCCCACAGCTAGGCAGAGAAGCTCTTACAAAGACACCTCCCATTTGCCACCCTAGCAAGGCAGAGAACCCCACTCATTTTGCTTCCTCCTGAAGCAGGCAGAGAACCACGATCACTTGCTGAAACTTACCTCTCCCAACCCTTCCAAGGATAAGAGACTCTAGGGAAGAAGAAGTGGAACAATGCTTGGAGCAACCCTTATAAACACCCTCACAAGCTCCCCCTCACAAGATCCTCTCTCTCTATCTCCCCCTCTCTCTCTCTCTCTCTCTCTCTCTCTCCTCTAGGTTTTCTCAGGTCAAGACAGCAGCCAAGGATCTTCAAAAATGTTGAACAAGAGCTCTTAAGTAGAAGAGCTTCAAAAAAGCTCATTAATTATAAGTTGTCGACTTTGTCGTCCAGGATGATAAACATATTGTCATGTATAATTAGTTTAAACCACATATGATAAGCCAGAACATCACCCTGAAGATGATCTGGATGATTAAAAATTGGTTGATCATCTAAGAAGATCTTATAATCGTCCCGGTCGATTAGTTCAAATCAGAGGAAAATCGTTCAGAGCATCGCTCTGAATTCAAGCTGTCTGATCCCGATCGGCAATAATATCGCCTTGAATTTGTGCTGATTGATATTTATCATCTAGGAGCAACTAAGGGTTTTTGAATAGATCATCCTGGCTGATCTTGCGATCGACCAGGATGATGTGATCATATTAATCGTCCTTAATTACTTCCTTGATTCTTGGATTAATTTAGGCACAATTATGTGTTATCATCTAGGTCGATCTATAGATCATCCTGGACAATTTCTAAAAATACAGAATACTTAGATATATTATGGCGGCAATTTCTTTCTGTATTGAGCATATCGTCCAGGCCAATCAGTTAATTACGGCTGCCTTAATTAAGAAATTTTGATTAGAACTTCTATTTTAAACTCGATCATCCAGGATGATATAAATATCGTCCGGGATGATGTGAGTAAAAACGCAAGTTCTAAATCTCTCAAGTGTGTGTGTGTAGGGTTACTTAACATCAGTCACTTCAAATAATTACAATTTGCTCAAGAAAGGGAAAAAGAAAAAGAAAATACAGACTGACTCAGACCTAGTCTACCCATTCTTAAGCCGGTTCCAATTTCTGTCTGATCTTTAAGTCCTAAAAAGTCAGTAGAGAAAAGGAAGTCGTATTGTTTGCTATCATCAAAACCATAATTCATGAAACTAAATCTACAACAAAAAGGTGGTTATTAAGAGTAAGGAGTGATATGGATTTGATCACCATCCTTTGGGATTACTGAGGTGTGAAGAACATGTTAGATTTTCCTATCATATTTGAATAAGGTGCTTGAGGCCCCAATATGAGATGAGATATTTATGTTTTTTAAGAGGTGGTGAACAGGAGCCCGGTCAAAAATAGGATCTAAAGATAAAGTATGAAGCTTGTCTTTAGTAGTAGAATGCTGAACGAGTTCATGGAAATCCCGATAAGCAATCTCTATTAGATGTCTCTTAACATAGGTTATAGGGCAATATAGGCAGTATTTATCCTAAGGCTAGCAAAGAACTCATAAAGGAGTTCATAATTAAATGGGCAAGCTAATATAAAAATGAAGTTGAGAGAGGTATGAGCGAAAAGGTCAAGTACCGGGTTGGTGAGAATTCGAGGATTGATAGTCCTTGATAGAGTGATCCCAGTAGTTTTGTATCACATATAGGTGGCTTGGTCATCCACCTGAGGGAAGTGAGGGTTAACAAATGCCCTCGAGGAACTGCCGATCACCATCCTAGACCATTTTCCATCGACCATTGATAAGAATTTCAAAATATGAGTAAGAGTAAAGGGAAAATGAGGTTGTGAGGGTGAGAAAACTATTTAAAATCTACTATTTTTAAAGAATTATCCATATATGTTCAGGATGATCACAAGATCATCTAGGGTGATCAGACGAATTTATAACGTCCAGGATGATTGGTCAAAATGATAGTCATATCATCTAAGATGATCACACATCGTCCAGGATGATTAGACATAGGTAATCATCCCGAGGAGTCATGCTGGATGACTGTTGATGAAATGGATCATCTAGGATGATTAGGTAAATCATCCAAGATGATTGAAAATAATGGATCGTATAGGCAAAATTTAAAATTTTTAGATTTTTTTTTCCATGTGGATCATGTAGGATGAACAAATGTATAATCCAAGACATTTAAAATTAATTGAGCAGAATTCGATCAATTTGCCTAGGATGATGTGTATCATCCAAGACGATCTCAGATGATTGAGTTAGATTAGCCGTTAGATGGATGATGAAGGGCCATGTGATGGTATCCTTTAGGACAATATAATTATCGTCCAGGATGATGTGAACAAAAACATTGAAATTTTGATGATGGAGGGAGGTGATCAGTAGGTGCCCCAAAACATAAAAACCACATAAGAAAATAAAAATAACTCAAAGAAAAGACAATAAAAATGATAAAAAGAATGAAAAAACAAAGTTTTTTTTTTTAATCAATGCAAGAATATAATAAATTTTTGCATGTGATTGACTTAAAATTTTATAAGAAAGGAGTTAACATTGCTAAAATTTGAAAAAGAGTAGAAACAATGATCTTGTTAACACCATCTCAGACTTCTTGTAGGGCAAACCATCCTTTAAAATAAAGATCTAACTCAGGAAAAGCAATCGGATAAGAAAAGGTGATCTATTCAGAACTTCATTTTAGAAAAATATCTTATAGAATAATATAGCAAAGTAATTAGTCACAATCATGAATTTCAAAATCAAGTCTTTAAAATATCAAGTGACACATGAATTCTACTAAGATTTAAAGGTTTGAAAGAGAAGGAAGCTTACTTTCTTGTGAGCTCATTTTGTGCTTGTTGTCAATTAGTTGGCGCACTTTATGCAACTTTTAATTTTTGATACACTTTATGTATATTTCAAATTTTTTTGGGCGATCATTGCATATCGTTTCAATTTTTCTTTTTGGGCTTATTTTATACTGCTTATCATTTTTACAAGCTAGATCACTTTTAAAATATTTAAATACTTTGAGTTAGAATATATTTTAGATATTAGATAAGAAAAAATCACTCTCGAATATAAGGAAGAGTAAACCACAAAGAAGAATAAAAGTCGTATGATAAATGTAATCAACAAGATTAAGAAAGTTTGAAAGTGATTTAATGACTTTGAATATTGTTTATATAAGATAGACTAATATAATAAGATATAAAAGATCTAAATTGCAAAGTCCAGTTGTTAATTTGAGGTAGACTTTTGTATATAAAAGAAAATTATAATGCTAAAAGGAGTTAGAGGAAGGGAAATAATAAACAGTGTTTCTCCCTTTAACTAATTTAGAGAAGTCAATCATTGATTACAAAATTTTAGAAATAAAAACAAGACATAAAATATCATTTTACCAGTGACCAAAAGAAAGAAAAAAAACTAAAATAAAAAAAATAAAAATATAAGAAAAGAAAACACAAAAAATAATAACAAATACATAAAAATCAACAATCTAAGTAAACACATAATAAATGAAAGAAAGAAAAGAAAGATAAAAAATTAAAAAAAAAAAAAAAATATAAAACATAAAGCTCATAATTCACTAATCATAGTGTTCATGCATATATGTCAATCACACCCAATCTGGTCCTTAAGATGTTGAATGTGTCAAAGGCCAGTAGTTTAGTAAAGTTGTCAACCATTTAGTTTTAAGTTGCTACATGGTGTAACTCATTGTCTCATTTGGTAATATGATCTCTAATAAAGTGATGCCTTATGTCAATGTGTTTGGTCATTGAATGTTAGATAAGATTTTTAGAGATGTAGATGGCACTAGTATTATCACAGAGAATTGAAATTGTGCCAAGAGGTAATCTTAAATCTTGAATTTGTTTCTTGAACCAAAGAACATGGGCCACACAACTTCCTAGGGCAATGTACTTAACTTCAATAGTGGAAAGTGTAAAACAGTTTTATTTTTTACATGAATAGGAGACTAAGGATTGTCCTTTTAATTGGCAAGTTCAAAAAGTGCTCTTTCTATCCACCCTATACCTAATAAAATCAAAATCAAAATATCCAACAATTTCAAAATAATTGTTCTGCCTAGGATACCATAGTCCTAAGTTTTGGGTCCCTAAGAGATATCTAAGGATTCTCTTAACTGCAGTCAGGTGGGATTCTTTAGGATCAACTTGAAATCTAGCACAGAGACAAACATTATACACTATATCAAGTTGGCTAGCACTCAAGTAAAGTAGTGAGCAAATTATTCCTTTATACTTTTTTTGATCAACTGATTTTCTATTTGAGACCTTATCCAACTAAACACTTTTAGCTCATGGGAGTGTTTATTGGTTTGGCTTTATCCATTTCTTATTTCTTTGAGATGTCCTCAATATACTTTGGTTTCTTAAGAAAGGTTCCATCATCCAATTATCCTTTATTAAACCCCAAAAAGTATGACAATGCTCCTATCATACTCATCTCAAATTCCTTACTCATGTTTAAAAAAAAATTATCACATAACTTTTTATTAGAAGATCCAAAAAGTATATCATAAATATAGATCTAAATAATGAGTAACTCATCTTCTACTTTCCTAAAAAAAAGGGTGGTGTCTACGCTCCCCTTAATAAACTCTCTCTAGTAGGAATGTGCTAAGCCTCTCATACCAAGCTCTAGGTATCTGTTTTAATCCATATAAGGCCTTTCTTAATTTATAAACATGATTTGAAAATTGAGAAGTCTCAAAATCTGGGGGTTGTATTACAAAAACATCCTCTTTTATTACCCCATTCAAAAAGGTACTCTTGACATCCAATTGGAAAATCTTAAATCCCTTATAACAGGCAAAGCCTAGTAACACTCTAATGATTTCCAATCAAGCTATAGGGGCAAAGGTCTCCTCAAAATCAATCCCTTCTATTTGGTAGTACCCCTAAGCCACCGATCATGCCTTATTCCTATCCACCACACTAGAATCACTCATTTTATTCTTAAAGATACATTTGGTTCCAACCACACTTTAATTCTTAGGTCTTTCTACTAACTCCCAAACATCATTCCTCACAAATTGGTTAAGTTCTTCTTGCATAGCTAAGATCTAGAATTCATCAGAAAGGGCTTGATTGTTGTTGGTGGGTTCAGTCATTGAGATAAAGGCAGAGTGGTTTACTTCCTTCTTAATTCCATGCCTATTCCTAACAACTTTAGAAGGATCTCTTAAGATCAGTTCTTTATGAAGACTCGAAGAACCTCTAATCTCTGAGCAAAATGTTTGAGGTTCTACCCTTTCCTCCAGATTTATAGTTTCTACTCCTTGGGTAATCTAACCTACTCCATCAGTATTTTGAGGCTCTATCCATTCCTCTAAATTTGTAGCTTCTACTCCTTGGGTAATCTCTCAAACTTCATCTTCTTCCTCAACTCTAGTTAGGATCAGATTCATCAAACACAGCATGAGTAGTCTCCTCTACCACCAATGTCCTCTTATTAATACTCTAAAGGATTTCCCCACACTTAAAAATCCTAAGAACACTCATCCATCAAATTTTGGGTCAAATTTTCCTAAGAGTGATTTCTAATTGTTAAGAATGAAAACCTTACAGCCAAAGACAAAGGTGTGAAAAATTGGGTGTCCTACCCTTAATGATCTCATAGGGTGTCTTATTTAGTTTGGATCTAATATTCACCCTATTCAACATATAATAAGTTGTGTTTACCACTTCGACCTAAAAGTATTTTGGAAGTAAATACTCAATAAGCATGGCTCTAATAGCTTCAACTAAGGTCATGTTCTTTCTTTCAGCTATCCCGTTTTGTTGAGTGGTCCTAGGAGCTGAGAAGTTGTGACTAATCCCTTGATCCTCATAGAAAGTTCAAATCTCATATTTTCAAAATCTCCACCATGGTCACTATGAATGGTCAAAATCTCAAAACCTAGCTTTTTCTAAATATAAGTAGAGAAAGATTTAAATTCATCAAAATACTCACTTTTATGTGAAAAAATCTAATTCAAGTGAACCTTGAGTAGTCATCAATAATCATAAATCCATAGTCTTTTTCCCCTAATCTGGCAGGGTTAATCGGTCCAAACAAATCCATGTGAATGACTTATAAAGGTCTAGATATGATAATGTCCTTAATGGAATGGAAAGAGGATTGAACTGGGTTCCCTTATTGATAGGCATCACATAGGTGGTCCTTGGTGAACTTAAGCTTGGGGACACCTCTAATTAGGTCTTTTTGGGCTACTCTCTAGGGTGTTTCTATATGAAATAACCTCTTGTGCCACAATCAAGACTCATCAATAATAGTTTTTAAGAAAAATGAAGTAGAACATTCAATGTTATTTAAATCTAGCATGTAAACTTTGTTAGTCCTTTTTTCCTACAAAATAATGTTATTATTCATGCTAATGATGCTTGTGTTTGACAAAAAAATTATGATAAAGGCCTTATCGCAATGCCGATAGATGCTGAGTAAGTTGTGTTTCAAGCCATCAATAATTAAAACATTTTCAATCAAAAGGTACTTGGAGTTTCCAATTATACCTATGCCTGCCACTTTCCTGGTGGTGTTGTCTCCAAGAGTGAACTTGCCTTTAGCCCTGGTCTCTAGCGAGATGAATTGATTGGCATCTCTAGTTATATGTCATGAGCATCCACTATCCAAGTACCACATGCTCTCATGAGATCATTGGTGAGAGCACACCTAAAAAAACATCAAGAAACATATTTATGAGCCCAAACAAGTTTGGGTCCTTTATTATAGAAAGAAGAATGCAATGCATGTTTGTTATACTGTGAAACATGCAATTTGGGTTTCCACACCCAATGTGTATTATAGTGAATAGTGTAAGTATAGGAGATGTGTCCTAGTATTCTATATGAAAAACATCTAACACTGGGAAAAAGGTTTACTAATTTATTTGGGTTATAGTGCCTCTTCTTAGATTTCAAAACTTTTGGCTTCGGATTTGGATTGAAAATTTGTCTAAGTGTGGGTAGAATCCTATTTTCCTCAAGTGCTTTCAATTCAGCTTTAAAAAATGAGTTAGCACTTTATAAATCAACATTAACTTTCAAATAGTACTCCCTACTCTTAAATTCATCAATATATGTTTTAAAATCATTTTTATTTTTAGTGCCAGATTCTTTTAATAATTCATGCTATTTATTTAATTCATTAAACTCAACCAATAATTTCATGTGATTGCTATCAAGTGTAGAGTGATGCTTAAGTAAAACTTCATGCTCTTTTTATAAGATTAAAAATTCTAATTTCAGGCCAGCATGTAATTTTTTAAGTTTCCTATATGATGAATGTATTTTCTCAGAAATATCAAGTAATTGATTGTAGGTTAGTTAACATATCTCTTCTTAGTTGGACTGACCAAGATGATCATCTGCCATCAAACAAAAGTTTATTGTCTCCTCCTTAACTTTAGTCTAAGAGGAGTTAGATGTAGAATCTGCCCAAAAAGCCTTTTAAATCTGCTTCTTATCCTCACCCTTGCCCTTGCTTGGGTGAGCCTTAAATATAGGACAATCAACTTTTACATGATATGGCTTCCTACATTTAAAACATCATAAGAACCTTTAGAATTCTTGTTACTCTTACCTTTATTCCATTTTTTATGGTGCTTCTATTTCTTCCTTAGAAAGCTTTTGAATTACCTATTAATAAAGGCAACATCATCACTTTCAGACCCAAAAGAATCACTATCCATATCATTAACCTTAAACACCATAGTTTTCTCCTTCTTTTTCTCACCTATATCAAGTTTTTTTTGCTTAACTCCTTGCTTGTAAGCATTGAGTGATCCAAGTAGGTTATTAATACAATAATTATTCAAATCCTTGGATTCAGTAAATGCAGTTATCTTAGAAGCATAAAAAGAAGGTAAAAATCTCAAAATTTTATTAACTTTCTCATAGTTAGTGAGCTCTCTTCTTAAGGCATATAGGGAGGTGACAATTTGTGTAAACCTAGTATACATTTCAGATATTGACTCACTAGGTTTCATGCGAAAAAGTTTATAATCATGTAGTAAAATATTTAACCTAGATTGCTTAACTTCACTTGTGCCTTAATAAGTAATACACAATATATCTCATATTTCTTTACCAATAGCACAAGTTGAGACATGCATGTAATCTTCATTTTTTAGTGCATAGAAAAGGTAGTTTAAACATTTTGCATTAAGTTATGCTAAAACCATATCATCAAGATTCATTCAGTAAATGAAAGTTCAGTTTTTATGTCATTGATTTCATGTGTTGGTGCAGAATAGCCATCTTTAACAAGCATCCACATGCAATAATCTATAGATTGTAAAAATGTGTACAAGCGAGTTTTCCAAAAATCAAAATGTATATTACTAAATAGAGGTGGTCTAGTGATTTAATAACCTTCCATGATATTTCTTTTTCAAAGTTAGCCATGGATCAAAATTTAAAAGTTTTAAAAACCTAGATTTTATGAATCTCGCTCTGATACCATTTGAAAGTTCGTTAGGGTTACTAAGCCCTTATGAAGTAGCACAAGGCTAACTTAGAGGGGGTGAATTAGTAGTTTTAAAAATTCTTAAACAAAAAGCTTGATCTTTTTTAATATTTTAAATTATTAAAACATATGATCATTCACATGAAAGTAAAGTGCGAAAAGTAAAATGCAGAAAAGTAATAAGGAAGAGTACACCAAATTTTATAGTGGTTCAGTCAACTTGACCTACGTCCACTCCCCGGAGCCTTTCCTTCGAGTATTGCACTTAAACTCAGTGACTCTCCTTTTGCTCCCACAGCAATGTGGAGAAGACTTTACAATCTCCATTCAACCGACACCGGTGAGGTAGAGAACCTGACCTCCTGAAGTAGACTGAAAACCTTGACGATTACTAAAGAAGATCTCCCTAGAGCCTCCAAAGAACTAAAGATGATGACTAAAGAAGATGAATTAGATCCTTGCTTAGATAAACCTTTATGAAACCCTCACAAAATCCCCCTCACAAGATCCTCTCTCTCTCCCAAGCTCTCCCTCTCCTTCTCTTGGTTTTCTCAGATCAGGATAGTAGCAAAAGGTTTCTAATTGAATAATTAAGAGATCTTATAAATAAGGGCTTAATATTTTTCCTAAATTGATATAAGCCATTATAGATCATCCAGGATGATCAATAGATTATCTAGGATGATCAATGTATTTTCAACTTTTTTAGCTAGGACAATCTAGGAGGGATGGAGGATTGGAACCCTTATTTATTTTTATCATCTAGGATGGTACATCATCTTATATGATTAGTTCAAAACCCCACATATCATCCAACATAACTTTTGATTCGTCCATAGTCATATATGTTGGATGATGAAGAAATATAATATATCATCCAGGATGATCCTTGAATCGTCCAAGATAATATAATCGATTTAATCAATCCTTAATTACTTTCCTTAATCACCTAATTAGCTTATAATGAATTATCCAAAATGATATGGGATCATCTTGTACGATTTCTTAAAATAAAATCATACCTAAGGGAGTTAGCGGCTAATTCTTTTTTATTTGAGCCTATCTTTAGGACAATTTTAATATCACCTAGGTTGATTTGCTTAATTCAACTTCCTTAATCAGGATGCCCTAATTATGGTTTCTATTTTTAACTAATTATCTAGGATGATTTTAGATCGTCCAGCCGATATGATCAAAAAATAAAAAACTCTAAAATAGACAGAATTTCTCCCCCTACTGTGTTTGTGCAAAGTTACTTAGCATCATGATCCACTTTATTACATTTGACTCAAGAAAAGATAAAAAACCCTTAAAGCACACTTATAGACTGACTCGGTCCTAATCTACTCAATCTTGAGCTGACATAAATTGCTATTAATCTTGTGGATCTGAAACGTTAGTAGGGAGGGCAATCAAAAAAGATATGCAATAATAACCATAGTAAGAAAATAGGAATTTCAGAAATGTTTGCTATTGTTAAAATTATAATCCTTGAATTCATGTTAGCAACCAATATCAATCATCAATTAATATGAGAAAAATAAAATCTAAAAAATTAATAATAAATTTAAAATTATTAGTGAAGTTAAAAGAAATCTATCAAACTATAAGACAAATGATAAATAGTATTGTATCAAACTATAAGAAAAGCTAATAAATAGGACTACCTTGTAATGAGTCATGTCAATATGATATGCTATGTTGTATCAATATTAATGCCAGTACTAATTTAGTTATATCTTTCAATCAATTCAATGCACTATTATATTAATGCAATGATGAATGCAATGACATTAATGTGGTACTTTCGTTCTTTCACCCCAATTATTTCTCTATTTGTGCATCAATCTTAATCTAGGTTCAACCATCAACACCAATTATTTCCCAGTTTTGTATCTGTCTTAATTAGACCTAAATGTCAACTAATTTTCATCAATCCTCATCGTTTATGTTAACAACCACCCTTCAATCTAGCCTTCCTTGCTTATATGGACATGGTATATTTTTTGTCAATCTCATGTAGGAAATATAAAAATTCATAAAATATAAGAAAATCTACCATATTTGTATATTAAGAATTTACTTCAAAATATTATAGCATCCAATTTTATTTGTAAAAAATTAAAATATTATAGTTAAAATACTCATATTGACAACATCTATCTCTTAAAAAGAAATTTGTATAAGTTTAAACAAAACATCAAGCAACGAAAGTTAAGCAACGAATGTTTGTAACAAAAGTTATGCAATAAAAGTTTACTAAAAATCATGATATCAAAATTTTTATAAATTTAAACTAAATAAAAATAAATAGAATACAAAATATACAACATCATTAAAATCTGAGATTGGATAATTGTTTCTTATAATGAGACGATCAACTTTTTCAGCAAGTTGGACTAACAAAAATTAATCCACAGCCTCCAAATCCTAACTTTCCTCTCCCTTCTCATTCTTGTCTTTTCTATTTTGCCTTTTTTTCTTCATCAGCTTTAATTTCTTGAATGGGAAGGGAATTAAATAAATTTAGATATTTTATAGTAAAGTAATAATATAATATAAATATAAGTATATAAATTATTCAGTTTTAAGTATAAAATTTATATAACATTTTTGGAAATTCAAAAATTATAGAAAAATATCCATAAAATGTCTTATTTTATTTAGAAAATTTTGATAAAATTATTGACAAAATTAACTGAATGTTGAAATTATGACCAATCAATTTGCTTTAATATTTTTTTAATCAAATCTAAATAATAGTGTTAATTACTTTGAAGAATAAACTAACACTTGCATTATCAGATTGAGGACATAAACGGTTTTATTTTTGTATCAAAACATGCCATAGGAAATGCAATGACCATCTTGATGGATAATAGTTACATTCACCCATGATTTAGAATATGAAATAGACTCAATATATGTTTGATCAATGTCCTGGTATTTTCCACCTTTCTTAGCAAACTAATAGAGGGTTTATTTTAAACTGGGATCTTGGGTTCAAATAGAGGCAAGCCTATATAGTCAATTAAATCTCTTAAAAGAAAATATTTCATCAAACTGAAGATTATATAATAAACTTATAATATAATTATGTATATATGCAAGTTGCATTGAATATATGAAAATATCAATCATCTCTTCAAAAATACTTTTATATTTTAAATATATATATATATATATATATATAATTTATTAAGATAAGAGGTGTGAAGGACAACTGGGTTTATGCCTTATTAGAATGAGCAGTTAGTTAACATCATATTTCATAAGCAATCATCCTAGATGAAATACATCATAAAAATAACATTATCCTAAGATTTTAAAGGTGTAAATCAGACTCAAAATTAGTGACTCAAGATGAAGCTTCACTTTTTAAGTTTAAGTGAAAATATTGAGAAGATTCACTAAAAAATATAATTTTTATCTTAATTAATTAACCTAGCAAAATTTTCTTGCCACCAATATTTTGAAGAAATTTTGGTAGCATAATGGTCGTATACCAACAGGAATAGCATAACATCCTCTGTGAGCAAGAGGGTCACATTACCTTGTCATATGCTTGTGTGTTGGCCTTTGAAAAAAATAAAATGAACGCATCTATTCATGATAGGGTAAAGGTGTTCATGTATATAGTACCTAGTATTGTATCACCTTTGAACTAGTATATATGTTCCACCAATGGTAAGCTGATTCTTTTGGAGCCCCACTTATATGTATAAGCCCGTGTATTTGACTCTTTTATAACACTGGATACTATAGAACTTGATCTATGTTCCAATCTACTTTAGAAGGCACTTTTATATTTAAATCACATTTCTTAGGTATATTCTAATGACTCTTTCTGCAAGTAAAGAACTAAAAAAAGCCATATATATATATAGTGCAATATTTATGTAATATCCTAATGCTTATAATGTAGTCCTTAAAGAGCCTAAGTGCACTGACATAAAGTAAAATGTATGACATTCATAATAAATAAAATAAATAGTTAAATATTGTGTCCTCTCCAAGAGATTCACACCACCGACCTAACTTAAACTAGAGTTAATTATCCTAGCAAACCATCTAAGTGCGTGAGAGAGGCTATTTAATTTTGATATGTCCTATAGGAGTTTAATGTTTAAGTTGCTTGCATTATTGTTGTATGTTTATTTTAGGCTGCATGAGATTTATTTAGTCAAAATTTAAGTTATATTTGAATTTTGTTAATTGAATTTTAAATGTTAGAGTTATTCATGTAATTATAAAGAACTTTTAGATTAGTTACCCCAAAGTGCAAGGGCTACTAACAAATAACTTCTAAGGCTTATAAATGAAATGCAATCATTCTCTATATAGGATAGATGGCCATATAAAGCTTTAATAATTTATTAATTGATTTATTAGGGATAGAAAGAGGGACCCTTCAATCTAATACATATGCTCTCCAAATGGAGTCAAGCATAAGGTGTGTGGTCAATATATTTTAGTGTTTCATTAAGGGTTGTATAAATTTATACATCCATGCCATCCATGACCATAAGCTAGCAAAATGCATAAAATCCTTAATTTGTTATTAAGATTTATTAAAGTCCCTTAATTAATTATTTAAGTGCCCTCCAAAAGGAATCAAACATTTACATAAAGGGATATGTGATTTAGATGTGTTAGGGCTTCAAATTTAATGCTAAACACCCTCCAAATGGAATTAATTGTTAAGCATGAAAGCCCAATATCTAATTAAGATTGAATTTTGCTTTTATGTTTAATTTTTTTGTTAAAATTTTCTAATTTTTATTTAAATAATTATATTTTGTAAATAATTTTAAAATTTAATTTATTTAAATTAATTATTACTTAATTATTAATGAATTATAATTAAAATTTAGTCAAATAACTTATTTAAAATTGAATGGTTAATCTATAAATTTTATTTCATTTCATTTAAAATTTTATGTTTTCTTTAATTTTATGTATTATATTTAACTTATTAAATTATGAAATTAATTTTTTCATGAATTAAAATTAAATTTAAATTAAAATTTCTATATATAATTAAATTTTAAATTTCCAATTTTATTTTTTATTTTTCTTTGAATTTATTTTCTATTTTTAAAATTTTATTTTTTTTAATGAATTTATTTAATTAAATTTAATAAAAGGTAATTAATTATTAATTAATTTTAAATGAAAACAAATTATAATTTTTAATTTTTAATGATTATAGGTTTGATTTAAAGTTGATTCAAGAGGATTTAGTATTTTTGTGAATTTTAGTTGATTTATTAGAATTTATTAAAATTAAACCCTTAATCATTGTTTGAAAATCAATTAATGTTAAGAAAAGGTTATATTTAGTCAATGGGTTGTTGACCTTATTTTTGTATGAGGTCACAAGATGCCATCCAAATTTCTACCCATCAATCCGATGGTTGACAAAACTTAATATGTCAACTATCTAGATTTTAATTTAAAATTCAACCTATTCAAGCTTTAGATTAATTCAATCCTAAGCCTCTAGATCAACCCTTACCTCAAATTATTCTAGAATCTCAAGCTAATCAAATCGTGACTTCAATCCAAACTATATTCTAGATCTTAGTTCAAACCATAATCTAGACTTTAACCTATACCTTGAACAATCTTTAACTTCAAGTCAATCAAAATCCAGACTTCAATCTAGTTCAAAATCTAGTTTCTAGTTAAAACCTCAATCCAGCCATTAAATTATTCTCCAATCTAGCTTTAACCTTATCCCATCAATGACACTCTTTCAAATGATTGTAATTGACTTGAATAATTCAAATTCATGAATTAAAGTCCAAGACCCAGTTCAAATATAGAAATCCTGACTAAAATTTAAGGACAAAAAGAAATGTCCTAAAATCCCTTTTCAATAATTTTTCAAACACTTTAATCAACATTCTAATGATCCCCAAATCATTATCTATTAATTGCATATTTATTAGACTTGTTCCTAGGGTGTACCATCCAAATTTAAGCTAATTTTGAGACCTTTAACTTAAGAAACTAAATATATTTCTAAAGGCTATAAAACCTTTAAATATTAACAGTCTATGCCACTAAACTTGTCATCCAATGGATTTTGTCCTTAGAGCTCTCCAAAGTCTCTAACTGCATCCAGATTAAAAGTTTGAGTAGGTTATTAGACCTAATAGAATTATCCCAAGGCTATCAAAGATGGTGGGTAAATTGGTAATTTAAAAAATTTCTTGGATTTAAGAAATCAATTCAAGAAATTTTGCTCAATGATCCTAAAGTATGTGATTGTTTGTAGAAATAAATTTTTACAAAATATTTTTCAACCACAGTAATAATAAAGTATGGAAAATAAAAATATAGTAAAATGTAAAAGAATATAAGAACACCAAATTTTATAGTGGTCGGTCCAACTAGACCTACATCCACTCTTTGGATACTCCTTCTCTAGGTATTGCACTAAACCCAAGTGACTCTCCTTTTGCTCCCACAGCAAGGCAGAGAAGCCCTTCAAAATAACTCTTCCACTAACCTGGTGTGGTAGAGAACCTTCATCCTTTTTCACCCTCCTAGTGAAGGCAGAGTATCATCATCCTTTTTCACCCTCCGGGTGAAGGCAGAGTACCGTCATCATTTTTATCCTCTTAGTGAAGGTAGACTATCATCATCCTTTTTCATCCTATAAGAGAAGGTAGGGTACCTAATCTATAGTGAAGATCTTCTCTCAATAATCTTTAATGAGTCTTTAAAGAAGTAGGATAGAGTTTTGAAAAATAATTAAGAGATCCTCACCTTTGGGAAACCTTGTGAATACCTCATAATTTTCTCTTGTAAGATCTCTCACTCTCTACTCCAAAATAATTTCCCAAATAACTCTCTTTTTCCATTCTCAAGAGAAATTCACAGTAAATAGATATCTAAGTCAATTTCTAGGACTTATTATATAGAAAACACATAAAAACCACCCATAAATTAAATTTTCAAAGTGAAAATGAGTCTGATTATACAGTACGATCATAGATTATATAGCAAAAATAAAAAATGAAAATGGTGATATACTGGAGGATCAGCATCAAATAGAGGATGTGATGATTAGTTATTTCAAAGAGAAATGGAGAAATAAAGAATGCAAGCTTGAAGATTGGCTTAGACCGTGGAGTTCCCTAGATGATGGAGATAGAGAATTTTTGAATAAAGTATTCACTATGGAAGAATTGGAGGAAGTCATCAAGCACAGTGGAAACAATATATCTCCAGGTAATGATGATATTACCTTTTCTTTTTTTAAAGCTTATTGGGAGATAATTAAATTTGATTTATGCAATGCTATTAATGCTTTTTTAAAGTCTTCGGTTATGGACTCAACTCAAATTGGAAGGAAACTATTATTATGCTTATTCCCAAAGTCAGTAACCCTTTGGTCCCTTCTAACTTTAGACCTATATGCTTATGTAATACTATTTATAAAATGGCAGCAAAAGTTATTTTTAATAGGATGACTTCTATCATCCCTAAATTGATCTGTGAAGAGCAAGAACTTTCTTGAGTGGAAGATCTCTATAAGATTATGTGTTGATTACTCAAGAGGTTATGCATAAACTTAGGTATTCTCAATCTTCAAAGGGCTTAGTTTCTTTCAAAATAGACATGGAGCATGCTTATGATTCGATGGAATGGCCAACTTTGAGGAAAGCCTTAGAGTATTTTGGGTTTCCTTCTAAATTTTCTAGTATGATTTTAGGATGTGTTCAGACTCAAAATTCTTTATTTTAATCAATGGCAATTTTTCTAATTGAATAAAGGGGCAAAGCAACTTTCGATTAGGATGTCCCTTATCCAATGCATTTAAACAAAGATGAAAGTGCACTGATGGCACTAAAAAGTTTGTTAGGGATGTTAAGCCCTTATGAACTAGTCCTGAGGCTAATCAAGAGGGGGGGGATTGGTATTTTAAAACTTATCAATAAAATCACAAACTTAAACATAAATACAATCCGCCACAAAAATAATGAGTGTAGAAATTAAATGCGTGAGTAAAAATAAAGAAAGAACACACCAGATTTATAGTGGTTTGGTCAAACCTTGACCTACATCCACTCCTCGGAGGCACCCTCTAAGTATTGTACTAACTCAGTGCCTCTCCTTTAGCCACCATAGCTAGGTTGAGAAACCCTTACAAAAACTCCTTTCCACCAACCCCGATGCGGCAAAGAACCAACTCATTTTGCTTCCTCCTAAAGCGGGTAGAGAACCCAACTCTTTTTGCTTCCTCCTAAAGGGCAGAGAATCTCGATCAATTGCTGAAGAAGACCTCCCTTGAACCTCCAAGAATGAGGAATGATGATCAGAGAAGATGCCTTGGAACCTTGCTTGGAGCAACCCTTATGAAACCCCTCACAAGCTCCCCCTCACAAGTTCCTCCCTCTCTCTCCCTCTCTCTCCCTCTCCTCTAGGTTCTCTCAAGTCAAGATAGCAGTAAAGGATCATTGAGCTTGAGAAAACATGAGTCCTTTATATAGATTTTCAAGAACCTACTTTATCATTCGGGACGATATTTCTGTTATCCTATACGATCAGTACAAATTAAGCTCAACCAGTCTGGATGACTTGGGACGATTAGAAGATTTTTTGTTCCTATCATTCAGGATGATAATATATAATCCTATACAATTAGTACAAATCAGGGAATATCATCCTAAACATCCCTCAAAATAGATGATATATGATTTTGGTCGTCCAGGAGCAATCAAGGTTTTTGAATTGATCGTCCTGGCCGATCCTGTGATCGTCTAGGATGATATGATAGAATCAATCAACCTTAATTACTTTCCTTAATCATCAGTTTAATTTAGGCCTAATTCAACCCTTTCATTTAGACGATATTTTGAATGATAATTAAAAAATAAAACTTCCTAAATATATGTGGTGGCAGATTCTTTCTGATTTGAGCATATCATCCTGGCCGATACAAATATCATCCAGGATAATCTGCTTAATGACAGCTGCCTTAACCAGGATGCCCTAATTAAGATTTCAATTTTTAACTGATCATCCAGGATGATTTTTGAATCATCCCAGATGATGTTAGCAAAATAAAAAAACTCTAAGTCAGACAGAAAAAAAATTCATCCTAGTGTGTGTGTGCAGAGTTACTTAGCATCTGGAACCACAAGTATTACAAATAAACTCAAGAAAGAAAAAGGTTTACAAACTTACTCAGACCTAGTCAACCTAATCTTGAGTTAATTCAAATTGCAATCTTCATCCTATGGACCTAAAATGTTAGTTGGCAAGCCAGTCGTAGTAAAACAGAAGTGTTTGGAATCATCAAAATTCTATTTTTGAAAATCAGATATGCAATAGTCTTTCCCTTTTTTATGATGGTAAATACACAAGAAAATCTAAGAAATGAAGATAGTGAATTGGAAGTAGTGCAAAAATAATGAACTGGAAGCAATGCAAACAACAGATTCTAATCTTAAAATAGAAAACACTACTCCCCCTTTTGACCTCTCAAAAAGGAGGAGGAAAACAAACACAAAGCAGAAATCAAGCAAAGGATTTTTTTTTTTTAAAAAGGCATGAAATATGACATACTTTCCATATTATTAATATTAAAGATTTGTAAGTCAATGAATCAACATCGTTAGAATCCAAAAAATTGGTAACACAACCGATCCTGTTATCCCTACCTTGGACTTCTCCCATGGAAAAACTTCTTTTGAAAATAAAGATCTAAATCAGAAAAAATCAATTGGATAAGAAAATGAAATCCATTCAAAACTTGGTTTTAGAAAAATATTTTATAATATAATATATCAAAGTAATTATTTACGATCAAGAATCCCAAAATCAAGCCTTTGAAAAATTATCAAGTGACATATGAATTCTTTTAAAATTTGAAAATTTTGAAAGGGAAGGAGCTTGCTTTTGATGGGCTTATTTTATGCCACTTGTCTTTTTAATTGGCACTCTTTACGCATCTTTTCATTTTGGCATCATTGGCCACCTTTTTTTTCAATTTGGTGACATTGCATATCTTTTGATTTTGGCATCATTGGCCACTTTTTTTTTATTTAATTTTGTAAGCTAGGTCCCTTTTTCAAAATTCTTAAAAACTCTCAGTTGTGATTATATCTTCCTGATATTAGAGAAGAAAAAACTCACTCTTTAATATAAGAAAGAATGAATCACAAAATAGAATAAAAAATCATATGATAAATGCAACAATAAAATTTCAAAAAAATTGAAGGTAAAATAAAGACTTTGAATATTATATATATAAGATAGATTACTGTAGCAAGATTGAAAAGATTTCAATTGCATAGTCCAGTTGTTGATTTGAGATAGACTTTTATTTGGAAAAGAAAATTACACCACTAAAGGATGTTTAGAGAAAAGGAAACAATCAAAAGTGTTTCCCTTTTTAACTGATAAATAGATGTAAACCATTGACTACAAACTTTTCAAAAATTAAAATAAGGCATAAAATATCAATTTCAGCGATGATTAAAAAATTTTAAAACATACAAAAAATAAAGCAACAAAAAAAAAGAAGTGAAAGAATAAACAACAACAAAAAAATCAATAGGAATCAAGTTCAAGCATTTATGTCAATCACACCCAATCTGGTCCTTAAAGTACTGAAAGTATTGAAGGCCAGTGGTTTAGTGAAGATGTCAGCCCGTTGATTCTTAGTTACCACATGGTGTAACTCAATGTCCCCCTTGGTCACATGGTCTCTAATAAAGTGATGTCTTATGTCAATATGCTTAGTCCTTGAATGTTGGATAGAATTTTTAGAAATGCAGATGGCACTAGTGTTATCACAAAGGATTGAAATTGTGCTTATAGGTAATCCTAAGTCTAGAACTTGTTATTTCAACTAAAAGACTTGGGCCACACAACTTCCTAAAGTAATGTACTTGACTTCAATAGTGGAAAGTGCAACTGAGTTTTGCTTTCTACTAGACCTGGAGACTAAAGATTGTCCTATGAACTGGCAGGTCCCTGAAGTTCTTTTTCGATCCACCTTACATCCAGCAAAGTCAGAATTAGAATATCCAATAATCTCAAAAGAAGTGCTGTGCCTAGGGTACCAGATTCCTAGGTTTTAGGTTCATAAAAGGTATTTAAGAATTTTCTTAACAATAATTAGGTGAGATTCTTTAGGATCAACATAAAATATAACACATAGATAAAAACTAAACATAATATTAGGTCAGCTAGCAGTCAGGTAAAGTAAAGATCCAATCATCCCTTTATACTTCTTCTGATCAACTTAGTTTCTATTTGGGTCTTTTTCCAACTAAACACCTGAGGTCATGGGAGTATTAATTGGCTTGGCTTTATTCATTTCATATTTCTTCAAGATGTCCTTTATGTATTTTAATTGACTTAGAAAGGTTTCATCATCTAATTATCTTATGTTCAATCCTAAGAAGTAGGACAATTCTCGTATCACACTCATCTCAAACTCCTTATTCATTATTTTAGAAAATTCATCACAAAGTCTTTTATCTGAAGATCCAAAAAGTACATCATCAATATAGATCTGAACAATGAGTAAATCATCTCCTACTTTCCTCAGGAAAAGGGTGGTGTCTACACTCCCCTTAACAAACTCCCTCTCTAGTAAGAATGTGCTAAGCCTCTCGTACCAAGCTCTGGGTTCCTGTTTTAATCCATATAATGCCGTTTTCAATTTGAAGATATGATTTGGAAATTGGGAACTCTCAATACCTGGGGGTTTCTCTACAAACACATCCTCTTTTATTATCCATTTTAAAAAGGCACTCTTAACCTCCATTTGAAAAAGCTTAAATCTCTTATAACAGGCAAAGGCTAATAGCACTTTAATGGCTTGTAATTTAGCTATAGGGGTAAAGGTCTCCTCAAAATCAACCCCTTCTATTTAGTTGTACCCCTTAGCCACTAATCTTACCTTATTCCTAACTACCACACCAGAATCATTCATTTTATTCTCGAAGACCCATTTGGTTCCAACTACACTTTATCCCTTTGGTCTTTCTACAAGCTCCCAAACATCATTCCTAACAAATTGGTTCAACTCCTCTTATATGGCTAAAATCCAAAACTCATCAGAAAGGGCTTGATTGATGTTGGTGGGTTCAGTCATTGAGATAAAGGCAGATTGGTTCACTTCCCTCCTAAGTCCATGCCTAATCCTAACACCTTCAGAAGGGTCTCCTATGATCAATTCTTTTGGGTAATTTAAAGAATATCTCATGGCCCTAGAGAGTTTGTTAGGGATGCTAAGCCCTTATAAAATAGTCCCGAGGCTAAACAAGAGGGGGGGTGAATTGGTATTTTAAAATTTTTCAATCAAATTACAAATTTAAACAAAAACATAATCCACCACAAAAATAACGAGTGTAGAAATTAAATGCATGAGTAAAAACAAAGAAAGAACACTTCAAATTTATAGTGGTTTTGTCAAACCTTGACCTACGTCCACTCCTCGGAGGCACCCTCCAAGTATTGCACTAACTTAGTGTCTCTCCTTTAGCCCCCAAAGTTAGGCAGAGAAGCTCTTACAAAAACTCCTTTCCACCAACCCCGGTGCGGCAAAGAACCGACTCCTTTTGCTTCCTCTTGAAGAGGGCAGAGAACCCAACTCCTTTTGCTTCCTCTTGAAGCAGGCAGAGAACCTTGATTAATTGCTAAAGGAGACCTCCCTTAAACCTCCAAGAATGAGGAACGATGATCGGAGAAGACGCCATGGAACCTTTCTTGGAGCAACCCTTGTGAAACCTCTCACAAGTTCCTCCCTCTCTCTCCCTCTCTTCTAGGCTCTCTCAGGTCAAGACAGTAGCAAAGGATCCTTGAGCTTGAGAAAATATTAGTCCTTTATATAGATTTTCAAGAACTGACTTTATCATCCAGGATGATATTTCTAACAACCTTAATTAGTTTCCTTAATTACCAGATCAATTTAGGCATAATTGATCCCCATCATCCACGATAATTAAAAAATAAAACTCCTAAATAAATCTTGCGGCAGATTCTTTCTAATTTGAGCATAATGTACCAGCAGATACAAATATCATCCAAAACGATCTGCATAATGATGGCTGCCTAAACCAGGATGCCCTAATTAGGGTTTTTATTTTAAATTGATCATTTAGGATGATTTTGGTATCATCCCGAATTATTTTAGCAAAATCAAAAAACTCTAAGTCAAATAGAAAAAAAATTCATCCAAGTGTGTGTGTGTAGGGTTACTTAGCATCAAGAACCATAGGTATTACAAATAGACTCAAAAATGAAAAAGGTTTACAAATTGACTCAGATCTTGTCTACCCAATCTTGAACTGATTCAAATTGCAATCTTGATCCTATTGGCCTAAAATATTAGTTGGCAAGCCAGTCATAGTAAAATAGAAGTGTTCGTAATCATCAAAATTATATTTTTAAAAATCAGATATGCAAAAAAATAGAGAACACTATTAGAGTTTGGTTGTGTTCTAAAGGTCCCTAAATATCCCATTTGTTGTATGCAGATGATGTGATTATCTTCTCAGAATCCAACGTAAAGGTAGTCAAGGAAGTAAAATCTATTTTGTAATGTTTTTGCGGATGGTCTGGTTTAAGAGTTAATATCAACAAATCTTATATGATATTTGGGAAGAAGGTTAGTAGAATAAGGAAGAAGTTAATTGCTCGGTTCATGGGGTTCAAAATAGCTAAGAAATTGTCTTATCTTGGAGTCAAATTAGCCATGAGAAGACTAATAAAAGAAGATTGTTGACAAGGCATTAAAGATGAAAAATATTTGGGGAGGAGGTCTAATTCCCTTGGCCGACAAGATTTTGTTGACAAAAACAATTTTATTATCTTTCACCATCTTTCATTGTACCAATTCTATGGTGCCTAAGAGTGTGCTTGATGAAGTAGACAAGATATGCAAAGATTTTATTTGGAACAAATCTAATGGAAGAAATGGTATCCATTATGTTAATTGGAATGTCATGTGCTTACCACTAAATTGGGGAGGAAGAGGTCTTCACTCTTGTTCAAGTAAAGTAGGACCTTTGAGAGCAAAATTATGTTGGAGATACGTGGTAAATAAGGATTCTTTGCTGCATAAAGTATTCTACCTGAAATATAGAAATGTCCTGGAAGATGAAGCTGTGAGGAGGATGGGTTCTTATGCTTTGAAGATCATCTCAGATGGAAGTAAATCTCTAAGGCCTTTAATTAGATGGAATTTTTTCAATTGTGTAGATATTGATGTATTTAATGACACATGGATACTGGACAATAGTATTAGCAAATGGCCAACTTATGTCCACACTATGGCATCAATTTTTCGGTTTCAAACTACATTATTAATAGAAGATGGAATGTGGAAGCTATTAGCAATCTAATGGGATGTGAACTAGTTAACTTAATTTCACAAATTAAGATTATCTCTGAAATTGAAGAAGATAAGATGGAGCTGCTGTATCGATTAACTGGAAAATCAATTTCTTCCATGGTCTTTGATAGTTCGGTTAATCAAACATATCATAAGAAAATTTGGAGTTGGATTAAAAAAGGAAAATTAAACCCAAGGGTGGAGACTTTATGGTGGAGAATTTTTAACAATGGTCTTCCTACTAACCAATTTCTTGAATATAGAAGATTGCAAAGGTATAGCCAATGCCCAAGAAGTTGTATAGAAATGGAAGATAGAGATCATGTTGCTGCTAGGTGTATAAAGCTGAAGGAAGTTATACATCAAATTAATAAATGGGGTTTTCAAGTTCCTGTATTTGAATACTTGATGGATTGTTGTAGTTGGTTATCTATATAAAGTTCTTTCATGATCAATTTGTATTGTAATGTGGTGTTTTTTACATGGAAATCAAGGAACAGGTTGATTCATAATGGGAGAGAAGATAGCTCTTTGATTATTGGTGTTAATGCAGTGAGCTATTCTTTATTTTCTACTCAAGGAACTGGTAAATTCTCGGGTATATGGGATGTTAATCAGTCTTCAAGGCTGTCCAATATACATTTGTATCCCCCTCCACCCGATTGGATAAAAGTGAATGTGGATGCAACCTTATTACCTTCTTATAAAGCTGGAATTGGATGGCCATTTCGTGATCACAAAGGTAGATTCCTCTTTGCTTTCGGTAAACCATATGTTCACTGGGATATATCTACATTGGAGCTTTTTTCTAATCAATCAATCAAGGAGGTGATAAAAGATTGGATGTTTAAATACAAGGGAATTATAATTGAAGGAGACAATGCTAATGTTATGAAGTTCTTGCAAAAGACCAAACAAAATGGAGTTTCAAGGTATGAAGATGTTCATTTATTCGATGGGTTTGATCAAGTTATTTTTAATTGTGTTGATAGAAAGTGTAATAAGTTTGAAAATTTTTGTGCTAACTATGGTATTCTGAGTTGTTTTATTTGGGATGATGTCATTAAGAATAAGTTTCCTCCTCTTTTTATGTCCTTGTTAAAGCAAGAATCTATTAAAGTGAGTCCTTAGTTTGTTCTTCTTTTCTTTTTTAATGCAATTTGATGCATTTCTTCAAAAAAAAAAAATTACGATCATGAATCGTCTATAACAAATGTTTAAAAATTATAGGACAATTTGGGACAAACATTATTTTGTATAATATCAGTCATATGTATGATTTACAGATCATCTGTATAAATAGTTAAAGTTCATCTGAGTGATCTGGTATGAAGTTTATTTTATATACTATTAATCGTCTGTATGAACAGTTAAATTTTGTATGGATGATATGTTACGAAGTTTATTTTTGTACACTTTCAATCATCTATACATTATTTAGATCATCTGTACGAACAGTTAAAATTCATCTGGATGATCTAGTATAAAGTTTCTTTCATACGCTATCAGTTATCTGTATGATATTTAAATCATTTATACAAACTGTTAAAATTTGTCTTGATGATCTGGTATGAAGCTTATTTCATACACTTTTAGTCATATGTATGAATTGACATCATATAGTGTAAATAGGCTAAAACAAATTTCAATTTTAATTTTAATTCTTCCCCCTTATGTGTGTGTGCACAATTACCCAATTACAGTCACCTCTCTACTACTCAAGAAAATAAAAATCACTGACTTCATTACATGAAATCTTATTCTACTATGTCTTGAAGTCTTCAGCAGTATGAAATATGATTTCTCCAAAATGTTAGTACACATAACAACAAACAAATATATATCCAATATATAATAGTAAAAATAGTAATAATATCATAATGATAATATTTTGTTATCATCAAAAACTCACATTACACAAAACTCAATTTTGATTTCTAAGTTGTAATAATCTTCCCCTTTTTTATGATAACAAAATTATTATTATTTAAATTACCATTAAAGGTCCTTTTTCTCCTAAGTTCTCCCTTAATGAATGCTCAATTAAAAATAAGGGATTACTAAAAAAAACATAAGACCAAAATGAATTCAAAAAACAAAATGAATTCAAAAACAAAACTAAATGAATTAAAAAACAAAACAAATTAAAAATAAACACACACGATTAATTTAATCAAACTAACAAATCATAAATAATGACTTCCCTTTTTGACAATAGCAAAAAGGGAAGTACCTCTTAAAAAAGTAAGTTGACAAATCTAATAGATAATGAAAAAGAAGATATTAAATTATTTGCAAAGACAACATTAACATCCTTATGCGAAAAGGAAAGTCTCATGTTTTAAATCAAATAACAATTAAGATAAGAAAAGTCAACAAGGTTCACTGTTCATTCTAGAATTATCAAATAAAATAAATATTAAAAAAATGATGAAATAAAGATCAATTAGTTTCCAATTAAATAATGGAGATTATTATTGATTGTATGGATTTGTGTAAGAATTAGAGAGATAAAGAAAAGACCTGTATGATACTTTTGATATGCGACATTGTATATCTTTTTAAATTTTGCCACGCTTTTTGCATCTTTATAGATTGGGTTAATTTTGTGCCTCTTTTCATTTTTTATGAACATTGTGCATCTTTCAAACTTGTAGCACATTTTGTGCATCTTTTCAAGTTTGCCACATTTTGTGCATCTTTTTACATTTTTGGTCTTTCCAATATCAATAAATCTTAAAACAAAATCCAATAATTAACAAAAATAAACACATTGAATAAGAAATTTAAAAAATAAGACATCTCTTTTGCAATAATTACAGCTAAACATTATTTGTCTACAAGAACCTGAAGATGATCTTCTAATATACATCTAATCATAATTTAATTTTAAATTTTGAGAAATTAAATTTTGCTTGGAACCTAAGTTTTAGAGAAAAATATTTTAAAATTTCATTCAATAGATCCACTATATTTTATTAGTCTATAAAAACTTAAAACAATTCATGAGGATTAACTTCAAAAGAAGACAAATATCATTCTATTTCTTTTTTTTTTTACGAAAACAAACTTTACGATATAATGTAAATACAACTAAAAAAAATAACACAAACATTAAGATGCCATTACATGAAAATTAAAAAGCAAAAACATACAACAACTACAAAAGAAAATGAAAACTAATATGCAGAAGGATCTTGATTAGGAGGAGGCTGAGGAGGGATGAACATCATAAAGTAGCTATTAATGGTAGCTACTTAAGAGTAAATTGAGTCAAACTGTCTTCTAATCTAGTCCATATCGTCATTATATCTGGTATCCTGCTAGTCTCGGCGAGTCTCAATATGATCAAATTGTTGATCCAAGTGATACTCAAGTCGATCAAATTGCTTGACTATTTCTTGATAGAAATGCTGCTCAGGTCCTTGAGCAAGTGCAGGTGTAGGTGCTGGAGCCTCTTCTTCTCCTCCCATCTTATCTCCCTTATCCCCCTAATCCTGATGAAAAAGAGAATGGGAAGAAGCATCGGTAAAGTAGATTGGCAAATTGTTTGGGGGATCATGATGAATCAGATTGTACTTCTTCTCAAGGATATAGAAAATTAGATGTCCTAAAGCCATATTCTTCTTCCTTCTAGTGGAATTAAGTCTATTTTTTATTAGTTTATTGATGTAGTTCATAATCAAATGGGCTTCATCAATTTGAGTGTTCGACATTATAAGATAAGTGACTATAGAAAGCAAAGGAGTAAGGATTATACAATCACTAGCTTTATGAATAATTAAAGTTCTCAACACATGCTGGATGATCCTAGCATTTTGATTTAAAGTATTCACACGAGGTAAGTGATTAACTTAAGGTACACCTCTAAGGGTTTGAATTATAATAGACCAGTCAAATTCCTCTCTTGATGTAATAGTGTGTACCCTTACACCCTCAGTTCTAAGGTGTAAATATGTGCCTAAATCTGCCTTAGTCTCTACCCTTTGGCGAAGATCAAAAGAAGACATGATTTTGTGGTCCTATCACATTCTAAGATTAGCAAGTAAGTAATATAAAGTATCAAAATAAAGCATATGGATTGAAGTGAGAATGAAAGCATATTAGGTAAAAGAAAAAAAATAAGCATTACAAAAAAGTTGATGTGTTCTTGAATAAGAAGATGAGATGGAGTCATCTTTACTTTGAAGTAATGCTAGTATGCTTCTTCATTCTCTCTAGAAAGAAATTTTTTCATCTGGTTAATTGGACTGAGATGAAGAACCCCTAGAATGTCTAACACACTTCCTACTTCTTGCCATTTTCCAAAAGATTGAGCACAAGAAAGTTTGAAAGAGATGGGATGAGGAAAAATTCAAAGAATTGCCTTCAATTTAATAAAATTGGGAACATTTGTACAGTACAACATGAGGTTCATACTAGATAAAAAATATTTTTCTACATACAAATAAAAATAATCAAAATAATTAAAGTGATGAAATAACTTTTCATACTACATAATTCTCGAGCCATAATGTATATTTTTTTTTTGATCAAATTGATCATATAGACAAACATGTGTTTATCTAGGATGATCAGTAATAATTTTCATACCAAATGGTTGAGATCAACCACATGCCATCTCACAACTGGATGGTATAGATTAAATTTAATTTCATACATACAATCTTTGAAAATAATTGTCATTAGAAAACTCATCCCCTTTATACAAATAAAAATTAACTAATGGTACATATGATGATGTTATCATACAGTACGACATGCTTATAAAAATCTCATTTTTTCTGCTCAACTCAGGAAAAATATCATATATAGCCTATTGAATTTGTACAATATGAAAGTGGTTTATACAATATAAATGGAAAAGTAACTTAAGATATGATAAACAAAACTCTTTCAAAAAAAAAAAATACCCAAGATCTATGAGATCCAAAGATGAAAATAAAATAATACAAATGGAAAATAAATGTAAAATAGAAGAACAATCAAACATCAATAAAATACAAACAAAGAACAAATCATAAACATCAACATACATGAAATACATTACAAATCTAATTTGCATAAATACAATTTTTAAGCATGAATATCAATCACACCTAATATGGTTCTTAAAATGCTAAATGTTTTAAAATTAAATGATTTTGTGAAAATATTTTCAAGTTTATTATCAGTAGCTACATGATGTAGCTCAATTTCTCCTGTAATGAGATGGTCTCTAATGAAGTAATGTCTTATGTCCATATGTTTGGTTATGGAGTGTTAAATAGGATTCTTAAAAATTCATATGGCACTTATATTATCACAAAAAATTGGAATAGTGCCAATTAAAAATCCTAAACCAATAAGTTATTAATTTAACCAAAGAACCTGTGCCACATAACTTCCTAATGATGTATATTCTGCTTCAACAGTAGAAAAGGAAACTAAATTCTATTTTATACTAAACAAGGAAACTAAAAATGCTCCAATGAATTGACAAGTTCTAAATGTACTTCTATGATTAACTCTACATCTTATAAAATTTGAATTAGAATATCCATTGATTTCAAAAGAAGAGCTCTGCCTAGGATACCATATCCTTAAGTTTTGAGTTCCCAAAAGATATCTCATAATTCTTTTAATAGCAGCCAAATATGATTCCTTTAGATCAGCTTAAAAACTAGCAGACACAAATACTCAACATGATATATGGTCTGCTAGAAGTTAAGTAAAGTAATGATCCAATTATTTCTCTAAATTTCTTTTAAACAATATATTTTCCTTTAGAGTCCTTATCCAACTACACTAAGGAATTCATTAGTGTACACACTAGTTTAGCTTTATCCATTTCATATTTCTTGAGGATCTCCTTAATATACTTTGACTGGCTAAGAATTATTCCATCCTCTTTTGGCTTTATACTAAAACCAAGAAAGTAACCCAAATCTCCCATCCAACTCATTTCAAATTCACTACTCATTATTTTTAACAATTATCACAAAGATTTTATTGGTGGATCCAAATAAGATATTATCAACATATATTTGAATAATGAGTATGTCTTCTCCAATCTTTTTTAGAAGAGAGTGGTGTCCACACTTTCTTTAACAAATGATCTTTCTAGTAGGAAAGTTCTTAGCCTCTCTTACCAAGTCCTAGGTGCATGTTTTAGTCCATATAATATTTTTTTTTTCAATTTAAACACATGATTAGGAAATTTTAAATTTTTAAAACCTGGAGGTTGCTCAACATAAACATCCTCTTATATCACCCCATTAAGAAAGACACTCTTAACATCCATTTGAAATAATTTAAATCATTTAAAATAGGCTTAGGCTAGTAGCATTCTTATTGCTTCAAGTCTAGCTACAAGGGAAAAAGTTTCTTTAAAATCAATTCATTCTATTTGATTATATCCATTGGTCATCAATCTTGCCTTATTTCTTATCACTACACCTGAATCATTCATTTTATTTTTGAAGATCCACTTAGTTCCAACAACACTTTTATTTTTAGGCCTTTCGATCAATTCCTAAACATTATTTCTATCAAATTAATTCAATTCTTATTATATGGAAAAAATTCAAAATTCATCAAAAGGGCTTGATTTATACTAGTGGGTTCAATCATTAACATAAAAGCTGAGTTGTTCACTTCTTTACTAAGTCCATGCCTAGTTTTAACACTTTCACTTGGTTCACCAAAAATCAATTCTTTAGGATGGCTTTTAGAATATTTTTATTCTTTAGGCAATATATTTTTTATTCCAACAATCTCTTTAAGATTTGTTTTTTCAATTCCTTAGGAGATCTCTTCAATATGTTCTTCCTCCAATCTTGGCTCTTTAGAAATACCAGATTCATAAAAAACTATATGTGTGGTATCCTCAACTACGAAAGTTCTTCTTACAAACTCTATAGGATTTGCCATCACTAGAATACCCTATAAAAATTCCTTTATTAGATTTAGGATAAAATTTTTTGTAAAAGAGTTTTACCATTATTATGAATGAAAACCTTGCATCCGAAGACATGTAAAAGTGAAAGGTTAGGTGTTCTTCTCTTAAGAAGTTCACAGGGTGTCTTATTTAACTTAGATTTAATGTTCATCCTATTTAGAACATAATAAGCTGTACTAACCGCTTCAGCATAAAAATATTTTATAAGTAAATATTCAGCCAATATGGCTATAGCGGCTTCTATCAAAGTTCTATTCTATTCATTAATAATCTCGTTTAGCAAAGGGATCCTAGGTGCTAAAAGCTTGTGATCAATTCCTTGTTATATTCAATTTTTTTCATTTTCAAATTATCCTCCATGATTACTTTGAATTGTATGAATTTTATAACATAAATTCCTCTATATCCAAGCAAAAGAATTTATAAATTCATTAAATAATTTATTCTTATGTTATAAGAATTTAATCCAAGTGAATCTTGAATAATCATCAAAAATTACATACCCAAAAACTTTCCCTCCTAAACTTACAGTACTAATCATAAAAAAAGATTCATGTGTATGACTTCTAGTGGTTTGCCAATTCTAAGATCTTGAATTGAATAAAAGGAGGACTTCACTTATTTTTCTAATTGACATGCATCACATAGCTGGTCTTTAGGGAAGTCTAATTTGGGTAATCCTCTAACCAATTCTTTCTAGGTAATCTTCCTAAGATTTTTTATACTTGAATGACAGATTCTTCTATGTCATAACTATGTTTTATCAGTAATAATATTGAGATAAAAAGTATTAGAAGATTTAACATAATTTAAATCAAGCATGTATTCAATAGTTACCCTATTTCGAAGCAAGACATCAATTCCATTTTGGCTTATAATGCAGCTTATATTTAAAAATTTAATACTAAAACCCTTACAACAAAGCTAACTAATACTTAACAAGTTATATTTTAAGCCTTCAACCAATAATACATTCTTAATAAAGAAATTATTCTTGTTGCCAATCATACATATACCTACCAATCTCCTTGTGGTATTGTCTCCATATGTCACTTTGCCTCAATTCTTGGCTTCCAGCAATATGAATTGAGTTGTATCTCCAGCCATATATTTCAAACATCCACTGTCTAGTTATGAAATACTCTCACAAGGGTTTCTATGAGAGCATTTCTATAAAATTATCAAATATTAGACTTGGGAACCAAAATAAATTTAATTCACCTATTTATAATGGAACACCATATGCATGTTTAATTTGCAATGATTTATGTATCTTAGGTCTGCACACTATATGTGTTCTACTATAAATTGTGCAAGTTTTAGAAATATGTCCTATCATTCCATATGAAAAGCATTTAACACCAGAAAAAGGATTTACTAGTCTATGTAAGTTATAATGTCTTCTCCTTTATTTTGAAATTTTACGCATCTGATCAGGATTATAAAATTGTTCAAGTGTTAGGGGTGTCTTATTTTCCATATAAGCTTTCCGTTTTTCTTTAAGATATGATTTTGCATTTTCTAAAACTGTATTGACAACTTTCAACTAATATTCTCTTTGATCTTCTTCAGCTATAAACACCTTATATTCATTCTCAAGATCAGTTTAACATGTTTTCAATAAATCATGTTTCTTATTCAAATCATCAAAATTTTCCAATAATTCCATGTGGTTACTAGCTATGGATGCATAACTGTTCATAAGGATTTCATTCTCTTTTAGTAAATTTAAATATTATATGTTTAAATTAGCATGCAGTTTTTTGTGTTTCCTATATGAAGTATGTATTTTCTCTAAAACTTCCAATAATTTGTCATACAATAAATCACATACCTCCTCTTGATCTAAATGATCAAGTTTATCTACCATTAAGCACAGGTTTATGACTTCCTCTTCTACTTCTATTTCGGAGGAATATGATGCTCAGTATGCCTAGAAAGCCCTCTATAGTCTTTTCTTTCCCTTCCTAACATGGGTTTTCTCCTCAACTTTTTCCTTACAATAATTAGCTTTGAGATTCGGGCAGTTAATTTTTGTATGTAAAGGCTTCATGTATTCATAACAAATGACATCGTTAGAAATTTTTGCATTCTTATAGAGCAGACACTTATTCCACTACTGACGTCTACATTGCTTTCTTCTTCAGAAACTTTTGAATTTACTCATCATGAGTGTAATATCTTCTTCATCCTCAGCCAATGATTGATCACTTTATAAATCATCCACTTTCAATGTGTTATTCTTCTCATTCTATTTATCACCTGCATCAATCTATCTTTGAGTCACTCCTTTCTAGTAAGCAATTAGTGATCCAAGTACATTGTCAATAGAATATATATTTAGGCCTTTTGACTCAATTATGGCAGTTATTTTTACATCATAAGTAGTAGGTAAATAATGTAATATTTTGTTAACTTTTTCCAAATTTCTATTTCCTTACCTAAAGCATGTAATGAGTAAAATTTGTATACATGTTAGAGATTGACTCATTCAGTTTCATGCAAAAAAGCACATAGTTGTGTTATAAAATGTTCAATTTTGATTGTTTCAACTCATTAGTTCCTTCATATATTATGCAAAGTCTTTCACAAATTTCTTTTCCAGTTTTATAAGTTAAAACATGCATGCAGTCCTAAGATTTCAGGGTATATAAAAAACTATTTAAAAATTTTATGTTTAACTAAGCTAAGTCTTTTTCCTCTATTATCCAATCAGTAAATAGAGTTTCAATCCTAATGTCATCAACAAGTCTAGTGGGTATACTATAACCATCCTATACTAAAATCCATATATGATAGTCAAGTGATTGCATAAAAGTAGGCATATAAGTTTTCCAAAAGTCGAAAGAAATGTTATCAAATAGTGGTGTTCTAGTGATCGAATATCCTTTAGGAGTGTTCCAATTTCCATAAGTAGTGATGATCATTTTTCCAAAAAAGTTATCTAAACCATAATATTTGAAATCTGCTCTGATACTACTAGAAAGTTTTAGCAGGTTGTTAGACCTAATAGAACTTTCCCAAGGCTAACCAAGAGGGGGTGAATTAATAATTTAAAACATTTCTTAGACATAAGAAAACTGTTTTAAGAAATTTTACTCAATGATCTTGAAAATGCAGTTGTTCGTAGAAATAGATTTTCAAAAAATTTTTTTTAACCACAGTAATTATAAAGTACAGAAAATAAAAATATAGTAAAAAAGTAAAAGAATAGTAGAACACTAAATTTTATAATTGTTCGATCCTACTAGACCTACGCCCACTACCTAGAGACTGCTCTAAGTATTATACTAAAGAGAACTAACTCTCATTTTCCTCCCACAATAAGTAAAAGAAGCTTTTACAAACCCTCACATCCACCAACCTAGTGCGGCAAAGAACTATCATCCTTTTTCACCAACTTGGCGAAGGTAGAGTACCAACATCCTTTTACACCCTCCTATTGTAGGCAAAGTATCATCATCCTTTCTCACCCTCCTAGTGAAGGCAGAGTATTATTATCCTTTTTTACCCTCTTAGTGAATGTAGAGTACCATAATTCATTCTCACCCTCCAGGTGAAGGTACAGTACCCAGTCTATTTAAAGATCCTCTCCCAAGAGTCTTTATAGAGTCTTCAAATAAGTAAGGAAAAGTTTTAAGAAATTACTAAGGGTTCCTCACCTTTGGGCATTCTTGTGAATCCCTCAAAATTTCCTCTTGCAAGATCTCTCACTCTCCACTCCCAAATCAGTCTCTTTTTACGCTATGAAGAGAATTTCATTGCAAATAGATCTCTAAATCAGTTTCTAGTGCTCAATATATAGAAAACACCTAAAAAAACCATCCATAAATGGAATTTTCAAAGTGAAAATGAGTCAGATCATACAATATGATTGTGGATCATCTGTACAAATAATTTAAAAATCTTGGGACTATTTGGTACGAACACTATTTTGTACACTTTCAATCATCTGTATGATTTTCATATCGTCAGTACAAAAAGATAAAGTTTGTCTAGATGATCTGATATAAAGCTTATTTCATACACTAGTATTCATTTGTATGATATTTAGAGTGTTTGCACGAATAATTAAAATTCATCTAGACCATCTGGTATGAAGCTTATTTCATACATTATCAATCATTTGTATGATATTTTGATCGTCTGTTCAAATATTTAAAATTTGTCTATATGATATGGTACGAAGCTTATTTTGTACACTATAAGTCATTTATATGATATTTAGATCATCTATACTAATAGTTAAAATTTGTCCAGTCGATATAGTACAATGCTTATTTCATACTCTATCAATCTTCTATACAAATTAACATTATATAATATGAATAGGGTAAAAAAAATTTCAATTTAAATTTTAAATCTCTTCCCCTATGTGTGTATGCACAGTTACCCAATTATAATCATACTCTCTCTGACTCAAGAAAATAAATATTATTGATTATATTACATGAAATTCTATTATACTCTATCTTGAAATCATCAATAGTCTGAATTATGATTTCCCTGATAAGTTTGTATACACAAAAGCAAACAGACATACATCCAATATTGTTAATAAAACCAGTAGTAATATCATAACAATAATATTTTGTTTTCATCAAAAAATCACATTACACAAAACTCAATCTTGATCTCTAAGTTGCAACACAGACCCTTGATCATGATATGTTGAGTAATAAATTACAGTTTTTGGACCCACTTTGACTCCCAGTTGATTAGGGATAAAAATGACCAAAATCCCTCTTTAGGGTAAAATTGAAGTTTTCTCTAAACTTCAACATGCCAATTCAAATCAAATCCTGGAACATCTTCCAATACATCCTAAAAATTATTAGGAATGCATAGGATCCTTTCCTAGATGTTTGGTCAACCTAGTTGATCAAATCAACCTAGGTTGACCAGATCTACCTTTAAGCCTTTCTCACCTTGAATCAAATTCAAATACATTCAAACCCATTCAAACTCCTTTAATCACTTGCCCAAGTGATTTGGCTATGATTGGACCCCTTACCTAGTTAGAAGTTGACTTCGTCAATTGAGTCTAAACATGGTCAATTGAACCCTTTTGAATACAATCATCATATATTTTTGAATCAACTCTTTTAAACCATTAAGACTTATTCAAGTCATGGCTCAAATACTCCCAGGCATGTTTCAAGCCAATTAATAGTGATTTTGACTTTGTCAAGACATTATGGGTGGTCAAACCCCCATATACCTTTGACCATTTATTTAAGTACCCATATCTCAACTTTAACTCTCTATACTTCATTCCATTTAACCTTCAAATATATCTCACAATATGACCTAGCCATTTTGACTAAGTTTAACCAGTTAAAGTAGTCAAAATGACTAAATCTCCTTGAATTACCGAGTCCACCTTCAAACCTTAATCAATTAATTCGAACCTCTTCAATTCATTATAAAATCTTACATCTATTCCCTAAAATCCATCTCATCTTCTTTGACCCCTTTGACTGTTCAAAAGGTCAACAAAAAATATGGATAGCTTGTTTGGTCAAAGCTCTTTTTGATATAGCTTGACCGTTCAAAATTGCACTCTAGCTCATCTAGCCTGACCCAAAATAAAGTCTAGAACTTTTTCAAGCATCCATTGACCCGAGCAAAACCCATGGTTTAACCAAATCAATCTAGGTGGTCCTCCACATGTAAAGTCAACCCCATTGGTCATTCCAGCTATTACGACCACTTCCTCTGCACTCTAGCTTCACGAGCATTCCCCTAATTAATTCTGGCCTTTCATTTTGGCTCTAAGTTAAATAGGCTAAGAGGATGGTAACCATTCATCCGACAAAAAATTTTCACTCCAATTGATTCCAAAATCTTTAGGATTTTATTTTGCAATCCCAATTGTTTCTCTCTATTCTCTAAGTGATTCCCTATTTTTTGGTGGATGTAGGTGGCAAGATCGATGGAGATCCAAAGCCAACTCCATCCCATACAACAAAACTCATCAACTAACTAATATCCAAGTTTGGAGTCTTCCATAAAACTCTAGAAGATACTTCAATGAGAAGAAAGAGCTCTTAATCACCTTCTAAGATCGCTTGTGTGAAGGTATTCTTCTAGCCCTTGATTTTACATAGGTTCCTAAATAAGGCTATAGGGATTTCACTATGAGCTTTAAAAACTATCCCCCATAGTTTCTGTAATCCTATTCTATAGTAATCTCACTTATCATGCCATTTAAAGGCATTTGTAAAGAATTTAAAATAAAACCTAAAACTACGGTTTTATGACAATCAAGTGAGGAAGGTAAAATCATGGCTGTTTCTTTCATTTGTTTGATTTTAATGGCCGCATTTTGGTCATTCTATTCACTCAATTTTATTTACTCAACCTGAAGAATGAATGGATTCATTCAGCTCAATCGCATTCATTCATTCCAAACTATGGCACTCCTTGGTTGTCATCCAATCTTTCTTAAATGAGTTTAACCACCAGATCCTCTAACCGCCATTGGATCAAAACTGTGAGATCAAATAACTGGATTTTGTTGCTAACTCAGTTAAGTGATCCACCTTAGCCGACCACTACCTTCCTCGTGGCCCACTCACTGGCCGCCATGTTGGAAGGTTTCTGCCAGCTGTGTTAATCCAATTTAAACCCGCTATTTTAAAGCTTTTTTAATTATATAAAATTCAAAAAATTATAAAAAATAAAATATTCAATCATTTTTAAAATATAACCACTCGTTCTTCTTGGAATTAAATTTCCTATTTTCTAAAAATAAAATCAAAGACAAAATTTCATTATATTCTTTATAATTTTAACTATATATATTCTTAAATATATCTAATTATACTTTAAATAATGATAAGTTTAAATCTAAATTTAAGAGGCATGATATTTGAGACATGATACACCATCTCTGAATTTTGGAGAATTATTAGATCTTAATTATAATTATAAATGAAGTTCTAATTATATAGCCTATTATTTGAGCTATATATTTTGAAAATCATTATGAATTATATTTACTGATATAACTATGACAATCTAAAGCTAGGTAAATAATGATTTCTACTCAGTACTAGAAGATGAATATCTTTGGCAAACTATTATTTTCTTCAATAGGGTTCCTATAGAAGTTTACTCCTACTTACAAATATATTGTCCGATGGATCGAAAGCCATTCCCTTGTGATGCGTAGTATTTTCTACAAATTTACTGCTTCTAATTGAAGTTGAATTGTAGCATTGAAACAAGTTAAAGAGAGAGAAGCTCTGAGAAAATCCGTTCTGTTGAAATTCAAAATTATGTTCGCGCGGGTGTTCCGCAATTTGTGATGGCGGAAGCTCGCCGGCTAGCTTCTGCCGGTGGACTTCACGATGATCGTCGTCCTTCTGCAAGGATAGTGACTGCTCTTGTTCGATCGTTCTCAACGTCTCCACCAGCTTTTGGTGATGGTAAGTCATTTGCTAATTTGTCAAAACCATGTCTGAAATCTGGTAAGCCTTTAATTATCAATGAGGGAAGATGTTTGATGAAGAAGAAGATTGAAATACTTGGTAAAGGTAAAGGAATTCTTTTGGAAGAAGAGCATTTATTCAAAAACAAAATTGTTAAGTCTCAAAACTCTTCTCCTTCTGCAAATCAAAAAACTGACAATTTCATGACAGAGAAGATTCTCATTCAGAACAAAGATAAGCTTGAAGAAAATTCTTCTAAGATTGTTTTGAATACAGAACTTAAAACAATTATATGTGGTGAATCTAGTACCGCAGGAAAAAAGGTTGCCTCCTCAGATCTTGAGACAGTTTGTATTTTTGATTCAGCTCTTTTAAACGACAGCGTGGAAGATGCTTCAAATTTAAAAATACCAGAAACTGTTCAGATTACAAATGCTTGGAAAAAGAGAGAAAACATCAAAGTATCAAATTTAGATTTGGGAAACTTTATGTCTGAAGATGGAAAGATAGTGAAACTTCATCTCCAGAACGAATTGGAAAATTCAAAAAAACTTTCTAACTCTCTGGTAGTGAAAGTTTTTGATGGAGAAGTCCCTATTCCTGTTATCAGTGCTGAACTTAGAAGTAAATGGTCCCAATTTGGGAAGTTTCATCTTACATTGCTTGGAAAGGGCTGGGTTCTTTGTTCCTTCTTTGAACAAGAACATGTAGAGGCAGTCCTAATGAATGGACCATGGTTTATTAAAGGCCAAATCATAGGAGTTGATAGATGGTCACAAGATTTTTCACCTACCTCTCTCAAAGGGTTGATGGCTTCTATTTGGATTCATGTACCAAACTTCCCTCTTTATTGTTGGGATGAAATTAACATCTGTAGGATTGCTTCTATGGTGGGGAAACCAATCCTTGTAGATGGCAATATGTTTCAATGGGGAAGACGTGAATTCGGCAGAGTCTGTGTTAGAATCAAGCTTGATTGCCAGCTTCCTCTTGGAGTATGGGTAGAGGGTTCTTCTGGTTAATTCTTCCAAAGTATAGGATATGAAAGAATTCCCATATTCTGTTTCAATTGTGGAATGATTGGGCATTGCAAAGAAAACTGTAATGAAGATAAAGACAATTCGGCTAGCAAAGTCAAAATTTATGAGAAGAATTTAAATTCAAATTCTTCTATTATAGAAGAAACTCTTCAGATCAAAACCAATGAGACCCTTGATTCGGGTTATGGACCTTGGTTGATTGTCAATAGAAGAAGAAATAACTCCAATTATACAAGAAACAAAATTCCGAAACCAAGAGTTGTTTCTACCTGGAAATAAGTGGAAGAAGTTAACAAAACTTTACCAACTCTAAGTAAAGTTTGCGAAATACCTGTCTGTTCAATAGATAAATCTGAAGTAAATCTACCAGCTACTGTTGTAAGTGGTAATGTTCCTTCTAAAGAACAAGAGCAAAACATCAATTACAATATACCTTCTTCCAACAACCAGTTCAGTGTTCTTTCAGAACAAATTGAAGAAGGTGAAATCTTTCCAGATGTCCAAGAAGATATTGATTTTGAAGGGAAGAATGATAATCCAGTAAATTCTACTCATCCAGCTCCAACTCAAACAGAAGATATTGAATCAGTTGGGAAGTCATTGTCTAAGAAGAAAAAATTTAAACAGCTTAAGGATCTCGGTCCTATCAGTTCACAATCCAGAACTAGAAGGTTAGACATGGAATCAAAAGGTAATGTGGGGGCACCATCCCCACCCTCTCTTCAATGAATTCTATAGCTTTTTGAAACTATAGAGGAGCAAAGAAGAAAGGTGCTTCTCTATACATCAAAGAATTTATAAATTCTTTTGGAGTTTTCTTTTTGGGGCCTATTAAAACCAAACTTTCGGCTATATATTCTTTTAAAATCAAATCACTCATTGGTGATGATTGGAATTTTCATATTATGCCTTCTGAAGGTTTGTCTGGAGGTATAATTACTCTTTGGAATTCTTTGATTTCTGAATTCAAGATTATTCATTCTTCTTCTCAATGTGTTATTGGAGACTTTACTATCAACAATAAAGGCACTTGGAGGATTGCTATCGTTTATGGTCACAAAGACTTGTATAAAAGAAGGGAATTATGGGAAATTCTGGAAAGGCACTCAACATCAATTCATCCTATGGTGGTAGGAGGAGACTTCACTTGTCTTACTTCTAAAGAAGACAAAAGAGGTGGAAAGAAATTTCATTTCTCACAAGGTCCTAAAGAAATGAGTGCTTTTATTTCTAATAATGACTATCATGAAATTGGTTTCATAGGACCAAGATTTACTTGGTGTAACAACAATGTTGGTGGTGGAAGAATAGTTGAGAGATTGGACAGATGTTTTCTAAATTCTATGGCTATTAACTCTTCTCAACAACTGGTTCTTAGACACCTTGCAAGGATCTCTTCAGATCATAGTCCAATTCTCTTGAATTTTTTTAACTCAATCCCTGTTACAAAAAATATTATCTGGTTTGAAGATGGCTGGATCTCAAAACCTGCAGCTTACTCCTTAGTTAAGAAGGAATGGGGTAAGAAATTTTATGGTAATTATGCTCCTGAATTCTAAATTCAGGAAAACTCTCAAAACATTATTCTTCTGGAGCAAAAGGAAGAAAAATGATTTAAACAAATAGAAAGTTCAATTAATAGAGGAAATTTTGGAACTTCAAACTAAGGAAGCTATCTCTAGTTTTCTATCAGATGAAGATTGCTGGTTGCTGAAAAATAAAACCAATGAATTGAACTCTGTTATGGCTTGCTTAAGTGATTGGTGGAAACAAAGAGCAAAAATTAAATGGTGGGTTGACGGTGATAGCAATACAAAATTCTTCCACTCCTATGCTAGTGCTAGAAGGAATTCTAACACTATTTTCAAAATCAAAGATGATAATGGTACCATGGTAGAGGATCAAACTCAAATTGCGGGTATTTTAACTCAATTTTTCCAGTAATAAATGGAGATACAGGAATTCTACTCCTCATGGGTGGCCTGGCCGCAAACTACTCTGGATAATGAAGACAGGAATATGCTTAATAGAGAATTCTCGGTGGCTGAAGTTGAGAAGGCTTTAGAACATACAAAAGGCAATATATCACTTGGTGTTGATGGGATTTCATACTCTTTTATCAAAGTTTACTGGAGCATTATCAAATATGATTTCTTGAAAGCTATTCTGCATTTTCTGCAAAATGGAGTTATGGACAAAAGCTGGAAAGACACGCTCATTGTCCTCATTCCAAAGGTTAGCAATCCTTTAACTCCGGCTAATTACAGACCTATAAGCCTATGTAATGCAGTATACAAGGTGGCAGCAAGGGTGATCTTCATTACGATTTCTATGGTGATTCCAAAACTCATTTCCTTGGAACAAGTAGCAATCATCAAGGGAAGATCCATCTCGGATCATGTTTTGATTGCTCAGGAAATCTTCCACAAATTCAGGTATTTTAAAGCTTCAAAAGGCCTTCTTTCTATCAAAATTGATATGGACAGGCTTATGATTCAATGTGTTGGGAAAAACTTAAAAATGTTTTGATTTACTTTGAATTTCGTCCAAAAATTTTGAATCTTATTTTGGAATGTGTAATAGACCCTAGATTTTCCTTGAATATTAATGGAAATTTCTCTAAATGGATAAGAGCTAGATGTGGCTTCCATCAAGGTTGTCCACTTTCTCCAATTTTTTACATTCTTTGTTCTCAACTTCTTACAAATGCTCTTAATCTTTGTAATATTGGGGTTAAAATCAACTCTAACAGCCCAAAGATTTCTCACTTACTATATGCCGATGATGTAATTATATTCTCTGATGCAATTAAGACATCGATGAAGAAGATTAAGAGAGTTGTCTCTGAGTTCTGTAATTGGACAGGACAAAAAAAAATTCCAACAAATTGGTTATTTTCGTTGGCAAACATGTTAAGAAAAGGAAAAAGAAATTGATTGAATGTTCAATGGGATTCAAAGTTGTCAAAGAACTTACATATCTTGGCATTAAAATCACTCTTAGAAGACTTGTTTCTACTGATTTTCAGTTTATAGTGGAGAAGGCTTTGAAAATGCTCAATATATGGGGAACCAAATTCATATCTCTGGCGGGAAAGATAAACTTGGTCAAAACAGTTTTACTCTCATTTCCTTTATTTCATAGTTCACATTCACTTGTTCCTATTAGCATTTTACATGAAATAGACAAACTTTGTAGAAGTTTTTTATGGAAAAAATCTGATGGAAAATTGGGCTTACATTATATTAACTGGAATGAACTTTGTAAACCAGTTAAATGGGGAGGCCGTGGAATTTGTTCTTCTAGTATGAAAACTGCTACTTTAAGATCCAGAATTGCTTGGCGGTATATGAATAATAAGGAATCCTTGCTTCATAAATCTCTTAGTCCCAAATATGGGATTAAACCTGAAAAAAGACAACTCAATAACAATAGTTCAAGTGCTTGGAAATTGATCTTGGATGGTAATAGTGTGCTGTTATCCTTGACTAGATGGAAGATTGCAAATGAGTTTTTTATTGATGTCTATAGAGACATTTGGATTCTAGACAAAAGCTTAAACAATTGGCCTACTTTTGTAATCCCTCAAGAAGATGAAATCATATTGGTGGACAGATTTATTAAAAACAGAGCTTGGGTTGTAGAAGAACTTCTTAATTTTTTTGGGAATGATCTGGTTCAGCTTATAATTCAAATTCCTATAAATCAACAAGCACAGGAAGATTGCCGAGAACTTATTTCTCAGAATTTAGGGAAATCTTTATCAGCTCTTGCATTTGATAAATTTTGATGTGGTCAAACTGAACCGGAGTATGTCAAGTGGATCAAAAAAGCTAGGCTATCCCCTCGTGTTGAAACATTTTGGTGGAGATTATTGAAGGATTCCATTCCAACTATTCATTTCCTTACTAGGAGAAAGTTGCATAACTCTGCTATCTGTCAAAGATGTGGTGCTGATGTGGAAGATGTAGAGCACATTACTATCTAATGTATCAAAGTAAGAGATATCTTCTCTTTATTAAACAAATGGGGATTTAATATTCCTCTATTTGAAATGTTGGAAAGCTGCTGTGCATGGATGGAAATCATTGCTCATAAAAATGGATTTCTCAGTAATCTATTTTGCAATGTCATTTTTCTTTCTTGGAAAGCAAGGAATAAATTTATTCATGACAAGCTAGAAGAAAGTTCAACAACCATTGCAGCAAATGCAGTTAGCTACTCTTCTTTCTCGAAATTGGTTTGCAGTTCAAGCTCGGAAAGGTGCGGTGCTCATCAGTCTTCAAGACTATCTAACTCTTGGCATCCTCCTCCACCGATTTGATCAAATTGAATGTGGATGCATCTCTAAATTCCAATTATAGAGCTGGTATAGGAGGTGTCATACGTGATGATAGAGGAAGATTTTTGATGGCATATGGGAAATCCGTTATTCATTGGGTATCTACCAACTGGAATTGCTTTCTATCAAATCCCTGAAAGAGTCAATTAAAGATTGGATGTTCAAATACAAAGGTCTTATTATTGAAAGTGATACTTCAAATGTTATCACCTTTCTCCAACAAGCAATAAAAGACAACTTAAAAGGTGAGGAAAATTTACATTTTCTCAATGATTTCAATTATGTTTTATTCATATGTATAGATAGAAACAACAACAAGTTAGCCGATATTTGTGCTAGCTTTGCTCTTATTTCTAACATTGCTTGGGAAGACATTAGCTTTAATAAGATTCCTCTTTCATTTGTTAATCTTTTGAAGGAGGACTCTACTATGTAGTTTTGCTACTTTCTATTGATTAATGCATTTTTGCTTTCTTCAAAAAAAAAAAAAAAAAAGAAGATGATGAATATTAATTCTTAGATTATTTAGAGACGATTATGTTTGGATTATTGATTGAAGACTTAATAATCATCTTTAAATCTTATAAGGCATCTTTTCACATTTAAATAAGCTTCATTCTGGAATACCTATAAAATTTCCTAATTGAATTTATTTGGCTTGATTCCATGCATATCTTGAGGATAAATTATCTAAGCTAATAGTTATCATATGATTATTAATTATGATAATTAATCCTAATTCCTTCCTTCAGATTTAGATTGCAAAATTTTATGGTTAGTTTATAATCATATTTATGTATAAGGGTTAGAAGAACTTGATTTTCATCCCATAACCTAGTGACACTTAAGGACAATAATTAAAGTCATGTCTTAGTGAACTTAGTAAAAACTTAAGATTCATACATACATCATTATACTTAAAGTAGTGACACTGCCTACTCTAGGATAGGAGCACATTGATTTTTTTTAAATTCATTAAGCCAAATTCAATTAACTTAAAATTAACATTTAATTAAGCTTAAAATTTCTTAAAATTATAATTAATCAAATTTAAATACAAAAACTAAAAAAAAATACCTCAAATTTATTGCGGATCTATTTTCATGGATTATGATTTTGATGATAGCAAACACTCTTATTTCTCTACGACTGTCTTATATACTGACATTTCAGGTCCACAAGATTAGACTACAATTTGGAACCAGCTCAAGATTGGTAGACTAGGTCTGAGTCAATTTGTACCACTTTTTCCTTTCTTGAGTCTATTATATTTGGTGTGGCTCCTGATGCTATGTAACTTTGCACACACACACCTTGGAAATTTTTTTGTCTGTTCCTTAGAGTTTACTATTTTTGGTAACATCGTCTGAGATGATATTTATATCGGCCTGGATGATCGGTTCAAAAATAGAAACCCTAATTAGGGCATCATCCTCATTAAGCCAGCCATCATTAAGCGATCAACATGGACGATAATTGTATCGGCCAGGACAATAGGTTCAAATCAGAAAGAATCATCCATCATGATCAATTTAGGTATTCTTTATTTTAGGATATCATCCAGGATGATCTAAACATCAGCCTGGATGATGCAGTACCATTATGCCTAAATTAATATGGTAATTAAGGAAAGCAATTAAGGATGATTGATACGATCACATCGACCTAGCCGATAATAGGATCGGTCAGGACGATAGCATGGATGATTAACATTAGCCATACTCTATTCTGGGCGATGTTCAGGATGATTATACTCTGATTTGAACTGATTGGCCAGGATGATATTGTATCGGCCTGGACGTTGTAACCAATTTTTTTCAAATCATCCCAAATCGTCTAGCTGATTGAGCTTATTTTGTACTGATCGACCAGGATGATATTCATATCGGCCTAGACGATAAAGTTGGCAAGTTGTATTAATGAGCTCGTTTTGAGATCTTCTATTTAAGCTTTTGACAAGGCACATTTATAAGCATCTTTGGCAGCCATTATAATTTTATTCTTTTGGGGGAAACTTGAAGAGAGAGTTGGAAAGGGAGTGAGGAATGGGTGAAGTTTGAGAGAAGGAGAAGATCCTATGAGGGGGGACTCAAGGGAGTGTGGAAGGGGATTCCACATGGTTGCTCCGGCAGGCTTACACCTTTATACCGTCGGATTCAAGTCTTGTCTTGAGGGAAGTTCACAGAAGAAGAAGATCTCTTTGATGTCAAAGGACCTGGCGACAGACAAGGACCCGGCGACTCTGTCACATAGGGGAAGGTGGAAGTGATTTTGTAAGGGCTTCTCCGCCTAGCTGTGGGGGCTAAAGGTCTCACTTAGTTAGTGCAATACTAGAAGGGTTCCTCTGAGGAGTGGACGTAGGTCAAGATTTAATCAAATCACTTTAAATTTGGTGTGTTCTTTCCTTTATTATTTTTGCATTTAATTTCCACATTATGTTTTTCTTTGTGGTAAATTTGGTTTGGTTTAAGTTTTGTTTTTAAGATATTTAAAATACCTATTCACCTCTCTCTTAGTTAACCTTGGGCCAGTTCATAAGGGGCCTAACATCCCTAACAAACTTTCAAGTGGTATCAGAGTGGGATTCATAAAAATAAGTTTTTGAAAACTTTTTGAATTTTGATCCATGGCTAATTATGGTAATCGTAATATTGTAGAAGATTATTCAATCATCAGACCACCTTTATTTGAAAATATTACTTTTAATTTTTGAAAAATTTACATGTCTACTTTCTTGCAGTATATTGATTATCAAATGTGACATATGATTTTAACTGATTATTCTTTACTGTCTCGTATTATAGATGGAATTAGAATTGATATTGCTTTTAATCAATGGAATAGGGAAGAACAAATCAATACTCAATTGAATGCAAAATCTTTCAACTATTTTTTCTATGCTTTAAATTCTGAAGACTTTTATGTTAGTTTCTACGTGCACTACTGCTAAGAAAATTTGGGATAAATTACACACCACATACGAAGGCACTAGTGAAATCAAGCAATCCAAGTTGAATTTTTTAATGCATGATTATGAACATTTTTGCATGAAATCTTATGAGACGATCTTAGACATGTATACTATATTTATTAAATTGTTACATCATTTCATGCTTTAGATAAGGAGTTTTCAAACTTTAAAAAAGTCAAGAAAATTTTTCGTTGTCTACTTGATAAGTTTGATGCTAAAGTTGTTGCTATTTGTGAATCAAAAATTTGAATGAGTATTTTATTGATAATTTGATTGGCTCACTCATTTCCTATGAGTAAAGTTTGGGTCAAAGACTTTTTGATGTAGGTGAAACGATAGTACTAAATGCTGAAGACAAGGAGCAAAGTGGCTTAGTTGGTGACGAATGTGATAGCTTATCAAGCAAATTAAAAAACTCACCAAGGCATAAGCCTCAACAAAAGTGGAATAAAGGTAAAAATGGTAAGAATAGTAAGATTTTTTCTAACGCTATTTACTTTGGATACAAGAAACCTTGACATATGAAAAATCAGTGCCCTAATTTGAGAACTCTTCCTACAAAAGAAAAGGATAAGGCTAAGCAACTTATAGAAAGGGCAAATAATGAAAAGCAAAAAATCTCCTGGGCAGACCTAGTTTTTGAAGCATCGAACCAGGAGCAGGATGAAGACTTACTTATTTGTTTTGTGTTGTGTTTTAGTTTTTTTTTGTAGTGTTTTCCTTTCTTCTCTTTTTTCCTTTTTCGTCTTGAGTGTTGTATTATTTTTTTTATTTTTTGTGAAGTTTTCACTAATCAACACACACATATCACTTTTTTGAAGATCTTTTTTTTTTTTAATGAAGAGTTTATTTCTCTCTTTTTTTTAAATTCTTAAGTAAGTTGTGGTTGACTTCTCTAAAAATAGTCAAAAAAAGGAAACTCATAATTTTGACTCTCAATTTCTGTTTCCTAATAGAGATTATTCAACTTTTGATTTAAAATCTTCATCATGCTTTAAATTGGATTTTGAAACTGAACTTTTTCATCTGCCTATATTTTATCTATCGCATAAAAATCTTTTGCAAGTTATTGAATCTATCTCATAATTTTCTTAATCAAGTAGTCCGATTTGTCAATAAGATGGGTTTACATTTACTTTTAAAATTTCAGAAAGGTAGAATATTCTAAAATATTAAAAAAAAAGTTGGCCAATGACGCCAAATTAAGAAAGATACCCAATGTGTATCAAAAAGTAAAAGATGCGCAAAGTGCGCCAAAAAACTGACAAGAGGCATAAAATGAGCCCACAAAGAGTATGCTTACTTTTTCCGTGTTTACTTAAAGCTTAAGAAAACCCTTAAAATTTTTTGTACTTGATCTTGAAATCATGTTTTTTTTATTCACCAAATTTTGCATCAATTTTCTATTAGATACATTTTATGAAAGGAGTTTTGAAAAATTAGTGTTTCTTTTTCCAATTTATTCCTTGACTTAGAATTGGATTAAAAAGTTTTGAGCCTTTAAAAGAACCTAAGTTTGGATTAACAATTTATGAATTTCTTACCTGTACTGGATTATGCGTTGTTTATCCATTCCTTACTAAGTTTTTGATTAAAATTAAGAGTTAACTTTCTCATTTTTTAAAAGATTTTCTTTCGTTCCCCTTCTCTTGTTAATAATGTCAAAGGGGGAGAACATATTGTTGTAAATATATCTTTTTTTTCCTCTTTCAAAAATTAAAAACAAAAAAAAAATTTACTTTCCATATTTTTAAAAGTTTTATTCTTATGAGGGGGAGATTAGGAGAATATGATTTCCTTTTGCAAATTTAACTTGTAATGTTTGCCATCATCAAAAAGAAGAAGATTGTTGCAGATCTATTTTTATGAATTATAAACACTCTTATTTCTCTACGACTGCCTTATCTACTAACATTTTAGATCCACAAGATCAGACTGCAATTTGGAACCAGCTCAAGATTGGGTAAACTAGGTCTGAGTCAGTTTGTACCACTTTTTCATTTCTTGAATCTATTATATTTGGTGTGGCTCCTAATGCTATATAACTTTGCACTCACACATTTTGGAAGTTTTTCTGTCTATTTCTTAGAGTTTACTATTTTTGGTAACATCATCTGGGATGATATGTATATCAACTTGGACGATCGGTTGAAAAATAAAAACCCTAATTAGGGCATCATCCTCATTAAGGAAGCCGTCATTAAGTTGATCGGCCTTGACGATAATTGTATCGGCCAGGACGATAGGCTCAATCAGAAAGAATCAGCCGCCATGGTCAATTTAGCTATTCTTTATTTTTGGACATCGGCCAGGACGATCTAAACATCATCTACACGATGCAGCACAATTATGCCTAAATTAATCTAGTAATTATGGAAATCAATTAAGGCTAATTGATACAATCACATCGGCCAGGCTGACCGCAGGATTGGCCTTGATGATTAATATCAGGTAGACTCTATTCCGGGCGATATTCAGGTCGATTGTACTCTAATTTGAACTAATCGGCTAGGACGATATTGTATCAGCCTGGACAATGTAACCAATTTTCTTCAGATCATCCCAAATCGTCCCGGCTGATTGAGGTTATTTTGTACTGATCGGCCAGGATGATATTCATATCGGCCTGGACGATAAAGTCGACAAGTTGCTTTAGATGGGATCATTTTGAGATCTTCTATTTAAGATTTTGACAAGGCACTTTTGTAAGGCTTTTTAGCAGCCATTGTAGCTTCATTCTTTTGAAAGAAACTAGGAGAGAGAGCTTGAAAGGGAGTGAGGAACGAGTAAAGTTTGAGAGAGGGAAAAGATCCTATGAGTGGGGACTCAATGGAGTGTGTAAGGGGATTCCACACAGTTGCTCCAATAGGCTTGCTGTTGCAGATCTGTTTTAATGGTTTATGACTTTGATGATAACAAACACTCTTATTTCTCTATGACTGCCTTATCTACTAACATTTCAGGTTCACATGATTGGACTACAATTTGGAATTAGCTCAAGATTTGGTAGACTAGGTCTGAGTCAGTTTATACCTTTTTTCCTTTCTTGAGTCTATTGTATTTGGTGTGGCTCCTGATGATTTGTAACTTGGAAGATTTTTTGTTTTTCCCTAAAGATTTTTGTTTTTGGTAACATCATCCGGGATGATATTTATATCGTCCTGGACGATCTGTCCAAAAGCAGAAACCCTAATTAAGGCATCCTCATTAAAGCAGCTGTCATTATGCAAAAACATCATCTTGGAGGATTTTGTATTGGCCAGGATGGTAGGGTCAAAATAGAAAGAATCTGCCGCCAGATTTAATTAAGAATTACTTATTTTTGGACATCATCCCGGTGGATCGTCCTGGACTATAAAATATCATCCCGAAAGATCCAGGACAAAGTTTTCCAAAATTTCTATAGAATTTAAGGAAAGCAATTATGACTTGATTGCACGATCAAATCGTCCTGGATGATCGTCAGATCGTCCTGACTGATATGCTGGACGATTGGACATTGGATAGCTCTTTTTTAGGGCGATATTCAAAACGATATTCCATAATTTATACTAATTATCCAGGACAATATATTATCATCCTGGATGATAAGAATAAATTTCTTCTGATTATCTCAAATTGTCCTAGCTGATTGGGCTTAAATTGCACTTATCGTACAGGACGATATTAGTATAATCCTGGACGATAATGTTGGCAACTTGCATTAATGAGCTCGTTTTGAGATCTTCTATTTAAGCTATGACATGACACTTTATAAGTGTCATTGGTAGCCATTGTAGCTTCATTCTTTGGGAGGAACTTGAAGAGAGAGCTTAAAAGGGAGTGAGGAACGGGTGATGTCTAAGAGGGAGAAGATCCTGTGAGGGGGGACTCTAGGGAGTGTGGAGGGGGATTCCACACGGTTGCTCCGGCAAGCTTTCACCTTAATATCGTTGGATTCAAGACTTGTCTCGAGGGAAGTTCACCAAATAAGAAGATCTCTTTGGTGTCAAAGGACCAGGCGACTCCGCCGCACCGGGGAAGGTGGAAGTGATTTTGTATGGGCTTCTCCGCCTAGCTGTGGGGGCTAAAGGAGAGACACTTAGTTTGGTGCAATACTTGGAGGGTGCCTCCAAGGAGTGGACGTAAGTCAAGGTTTGACCGAACCACTATAAATTCAGTGTGTTCATTCTTTATTACTTCCGCATTTAATTCCCGCACTTTGGTTTTTATTGTGGTGATATTGGTTTTGGTTTGTGTTTTGATTTAAAGATTCTTCTTTTCTAATTCACCTCTCTCTTTATTAGCCTTGGTCAAGTTCATAGGGCCTAACATCCTTAACAAACTTTCACTTGCACCTTAATACCATTGGATTCAAGGCTTGTCTTGAGGAAAGTTCACAGAAGAAGAAGATCTCTTTAGTGTCAAAGGACCCGGCGACTCCGCCGTATCGGGGAAGGTGGAAGTGATTTTGTAAGGGCTTCTCTGCTTAGCTGTGGGGGCTAAAGGAGAGACATTTAGTTAGTGCAATACTCAGAGGGTGCTTATGAGGAGTGGACGTATGTCAAAGTTTGACCAAACCACTATAAATCTGGTGTGTTCATTCCTTTATTATTTCCGCATTTAATTTCCTCATTGTATTTTCTTGGTGGTGAATTTGGTTTAGTTTGAGTTTTGTTTTAAAGATAATTAAAATATGAATTCACCTCTCTCTTAATTAGCCTTAGGCCAGTTCATAAGGGGCCTAACATCCCTAACGAACTTTAAAAATTGACTAGATTTCAACTCCATACTTAACAAAAATAAAAGCCTCGTGACTAGACTTAAATTATATTTAATTTTAATTAAAAATTAATATTTTTTTAATCTAATAAATTAAAAGTAATTAAAAAAAATTCTTGAAAATTCTTAAATGCCTGAGAATACCTTCTTAGATTATTTTTTATCTTTGGAGGTGATTTCAAGAAGTTTAGATTTTATTTGGATTCAAATCATTAAAAACCACTTAATTAAATCAATTTAATAATTCCAATAAATATCAAACTTTTGAAAATCATATCTAATTTTAAAAAATTTGAAATTGAGTAAACGCAAAGATAGTGGACTCCATTTGGGGTCTAATATTTATTAAAAATATCAAAAAACTAGAAATAATTCAAATTAAAAAAGTTAATCATTTGGTCAACCTTGAGTTAAAATTAAAGTCAAAACATTGAAAATTCATAACTAAATATAAAAAAAATCCAAATCCAACAAACTTCTATTCTAATTAATCATCTTAAGCCCTTTTGTTTAAGAAAAATATTAATTATTTAAAATCAATTTTAATTTAAAAGTCAAATTTTGACATCTTAATTAAATGATTAAAATAATCTAGAAAATTCCAAAAATTTAAAAATCATTTAAAAATATAGAAAACCTAAATCTAACTTCAAAAATATAAACCAATCAATCTTAATTAAAATTCATCAACCTTCAAACCCTTATCATTTTAATTCTCTTAATTATGTTGGATACCAATTGGTAACCTAGGCATACAAAGTTTTTAACTCAGCCGAAGGAAGGTGAAATAAAATTCATGGCCCTAGTAAGCAACAAAGGTGGTAGGCATTTAATATTAAAAAATACAATTTAAAATTAATTTTAAATTATTAATAATTAAATTTTCTCCTGAACCTTTCAATAAACCAGAAAATTAATTAACTTTAACCAATTGCCCTATATAGGATATATCTAAACCACATAGCCTTCCTCAGACACTTCAGCCTATCTTACATACATTAAATAGTTTTCTAGGACAACCAACTCTAGACTTAGGCTAGGCTGGTATTTACTTTTTTATTGTGCGCCAGGTTTTCCCTAGTTTATATTGTATATAGGTTGATAGTTTAGATTGATTGATTGTTTATTTAATTTCATGTGTTTTGTGATGTAATTGATTGTGTGTTAGATTACCACTAGGTTAGGGATGATTTATTTGCAAATTCAATCTTATGCAGGTGGTCATGCTCATATAAGGCATAAAAATTCAAGGGGGCAAATAAAAATTAAGCTTTTCAATTAACAAATTTTTACAGGTACTTCAGAAATGCTAAGTCCTCTTTTTAAATTAAAAGAGCATGTTTCGGATTATTTAAACTCAGTTGCTTAGGATAACCCTACCGATTGTTGAGTCTAGATTTTTTTAATTTTCATTAAATATAATTTAAGTTTATTGAGTTGTAAATTATCAAGTGATATTTGAGATGGGACATGAGTCCAATATGAAATTCAAAGAGAAGGATGACATCCCTTATGAAAGAGTCCCTCTTCATTTAAAGATTAAGATTAGAATTCTTTTAAAAATCAAAAGAAAAAGGATAACACTCCTTATGGGGGAGTTTCTTTTTATTTGGATATACAAACCCAAAAAATCTAGGAGTATAATATGAAGAAGTGATGAATGAGAAAACTCATTCTCAAAGTCACTTGTGACTTAGGATTAAAAATGCGGTCTTAAAGTTAGTGGTACCCAACCTTTACTTTTCCTACAGACCTTGAGTTCTAATATTAAGTGGTACTTGCTATATGGACTTTTAATTAAAAACTAATTTAACTAATTTAATTTTTTAGTTATTATACTTGCTTTGTGATTAGGATTATAAGTTTTTTTGTAGTTTTTTTTGGCAATTTTACATGTCGATCTTTGATTTAGCCTAGAACTCAAATAGAGCCTCATGAGGGTAAAAAAAATTCTTCTTTTTTAATAAAATTAAAAAATTTAAGCTCACATAAAAACTCTAATGACATTAAGAAGTAAGCTTAGGCTCATTGAAGGTTTTTCATGCATTCATATTAATTTTCCTCTGCCTTATTAAGCACCTCCCTGCCAGCGGCTTCTAGCGGTCTATCTGACCTATTAGGGTGAAATCCTATCAAGAGGAAGTTGTCTATTCGTTACAATTAAAAAAATATTTTCTAAACCTAATTTTAAGACTACTTTATATATGATTTATGATTTTAATCGAGTCAATTTGCATCCATCACATTAGAAATAAATTTAAATGAGTCTAAAACTTATTTATATTATATTTCAAGTTTAATATTACCCAACATATGTCAAGGGGCCAACTAGGATCTGCTCTAAATGTCAGATCTAATTCCTCAAATATAATTAAAAAATGGCCTTGCTCACTCTTTCATAGTGACCAAACTCATGGTTTTAAATTGCCTCGGTGGTTAGCTAGCTCCCCATTCATGGCCAGGTAAGTCCAAATCCTTAATTGCAATAGCTAGGTTCAGGTACCAAATTTAGACTTAGGTTCTGAGGTAGGCTCAGGCTATAAGACCTCAATGTCTAGGAATTAAATCTCAACTTTCTACTAAAATTAATAATTCAAACTTAAATCTTTTTCAATCAAAATTTAAGCCCAACACATAGGGTAAATTGAGGAGTTTTAGCATTATTTTAGAATCCCAAACACCTCCTACTTTTCTTCCTTTAACCTCCAAAAATAAGTCTTTCACTTTAATCTAATTCCTATTGAATTTCCAACCTTGCTTCCTTTGACATTAAGCCTTGAAATCTTAAATAAAATTTCTATGATTATTTTAATCGAGAGTCTTCATAAGAAACTTTAATTTCCTATGATGTAATTAACTATAAGGGCTTACGCTTATAGGAGATTTAAAAACCCAGATCAATTTTTTAAAATCAAGTTTTAAAAAATACTCAAATAATTCTCTTTTGGAAAATCAAATTTAATGGTCATTTTTGTCATATTCAAATAATTGATAGTTAATGATATTTTCTGTATTTAGGAAGAATATCATTTTATTATCATAATTTTGATTGTAAAATTAATAATATCTTATTCAAATTATTATAGTCAAACACTCGATCCAACATAACTTTGATCCTTTAGGATCATATATTGTATTTCCTAAGTTTGTCTTTAATAATCAGGATAAATTTAAAGTTTTGTAATTTAAACCCATTAGGGATCCTATTGAAGTGATACTGATTATGACTAAGGTTAGAAAGCTAGTGTAAGGTTGTAACTATTCTAATGATTAAAGCTTGATAATTAAATGTTGGATTCATTTATTGATTGCAAGTAACTGGAGTGTAGATTAATGCTTGAAGTGCAAAGTGATTATTTAAAATATGGATTGATTAAATGTTTATTGATCACTATGAACTAAATTAAAGATTGATTATATATTGGGTTGATGATTGACGTGTTGAATGTGTTAAATGAAAGTTGACAACTGAATGATTGATTGTTGGAAGATTGATAGTTAGGGAAGATTGGAATAATCAGGAGAGGATATGTCCTTATAAACTCATAAAAAAATGATGTCTATAAATGGACCCCTAATAGGTGCGATGAATACAAAAGATAAACCACACATGTTTGTGTTAACCAAAGTGATCAACATAATTTAGAGATATAAAGTTTGATTAAAAGATCAATTTTTAATCAAGCATATGCAGGACCTAATTGAGAGATCAAATGTCAGAGAGGGATAATTAAAATTTAAATGGTAAATCAATTCCCAAGTAAAGGTGGATACTTATACAGGAGATCAACTCCCAAATGAGTGAATTTAAAACCTAATCAATGGATCAATTATAAAAAAGATGAATTTAAACATTGATTAGAAGATAAATTTTTAGATAAAGCTGAATATTCAAGTGGGAGATTGATTCCCAAACAAGTGAATTTAGAACCTTACATATAGATTGATTATTTGAAAGGTGAATTCATACTTTGACTAGAAGATCAATTTATGAATAATGCAGAATACTCATATGGGAGATTAATTCACAAATGAGTGGATTTAAAACCTATTTGATAGATTGATTATCAAAAAGTTAAATTTAAACTTTTACTAGAAGATTAATTTGCAAACAAAGTTGAATACCTACACGAGAGATCGATTCTTGAATGACTGAATTTAGAACCTAACGATAGATCGTTTATCAGAAAGGTGAATTAGAACTCTAACTAGAAGATCTATTTCCAGACAAAGCTGAATACTTAGGTGGGAGTTTAATTCCCAAATGAGTGGATTTACAACATGATTGTTAAATCAATTATCAGAAAGATGAATTTAAACTTTTACTGAAAGATCAATTTTCATACAAAGCAGAATACTAAGATGGGAGGTCGATTCCTGAATGACTTGATTTAGAACCTGACTGATATATCAATTATCCATAAAGTGAATTTAAACTTTGAGTGGAAGATTGATTTCCATACAAAGTAGAATGCTCACATAGGAGATCGATTCTCGAATGAGTGGATTTAAAACAAACACCTCTAAAACCTAATGGTGTAAGTTTCTTTGTTTTGTCATTTGGAACTAATTTACATTATATAGCATCAACATTATTAGAAATTTAAACTTCAACATTTATTTTATTACAAAAATCCTATAGTACATCAACCATTATAATACTTCTTGAGGTATCGTCTGTTGATAGGTAACATATGATGATCTCCTTTACAATCAATTAGCTAATAAGACCCTCGTTGTTAAAATTTCTCTACAAAAAATGGACCTTCCCACATTGGATTGAACTTACCACCTATCATATGATGAGGTAAGATAGGTCTTCAAATAACTAGCACCAAGTCACCTACTTGGAAAGATCTTGGACAAACTTTTTTTTTTGTGAGCTTGCATTATTTTAACATTCCACAACTCAAGGTTTTGATGAGCCTACAGATGCTTCTCTTCCAAACCTTAAAGCTCTTATAATTGGAGTATAGTATTATGTTATGAGGTAATCCTGTAGTTCATTATGACTCTGAGTGCAAGTAGTTGTACTTCCAAAGGGATAAAATCCTCCACATCATAGATTGAGTTGGAGTTTCATATGTGGTTTGGTATGCCCAAAAAGCAAGCTAATTATTTGAAATGAATGTAAACTGGATTAAATATAGATTATATATTGGGTTAATTAAAGTGTTGAAAGTGTTAACTAAATGTTGACAACTGAATAATTGATTGTTTAGTGATTGCAGATGGGGATGATCGTAACCATTGGATCAATAATCAGGAGTCTTGATTGGTCCTGATGACTTCATACCAAAATGAGGTCAACAAAAATTTGTTTGTAAAACAGACACCTGTCATTTAAAACATCCTCATTTGTACGGATATGTGCAAATTTCTTAAGTATTTGCACCAGCACAAACAAATTTTGAAAGAAATAGTGTAATTAAAGCAATACCATATATTTGCTACAAAGAAAATAGTTTATGATTTGAACTTATAATGAGTCCCAAAAATTTTTATTTATCTAGTTCAAAATGCGGGCTATTACACTTTTTGTGAATTTCAAGCAGATTTCTGATAAAATATTTTAAATAGAGTTCTGGAATGTTCGGTGGATGAGCTGTGCACAATGGGTTTGCTAGGTTTAGTGGAGAAGAGTATAAAGTGAGGAACAAATGAAAAATTTATAAAATAAAATTGAAATTTTTGTTGTTTTCTTAAAAAAAAATTATGGCAATTTCCACATACAAAATTTTTGGTGAAAATTGCCACCAGAAATCCACCAAAATTTTTTTTATCAGATTTTTAATGTCGATAATTATTTCCACAATTACAATTTATTAGTGGTTTATTTTTTCTTTAAAAATTTGCTAGACGCCACCATTTCCATCAAAAATTCAAATTCAAACATTGCAGTGATTTAGGCCATATGAAGCAAAAGCAAGGGTTTTATGAAAGCAGAATGAATTTTTAGAAATTGGCCAGTGTGTCATCATAGCAACGCTCGTGTCAGGTGACTACTATAGTGCTACCAATGTTGTAGTGATGAAAATGATATGGCACCGCGGTGTTCATTCCAACATGTTTGATTTAAAAAAGTTGAATTCTAAAATTGTTAATTTTATTTGGGAGAATTTAATTTCTAGAATTTTAGTTTTAAAATAAATGCATCATTATGAACTATATATTGCCTATGTAGGAAAAACTATCATTCTTCAATGGTTTAGATTATGAAACTTAAAGTTCATTCTGTTTATCATAGTCAAACTCTAGGAAGAACCACATATGACCGGAAGGGTCAAAATAGTGTTTGATCAAGTTTTTGACTATAATAATCTAGATAAGGGATCATTCATTTCATAATTAAAATCATGATAATAGAATGATATATCTTCCTTAGGAAAGAATATATCATTTACTATAATTAATTTTAATATAAAGATAATGATCATTAACTTTAATTTTCCCAAAGATAATTAATTGAATTTGAAAAAACTTGATTTTGCAAATTTTATCTAGGTTCTAAATCTCTTATGAGCCTATTCCCTAGTAGTTAATTACATCATGGGAAACTAGAGTTTCCTACAAAAACTCTTGATTAAAATAATGGTACAAATTTCTTTTTGAATTTTCAAAAATTGATATCAAAGGAGTGAGGATTAGAAATTCAATTGAGATTGGATCAAATTGGAACACTTATTTTGAAGACCAATGAAAGAAAAGTAGGTGTTTAGGATTCTAAAATAATTTAGAAACACCTCAGTCTACCCTACATATCAGGGTTAAAATTTTTATTTAAAGAGATTTAATTTGATTTGTTAATTTTATTATAAGGTTAGGAGTAAATTCCCACAAGTTGAGGTCTCATAGAATAAACCTAAATCTAAATTGGGCACTGGATAATAGTGATCCGAACCTAGCTAAGGTATTGCAAACCTAGACTTACCCTGATCTGGATTGAACATCTAGCTAACCACGTAGGCATATTAAAATAATAAGACTAGTCTTTTATGTAAGGGTGGGGACGTTGTTTAGTTAAGTTTAAGTAATTGGTGCCAACATTTATAATAGATGTTAATTGGTCCCTTAACTTATGTAGGGTAATTTGATACTTAAAATAAAATGTATTTAGAATTTTATTTGACTCTTTATTTTATTTCTTAAGCAATGCATACTAGTTGACCTTTAAATGCATAAATTATAATGAAGCATTTTTTGAAAAAAAAAAAGACTTAAAAAATATGTTTTATCCTAAAGATTACACAACTTTTCCTTGATAGGATTGCATCCTAATAGGTTATGTGCCCTGCTAAAACCCACAGAAGGGGAGAGTCCTAATAACAAAGGGAAGAAATAATATGATGCATGTTACCCTCGGCAAGCCCAAGCTTACTTCTTAAAATCATTAAAGTTTCTATCTGAGCTTAAAATTTTTAATCTAATTAAAGTAGAAAATTTTTGTTCGTACCTTCACAAGCCTCTGATCATTTCAGCCTAAAACAAAATATGGCATGCAAGAAATAATGCTAGAAAAACATGTCATTTCAATTACTCAATAAAGTTAAATGAATCACACCAATTAAAGTAAATTAAATTCAAACTCCATGTGGCACTATCATAACACATAATTTTGCATAAAGTAAAGTGGTCGGGTACTACTGACAACAATAAAGATTCTATACCTAAGACTAATACAAGTGACATTGAGAATGGGATTCTTCTCAGTCTTAACTTCTTCGTCCTTCTATAGGCTCCTTGGATTTGTTGGGTCTGGATATCTAAGTAAAAAGGAAACTTTTCCCTGATGGGGTGTTTTCTTTTCTCCTTGGACACTTGAAATCACCCAAATGGAAAGGAACTCTCCCCTAAGGGATGGTCCTTCCTCTTTGGATTCTAAATTGGATGCATAGCATCTTAATTCAAAACACTTTTAGAACACTTGATTACAATTTGAATACATCAAATTATATTGAATATTAAAAAGGAAAAATAGACTCAATCATAACCTGCAGGGTTATCCTAGACAGTTACAATGAAAATCATCCCTAGAAGTTATATATATCAAAATTTAAAATGCTCATATCACTACCAAACTTGGCCATGCTCTTTTTAATTTAAAGGGGGACTTCTGCAATCATAGCAGCTACATGAAATATATTAATTTTAAAGCTTTCATGTATGCCCCCTTTATTTTAATAGCCATATATGAGCATGGCCACATGTAAAAGACTATGTCAGCATTCAAATCATTCCTAACCTAAGGATAATATAACACCCATCAAATCAATAAATAGATTACATTAAACTTAAATAAATAACCATATCAATCACTTAATTCTAACAACCAACTTGAAGTGAAAACTCAAAAAACCTAGCATACAATAGCAGGAAAGTAATATACCAGCCTAGCCTTAGATTAGGGTTGGTTATCCTAGAAAACTATCTAAAGTGTATGAAGTAGGTTGTGTGTCTCACATTTTTCCTATATATGATTTTTGGTTAAAATTTTTTAGTGTTCTCGTTGGTAGATAGGCTTAAGGGGCAATTTAATTAAAGTTTAAATATTAATGTTTTAATATAAATTTTAAGATGTATTTTTAGTGTTTGGTGATTATTAACTTTATTAAATCAAGGCCATAAAGTTTATTTCACCTTCCTTATGGATAACTTAATAGCCTCACAAGCCCGTATTGCCTAGTAGTAATCGGTATAAATTAAGTAATCTGATTGATTAAAGGTTTGAAAGTGGATAAATTTTAATTATAATTATAAATTATTATTTTTAATAGTTAAATTATAATTTTCTTGAATTTGAGTTAAGTATTGAATTTCTTGAATTTTTGAATTAATTAAATGCATTAATTAAAAGGGTCAAAATTTGAATTTTTTATTAAGGTTGATTTTGAGAGTTTTAATATTTTTCATAAATGCTAGACCTTATAATGAGTAATTAGACACTAAATTTTCTTGTTTTAGATATTTCTATATTTAGCTTTTTTTTGTGGGGGGGGGGGGGTGGTGGCCATAGAGGGGCCTGCATATTAATATAAGAAAAAATTACAAAGTCCATAAAGGGGCCCCAAGCTCACTAATGCTCAAAAGAACTAAAAAATTAAAACAAAAAAACTAAGAGCTCAATTACTAGATAAAAGTACATTAAAACCTAGATTTATTCTATGATGCACAAGTGATAGCACCCAAAATGAAGGACGACAACAAAAAATAGCAATGCGATCCCACTCCCTATCCAAAAAATCACCACCATGAACATGTGCACTAATAAAAGCCCGCAAGAAAAGGTGAAGGCCATGAAAAAATAGCATCAAAATAGTAATCTCTAGCTAGGTGATAATTCTAATAGGTATGCATAATATAGATAAAAAAAGGCCAATAGGGAACAATAACAAGACTGTGGACATAATTAGTAGAGCAATATGAGAAAACAACATCAACCCTATGATTCAATATAACATGGCCAATAGTAATGCAAGAAAGATAACCACAGTTGTTCACGTCCAAAATAATAATAGGTAAACCATCACTTAATAAAGAGGTCAGGACATCTTTAATCCCAAAGAAGCTAGAAGTAATGCATGATAAACCTAGTCGGGAATAATCAGGAAAGAAAAATAGGCACCTGGAAGAAATAGAGAAATAGAAAAAATACATACAGTAGTTCAAGTGGCAGCCTAGGATAGAGGCCACCAAAACAAAGCCCAAGAGATTAGTGAGCCAAAACCATCTCCCCATAACCATAAAAACCAGCTAGACATCCAAGCTAAGGAACCAAGCAATAAACAGAGCACCTAAACTATAAAGGAAAGGGCTATAGAAAAAAGAGACATAATGCCCAGCGATAGTACTGAACAAGCGATCCTAAAAAAGACCTAGAGAATAAGCCCAAAAATCACTCAAAATACTCAACCACAAACAGAAAAGAAAAATAACAAAAAAGCAAGACATATATAACATAGTGTCAACCAAATAGAAATAAAGGAACAAAAGAAAAAAAATGCCTGATAAAATAAGTCTAGGAAATCAAAAAGAAGGCTACATAAACAAATAGGTTGCTCTAGAAAACCATCATCCACATACAAGAGTGACACAAAAAATAGCTAGAAGTAGACACCAATAAGCAACATATAAACCATTCCAAACACTCAGAAAAAACCTCATCCAGGAAGAAGAAGATCAGACAGGAAAACTGAAAAGCAAGGCCACACAAGCAACAACAAAAGGGACCAGAAGTCCATAAAATAGAACTGTAAAATAGAGAATTCAAACTAGCCTAAAACCCCAATAACACAACTATAGTGTCTAAGGAGAGAGAACACACCAAATTTTATAGTGGTTTAGTCAACCTTACTTACATCCACTCCTCGGAGGAACCCTCTGAGTATTACACTAATAATTATAATATCTCTCCTTCTGCTCTCACAACAAGGTGGAGAAGCCCTTACAAAATCCTATTCATCGACCCTGGTAAGGCATAGAACCAAGGCTACTTTTGCTTCCTCCTAAACCAGGAAGAGAACCTTAATTTAGTGTTGAAGAAGACCTCTGAAGAGCAACCAAGGAGCTAAGGATAATGATTGGAGAAGATGACTTGAATATTTGCTTGGAGTAACCTTTGTAAACACCTCAAAAACTCCCCCTCACAAGATTCTCTCTCTCTCTCTCTCTCTCTCTCTCTCTCTCTCTCTCTCTCTCTCTCTCAAGCTCTCCTTCTCCTACTCTATTCTCTCTCAGGTCATGATAATAGAAAAAGATTTTATAAAAAATAATTGAGAGATCTTAAATAAAAGGCCTTATAAAAGTGCCCTAATTTTCAACTTGTCATCAAAGATCATCCAGGACAATCGATAGGTCGTCCTGTATGATTAGCTTAAATCAACCCTTCTAGCCAAGACAATTTGGGTTTGTTATAAGATTAGAACATAATATTTATTTTGAACATCCAGGATGATTTGATCATTATCCCATACGATTAGTTCAAAATTATATAATATCATCCACAAGATAGTTTGAGAAGTTTAGGGATAAATCAAGAAGATATAAAAGTATAACGGATCATCCATGATGATGCTTGAATCTTCCTATATGATTAGTTCAAAATAAGTGATTATTATCCAGTAGATAGTTTGAGATGTCGAGGAGATTCAGGAGAGAACTAAGGTTTTTTATATAGATTATCCAGGATAATCATATAATCAGCTAGGATGATATGATCGATCAATCTAACCTTGAGTACTTTCCTTAATCACTTGACAAATTTAGGCATGATTTTAATGAATCATCTAGGATGATATGGGATCATTTTGTACAATTAGAATGAAATTCTAAAAATAAAATATTTACTAAATGAGTTTGGCGGCTGAGTACTTTTTATTTGAGCATATCATCCAGGATGATGGGAGTATCATCCAAAATGATTTACTTAAGCAAGTTTACATGACCCAAATGTCCTAATTAGGGTTTCTATTTTTGACTAATTACCCATGATGATATAAAGTCATCCTATACAATATGATCAAAAATGGAAAAACTCAAACTCATTAAATTTCTCCTCTTTAGTGTATGTGTGCATGGTTAGTTAGCTTCAGGATCCACCAAGGTACATTTGACTCAGGAAATGGTAAAAAATGCATTGAAATAAAATTTATAGACTGACTCAATCCTAATCTACTTGATCTTGAGTTTGTTGATGTTCTAAGCAAACTTGTGGACTTGAAAGATTAGTGAGCTGGGCACATAAAAAAATATGCATGAATAGTAGTAATCAAGGAATAATAACATTTGTTATCATCAAAATCACAATACTTGGGTCCATATCCGCAATAATCTCCCCCTTTTTTATGATGGAAAATATTTCTGTTGGAACATTTTAAAATCATATATTTTTTCCTTTTTAATTTATTAAAAAAATGAAACATAAAATAAAGGAGAATAATATAAGCAAAGCAAAGCAAATTTTATTAAAACAACCCAACGATATAACACTAACATTACTCCCCCTTTTGACATCACAAAAAGGTGGAAATAGAAAACCAACCACTAAATAGAACATTGTATAGAAACAAGTACAAAACATCACAAAATATAGGATTATATGGATCGTCCAGGATGATCTCAAATAATAGAGTCAGATTAGCCATCAGATGGATGATGAATAGTGAATTGATGATATCATCCAGGATGATTTAGATTAAAAAATTTAAAATTTTGATGAAGGATAAAGATGATCGGAAGAAGTCCAGAATAAAATAATAAGTAATGCTTAATTTAAAAAATTTAAAACATAATAAAAAGATGATAAAACAATAAAAAGTGCAAAAAATGAGTTTTTTTTAATCAATACTATAAGATGATAAATTTCCCATATGATTGAATTAAAATTTAGTACGAAATGAATTAGCATCACCAAAATTCAAAAAATGATAGAACAACTGATCCTGTTAGCCTTAGCTTGTACTCCTTAAAGTGTAAAAATCTTTTGAAAACAAAAATTTAACTCAGAGAAGAAACCAGATAAAAAAAGTGATATGTTTAAAACTTCATTTCATAAAAATATCTTTTAGAGTAATATAACAAAATAATTTGTCATGATCATGAGTTTCAACAATTAAGTTTTTTTTTTTTTTTGAAGAAAGTAGAAGCTTATGAATTACTAAAAAAGACATAAAGCAACTACAGTCTAGATTCCTCCTTCAACATATTGAAAAAAGGAGGAGGACCTTATTCTCAGAACAATCAACCCAATTAAAGCTACTAAGTAGAGCATAGTTAGCACATAAGTTTGCTAACTTATTACATTCTCTACTAATGCAATTAAAAATAACAAAATTAAAGTTTGAAAGAACTTCCATGCTATCATCCTTTAACTTCACTATTTTCCAAGCCTTTTTAAAGTAAGAGATGATGTTTGAATTATCTCCTTCGATGATAATGACTTTATATTTGAGCATCCAATCCTTTATCTCCTCCTTTAGAGAGTGAATAGCAAGCAACTCCAATTGAGCTATATCCCAATGAATATGATATTTTCCATAAGCAAAAAGGAACCTTCCATTACTATCATGGAATACAGCAGCAACAGCTGCTTTGTAAGATGAAAGAAGAGAAGCCTCTACATTAACCTTTAGCCAATTGGGTGGAGGAGGATGCCAAGATTTAGATAGTCTTAACAATTGATTAACATCCAAAAAAGCCTAAATTGTATTGACTAAAGTTCTAAGAAGACGAAGCTTGATAGATAGCATTTGAAGCTAAAAAACTGGAATTATCTTCAACACCTTCATGGATCATCTTGTTTCTACTTTTCCAAGATAAGAACACTATATTGCAATATAGATTAACCAACATTCCTTTCTTCATAATATTGGTTTCAATCCAATTAATACAATGCTCACTTCTATCAAACATAGGAATACCAAATCCCCAATGGTTTAAATGCTGAATTATCTCTCTCAGTTTCCTGCAGCCACATATAATATGTTCCACATCTTCTATTGCTTCACATCCCCTAGGACAAATAGTATTCTTGATTAGTCTTCTATAGCATAGAAATTGGAGTGAGGGAATAGCATTCCTATTCAGTCTCCACCATAAAACCTCCACCCATGCATTCAATTTCTCCTTTCTGATCCAATTCTAGTTTAGATCATTCACAAACTCAAAAGCATCAGATTTACTGATTAGATCTGGGATCATCATTCCAGAATTTTGATTTATCAGTTCCATGTAATCTTCATTCCTATGCTGAGTTATTTTAATTTGAGTGATCAAATTGATAAGGTCCCTGCCGAAGTATTTACTCAGCTCTAGTTCATTCCATTGAGCATCCTGAATGAACTCTTTTACACAAACAGAGCTGTCATCAAATGGGATGACAAATGTAGGCCATCTGTCTATACATTTGTCCAGAATCCATGTATCTTCAAGAGCATCCACAAACTCTCCATTTGTTATCTTCCATCTTACAATTGGATTGAGCATTTTATAACCTTTTCTCATTAATTTAAAGGTTGTAGAAAAACAACCTCTACTATTACCTTTCTCCAGATTTACATCGTATTTTGAAGCCATAACCATGTGTAATAATGATTGATTATCATGTATAATTCTCCAAGATAATCTAGCTCTTAAAGGAGTCTTAGTAATGTTTGAATGTAATCCACAGCCCCCATATTCAATTGGTTTGCACATATCAGACCAGCTTACATAATGCATCCCCATTGAGCCATCCTTCTTATTCCAAATGAAGTTTTCGCATAATCAATCCAGTTCTTCCAGCACCTTTTTAAGCACTAATGAGTGAGTTGCGTGAAAGGTAGGGATAGCTAGCAAAACTGACTTTACCAAAATAAGTTTTCCCGGCAATGATAAGCTTTTGCTACCCCATTGATTAAGCTTTTTCAAAGCATTATCAATGATGAATTGAAAAATCATCTCTCGTGAGTCTTCTTAATGCCATCTTCAAACTGAGATAATTGAACTCTTTAATATGTTTAAAGCCCATAATTCTTGAGACACTTCTCTTCTTTCTCCTCTTCATATGTTTCCTGAACATAATCATGGATTTATTATAGTTTATCCTCTACCCAGTCCATTCACAAAAATTGTGAAGGATTTTCTTCACTCCCAAAACCTCTTGTATATTAGCTATGGAAAACATGATCACATCATCTACGTACAATAAATGGGAAATTCTTGGACCTTCTGGATTAATCTTGATACCACAGGAGCTCTAATGAAAGGCACTTGAGAGAAGTTGTGAGCAAAGTATAAAAAGGATGGGAGATAATGGACATCCTTGCAGAAATCCGCTTCTAGCTTAAATCCAACTCGAACAATTGCCATTGATGATTATAGAGAACTTGGGATATTCTACACACTCCATGATTAACTTAGAAGTTTTGGGATGAAAGTTAAAGTACTCCAACACTTTCTTTAGAGAAGACCAAGCCATGGAATCATAGGCTTGCTCCCTATCTACTTTGAAGGATACAAGACCTTTAGAAGCTTTGAGAATCGTAGCTTGTGAAGTACTTCTTGTGCCACCAATAAATGATCAGATAAGGATCTCCCCTTAATGAATGCCGCTTTCTCCATAGAAATAAGTTTAGGAATGACCATATTTAGTCAATTCAAAATTATCCTTGCCGCCACCTTATAAACGGTGTTGCATAGACTTATTGGTCTATAATTGGATGGAAGAATGGGATTAGAAACCTTGGGGATAAGAACTATTAGAGTTTCTTTCCATTCCTTGTTAAGCTCTCCATGGCTAAATAAATAGCTAATTGCCTTCCAAAAGTCTTCTTTAATAGTTTCCCAATAAACTTTAATAAAACTATGAGAAATCCCATCATTACCCGGTGAAGTGTTTCCTCCCAGTTATTGTATAACTTCTTCTACTTCAGCCATGGATAATTCAAAATCCAGAAAATTCCTGTCCCAAGAATTCAAGCTGTTGGTAGTTGTCAGCCTCCCTTCCAGTTTGCTCCTTCTAGATTCCCATTTCTTTTGAAAAAATTGGAGAAAACCTTCCTCCATTTGTTATTGATCTTCCACCAACAACCTATTTTCATCTTTGACTTTAATTATCTTGTTGGAGTTTCTTCTAGCACTAGCATAAGAATGAAAGAACTTAGAATTACCATCCCCTTCATTTAACCATTTCACTTTGGCCATTTGCTTCCACCACGTGTTGATTCTTTCCATGGTAGCGTTTAGTTCCATCACCTTAGCTTTGAGATTCCAGTAATCTTGCTCAGATAGGCTCCCTAAAGATGACTCTTTGCATTGAAGATCCATGATCTCATTCATGAGATCGTCTTTTAGTTTATTTAGATCCTTATGCTTCGACTTGCTCCAATAGAATAATGATTTCAGGGACATTTTAAATTTTTTGTTGAGAATTTGAGAGAATCTACATTGATAATTCCTGCACCATTCCTTCCTTACCACCCCAAACTAAGCTTGATAGGATGCCCAACAATTCTCATATTTGATGATCCTACTAGGATTTGAGTTGAAGTTTTTGAATTGTAATAAGATTGGACAATGGTCTGAGGCTATTGTAGCCAAATGCCTTTCTACCAATTGAATAGTAGAGCTTAAAGCAATAGTGTTGACAAAACACCTATCCAATCTTTCAAGGATCCTAGCACCACCCACTTTATTGTTGCACCATGTAAATTTAGGACCAATGCACCCAACTTCATGCAAATCATTGTTGAGCAAGCATTCCTCCATTTCCCTTGATCCTTGAGAATAGATGAATCTTCTTCCTCCCAATTTATCTTCTTTACTCATTAAATAATTAAAATCTCCACCAACTGCCATTAGAAGATCACTATTGGAATACTTATCTAACATCTTCCATAATTCCCTTCTCTTGTTCACCTCTGTACTTCCATATATCGTGGCTACCTTCCACTTTTCATTATTGAGCACTTTTAGTTCTCCAATCACCATCTGTGAAGAGAAGTCTTCCACCGTGAACATTGCTGTATTAGATTTCCAAAAAGAATGATGCCTCCAGAAAGCCCTGAGGACGGAGCATAGAAGAATTCCCAATTGCTCCCAATCATTCCATGAATTACACTTCTATCAATTTCAGCTAATTTGGTTTCAACTAAACCAACAAAACACACCCCATTATTTTTAGCAAACTCCTGAAGGTATAAGAAAGCATTCCTCTTTCTTGCCCCCCTAGAACTCCAAAAAGTAATAGAATACATTAAAAAGGATTGTGGGGATTACTCCCCAAGGTACCTTTCCCTTCAAGCTCCAATCTTCGGCATCTAGTAGATGAATTGATTGGTCCCAATTCCCTTACCTGTTTAGGTCTCTTCTTCTTAGTAGGAGGTATAGATCCCTCTTTCCCACTAATCTCAGTAGTATTTTTTTCAGTTAAAACTGAAGCAACTCCTTTCATATGAGCTTTACTTGTTTCCATCTCTATAACTTTATTGACATAATTTGCAGCCTTTACTTTTTCTAGAATGACATCCGTAGATGATTCAAGTAGTTCTCCTTCTTACAAGTCTACAAGTGCATGAAAGCTATTGTTATCAACCATGATAACAGATTTCTCCTTTAAGCTTCCTCCTTGTGCCTTAGTATCTGTACCAGCAGACGTGTTTTGTTCCACTATCCTCTGTTCTTCTACAGCTTTATCTTCTGTTACTTTTTTCCCAATGGAAACATATTGCTTTGATAGAGTCACTTTACTACTTCTATCAATCTGAGCAGATGGTCTTTTGTTCCAATTTTTATTAAAATTCTTCTTCCCATAACTCACCAACATCCAAGGACCATATTCTTCATTATCAACCAATTCTTCTACTGCCTTCTGATTGTCTTCTACAATATTCTTCTCCGCCATGTTTTTCGAATAATCCTTTTCTGGCTGATTTGCTTTCTCCCTGTTCACTATAAAACTCTTGGTACAATCATTTTTGTTATGGCCAATTTTCCCACAATCAAAGCATAAATTAGAAAGCCTTTCATATTCTATTTTCTGGAAAAATCTGTCTTCTTCTCCCTCTACCCACACTCCTGTAGGTAGTTTAGCATCCAAATCAATTCGGACACAAACACGTCCAAATTCCCTTCTTGACCATTGGAACATATTACCATCAATTAAGTAAGGCTTCCTCACCATGGAAGCTATTCGACATATATTTATTTCATCCCAATAGAATAATGGTAAATTTGGCAATCTAATCCAAATAGGAGTAGAAACCCTTTAAGAGAATTAGGATAAAACCTTTGAGTCCATCTATCAATTCCAATAATGTTACCATTGACAAACCGGAGGCCATTAGTAAGAACTGCTTCCATGTGCTCCATTTCAAAAACTAAACACAAAATCCATCCTTTTCCCAGAACAGTGAGGTGGAATTTACCATATTGTTCCCATTGTTTTCTCAATTCATAGCTGATTGAAGAGAATGGGACTTCTCCTCCAAGTATTTTTACCACCAGAGACTTGTTAAGCTTTTTGGAATTCTCATAGACTTTCTCCACATGAAGTTTAATAGTTTTACCATCTTCAGCTACATAGTTACCGAAATCTAGGTAAGTAACTTTAATATTTTTGCTTTTAAGTCTCACAATCTGAAAGGATCCAGTATTAAGCCTTTTGGTCATGTCCTCAATCACCTCATCACAGCTCCCGAGCTCTCCAATAATGCATACACAAACTTCTTCCAGATCAGATTTCATCTTACCTTCTTCTTCTGTATTTGTCTCCTTCAATTCAGAACGCACAGGTTCATTAACTTCAGTAGTTTTCTTTAACAGAGAAACTAAATTCACCTCATCTTCAGTACCAATTCCAGCAAACATATAATTGCTATCATATATAGCTCTTGGCACCATAATGTTTTCCATCTCATTCAGGATCTTTCTTGGCCACCCAGTATTCTCCATAGTATCTTTCATCAATTTGCCTTTACCCTTACTAGGCTCTTCCAGCATATGTCTTCATCACTTCACCTCCTTCATTAATGATTAACGACTTGTTCACCATAGAAAAAGTTTTTTAACCCAGGAAAAATAATTGATCTGTCATCTCCAAATGTTGGTGGTGAAGATGAAACATCTCGAGCTCCTCCGAAGATTGGACATCCCAAAGAACGTCGATCCTCCATCTGACTTCCGGCCGCAGGTGGCCGGCGAACGTTCGTCGTCATTGATCTGACGACAAAGCCACAAAAATAGAACTTCAAATAATAGAATTTTGAATTCTCACAGTCTCTCTCTCTACTTTCTCTCTCTCTACTTCAAATAAAAAGTCAACAATTAAGTATTTAAAAATTTAAAGTGACACGTGAATTCTTCTAGGATTTAAAGGTTTGAAACATAAGGAAGCTTATTTCTTTGTGAGCTCATTTCGTGCCTCTTGTAAGTTATATGATGCATTTTATGCAGCTTTTGATTTTTTATACACTTTGTGCATCATTTAATTTTTAGCCAGTCATTATGCATCTTTTAAGTTTCCTTTTTGGCTCATTTTATGCTTTTTTTTCATTTTTGTGAGATAGCTCCCTATTGAAACCTTTGAAGAATCAATTATGAGAATATCTTCTAGATAATAGAGAAGAAAAAAACTCACTCTCTAATATAAGGAGTAGACCACAAACCAAAATCATATTCATCTGATAAATGCATTAACTTAATCAAGAAAGCTTGAAAGTGATTTAATGACATTGAATATTATTCATATGAGATTGATTGGTATAAGAAGATAGAAAAGTTCTCAGTTTCAAAGTCCAATTGTTAATTTGAAATAGATTTTTGCTTCGTAAAGAAAATTACGCCACTAAAGGAGTTAGAGAATGTGAAATAATCAATGGTGTTTCTTCCATTAACTTATATAAGGATGTCAATCATTATTTAAAAATTTTTAAAAATAAAAACAAGGCAAAAATGTCATTCAAGTAGTGAAAAAAATAAAAAAAAAAACTGAAGGGAAGAATAACATAAAAATGAAAACATGGAAAACTGCAACACATAAACAAAAATAAACAAGAAAATAAAAATATAAGTAAGGTAAAAAATAAAAATTTTGAAGTTTAGTAATCATCAAGTTCATGCATTTATGTTTATGCACCTAATATGGACCTTAAGGTTCTAAAAGTTCAAATGTCAGTGGTTTAGTAAAGATGTTAGCCAGTTAATTTTTAGTTGCTACATGATGTAGCTCAATGACTCCTTTAATAATATGGTTCCTAATAAAGTATGTCTTATGTCAATGTGTTTGGTTCTAGAATATTGGATGGGATTTTTAGAAATACATATGGCACTAGTGTTATCACTTAGAATTGACATTGTGCCTGTAGGTAACACAACTTCTTAAGGCTATGTATTTAGCTTCAGTAGTGAAAAGTGTAACTAAGTTTTATTCTCTACTGGACTAGGAGATTAAGGATTATCTTGTGAATTGACATGTTTTAGAGGTACTCTTTATATCCACCCTAAACCCTACAAAGTCTGAATCAAAATATCCTATAATCTCAAAAGAAGTGTTATGCCTTAGATACCAAATTCCTAAGTTCTGAATTCCAAAGAGATATATAAGGATTCACTTAACTGCAGTCAGGTGGGTCTCCTTTGGATCAACTTGAAATCTAACATAAAGGTACACACTAAACATTATATCAGGTCTACTAGCCATCAAGTAAAGGAGTAATCAAACTATTCCTCTATATTTCTTTAGATCAACTAAATTTCCATTTGAGTATTTATCTTATTAAACACTGGAGCTGATGGGAGTGTTTACTGGCTTGGCTTTATCCATTTCATATTTCTTTAATATATCCTTTATGTATTTTGATTTATTTAGAAAAATTTCATCATCCATTTATCTTATGCTGAACTTCAAAAAGTAGGACAATTCTCCCATCATACTCATCTCAAATTTCTTACTCATTATTTTAGAAAAATCACCACATAAATTTTATCAAAACATCCAAAAAAGTATATCATCAACTTAGATTTGGATAATAAGTAATTCATCACCTACTCTCCTAAGAAAAAGGGTGGTGTCTATGCTACCCTTAACAAACTCCCTTTCTAGTAGGAATGTGATAAGCCTCTCATACCATGCCCTGGGTTCCTGTTCTAATCAATATAAAGCCTTTTTTAATTTGAAAACATAATTTGAAAATTGGGAATTCTTAAAGCCTGTGGGTAGCTCTTCAAACACATCTTCTTTTATTACCCTATTTAAAAAGGCACTATTGACTTCCATTTAGAAAAGCTTAAATCCCTTATAACAAGCAAAGGCTAGTTGCACTCTAATTGCTTCCAATCTAGCTACAGGAGCAAAAGTCTCCTCAAAATAAATCCTTTATATTTGACTATACCCCATAGCCACCAAGCTTGACTTATTCCTAATCACCACACCAGAATCATTCATTTTATTCTTAAAGACCCATTTGGTTTCTACTACATTTTGGTCCTTAGGTCTTCATACTAGCTCTTAGACATCATTCCTAACAAATTGGTTTAGTTCTTCTTACATAGCTAGGACCTAGAATTAATCAGAAACGGCTTGATTGATGTTGGTGGGTTCGATCATTGAGATGAAGAAAGAGTGGTTAACTTCTTTTCTAAGTCCATGCCTAGTTTTAAGACCTTCAGAAGGGTCTCCAAAGACCAGTTCTTTAGGATAACTTGAAGAATATCCCCAATCTCAAAGCAAAGTGTTTTGTGGTTCTGCCCTTTCTTCCAATTTTGTAGTTTCTACTCCTTGGGTAAACTCGTCTACTTCTTCTTGTTCTTCAACTCTAAACTTTCCAAAATTAGATTCATCAAACACTACATAAGTTGTCTCCTCCACCACCAATATCCTCTTATTAAACAGTCTAAAGGATCTCCCTACACTTGAATAGCTTACGAGCACTCCATCAATTTTTGGGTCAATATTTCCTAAGGGTGATTTCTCATTATTTAGAATAAAATCCTTACAACCAAAGACATTGAGGTGAAAAAGGTTGGGTGTCCTACCCTTAATTATCTTATAGGATGTCTTATTCAGTTTGGATCTAACATTCGCCATATTTAACATATAATAAGCTGTGTTCATCACTTCTTCTCAAAAATATTTTAGAAGTGAATAATCAGAAAGCATTGCTCTAGCAGCTTCCACTAAGGTCTTGTTCTTCCTTCCAGCTACCCCATTTTACTAAGGGGTCCTAGGAGCTGAGAAGTTTTGACTAATCCCTTGCTCCTCATAGAAGGTTTCAAATCTCTCATTTTTAAACTCTCCACCATGGCACTATGGATGGTCAAGATCTCACAACCAAGTTTTTTCTTAATCCAAGTGGAGAATGATTTAAATTCATTGAATGACTCACTTTTATGTGATAGAAATCTAATCTAAGTGAACCTCGAGTAGTCATCGACTATTACAAATCCAAAGTCCTTTCCACCTAAGCTTGCAGTGCTAATGGGTCCAAATAAATTCATGTGAAGGACTTCTAAAGGTTTAGAGGAGCTAAGATCTTTAATGAAATGGAATGAGGATTTGACTTATTTCCCTAGTTGACAAACATCACACAGGCGGTCCTTAGTGAATTCATGCTTGGGATTCCTCTTTTTATGTCTTTTTGGGTTACTTTCTAAGTGTTTTTATGCTAGCATGACATAACCTCCTATGCCATAACCAAGACTCATTAGCAATATTTTTTAAGCAAAATGAAGCAGCACATTCAATATTATTTAAATCAAGAAAGTAGACATTATTGACCCTTTTTCCCTACAAAATAGTGTTATTATTTAAGCTTATAATGTAGTTATTTTATAAAACTTTTATGTTGAATCCTTTATCACAGAGCTGACTAATGCTGAATAAATTATGTTTTAAGCCATCAATAAGTAAAACATCTTCAATCAAAAGGTTCTTGGAGTTTTTGATTATACATATGCCCAAGACTTTCCTGGTGGTGGTGTCTCCAAGAGTGACCTTGCCTCTAGCCCTGGCCTCCAGTAAAATGAATTGATTAGCATCTCCATTCATATAGCGTCAGCATCCACTGTCCATGTACCACATAGTCTTATGAGATCTTATGTGATAGCACATCTAAACAATCATTAAATATTAGATTTAAGAATCCAAATAAGTTTGGGTCCCTTCTTATGAAAAGAAGAATATAATGAATTTGTGTAATACTGTGAATCATACAATTTGGGTCTCCGCACCAAATGTATTCTATGGTGAATGGTGCATGTGTGAGAAATATGTCCTAGCATGCCACATAAAAAATACCTAACGCCAGGAAAAGAGTTCTCTAATCTACTTGGGTTATATTGCCTCTTCCTATATTTTAATAATGCATGCTGATCTGATGGATTATGAAACGCTAGCATTATGGGTGATTTTTTATTTTCTTTGAAAGAAATTAATTGAGATTCTAAAAACTTATTTGAATTTTCAAGAATTGAAATTTATATTTTTAAAGTATGCTCTTTATGATTTAAATTATTTGCAAGAGTATTTAATTCCATATATGCAGTTTCTAACTCAACATGTAAACTTTTCAAGGAATCATGCTCAACATCCAATTTAGAATACTTTTTGTTCAATGAATCAAATTCATATAATAATGTCATGTGATTGCCATCAAGTGTAGAATGATCTTTAATCAAAAATTCATGCTCCTTTTGTAAGTTCAAAAATTCTAGTTTCAAGCTAGCATGGGATTTTTTAAGCTTTCTATAAGAAGAATGAATTTTCTCAGACACGTCAAGTAATTAATTGTATGTTAATTCACATACCTCTTCTTGGTTAGAGTAACTAAGATGATTATTCACCATAAAACACAAGTTTTTTTTTCTCCTCTTTAGCTTCAATTTCAAAGGAGTTAGATGCATAATCTTCCTAGAAAGCCTTCTAGATCTATTTCTTATCCTTCTTGAACTTGGGTTTCTCCTCACCCTTCTCCATGCTTGGGTGATCTTTAAGTGTAGGGCAATCAGCTTTTACATGTCATGCCTTCTTGCATTCAAAGCAAATTGCATTAGAAGAACCTTTAGAATTCTTACTATTCCTACCTTTGTTTCATTTTTTATGGAGTTTTTGTTTCTTCTTAAGAAGCTCTTGAATTTCCTAGTAATTAAAGTAACATCATCACTTTAGAACAAGAAGAATCAATATCTAAATCATTAGCCTTTAAGGCTACTATTTTCTCCTTCTTTTTCTCCCTTAGTTAACTCCTTGCTCGTAAGCAATGAGTGATCCAAGTTGGTTATTTATAGAATAAACATTCAAATCCTTGGATTCAGTTATAACAATAATCATAGCATCAAACGAAGAAAGTAAACATCTCAAAATTTTGTTAACTTTCTCATAGTTAGTTATCTCTCTTCCTAAGACATATAGGGAGGTGACTATTTGTATAAACCTAGTATATATTTTAGATATTGACTCACTAGGTTTTATGTAAAAAATTTTATAGTCATGAAGTAAAATATTCAACCTAGATTACTTAACTTCATTTGTGCCTTCATAAGTAATGCATAATCTATCCCAGATTTCTTTATCAGTTGCACATGTTAAAACGCTCATGTAATCTTTAGATTTAGTACACAAAAAAATAGTTTAAACATTTGCATTAAGTTGTGCTATAACCCTATAATCAAAAGTCCATTAAAAAAATGAATTTTTATTTTGATGTCATTTTTTTCACGTGTTGGTGCAGAATAACCTTCTTTTACAAGAATCCACATGTAATAATCTAAAGATTATAAAAAAGAGGACATACAAGTTTTCCAGAAATCAAAAAGAATATTATCAAATAAGGGTGGTCCAGTAATGGAATACCCTTCCGCCGTGTTCAGATTACCAAAGTTAGTCATGGATCAAAATTCAAAAATTTTCAAAAACTTGATTTTATGAATCCTACTCTGATACCATTTAAAAGTTCATAGGGTTGTTAAGCCATTATGAACTAACTCTAGGCTAACCAAGATCTTCTTAAAAACTTTTTTGAATATTTTTTAAAATAAATAAGATCAAACCCTTGATACGAAAGTGATTAACAAAATAAATCAAATCTTTTGTCCATACAATGAACCATAGAACATTAAGGTATGGAAATTAAAATGCAAAAAAAGTAATAAGAAAGAACACAATAAATTTTATAGTGGTTCGATTAACTTGACCTACATCCACGCCTCAATGGAACCCTCCATGTATTGCACTAATAACTATAGTGTCTCTCCTTTTACTCCTATATAAAGGCAAAGAAGCCCTTATAAAATCCTTTTCACCAACCCTGATGAGGCAGAGAACCTAGACTCCTTTTGCTTCCTCCTGAAGTAGGCAGAGAACCTTGATCTAGTGCTAACAAAGACCTCCCAAGAGCCACCAAGGAGCCAAGGATGATGATTGAGAAGATGACTTGAATCCTTACTTGAAGCAACCATTGTGAACACCTTATAAACTCCCCCTCATAATATTCTATCTCTCTCTCTCTCCTAAGGTCTCATTCTCCTTCTCTAAGCTCTCTCAGGTTTGGATAATAGCAAAATATTTTATTATAAGCAATTGAGAGAGCTTAAATAAAAGTCCTTAAAAATGCCTTAATTTTCAACTTACCATCAAAGATTGTCTAGGATGATCATATGATTAGTTTGAATCAGCCCTTCAATCTAAGATGATTTGGGTTTATTATATGATTAAAACACAAAGTTTATTATGATCGTCGAAGATGTTTTGGTCATCATCTCATATGATTAGTTCAAAATCATGCAATATCATCTAGCATATAGTTTGGTACATCTAGGAGATAAATTTGGATCATATAAAAATATAATTGATCTTCTAGGATGATGCTTGGATCATCTTATATGATTACTTCAAAATTAGTGATTATCATACAGTAGATAATTCGAGACATCCTGGAGATTCATGAGAAACTAAGGTTTTTCATATAAATCATCCAAGATGATCCTGTTGTTGCCATTCATAACCCCTAGTTTGAGATTTTGATGATGACAAATAATATCATCTGAATAACTATTCATTGAATACATTTGATTTCTACTATTTTTTGTGAGTACTAACATGTCAGGAAGATCACAAGTTACTCAGGATAACAAGAAGACTCAAGACTGGGTAGAGTAGGAGTGTGAGTTTATAACATTGTAGTTTTTTTTTTTTTTTTTTCCTTTTTTTTTTTATTTTGGCCACAAATTGCATATAAGACTAAGCAACCATGCACTCACATAGGGGGAGAGGGTTTTTTAAAAAAAATGCTTATTTTTTCTCTATTGATCGTACTGTACCAGTTTATATCATACTGTATGATTTAATCTGGGTGAAACATCTTTCTGTGATCTGGTCATACTGTACAATGTGTTTCTAATCCAAAACCCTAGCCTCCAGATTAGTTTAAGTAAGTGTATTTTGCCATTCATACTATATGAAAATTTTCATATTGTACGATGTATTTTGAATATTTACTTAAATTAACCCATGATTGGTCATTGTATAGTATGAACAAGTTTGTACTGTATAATGTATCGAGGCTATTTTTGATCATCCAGAACATCGATGATCCTTGATTTTGACTAATCGTACTGTACTAAGTAGGTCAAATCCTATGATGTACAGAGATGAGTTTTGATCATCCCAGCTATCATCATGTATGAAAAGAAGAGATTTGTCGATCATATGGAATGAGTTTATATCATATTGTATAATTATATTAAGAATTTTTAACCTATTCGTAAACCTTCATACCAATACACAAGGTCCATTTATACTAATCCTACTATACGATAGTAAATTATATTGTATGATAGTAACGGCTACTTTGAAAAATTTAGGATTTTTTGGAGCCCATTTTAAGTATCAAAAAGTTATGTTTTTTTGTGTGTGGCTGTGAGAGGGGAATGTTATTAGAGATGGTTTCCTTGGGAGAGAGCTCTTGGGAAGATTTTAGGATTTGAGAGAGGAAGGAGAAGGTGAGCTTGGTGAGGGAGAAGCAGTGTGAGGGAGATCACACGGTTGCTCCGTTCTTACTGCACTTTGTTCCTCCTGTAGCCCCAGAAGATCTTGTGGAAGGCTCTCTAAGGGGGAGACCCTTCTACATCTGTGTCCTCTAAGGTACTCTACCAGGAGGGATAAAAATGAGAAGGTATGTTGATATCGCCAGGAGGGTGACAAAGTGCTTGGCACTCTGCCACATCGAGTTGGTGAAAGTGAGTCTTATATGGGCTTCTCTGCCTTACCGAGGGGGCAAAATGAGAACTATTATTTAGTAGTAAAATTTCTAGAGTGGATGACTCCAGGAAGTGGACGTAGGTCAAGTGACCGAACTACTATAAAATCTCTAGTGTTATTTTTCCTTTACTGCTTTTATTTTTACTTGCATTTTATTTTCATTAAAATTGCTTAGTAAAATTCATTGTGAAATTCATTGTTACTATTTGTGTTCAAGTACTCACTTTCGCATTAGTTAAATTTTTCTGTTAAAAAATTAGAAACATGAAAAATATAAAAATTCTTGTTTAGGATTTTTTTATTGCAACAAGTTTTTCGCAATTCACCCCCCCCCCCCCCCCCCCCCCCCCCCCTCTTTTGGCGAATCTAGTAACTTCAATTGGTATTAGAGCGGGGTTTCAAAAATAGCATTTTAAAAAATCTTTAAAATTGATCATGTCTCATTTTGGTAATCGTAATACTGCAGAGGGTTACTCAATAACCCGTCCACCTCTTTTTTATAATATCCTGTTTAATTTCTGGAAAATTAGAATGACTACTTTTTTACTGTCTATTGATTACCGCATGTGGATGTTAGTTAATGATGGTTACGCTGCACCATTTAAACTTGTGAATTGAGTGAAAACTCAAGTACCTTTTAATGAATGGAGCAATGAGGATAGGGATTTAGCTCAATTAAATGTAAAGTGCTTAAACTATTTCTTTTGTGCATTAAAATCTGAGGACTTCATAAGAGTATCTACCTATGCTTCTGGTAAGGAGATTTGGGATAGACTGTGCATCATGTACGAAAAAACTAGTAAAGTTAAACAGTTTAGGTTTAATATTCTATTGCATTATTATGAACACTATCGTATGAAACCTAGCAAAATAATATCTGACATGTACACTAGGTTCACCCAAATTATAACATCCTTGCATGCATTAGGTAGATAAATTTCAAATTTTGAAAAAGTTAACAAGATTCTTATATTCTTACCTAGTTCCTATGATGCTAAAATTGCAACTATCACTGAGTCTAAAGACCTAAATGTTTATTCTATTGACAATTTGCTTAGGTCACTCATTGTGTATGAGCAAGGGGTGAGTCAAAGACAAAGTGATGCAGGTGAAAAGGAGTGAACGGTGGCATTGAAAGTAAATAACTCAGAAAGTGAATACTCTGCAGTGGAGGAAGAATATGACATAGCCTTGATGATCGGCAGTTCAAGAACTTTTTGAAAAGAAAACATAGGCGTCATCAGAACAACTGGAATAAAGGTCAAAGCTCGATAACTACTAAAGTTTCATCTGATACAACCTATTTTGAGTGTAGGAAACCTGGTCACCATTGAGCTGATTGCCCCAACTTAAAGAGTCAGCCAGCCAAGAAAAAAGGTGAGGACAAAGCAAAGTAGAAAAAGGGGAAGCTGAAGACACAAAAGGCTTTTTGGGTTGACTCTACCTCAGAATCATCAGAAGAAGAAGTAGAGGAGGTGGTAACAAATTTGTGTCTAATTGCTAATGATAATCTTGATTAATAAAATCAAGACGAGGTATGTCAACTTTCATATAAAGATATATTGCTTATTTCTGAAAAATCCATGACTCATACAGGAAATTGAAAAAAGATGCATGCTAGTCTTAATACTAATTTTAGTACTTTACAAACTAAGCATGTTAACTTAGTTAAAGAACATTCTGATTTAGATAGAGATCACATGTCCCTACTTGATGAGTGTGAGGCATTAAATAAGATGTATATTAATTTAACAGAAATGCATGAATCCTTGAAAACAATGCATGTTGAATTAGAAGAGGCTTTTAACAGACTAGACAAACTTGCATTGGAGGTAGATCACAATGAACATCTATTAAAATGGAAAGTTGACGGATTGACATATCAAAACAACACATTTAAACAAAAAATCAAAGAACTAAAAAAGAAAAAGGTATCACTCATATTAGCTCAATCTAGCAAACCCCCAGCACTACATGCATCACAAAACTTTAAGAAGAGGCAACACCATTCACATAGGTTAGTAAACCCATTATCCAATTTTAGGTGCTTCTCTTATGGCATGCTAGGTCACATAGCCCGCACATGCACGATTCACCATAGGACACACTTAGTATGGAGACCTAAATTACATCCATCACAGCATAGCATGTATATATCTCATTCATGCAAGTTTAAGAAGGAACCCAAACTCACTTGGGTTCACAAATCTAACCCTTGAATGAAATTGTAGGGATGCTATCACAAAAGACCTAGTGAGAGCATGTGGTTCCTGGACAGTAGCTTCTTGTGACACACTACTGGAGACATGAAGAAGTTCATTTTACTAAAGATTAGGACCAGAGGCAAAGTAATATTGGGAGATAACACTACCAGAAAAGTGGTAGGCTAAGGTATTGTTTGAAATGCTAAGAATTTTTTAATTGAAAATATTTTATTAGTTGATGGTTTGAAGCATAACTTAGTCAGCATTAGTTAATTATGTGATAAAGGTTTTGATATTAAATTTCTCTCTAACAAATGCCTGATTAGTTTAAATGACAAACTTATTTTAGAAGAAAAATGAATGAACAATGTTTATATATTAGACCTTGATTGCATTGATAGTTCAAATTCTTTTTGCTTAAAAATAATAGTAGATGACTCATTGGCTATGACATAGGAGACTATGCCATGCTAGTATGAAAACACTTAGAAATATCACTCAGAAAAAAACTAGTTAGAGGCGTACATAAGTTAAACTTCATTAAGGATCATTTATGTGATGCTTACCAACTAGGAAAACAAATCAAATCATCCTTTCATTCAATTAACGATGTGATCACCTCTGGGCCATTAGAAATCCTACACATGGACTTATTTGGACCCGTTAGCACACATAGCATAGGTGGGAAAAATTATAGATTTATGATTGTAAACGACTTCACTAGATTCACTTGGGTAAGATTCCTAACACATAAGAATGATTTGTTTGAGGAATTTAAGGTATATTCCACTTGGATTCAACAAAAATTAGGACGTGAAATCTCAACAATCCATAGTGATCATGGTGGAGAGTTTCAAAATGAAAGATTTGAGTCATTTTGCCAAGAGATAGGAATAGAGCATAATTTTTCAGCCCCTAGAACACCTCAATAAAATGAAATAACAAAAAAAAATAATAGAACCTTGGTAGAAGCTATTAGGGAAATGTTAGCTGAGTATACCCTTCCTAGATATTTTTAAGCAGAAGCAGTAAATCCGGTGTGTTATGTCTTAAATAGGGTGAACATTAGATCAAAGCTGAATAAAACTCCTTATGAACTCCTTAAGGATTGGACACCAAATCCTTCACACTTACATATCTTTGGTTGCAAGTGCTTCATCTTGATTAATGGCAAACTTCCCTTAGGAAAATTCAATCCCAAGTCTGATGAGGGTGTCTTCTTAAGTTATTCATCTGTAGGTAAGGCCTATAGAATCTTTAATAAGAGAACCCTAGTAGTATAAGAGTTCACCCATATAGCATTTGATGAATTAGATAAGCCCTCTGAATCTAAAATTGAAGAAGATGAGATAGAGGCAATTGTAAGGAGTAGAAACTATGACCAAAGGAGAAAGGGTAGAACCACAAGAATCTTTGCCTAGAGAATGGAGATATTCTTCTAGTCATCCTAAAGAGTTAATTTTAGGAGACCCTTCAGAAGGTGTAAGAATTAGGCATGGACATAGGAAGGAGGTTAGTCATTTAGCATTCATCTCTATGATAGAACCCACGATTATAGTTCAAGTCTTAGGAGATGAATTCTTGATCCTAGAAATGCAAGAAGAATTGAATCAATTCACCAGGAATGATGTTAGGGAGTTAGTCAAGAGACCTAAAGAATAAAGTGTAGTTGGAACAAAATGGGTCTTTAAAAATAAGATGAATGATTCAGGAACCGGACCATAATAAATAATAAAGCCAAACTAGTAGCTAAGGGGTACAACCAAATTGAGGGAATAGACTTTAAAGAAACCTTTGCCCTAGTTGCTAGATTTGAAGCCATAAGAGTGCTCTTAGCTTCTACTTGCTTCAATAATTTCAAACTATATCAAATGGACGTAAAGAGTGCTTTTCTAAATGGGATAATTAAGGAGGATATTTATGTTGAGCAACCCCCTGGATTTAAAAGTTCATAATTTCCAAACCATGTATTCAAATTAAAAAAGGCACTTTATGAACTAAAGCAAGCACCTAGAGCCTGGTATGAAAGACTTAGCTCATTCTTACTGGATAGAGGATTTGTAAAGGGTAGTGTGGACACTACGCTCTTTTTACAAAAAGTCAAATAAGAAGTTCTCATTATTCAGATATATGTGGATGACATTTTATTTGAATCCTCAGATAAAAATTTATGTGATGAACTTTCAAAAATAATGAGTAATGAGTTTAAAATGAGCATGATGGGAGAGCTTAATTATTTTTTTCGTTTTAGTGTGAAACAAATGGATAATGGAACATTTCTTAGCCAAACAAAATACATTAAGGATGTTCTAAAAAAATATAAAATGGATAGTGTTAAGCCCATAAACACTCCAATAAGCTCCATGATTTTCTTTGTGGAGAATTTTGGTTTGATTAAGTTTTATGTTTTGATCGTAAAAGTTTTTTTTTTTTTAAATACCAATTCACCTCCTCTCTTGGTTAGCCTTGGGCTAGTTCATTAGGGCTTAATATCCCTAACGAACTTTCAGTTATCATCAAAATCATACTTGGCTCCAAATCTGCATTAATGGAAAATAAATACAATATGTTTCTTAATGATTCTCTTTTATATTAATGATACTCATAGCATATGCATCATCGACCACTCGGGTAAGCGTTAAGTGATAATGGATAAATTAAACCTTTCATTCTCAATACCACACAAAACTCCAATAGTTTGTCACCCTATCAAAATCTTAGAAGAATAAGTAAACCATGTATTATTAAAACCCCTTCATGATAATTAAGTTTTATAAATTTGATAAACAATCAGCACTAAGTATATGCTTGCATTGTACCAATCGAACATACCTCGGTGTGCCTACTTTTCTTTTTCTAGGTACACTAGGACATGTGATATTAACTACATATATAGACACTATGTGAGTTAAATGAAGACCTAATACATTAAAAATATCATGAAAGTATTGATAAAAAAAATCATTAGTACTCTACATTCCATTTACACCATCAATCAAAAATTAAAAAATTTAGCCAGACATGAAGAACAAGTGAAGTCATTTTAATTAATTACACTAAAGAAAGAAAATATAGAAAAAAAAGAATATCACCAAATGGGTTTAAAGATTTCCTCTACACTTCTTGTACTTACCGAATTTCTTCCGCAAATATAAGCCAAGCACTCTAATAGAATGTATCTAGTACTTCTCTAAATTCCCATAGCTTTCACACTTAAGGAAATATTAGAGAAGCACTATAAAGATTGAAATTAAATAAGTGATTGAACTCCTCTACTAACATTACATATGAAATATTTAAAGAAAATATAGAAAATGAATTATGGTGTCGTAACACTCAAGACTCTTATGCCACAACACCCATAAAATGAACTAACTCCATAGCACTGAAGGTTTTCCTCCACTATAGTACTTGTTCACATAGACTTAAAGTTTAATAAATCAATATGTTTCTTCGTTATAAGATCTTGGATTGAATGGTCATAACTATAGTGTTACAACATTGCTAACAGTTAAGCGTTGTGGCATCTAGTTAGCACTCCCCTTGACTTATTGATCTTGGAATTTGGCACCATGGTGTTATGCATAAAGAGATGGGGCTTTATGGAACTAAATCTTCCAACACTATGGTAGTGTTAAATAGAGACCAGGATTCCACCATATCAATATTTGGGTGCCCAAATAATGTTAAAGATGGAACCACGGTGGTACAGTATCCGACGCTGTGGTTAATGATCTCCTCTACACTTGGTTCGATAGTGTTAATAATCTCCTCTACACTCCTCCTTGAACTTATAAAATTACTTTCACAAATATTGACAAAACACTCTTATAAAGTGGATATAGTGCTTCCTAAGTTCCCTTAGTTGTCACTCCTAAGAAAATCATAGAGAAACATTATGAAGACTAAAATTAACTAATTAAATAAGCTCCTCTACTAACATTATAAATTAATTATATAAAAAAATATAAAAAATGGACTCTAACACCATGACACTCACGACACTTGTGCCCGGTGCTCGTAAAATAAACTAACATCGTTGTGCTAAAGAATTTCCTCCTCTGTTGTGCTTGTTAATATGGACCCACTGTTTAATCAATCGATGTGTTGCTTTATTTGTAGTTTATCTCCTAGTCAATTATAACTATAGCACTACAGTGCTGTTAATGGTTGAGTGCTATATCATCCATGTGGCACTCCCTCAACTTGGCAGCACTAAATATTAGCATCATGATGCTATATAGACCGAGACTAGGCTTTACAGCACTGACTCCAGTGATGCTATGACACTGTCAAATAGAGACTATGTGCCTCCATTTCCATATTAGGCACTTTAGCAGTGTCAATGATGGCGCCATGGTATCATATTGTATGAGGTCACGGTGTTGTATGATTCTTAGAATTTCATGCCTTTCTATAATTTTTCTGCACAACACAACTAAAATAACTTAATTTTACTATAATTTAATATATAAAACATAATAATAATTATACTTGTCAAATACTCCCCAACATAAACTCTTGTTTATTCTCAAGAAAATAAAATTTTGTGATTGTGATTAAGTGATTAACCAAAATAAAGTGACAATATAAAATTATTAAAATATAGGATAATACATCACTATCTTGAATCAGTGAAAATGAACAAGGTTCTACTTCTAGTTTGGAAAATTACTAATAGTTAAACTACTCAATCATTCTAGTTGCAGACTAATTTAAAATTGTAAGTTATAGATTTAACTTTAAATTAATAATGTGAATAACTTAGTTTTAATAATTAGATAATATGATAGTTAAAGTTGAACTTGGACTAGTTCACCATCCCTTGTATTAGCTCTCCCATCTTATCATTTTTAATTTATGTATAAGATTGTATTTCATATCTTAAGCTTTTATTGATCCCAATTTTTTAAATGTACAAATTTTTTTGCTTTTCATTTTCTTTTTTTTTTTCGTTTCTTTGAGAACTATTTTGTAGGTTTTTTTTTTCTTTTGTGGAGTACATAATTAATAATTTTGAATATCAATTTTTACTTTAGACCTTCGTACAATATTAATGATTTTAATGTAATAACTTAATGAGCTTAATAATTCCATCTACAAGATAGCTATGATTTTAAATTTTAATCTACTCATATCTAATTTTTAATACTAATTATTTATCTTATAATTTTAAAAATTAATTGCATAAAGGTATATCTTTTAAACTTAAATTATGATAATGGCTCAAATGATTGAATGAGTTAAGTATTTGTTTTTCCAACCTATGAAATATAAATAAAGTTCATTCAAACTAGGATCTAGGGTTTTATTATTATTCTAATTTTATATGATTTTTCAATATCATTTTTATTAGGGTTAATTAAATAATTAGAATATAAAGAAGTTGGATGACAATAACAATTTAAGCATAAAGAAAAAATTTTTAATATGTAAATAAAACATATAAACAAACACTACAAACTCATGCTTTCATAAGAATGATAAAAGGCACATAAAATATATGTTGAACATAAAACATGACATAACATTTATAATATAATGGGTACTAGCATAACACATACATGGGTTACCTCTCAAAAGTACTAAGTTTTAAAGTCTTCACCCATACTAGACAATTGACTAGACCTAAGGTTGGGTTGCCTCCCATTTAGCATTAAGTTTATAGTCCCATTGGAATCTCTTTCCTTCTCCCTAGAATTAACTTTAGTGTTACTAGGAAAGGATCCTATGGGCCTACTACTCACAGAAATTGCAAACTAATTTAATTGAGATTTTTTATTTTTTAATGAAGCAGGCTGGTTTTGTAATTGGGTTCCCAATTGCATGACCACATCTTTTAGTGGTGTCTTTCTAGTTCCCTACTGATTGCCTTAATTAAATCCATGAGGATAAGATGGTCTTGGATTATTATTAGTTTAATTTTGATTATTCTATTTAAATTTTAGTTAATTTGATCAGAATTCTATTGATTTCCACCATTATTATTTGACCAACTAAAATTAAGGTTATTCCTTTAACTTGATTATATGAATTTGAATAGGGATTTTTTTGTCTTCCAATCAAATTTATATTTTCAATCCCTTGTAGATCATTCTCTTCCATTGAACTTTTGTCCTCTAAATATAAAGATGAATTAGAATTTAAGCTTAAAGTGCTCAACATCTTTTATATTGCTGCAACTTATGCAATCAATATTAATAAATAATAATTTTCATAGACTCCTACCACTCTCTTAGGATTCAACCTATCAATAGTCCTTTGGAAATTATTTTTTATCATTTCCTCTTCAAAAGGCTTTGTCATAAAAGAACCTCCAGCTACAACATCAATTATTGCTCTAAGGGATCCTGCCAATCTATTTGAAAAAGTTTAAATTATCAACCAATTGAAAGTTGATTAGGATGTTAAGCTTAAGTGAACTTGTCCCTAAGTACACCAAGAGGGGGGTGAATTGGTGAATTTAAAAATTAATTGTTAAATTTAAAAACAAAGAAAATATTTTTTAATTTTTCAATATTTGAAAAAAATAAGTAGCAAAATTTACTAAGTGTGAAAGCAAACAAATTTAACAAAATATTTAAGGGTTGATTTCACAATTTTCACCAGGCAGTTATAATTGAATTAAAATGCAAAAAGTATAATACATAAAATAGAATTTTGAACAAACACGCCATAGATTTATAATGGTTTGGTCAAATAATGATCTTTATCCACTCGCTAGAGTCCTCCACTCCAAGTATTGCACTATCACTATAGTGTCTCTTTTTCGCCTCCATAGCAAGATTGAGAAACTCTTACAAAAATTACTTTCACCAAATTCGATGGGGTAGAGAGCTAGAAGATTTATCACCACAGCAACGAACCTTTAATCTTTTTCTCCTTTTTGGGAAGGCAGAATACCTTGAACTCCTTTCTCACCCTCCTAGTGATGGAAGAGAACCATGTCCTTGAGCTGAAGAATTTCTACTTGGAGCCACCCAAGAAACCTAGACAGACACTTGGAGGAACAAGGTAAGACACTTTTTCAGAAGCAATCGTGTGAACCCCTCACATTACTTCTCCCTCACACTCAAGTTCTTATTCTTCTTCCTAAAGCTCTTCTAGAATTTCAGCTCAAAGCTCTCTCTCAAGAACACTCAGTAGCCAAAGACTTGAAATAAGACACTTGAGATAGATTAAATACAAGGCCCCACAAAAAGCCCTAAATTTGATTATGTTTACTCTGATCATCCAGTACAATCATGGATCACCCTATATGATTAGTTCAAAGTACTCTTATTAGTATTATACAAAGAGTTAAGTTTTGTATAATCAATTTAAGGATTGAGCTGATCATCTAGAATGATTTAGATATTCATTTGGTATAATTAGTTTAAATGACTTTGAGTATTATCCACTATAATTAGTGATGATTTAATTAACATCTAATGTTGGAATTGAGTTGTACAATACAATTGGTCAAATCATCATAATCATAGGATTAATTTAGGTAAGACTTAATTACATCATGCAATATGATACCTACCATTTAGTTCAATGAGTACAAAATTTGATATTCAATATATTGCCTAAATTGTAATTGGTAGCTAGGATCCTGATTTTAACTGATCATCCTATATGATATATATAGTATAATACGATTAGTTCATGTTGTATTACTATCATAATTTTCCATTATTAGTCATTTTCTAATTAGTTAAATATTATAACTAACACACTCCCTTGAGTATATGTGTACATAATTTATAAGCTTAATATCCACCAAATATATGATTTGACTCAAGAAAGATAAAAATACATAAGAATTAAAAATATAGACTCTTCACGACATACTTAATCCTAGTCTACTCAATCTTGTGTTAATCAAACTTATAAGTGAATAGTAGACATGAAATGATAGTGCATAAAAAAAATAGATATGCGACAATAGCAACTAATATGAGATAGCATAGTAAGAAATCCAATAATGTTTGTTATCATCAAAATCAAATGACTTGGGTCCATATTTATAATAATCTCCCCTTTTGATAATGGCAAATATTGTTGGTGAATAATTCTCAATTATATTTTGCTATTTCCTATTGTTCCCATTACTAGGTGAATATTTCAAAAATAGGGAGTTCTTCTATAAGAAAAATAATGTATAAGTAAAGTTCACAAAAACTATAGGAAAACAAAAGATTAACCATTCCAATCAGAAAGTATAACTTACTAGCAATAAATTACTCTCCCTTTTAATATCACAAAAAGGAGCAAAAAACTAAAACAAAAAAAAAACTAATCATAAACACATATATCCTAAAGCACTAAAGTAAAAAATAATACAAACATAGAAATGAAAGAATAATGCAAACTAAAAATAGGAAGGATCCTAATCAGATGGAGGTAGGGGTGGTGGTTAGAAGAATAGGTGGATTGAAGTAAATTGCTCCCCAAACCAAGCTATGTCATTATCATGATGTTACTTGTGTTATGCTACATAGTTATTAAAGCGAGCAATATCATTGTCTTGTAGTTGTTGGTACTCTACTATGTAGGAGTTAAATCTAACTTCCCATGTTCAAACCTCTAAACCAGTATATCGCACTGAGACTATTGGTGGATATGTGCTGGTGCAGGAACTAGTGATAGTGCTGGTGCGGGAACTGATGATGGTGCTAGTGCTAGACCTCCCTCTGCTTCCACTACCTCATCATCCACATAGCAAATATTATGGCAGTGAGTGATCTAAAGGACATGGAAGGAGTATTTGAATAGAAAATTAGAAGGTGGAATGGGGGTGTAGGGAATTATAGGCAATATTTAGATTCAAGGACAAAAGAAATTATGTGGCCTAAGGAAATATTTGGCTTTCTTTTGTGTCAAGGATATCTAATGTAGGTTAGATGATCAATATATTGAATTATTAGATTGTCTGCATTCCAATCTATCTCAACTATTATGAAGTAGGTAGTAATGGATAGAAGAGGTGTGATGTTACTTCGATCCCTAGCTTTTGGAATTATGGAGTTGTAAGGGATGTGTTGGATGACTCTAGCATCTTGCACTAAGGTATTGAAAGGGCAATGTGGTATCTAAGATTTTTTTCCCTAAGGGTAGTATTTGCAAGGGTCCAATCATATTCAGGATTTAAAGTTACAAAGTTAATTTTTTTGCAAGTTGTGGAAAGGTGGAGGAATTTATGAAAATCTTGGTAGAAAATTTTGACAGGCCTCCTATTTATGTAAGATTAGAGGGAAGTGCTCTCACTATTGATTTGGAGACTAGCAAAAAACTCAAGCAGAAGTTCATAATTAAAAGGGTAGGCTAGTTTGAGAATAAACTGAAGGGTGGTGTAAGCAAAGAGAGAAAGTACCTAGAATTTTAAAACATCTTAGTTTATGATCTTATAAGGTGTGATCCCGATAATTTTTTTTCAATTGTAGGCTTCTTCATTAGCTTCTTCAACAAACTGAGGATCCAATTGGCATTGAGAAGAACTACCTACTAGAGCTCGTGAGTGTTTTCCTCTAGGTATTTTAATGAACATGATCTTTAGGGAGAAGGGAAGAATAGTGAAATAGAAATTTGGTGAAGAAAAACCTTGAATTTCCTCTTATTAAATAGAATGCCAAATCGAACAGTATGATAGAGACATCATACAATACGATCAAATCCAATCAATTTTGTCTAGTCTCATCAGTCAAAAAGGTGATCATATTATATAGTACAATTAAATTCATACTGGATGATTAGCAAGAAGTCATTTGTCTCATGCAACAACCTTCATGATCATTTATAGTTAGATCGACCTGTACGAATAAGTATTTGTATAATATGATATAATATTAAATATCATACTGGCTGAATTCAATTTTTCTAATGTCTATTGTTATTTATTTCATATAGAAAAAAGGTGTTCGTATAGTATGATCACAAATAATTGATCAATGTTAGCTATTGGATGTGTTATAATTAGTGATTTAGTATTTTATGAATATCATACAATATAATATAGGATTGTATAGTACAATGTGAATAAAATTTAGAAAGTGGTGTGTGATGCTTAAAAAAACTCCATTAAAGGAACACAAAACAAACCATCAAAATAATATAAATAATTATAAACCAAAAAACAAATAACTTTTTCTCAAAAATAAAATCAACACAAAATTTAAAAGAAAGACACGCAAGAAAGAATATTTTTTATTTTCAAGTCATCCTTATTCAAGCATGAATATATATAACACCTAGTCTAGTCCTTAAGATGCTAAAGGTTTCAAAAGCTAGGGGTTTTATAAATTTATTTACTAATTAATTTTGAGTGGCTATATAATATAGCTCTAAATCCTTTTTTTCACATGGTCACTAATGAAATGGTGCCTAATATCTATGTGTTTGGTCTGTGAATGTTGGATTGGATTTTTTTAAAATACAAATGGCATTAGTGTTATTATAGATGATTTAAATGGTGTCTATAGGTAGTCCAAGATCTAAGATTTATTATTTAAGACATAGGACTTGTGCAACATAACTCCTTATAAGTATATATTTTTCTTCAGCAGTAAATAGGGCTACAAAGTTTTTTTTCTACTAGACCAAGAGACTAAAGCTTAACCTATGAATTAGTTTGTTCTAGAGGTACTTTTCATATAAACCCTACAACTTACAATGTCTGAATCATAATATCCTATGATCTCAACAGAAGTATTATGTCTAGGATACTAGATTCCTAAGTTTTGGGTTCCAAGAAGATATTTTGGAATTATTTTAATAGCAATCATATAGGATTCTTTGGGATTAGCCCAAAATCTATTATAGAGACAAAAACTAAATATATATATGGTCTACTGGCACAAAAGTAAAGGAGTGATCCGATTATCCCTCTATACTTCTTCTAGTCAACTTATTTTCCATTTGGGTCCATGCCTAACTCAATAGTATAGCTCGTGGGACAGTTTATTGCCTTTTTATTATCCATTATATATTTCTTAAGGATGTCCTTGTAGTATTTTGATTGGCTAATTAAAGTTTCATCATCCTTCTGCTTCAAACTAAATCCAAAAACATAGTTTAGCTCTCCCATCATGCTCAAGTCAAACTCCTCACTCATAGTTTTTGAAAATTTATCACAAAAATTTTTATTTGTAGATCCAAATAGTATATCATAAACATAGATTTGTAATATGAGTAAGTTTTATCCTTCTTTCTTTAAGAAGAGGGTAATGTTTACACTACCCTTAATATAGGCTTCTACCAAGAAGGAATATGCCCATCCTTTCCTACCAAGATCTAGGTGCTTTCTTCAACCCATACAAAGCCTTCTTTATTTTGAAAACATGAATGGAGAATTTTAAGATCTCAAAACCTAATGGTTTCTCAACATATAAATGCTCTTTAATTACCCCATTTAAGAAAGCATTTTTAATGTTCATTTGATAGAACCTAAACCCTTTAAAGTAAGCAAAGGATAAGAGCACTATAATTACTTCTAGTATAGCTACTGGGGCAAAATTTTCTTTAAAATCAATCCCTTCAATTTGATTATACCCCTTAGCAGCTAATCTAGCCTTTTTTTCCTTACTATTATGCTAGAGTTATTCATTTTTTTCTTAAAAACCCATTTGGTTCCTATAATATAATGGTCTTTAGGTCTACTCACTAACTCCTAAACATCATTCCTAACAAATTGATTCAATTCTTCTTGCACTGTAAGGATCCAGAATTCATCAGCTACGGCTTGATCAATGTTAGTGAGTTCTATTATGGAGATAAATGCAAAATGACTAACCTCTTTCCTAAGTAAGTACATGCCTAGTTCTAACACCATAAAATGGGTCTACTAAGATCAATTCTTTAAGAAGACTAGAAGAATATCTCCACTTTCTAGGCATTGGATCTTGAGGCTCTACTTTATCACCTATGGGAATGGATTATACCCCTTAAATGACCTCTACTTCTTCTTCTTCTTCAAGTTTATATACAAATATCCTATTTCATTCACCAAATATCACATGGGTAGACCCTTTTACTATCAGGGTCCTCTTATTAAAGATTCTATGTGCCTTACTTATAAATTAGTAACCTTAGAAGACACTTTTTTCAGATTTTGGTTAAAGTTTTCTTAATGGTAATTTTCCATTAATCACGAAAAAGCATTTACACCCAAAAACATGTATGTGAGAAATTTTGGGTGTCCTACGCTCAAGAAGTTCCTAGGGAGTCTTATTTGACTTGGCTCTAACATTCACTCTATTTAAAATATAACAAGCAATATTTATTGTTTCTTCCCAAAAGTATCTAGGGAGAGTAATTAGCTAGCATGGCCCTAGCTACCAAAGTTTTATTTTCCATCTCAGCTATTCAATTCTACTGAGGGGTCCTAGGGGAAGATAGTTATATTCTATACCTATCTCTTGATAGAAAGTTTTAAAATTATCATCTCATACTCTCCACTAAGATCACTAAGAATAGTTGAAATTTCACAACTTAATTTTCTTTATATCCAAGTGGAGAAGGTTCTAAACTCCTTAAATGATTCACTTTTTTGTGCTATGAATCTCACCCAAGTAAATCTAGAGAATTCATCTACTATTACAAATCCAAATAATTTCCCTCCTAGGGTTATTGTACTAACGGATCCTAATAGGTCCATGTTGAGAATTTCTGGTGGCCTAGAGGTGATAATGTCCTTTATTAAATGAAATGAAGACTTAACTTATTTTCCTAGTTGGCCACATGAGTCATATAATAGTTACCTAAGTTATGGATCATTTTCATGACATACTTAACCCTAATCTACCCAAGAGTAGCACTTAACACCAGGAAAATATATACTGTCTCTGCTTGATTTCCAAGCATAGTATCCACCAAATATATAAGAATTAAAAATACAGACTATTCATGACATACTTAATCCTAGTCTACCCAATCTTGAGCTAATCAAACTTATAAGTGAATGGTGGACCTAAAATGTTGTTGCATTAAAAAAATAGATAAATAATAAAAGCAATTAATAAGAGATAGCATAGTAATAAATCCAATAATATTTGTTATAGCCAAAAACAAAGGACTTGGGTCCATATTTGCAACACCAATCAGGTAATGTATGATGAGGGCACTTTTTAAGCATCACTTTGAATCTATCCTAACTCTCACAAATAGATTCACTTTCTAACTAAGTAAAAGAAGTAATATCATTTCTAAGTTTGGTGGTCTTAGAAGGTGGAAAATACTTTCCTGAAAATTTATGGGGTGACTCATTCCATGTGATAATAGAGCCTTGGGGAAAAGAATTTAACTATATATTTGCCTTATCTTTTAGTGAAAATGGGAACAATCTAACTATTATAGAATCATCACTAACAACATTATACTTAAATATTGCATAAATTTCTAAGAAATTACTAAATATAGGTTCAAATCTTTAATGGGAGTTCCACCAAACTAAGAATTATGTATCATTTGTATCATTTAGTGATTACAAGTTTTAAATCAATGTTATTAGCTTTCTTGGCCAGTTTATTTAGGCTCTGATGAATTTTTACTGCCGTATGACTTACAAATCATCAAGAGGTCTATAATGATCTATTTTTTGAATAGGATTAGCAATTTTCAAAATATTTTATGTGGTTTTATTTTTAAAAAGGGTTCCCTTAATTCTTGAATTAAAAATTAACAAAGTTTCTTTTCTATGGATTATAAGTATACAACCATAACTGTGCAATCAATAAAATAAAATAAAAGAATAAAAGAATAAAATAGGACTAATAATGTAATTGGTTCAAGAATATAAAAATTTTTATAAATAAAATAAATTCTTCCCTATCAATGGTGCCAAAATATGATGGGGGTAGTAGAGTAACCAAAAGAATTATGAAAATCATTTTGGGCTCTATCAATACCTAAACAATACTTTGATTTTCTTTGATATTAAAATTATTACAACTCCACTCAATATATGTAAGTATACGTGCCAAATCAAATAATGTAGTGATATAGCAGAGTATCAATCTCAAGATGACTAATATTTAATTATAAATAGTAGTACTGCCTACAGTAACTATCCTACTCAATAAAAATAAATTTAGCTGGATATACACTCACTTAATTTAAAATTGAAAAAATTAAATAAAATACTATTTAGATAAAATGTGTTGGATTGATGGAATATAAATACAATATATTTTTTAATGATTCCCTTTTATATTGATGTTATTCAGAGCTTATGCATCACTCACCGCTAAGTTTAGTATGAAGAGACAAATGACATATTAAATATTCCAATCTTAATAACACTCAAAACTCTCATATTCTATCACCTTATGAAAATACTAGAAGAATAAGTAAAGAATGTACTATTAAAACCCCTTCATTAAAATTCATCTCTATAAATTTGGTATATGAAAAGTTTGTATAGGTTGTTAAACCTACTCAATTTTCCCAAGGCTAACCAAGAGGAGAGGTGAATTAGTTATTTTAAAAACTCTTGGTAAATTTTAGAAGAACTATTTAATAATTTTAAACAATTTGATTTTCTTTAAAATATTCTTTTAAACCACAACAACAAATTGTAGAAAATAAAATATGGAAATAAAAAGAACACAGATATTTATAGTGGTTCAGTCCAAAAAGACCTACATCCACTCCCTAAAGATTCTCTATTCAGGAATTGCACTATTACCAAAGTGACTCTCCTTTTTCCCCACAGTAAGGCGAAGAAGCCTGTACAATTTTCCTCTCTTCCACCAATCCCCGATGCGATAGAGTACCATCATTCTTTCACACCCTCCAACTGTCAGTAGAGTACCGTCATCCTTTCACACCCTCCAAGTGTTGGTAGAGCATCATCATCCTTTCACACCCTCCAAGTGTCGGTAGAGTATCATCATCCATTTACACCCTTTAAATGTTGGCAGAGTACCATTGTCCTTTCACTCCCTCCAAGTGTCGGTAAAGTATCGATTCTTCTCTAAAGATCTTCTCTTGAGCAACTAGAAAGAAGAAAGGAAGAGAATTGACATAAAAATAAAATAAATTCTTATATTTGAGTAACCTTGTGAACCCTTCACACCCCACTTGCAATAACTCTCTCTCAAACACTCTTCTAAATTACACTTTCACTTGCTCTCTATGAAATTACGAAGACTAGATTCGTTCAAGTCAGTTTCTAACAACTTTTTATGTGAAAGATACAAAAAATCATCTAAAAACTAAAAATTTCAATTTTGAGCATCCACAATCGTATAGTACGATCGACAATCGTACGTACGAACATTTTAAAATTTGCTCATACAAACCTGTATTAACCTTTTTTGTACACGATGATCATACGGTATGAACCTATATCATACTGTATGAACTGTTCAGAAAATTTTTTGATTCATCGGGACAAAAAGATACCCCATAATTTTGTACTCTAGATGTCATCTATACAAACATGAGATCATACAGTATGAACAGTTCAAAAAAAATTTAATATTCATCGGGACGAAAAGGGACCCATTCTTTTTATACTATGGATGTCATACGTATGAAGGGCACTTCATATAGTACAATCAGTTCAAAAAAAAATCAAGATCGTTAGGATGAAAAGATATCCAATCTTTTCATACTTTAGGCATTATATGTACGAAAAGAACTTTGTATAGTACGATTAGTTAAAAAAAATTGATGGTTATCGAGATGAACTTGTGCATATCTATTTCATACTCTGGACATCATCTATACAAAGCTCTCTTCGTACAGTACGTGCAATACTTAGAAAATTTTCTTCATCTTGTTCGTATAACTGTTTGTTGCAGGAAATAACTGAACAAATCATCTCGTACGAATATAAATCAAATAGTATGATCAGTTTAAAAAAATTGCAAAATTTTAACACTGTGTGTGTGCATGGTTACTCAATTATAATCACACTCATTCAGACTCAATAAAAATAAAAAATTCAGACTCCATTTACAATGAACCATATTCTAATCTAATTTCAAGTCTTCAATAATCTGGAGTATGATTTCTTTAAAATGTTGGTACACATAAACATCAAAAGCAATATGTCCAATATATGTTAGGAGAAATAGTAATCAAAATAAAAATATTTGAAATCATAAAAAACTAACATGATATGAAAACATAGTTATGAAAACTAAGTTGCAATAATCTCCCCCTTTTTTATCATGGTAAAATAATTATTGTTTGAGTTAATATTTAAACCCTAAATTTCTCCTTAGCTCCCCTTAAATGAATGAACATATTTGAATATAGGGATTCCCATAGAGAATAATAAAAATAGAAGACGCAAAAACATAATAAAAATACAAAAATATGAACATAAAGTACGAACATAAAAATATAAATCAATAAACATAATCAAACAATATTATTAAGCATAAATAAGGAACACAAAAATACAATTCAACAAATATAAGCAAACAATATTATTACTCCCCCTTTTGACAACAACGAAAAGAGAAGTAGAAATTGAAATAAAAGTTGTCAAATAATAAACCAAAAGAATTGACTTAGAAAACTATTTTAAACTAATTGCAATAACAATTATAATTTCATAATACTAAAAGAAAAATTCAAAAATTTAAATCAAAAAATAACTAAGATAACAAAACTTAATCAAGGTCATGATTCATGCTAGACAAATTATTATTGCAAAAATGATGAAATGAAGATTAGTTAACTTCAATTTTAATATAGAATATAATTATGAATTAGATTGATCTGAATTAGAGATTAAATAATAGTGGGAAAAAACATAGTAAAAAACTTCAATTGGCAACATTGTGCATCTTTTCAAATATATGTGGCACACTTTGTGCATCTTTTCTATTTGAGCTAATTTTGTTCCTCTTTTAACTTACGAATCATTGCAAAATCTTTTGATTTATGCACCCATTGTGCATTTCTTTTGATATATTTTTTAGATCTTTCTAAAATTAGTAATCTAAAATCAAACTTCTTTAATAACAAAAATAAGTATATTCAAAAAGAAATAAAAAATAATAAGACATAAATATTGTAATAATGATATTCTAGTTATGTTTACCAAAAAGAACATAAAATTAATCTTCTTATTTAAATCCAGTTATAATTTAATTTAATTTTTTGAAAAATTAGATTTTATAATGAAATTAATTTTGTAATGTAAATTAATTTAGAGAACATTCTAGATCAATTATAAAAGGTTTTTCATGTAGGCATACTATCATTTCAAAAGGAAAGAAATAAACACAATTTTTCAAAACAATACATTTTTCATTAAATTCAAAAGGATCAAATACATTCAATACATGGATATCAATGAAAACAAAATACATAACATGAACACATAAAACTTAATAACATAAAACAACTACTATAAACATGAAATAGAAAACACCATGACAACACTGGCAAATGATTGATAGAAGCAACAACAAAGAAGTACATCTAAAACTCAAAGGGGAACTTGTCTGGAGGAGGAGGTTGGTTGAATACTAAAAAATAGATATTCATCATAACTACATTTGTATTTATCGTATCAAACTAACCACAGATCCACCCCATGTCCTCCTGGTATCTCACATCATGTTGATCTAAACAAGTCTCAATTTGATCAAAATATTGATCAAAGTGAGTCTCTGACCAATCAAGATGCTTGACCATCTCCTGAAAGTAATGTTGATCAGGCCTAGGTGCAGGTGTAGGAGCTCACCCTTCTTCTTCAGAGTCATTACTCTCTAAATTTTGTTCTCTCCCATATAGTGATCAAAAAGAAAAATCAGTGAAAAAGATAGAAAGTTCTGCGGGATGATCAGAATAAAGTTTGTGGTACTTCTTATCTAAGATGTACGCCACTAAGTATCCTAGAGAAACATTCCTTTTCTTCTTATAATAAGGAAGCCTAATTTCAGAAAGATTATAAATGTAATCCATTATGAGTTGGGCCTCATCAAAGGGTTTTCCAATCATAATCAGGTATGTGATAGTGGATAGGAGAGGAGTCATGTTTATACGATCACCAGCCTTATGAATAATTGAGGTTCTTAAGACATATTGGATGATTCAAGCATTTTGGTGTAAAGTGTAGACTCTTCCTAAATAAAATACTTGAGAGGTACCTCTAAGAATTTTATTTATTTTAATCCAGTCATAATCAGATTTAGAAGACAAAGTGTGAGTTCTAGTGCCGTGAGTTCTCAAATGAAGGAAATTCCCTAAGTCTTCTTTTGTGATTTCAACTTGATGTTTTTAACAAAAGAACATATCCTAGTTTGGTCCTCATTAAACATCATGTTTGCCAAGAAATATTGAAAGGTCTCTTTATGGTAGGCATATATCAAAGTAAGATGAAGGAGAATTGGGTTGACACAAAAGGGATATAACAGAAAAGTGAATATAATCCTGAATAAGGAGTCTACATGGAGTGATCTTTATGGCAACATACCTGAAAAAGGAATTATCATTATCCTTGGAAAGAAAGTTGTCATCCTCTATCTCCTGGATGAGGACCCTTTAGAAACATGAGAACACTTGCTTGAGCTAGTCATTCCTAAAATGAGGGCTCTAGAGGGTTTTAGAAACAGATATAGAGTAAATGAAAGTGATTTTAATGGACCTTCTATTTAAATAAAAATGACTTATCGTATAATACAAAATTTGGATTATATGTACAATCTATAAATTATATAGGACGAAGTTATTTTCGTACATACGAATGGAAACAACTAAAAATGAAATGACTTTTTATAAAATATCATTTATGATGCATCCTTTCATACAGACTTTTTTACCATGAATTAATATAGGTGAACAGGTGTTCATCCCCTAAGATGATCAAAATATTAAAGATCATTTTAAAGGCAGTTAGGTTTGTCCCTCACAGAAACTGACAATTAGATTGTACAAATAAAAGACAATTGCATACGTATAATCAGTAATAACATCTGATTATAATCAATAAATCCATACGTACAGACGAATATGTATATATCATATAGTATAATGACATCATTATACAATATGAAATCTATGAAAACCCTAAATTTTGTGTGTTTAGCTCCATAACCAATCATAGGCATGCTACATAATTCATACATTACGAAAATATTTTCTACAATATGAATAAAATACTTAGAAAACAAAGCATAAAAATAGAAAAACATCTCAAAATCCATCATCCTTTAACAAGTGACATGCTTCCAAACTAAAAACTCACAAATCAAAACCAAAACAAAAATAAACATGAAAAAAGAAATAAACATCAACAAACAAAAATAGAAAACTAAAACAAACACACATAAAGAACATATCAAGTTTGCAGAAACTTTTATCTAAGCATTAAGATCAATCACACCTAACCACATTCTTAAGGTGCTAAATGTATCAAAGGCTAGTGATTTTGTAAAAATATCTACAAGTTAATTTTAAATAGAAATATGATTCAATTTAATTTCTCATTTGACTACATGATCTCTAATGAAGTGATGCCCTATGTCTATATATTTGGTTCTAGAATGTTGAATATGATTCTTTAAAATGCATATGGCACTAATATTATCACAATAAATGGAATTATGTCTATTTTAAATCCTAAATCACTCAACTATTTTTTTAACCAAAGAACTTGTGCCACATAACTTCCTAAGGCAATGTATTCAACTTCTGCAATAGATAGGGCTATAAAATTTTGTTTCCTATTGAACCAAGAAACTAATGAATTACCTATGAACTGATAAGTTTCAAATATACTTTTTTAATCAATCCTACAACCTACAAAGTCTGAATCAGAATATCAAATAATTTCAAATAAAGAGCTATACTAAGGATATCAAATCCCTAAGTTTTGAGTTCCCAAAAGATATCTTAAAATCCTTTTTACTGTTGTCAAATATGAATCGTTTATATCAGATTGAAATCTAGCACACAAATAAATACTAATTATTATATTTCTTCTACTAATAGTCAAATAAAGTAATGATTCGATTATACCTTTAAATTTTTTTTTATCAACAAATTTTCTATTTGGAACCTTATCCAACAAAATTAAGGAACTCATTGGTATAGTTAGTAATTTAGCATTATCCATTTCATATTTCTTGAGGATGTCCTTAATATACTTTGACTGGTAAGAAAATTTCTCTCCTCATTTTTTTGAATGCTAAAACTAAGAAAATAACTCATATCTCCTATTAAACTATTCTCAAATTAACTACTCTTTGTTTTTGAAAATTTATTACAAATATTTTTATTTATAGATCCAAAAATGATATCATCAACATATATCTGAATAATGACTATATCATCTCCTAATTTCTTCAAAAAAAAAAGAGTGGTATCCACACTTCCTTTTACAAAATATCTCTCTAATAGAAAAGTACTTAACCTCTCATACCAAGCCCTAAGTGTCTATTTCAATCCATATAATTCCTTTTTTTTATTTAAAAACATGATTAGGGAATTTAGATTTTTCAAAACCTAGAGGTTTCTTAATATAAACATTCTTTTGTATCACTCCATTCAAAAAGGCACTCTTAAAATCCATTTGAAACAATTTAAACCCTTCAAAACAGGCAAAAGCTAATAAAACCCTGATTTCTTCAAGTCTTGCATAGGGGAAAAAGTCTCTATAAAATCAATGCCTTTAATTTAATTATACCCCTTAGCCACCAATCTAACCTTATTTATAATCATAACTCCTAATTCATTCATTTTGTTTTTAAAAACCCACTTAATTCCAACTACACTTTGATCCTTTGGCCTTTCAAATAATTCCCAGACATTATTACTTACAAATTGATTCAACTCCTCTTACATGAGCAAAATCCAAAATTCATTCAAAAGTGCTTGATTAATATTTGTGTATTCAATCATTAATATAAAAGTAGAATGGTTTACCTCTTTGCTAAGTCCATACCTAAACCTAACACCCATACTATGTATACCTAAAATCAATTCCTTAAGGTGATTCTTAAAAAATTTCAATTCTCTAGGCAAAGTATTTTCTTTTTCTATATTTTCTTCCAAATTTACCTTTTCAATTCCCTAGGAGTTATTTTCTATATGATCCTCTTTCAAACTTGGCTCTTCCAAAAAGTCAGATTCGTCAAATACAACATGTTTGGTCTCCTCAACTACCAAAGTTCTTTTGTCAAACACTCTATATAATTTTTCAACACTTAAATATCCAAGAAAAATTATTTCATCAAATTTTGGATCACATTTTTTTAAAGGAGGTTTTCCATTATTATGAATGAACACCTTATGATAAAAAATATACAAATGTGATAGATTAGGTGTTCTCCCCATAAGAAGCTCATAGGATATTTTATTCAATTTTGATCTAACGTTCGCTCTATTTAAAACATAATAAGTTGTACTTAATACTTCAGCCCAAAAATATTTTGGAAGTGAGTATTCAGCCAATATGGCTCTAGCAGCTTCAATTAATGTTATGCTCTTTCTTTTGACTACACCATTCTACTAAGGTCTTAGGTGCTGAAAAATTATGATCAATTTCTTTTTCTTTACAAAATTTCTCAAATTTTTTATTTTCAAAGTCACCTCCATGATCACTTTGAATTGAAATAATTTTGCATCCTAGCTTTCTCTAAATCCAAGTTGAAAATTTTCTAAATTCCACAAATTATTCACTTTTATGAAATAAAAATTTAACCCAAGTGAATCTAAAAAATTATTAATAATTAAAAATCCATAAACCTTCTCTCCTATTCTTATAGTGCTAACTGATCCAAAAAGATCCATGTGAATAATTTCTAATGGTTGTCTAGTTTTAAGATCCTTAATGAAATGAAAAAAGGACTTCACCTATTTTTCTAGTTGACATGCATCACACAGGTGATCGCTAGTAAAGTCTAGTATATTTCTAATATGTTCTTTTTGAATAATTTTTCTAAGGCTTTTCATGTTAGTGTAATAAAGCCTCCGATGCCATAACCAAGATTCATCAGAAATTATTTTTCAAACAAAAGGCATTAGGACATTTAAAATAATTTAAATCTAGCATAAATATATTATTTACCCTAGTTTCATGCAGTACATCATTTCCATTTTGGCTTAATATATAGCAGTGAAATAAAAATCAACATTATAGCCCTTATCACATAGCTGACTAATACTTAAAAGATTATGCTTTAAGCCTTCTACAAGTAAAAGATTTTCATTAAAAAAATGTTCCAGTTTCTGATCGTATATGTGACTACCACTTTCCTAGTGGTATTATCTCCCAGTGTAACCTTGCTTCCATTCCTAGCTTCTAACGATATGAATTGTGTAGTGTCTCAAATCATATGCTTCGAACATCTGTTGTCCAGGTACTAAATGCTCTCATAAGGTCTTATTTGAGAGTGTTTTACAAAATGATCAAACGTTAGTCTTGGAAACCCAAATAAGTTTGGATTCTCCTCTTGACAAAATTAAACTAGATGCATGTATGATATGACTTATTTTATGTATTTGTGGTCTCCACACTAGATATGATTTTATATGAATAGTTCAAGTGTGGGATATGTGTCTAATCATACCATAAGAAAAACATTTAACTACAGGAAAATGATTTTTTAATCTATTTGTGAAAACTTATCTTTTCCTAGGTTTTGAATTTTTCGTCTTTTTATTAGGATTAAAAAATTCTTCAAGTATAGGTGGAATCCTATTTTTGTCAAGTGCATTCAGTTGTTCTTTAAAAAATGAGTTTGCACTTTCTAACATAGTATTATCAACTTCTAAATAGTGTTATCTATTATCAGATTCATCCATAAATGTTTTAAAATTTTTTTGTAGTTCAGTGTGGGATGATTTTAATTATTTATAGTGTTTGTTCAATTCATCAAACTCATCCAAAAGTTTCATTTGATTTTTATCAATTTGTGTGTGATCTTTCCTAAGGATTTCATACCCTTTTTGTAACTCTAGAAAATCTAAATTCAACCTAGCATACATCTTCTTTAGTTTTCTATATACCGTATGAATCTTTTCAGAAGCATAAGTTATGTCATATACTTCTTCTTGATCTGACTGATCAATATTATCGGCCAGTAAGCACAAATTAGTGACTTCTTTTTTCTTTTCTATTTCTAATGAATTTGAAGTTGAGTCCATCTCAAAAGCTCTCTAAAATCTCTTCTTGCCCTTCCTCGCATTTGTTTTCTCCTCTACCTTCTCCTTGCTAGGAGTGGCTTTAAGATTAGGGTAGTCTGATTTAATATGTCAATGTTTCTAGCATTCATAATAAATAACATATTAGTAACCTTAACATTTTCATGGAACTTACATTTATTCCACTTTTGGCAACTCCATTGCCTCCTTTATAAAAAACTCCTAAATTGCCTTATCATCAACACAATGTCATCCTCATCCTTAGGCTATGACTTATCACTCTCCAGTCATCCACTTTCAAAGTTATATTCCTCTCCTTTTGCTTTTCTCTTGCATCAATCTGTCTTTGAGTCACTCCTTGCTCGTAAGAAATTAGTGATCCAAAAGGATTGTCAATATAATACACATGTAAATCCTTAAACTCTATAATAGTAGTTATTTTAGCATCATAAGTAGTAGGAAAATAATAAAGTATTTTATTAACTTTTTCAATATTCATTAGTTACCTACCTAATGCATGTAAGGAGGTGACTATTTGAGTGAAATGTGTGTACAAGTCAGTAATTGATTCATATGGTTTCATACAAAATAATTCATAATTATGTAACAAAATATTTATTCTAGATTATTTCATTTTGTTAGTCCCTTTATATGTAATACAAATTTTATCCCAAATTTCCTTTCCACTTTTATAAGTAGAAACATTCATGTAGTCTTCATATTTAAGTGCACAAAAGAAACTATTCAAATATTTTGCATTTAACTAAGCTATTTCACATTCTTTTACAGTCTAGTCAGTAAACTATGATTTAGTTCTAATGCCATTTTCTAGTCTACTTTGCCTAGTGTATCCATTTTGTATTAAATCCATATTTAATAGTCAAGCGATTAAAGAAAGTATACATTCATGCTTTCAAAAAATCAAAAGGGATATTGTCAAATAGTGGGGGTCTAGTGATCGAATACCCTTCTAGTGTGTTACAGTTTCCAAAAGTAGCCATAATCATTTTCAAAAAGTAATCTAAACATTAAATTTTGAAATAAGGCTCTGATACCACTTAAAAAGTCAGTATAGGTTATTAAACCTATGCAATTGTCCTAAAGCTAACTAAGAGGGGGGTGAATTGGTTATTTTAAAAACTCTTGATAAATTTTAGAAAAACCATTTAAATTTTTAATATAATTTGATTTTCTTTAAAATATACTTTTCAACCACAATAACAAATTACATAAAATAAAATGTAAAAATAAAAAGAACATAAAGATTTATAGAGATTCGTTCCAATAAGACCTATGTCCACACCCTAAAGATTTCCTCCTCAGGTATTTTACTATTACCAAAGTGACTCTCATCTTTCCCCCACAACAAGGTGGAGAAGACCTTACAATTTTCCTCTCTTCATCTAATCCCTTTTGTGGCAGAGTACCATTATCCTTTTATACCCTCCTAGTGTTGGCAAAGTACCGTCATCCTTTCACTCCCTCTAAGTGTTCGCAGAGTATCATCATCCTTTCACACCCTCAAAGTATCGATATAGTATCATCATCTTTTCTTACCCTCTAAGTTTCAGCAAAGTACCATCATCCTTTCACACCCTTCAAGTGTCGGCAGAGTATTGGATCTTCTCCAAAGACCTTCTCTCGAGTAACTAGAAAGAAGAAATGAAGAGAATTGACATTAAAACAAAAAAGATTCTTACCTTTTAGTAACCTTATGAAATCTTTCACACTCCACTTGAAAGAACTCTCTCTCAAATACGCTTCTAAATCACACTTTTAATTTCTCTCTAACAAATAATGAAGACTAGATTTGGCTAAGTTAATTTCTAAGTGAAAGTTCATCAGGGATTTTAGACCCTTATAAACTACTTCCAAGGCTAACCAAGAGAGGGGTGAATTGGTTTTTAAAAATTTCTCCGAACAAAAGCACAAACACGAATAAATTATTACCATAAAATTTAAAGTGCAGAAATTAAATGTGAAAAAAATAATAAGAAATAACACACCATATTTTATAGTGGTTTGGTCAACTTGACCTACGTCCACTCCCCAGAGCCTCTCCTCCAGGTATTATACTATACTCAATGTCTCTCCTGTTACCCCCACAACAAGGCGGAGAAGGCTATATAAAAAATCATTTCCACCAACTCTGGTGAGGCAAAGAACCCAACTCCTTTTGATTTCTTATAAGGCAGGTAAAGAACCCAACTCTTTTTGCTTCCTCCTGAAGCAGACAGAGAACCCAACTCCTTTTTATTTCTCCTGAAGCAGGCAGAGGACCACGATCAGTTGTTGAGGTAGACCTTTCTCAAACCTCTAAAGAACTAAGGCTGACAACTGGAGAAGATGACTCAGATCCTTTCTTGGAGCAACGTTTACGAAACCCCTCACAAACTCCCCCTCATAAGATCCTCTCTCTCTCCCTCCCTTGCTCTCCCTCTCCTCTTATCTCTCTTAGGTCAGGATAGTAGCAGAAGATCTTCTCATGAGAAAATAAGAAATCTTTTAAACAAGGGCTCCAAATTTTTCCTAACTTGCAACTAATCATCAAATATCGTCTAAGACGATTGATCAATCATCCTGTACGATCAGTTCAATTTTAGCTCAATCAACCAGGATGATTTATGAGAGTTTAGATGATTAGAATGTTCATTTATACAGATCATCCTATATGATTAGTTCAATTCATCAAATATCATCTAGACCATCTCCCTGGATAGATGTCTGGATGATGAAAAAGTAACTTGATCATTTGGGATGATCTCATGATCGTTTAAGCTGATTAGTACAAAAAGGCACATATCATCCAGAACATCACCCTGGATTGATGTATGGATGATAAAAAAATAACTTAATCGTCTAGGAAGATTAGCATAAAATATCACATATTGGCAAAAACATCTCCCTGGATGGAGCCAGGCCAATTTTGGATCATTTAGGAATAATTAAGGTTTATTAACTGATCGTTCAGGATAATATGATCGAGCAATCAAACATTAATTTCTTTTCTTAATTACCAAACTAATTTAGGCATAATTATAGTGTATCATCTAGAATAATGCTTGGACGATGTCTAGAAATAAAATATGCCTAAAAGGATTTGGCGGCTGGTTCTTTTTTATTTGATCTTATCATCTTGGATGATGATAATATCATCCAGGAAAATTTGCTTAATTATGGTTGCCTTAACCAGGATGCCCTTATTAGGGTTTTTTTTTTATTGGATCGTCCAGGATAATTTAGGATCATCTCGAATGATATGATCAAAAATAGAAAATACTAATCAAACAGGCAAAATTTTTCCCCCAAGTGTGTGTGTGTGTAAGGTTACTTTGCATTAGAACCCACAATATTATAATTGACTCAAGGAAATGTAAAACACACTTGACATATATTATAAGCTGACTCAGTCCTAATCTACCCAATCTTGAGCTAGTTCGATTCGTAATTTGATCTTGTGGTCCTGAAATGTTAGTAGTCAATGCAGTCATAGAAAAATAGAAATGTTTGCTATCATCAAAATTATATTCCCTAAAATCAGATTCGCAACACTAAGGACTTTTTATACAAAACACATAAAAAAATCATTTAGAAAATTGAAATTTTTATTTTTGAGCATCGACAATCATATAGTACGATTAACAATCATACATATGAACAGTTTAAAATTTGCTTGTGCGAACCTGTATGAATCATTTTCATAAAAGATGATCGTACAGTACAAACTTATATTATACTGTAATAATTATTCAAAAAAATTTTTGATTCATCAGGATGAAAAGATACCCCATAATTTTTTACTCTATATGTCGTTCGTATGAATATGAGATCATTTAGTACGAACAGTTCAGGAAAAATTTCATGTTCGTCGGGATGAAAAGGGTCCCATTCTTTTCATACTCTAGATGTTGTCCGTATGAAGGGCACTTCATATATTACGATCAGTTCAAAAAAAAATTTAAGATCTTTGAGAAGAAAAGAGATCCAATTTTTTCATACTCTGAATGTCATTTGTACGAAGAGTACTTTGTACAGTAAGATTAGTTCAAAAAAAAATTTAATGATCATTGGTAAGAACTTGTGTGTGACTATTTTGTACTCTAGATGTCATCTGTATGAAGGTCTCTTTGTATAATACAAATAGTATTTAGAAAATTTTCTTCATCTAGTTCGTATAACTGCTTGTTGGAGGAAATAACTGAACAAATTGTCCCGTATGAATGTAAATCATACAGTACAATTAGTTTAAAAAAAATATAAATTTTTAACACTCCCACAGTATGTGTATGTATGATTACTCAATTATAATCATACTCTCTTATACTCAATAAAAATGAAAAATATAGACTCCCATTACAATGAACTCTATTCTAATCTGATTTGAAGTCTTCAATAATCTGGAGTATAATTTCCCTAAAATGTTATTACATATAAACAACAAAAGAAATATTTATAATATATTTTAGGAGAAATAGTAATCCAAATAATAATATTTGGAATCATTAAAAACACATGATAAGAAAAACATAATTATAAAAACTATGTTGCAATAGTATATGTCAATCATTATACATGAGCTTGCTTCATATCAATCCAATATATCAAGTTGTGCCTATTTTTTCTATTCTTTGGGTCCACATTACACCTGATATTAGTTACATATCTAGCCACTATACACATTTAATGAAGACCTAGTATATTAAAATTTTCATTAAATTATTAAAAAAGAGAAATCATCAGTACTCTACATTCCATTTACACAATCAATCCAACACTAGAGAATTTTCCAGACATGAGAACAAGTGAAGAAAACTCATTTCATTAATTGCTTAAAAGAAAGAAAGTATAGAAGGAATGATATAACTAGTTGAATTCAATAATCTCCTCTACACTCCTTGAATTTATAGAATTGCTTCAACAAATATTAACCAAGCACTCCTATGAAGTGGAACTAGTGCTCCCTAAATTTCCTTAGTTCTTACTCCTACAAAAATTTTAGAGAAGCACTATGAAGTCTGAAATTAACTTAGTGACAAAACTTAACTATTAACATTACAGACATATTATTTATATAAAAATATAGAAAATGGACTCTACTGCTGTAGCACTCTAGATACTTGTGTCGTAGCACCCATAAAATGAATTAATGTCGCAACGCTAAAGAATTTCCTTTACACGACTTGCTAATGTGGACACTATTTAATTAATAGATTCAACACTTCACTGGTATATCATGTCCAAGTTGGTTATAATTATATCATTATAATGTTGTTAATGGTAAAGCACTGTGACGTCCATGTGGCACTCCCCACTTAGTTAGTACCCCTGAGGTGAAGTGATATCTTTTTTTATTTAGTTTGAGAGATAATCTGAGGCACACACTGGTACCATTTCATAAACATGATTTTTTTGAGCTTATAAAGGAAGTTAGGTTGGTGGAGAATGACTTGATGTCTACCCATAAATGGTGGCATGTGAGTAGAAAGAGGATTGGAGAAGAGCCTTCTAGTAGTGCATTTAGTTGGAAGAAGTTCATAGTAGATACTATTGATCCCAAGAGGAAAAGACCAGTTGTGTTTAGGAGAATTAGGGGATCTAAATTATTTAGCATTACTCCAATTTAAGGTTTTATTAGGAGAATCCATACATGTTGATGTTATTTGTATACTAGCTAGTTTTTTAGGTGTTGCCAAGTAGGTCATAAGGTAGCAAAGTGTTGACTAAAAGCTCCAAAAGGTAGACCTAATGTTGGGGTAGTCAAAGTCAGAGACATTAGCTAGCCCCATTTAGAGTAGTCATTGAGCCCTCATTTACCTGTACTGGAGGCACATTTAGAGGGAGACCGTCAGGTAGGTCAGTAAGAGGATTTTTGAAAGAGTTCATTATCAAGGCTAGTGCTGGCTTAGTGTAGCTTATAGTAAACATATTGATTTAGTAGGAGGAAAAGGAGGAACTAAATGTGGCAATAGTTAAGGCATTTATTTTTGTATTATATTGTCATAATTTATTCAATTCAGGAAAAAAAACAATTTCTTTTTATATAAGTATTTGTTAGATGTTTTGAGTTTGATTCTAGATTCATTATCCTCTATTTTGTATATTAAATAGCTCACTGGAGTTTTTTGGTAGCTATCTAAATTTATAGGCAGAAAATTAAGATTATAAATAAGAAGTTGAGATTAGATATTATTATATTTCCTATGAAGAACTTTGATGTAATAGTAGGTATGAATTTGTTGAGGAAGTACCATGCTCAAATTGATAACAATAAGAAGCAAGTAAGCTTATGTATAGATTGGGAAGTGTTTTATTTTTTGGGTACTATGAGTGTTTTATTTTATTAGGTGTATGAGGTTATGTTGCTTTATTCTTTTTTATTATGGCTCACATGTTATAAGTGGGTGTGGGAGATTAAATGAAGGCATAAGCGAAAGTGCAATTATAAATAGACATCAGAGCATGTACATTATAATCATTGTATTATATATGTATTAATGAATTAAGTATAAGTAATATTTTTAACTAAATGTAATGAATTCTTAAATTTCTATATGAACCCTTATAAAATGTGAAATCCAAGTAAAAGTAAATCTCTGATGGTATGAACTATGTGATATATATAGAAATCTCATTCAAAGTGGCCTTACAAGTAAGTGATTACTTTAAACTAAGTATAGACTAAAACAGTATAAGATTTGCATTTTTATAGTATTTCATTATAGTCATAGCCTATTTGATTATATTATAATTTATTATTTCAATTTGAATGATCATATTTGTGATGGGCCACAAAAAGAAGTTTACTGAGCAAGTTATGCTCACTCTTTTCTTTTTGTTATTTTAAGAAAGAGAAGGGCCTAGCAAAGTAAATAAGTTATGAAGGCATGTTCCTCAGGGTTTAAGTCAAAAGATATTATTTTGTAATCCAATTTAATTTAATATGATGTTTATAAGATTGTTAAGCTAGATTAATGTATTTATATGTACGTATGTATCTATATATAATGTTTAGAGTTTAATTATTTTGATTTTGTAGTAGCTCATATTATCTCTATTGTTAGCTGATTATTTAATCATAGGATCAAGGTTTCAATCCTTCCATTAGATCCTAGGGCATCAAAGGATGTAATCAAAGTAATGGTTTGTAAGGATTGGAATATAACCATAATTATAGGAAATAATTTGAATCAATAAGAGGAGTTAAAGGCTTGGTTTAGGGGCTTTTTGTTAGTTTGTGTTAAGTATGACTATAAGTATGTCTATAAGTAAACCCATTTGTTCTTCATATATATTAAAGAGTTGCTACATCATAATCCCTCAAGAGCAATAGGTAACTAATGGATGGAGTTCCCACTAGGCTATTACATGTCAACGTACTATGGGGGTTATGACTACAGATTTTATGCTATAGTTTGCAAGATTGGTGGCCTAGTTAACGAGTGTGGCTCAAGGGAAAATGGTTGGAGTTAAGGGAGATGAGGTTGATAAAAAACTTTAGTTATTTTTGAGATTGAAGCTACTTCATATCCAAGGTGTTGTTAAGCCTTAAATGACAACGGAATAGTTAATGAGAAAAGAGAAATATTTTGATATTATGTAGTGTCCTAAATCTAGAAAGTCCTCAATTATACTATTCTTATTCGATGGAGAATTAGAGCACTATGATAGGCTAGCAGAGGTAGAGATTCCAGGATAGGTTGAATGTATAGATCTCTTGAGAGCATTATTTGAAGACTTTTATGAGTTAGTTTATGCCATCATCAGTTAGGAAGCAAATGTAAGTTCCTTTCTTATATTGGTGTGAGGGAGAAAGATGGTGATGTAGTATAATGCAGAGTTTACAGCTCTTCTAGGTTTGCTTCCCAATTGGTCAGTACCCCTCAGGAGAAGTTTTATCATTTTCTGAGGGGTTTGAGAGATAGCTTGAGGCAACATCTAGTACCATTTCATAATCATGATTTTTTTGATCTAAGAATAGAGTTAAGTTGGTGGAGAATGTCTTGATGTCCACCCAAAAGTGGTGAGATGTGAGAAAAAGAGGCTTCGAGGAGATACCTCTAGATGTGCATTCAATAGGAACAATGTAATAACACATTTTTTATCCTAGTCAAATAAATTTTTTATGAGCCATTATAAGTCCAATTTATAGATCATCTTTGACATAATATAGATATTATTGTACTTTAATAAAATTAATTTTCTCATAATTTTAAGGGCAAAATAAAAAATTATCACATGTTAGTACAAGTGGGATGTTTTAGACCATTTCGTGTCCATTTTGAAAACCAATTTCACCAGAGACTTCTATATATATTTAGTTAATTTATAGATATTTTTATTTAATATTTAGAGCTTTGAATTTGAAAATATAAAAGGATTTATATGGACCTTTTGCTAAAAACTAGACAAATGACATAATTATCATTACATCCTTGCTAAATTTTAATATAAATATCCTAATACACTAATATGTTTATTAAAACACCATTTCCCACTTTGTTTTGTCTAATTATAGAGAAGAAGTAAAAGGGAAAAGAGAAGAAAGGAGACAATGAAGAAAAGTTAGTATTTAGAGGTCGTTAAGCAATTTTCGCCAATCGAACATAATGAGAAAGTTGTTCATCTTGAGGAAGACTATCAATACCCTTCCCCTAATTTAAATAATTTGGTATGGAAATTTTATGAACTTCAGTTTTTTCATAATATACATAAGTTTTGATATCTTAATTTTTAGCAAACTTTTATCAAATAACTTTTGGTTGTAATAGATGTCATAAATATAAGCATTTTTAGTGAAACTTATTAACTTTTCACTGTATATTTTTATATTTTTAGGTAACTATCCTAATTTGATTAATTTTAATTAATTTAGAAATTTTATAAATAATTATTAAAATCTTTTATATATGTATATGTCATGCATACTTATTGTAATGTAGCTATTATGGATACACACATGTGAAAAAGAGCATGCTATATTTTCTTATGAATTTCACTCATTTACTCATTTTAGTTCATATATAAATTTTATATGTATTAAGATGATATAGTGAACTGAACATTGAGTGTGGTATCAGATGTTTGTTATGTTATATATGATGTGAAATGTGTGTATGTAACAAAGAATGGCTAGAAATGATTGACTGATTTACCTTGACAAGAGACAAGTTACCCCATGTAAGTGGGTGGGCTGATTGGCTTTCACTTAAAATAAGATTTATGGTGCAATCCAAAATGATATTAAAACGAAGGTGTAAAGATACAAATTGATATGATATGATAAAACTATGAGTAGGAAGTGATAACTTCTTTTATTAAAGACACTTATCCTAAATGACTTGTGATATGACTAATTCATCTAGGTTTGGCCAACAGGACTGAATATAGGAAAATCAACTTAGATAGTTAGTTTCCATTTCTTTATTATAGTTCGTGCATATGTATATCATAAGAATATATGTATGATAAATTACATAATTGATATGATAGGATATGCATAAGATACATGCTATGATTGATACAAGTATTTGATAAGATTGATAGAACTTATATAAATTCATTTGATATATATGAATCACATGATTTATATGATATATATACATAAAATAGACATTTTATAATAAGCATGTGATAATGACAGGTGTACTTATATAATAAGATGTTATATAAACTATTTTGTAATTGATGGGTATAAGATTAATAGAATTTATTTATCATTGTTCACTTGGTTACTAATAACTACTCTTAAGATATACAATTATATCGATGTATATTGAAAATATCATCTATTACTAATTAATTAATTGTTATATTATTTTATTATTATATGTTCATACTAATAGTGATTGAATTATTATATGCATATTATTTCTATTTTATTGTGTTTATTTCAATTATAAGTTTGATAACCTACTAAATTATAAGCTCATTCTAAATTTTTACATATTTTCAAGAAGGGGTGAGGACCTAGGGGAGTGAGACAGATATGGGTTTAGGTTTTTTTTATTTTTAACATTTTCTTTAGTTTATTCTTTTGCAGTCAAGAGATTAGAAAGGTTATATAAATTTAATGATTCTGCTCCTAGCTTCTGTATATTAATTTTGATGGATGAATAAAGTTTTTTATTTTGATGTATATGAATTTTAGTTGCTTCCACTGGATTAATTTATATTGATGAATTCATATAATCTTTGGTTAGCTAATTAATGATAAATAGATCATTCTTTCAAAATTTGATATAGGAGTTTTATGAAGAAGTCTAGAGTAGATGTTGGTGAACTCAAGAGGGGAGGACATGTATTACTTAGGAGCATTGGGGGATTTATATTAGTTAGCATTGCTTCTATTTGTTTTTATTAATAAAGAAACAATAAATTTTTTATACTATCCAACATTCCAATTGTGGTTAGGAAAGCCACAAGGTCGCATAATTTCCACTAAGTGCTCTAAAAGGTAGACCTAAAGCTGAGGGCATTCAAAGTTAGAGGCTTCAACCAGCCCCTTCTATAGTAGTCAGTGAGGCCCCATTGACCCATAGTGGAGGCATATTTAGAGAGATCATCAAGTAGGTTGGCAAGAGGAGTTTTGAGAGAGTCCAATATTATGTCTAGTGTTGCCCGAATGCAGCCAAATGCAACCTAAAGTATATATTTTGACTTACTAAAAGGAGGCATTGGATGGGGCAATATGTAAGGGTTCTTTTTTTTTTTCAATATCTTATAATCTTTTATTTGATTCAAGAGAAATCCATTTTTTATTTGAGTGTATTTTTATGGTTTGAGTTCGATTCTATATACATTATCTTCTAGTTTGTCTATTTTATTAATCACTAGAGATTTGCTAGAAGATAGCCAAATCTGTAGGTGAGAAATAGAGATTGTGAATAAGAAATAGAGGAGAGAAAGTTCATGTTTTTTGAATTTTCTTCCCGACACTCTATTTGCCGGTTGCTTGACGATCGGAGATGATGGAGGAGGGCCGCTGTCCATCAATGACGGCGGCTATAGTTGGATCTGAGTCTACAGATATTGCTTTCAAAGTCCCTGAAGGTAGCAATCGTTTGGGTGGTAATATGAGTAATTCGAATTTTGAATAGTCAATCAAAAATTTTGGAAAACCATTGGTGATCAGAGAGAATATTGATAATGGCCTGAAGAAGAAAACTTATGTGGAAGGAAAAGGTAAAGGATTTGTTGAAGATATTGGTCTGGGCACGCCTCAATTGCCGGGAATAGCATTGGATCAGGATATGGTTGAGCAATCGGCATCATCATCTGGAATGAAAATCTTTGTCAATAGGTTTGGCAATTCAAATGCTTTCTCAGGAGTAGTCCGTGGGATAAATGCGAATTCCAATTCCCCTGTTAACACAGATCTTCATTCTGAAGGATGCTTGCCTAGAGAGGACCCTAGGGGAAAGGAGAAGGTTGCTGTGAATTTACCAGTCATATCTATTAAGGAAGCAGTTTCGAATCCCTGGTCGAAAAAGCTGTATATCCAAGTGGATTTCAATGAGGAGGATTTGGTTCTTACTGAAAATGGCAAAGCTGTTAAACTAATCGAAGAAGAGGAGATCCTGAATTCTAATAAGCTGAAGAAATCCTTAGTAATTAATGTTTTTGGGAAGGATATTCCTTCGCATATTGTTGCTTGGGAAATTAGAAGACAATGGAAGCTGTTTGGTAACTTCCACTTCACTACTCTTGGTAAAGGATGGTTTTTGTGCTCCTTTGAATCAGTAGATATGATGGAAGGTGTTTTGGCTGGTGGACCATGGTTTGTCAATGGTCATATTGTGGGTATGGAGGGATGGTCGGTGGAATTCTCTACCCTTTCCTTGAAGGGGCTATCCTCTCCAATATGGATTAGGATGCCTCACTTGCCACTGCATTGTTGGGATGAGAAGAATGTGGCTAGAATAGAAGCTATGATTGGCAAACCCCTCATGATGGATGGAAATATGTTTCAATGGGGGAAGAGGGAATTTGCAAGAGTTTGTGTGAGAGTTAACCTTGATCAACCTCTTCCCTTGGGAGTTTGGGTGGAGGGCATTGCTGGAAGATTCTTTCAGAAAGTTGAGTATGAGAAGATATCCACCTTCTGCTTTGATTGTGGATTAGTTGGCCATGAGAAAGCTGATTGCAAGCTGAAGAAGTCAGTTGTGGAGGAACATACTACCTCTAATGCTCTTTCTAATTTTGGAAAGAAGGGGGATATGAGTTTTGAGGAGAACAATGATTCTTCCTATGGACCATGGATTATGGTTAATAGGAGGAGTTCAAGAAGACCGGTGGCTGTCAAGAATAATCTGAAGAACACAAAAAAACAATGGATGAAAACCAATGCTAATTTGAGTAATAAAAAGGCTCTGAATGGAATATCATTGGAAGGGGGGACTAATGTGGAGGTAAATCCTCTTACAAAGGACAACACTATTGAAGAAGGAAAAATCTGTGAAATCCAGGAAGTCCAGGAAATGAATTGTGATGAACATCAACCTTTGGTAACAGCAGCTATGAAGAATCTGGTTAAAGCTGATAATTCTGAAGTTAATGCTAGTATGCTACCTTGATTCTTTAAATGGAATCCATTGCTTTCTGGAACTGTAGAGGGGCCAAGAAGAGGGAGGCCTCTCTTTATATGAATAGTTTATTAATGACTGTAATATTTTTTTTGTTGGGTTGATTGAGATGAAAATTAATTCTTTTGATATAATCTCTTTCAATAGATTAATGGGCCCTTTGTGGGATTTTTTCTGCTTCCTTCAGAAGGTCTTTCAGGTGGTATTATGATCATTTGGAGAGTGGATATGGCAACGTTTTCTATTGTTAAGACATTAAATCAATGTGTTATTGGGATCTTAATGTCCTTAATAAGGGTACTTGGAGAATCAACACTGTTTATGGAAGAAAGGAGACACACAAGAGAAGGTTACTTTGGGAGTGTATTCAAGAGCATTCTCAAATGAATATACCTTCCATCATTGGTGGTGACTTCAATTGTATTTTGGCTAAGGAGGACAAGAAAGGTGGTAGGAAGTTTGTATTCTCCCAAGGCCCAATGGAGATGTTAAAATTTATGAATGAGAATGACTTCCATGAGATTGGGTTCATTGGACCAAGATTCACTTGGTGTAACAATAAAACAGGAGGTGGGAGAATCCTTGAGAGGTTGGATAGATGTCTCCTCAACTCTTTGGCATCGAATAAAATCCAAATTGCGGTTGTTAGACACTTGGCTCGAGTGGCTTTAGATCATAGCCCCATTGTACTCAAGTTGTATTAGTCGGTCTCCTATGGAAGAAAGGGTTTTAAATTTGAAGATGCTTGGTTATCATTCAAGACTTCGGCTCACATCATTGCTAATGTATGGAAGAAAAATTATCTTGGAGATGATATGGAGATCCTTAATAAGAAGTGAAAAAGAAGCTTGAAGGATTTGTTCTATTGGAGCAAGTCTAAGTTGAAAGAATTCTCTTTAGAAAAGGAGAGGTTGAAAGATGAAATTTCACAGATTCAAGAGGAGGAAGCTAGTGAAAGATGGTTAGATAATGATAAACTTTGGGTTCTTAGAAGCAAAGTCAAAGAGCTTAATGTCATTCTCAATTGTTTAAATACTTGGTGGAAGCAAAGGGCAAAAGTAAAGTGGATTGAACATGGTGATTCAAACACAAAATTTTTTCACTCATTTGCTAATGCTAGAAGAAATGCAAATTGGATCTCACAAATTAAAGATGGTAAAGGTATATTGTTCAATGAACCTAAGGAGGTTGAAGAGGTTTTCACTCATTATTTCCAGAATAAGTGGAAGAGAAGGAGTTGTTGTTTGATCAATTGGCCTAAACCGTGGCAGGTTTTGGAAGCTAGTGACTGTGCAAGGCTTGACAGGGAACTCTCTTCGCTTGAGATTGAGGAGGTTGTTATGAAGTTGGTTAATAATAAAGCTCCTGGTTGTGATGGGGTCACTTACTCCTTCTTCAAAGCTTTTTGGAGTATCATAGGTGAGGATGTCATTAGAGCCATTAATCTTCTCTTTGCTACAGGTAAATTGTGCAAGGATTGGAAAGACACTATGATTATTTTGATTCCTAAATGTTCTAACCTGGCTTCTACAGCAGCTTTTCATCCCATTAGCTTATGCAACTCTATTTACAAAATTATAGCTAGGTGGAGATCATTCCTAAAATTGTTTCTAAGGAGCAAGTGGCATTTGTGAAAGGAAGGTCAATTTCAGATCACATCCTCTTGGCACAAGAAGTATTTCACAAACTAAGGCATTCGAAAGCTAACAAGGGGTTCCTTGCAATTAAAGTCGACATGGAACAAGCATATGATAGCATGTGCTGGGCAACTCTCCAGAAAATTATGGTAGATATGGGCTTCCCTCTAAATTTTGTCAACTTGGTGATGGAGTGCATTTTTGATCCTAGATTTTCTATTATGATTAATGGATCAAATTCCAATTGGATTGAAGGGAGGAGTGGATTCAGACAAGGGTGTCCACTCTCTCCGTTTCTGTTTATTTTGTGCTCACAACTTCTTTCCAATTGTTTTTCTGATAATGGTGTGGATACAGGTGTGAAGATCTCTTCTAGAGCGCAAAGAATTTCGCATCTCCTATTTGCAGATGACATATTGGTTTTCACTGAAGCTAAAACTAATAGTGTGAAGAAAGTCAAATTCATTTTTGAAAACTACTGTTCTTGGACTGGCCAGAAAATCAATTTTCTAAAATCGTCTGTGATGTGCAGCAGTTCGATTGGGAGGAGGAGGAGCAAGATGTTGTCTAAACTTCTTAGAATCAAAATGGTGAATGAATTTGAGTACTTAGGAATCAAGTTGGAAATGAGAAGGCTCAAGTATTCAGATTTCCAACCTCTACTGGATAAATCAATCAAGAAGCTTAATGCTTGGAGCAACAAATACATCTCTCTTGCGGGCAGAATGGTCTTAATTAAATCAGTATACCTTTCTCTTCCAGTCTTCCTTGTGTCTTATTCTCTCGTACCTGTGAAAATTTTGAAAGACTTTGAGAAACTATGTAGAGACTTCATCTGGAATAGAAGTGACGGTAATCATGGGATCCACTATGTAGCTTGGGACTCCTTATGTAAACCAAAACAGTTCAGTGGATGGGGTTTGAACTCTGCAATTGTTAGAAGAGATTCTTTGAAGGCCAAATTTGCTTGGAGGATCATTGAGAACCCAGAATCGTTGTTATCCAGGAATTTTATTGGAAAGTATGGATATAATTGGTTGAACAATGTGAGCTACATGAGCAAGTATTCTAATTCTTGGACGATTATTCATCAAGGGTGGAATGCTCTTTCTAACCTTGTTAGATGGAAGGTATGTGATGGTTCTAAAATTAATGTGCTTAAAGACACTTGGATCTTGGATGTGAGTTTAAACAAATGGCCAATATTTGTTGGAACTTTGGTTGATGAAGACTTAACTCTGGACAACCTCATTAATGAGGGAAGCTGGGATGTTGAAAAACTGAAGTTGCACTTTGGAGAAGAGTTGGTGAAGCTTATTTGCAATATACAATTTTCCAATTATGATTGTATGGAACTGAAGCTGAAATTAACCGGGAAATCTATTGCTGCACTCATTGTGGAGGATTCTTTCAAAGGCTATCAAGAAGATGAGCTTCATTCTTGGTTATCCAAACTTAAACTAAATGCCAGGGTGGAATTCTTCATTTGGAGGCTCCATAGGGACGCCATTCCTACAGAATCCTTTTTATTCAAAAGGAATTTGTCGGGTTCCTTCTTATGCCCATGGGGATGTGATGAGATTGATGATGTGAATCATGTATCTTCCACTTGCTCTAAAATCTTGAAGATCATTAATCTGCTAAGGAGGTGGGGTTTCCAGGTTCCCAATTTCCTGAATTGGGATGAATGCTTGATTGGGGTCAGGAAATTAAAAGATTCAAATATTATGTTAGTAAGGATCAACCTTACTATGATTTGGTTTGTTTGGAACAATAGAAACAAGATTAAACATGGCAAGTCAAGTGATAGTAATAGCATGATAGCTGTATCGACCCTTGCTTTCCTGGGTTCTGCTAAATTCAATGCACCACTCTGGGATCACTGGGTTGCTAATCAGTCCATGGACTGTGTTCTAACAAATGGCAACCTCCCCCTCCCGAGTGGATCAAAATTAATTTTGATGCTTCAATGAAAAGTAATTATACAACTGTCATTGGTGGTGTAATAAGAGACTATAAAGGAAGATTTATCTTAGCCTTCGGTAAAGGCAAATTGCTTTGGGACATTGCTCAACTTGAGATTTTGGCTTTCTCAACTATTAAAGAAGTGATTCAAGGTAGAGTTCAAGATGTCAAAGGCATTATATTGGAAGGTGATAATAAGAATGTCATCCTTTTTCTTCAGAAATTGTACAGCAAACAGAAGATTAAAGGTTGGATCTCAGATGAAGAAGACTTCTCTTTTCTTAGAGAGTTCTATAATGTGCTCTTTCATTGGGTTAATCGTAATTGTAATAAGTTAGCCGATTAATGTGCTAACTTAGCTTGTTCCTTTGATTTTGTTTGGGAGTTTTTTGGCGAAAGCTATCTTCCATCTTCTTTTATGGATCTTCTAAAAGAAGAATGTGATAGCTTAGCTAACACTCAGTAGTTTGTATCCTTGCTTTTTCTTTTATTTTAATGCATCTTTGCATCTTTCAAAAAAAAAAAATAATAAGAAATAGAGATCAGAGTTGAATGTATTACCTCTGAAGGAGCTTTATGTAATAGTAGGTATGGGTTATTTGAGCAATTATTAGGCTCATTTTTATTATAGTAAGAAGTAATAAAGCATATATATAGATGGGGAGGTGTTATAATTTTTAGGTGTTAAGAGTGTTTTATTTTAAGCGAGCTTAGGATGTTATGTGACACTATTCTATTTTTATTATAGGCTCACATGCTATCATTGGGTATTGGAGGTTTAAGGGAGGGATAAGTGAAAGTGTAGTTATAAACAGCCATCAGGACATATACATTATAATCATTACTATACACATGTCTTAATGAATTAAGTGCAGGTATATTTTGAGATGAATATTAGAAATTCTTAAATTTCCTTATGTATCCTGGTAAAATGTAAAGGCTTGGTACAAGTGAATCTCTTATGGTAAGAGAAGGGTCCAGTGTTGACCTCCTTTTGACATCAATCATTTGCATGGCCTTACTATATATTTTATAAGTTATCTGCCTTTTTACATCTTGTATCATTATATGATGAAGGGTCAAGTTGAATATTTTACCTTGATTCATCTTCTTCTTTAGAATTTATTTTATCTAATCAATTATTTTCATCTATTATGTTTTAAAAATATATGTGATTTGATTTATGCCGATTTGATGAGTATTTTACATGTGCTCATGCATTTAAACCTTTCATGCACATATTTTTCTCCTATGCAAATTTTTTTATCAAGGCCTTATTTTGCAAAATGGACTACGTGAGCATGCCTAGATCATCGAGACCATTCAAATGAGGGCATTTGTGCTTGAATCAAACACCAATTGACAAGTATTAAGAAGAGAGAATGTTAGGATCCTTTTCTAATAAATTGAATAATTAAAATTAAATTAAAATCATATAAAAACTACATTAAATTATCTTCAAAATACCAAATTCTTATAAAAAATTATATATATATATATAATTAAAATATAAAATTTATTATTTATTTTTTTCTAAAAAAAATAAAAAATTATAAAATGTGTAATAAAATAACACAACTTTGGTTATATTATGTTTAATAAGATTGATTTTATTTAAATTCAATAAAAATTATCATATCCATTTTATTAAAATAAATAAAAAATAAGAAATAATTTGGCTATTTTCAAGATAATAGCTCTCAAAATCATGCACATTTCTTTGATCCAATAGTTAAAGATGCATGTAAGGACATCTCTATACTTGCTTTCATAGAAAAAAGGCATCAAAAGAATAGCATAATACATTTTATTTTTTAGTGAAGCAAGCAAACTCCATCCTATCCATCCAATGGAGGGGCTAGATCATCTTTTGCCCCTTCCTTCCATTTAAAGCATTTGAATCGGATAAAAAGATTGCTCTCACTCTCACTCATGAATGTCCCTCTCTCTCTACAATAGCATGTGGCTCTATCTCCCTCTAACATAAGGTTTTTTTTTTTGGTGCCAAAAAAAAAATATAAGAAGAAGGTTTACTCACATACTTGAATGGGGCTCTCCTCTCTAACATTCATGGATTGCTCTCAAATATAAGGACACAAGCCTCATTCCTCTCTCTCTTGCTCTTGATACTCTAGTTCTCACAACCGACCAACCTAAAAGCTTTCATCCTACCTCCAACTTGATCCACCTCTGATTAACCTAATCTATAGATGTGAAGCCTCAAAAGCCACTAAAAATTCATCTCTACCTCTCTAGTATTTCTCTTCAGTTTAAGTAAGGAGGAAACAAATTGTTATTTGATGTATGATCCTTTTAGAAGAAGATAAGAGGTTAGCTTTCTCACAGCTATAATAATTGGAGCAAGAAATGCATAAGAATGTAAAGATGGGGTTTTTCTGAGCACTTTAAATAAGAAGGAGGGGTGGTTTTTTGTTCTTGTTAGCTAGATATTGTCAAGCCTCAGGAAGTTAAGAATTAGTTAATGAGAATAGATAAATTTTTAGATAGTATATAGTGTACTTAATGTAGAAAGGTTTCACTGCTTTTGTTCATGTTGGATTGAAAATTAGAGCATTAGTGGATAGGCCAATACATGGGGAGATTCCATGGTAGGTTGAATATAGAGATCTCATTGGAGGTGTTTGTGGAGAGTTTCAGTAGTTGGTTTGTTCCACCATCTACTAGGCACTAGATATAAAGTCCTTTTTGAGATTGTTGTAAGGGAGCAAGTTGGTGATGTGGTACAAGGATGAGTTCAAAGATCTTGCCAAGTATGCTCCCTAATTTGTTAGTACCCTTGAGGAGAAGTGTTATCATTTTCTTGGGGTTTAAGAGATATTTTGAGGCGTTCTATTGTACCATTTCATAATCATGAATTTTTGAGCTCATAAAGAAAGATATGTTAGTGGAGAGAAAACTTATGCCCACCTAGAAGTGGTGATATGTTAGAAAAAAAAGGTTTGGAGGAGAGACCTCTATGAGTGCATCTAGTGGGAAGAAGTCTAGAGTAGGGATTGGTTATCACATTATTGTATGACATGTAGTGTCTAGGACATTGGGAAGTCAATACTAGTTAGTATTGCTCATATTAGTGGTTTTTGTAAGAAAAGTCATACATGTTGATTCTTTGTGTATATTGGCCAGTATTTTAGGTGTGGCCAAATAGGTCACAATGTGGCACAGTGTTTACTGAGAGCTCCAAAATGTAGACTCAATATTATGGGTAGTTAAAGTCAAGGACTTCAGCCATACCCTTTAGAGTTATCATTAAGGCCTCACTGACCCATAGTAAAAGGAAGATTTAGAGAGAGACCATTAAGTAGGTCAGTAAATGGAGTTTCAAGATAGTCCATTATATTGGCTAGTGCAACTTGGTGCAACCTATAGTATACATTTTGACTCGTAGGAAGTGCATGAGGCACTAAATGTGGAAATAGGTAAGGCAATTACTTTTGTCATGACATGCCATATTATTTTATTCAAGAGAAAGAAATTTTTTATATTTAAGTATGTGTTAGATTCTTTGAGTTTGATTTTGGATTCATTATCTTCTAATTTTTCTATCTTGTTCAACTCTAGAGATTTTCTGGTAGCTAGCCAAATTTGTAGGTGTGACATAAAAGTTCATGAGGAGTGTTAAACCCTAAAGAACTAGCTTAAGGCTAACCAAGAGGGGGTGAATTGGTTGTTTTAAAAAGTCTTAAATAAAAAAATATTTTTGATCTTTTTAAATATTTTAAAATAAAATAATATCTCTTGATGCTGAAGAGAAATAATTTTTATAATAACAATACAATCAGATATTTCAACCACAGAACAAATCACAGAAATATGCAAATGTAAAATGCGGTAAAAAGTAATAAGAAAGAACACATCAAATTTTAAAGTGGTTCAATCAAATCTGACCTACGTCCACTCCATAGAGGCTCCATCTCCAAGTATTGCACTAAATTGAAGTGACTCTCATTTTGTGGCTCATTTTTCTCCCACATCATGGCGGAAAAATCCTTACAAAATCATTCCACCGATTTGGTGAGGCAGAGAATCTTGAATTTTTTTTCACCCACTTGGTGAAGAAAGATATCCCATGAATCCTTTTACTCCCTACTGGAGTAGGCAGAGAACCTGGATTTAATGATGAGGTTGATCTCTCTGGAGCCACCGAGGAACTAATGGAGCAACTCGTAGAAGATGACGAACACCTTTCTTGGAGAAACCTTTATGATTTCCTCACAAACTCCCCCTCACAAGGATTTCCTCTCTCAAGTTCTCCCTCATCCTTCTCTAAGCTCCCTCTTTGATCAGCTCCATAGAAAAAGATTGTCTCAAAAGATAACTAGAGAGTCTAAATAGTGAGCCTCCAAAAGAATCCCTAATTTTCAATTATGTGCAACTGATCCTCTAGACCAATCAAAGGATTGCCTTTTACGATTAGTACAAAATAGCCCTCTCATCTAGGATGAATGGCATTGATCTATATGATTAGTTCAAGAAAAGTATGATGATCATCTTGGATGATACAAATACCATTCTGGATGATTAATATTAAAGAATTGAACTTCGTGTAGTGTGATGCCTGGGGATGACTTATTGTCCTATGCACTTCTCTATCATCTGGTACCATATGGGTACATTGTCATGGATGATTAGTTGAAAAATTATGATATTCATTTGGTATGATAGCTTGCAATCCCTTATCATACCAAATATGTTCTATGTCATCCAGGATAATCATCACTGATCGTCCAGAACGATCACATCAAATTATATTTTACAATAATTATTCTCCTAATCATGAGTTTAATTTAGGAATGATTATCCTAAATCGTCCAGGACGATCAACATCATCCTATATGATTAGTACAAAATTTAAAAATTAAAGCATTTTCTAAATTAAGATTAGCTACTATTTTCATGATCTAAACTAACTATCCTAGATGATAGGGATCATCCATTATGATTAGTTTAATCACTCTCAAAATTAGGATGCCCTAATTATTTTTTCTATTTTTAACTAATCATCTATTATGTAGTTAAATCATCTTATATAATTTGGTCAAAAAATAGAGAATTCTCTAACTGAACAAATTTCTCCCTATAAGTGTGTGTGCAAGGTTACTTAGCTTGGGGTTCACCAGTACATGAATTCACTTAAAAAGAAACATTTAAATTAAAGTTACAGACTGACTCAGCCCTAGTCTACCTAATCTTGAGCTAATTTGCTTGTAGGTGATCTTGTGGACCTAAAAAGTTAATAAGCATGGCAAGTAAAAAGATATGCAATAAGAGTAATGGTAAAGAAATAAGAATGTTTTGTTATCATCAAAATCATAGTACTTGGATCTAGATTTGCAAAAATCTCCCCCTTTTTTTATGGAAAATATTGTTATTAAAAAATTCAGATAAAGCATAAAAAAAATTCTTTTAAATTACAGAAAAGGAAAAGAGAAAATGAGACAAAAAATTGCAATAGAATAAAACAAATACTGCTAAAAATATAATCAAACAAAATACTACTCTACCTTTTTGCATAATAAGTAGGAAGAAATATAAAAAAATACTAAACAAAACTAAATATAGAAATGATCACTAGTAGAAACACAGAAACAAACACTAACAAACAAGTAGAAATAGGAACCCTGATCATGAGGAGGTGGTCAAGGTGGTGGTGACTACTAAAATAATGATGAAGAGAGCAAAACTAGTTGCTAAAGTAGGCCATGTCCTAGTTATGCTGGTTCTATTGTTGGGCGACATAGTTTTCAAAATGAGCAACATCCACTACATGTTGCTGTTTCTGTGCAACTATGTAGGAGTCAAACCTAGCCTCCCACTGGTCAAACCTCTCAACCAGCTAATCTAGTTGTGATTACTGGCAAAGAGGAACAGGTGTAGGAGTGGGTACTAGAGCTTCATCGTGTTCATATGCTTCTCAGTAGTGAGCCTTGCGATGAGAACCACTTTGGATAACATGGAAGGAAGTATCATAGTAGAAAACTCGAAACTGATCTGGTGGTGTAGTTAATTGGAATTTGTAATTGGATTCGATAATAGATGTTATGATGTGTCCTAAGACCAGTTTGGGAATTCTTTTATGCTTGGAGTCTCTAATGCATGTTAAATTAGAAATATAGCAAAATAAAAGATCAATTACATTAAAGTATATATGGGCCATTATGAAATAGGTTGCAAGAGAAAGGATAAGAGTGATGTTGAGGTGATTACCAGCTTTAGGAATGATAGAATTTTTAAGAATATGTTGGATGATACGGGCATCTTGACCTAAAGTGCTGGCCTAGGCAATAAAAGTGACAGTTTGATCCTCTAAGAGTGGTGTTAATAGGAGTCTAGTCAAATTCAGAATTTGAAGCTAAAATGTGAACTTTTTTGCCAGTTGTAGATAAATTCAGAAAAGTATGAAAGTCTTTGTATGTGATTTCTACTGGACTCCTACTGACATACGAATGAAGGCGGTACACTCATTATTGATTCTTAGGCTAACAAAGAACTCTAGGAGTAGTTTAGAACCAAAAGGATATGTTAGAGTGAGAATAAAATTTAGAGTTACATGAGAAAAGATGGGTAGTACTTGGAAATGAAGTTCCTCATGATTTTAGATTTTGGAGGGTGTAATTCCAGCCTCCTTATATCTCTTATAGGCATCATTATCAGCTACTTCAGCAAATCATGGATCAACATGTCATCAAGAGGAAATTCCTATAATTTGATATAATCACTTTCCTCCAGTCATTGCAAAGGATTAGAATTTAAAGGAGAAGGGAGGAGTTTTGAAGAATTTGAGTGAAAAAATAGGGGATTTTAGTTGTTTAAATAGCATCAACCGGATAGTCCAAGATGATTGTTCGATTATCTAGAACAATCAGGTGTAATAAATTCATCCAGATAATTGATTAAAAAAGGTCAGTTGCATCATCTAGGATGGTATAATATCATCCATGATGATTAAACACAAGAAGTCGTCATGAAAAGCCAGCTAGTCAATCTTTAACTAAATGGATTGTACATGACAAACACATGGATTATCTAGAACGATGTGCAATAATGGATCGGCCAAACAGCATTCAAATTGTCCAATAATTTCTTCCACGTGGATTTTCTAGGATGAGTTGAGGATCGTCTAGTACGACCACCAATAATTGACTGAATCCAGTCATTGGATATGTTATGATGGGAGAGGTGTATTTTTGTTCACATCAAATAGGATGATATGGATCATCCAGGATGATGTGAATAAAACAAAAAAAATTAGGATATGGAAAGTAATGTTCAGGCAAGACAAAAATAAAAATATAAAATAGCATAAAATAACACAAAAAAACAAAAAGAATCAAACATGAATACAAAAAAAAAGAACACTTTTTTTTTTTTTTTTTTTTTTTTTTGGTGAATTGATTAATCGTAGTAAATGATAAAATTTTCTTATAATTGGATTAAAAAAAATAAGAAATGAATTAACTATGCTGAAATCTGAAAGAGATAGAAAACTGATTTATTAATCCTATCTCGGACTCCTTATAGGTTAAAAATCTTTTTAAGATAGACATCTAATTTAGAAATAAATCAGATAAGAAAAGTTATATATTCAAAACTTCATTTCAAAAAAAATATCTAATAGAATAATCTGGCAAACTAATCAATCAAAATCATGAGCTTAAAAAAAGGTGTTCGAAGATATCAAGTGGCACAAGAATTCTTCTAAGATTTAATGGTTTGAAAGAGAATGAAGCTTATTTTTGTAGGATCATTTTGTGCCTCTTTTTCAATTATCTAGTGCACTTTGTGTATCTTTTGATTTGTGATATATTTTGATGTATCATGTAATTACTTGGTGCTCATTGTGCATATTTTAAATTTTTTTCTTTATCTTTTGAGCTCATTTTATGCCTTTTGTCAATTTTTGCAAGCAGACTTCCTTTCAACACCTTTAAAGACTCTCATTTGTGAGATTATCTTCTAAATATAATAGAATAGAAATCACTCTCTAATATATGAAAGAATAAACTATAAATCAGAATCATATCCATATAATAAATGCAATAACCTGATCAAGAAACCTTGAAAGTGATTTAATGACTTTAAGCATTATTCATATGAGATGGATTATTGTAAGAAGATAGAAAGATCTCAATTTCAAATTCCACCTTTTAATTTAAAATAGATTTTTCTTCAAAAAGAAAAATACACCACTAAAGGTGTTAGAGGAAGATAGACAATCATCGATATTTCTTCCCTTAACTAATTTAGGGAAGTCAAACACTACGTACTAATTTTTAAAACCAAAAGAAAGGCAAAGATGCCATTTAAGAAATCAATATTAGTAGTGACCATTGATCTAAGTCAAAAAAAAATTGAAGGAAAAAAATAGTAGGACAATAAAAAATAAAAATAGAAGTACAAAAAAAGGTAGAAAATATCAGAAAATATAAAGCATCAATTTCAAACATTAATATTTTTGACACCTAATATGGTTCTTAAGATGTCAAAAGTTTCAAATGCTAGTGGTTTTGTAAAGATATCAGCAAGTTGGTTTTTAGCGGCAATATGGTGTAGCTCTGTCTCCTTTAGTAACATAGTCCCTAATGAAATGATGCCTTATATCAATTTGTTTGGTCTTGGAGTATTGGATTGGGTTCTTTAAAATGTAGATGGCACTAGAGGAAAGAAATTATGCCTACAAGTAATCCTAAATCTAAAATTTATTACTTTAACCAAATGACTTTGGTCATACAACTTCCTAAGGCAATATACTCAGCTTTAGTAGTGGACAAGATGACTAAGTTCTATTTTCTACTAGACTAGAAGATTAAGGATTATCCTACAAATTGACAAGTTCTAGAAGTACTTTTTCTATTTACTCAATATACTAAAAATTCTGAATAAGAAAATCTTATGATTTCAAAAGAGGTGTTATGCTTAGGACACCATATTCCTAAGTCAGGGGTTCTTAAGAGATACCTAAAAATTCTCTTAGTAGCAGTAAGGTGGGACTCTTTTAGATCAACCTGAATTCTAACATATAGACAAATACTAAATATAATATTAAGTCTATTAGCAGTCAAGTAAAGAAGTGATCTAATTATTCCTTTGTATTTTTTTATCAACAGATTTTTTATTTGAATCCTTATCCAACTGAATAGTGGAACTCATGAAAGTGTTGATTGACTTGGTTTTATCCATTTTATATTTCTTAAGGATGTCCTTAATGTATTTTGATTGATTAAGGAAAGTTCAATCATCCTTCTACCTTAGTCTAAACCCCAAAAAGTAAGTCAGTTATGCCATCATACTAATTTCAAATTCCTTACTCATTATTTCTAAGAATTCATCACATAAATTTTTATTAGAATATCTAAACTGAATATCATCAAAATAAATTTGAATAATTAGTAATTTATTTCTTACCTTTTTTAGAAACAGAGTGGTGTCTACGCTCCCCTTAACAAAAGATCTTTCTAGTAGGAATGTGCTTAGCCTTTCATATCATGCCCTTGGTGCTTATTTTAATCGATACAATGCCTTTTTAATTTGAACACCTGATTAGGAAATTGTGGGTTCTCAAAACTTAGTGGTTATTCTATATACAAGTTTTCTTTTACCATCCCATTCAAAAAGACACTCCTTACATCCATTTAGTATAGTTTGAATCTCTTAAAAAAATCAAAGGACATTAGCACTCTAATAGCTTCTAATTTAATTATAGGGGTAAAAGTCTCTTCAAAATCAATCCCTTCTATTTGATTATACCCCTTAGCCATAAATCTTGCCTTATTCCTCACTACTACTACATAATCATTTATTTTATTTTTGAAACCCCATGTAATTCCAACCACAATCTGGTCTCAGGTCTTCCAATTACCTCCCAAATATCATCCTTACAAATTAATTCAATTCTTCTTGCATGGCTAGGATCCATAATTCATTATATAAGGCTTGATTTAGGTTGGTGGGTTCAGTCATTGAAATGAATGAAGCGTGGTTTACCTCTTTTCTAAGTCCATGCCTAGTTCTAACACCTTTAGATGTGTTTCCTCAAATAGTTTCTTAGGATGACTTGAAGAATATCTCTATTCTCTAGGAAAAGTTTTTTCAGGTTATACCCTTTCCACCAGACTTATAGATTCCAATCCTTAAGTTACTTCTTTAACCTCCTCTTATTTTATCCTAAATTTTTCACAATTATCAAATTCATTAAACATAATATGAGTGGTCTCCTCAACTACCAGTTTTCTTTTATTGAAGACTCTAAAGGATTTTCAAACACTTGAGTAACCTAAGAACACTCCTTCATCATATTTTGGGTCAAACCTTTCAATTTGAGACTTCTTATTATTCAGAATAAACACTTTACATCTAAAGACATGGAGGTGAGAGTGGTTGGGTGTCCTACCCTTCAGAATTTCATAGCGTGTCTTGTTCAGTTTTGATCTAACATTCACCCTATTTAGAATATAACAGGATGTATTCACCGCTTCTATCCAAAAATATTTTGTAAGTGAGTATTCAGCTAATATGGTTCTAATGATTTCTACCATGGTCTTGTTTTTTTTTTTTTTAGCTATCACATTCTTCTGAGGGCTCCTAGGAGCTAAAAAGTTGTGATTTATCTCTTGCTCCTTATAGAAAGATTCAATTTTTTATTCTCAAATTCTCTACCATGATCACTATGAATGGTTAGAATTTCACAACCTAGCTTCCTCTGAATCCAAGTGGTAAAAACACTTAAACTCCTTAAATTATTCACTTTAATGTGAACGGAATTTAACCTAAGTAAACCTTGAATAATCATCAACAATCACATACCCATAGACTTTCTCTCCTAAGCTTGCAGTACTGTAGGTCTAAAGAGATCCATATGTAGGACTTCTATGGGTTTGTTAGTGGAAATATCTTTAATTAAGGGGAAAGAGGATTTAACTTCCTTTCCTAACTAACAGGCATCACACAGGTGATCCTTAGTGAACTCTAGTTTGGGTATCGCTCTCACTAAGTCTTTTTGGGTGATCTTTCTAAGGTTTTTCATACTAGCATGACACAACCTTCTATGCCACAACCAAGATTTGTCAACAACAATTTTTACGCAAAGAGTAGTGTTAGATTTAATGTAATTTAAATCAAGCATATATACATTATTAATCTTTTTTCCCTATAAAATAATATTATTATTTAAGCTTATTATATAACTGGTAGACAGAAATTTTATGTTGAAGCCTTTACCATAGAGCTGATTGATGTTGAGCAAGTTATGTTTCAAGTCATTGACTAGTAAAACATTTTCAATGATGAAATTTTTAGAGTTGCAAATTATACCAGACCCCACCACTCTCCTGGTGAGGTTATCTTCAAGTGTTACCTTGCCTCCTATCCTGGCCTCCCACAAAATGAATTGATTTGCATTTCCAATCATATTCCTTGAACATCTGTTGTCTAGGTACTACATGGTCTCACATGGCGTTCTATGAGAGAAACCCTATAAAATCAATAGATGTTAGATTTGAGAACCCAAATAGGTTTGGGTCCCATCTTATGGAAAGAATAGTGAAATGCATGCAAGATATGTTGTGAGTTTTGAACTTTAGATCTTCACACTAAATGTGTTTTTTGGTAAATGGTGCATTAGTGAGAGATATGTCCTAGCATGCCACAAGAAAAATATATAATACCAGGAAAAGAATTTACTAATCTACTTGGGTTATAAAGCATCTTCCAAGGTTTAAATGATGCATGCTGATCTGGATTATGAAACTCAAAAATTATGGGTGGTTTTTTATTTTCTTTGAAAGTAATTAATTTAGCTTCTAAAAACTTATTCTCATTTTCAAGAATTAACTTTTTTATTTTGAATACATGCTCCCTATTAACTAAATCAGATGTAAGAGTATCTAAGTCCTTATATGCACTTTATAGATCAATATATAAACTTTTCAAGGAATTATGTTCATGTGTTAAATCAAGATGCTTTCTATTTAATTCATCAAGTAAAGTCATATGACTGTTATCTAAAGTGGAATGATCTTTTCCCAAGCATTCATTCTCTTTTTGTAAAGTTAAAAATCAATTTTAAGACTATCATATAGTTTCTTAATCTTCCTATATGAAGAATGAATTTTCTCTAAAACTTTAAGTTATTAATTATAAGTAAGCTCATGTACCTTTTCTTGGTCAGAGTGATCAAGATGTTCATCAGCCATTAAACATAAGTTTTTTACCTCCTCTTATACTTAAATTTCAGAGGAGTCTAATGTTGAGTCCACCCAAAAAAACCTTTTGGATTATTTTCTTGTCCTTTTTGAACTTAGGTTTCTCCTCACCCTTCTCCTTGCTTGGGTGAGCTTTCAGAGTTATGTATTAAGACTTTAGATACCCTAGCTTCCTACATTCAAAACAAATAACATCAGAAAAAAAACTTTAGAATTTTTATTATTCTTACCCTTGTTCCATTTCTGATGATACTTTTGTTTTTTTTTTCTCAAGAAGCTCTTTAATTGCCTGGTTATTAAAGTGATGTCACCATTATTAAAACCAGAAGAATCAGTGTCAAAATCATTAGCCTTTAAGGCTATAATTCTCTCCTTTTTCTTCTCATCTGCATTAAGCTTCCTTTGATTCACTCCTTACTCGTACGTAATGAGTGATCGAAGTAAATTATCAATTGAATAAACATTCAAATCTTTAGATTCAGTAATGGTGGTAATTTTTGCATCAAAGAAAGAAGTTAAACATCTTAGAATCTTATTAACTTTTTCATAGTTTGTTAGTTCTCTTCCTAAGGCATGTAGGGATATAATAATTTGTATAAACTTAATATACATTTTAGAAATAGTTTCATTAGGTTTCATGAGGAACAATTTATTATCATGCAGTAAAATATTTAGTCTAGAATATTTAACCTCATTTGTTCCTTCATAAGTTATGTATAATTTGTCCCAAATTTCTTTTTTAGTGGAACAAGTGGAAAAATGTCTATAGTCTTCAAATTTTAAGTTATAAAAAAAATAATTTAACTTGCATTCAGTTGTGCTAAATCTCTTTCTTCAATAGTCCAATCAGTAAAAGGAATTTCAGTTTTAATAGCATTTACCATTCTAAAGGTGCATGTTGCAACTCAAGCTTATAAGTTTATGTTTTTATGATAAAAAATATGATGGCTCACTTTCTATTATCTACTTGTATTTGCAATATATGTTTATTTATTTGTATACTAATATTTTAGGAATACCATACAACATCAAACAAAGAATCAGAACTCAAGATTTGGTTGAATAATGTTATGTTGTAAAAGGGTATGAAATATTCATAGTTATAATTTTGATTTCTTAAGTCAAGTCTTGTAAGAGTGTAAGCTTTCTTGGTGACCATGTACGCACACACTCAAGGGAGTGAGATCTAGTCAAATCTAGAAGATCAAAGTTTTGAACAAATTGTACAGGACAATTTTGGATCGTTCAGGACGATCCTATATGATCTTGGAAAATAGCCACCAATGCTAATTTAGGCAAGATTTTAAGATTTAAATTTTGTTCTAATCATCCCGGAGGATCTAGATCATCCAGGATAACCAATACAAATCATGCCTAAATTGATCCTATGATTAGGGGATTAATTATGGTTAAATTCTTCAATATGATCGTCCTCGACGATCTGTATATCATATAGGATGATGTTTGCTAACATACTTGATTTTGCTAAATCATCCAAGATGAAATACCATAATTTTTCTTACAATCATCCTGGATGATCCACAATATCATCCTGGACGAGCTGTATAATTTTGTACTAATCATCCTGGACTATCCCAATATCGTCCAAGACTATCAAGTCAAATTCTGTACATCGTACTGGACAATCCTGCGATCATCCAGGATAATATTTGGCACTGAAATTGAGTTTCTACGATTTTCTGAAGCCCTCTTTGTAAGCGCACCATACAGGACAATTCTGTGATTGTCTTGGACGATATTTGGCGCCGAAATTGAGTTTTTTGGGTTTTCAAAAGCTCTCTTTTTATGGATATCATACGGGATGATCCGCTGATCATCATGGAATGTCAGTTTTGTAAATCTATTTAAAGACCTCTTACTTTCTCATGAAGAGTGTCTTTGGCAGCCATTGAAGCTTCATTCTTCTAGAGGAAACTTGAAGTGAGAGTTTGAAAAGGGAGAGAGAAAAGAGTGGAGTTTGAGAGAGGGAGAAGATCCTTGGATAGGTTTTCAAGGGAGTATGGATGGGGTTCCATATAGTTTCTTCAGCGGGCTTGCACCTTAGTACCATCAGATTCAAGGCTCATCTTGAGGGAAGTTTTGGAAAGAAGAAGATCTCTTTGGTGTCAAAGGGCCCCACTACTCCACCGCATCGGGGAAGGTGGAAGTAATTTTGTAAGGGCTTCTTCACCTAGTTGTGGGGGCTAAAAGAGAGACACTAAGTTTAGTGCAATACTCGGAGGGTGCCTTCGGGGAGTGGATGTAGGTCAAGGTTTGACCGAACCACTATAAATCTATTGTGTTCTTTTCTTTATTATTTTCGCATTTAATTTCCACACTTTGATTTTCTATGTGGTGAATCTTAGTTTTTATTTTAAGTTTTTCTTTTATCATGAAATATCTTTATAAAATACCAATTCACCCCTCCCCCCCCCCCCCCCCCCCTCTTGGTTAGCCTTGGGCTAGTTCATAAGAGCTTAACATCCCAAATAGACTTTTATGTGGTATTAGAACGGGATTCATAAAATTAAGTTTGAAAACTTTTGAATTTTGATTCATGGTTAATTTTTATAATCGTAATATTGCAGAAAGATATCCAATCACCCGACCACCTTTATTTGAAATTATTACTTTTGATTTTTAGAAAATTCGCATGTCTACTTTCTTACAGTCTATTGATTTACAAATAGTAAATGATTTTAACTGGTTATTCTGTATTATCATGTATTATAAATGGAATTAAAACTGATATTCCTTTTAGTAAATGGAGTAGAGAAGAATAAATCAATGCTCAATTTATTGCTAAATCAGTAAAATATTTTTTCTATGCTTTAAATTCTAAAGATTTTATATTTGTTTTCACATGCACTACTGGCAAGGAAATTTGGGATAAATTACACACCATTTATGAAGGCTCTAGTGAAATCAAGCAATCCAGATTGAATACTTTAATACATTATTATGAATTATTTTGTATGAAACCTTATGAGATGATCTTAGATATGTATACTATGTTTATTCAAATTGTGACATCATTACATGATTTAGGTAAATAATTTTCAAACTTTGAAAAAGTCAATAAAATTCTATGTTATCTACATGAAAAGTTTGATGCCAAAGTTGTTGATATTTGTAAATCAAAAATTTTGAATGAATATTCTATTGATAATTTGATTAGCTCACTCATTTCCTAAAAGCAAAGTTTGGGCCAAAGACTTTTGGATGAAGGAGAGATGATAATGCTAAACGCTGAAAACATGGAGAAAAATGACTTAGTTGGTGATGAAAGCAATGACTTATCAAGCAAATTAAAAAGCTCACCAAAGTATAAGCATCAATAAAAGTGGAATAAAGGTAAAAATGATAAGAATGTTAAAATCTCTGCTAATGTTGTTTGCTTTGATTGTAGGAAGCCTGAATATATGAAAAATCAGTGCCCTAATTTGAAAACTCTTCTTGCAGAAGAAAAAGATAAAGCTAAGTAAATTATAAAAATGATAAATAGTGAAATACAAAAAATCTCCTAGATAGACCTAGCTTCTGAATCATCGGACCAGGAGTAAGATGATGTTTAAGCTACTGTTTGTGTGTTTATTTTTCTGTGTATGCATATTTTGTTCGTTTTTGTGTATTTTTCTTTGGATTTATTTTTCATTCTTTATTTCCTTTCTTTTCTTCTTTGTTAAATTTTTAATTTGTCTTTACTTTACTTTTTGTGAAGTTCTCTCTGATCAACCCACATGTTCACCTTTCTAAAAATGAAAAAGCCTACCTCCTATTTTTCTTGAATTCATATATAAGTTGTGGTCGACTTCTCTAAAAATAGTCAAAAGAAGGAAACAAATAATTTTGTCTCTCTATATTTTTTCTTAAAGAGGTTATTTTATTTTTGATTCAAAATCTTCATCATATTATAAATTCAATTTTGAAAATGATCTTTTTCATCTCCCTATATTTTCTTTATCGCATAGGGATCTTTTGTAAGTTGTTGAATCTACCTCATAATTTTCTTAATCAAGTAGTTCATTTAATCAATAGAATGGGTTTACTTTTATTTTTAAAATTTTAGAAATATAGCATATTTAATTAAAAAAAATGGCTAATGATGCCAAATCAAAAAAGTGGCCAATGACGCCAAATCAAAAGATGTGCAATGATGCCAAATTGAGAAAGATACACAAAGTATATCAAAAAGAAAAAGATGTGCAAAGTGCACCAAAAAACTAACAAGTGGCATAAAATGAGCCCACAAAAGTAATGCTTACCTTTCTTGTACTTCTTAAAGCTTAAGAAAATCCTTGATATTTTTTATACTTGAGCTTGAAAATCATGATTTCTGATTCATCAGTTTTTGTACTAATCTTCTATTTGATATATTTTATGTAAGGAGTTTTAAAAAAATTAGTTTTTTTTTTTAATTTTTTCCTTGATTTAGATATTAGATTAAAATATTTTTTAGCCTTTAAAAGAACTTGAGCTTGGATTAATGATTTCTAAATTTCTAACCTTTTCTGGATTATGCATTGTCAATCCATTCCTTTCTAAGCTTTTAAATAAAATCAAGAGGTAACTTTCTCATTTTAATAATATTCAAATTTTTTTCCTATATCGGGAATTATTTTATTTTTATTTGTTTGTTTGTGTCCCTCCTCTTTTTGATAATGTCAAAGGGGGAGAACGTACTATTGTATTTGTATCTGTTATCTATTTTTTTAAAAAATAAAAATAATAAGAATTTTGTCTTCCCCTATTTTTAAATTTTTGTTCTAGTGAGGGCGAGATTAGGAGAAAATATTTTTAATTTTATAAATTCAACCAGTAATATTTGTCATCATCAAAAAAGGGAAAGATTGTTGCAACTCAAGCTTAAAAGTTTATATTTTTTATGATAACAAATATTATGGCTCACTTTTATTGTCTACTTGTATTTGCAATATATGTTTGTTTTTGTGTATACTAATATTTTAGGAATACCATGCAACATCAAACAAAGAATCAGAACTTAAGATTGGGTTGAATAATGTTATGTTGTAAAAGGGTCTGTAATATTCATAGTTGTAATTTTAATTTCTTGAGTCAAGTCTTATAAGGGTGTATGCTTTCTTGGTGACCTTGCACGCAGACACTCAAGGGAGTGAGATCTAGTCAAATCCACAAGATCAAGTTTTGAACTAATCGTACTAGACAATTTTGGATCGTCCAAGACAATCCTTTATGATCTTGGAAAATAGCTGCCAATGCTAATCTAGGTAAGATTTTAAGATTTAATTTTTGTTCTAATCATCCCGAACAATCTGGGTCATCCAGAATGATTGATATAAATCATGCCTAAATTGATCCTGTGATTAGGAGATTAATTATGGTTAAATTTTTCAATCCGATCATCTTGGACGATCTATATAATATACATAATGATGTTTGTCGACATACTTGATTTTTCTAAATCGTCCAAGATGAAATACCATAATTTTTCTTCCAATCATCCTGAATGATCCATAATATCATCCTGGATAATCTGTACAATTTTGTACTAATCGTCCTAGACTATCACAATATCATCTAGGACTATCAGGTCAAATTCTGCACATCATACTGGATGATCCTGCGATCGTCCAGGATGATGTTTGGCACTAAAATTGAGTTTTTAAGGATTTTTTAAGCCCACTTTTTAACTGCATCGTACAGGAAAATCCTACGATCGTCCTGCATGATATTTGGCGTCAAAATTAAGTTTTTAGGGTTTTTAGACGCTCTCTTTTATGCATATCTTACGGCACAATCTAGTGATCATCCTAGATGATTATGTCAGTTTTGTAAATCTATTTAAAGACCTCTTTCTTTCTCATGAAGAGTTTCTTTGGCAGCCATTGAAGCTTCGTTACTTTGTAGGAAACTTGAAGAGAGAGTTTGAAAGGGAGAGAGGAAAGGGTGGAGTTTGAGAGAGGGAGAAGATCCTTGGAGGGGGTTTCAAGGGAGTGTGGAGGGGGTTCCACATAGTTGCTCCAGCGAGCCTGCGCCTTAGTACCATCGGATTCAAGGCTCATCTTAAGGGAAGTTTTGGAAAGAAGAAGATCTCTTTGGTGTCAAAGGGCCTGGCTACTCTGCTGCACCGAGGAAGGTGGAAGTGATCTTGTAAGGGCTTCTCCACCTAACTGTGGGGGCTAAAGGAGAGACACTAAGTTTAGTGCAATACTCGGAGGGTGCCTTCGAAGAGTGGATATAGGTCAAGGTTTAACCGAACCACTATAAATCTAGTGTGTTCTTTCCTTTATTATTTCCGTATTTAATTTCTGCACTTTGATTTTCTTTGTGGTGAATCTTGGTTTTTATTTTTAAGTTTTGTTTTTATCATGAAATATCAATTTAAAATACCAATTCACTCCTCTCCCCTCTTGGTTAGCCTTGGGCTAGTTCATAAGGGCTTAACATCCCTAATGGACTTTCAGTGTAGAATAATCTTCTTTAATAAGCATCCATATATGATAATAAATTAATTGCAAAAGGGTGGACATATGAGTTTTCCAAAAATTAAAATAGATATTATCAAGAAAAGGTGGTCAAGTGATTGAATAACCTTCTATGGTGTTTATATTTTAAAGTTAGCCATGTATCAAAATTCAAAAGTTTTTTAAAACTTGACTTTATGAATCTCGCACTGATACCATTTAAAAGTTTGTGAGGGGTGTTAAACCTTAAAAAACTAACCTGAGGCTAACCAAGAGGGGGGTAAATTGATAGTTTTAAAAATTATTAAAGAAAAATAAAATCTTTTTGATCTTTTTAAATATTTTAAAATAAAATAATAACTCTTGATACAAAAATAATAATTTTCAGAATAAAAAGACAATTAGATATTTCAATCACAAAATAAATTATAGAAATGTGCAAAAAAATGTGGTAAAAAGCAATAAGAAAGAACACTGCAAATTCTATAGTGGTTCGTCCACTCTATGGAGACTCCCTGTCCAAGTATTACATTAAATTGAAGCGACTCCTTTTTCTCCCGTAGCAAGGCAGAGAAGATCTTACAAAATCTTTCCACCAACATGGTGAGGCAGAGAATCTTGAATCCTTTTTCATCCACCTAATGAAGGTAGAGAACCTAGGAATCCTTTTACTCCCTCCTGGAGTAGGCAGAGAACCTAGATATAATGTTAAAGATGATCTGCCTAGAGCCATAGAGGAAATAGTAGAGAAACTCGAAGAAGATGATGAACACTTTTCTTGGAGCAATCTTTGTGATTTCCTCATAAACCCCCTCACAAGGATCTCTCTCTCTCTCAAGCTCTCCATCTTCCTTTTCTAAGCTCCCTCTTGGATCAACTCCACATTAAAAGATTGTCTCAAAAGATAATTAGAGAGTTTAAATAGAGTGCCTCCAAAGAAGATCTAATTTTCAATTCTACGCAACTGATTGTCCAGGCCAATCGAAGAATAGTCATGTATGATTAGTACAAAATAGCCCCTTCAGCCAGAATAAATGGCATCGCTTTGTACGATTAGTTCAAGAGAAGTCAGCTAATCATATTGGATGATACAAATACTATCATGGATGATTAATATTAAAGAATTGAACTTCATCTAGTATGATGCCTGAAGAAGCCTTATCATCCCACGCACTTCTCTGTTATCCAGTACGATAGGGATAAATTGCTCTGGATGATTAGTTCAAAAATTATTGTATTCATCTTATATGATAGTTAGCAATCCCTTATCGTACCAAACATGTTCTATGTCATTTAGGATGATCATCACCACTCAATCTGTATGATCATATCAAATTAAGTTTTACTATAACTAATCTCCTAATCACAAGTTTAATTTAGGAATTATTATCCTGAATCATTCAGGATGATTAACATCGTTCTGTATGATTAGTACAAAATTTGAAAATTAAAACATTTCCTAAATTATGATTGGCTACAATTTTTATGATCTAAATTGATTGTCCTGGGTGATAAGGATCATCTAGTATAATTATTTTAATCACTTTCAAAATTGGGATGCCCTAATTAGTGTTTTTATTTTTAACTAATCATCCAATACGATGTTAAATCATCATGTACTTTCCGATCAAAAAATAGAGAATTCTGTAACTCACCAAATTTCTCCCCCTAAGTGTGTGTATGAAAAGGTTACTTAGCTTGTGGTTCACCAGTACATGACTTGACTCAAGAAAAGTAAAAAAGATACTTTAAATTTGAAGTTACAAACTAACTCAACACTAGTCTATCCGATCTTAAGCTTATTTGCTTGCAAGTGAACTTATGGTCCTAAAACATTAGCAAGCATGGCAAGCAAAAAGCATTGCAATAAGAGTAATGGTAAAGAAACCATAATGTTTTTCTATCTTCAAAATCATAATACTTGGATCTAGATTTGCAACATAACATTGAGTGTGTAAATAGGGAGCTGAGAACAGAGTTGATTGTATTCCCACTGATGGAGTTTAATGCAATAGTAGGTATGGATTGGTTGAGCAAGTTTCAGACCCATATTAATTATAATAAGAAAGAAGTAATCCTATGTATAGATGAGGATGCGTATAGGAAAAATGCTAATTTTCGGTGGAATTTTTTGTTGAAATAAATCTGTCAGAAATCCCAACATATTTTAGGACACATTTTTGGCAGAATATTTCTAGTGAATTTTTTAGCAGATTTTTAACGAATTTTTTGGAGGTATTTCTAGCAAAATTTCTGTAGTCTTTCCGAAGAAATTTTTGGCGAATTTCTGAGAGAATTTCAAATTTTCTAGAAAATGACAATTATAAATATTTAAAATTATTCATTTTGTTAAATTAAATTAAATGTTACAAAAATAAAATAAGTTTAAAGTTTATTAATTTAATGTTAAATTAAATATAATAATTATTTTAACCTTAAAAAACTTTATTTTTAAATATAGTAATTATTTTAAATAAAATATAAATTAAATTACAATTAGTTTTTATAAATTAATTTAATTATTTTAATTTTTATAAATTTAAGATTTTAAATAAAATATAAACTTAGATTTTAAACATTTTAAATAAAGTATATTAAATATATTAACTATTTTGATATTAAAATATATTAATTATTTTAAATAACATATTCTGTCTTTTATAATATAAATAAAAAATAAGTCATCACTTTATACTATTTTGCAGAGGTAGCTTAATGATCTGGCGAGCAGCGTGAGAGCCAAAGGGGGGCGGGGGTTCAAACCCTGCTAGAAGCAGGCGTGGCAAGGGGGTAACATAAGGTAGATCATCGGTGAACCAGGCGGGTCGGTGGGTGAATCAGAGATACGGGCGGGTGAGCTAGGAGCAGGCTAGTAGGTAAGGAGCCCCACGAGGCGAGTGGCTTGTAGGCCTGCTGGTGTGGGTAGCTAGTAGCCCCATGGGTGCGCCCAGCTGGGCTTAATGAGGGCTTTAATGATCTATGGTTTCTTTTTTTTTCGATGGAGTTTATATCCGCTGAAAATATTTACTATGATTTTTTGCCATAATTTTGCCAGAAATCCTTTCGGTGGATTATTTTGCGACGGTAACATGTTTTCGACATGTGTTTTAACGTTGAATAATTTTCCACCAGAAACCCGCTGGAAAAGCTTATTTATAACTAATTTTGGGCATTTTCTTGTGGATTTTGTATGCCGGTAACACACATTTTTCCTTTAGTGATGTATTATACTTTTTGGGTTTCATGAGTGTTTTATCTTTTTTTATCTCTATTTATCAAGTATTTAAAGCTTGGAGGAAAGGAAATGTTGTGTTTTTCTTCTTATGTAAGTTATATGAATTCAATTTTTAAAAAAAGGTATTGACGATGTTCTAGTGGTGAGGAATTCCCTGGGTATTCCAGATGAGTTATCTAAGTTTCCTACAGAGAGGGAGGTGTAGTTTTTTATTGAAGTGGTTTTAGGTATGACTCTAGTAGTAAAGACACACAAAAAGATATTTCTTAGAGAGTTGCAAGAGTTGTAGATACAATTACAATAGCTTTTGGATAGAAGTTTTATTAGGATGAGTGAATCATTATGAGAAGCTCATGAATTATTTGTAAAGAAGAAAGAGATCTCTGAGAATGTACATCGATCATCAAGAGCTGAATATAGTGATAGTGAAGAATAAGTATCCACTTCCCCGATTAAATGATATATTTGATCAGTTAGGAGTAATTGTAATATCTAAGATTATTATGCGGTCAAAATATCATAAATTGAAATTGAAGGACAAAGCAAAGACAACCATTAGTAGTAAATATGGGCAGCATGAATTTTTAGTGATATTGTATAGTGTGATGAATGATCCATCAGTCTTCATAGATTTGATGCATAGAGTATTCAAGAAACACTTATACCAGTTTATTATTATATTTATCAATGGTATCCTTGTGTATTCAAAGTCTAAAGAAAAACATGTAGTTCATTTTATGTTGGCTCTGGAGACCTTGAGGGAGTAGAATTTATATGCTTAATTTTTAAAATGTGAGTTTTGGTTGACCTCTATAGCTTTTTTGGCATGTAATAAATAAGTAAGGAATTTTTGTGGATCCTCAAAAGGTACAAAATATGGTAGATTTGCTGAGGCTAACATATGTGACAAAGGTTCATAAATTTTTAAGCATGGTAGGATATTATAGGTAGTTTGTTTGAGGATTTTTATATATCATAATCCCTCTCACCAAGTTGATTCATAATGTTATGCCTCTTAACAACATGGAGTATGAAGAGAGTTTCCAAAAGTTGAAGGAGTGTCTAGTGATAGCCCCTTTGTTGAATATTCCATTCAATATAGATGGATTTCAAGTGTATAGTGCTTCAATGTTGTGCTTAAAAGTGTTATGGAGCTATGTTTGAGAGCATGATGATGCAAGAAATTATCATTACAGATTTGAAGCCTCTATTCTATAATAATTTTGAATTCAACTTGCAGTACTGCGGTGCTAGGTATGAGCGTTGCGATATCAGGCTACTAATACTATTTTTATATATTTTGTATTCTAAATCCTAAGCACTTAAGTTTCCTCTATGACCATCTCCTCCCTAATTTGCTCTTAGCTTGCTGTGGAAGAAGAGATGGAAAGGGAGAAAATGAAGAGTGAGGGAAGAGTGAGAAAGTCAACTTTGGTCATTTCTATCCATTGTTTCAAATACAAAAAGTCTTCTTATCAAACTAAGTAACTTGAATCTCATTTTATTTTTTACCTAGTTTTGAGTTTAAAAAATTTAAGCCCTCTAAAATTGATAAAAATATATATATATTCTCCTGATTTATCACACATTAATCATGTAAATTTTTATATATGTAGATACAAACTTTATGAATATTTTGATTGTAATATTACTAAATTGTACTAGATTGAATGAAATTTATGACTTTATGAAGTAATATATTAATATATAAGTTTTCTTATATTTTATAGATTTAATTATTTCATATTGCATTTCATGCAAGAAAGAGATATTAATACAACTACTATGAAATAAATTTAGTATTTAATTGTAAGAAAGGAAGGCTAGTTGTTAACATTATATTCGTGTGGGTTGGTTGTTAAAATATAATACCTTGTACATGAGTGTGGGCCAAGGAGCTTTCTTTCTCTAACTTATGGCCACTTATGCCAACGAGTAGAGGGTGAAGACTCCTATTATTTTATTGAAAGCAAACTATAATAATAATAATAATAAAGTGGATATAATTATGCAATGGCTACTAATGAAAGAAAGAAAATGTCATATTAATGATGGATGTCTTGCCTTGATGAATCATATAGTGATACATATGTACATTGATAGCATTGATTGATAAATAAAGAAATATGTATGCATTACATGTACTTATTTCATATAATAGATAATTTATAAGATGGACAAGATTGATGACATTGACACCTTTTAGTTCAAGCTACAATACTAATTTATTGATCACTAATTTATTGATTACTGGTGTATTTACATTTTATGAGTATATAACTTAATTGCAATAGTTATGTAATAGTCTTAAAATGTTCTTATGAATATCCCATTGAAGTGGAAATTGAAAGGGAAAAATTTAACGAATATAATGTAATACATGTCATGCATCTTTTAATGATAATTCTGGTAGTTCATATATCATTTAAAGATTACATTAAAAGCATAAATTAGTTATTATTAGATTCATGATTACGTAGCAAAATATTTGAGATGTTTTGAGATGTAAAAGTGCACTCCCTGATATGTTATAAGGGCCCTATATGATCTATTATGGGCCCATTTGCCTATTTGGATGTTAGAGGAATTCTGGCCCCACTTATTATAAGTTGATATGGGAGATTACATGGCACTATTCTATTCTGATATTAGCCCTAGTTCCTATAAGTGGGTGTTGGAGGTTGAACGGAGGCATAAGTGACATTGGAGTTATAAAAAATCATCGAGACATGTGTATTATAATAATTGCGTTACATATAAATTAATGAATTAAGTACAAGTAATATTTTAAACTAAATGTTAAAATTTTCTAAATTTCCATATGAACCCTTATAAAATGTGGAGGTCATGCACAAATGAATCTCTGATGAAAATGATGTATCTAGAAATCTCTTTGAAAGTGGTCTTACAAGTATACCTTTAAAAATAACTATACATTAAAACCCTAAGAGATTTGCATGATTTTGCTAGGCTTTATATAAAATTTAACAAAATTTAATAAAAAAATGTTAATAAACTCTTAAAATAAATATTATAGAATTTTTTTTAATTCATATGCATGGTGAAAACCACCTTAACTTGCCCTCTTTATATTTATGTGAAGATATAACTAACAAGCTAAGTTTTCAATGTATTTAAAAAGGTGAGTCTTTATCATCATGTGCCTAGCTAATTTATTAATCATGGCATAGCTAAACTGTCTTACATCTAATTAAAAGTTCATATTAAGGATAAACAAGGAAAAATTATTCAGGTTCAATGGGTTATACTTGCTCCATATATTATCTGATGTCCTGATGTCTAAATCAATTAGGTAGTTGTCTATTATTACTTAGAATGTTTAATAGCATCCTAATCTATGTAGGATTATGTAATATCCCTAAATTTATTTTTTCCCTAATTCCTAAAAATTTGGCTATCTGAGCATTGCGGCACTAGGTTTGGTGGCGCAGTGATTAACCTCTCAAATTTTTTGTAATTTGAGGGAGCATTATGACGCTAGGCCTGAATGTTTTTTTTTCAAAATAAAAATATATGAAATCATTTATACTAAACACTCATAGCCCCTTTCCCCTCCCCAATTTAACTCTTTAGCCAGGTGAGATAAGAGAGATAAAGGGAAAGAGAGAAGAGAGAAGAGAAGAGGAGTTTGAGCCAATATTTTTTGTCGCTCCAATTGGGAAAAGTATTTTGATCGTGGTAGATAACCCTAATCCTACTTCTATTTTTAGTGAGTTTATGTTCTACCTATTTTCTTCACCCTAAAATTGATAAAAATGCAATATCTCTCATTTTAGTGATTTTTAACGTGTAACTTTTGATATGTAGATATTGTTTTCCTAAACATTTTGGTTGACTAATATTGAAATTTTATGAGGTGGTTTTGCGTATATGTCATTTTATTGAAATAAATAATATTGAGTAGAAAATGATCCTAAGTCAGCATAGTGCATCTTGACATGAAATATATATGATATGTGTATATTTATTATTTATTTAGTCAAATATATTTTTTATAAACTGCAGCCATATAGATTTGAAAGTTTGTTGTGAATTTCAATATTTAAATGTCAATTTTAAAATTGGAGGTAGTAGAGTGATAATTTTTTAAATAGCCAAAAAAATTTACATTATTTATGTAACTTTCTCTAAATTTAAATAATGGTAGATAAATATTTTAATAAATGTAGATAATCATTTATATCGATTTCAAATTTTATAATTCTCCTGAAAAATTTTTAAATAATAATTTTATTTCACACTTAAAATTAGTAATAAATTCATCTCCACCTAATTTTTTTTTCAATTTGCAAGCAACAATGAGCCTTCATGCTGTAGACTTTTGATCATCTAAGGGCAACTTCCTTGACATGGAACAAGTTTAAAATTTGTGTAGCACGATTCTCAAAGGAAATATGAATTCAAGACCTAAGTACCTAACGGCCAACTAATCACTAAGAACTCGTTACTTGTTTAATAGAATAACTAACAGCAAAAGCAGTATGCTCATCAACGTGGCATAATATCCAAACAAAATATATTAAATTTTGAAAATATAAATTAAAAATCATTTGTACGCAATCAATCATATATTTATTTAAAATTATCATCCATAAAAAATAATTAACTAATAAATTTATATTTTTTTGCATGATCAAATCATTCAAATTTCTATTTAAATATAAAAATAAATAATTTTATTGCAAGTTTTTAGATGTTGAGGACAACATTGTAAGCAAATAGAGTAAAAACTTTATAAATATTAAAATTGTGAATATTAAAATTATAGAATTTTGAAAAAAAAAATTGTGATGATTTTTTGAAATAATTTTGATCAGGATAATTAAGTCTTAAAATTGTAAAAACAATTTTTTCTTGCATGGATTTTAAAGTAAATTTAAAGATTTTATGCTTCATCCTAATATGCATTATGCTCTGTTTGGGATTTCTTTCTCGCTTCTTTAGTTTTCAAATAGCAACTATAGTTCTATTTGACTACTGATTTCTACTTGCTTTTAAGAAATTTTTGTGCTAGGAAACTGTTTTTTATATAAGATTTCAAAAAAAATCACTTTCCCCAAACAAATTTACAACCACTTTTGTAAAAAAAACTAAAGATGCCCATAAATTCAGGTATTCAAACATCTTAAACAAAGAAATAAAAATAAAATAAAATTATTAACTAAGTGTCATATTCATGCCCCTACACATTAGACATGCGTGTCTAAAATAAGGTGATTTGCTTATTTTAACATATAAATAAAATAATATAACAAGCACGTGATCAAGCAAATGATGTTCTATCTATATATTATGATTGATTGATCCTATCAGTACCGATTGAATGAACAAATTTTGAATTGATTCATCGAGATTTAGTTATGTTAAATGTATCCACGAGATCAAAAATCAATGAATCAGAGTCACTATCTTTCTTTATTGAGGCCAAAGTCAAATAATTGATTGAGAAAGGCTCCATTAAAATATGCTCATTGCATTCAGTCGCTCCCTAATAGGATAAGGTCATTTCTAGCTTTTCTTTGAAGAAAGAGAGGCATTATTATCTTTGACTATTGATAATTTTTTGTGGTGTATGATATGTATTAGTATCATATATATTACATGAGCTTTTGTTTTGCATATTAATTGAGACTTCATTTGGGACAGCTTTCTTAATAGTTTTTAAAGTAGTTTTTTAGTATAAAAATTTTTCGTTCAAAAATTTTTTTGTAGTAAAAAGATACTTTAAAAAACATTAAGAAAACTTTCTCAAACCAAGCCGGAAAAGTAAAGGAATTTAGCTTAATTACTTTCTCAATCAAGCTAAATAGGTGGATTAAATGGTTGTAATAATAATGGTCTAACTTTTGGTTTAGTAGTATCGAGCCGAAATGTAAGTCTAAAATTTAAAATAAATGCTAAGAATGAATGGTTCAATATTGACCTTAACCAATTTTTAGGAGAGAGAATATTGAATGCCAAAAAAAAACGAACAATCTCATTCCCAAAATTTACTGCATCAAATCCTAATTGCGTGGCCAATTAAAGCATAATCAAAGAAAGGTATTTGAATAAGTTAAAGCTACTTCATGTACTACAAGATTTCACAGGGTTCAGCTAGTAATATGATAAATCATTTATATGATATTTTATATTTTATATTTTTAGTAATTTTTTTATTTTACTTGTTGGCTATATGTGGCTGAATAGAAAGTCCTTATAATCACGTTTTATTCATTCAAGTATTCATTCAATGATATGAACCAAAGAAAAAAAAAGCTCTCTCTCTCTCTCTCTCTCTCTCTCTCTCTCTCTCTCTCTCACAACTTGGTGGATATCCTCTTTCTAAGGTCTATATATCATTAAAACACACAAACAACTAGTTGAAAATTTTTGGCCCCAATTCATCACTTTAATCATCTACATTTATTTGCCTAGCCTTCTATTCAGTCTAGATGTCTTATATATGACTCTTTAATAATTTAATTATAATGAATTTTAATTGGTACCATCTAATATTAATTATATTTTATAGGCAATTAAATTTGTTGACAACTATGAAGTTGATTATTGTGTTTAATAGGCATGCTTATAACTTTTTCTTTTTGAAGAAACCCACGGGGGGCCTACGCGTTAATTAAGAAAAAAATTACAACGTTCTTAAAGGGACCTCGTACCCTCTAATGCTCAAAAGAGCTACAAAATTCAAAACAAAAAAACCTACGAGCACAAGGTCCCAACTACACGAAAGTACAAGGAATCTTAGGTACATCCTATGATGCACAAGAGGGAGCACCCAAAAATTAGGAAGATAGAAAAATAAGCATGGAATAGCAGCTTCCCATCAAAAAACCAATATGCGCAGAAACCTACAATAGCAATATCCTGCAAAAGCAAGTGATATCCACCACAATAATAGAAAAAGAAGTAGATGTCAATAAGAAAAATCAGTAAAAAAAATGGTTAAAATAGATTAACATATGAAAGCAGAAATCATAAACTAACAACTTGGTAAGACAATACCACCAACCCGAGAGAAGAGCAGACCAAACAGAAAAAGCCATCCAACGAATATCCAACCCACCAAACCAGACAAGGCTCTAGATACCACAATACGTAAGGATAAGGCTGGAAATAGCAAAAACACCCAGGCTCACATCAACCAAAAACACCCTCTCCCAAGGATAATCAAGGAAGAAATAAACCTAATCACCAGAGTAATACAACTAGCAATGCCAACAGCAACAAGGAGCATCACATAACTAATAGCAATCCAAACCAATATAGTAATAGCCAAACATAAAAGGCCCAGCCATCACCATCTGCACAACGCGGGAAGCCAGTAGAGAGCAAAAGGTCGTGGACTAGCAGCATGACAAATACCAAAACAAAAAAGAATAAGAGCAAAAGGCCATAGACCATCCAAAACCAGGAAGGATACCACACAGGAATCCCAAGCAACAAAAAACATTAATCCATAAGGGAAAGCCAACCAGACCATCCCAAAGAAGCAAAGCAAGAAGACACAACCTGGAGGGACCACACAGCCACCAGTGGGGAGCAACAACACAAATACTAGTTCTTAACATAAAATAAACCAATTTGATCCAGTCTTAAGAGGCCTTTAACCATGAACGATAGATTAGAAATCGAAAGCTCCGACATAACATTAAAATCACAACCCCAATTAGCAATATATTGGGCACAAGCATTCCCCTCCTCCATAATGATAGAAAAAGTACAATTTAAAGTATTCAAGAGATCCCTTATATCCCTCCGAATATAAAACAAGGAAGAATAACAAATACTATCATTCTTATCATTAAGAAAATGATAGTCAAAGTAAGAATTCACCTCCACCACAACATTCATGTAGTAAAGATTAGCATAAAGGCTTAAACTGTGAAGAATAGCATAAGAAATAGCAAATTTCTCATTACCATTATCTGCAGGACCAGCAAAACCCAATAAATACTTGCCATTATGATCTCTAATCACACCACCACAGCCAACAATAGAGCCCATTTTCACACAAGCCACATTCAACTTAACAAAATTGGGATGAGGCTTCATCCAGATAATACACCTAGGACTATTATGAAAATTATCCACATCTAAGTTAATGCTAAAAGCAGCAACAGTGAAGAAGTAGTTTTTAAAATTCTTGAAAGATAGTAAGTTAGCAGAGTAAAGGGGCACCACTTTATACTTAATATTATGGATATTTCTCTGGTAGTTCATAACCACATCATTAAAATAAGAATTATTCCTCTCTAACTAGAGGAACCAAAGGATAAGATAGGGAATCACATTTCTGACATGGCCTTTAGAGTTACCAAACTAACAATCTAGAATAGAATTAATAGAATCCCTCGTCGCAAAAAATTTAAAATGAAAGATATCCTCAAAATAAGTACAAACTTTAACTGCTAAGGGGCCATAAATGAAAACATGATGCATATTATCAACATGATAACAGCATTGGCATTTAGAAGGGAATGTAAAACCTCTTCTCTTCAAATTCTCATCCGTAGGGATAAGCTTGTGTAAAACTCTCCAAATGAAAACAGAAATCGTAGAAAGAAGGCTTTTATGCCAAATTAAATTAAAAAGTTAGGATGTATCATGTTTAGCTCTAAAGGAATGCCAAGCATCTTTAATTCTAAAACAACCATCTTTAAAGAAAGCATAAAGCAGCACATCCTTTGAGATAAGATTCAAAGGAATGTTTAAAATAAGCTGAATAATGAAATCAGGAAGAACAATAAAAAGTTTCTCCAAATCCCAACCATTATTAGAAAAGATATAAGTAACCTTCACAAAAGTAATGGAGAAAGAATTAGTAAAAGAGTCAATCAACTGGCCATTTAGCCAACAATCTTTCTAAAAGTAAATATTACCATTACCAAGTCCCCACACAATAGCAGGCTCAACATCCCAAAGAAAATCTACTGCAAAACTTTTGAATGGCATTTACTAAAGCAACAATGGAGGGATGTCTCCCCCCACAATATTTAGCCACCATAAAATTTGCCCACATACTCACATTGGCCCTAAGATTGTACCAAAGCTTGAAAGAAATTAAGAATTTAATATAAAATATTACTAATTTATTTTAAATATTAATATAAATTTAATTCAAATATAATTTAAGAATTTAATATAAATCATTTCTAATTTATGTAATATGTTTAAATCTATTATGCATCTATATGTTGTTGCAAATCTGGACCCAAGTACTGTGATTTTTATGATAATAAAAATTATTGTTTCTCGACTACTATGATTCTTACATATCTATTTTATTTGCCCTGCTCACTAACCTTTTAGGTCTATAAGTTCACTTGGAACGTCAATCAGCTTAAGAATAGGTAGATTAGGATTGAGTCAGTTTGTAATTTCTATTTGAATATATCTTTTACCTTTTCTTGAGTCAAATGGATCCTGAAGCTTAGTAACCCTACACATACACTCAGGGGGAGAAATTTGATGAGTTAGAGTTTTTTTTTTATCATATCGTACAAGATGATTTTATATCATCCTGGATGATAAATTAAAAATAGAAACCCTAATTAGGGCCCTTGGTCATGTAAACCTGATAAAGGAAATCTTCCAGGACAATACTACCATCATCCTGGATGATATGCTTAAATCATAAAATCACCCGCCAAAGTCATTTATGCAAGGTTTTAAAACTATCAAATTTTGCACTAATCATACAGAACGGTCCTGATCATCCTGGACGATTCATACCAATCATGCCTAAGTTGATCTGTTGATTAGGAGACTAATTAAAGTTTGATTAATTGATCATATCGTCTAGGACGATCGTAGAATCATCCTGGATGATCTATTAGAAAAATCTTAGTTTTCTCCCAAATCTCCTAGATGTCTCGAACTATTTGTTTGACGATAAAGTCTATTTTTGAACTAATTGTACATGATGATCTCTACTTCATCTTGGACAATAAGTTATATTTCTATATCATCCTGATTTATCTCATGGATGTCCCAAACTATTTACTGAGCGATAATGTATGATTTTGAACTAATCATACAGAATGATGTTCACATCATTCTGGATGATCAGAACAAATATTGTGTTCTAATCATATAGGTAACTCAAATCGTCTTAGCTTAAAGGGATAATTTAAAATAATTATATATGACGATCTAACGATCTTTGATGATAAGTTAAAATTTTGGGTGTTTTTAAGGCCTTCTATTTAAGCTCTCTCAATTACTGATGATCAAATCTTTTACTGTTGTCCTGACCTGAGAGAACTTAGAGAAGAAGAAAAAAAGCTTGGGAGAGAGAGAGAATCTTATGAGGGGGAGTTTGTGAGGAGTTTATAAAAGTTGCTCCAAGCAATGATTCAACTCGTCTTCTCCTATCATCATCCCTAGTTCCTTAGTGGCTCTAAGGAGGTCTTCATCAACACTAGATCAAAGTTCTCTATCTATTTCAAGAGTAATCAAAAGGAGTTGAGGTTCTCTTCCTGCTTCAAGAGGAAGCTAAAGGAGTCTAGGTTATATGCCTCTCTAGAGTTGGTGAAAAGGTTATTATAAGGCCTTCTTCGCCTAGCTGTGGGGGCTAAAGAAGAGTCACTAAAGATTTAGTGCAATACTCGGATGGTTCCTCTAAGGAGTAGACGTAGGTCAGATTGACGGAACAACCATAAAATCTGGTGTGTTTTTTTTATTATTTTTTACACTTTATTTTTGCTGCGACAATTAACTGCTTGTGTGAAATCTCTGATTAATATTTTTATTATTGATTTAATTTATTTTCATTGTAAGATATAAAAAGATTTTTTTTTAGTTAAAGAAGTTTTTAAATATCAAATTCACCCCCCATTCACACCCCCCCCCCCCCCCCCCCCCCCCTTCCCCCCTTTATTAGCCTTGGGACCAGTTCTTAAGAGCTTAACAACCCCAACATACTTTCATATGTTATATACCAAATTTATTTTATAAATTTATATCTAAAATTAATTTATTATTAATAAATAGATAAAATTATTTTATAATGTATAAATAAATAAATTTTATTCATATTTAAAAAAATTAATTTAAAATTCTATTTAAAAATAGATTTTATGGATATTATATATGTTATGAGCTCATAAATCTTAACTTATATTTTTAGTCACACATCACTTGGAAACTCTTTCTTATTATTGTTTATATAGCTTTTTGAGTTTTCTTATATTAAGAGCTCACATGGAGTGGTGGCATAATGGGGCTATGTGAAAATGCTTCATGGTGATTTGGGACAAATAAAAATAACAAAAATTTCATGCAAATTTAAAATTAAACGTTTTCAATATAAATTAATTTATTTATTTATGAAAATTATTTAATATTTAATATATTAAATTTATTTAATTAATTATTTTAAAATTGTTGTAATTGAACCAATTGGTTCAAAAGAATCGGGACAAGTTTCCCAATTTAACTGACGTTTCTAACCAGTTCAATCCGATTGATACAAAAGTGATTTTCAAAGTGGACTGAGCTGGCCTTATTACCATCACTTCAGAGTGGACCAAACTGGCCTTATGACCAGTTCACATTTGAACCAGTCATTTCAATCCAAATTTTAAAACTTTGGGTGGAAGGCCACTAGAAATAGTTATAGAAGTTAGAGATTTATGGTGATGGAGACTCTATAGACTTGATTAGGGAATTCCTCTTGAAAATAGGATTTTACTTTTACAGGAAATTCAAGACTTATTTCTAAGGGTTGAAAATTAACATTATATTCATTTGTCTCACAAGAATTATTAATTGACATTTCTTCCCTCGATCTATTCAATGAATTCCTAATTTCCATTATATTATCTTGAAATTTATTTTGTGTATCACTTAGTAAACATATGTTAGTAAATTGAAATATCATGATTTTAATAATTCTAATAGAAGTTATAGAGAATTTTAATGGCCTAATTTAAATATGAAAATTCAATGCTAATACCTAACAAATGATTTCTTATAATTCCTTCTAGTCTTCAAAGATTTGCTCTAAGACCGGTTCAATCATGAACGGTCGGTCCAATTCAACCTAAAAATAGCTTCTGCATCGAATCAGGAAGAACCAAACAAAGTCACGGTTCTCTTGAACCGGCTAGTTCAACTTTTACATTTTTTTTTAATTTTTCAATAAATTATTTTAAAATATTAAGTAATATTATAATTTAATTTTAAATTTAAAATGCTTAATTTTAAATTAAAAAATTCTAACTAAGTAATTCACAAAGTTTTATCACTTTACATGAGATACTTTTTCATTTTAAAATAAAAGCATTAGCAAGAGAAAGTCTCCAAAGTGATGTGGGACTAACAAAAGCTAAAGCTTCTATTTCTTTCTTCTTAACTCTTAAGTTTACAACACATTATCCATTTTAAAATAGATTTTTTAAATAATTTTTTTATGATGTAATTAATATTTATTTTTAATTAATAATATGAAATAAATAATATTTTTCATTTATTTTTTTATGTACTATAAAAATTATTTATTTATAATAAATGATCTAATCTAACATGAATAATTTATAAATATAAAATAATAATATGAATTTAATATATAAATTATAAATATAAATTGTATATGAATATATAACATAAATTAATAATAATTTTTATTAAACTTATTAATTGATATGTAAGTTAATTTTTTGTTAAATTTGAATTAAATTTAAAGATTGATTAAGTTTAAATTTTAAATTACATAAAATATTAATAATGTATAAATTCAATTTATTTTTTTTATTTAAAATCTATTATTATATGATTTTTATGTCATCTAAATTTTATTTTATTACATCACCCTGTTTGACCCCGATCGACTGGTAGAACCATGAACCGCTCCTACCGGTTCATTGTCCAGTTCGGTTTTCACAACCTTGGGTGTAACAACTTAACAATTTGAAGAAAAAAAATCTAAATTTCAAGCCATTTTTGAATTAACACAGAGGATTCCAATTAGTTAATAAATAAAATTTTCATTTATCATATCTTACTTTAGAAATCCTTACCTTCATAAATTCATCAATTGAATCGGCAGTTCCGGCCAGTTAATCCCAGTTTATTGCATAAATGATTTTCAAGATGAACTAAACCGACCTTAAAACAGATTCATGGTAGAACCAATATGATCGACCAGTCCGATCCAATGTTTAAAACCTTGGTTCTCGTAGAAGGCTTACTGGGTCAATAATCTCCCCTTCCAAATTATTATAAGCTTAGTTGAAAAAAATGTACAAAATAGGAATAAAGTAACATCCACCTAAGATCTAACATATGAACCTATAAATTGCAACAATGAGAAACATTTTAGTAAATCAATTATATGCTTTCAGAATATCTCTAGCTCGCACAGTTATTATAAATGAGAAGGAAGTCAAAGTTGGTGGTGCTGTTACATGTGTACTTTGGATAAAAATGTGAGCACATTGACCACACCTTATTTGAAGATCCCATGTTGTATTCAATAGCATAAACATAGCCAATTATGTTTACAATAAGTCTATTTTGAGCTGGAGTTTTAATTGTTTTGAGACATCATTTCCATAATGCTACTAACAAGAATTTACGCAATTTTGCTAATCATAGCATTTTTGGACAAACAACTGCACCAACCACCCACTGCAGAGGCATCAATCTCAATAACGGATGGTTTAGAAAAAACAAGTAATTTGGATCAGTAAAAGACAAATAGTATATTTCATGATATAATTTCTTCTCTATATAGTTTATATACTTCGGGGAATATTGAGTACTACTAAACTAATACTAAAGAAGAAAATGGTAACTAACAATCCTTTATAATAGAAATTGTAAAAAGGTGATAGTGTTGATAAGTAAAGCTGTAGGGAAGTGGATATAAACTATCCCTTAGCCATAGGATGCTCCGCATCAGGTGTCCCTAGCTTTAGAAGTGTTCGACTCCATCGAGTTGGTTATAATCTGCGCATTATCAAAAGGGTGGTACGTGTAAATATCATAACCAAATCTTGTGGAACGATGATTTTGCATCTTTGATGCATGTTTGCAGACTCATTCATTAGCCGCATGAAGGTTGGATGCATGTTGCATAGCCCGAACAACATTACCTTCCAATTACTTAAACCTTGATGAGTCATGAATACTATTTTGAACTCATATCGTGGCAAATTCAAATTTGGAGGTAGCTACTAGGGAGGTCAAGCTTGGAAAACATAGTAGCCCCTATTAGCTTATCTAATGATTCTTCAATTCGATGCAAAGGGAAGAAAAATTTAATCATTATTTTGTTTACATCTTTGTTCTCAACACACATTGGCCCGCTATCATCCTTTTAAGGTACTAGTAGTGCAAGAATTGCACCTGGCTTCAAATTTGGTTGAATTAAATGTTTCTTCAAAAGATCGTCAACTAATTGCTCTAGAATGTCGTGTTCCTTCGTTTTGTTTTGTAATGTGTTAGATTCGAAGGGGTAGCTCCTAGAATAAAGTCAATTTGTTGTCGTAACTCTGGCAATTCTACAGGTCTAACACATCAACAACTTTCTGCAACAGTATCAGGACATCAATTGGCAAATTGACTCTTACTATTGGGATTTTGTTCTGTAAAAACCAATGCAAACATCATAGGTGAATCCTTTCAAGCTAATAAAAGCGACGAACCTGAGAAAAGGTGCATATCACTTTAACTCTTGGTCAAAGCTCAAGAACAGTTAGATATTGTCTGCAGAAATATGAGTTTCTTCCCCATTCCAATCAAATAAATACACATTCGCTCGACAATCATAGACAGCCCCCACATCAAATTGCCACGATTTTCCTAAAATAATATAAAAAACATGGATGTCAAACACATCACATAGGACCTCACATATGTAGTGCTTGCCGATAGAAAAAGTAAGTCTACACATTACGGTGACTGAAATGTCTAATACCTTTTTAAACCAACTTATATTGTATGGGTGTGGATTCTTAGTAGTTTTAATTTATAAAGCTCGTACAACAGCTCGATAAATAATACTTTAGTACACCAATTATTAATAAGTAATTCACATACCTTCATGTAGGGGTGTCAATATTTGACACGACCCAAAAACTCGACCTGGAAATTTCGAGTTGACTAGTATTGCTCGCACTAACCAGACATGCCCGCGATGACCACGCCTGACCGAAGCTGCCAAACCTGCCCGCTCGCATCTTGAAGCCTCGCGTCGTGTCCCGAGGCCAGCGTCACGCTCCAGACCTACCTGTCGTGCTGACCGCTGACCCTCCTGCCCTCCGTCCCCTCATCCTCCCGTTAGTCATCGGCCCGCTTCCAACGGCTTCCACTGCCACAAAACCACCGCTGTTGTTGACCTGCTGCTGCCGGCGTTGTCGTGTCCGCGGGTCGGATCGGGTTTGGGTCCAAAAAATAGACTTGTTTGCAAAAACGGGTCGGATTCGGATTGACCCAAATAGTGTCGGGTCAGTTCCGGATTCGACCCGAACCCAACCCATAAGCCAAAATTGACACCCCTACTTTCATTTTGATAGTGCACCTCGTCCAGAAAATTACATTCCTTTGTGAGTTTTTGGTTTATCGAAGTGCAAGTAATTTCTCTAAAATGCGATTTAGTTGTTCACCTTCATCTCCTACTACATCTTCTGTGAGTGGCTCTTTGTCGACTTCAATAGCTAACTGTTCTTCCTTACCCCTAGCTTCTAGAAATTGAAAATGTTGCTGGTTTGGATTCTCATTTAATTTGTGACCAGGTGAAAGCATTGAAAACATTTGAAGTTGTTGGGTTTTGAATGCAGATTGTCTTTTGCTAGGTGCTTTCAATTTATGCAGTTGTTTAGTGTCAACACCGTAGTGTGCTGGACTAATGGGATGAGAGTTTTGTGGTTGAAATGGAGGGTTTTAGCTCGAGTATTTGGTTTGTTGCTTTCAAAACCGTTCGACAAAATTCTAACAAGATGAATGACTCCTTGGTTATCTCACGGATAGAATTTCAGCCTTCATAACGAAATTATCGATTGATTAATTCCCTTGTGAGCAATGTTGATATTTTAAGCATAACATTTGTATAAAATTTTGTTAGAAAAAAATGACCATGTAGAAATTGTTTCATCCTATGCCAACTCTGGACCTTTCGCTTCCCTTCGCGATGTCTCGTTGGAATTAGTTGATGCCACCATGCACTAGCTCCCCCCCCTTTATGCCTACAAGCAACGCAATCAACTTGTTTTTTCCAGTGGGATCTCCATATATTCGAAGAATGTCTCGACGGCATGCTCCCAATCCAAATAATCTTCTATGCCCATTTGGCTATCAAAGATCAGGATGCCAAGTTTCAATGAGATGATGGTTGTAGGCTCAGTGACGCCTTGATTTGAAAGGATTGTTCTTGATGTTAAAAATTTCAACCTCTACTTCAGAATCTGTAACTTTTGCCATCATCATCAGTCTTCCAGGCTGCTCATTTCGAGGCATTACCCTTTCCATCGTAGTCAACACAACTGCACGATGCATCGGATGAACTCCTGATTTGATAGCATAGAATTCTCAGCGCATTTCTACTAAGAAACACAAGAAATCAGAAGATAAATCTTCTAATTGCTGTAACATATTCAATTGAGTTTTCCACAGGGCTTCATGGCTTTAATTGTTGTCGACAGTCAGTCTTTTACTGCAATCCATCATTCATCACAAGTTCTGAGCTCTGATACCAGATAATGTGGTGCCGATAGAAGAATCAGTGCAGGAAAATAAAAACAGAGAAACAAACTTTCATGAAGTAAAAGACTAATAGTATATTGCATGATTCCCCATTCTGCCATAGTTTCTTCTCTATATGGATACTTCTGAGAATATTGAGTATTACTAAACTAACACTAAAAAAGAAAAAGGTAATTAACAGTCCTTTATAATAGAAAAGGCAAAAAGGCGATAGTGGAGATAAGCGAAGCAGCAAGGATGTGGAGATAAGTAACCCCTTAGCTGCAAGATGCTCTGCATTAGTCATGCAAGTTAATGAGTCGCCATTAGTAAACCAATATTCTGAAAGGCTATTTTATTTCAATTAGTAACCACGAGAATCTGACCAAATGGATTGAATTATGTTTAAAACCATTATAGATCAAGATTTTAAAGGGGTTACAAAAAACTTCACCTTAAAGCCTAGTTCTTGGGAACAAAGCATCCCGTTAAAGCATCCAAACTAATTTTTAGAGAACCTAGAGTTAATAGAGAATGCGCCTACCATGGTAACAAAATTGGATCGATACAACTAGTTAACAAGAGCTTTTGTTAACTCATGTAGATGACTTACTCATGTAGAGAATTAAGTCATGTAGCCGACACCACAGTGGCATAAAGGCTTGATGAATTTGTTGTTGTAGAGATTAAAAGGGGTTGTGTTGGGTCTAAAAAGATCTAAATTTAGCATATAGCTAGAATCATGTATTCCATTTCAGATTTTGGATAACGAGTAGTACCTCTAAAAACGAATATTGACAGGTGTTGAATTTGGCTGTAAAAGAATTTGATGTTCTACAGCTGGTGGAGGGATCTTGTTGGAACAGGGAAAATGGATTGAAATCTATGTTGCACGGATACGCCTATTTACAAGGCATGTTGTATCGGACACGTGTCAGATACGGATACGCCTACGATACGGCACGGATACATGTCGGATACGGCTTTGCAGTGTCCAATTAAAATATTATTAAAATTTAATCGGACATGCGTATCGGATACGTGTGTCCGATTTTAAAAAAAAAAAAAAAACAAAGCCGCAATTTGCCCTATTCATTTAGGCTATCTGCTCGATATCCCTATTCATTTATGCGGCTTAAACATTTCGGCGAGCTAGGTTTTTCATTTCCGCACAAGTGTTCGTCTTCTTCGTTATTGTCGAATGAGCGGCTCGACGACGCGAGCATTAAAGCAGACAGAATCCTTCGTTGACAGAGCGGCTCGAATACACAAATAGTGAAGGCGACGTGAGCATTAAAGGTTTGTTTTCTTCGTTCTTCGTTTTCTTAATCGTAGGCTCTGTACTGGAACTCGGTAATGCTCGGTACTCGATACCGCTCAGTACTCGGTATCATTCGGTACCGCTCGGTACCGCTCGATACCGAGCGATACTGGAACTCAGCACCACTCGGTACCCGCTTGGTATTGCTCAGTACATAGGGGTATCAAATGGTACCAAGCAATACCAAGAAGGTCGAACCCCATCAGGGAGCAGCGCCCCCTTGAACCCCCAGTATAGGCGCACCATATCTACACTTTTAATTAAAAAATTTCATGTTTCAAATTCATGTGAATTAATTTGTGTCAATCCTTACATTCATGTGAATTAATTTGTATCAATCCTTCGTAGGATAATGAGCTCTAGTGGTGTAGGAATTGGGACTAATGATGGTCCATCAGAGACTAATATTGAAGATAACAAATCTCAGTGGAGTTATATGACAAAAATAGGTAAAACGTTAGAAGGGGGTGGCAATATTGAATTCAAATGCAATTTTTGTAATGCCACATACAAAGGATCATATTATAGAGTGATAGCTCATTTGTTGAAGATTAGTGGTCATGGAATTAAAATATGCCCGAATATAAGCTCATCACAAATGGCTAAATTACAAAGAAAAATCAATGAAGCTGAGCAAAGGAGTAAAAAAGAGCTTTCAAAACATATTCCACTTCCAAGCACTCATGCTTCATATCCTTCATCTTCTTCTATCAGAAGAGATGACAATACTATAAATAAAGGGCATTTTCGGATGGAGGGATTTCAACCAAAAACAAGAAAATATGTTGTAGATAGTGCTTTGGAGAAAGCATTTAATTTACAAATGAGAGAACAACTAGATGGAGAAATAGCTATAATGTTTTACTCAACTAGACTTCCTTTTAACCTAGCAAAAAATCCACATTACAAAAATGTTTTTTACCTATGCATGCAATAATAATCTTGTAGAATATGTGCCACCAGAATATAATGTCATTAGAACGAAGTTGTTGCAAAGAGAGGGAGATAATATTGAGAAATTGATCGAGCCTACTAGAGGTGTTTGGAAGGAAAAAAGAGTTACTTTGGTTTGTGATGGGTGGACAGATCCACAAAGAAGACCACTTATCAACTTCATGGCTATAATAGAGAGCTATCCTATGTTTATCAAAGTTGTAAACTGTGAAGGACAATACAAGGATAAGCTCTTTATTTCTAATTTAATCAAAGAAGTTATAATGATGGTGGGGCCTTCAAATATTATCCAGGTCATTATTGATAATGCACCTGTTTGTAGAGGTGCAAGTCTACTTGTAGAGCAAGCATATCCTCATATTTTCTAGATACCATGTGTTGTGCATAAGCTTAATCTTGCCTTGAAGAACATTTGTGCAGCTAAGAATATCGAGGCAAACGAAATCACCTACAATAAATGTCATTGGATCACAGTGATTACTGGAGATGCAGTTGTAATTAGGAATTTTATTTTGAATCACTCCATGAGGCTCTCTATGTTCAATGATTTCTCTAATTTGAAGATACTTGCAGCTGCTAAAACTCAGTTTGCCTCAGTTATAGTGATGTTTAAAAGATTCAAAAAAATAAAAAATACTCTTCAAGCTATGGTGATCATTGATCAATGACAAATGATCATGTTATAAGGAAGATGATGCAGGAAAAACTAGATATGTAAATGAGAAGCTTTTAGAAGATTTATGGTGTGATGAAATTAAATACATCATAAATTTCATAGATCCAATTTATGAGATGTTGAGAGTAGCTGCTACGGATAAGTCTTGTTTATATCTCATTTATAAGATGTGGGAATCAATACTAGCCAAAAGTAAAAGAAATTATATATAGACATAAGAGGAAGGCACTTCATGAAGACCCAAGCTTCTTGGATGTTATTTATGCTATTCTAGAAGATAGGTGGAGCAAAAGTAATACACATTTACATTGCTTGGCTCACTCACTAAATCTCAAGTAAATTTTAATATTTTTTATTATTAATTCACAATTTGTTGTTTAGTAATTTTAACATTTTTTTCATTATTTCATTTTAATATTTTTGAAGATATTCAACTAAAAAATGGCTTCAAAAGAATCCTCAAAGAGTTTCTCCACATAAAGATTTAGAAATTTCAAATATGAGGAAGATATATTTGAAGCATTATTTTTCAAATGAGGACAGAAGAAATGTCAATATTGAGCTTGCTAAATTTTTTAGTTATTTAGAGAACTTTGGTGACTAAGAGTCATTCCGTGATAGGTAGAGAATTGATCTGAAAATGTGGTGGATTATACATGGAGCTTCAGCACCTCTACTTCAAACAATCGCCATAAAATTGCTTGGCCAAGTTTCATCCTCATATTGTTGTGAAAGAAATTGTAGCACATACTCGTTCATCCAATCAATGAAGAGATATAAAATTACTCAACAACAGGCTGAAGATTTAGTTTATGTGCATACAAACCTTCGGCTTCTCTCAAAGAAAACTCTAACTTATATGGAAGGAGACAACAGCATGTGGGGTGTTGCTGGAGATGGATTTGAATCTCTTGAGGATATGAGAATATTAGAAATTGCTAATCTTTCACTTGATGAGCCTGAATTGGAAGCTATATGATATTTATTGAAGATGATATAGAAATTCAAAGACAAACCACTGAAGAAGCTAATCCTATCATTCCTTCTATTGAATAGTTGAAACTTCATATACTGGACAATTTATATTTTGTTTTTGTTGTTGTACTAAACATTTAAATATTTAATGCTTACTTTTATTTTGATATTATAAGATATAATGTTACAAATAATGTTGTTTTCAATTTTTTTGGTCATTTCAAATATTACACTTTGATTATTTTCTTGATTTTTATGTATGATTTATATATTATAATGCCGTATTCGCGTCGTATATGTATCCTATATTTTTAAGAATTGGCGTGTCCCGTATCCGTATCGTGTTGTATCCGTGTCGCCGTATCCGTATCGGTGCAATATAGATTGAAATTCTTCAAGAATTCTTAATATTAACTTATATTAATCTTTATATGTGTTCAGCTTTACGAGAAGAGACACCATGAAAGAAACCTTCTATCTCTTCCACGAGAATGATATGCAATGTTTGTAAGTAGTAACATCTCAAGCCACCAGACTCACAAAACGATTTCAACTCCATAAATAAGAACATAGAAATTGACAAATAAACAAAAGTGATGATGTTGCAAGTTAACTAGTTCTCACTCAAGTCATACAAGTTAATGTTCCGCCACTACCAAACAAATATCTTAGCAACCACAAGAATCTAACCAAATGGATTGGATTAGGTGTGAAACCACAATTGATCAAGATTTTAATGGAGATACTGAAAACTCACCTTAAAGCCTTAAAGTTCTCGAGAACAGAGCATCCTGTTAAAGCATCATAACTAATTTTTAAAGAATCTAGAGTCAATGGAGAATGTTCCTACCATGGTAACAAAACTGGATCAATAGAAATAGTTAACAAGAGCTTTTTTTTTTCCTTGCAAATGTCATTGCAATGATATTGTTCATTGCAACTAAGATAAAATTCCTTCTTATAACATTTCAATGCTTCAACAATTGTGAGTTTTCTAATACGTAATGTAGAATCATCTTATGGAGCACCAAGGACAGGAAGGGTAGAAGGAATAAGAAAAAACCCATCTATGGCTTTAGTCATTGGCAGATGAACTGATCATGCAAATTAAGTGTTGAAAAACATTTCTTTCAACCAGCTAGTTAAAATAAATAGCATGATCCAAAGATGTCGAACAAAGCATGAGTGCATCACGTGAAATTACACACAAAGTCCAAATTCAAAGCATATTTGTGAGAGCAAGTCATCTACTTCAACAACGTAATTAGATAACTGCTCAAACTCAGTCTAATAATCTTGCATGAAGGAAAGTTGAGGAGCTTAGAAAGCTTTCCGTCAAAATCATTATATAGGGAAGGGCGAAAACAAGCATGTAGGTAATGCAAGAAGACTGTTTTAGAGGTAAGTTGATTGATTCTTTCAACAAATAAAAAACATTCTCCAACCAAACCTTCCATATCAAAATAAGGGAGTAGCAACTTATATTGATTAAAGAAAATGCCATAAAATGAATCAATCTTATGAATATAAGGTCCAAGATTGCCACCAAAAAACTTCAAACTAAAAATATTTATTGTTTCAACTGAGCTTGGGGCCAACAATGGAACGAATATTGGTTTTTCTGTTATTGTTGTAATCACCTAAAACAAATGATTTCTTGGACATGTGCCATTGTTCTTGTCTAAATGCCACGAATGACAACTTGACATTGCTGTCCTTGAGAAAGTTGTCAATAGATTGCAAATGGATATCATATTCTGTGAGCTTTTCCATGTGATCCTCCAACCATCTAGAGACAATTCTGGTTCCTTCGGCCATGGCTACAAAAACTAAACACAAGAGCCAAATGGTAGGCAGTTATTAGGATTTAGAAAGTAGCAATTCCCTATAGAGAAGAAATAAAATATAGAGAACAATAAATAGGGGAAGAAATAAAAGAAGTAACAACATGAATAAGACAAAAGCAACTGAGTTTCATTCCTGCCCACCAAAAAGAGGCAGCCTATTTATAATGGGTTACAAAAGAATTCCCAGAAGTTTATTGCCGCATACACCCGATACATATATACTTGCTAAAGTCATTATCATTCTTGTTGTCCAGTAACTTGTCCCATTGGAAAGGTAATATCATAGCCAAATTGATAAGAAACGTCAACTGCGTCTGTAACATTTTATGATAATTGTAGAGGATTCATAAACTACACAGTCAAAATAATCGTTGAAATGACAAAACATAAATTAAAACTACAGAACAGGCCTAAATTAAATATACAGAACAGACGTAAATTAAATCTACTGAATCAAGTAGGAAAAAGAAGCATTTAGCTTTCCAATCATAAAGACATATTGATAGAAGCATCCAAGAAATAAGAAAACTTGTAGAACTTAAAACTAACATCAAGCACTAGAACAAAATTATGAGTTCCATAAGCATAACACTTAGTTCGTTTTAATAAGTTCCCATCCTATCATTCCACTTCAAAAGAACGAGAATAAGGAAGAGCGATTCCCTTCCCAACCGATCCAAACAGCAGACCTAACGATAAGATTTCTGGAATCTTGCACGAGCACCGCGACCACCAAACTTCTTGGGCTCGCAGCGTCTTGGATCGGCAACAAGGAGCGTACGGTCGTACCTGATGAAGATGTCCTTTACCTCCTTTTTGGAGTGCTCGTCAACATACTTCTGGTAGTAAGCAACGAGAGCCTTGGCGATGCTCTGGCGGATGGCGTATATCTGAGAGGTCTTACCACCGCCTCGGACGCGGATCCGCATGTCGACTCCCCGAAATCGTTCAACTCCGGCGAGCAGGATTGGTTCAAAGGCTTTGTAGCGGAGGATCTCCGGCTTCACGAGCTCGATCGGGACGCCATTAATCTTGATCAAACCCTTGCCTGCCTTGCAGTGGGTCACAGCAACAGCCGTCTTTTTGCGGCCGAAGCATTGAACGGAATTTACTTTCGCTTCCGTAGCCATCGTCTTCTATCTACGCCCACCGCCGCAGGAAAAAGAGATGGAGAGGAGAAAACCCTAATAAGCGAAACGGAAATCAACGAAACGGAGATCATACACGGAGTTGATGGTGCTTATTATTATTTACTATTAGGAAAATTTACATATATATATATATATATCATTTTATTTATGTATCTAATATTTAAAATATTAATATTATATATTTATCACTTATATACAATTTTACTATCAAATATAGCACTCTTATAATTCATTTCTACCATTTATATCATCCTATAAACTTTAATATTTCATTCCATGCACCCAAAGTTGTTCTATGGGTGGTAGGCATGTAATATTAATGATTTGAATATTAGATATATAAATAGCATGAAATGAAGTGGTATGCATGTAATCCCCCTTAATATTATTATTTATTAATAGTGATACGTCCTCAAAAAATTGCTTTGATCAAGCACGAATCTCAAGGCATATTCGAGTTTGGAAACTTTCAAAATTAAATTGAAATCATTTGAATTCTAATTTCAGCAAACTTATAGTCAAATTGAGCATCTCAAACAGGCGAACCAGACAACACCAAAATTTGTCCAACCCAAGCCCCAATAGGTCTAAATCGAGGGCCCGGACCGTATTTGGAAGGGTCAAGACATTATTTGAATGATGAAATGATATCGAAATATAGCTTGCTTGTAATCAAATCGAGCGTCTTGGCGAGACGAATCCAACGAGCCCAAGATCTTTGAATTCCGACATCGTTAAGGCACATAAACAGTTGAAAAACTCTGTACGATCGGGGGAATCAATACGAGCCATCCGATGGAGCACTCCAAACCTGCCCCGAATCTTCTCTAGATTTACGGGGTGTTCCACTCATGAAAATTTATAAATAGACCCCCACTTTCTACATGGGGGGACCTTTTGCTGGAGATTGGGAGTAGCTTTGAAGTTTCAAGAGATCTAGCACCACCGCCCGGCCACCGACCACCATTGGACCACCACCCGGCCGCCGCCCGGCCGCCAACCTCCGCCGGACCACCGCCTGGCCATTGATCTCCGTCGGACTTCAGCCCAACCTTCGTCGGACCACCTCCCGGCCGCCGACAGCCGCCGGACCTCCTCCAGGCCGCCGACCGCCACCGAACTTCAGCCCGACCTTCGTCGGACCTCTTCCCTTCCAATGCCCAGCTGCCAACCGTCGTCGAATTTTAGCCCGACTTTAGTTGGATCACCACCAGGCCGCCGACCGCCGTCGGACCACCGCCCGGCCACTGATCGCCGTCGGACTTCAGCCCGACCTTCGTCGGACCACCGCCAGGCCGTCGACTACCGCCAGACTTCAGCCCAACCTTCGTCAGACCACCTCCAGGCCGCCGACCGCTGCCAGACCTCCGCCCAGCCGCCGACCGCCGCCGGACTTCAACCCGACCTTTGTCGGACCTCTGCCCTGCCGTCGCCCGGCTGCCGACTATCGTCGAACTTCAGCCCGACCTTAGTCGGACCACCACCCGGCCACCGACCATCGCCGGACTTCAACCCGACCTTCGTCGGACTTTCACACGACCGCCGTCGGCCGCCGGACCTCAGCCCGACCTTCGTCGGGCCACCGCCTGGCTGCCGACCATCACAATACCTTCTCCCCGCCGCCGTCCACCGCCAGACCTTCGCCCGACCGCCGACCGCTGCCGGACTTTAGCCCGACTATTATCAAACCACCGCCCAACAGCCAACCGCAGTCAAACCTTCACCCGACTGACGATCGCCGTCGAACTTCAACCCAACCTTAGTCAGACCACCACCCAGCTGTCATCCGCCGTCCACCACTGGACCTTCGTCGGATCAGATTCACCACAGAGAAAATACAATGCAGAAATTAAATGCAGAAATAATAAAGGAAAGAACACACCAAATTTATAGTGGTTCGGTCAAACCTTGACCTACATCCACTCCTCGGAGGCACCCTCCGAGTATTGCACTAAATTAAGTGTCTCTCCTTTAGCCCCCACAGCTAAGTGGAGAAGTCCTTATAAAATCACTTCCACCTTCCCCGGTGTGGCGGTCGCCGGGTCCTTTGACACCAAAGAGATCTTTTTCTTCAGTGAACTTCCCTCAAGACAAGCTTTAAATCTAACGGTATTAAGGTGCAAGCCTACCGGAGCAACCGTGTGGAATCCCCCTCCACACTCTCTTGAGTCCCCCCTCGCAGGATCTTCTCCCTCTCTCAAACTTCACCCGTTCCTCACTCCCTTTCAAGCTCTCTCTTCAAGTTTCCCCCAAAGGAATGAAGCTACAATGGCTGCCAAAGATACTTACAAACGTGCCTTGTCAAAATCTTAAATAAAAGATCTCAAAACAAGCTCATTAATGTAACTTATCGATTTTATCATCTAGGTCGATATGAATATCGTCCTGGCCGATCAGTATAAAATAAGCTCAATCAGCTAGGATGATTTGGGATGATCAGAAAAGAATTGGTTACATCGTCCAGGCCGATACAATATCGTCCTGGCTAATTAGTTCAAATTCGAGTATAATCATCCTGAACATCGCCCGGAATAGAGTCTGGCCATTGTTAATCGTCCAGGCCATCATCCCGGTCGATCCTGCGATCGGCCCAGCCGATGTGATCGTATCAATCAGCCTTAATTTCTTTCCATAATTAGTAGATTAATTTAGGCATAATTATGCTGCATCATCAAGGCCGATGTATAGATCATCGTGGCCGATGTCCTGAAATAAAGAATACCTAAATTAATCATGGAAGCTGATTTTTTCTGATTTGAGCATATCATTCTGGTAGATACAAGGATCGTCCAGGCTGATCGGCTTAATGACAGATGCCTTAATAAGGATGATGCCCTAATTAGGATTTTTATTTTTGAACCGATCATCTAGGCCGATATAAATATCATTCCGAACGATGTTACCAAAAATAGTAAACTCTAGAGAACAGTCAAAAATTCTTCCAAGGTGTGTATGAGCAAGTTTACAAAGTATCAGGAGCCACACCAAATACAATAGACTCAAGAAAGGAAAAAAATGGTACAAACTGACTCAGACCTAGTCTACCCAATCTTGAGCTGGTTCCAAATTACAGTCTGATCTTGTGGACCTGAAATGTTAGTAGATAAGGCAGTCATAAAGAAATAAGAGTGTTTGCTATCATTAAAATCATAATCCATGAAAACAGATCTGCAACATATTGAACTCCTATTGTTATATGATATAATTCTATATCTCCTTTAGCAACATGATCTCTTATGAAATGGTGTCTAATGTCTATGTGTTTTGTTTGAGAGTGTTTAATTGGATTTTTAGAAATGCAGATTGCACTTGTGTTGTCATACATGATTGAGATGGTTCCTACAGGTAATCCAAGATCAAGAAGTTGTTGTTTCAACCATAGTATTTGTACAAAATAACTTCCTACTGTAATATATTCTGCCTTAGCCGTGGAAAGGGCTACCGAACTTTGTTTCCTACTAGACCAAAAAACTGAAGATTATCCTATGAATTGGTAGGTATCAGAGATGCTTTTTCTATCTACCCTACATCTTGTAAAATCAGAATCGGAGTACCCTAAGATTTCAAAGGAAGTGTTGTGCCTATGATACCAAATTCCTAAGTTCGGGGTGCCTAGTAGATATCTAAGAATTCTTATGACTGCAGTTAAGTGAGACTCTTTATGATCAGCTTGAAAACGAGCACAGAGGCACACACTAAACATTATGTCCGATTTACTGGCAGTCAGGTAGAGGAGAGATCCGATCATTCCTATATATTTTTTTAGTCTATTGATTTTCCATTCGGGTCTTTGTCTAATTCAATTGTATAGCTCATTGGAGTTTTGGCTTAGCACTATCCATTTCATATTTTTTTAGAATATCCTTGATGTATTTCTTTTGGCTAAGAAATGTTCCATTATCCATTTGTTTCACACTAAAGCCAAGAAAGTAATTAAGCTCTCCCATCATGCTCATTTCAAACTCATTACTCATTATTTTTGAAAATTTATCATATAAATTTTTATCTGAAGATCCAAATAGAATGTCATCCACAAAAATCTGAATAATGAAAATTTCATCTTTAATCTTTTTTAAAAAGAGTAGTGTCTACACTACCCTTTACAAATCCTCTATCTAATAACAATGAGCTAAGTCTTTCGTAACAAGCTCTAGGTGCTTTCTTTAATCCATATACTGCTTTTTTTAATTTGAATACATAGTTTGGAAATTGTGAACATTCAAATCTAGGGGGTTGCTCATCATAGAAATCCTCCTTGATTACCCTGTTCAGAAAATTCCTCTTTACGTCCATTTGATATAGTTTAAAACTTTTAAAGCAAGAAAAAGCTAAGAGCACTCTTATGGCTTATAGTCGAGCTACCAAGGCAAAGGTTTCTTTAAAGTCTATTCCCTCAATTTGGTTGTACCCCTTAGCTATTAGTCTGGCTTTATTTCTTATTATGGTTCCTAAGTCACTCACCTTATTTTTAAAGACCCACTTTGTTCCAACTACACTCTGGCCTTTATGTCTCTTGACTAACTCCTAAACATCATTTTTGGTGAATTAGTTCAGTTCTTCTTGCATTGCTAGGATCCAAAATTCATCTCCTAAAGCTTGATCTATACTCGTGGGTTCTATTATAGAAATGAATGCTGAATGACTAACCTCCTTCCTAAGTCCGTGCCTAGTTCTCACACTTTCCGACGGGTCACCTAAAATTAATTTTTTAGGATGACTAGAAGAGTATCTCCATTCTCTAGGCAAATCTTCTTGGGTTTTACCCTTTCTCCTATGGTCATAGTTTCTACTCCTTGGATTGCTTCTATTTTATCTTTTTCAATTTTAGATTCAGATGTCTTATCTGATTTATCAAATACTACATGGGTGGACACTTTTACTACTAGGGTTAGCTTATTAAAGATTTTATAAGCCTTACCTACAGATGAATAACCTAAGAAGACACCCTCATCAGACTTGTGATCAAATTTTCCTAAGGGAAGTTTGCCATTAATTAAGATAAAGCACTTGCAACCAAAGACATTTAAGTGTGAAAGATTTGGTTCCAACCCTTAAGGAGTTCATAAGTAGTTTTATTCAATTTTGATCTAATGTTCACCCTAGTTAAGTCATAACACACCGTGTTTACTACTTTTGCCCAAAAATATCTTGGAAGGGTATACTCAGCTAACATTGCCCTAGCAACTTCTACCAAGGTTTTATTCTTTCTTTCTACTATTCCATTTTACTGAGGTATTCTAGGGGCTGAGAAATTATGCTCTATTCTTATCTCTTGACAGAATGATTCAAATCTTTTATTTTGAAACTCTCAACCATGATCACTATGGATTATTGAAATTTCACATCCTAATTTTTGTTGAATCCAACTAGATAATATCTTAAATTCCTTAAATGACTAATTCTTATGTGTTAGGAATCTTACCCAAGTGAATCTAGTAAAGTCGTCTACAATCACAAATTCATAATTTTTTCTACCTAGGCTAACTGTGCTAACGGGTCTAAATAAGTCCATGTGAAGGATTTCTAATGGCCTAGAGGTGATCACATCTTTGATTGAATAAAAGGATGATTTAATTTATTTTCCTAGTTGGCAGGCATTGTATAGATGATCCTTAGTGAAGTCTAACTTAGGTACGCCTCTAACTAGGTTTTTCTGAGTAATGTTTCTAAGTGTTTTCATACTAGCATGGCATAGTCTCCTATGCCATAGCCACGAGTCATCTACTATTGTTTTTAAGTAAAATGAATTTAAATTGTCAATGTAATCAAGATCTAACATGTAAACATTGTTCATTTATTTTCCTTCTAAAACAAATTTGTTATTTAGACTAATTAGGCATTTGTTAGAAAGAAATTTTATGTCAAAATCTTTGTCACATAATTGATTAATGCTTAGTAAGTTATGCATTAAATCATCAATTAATAAAACATTTTTAATTAAAAAATTCTTAGCATTACCAACAATACTTGAGCCCACCACTTTTTTAGTGGTGTTGTCTCCCAATGTTACTTTGCCTCCGGTCCTAGTCTCCAGTAAAATAAACTTCTTCATGTCTCCAATCATGTGTCGCGAGCAACCACTGTCCAGGTATCACATACTCTCACTAGGTTTTTTATGAGAGCATCACTACAATTTTATTCAAGGGTTAGATTTAGGAACCCAAGTGAGTTTGGGTTCCTCCTTATACTTGCATGAATGAGATGTATGCATGCTATGCTGTGATGGATACAATTTAGGTCTCCATACTAGGTGTGTCCTACGATGAATCGTGCATGTGCGGGCTATGTCACCTAGCATGCCACAAGAGAAGCACCTAACAGCAGGAAATGGGTTCACTAACCTATATGAGTAGTGATGCCTCTTCCTAAAGTTATGTGAAGCATACAGTGCTGGGGTTTGCTAGATTGGGATAATGTGGGCGATGTCTTCTCTTTTTCTAGTTCTTTGATTTTTTTCTTTAAATGTGTTATTTTGATATGTCAATCCGTCAACTTCCCATTTTAACAGATGTTCAATGTGATCTATCTCCCATGTAAGTTCCTCTAATCTCTTGTACATTGTTTCTAATTAAACATGCGATGTTTTTAAGGATTCATGCGCTTCTTTTAATTCAATATGCTTCTTATTTAATGCATCATACTCATCAAGCAGAGACATGTAATATCTATCTAAATCAAAATTTTATTTAACTAAGTTAACATGCTCAGTTTGTAAAGTACTAAAATCAATATTAAGACTAGCATGCATCTTTTTCAATTTCCTATACGAGTCATAAATTTTTTCAATAAGTAGTAGATCTTCATATGAAAGTTGACATACCTCATCTTGATCTGATTAATCAAGATTATCGTTAGCCATTAGACACAAATTTGTTACCTCCTCTGCTTCTTCTTCTAATGATTTTAAGGCAGAGTCAGTCCAAAATGGTTTTTGTGTCTTCATCTTTCCTTTCTAATATTTAACTTTGTCCTCTCCTTTTTCCTTAGCTGGTTGACTTTTTAAGTTGGGGTAATCAGCTCGGAGGTGACCTGGCTTCTTGCACTTAAAACAAATTGTGTTAGATAAAACTTTAGTTCTCAAGCTTTTACCTTTATTCCAGTTGTTCTGATGACGCCTTTATTTTTTTTCAAAAAGTTCTTAAACTGTTGGGTCATCAAGGCTATGTCATCTTCTTCCTCTGCTATAGATCTGTCACTTTCTGAGTTGTTTACTTTCAATGCCACCGTCCGCTCCTTTTTCTTTTTACCTGCATCACTTTGCCTTTGACTCACTCCTTGCTCGTATGCAATGAGTGACCCAAGCAAATATCAATAAAATAAATGTTTAGATCTTTAAACTCAGAGATGGAAGTAATTTTAGCGTCATAGAAACTAGGTAAGCATCTAAGAATCTTGTTAACTTTTTTAGAATTTGAAATTTTTCTACCTAATGCATGTAAGGATGTCACGATTTGGGTGAACCTAGTGTACATGTTAGATATTATTTCACTAGGTTTCATACGGAAGAGTTCATAATCATGTAATAGAATGTTGAGCCTAAACTATTTAACTTCACTAGTTCCTTCATACGTGATGCATAGTCAATCCCGAATCTCATTACCAGTAGCATAGGTAGATACCCTCACGTAGTCCTCAGATTTTAATGCACAAAAGAAACAATTTAGACACTTCACATTTAATTGAGCTAAATCCCTATGCTCATTGCTCCATTCATAAAAAAGTACTTCAGTTTTCACTCCATTCATAAGTTTAAATGGTGCAACATAACTATCATTAAACAACATCCACATGCGGTAATCAATAGACTGTAAAAAGGTAGACATTCTAATTTTTCAAAAATCGAACGAGATATTATCAAAAAGAGGTGGACGGATTATTGAATAACCCTCTGCGGTATTATGATTACCAAAATGAGATATGATGGATTTTCAAGATTTTCTATAACACTATTTTTGAAGCCCCACTTTGATACCAATTGAAATTACTAGATGCGCTAAGAGGGTGGGGTGAATTGAAAAAATTATTGCAATAAAAATCCTAAACAGGAGTTCTAATATATATATATATATATATATATATATATATATATATATATATATATATATATATATATATATTTTGTGTTTTTAAAATTTAAACAAGAAAATTTAAGTAATGCAGAAGTGAGTACTTGAAACGCAATTTGCAATAACTTATCTCACAACAAGATTCACCAAGCAATTATAATGAAAATAAAATGCAAGCGAAAAATAAAAAGCGGTAAAGGAAAATTCACACCAGAGATTTTATAGTTGTTCGGTCACTTGACTTACGTCTACTCCCCGGAGTCCTCCACTCTGAGAATTTCACTACTAAACCTACGGCAAGGCGGAGAAGCCCTTACAAACCTCACTTTCACCAACTCGGCATGGTGGAGTGTCAAGCTCTTTGTCACCCTCCTGATGACGGTAGCGTACCTTCTCATTTTCTCCCTCTTGGAGAAGGCAGAGTACCTTAGAGGACAAGGATGTAGAAGAGTCTCTCCCTTAGAGATCCTCCCACAAGAACTTCTCGTGCCATAGGAGGAGCAAAGTGCAGCAAGCTCAGAGCAATCGTGTGATCTCCCTCACACTCCTTCTCCCTCACCGAGCCTACCTTCTCCTTTCTCTCACAAACCCTAAAATCTTCTCAAGAGCTCTCTCCCAAGGAATCCATCTCTAATCACATTCCTCTCTTATAGTCACACACCAAAAATAGAACTTTTTTATAGTTAAAATGGGCTAAAAAAAACTCTTAAATTTCAAATTAGCTATTACTATCATAGAGTACAATCCAACATCGTATAATATGATTAGTACAAAATGACCTTCATCCTAGTACGAAAGTTTATGAATAGGCTAAAATTCTAAATAAATTTATACAGTACATATAAACTCGTACAGTACGATATGTAAAACTCTTTTGTTTGTACAGGATGATTACTGGGATGATCAAAACTTGTCTCTATACATCATAGGGTATGACCTACTTCGTACATTACGATTAGTTAAAATTAAGGGATTGTCCAATACGAAGTCTGTGACAATCAAAATTAGCCTCGGTTGATCGTACTGTACTAACGACATTGTACAGTATAATAACCAATAAAAAATTAATCCTAGATTTATCCACTAATCATGGGGTTAATTTAAGTAAGTATTCAAATTAAATCGTACAGTACAAATATGTTCGTATAGTACGAACGACTATTAAACTTACTTAAATTAATTATGGCGACTAGGGTTTTTTTTATTAGTAGCACATCGTACAGTACGATTGACATCATATGGTATGACTTGTTCATAGAAAATCATTTCAGCCAGATTAGTTCGTACAATACTATATAAACTTGTACAATACGATCAATAGAGAAAAAAATAATCTACATTTTTAAAATCCTCTCACCCTGTGTGTGTGCATGGTTGCTCTGACTTACATGCAATTTATGGCTAGACTCAAGAAAAGAAAAAATAAAATAAATAAAAAGTTACAATGTTATAAACTCACACTCCTACTCTATCCAATCTTGAGTCTTCTTGTTGTCCTGAGTAACTTGTGATCTCCATGAAATGTTAGTAATCACATATAATAGCAGAAATCAAAGATATTCAATAAATAGTAATTCAGACGACATTATTTATCATCATCAAAATCTCAGATAGGGGTTATAGATTGCAACAAAGATACATTGCCTAGAGAATGGAGATATTCATCTAGTGATCCTAGAGAACCCATCTTAGAAGGTCCATCTATAAGAGTTAAGACTACACATGGACTTAGGAAGGAGGTTAATTATTCTATATTCATCTCTATAGTAGAACTCACTAGTGTAGATCAAGCCCTATCTGATGAATTCTAGATCATAGCTATGCAAGAAAAGTTGAACCAATTTGTTAGGAATGATGTATAGGAATTGGTTAGTAAACTTAAGGACTAAAGTATTATAGGAACTAAGTGGGTGTTCAAGAATATGAAGAAAGACTTTGAAGTTGTGATTAGGAATAAGGATGGCTTAGTAGCTAAGGGGTACAATCAAATTGAATGTATTGATTTTGAGGAGATTTTTTTCCTATAGTTAGGTTAGAAGTCATTAGAGTTCTATTAGCATTTTCACATTTTAGAGCTTCAAATTATATTAGATGGATGTTAAAAGTGCCTTTTTTAATGGAGTTACTAAGGAAGATGTCAATGTAGAACAACCCCTTAGATCTATAAATGCAACCTTTCCTAACCAAGTCTTTAAATTGAAAAAGGAATTATATGAACTAAAGCAAGCACATAGAGCTTGGTATGAAAGGCTAAACACATTTCTTATATATAGATCATTTGTTAAGGATAGTGTAGATACTGCCATATTCCTAAAGAAAATAGGAGAGTTGATTTACTAATTATTCAAATTTATGTGGATGATATATTATTTGGATCTATAAATGATAATCTTTGAAATGAATTTTCCAAAACTGTGAGTATAGAATTTGAGAAGAGTATGATGAGAGAGCTTACATGCTTTCTTGGATTTAATGCTAAGTAAAGAGATGATGGAACCATACTTAGTCAAAGTAAATACATGAAAAATATTCTAAAGAATAATAAGATGGAACATGCTAAGGCAATAAATACACCCATGAGCTTTACCATTTAATTAGACAAGGATCCAAATAAAAATATATATAATAGAAGAAGTATAAGGGGAAAAGTAGATCAGTTCTATATTTAATTGCTAGCATACCTGAAAGCATGTTTAATATATATATTTGTGCTACATTCTAAGCTAATCTGAAGGAATCCCATATGATTATAGTTAAGAGAATTCTTAGTTGCCTTTTAGGCACACAAAATTTATGTATATGGTATCCTAGACATGGCTCTTCATTTGAAATTATATGATATTTAGACTAAGACCTTTTAAAGTGTAGGGTAGATAGAAAAAGTACAAGCTAGAACCTATCAATTTATAGGACAATCTTTAGTTTTCTATTCTAATAGGAAGAAAAATTCAATAGCTCTATCCACCATTAAGGTAAAATACATATCCATAGGAAGCTGTATTGCTCAAGCCTTATGGTTAAATCAACATATCCTAAAACTTGCACTATTTACAGGCACCATTCCTATCATTTATACTAACACTTATGCCATTTTCATTTCTAAAAATTTTATTCAACACTCCCACACTAAGCATATAGATATTAGATATTATTTTATTAGAGATCATATAGCTAAAGAAGATATAGAACTATGTCATGTGGCCATTGAAAATCAATTCATAGATATTTTCATCTAACCCTTAAATTATGATACCTTCAGCACATCAAGGACTAGAATATGTCTCATTGATAATCATGCTTGATTCAGGGAAGAGTGAAATCAACGTGTGTAATAATTTATTTTTGTGTGTTTACATTTTTGTCGAGTTATTTATTTATTTATTTATTATTATTTTTTGTGTGTTTGATAACTCTAGCTTGTTGAAGTTTCCTTATCTTCACACACCAATCTATTTTCAAAACTAAATAAAAAATGAAATTTTTTGCTCAAATCATATTATACAAACCTATTCGTACTATATGAGCTTCACATGTTTGTACATCCTCATCTCTCAATAAATCATATATCCATATCTGACCAACAATTAATGATTGTTATGTATGACCACCTACTTTATAATATATGATCCATGTGTCATTCGTCGTTGGATGAAGTCAATTTAGCCTATATGATATTAATTCTAAATCATCCTATATGAACACTTATTCATATTTTATGATGCGTTAGCCAAAGCTCATATAGGCTGACTCCTTAGGATGATAAATTTAATAAAAATCATCCAGTATGATTCTGATCGTACTGAATGATTTGACCAACCTTTTTTTACTAGTCATCTTAGATGAATTAAATTCTTCAGATTATACTATATAATAACCTTGAAACCTATTTAAGGAGAGGGAAGTCTAATACTTTCAATCATAACACAACTCTTTTTCTTCTCTTCTCTCCTAGACTCTTGTTATTAATTCTAAAATGGCCAAAGGAAAGTGCTCTCGAGCTCTTCTAGATGCTTGGTAGACTATCGATTTCATAAAGAAGCCAACCACCAATATAAGGTTGCCAGGATAACTCCATCCAAAATCATAAATCCGGAGGTTCTTAACTTTCAAGTTTAAAATCTCTTTGATGACACTACCCTCCACTTCATTCTCACCATAGCTTATAAATTCAAATCTTAATTGATTTTTAAATTCTTTTCCAATCTTAGTGTCAATAGTGAAGGGACAACCCTTCAATTATTTTTAGAAATCACCTATAAAGATTTTGACCAGATCATATATCTCTCCACTACTAGCCTTAAAGCACACTACGTACATTGCTTTTCTTCTTCATTATGACTAGACTCAAGCAAATCTAACTCTAAGGGATACTCCACTGAACACTCAAGCTACTTTAATATGCACCTTAGTTCAAGATGTCCATATTATCAAGCATATCCTTCGTAATATAGACACTCTAAAAGAAGGTTATATGTTAAACATCACACCTCTCCTATCCTTAGTCACTTATTTCACCATGACTAAAATTGACTTCAATGCAAGTGACCTGATTATCTGCTACATTCAAAATTTGGAAAGCATTTACGATCCCAGGAATAAATGTAAGAAAAATCTAGAATAATGTCACATATTAGTCTATGCCCTAGAATCCAAATACAACCTAAAATATCATGCACCATTTGATCACCTTCTAATCTTCTACTCTAATAGCTCCTTTCATATCCTTCAAAATTATAGAGGCCTCCACAGATGTTATTTTTGTGTATATGATTTCATGAAATAGAATTTTGATGATAACAAACACTTCTGTTTATTTACGACTGCCTTGCCTACTAATATTTCAGATCCATAAGATCAAAATAACAATTTGAACCAGCTCAGGATTGAGTAGACTAGGTCTGAGTCAGTTTGTAAATCTTTTACCTTTTCTTGAGTCAAATGTAAATTATGTGATTCTTGATACTATGTAAGCTTGCACACACATACTTGAGGAAAAAAATTTCAGTGTTTTTGAGTTCTCTATTTTTTATCACATCATCCTGAATGATCTCTATATCATCCTAGATGATCAGTTAAAAATAGAAACCCCAATTAGGCTATCCTGATTAAAGCAGTCGTCATTATACACATCATCCCAGATGATGTTATCATCGTCCTAGATGATATGCTTAAATCAGAAAGAATCAGCTGCTAGATCAGATAAGGCAAGTTATATTTTTGGACATCATCCAAGATGACGTCCTAGGCAATGAAGCATAATTATATCTAAATTAATCTAGTAATTAAGAAAAGTAATTAAGATTTGATTGATTGACATTATCATTCTAGACAATCTTAGTATCATACGAGACGATCATATAATCAAACCTTAGATTCATCCAAGACTACCAGTGCGATATTTTGGATGATATATGATATTTTGTGCTAATTGTCTGGGATGATCGTGATATCGGCCTATACGATCAAGTTATTTTTTCTTCATCCAGACATCCATCCAGGGTAATGTGCTAGACGATATGAGACATTTTGTGCTAATCATCCTGGATGATCGTGACATCATCCTAGACAATCATGCTATTTTTCTGTCGTCCATACATCCATCCAGGGTGATGCGATGGATAATATTTATCGAATTGAACTAATCGTATAGGACGATATACTAATCATCTCGGATAGTCCTGGCTAATTGAGCTAATTTTATACTGATCGTACAGGACGATCATGCGATTGTCTTGGACGATAAAGTCATTTATGGCAATTAAGAGCTATTCAAGCTCTTCTATTTAAGACCACTTGTTTAATCAAGGAGAGTATGTTTTACTACTGTCTTGACCTAAGAGAGCCTAGAGGAGAGAAAGAGAGAGGGAGAGAGAGAGAGAGGATCTTGTGAGGGAGAGTTTATGAGGGGTTTCACAATGGTTGCTCCAAGAAAGGATCCAAGTTTTCTTCTTTGATTGTCATCCTTTATCCTTGGAGGTTTGAGGGAGGTCTACTTGAGTAATCAATCAAGGTTCTCTACCTGCTTCAGGAGGAAGCAAAAAGAGTTGGGTTCTTTGCCTTATCGGTGTCAGTGGAAAGGAGGTTTTGTAAAGGCTTCTCCACCTTGCTGTGGGAGAAAAAGGAGAGTTACTGAGTTTAGTGCAATACCCATAGGGCACCTTCGGGGAGTGGACATAGGTCGAGTTGACCGAACCACTATAAATCTTTGTGTTCTTTACTACTATTTTTTTCCACATTTCAATTCCACACTTTAAATTTCTTTGTGGTGAATTTTAATTTGGTTAAAATTTTGTTTTGATTGTGAAAGTTTTTAAAAAAAATACCAATTCACCCTCCTCTTGGTTAGCCTTGGGCTAGTTCATAAAGGCTTAACATCCATAACAAACTTTCAAGTGGTATCAGAGCGGGATTCATAAAATTGAGTTTTTGAAAACTTTTGAATTTTGATCCATGGCTAACTCTGATAATCGTAATACTATGGAAGAGTATTCTATTACCTGACCACCTTTATTTGACAATATTCTATTTGATTTTTAGAAAACTTGCATGTCTATATTTTTACAATCAATTGACTATCGCATGTGGATGCTTGTTAAAGAAGGTTATTCACCTCCTTCGCATGAAATTAATGGCATTAAAACCGAACTTCCTTTTACTGAATGGACTTTTGATGATAGAGATTTAGTACAACTTAATATGAAATGTTTGAACTATTTTTTCTGTGCTTTAAAATCTGAAGACTACATGCGTGTTTCAACTTGTGCTACTGGTAAAGAGATTTGGGATAGATTGCATATTACTTATGAAGGAACAAATGAAGTTAAGCAATCTTGATTAAATATTTTATTTCATGATTATGAACTTTTTTGTATAAAACCTTATGAATCAATTTTTAAAATGTATACAAGATTTACTCAAATTTTTATTTCTTTACATGCCTTAGGATAAGAACTCAATAACTATGAAAAAGTGAATAAAATTTTAAGATGTTTGCCTTCTTCTTTTAATGCTAATATTATTATAATTACTGAATCTAAAGATTTGAATACTTATTCAATTGATAACTTACTTGGATCACTCATTACTTACAAGAAAATGGTGAATTAAAGAAATCTTAATGAAGGTGAGAAAAAGAAGGAGAAAATTGTGGCACTAAAGGCCAACAACATGGACACTGACTCTTCCAGGTCTGAATGTGATGATGTTGCCTTAATCATAAGGTAATTCAAAAGATTTCTAAGGAAGAAGCATAATAACTATTATAAGTGGAATAAGGGTAAGGATAGTAAAAATTTTAAGAATTCTAATGATACTATCTATTTTGAATGCAAGAAGCCGGGATATGTTAAATCTAATTTCTCTACACTTAAAACTCATCCTAGCAAGGAGAAGGGCGAGGAGAAAACTAAGTTCAAAAAGAATAAGAAGAGGTTCCAAAAGGCATTATGGGTAGATTCTGTATCTGATTCCTCTAAGATTGAAGCTGAAGAGGAGACTACAAACTTGTGCTTTATGGCAGACGAACATCTTGGCCAAAGTGACCAAGAAGAGATATGCGAACTAACCTATGAGCAACTACTTAAAGTTTCTAAACAAATTCATACATCATATAGGAAAGTTAAGAAAACACATACTAGCTTGAAATTAGAGTTTTTAAATTTATGAAAAAGAAAATAAAATTTTACTTAAGGATTATTCTATAATTGATAGCAATCACATGTCATTACTTGATGAGTTTAATGTATTAAAAATATATGTTGAATTATCTGATGCACATAATTCCTTAAAAACATCTTATACTGAGTTAGAAAAAGAGTTAAAAAAGTTAAAAAATCTCAAAGCTTTTAAAAATAAATCAACAGTACATACATCACATAATTTTAAAAAGAAGCATCACCACCAGAGTAGATTAGTAAATCATTTTCTTAGTGTTAGATATTTTTCATGTGGCATGTTAGGATACATCTCACACACTTGCACTATTCACCATAATACATATTGGGTATGGAGGCCCAAATTGCATGATTCACAACATAACATACATGCATTGCATTCTTCTTTCCATAAGAAGAGACCCAAATTATTTGGGTTCCTAAATCTGACGTTTGATGATTTTGTACACTAACTCTCACAGAAGGCCTCATGAGAACATGTGGTACTTGGACAACGGATGCTCATGACTTATGCCTAGAGATGCCAATCAATTCATTTTGCTGGAGACCAAGACATGAGACAAGATTTCTCTTGGAGACGACACAACCAGGAAAGTGGTGGGCATAGATATAACTGGAAACTCCACGAATCTTTTGATTAAAAATGTTTTGCTTGAAGATAGACTGAAACACAACTTGCTTAGCATCAGTTAGCTTTGTGATAAGGGCTTCATCATAAAATTCTTGGCAAATACTTGCATTATAAGCTTAAATAATAACACTATTTTATAGGGAAAGTGGATCAATAATGCTTACATGCTTGACTTAAATAATATTGAATGTGCTCCTTCATTTTATTTAAAAATTGATATTGATGATTCATGATAGTGGCACAGGAGGTTATGTCATGCTAGTATAAAAATCCTTAGGAGAGTGACCTAGAAAGACCTAGTTAGAGGTGTCCCTAAGCTTAAGTTCTTTAAAGACCACCTTTATGATGCCTGCCAATTAGGGAAGCAAGTCTATTCCTCTTTTCACTCCATTAAGAATATTAGCACCTCTAAACCTTTAGAAGTCTTTCACATCGATTTGTTTGGACCCATTAGCACTACCAGCTTAGGAGGGAAAGTCTATAGTTTTGTGATTGTCAATGACTACTCAAGGTTTACTTGGATTACATTTATGTCACATAAGAATGAGTCTTTTTATGAGTTTAGATCCTTCTTCACTTGGATTCAGATAAAGCTAAGTTATGAGATCTTGGCCATCCATAGTGACCATGGGGGAGAGTTTGAAAATGAGAGATTTGGAGACTTCTATGAGGATAAGGAGATTAGCCACAAATTTGCAGCTCCTAGGACCCCTCAACAGAACGGGGTAGTTGAAAGGAAGAACAAAACCTTTGTGAAAGCCGCAAGAGCCATGCTTGCTGAGTATTCACTTTCAAAGTACTTTTGGGCTGAAGCGGTAAACACAGCTTATTATGTGTTGAATAGGGTGAATGTTAGAATCAAATTAGATAAGATACCCTATGAGATCCTTGAGGGTAGGACACCCAATCTTTCCCACCTCCATGTCTTTGGTTGTAAGGTTTTCATTCATAATAATGGGAAGTCACACTTAGAGAAATTTGACCCAAAATCTAATGAAGGAATGTTCTTAGGATATTCAAGTATGGGGAAATCCTTTAGGGTGTTTAATAATAAAATATTGGTGGTGGAGGAGACTACTCATATAGTATTTGATTAATCTGATCCTAAGAAGTCTAGAGTTGAGGAGGAAGATGAAGTTGGAGATAATACCACTGGAGTTAAAAATTTGGAGAAGAGAGTAGAGCCTTAAAACGCGGAAGGAGTAGGTGAGATTAGCCAATGAGTAGAAAATATAGATCTAGAGGAAAGGGTTAAATGTGCTACACACACCTTGCCTAGAGATTGGAGATATTCTTCAAGTCATACTAAAGAACTGATTTTAGGAGACCCTTCTGAAGGTGTTAGGACTAGGCATGGACTTTGGAAGGAAGTGAACTACTCTACCTTTATCTCAATGACTGAACCCACCAACTTCAACCAAGCCCTGACTGATGAGTTTTGGATCTTGGCCATATAAGAGGAGTTCAAACAATTTGTTAGAAATGTTGTTTGGGAGCTTGTAGAAAAACCAAAGGGACAAAGTATAGTTAGAACCAAATGGTTATTTAAAAATAAGATGAATAATTCTCGTGTGGTGGTTAGGATTAATGCAAGATTGTTGGCTAAGGGATACAACCAAATAAATGGATTGATTGTGAGGATACCTTTGCCCCTGTAGCTAGATTGGAAGCCATCAGAGTGATATTAGCCTTTGCCTATTATAAGGGATTTAAGCTTTTCCAAATGGACGTTAGGAGTGTCTTTTTAAATGGTGCAATAAAAGAGGATGTGTTTGTAGAGCAACCCCCAGGTTTTGAGAGTTTCCAATTTCCAAATCATGTTTTTAAATTAAAAAAGGCCTTATATGAATTAAAGCAGGCACCTAGAGCTTGGTATGAGAGGCTTAGCACAATCTTACTAGAGAGGGAGTTTGTTAAGAGGAGTATAGACACCACCCTTTTTCTGATAAAAGTAGGAGTTGAATTACTCATTGTTCAGATCTATATACTTTTTGGATCTTCTGATAAGATGCTATGTGATAATTTTTCTAAAATAATGAGTAAGGAATTTGAGATGAGTATGATAGGAGAGTTATCCTACTTTTTGGGGTTTAACATAAGATAATTGAATTATGGAACCTTTCTAAATCAATCAAAGTATATAAAGGACATCTTGAAGAAATATAAAATGGATAAAGTCAAGCCAATTAATTCTCCCATGACCTCTAGTGTTCAGTTGGATAAGGACCCAAATGGAAAATCAGTTGATCAAAAGAAGAATAGAGGGATGATTGAATCTTTATTTTACTTAACTACTAGCTGACCTGATATAATATTTAGTGTTTGTCTTTGTGCTAGATTTCAAGCTGATCCTAAAGAATCCCACCTGACTACAATTAAGAGAATTCTTAGATATCTCTTAGGGACCAAAAAGTTAGGAATCTGATATCCTAGGCACAACACTTCTTTTGAGATTATTAGATATTCTGATTTTATAGGATATAAGGTGGATAGAAAGAACACTTCTAAGACTTGCCAACTCATAGGATAGTCTTTAGTCTCCTAGTCAAGTAGAAAGCAAAACTCTATTGCACTTTCCACTATTGAAGCTGAATATATTGCTTTAGAAAGTTATGTGGCCCAAGTCCTTTAATTGAAGCAGCAACTTCTGGATTTAGGATTACCTGTAGGCACAATTTTGATCATTTGTGACAACACTAGTGCCATCTGCTTTTCTAAGAATCATATCCAACATTCAAGAACTAAGCATATAGATATAAGACCTCACTTTATTAGAGATCATGTAACCAAGGGAGATATTGAGTTACACCATGTGGCAACTGAGAATCAACTGATTGACATCTTTTATAAACCATTGGCCTTCGACACTTCAATATTTTAAGGACCAAATTGGATATGATTGACATAAATACATGAACTTGATTCTTACTTATTAATGTTTTTAGTTTATTTTTTATTACTATTTTTATAGTTTTCATTATTTATTTTTCCACTTCTGTTGTTTTATTTTTTTTCATATGTTTTCATTTATTTTCTTTTTCTTTTAATCAATGTTGAATTGATATCTTATACATTGTTTTTATTTTTGAAAATTTGTAGTCAATGTTTTACATCTCTAAATCAATTAAAGGGGGAAACACTGTTGATTATTTCCTTTTCTCTAACTTCTTTTAGTAATGTAATTTTCTTTTATAAATAAAGTCTATATCAAATCAACAACTGGACTTTGTGTTACAGATTTGGTTTTATGAATTATGATTTTGATGATAGCAAACAATACGACTGCCTTTTTCTTCTGACATTTCAGGGCCAAGAGATTAGACGAAGAATGGAGCCAGCTCAAGATTGGGTAGACTAGGTCTGAGTGAGTCTCTATTTTTTCTTTTTTCCTTTCTTGAGTCAATTATAATCTTGTGAAATGTCTGATGCTAAGTAACCCTACACATACACACACACTTGAATGATTTAGAATTTTTGTTTTTACTTACATCATCCCGGACGATATTTATATCATCTTAGATGATATGGTTTAAAACAAAAACCCTAATAAGGTTTTTTAATTAAGACAACCGTCATTAGTCTATCGACCTAGACGATAGTGATATCGGCCAAGATGATATGCTCAAAACAAAAAGAAATAACCGCCATGATCAATATAGGTATTATGTATTTTTGGAAATCAGCCAGGACGATCTTGGATCAGCTTGGACAATATGGCACAATTATGCCTAAATTGATCCGGTAATCAAAGAAGCAATTAAGGATGATCGATACGATCACATTGTCCTAGACAATCTCAGGATCATCCTAGATGATATATTTAAAAAACCTTAGTTACTGTTGGACGATAAATATCGGCCAGCACAAATTTCGGGCGATGTTCTGGCCGATCAGGATCGGACAGCTTGAATTCCATACGAGGCTCTGGACGATTTTCCTCATATTTGAACTGATCGTTCGAGATGATCGTGAGATAGGCCTAGACGATCAAGCCAATTTTCAATCGTCTAGTTCATTTTCAGAGCGATGTTCTAACCAATCATCTGTGATTTGAACTGATCATACAAGACGATAGGATGATCGTCCTAGATGATAAAGTCGGCAACTTGCATTTATTAAGCTCCTTTGAAGCTCTTCTATTTAAGAGCTTTTGTTCAGTGTTTTTGAACATCCTTGGCTATTATCTTGACCTGAGAAAACCTAAAGGAGAGAGAGAGGATCTTGTGAGGGGGAGCTTGTGAAGGAGTGGGGTTCTCTGCCTTGTTGGGGGTGGAAAAAAGAAGGTTTTTGTAAGGGCTTCTCTGCCTAGCTATGGGGGCTAAAGGAGAGTCACTTTGGTAGTGCAATACTCGGAGGGCGCCTCCGGGGAGTGGACGTAGGTCAAGTTGACCAAACCACTATAAACCATTGTGTTCTTTTTACTGCTTCCGCACTTTAATTTTCCGCACTTATTTCTCTGTGGTGACTTTGGTTTATGACATTTATTCTTTTGCTTAAAGAATTTTTTTTAATACCAATTCACCCCCCCCCCCCCCCTCTTGGTTAACCTCGAGCTAGTTCTTAAGGGCCTAACATCCCTAACAAAATTTCAAGTGGTATTAGAGTGGGATTCATAAAAATTGAGTTTGAAAACTTTTTGAATTTTGATCCATGGCTAACTTTGGGAATCGTAATACAATGGAAGAATATTCTATTACACGATCTCCTCTATTTGATAATCTACCTTTTGATTTTTGGAAAACTTGCATGTCTACTTTTTTACAATCAACTGATTATCGCATGTGGATGCTTATTAAAGAAGGATATTCTCCACCTTCTCGTGAACTTAATGGAATTAAAACTGAAGTGCTTTTTATTGAATGGACTTTTGATGAAAGAGATTTAGCTCAACTTAATGCAAAGTGTTTGAACTATTTTCTCTATGCTTTAAAGTCTGAGGATTACATGCGTGTTTCTACTTGCTCTGCTGGAAAAGAGATTTGGGATAGGTTATGTATTACTTATGAAGGAACCAATGAAGTGAAACAATCTTGTTTGAATATTCTCTTGCATGACTACGAAATTTTTCATATGAAACCTTCTAAATCAATTTCTGATATGTATATAAGGTTTACTCAAATTATAACTTGTTTGCATGCCTTAGGATGAGAACTTTCAAACTATGAAAAAGTGAACAAATTTTTAAGATGCTTGCCTTCCTCTTTTGATGCTAAAATCACTGCAATCACTGAATCTAAGAGTTTGAACACTTATTCGATTGATAACTTACTTGGCTCACTCATTGCTTACGAGCAAAGGGTGAATTCGTAAGGGTGAATCAAAAAAATCTTGATGCATGTGAGAAAAGAAAGGAGAAAACATTGGCACTAAAGGCCAACAACACGGACTCTGACTCTTCAGGGTCTGAAAGCGATGACTTTGCCTTAATCATAAGGCAATTGAAAAGCTTTCTAAGGAAGAAGCAAAAGTATCATCAAAAGTGGAGTAAAGGTAAGGAAAATAAAAATTTTAAGAGTTCTAATGACATAGTTTGTTTTGAATGCAAGAAACCTGGACATGTGAAAGCTGATTGCCCTACACTCAAGGCTCACTCAAACAAAGAAAAGGGTGAGGAGAAACCCAAGTTTAGGAAGGACAAAATGAAACTTCAAAAAGCATTTTGGGTGGATTCTGCATCTGATTCATCAGAGACTGAACCTGAAGATGAAACAACAAACTTGTGCTTAATGGCAGACGATCATCTTGATCAAGAAGAGGTATGCGAACTATCCTACGACCAACTCCTTGAAGTTTCTGAAAAAATCCATGCATCATATAGGAAACTTAAGAAAACACATGCTGACTTGAAATTTGAATTTTTGAATTTACAAAAGGAGCATGAAATTATTCTCAAAGATCATTCTACGATTGATTCAAATCACATAGTTCTACTTGATGAATTTGATTATTTAAACAAAAAGCATTCTTTATTAATTGAAGAGCATGAGATATTAAAAGCTTCACACTTCTCACTTGAATCTGATTTTAAGAAAACTAAAGAGATAGAGCAAAAATTGAGGATTGATAATAATTCTTTAGAAACCACTAACTTGAGGATTAAAAATGAATTGGACATATTTGAGAAAAATTGGATGACGCCCACATTTGATCAAAAGCCTAAACCTAGAAAGAGGCATTATAACCCTAATCATTTAAGAAATCCTTTTCCTGGAATTAGATGTTTTTCATGTGGCATGTTATGACACATCTCACACACTTGCACTGTTCAACATAATACACATTGGGTTTGGAGACCCAAATTGCATGATTCACAGCATACTACACATGCATTGCATTCTACTTTTCATAAAAAGTGACCCAAACCTGTTTGGGTTCCTATATCTGACATTTGATAATTTTGTAGGTGGGCTCTCACAAAAGGCCTCGTGAGAGTATGTGGTACCTAGACAACGGATGCTCTCGACATATGACTGGCGATGCCAATCAATTCATTATGCTGGAGACCAGGATAGGAGGTAAGGTTACTCTTGGAGACAACACCACTAGGAAGGTGATAGGTGTAGTTATAATTGATAATTCCAAGAACCTTATGATTGAAAATATTTTGCTTGTAGAGGGATTAAAATACAACTTGCTCAGCATCAGTCAGCTTTACGATAAGGGCTTCATCATACAATTCTTTACAAATTCATGCATTATAAATTTAAATAATAACACTATTTTGTAGGGAAAGAGGATCAACAACGTGTACATGCTTGATTTAAATAACATTGAAAGCGTTGTATCATTTTACTTAAAAACTGTGGTTGATGATTCATGGTTGTGGCACATGAGATTATGTCATGATAGTATGAAAACCCTTAGGAAAGTGACCCAAAAAGACCTAGTTAGAGGTGTCCCCAAACTCAAATTTTTGAAAGACCACCTTTGTGATGCCTGTCAATTAGAAAAACAAGTTCACTCCACTTTTTACCCCATTAAGGATATTAGCACCTCTAGACCATTAGAAGTCCTTCACATGGATTTGTTTGGACCCATTAGCACTGTTAGCTTGGGAGGAAAAGTCTATGATTTTGTGATTATTGATGACTACTCAAGGTTCACTTGGACTAGATTTCTTTCACACAAAAATGAGTCTTTTGAGAAGTTTAAAACCTTTTTTACTTGGATTCAGAAAAAGCTAGGTTGTGAGATCTTGACCATCCATAGTGACCATGGGGGAGAGTTTGAAAATGAAAGGTTTTGAGATTTTTGTGAGGATAAGGGGATTAGCCACAACTTCTCAGCTCCTAGGACCCTTCAGCAAAACGGGGTAGCTGAAAGAAAAAACCGGTCCTTAGTGGAAGCCGCTAGAGCCATGCTTGTTGAGTATTCACTTCCAAAATACTTTTGGGCTGAAGCGGTTAACACAACTTGTTATGTGTTGAATAGGGTGAATGTCAGAGCCAAAATAGATAAGACACCCTATGAGATCCTTAAGGGTAGGACACCCAATCTTTCCTACCTTCATGTCTTTGGTTGTAAGATTTTTATTCACAACAATGAGAAGTCTCACTTGGAAAAATTTGATCCAAAATATGATGAAGGAGTGTTCTTAAGATATTCAAGTGTTGGGAAGTCTTTTAGGGTGTTTAATAAGAGAACTTTGATTATGGAAGAGACTACACATGTAGTATTTGATGAGTCTGATCCTAAAAAGCCTCGAGTTGAGGATGATGATGATGTTGGAGAGATTACCACTGGAGTAAAAAATTTGGAGAAGGGAGTAGGTCACCTAAACACTGAAGGAGTAGGAGATGTCACCCAAGGAGTAGAAAATTTAGATCTGGAGAAAAGGGTTGGACCTTCACACACCTTGCCTAGAGATTGGATATACTCTACAAGTCACCCCAAATATTTGATCTTAGGAGACCCTTCTGATGGAGTTAGGACTAGACATGGACTTAGGAAGGAGGTGAACCACTATGCCTTTATCTCAATGACTGAACCCACCAACATAAACCAATCCCTTACTGATGAATTTTGGATTTTAGCCATACAGGAGGAATTGAACCAATTTGTTAGGAATGATGTTTGGGAGCTTGTAGAAAGACCTAAGGGACAAAGTGTAGTTGGAACAAAGTGGTTCTTTAAGAACAAGGTGAATGACTCTGGAGTGGTGGTTAGGAATAAAGCAAGATTAGTGACTAAGGGGTATAACCAAATAGAAGGGATAGACTTTAAGGAGACTTTTGCCCCTGTAGCTAGATTGAAAGCCATTAGAGTGCTATTAGCCTTTACCTGTTATAAAGGATTTAAGCTTTTCAAATGGATGTTAAGAGTGCCTTTTTAAATGGGGAAATAAAAGATGATGTGTTTGTAGAACAACCCCAAGGCTTTGAGAGTTCCCAATTTTCAAATCATGTTTTTAAATTAAAAAAGGCTTTGTATGGTTTAAAGCAGGCACCAAGAGCTTGGTATGAGAGGCTTAGCACATTCTTACTAGAAAGAGAGTTTGTTAAGGGAAGCGTAGACACCACCCTTTTTCTTAGGAAAGTTGGAGATGATTTGCTCATTATTCAAATTTATGTGGATGACATATTTTTTGGATCCTCTGATTAGAAACTTTGTGATGAGTTCTCTAAAATAATGAGTAGAGAGTTTGAGATGAGTTTGATGGGAGAGTTGTCCTACTTTTTGGGATTTAGCATAAAATAATTGGATGATGGAACCTTTCTAAATCAAACAAAATACATAAATGACATTTTGAAGAAGTATGAGATGGATAAAGCTAAGCCAATTAATACTCCCATGACTTCTAGTGTTCTATTGGATAAGGATCCAAGTGGTAAGTTTGTTGATCAGAAGAAATATAGAGGCATGATTGGATCTTTACTTTACTTGACTGTGAGCTAACTTGATATAATGTTTAGTGTTTGTCTTTGTGCTAGATTTTAAGCTCACCCTAAGGAATCCCACCTGTCTGTAGTTAAGAGAATTTTTAGATACCTTTTGGGGACCCAAAGCTTAGGAATTTGGTACCCGTGGCACAGCACTTCTTTTGAGATTATTAGATTTTCTGACTCTGATTTTGCAGGAAGTAAGGTGGATAGAAAAAGCACTTCTGGAACTTGTCAATTCATAGGATAATCTTTGGTCTCATAGTCTAGTAGAAAGCAAAACTCTGTTGCACTTTTCACTGCTGAAGCTGAGTACATTGCTCTTGGAAGTTATGTGGCCCAAGTCCTTTGGTTGAAACAACAAGTATTGGATTTAGGACTACCTATAGGCACCATCTCAATCTTTTATGACAACACTAGTGCCATATGCATTTCTAAGAATCCTATCCAACATTCAAGTACTAAGCACATTGACATTAGACATCACTTTATTAGAGATCATGTGACTAAGGGAGACATTGAGTTACACCATGTAATAACTGAAAATCAACTGGCTGACATCTTTACTAAACCACTGACCTTTGACACTTTCAGCTCTTTAAGAACTAGATTGGGTGTGATTAACATAAATGCATGAACTTGATCTTTTACTTGCTTTTCTTTTGTTTTTGATCTTTTTTCATTTCCTTTATTGGATTTTCCTTTTTGCTCTTTGTTTTCTTTTTCTTCTCTTTGCTTTACTCTTTAGTTTTTGTTTGGTTTGTTGTACTTTCATTTGGTTTTGAAAATCATCGCTGAATTGATATCGTATGCCTTGTCTTTGCTTTTGAAAATTTGTAGTCAGTATTTTACATCTCTTAAATCTATTAAATGGTAAAAATATACCGTTGATTGTGTCTCTTTCTCTAACCTATTTTAGTGGCATGGTTTTCTTTTCTAATAAAAAATCTATTTCAAATTAACGAATGGAATATGAAATTAAGATCTTTTTTAACCTTGCTACATCAAATCTATCTTGTATTTATAATGATCAAAGTCTTTATGTCACATCAAGATTCTTCGTTACCCTTGTCATTGGTTATTGATTATATTTTGTAGATTGTTCTTCTCTATGTTAGAGAGAGAGATCCTATTCTCTAATATCTAGAAGATATACTCACAACTAAGTTTATTTTTAAGAGTTTTTGAAAGAGAATGGAGCTTGCAAAAAAAAAATTAGCTAATGATGCCAACAAAAGATGCGCAATGACGCTAAATTGAAAAAAATATACACAATGTGTATCAAAAATCAAAAGATGCGCAAAGCGCCATTCAATTGGCAAGAGGCATAAAATGAGCCCACCAAAGGCAAGCTCTCCTCTCTTTTTAAATCTTTTAAAACTTATAAGATTCCATGGATCGAAGGCTTGATTTTGATTGTTTTGCGATTGTGACAAATTTACTTTGGTACATTATTCTATAAGATATTTTTTTTGAAATGAAGTGATGAATGGATCCTTTTTATCATATCCAATTGAATTTTTGAGTTAGGTCATTGATTTCAAAAGATGATTCTACCCTAAAAGAAAGTCCGAGCTAAGGGTAACCATGATCGGATATTCTGCCATTTTTTGGATTTTTAATGTTGTTAACTCATTAACTCACAAAGTTTTAAAATCAATCACATGGAATACTACATTATGTTCATGCCTTGGTTTATCAAAAAAAAAGGGGGGGGGGGGGGGGGGGGGGGGGGGGGTTATTTACTTGGTTTCTTGGTTTCCTCCTCCTTTTTGAGATGTCAAAAGGGGGAGTAGTATGTTTATATGTTTGCACTTTTGATTTCTGTTATTACATTGCTATTTTTTGAAATAATCATCAGAATATTTGTCATCATAAAAAAGGGGGAGATTGTTGCAGATTTGGTTTCATGAATTATGGTTTTGATGATAACAAACAATACGACTTCTTTTTTCTACTGACATTTCAGGGCCAATATATCAGACGACAAATAGAGCCAGCTCAAGATTGGGTAGACTAGGTCTGAGTCTTACAACCTAATCCTATAGACTAGGGATGTTGTCCACTATTTGACACATACATGATCTCAAACTCTCCAAAATCCTCTCCAAATAATAAGTCTCAAACAAAATTGTACAACCTCTCCCAAGCAAACAACTCTCAAACTCTCTAACAATAATTCAAATTCAAACCCCCAATGTTCTTGGACAAAGCTCCAAAGTAGCACGAGCTCCTACAATTATTTGTAAGCTTCCTGAACTGTTGCAAGCACCACTTGCCTGCAAACAAGCAATCAAAAAAATAAGTGCATCATAAATAAATTAAATCAATGTGGGAAAATGGTAAATCTAGCTACTGTAGGTAAAATAGAGTACTGGAAAGTAAAAAAACCTAAGTATGAAGAAGCTAGTAGAGTAACAGTACTAAAAAATGGGAAAAAAGGGTAATAAAGTGAACTACTGTAGTAGAAAAAGAGACTACGAGCGATGAACAACTAAAACACTACAAAGTGCCAAAATCCCGACATGTCAAAATCACAACCTCAACCAACTCAAATAAGGTCAGAACTAATCTCCAAATAATAAAATTCAAATTCTTGGGCATCCTGATTTATAAGAATTAGGTTATAAGACCCACTATCCTGTAACTTTCGTAGGGAAGCCATAAGCCCGACCTTAGGGAGAAGTTTTAAGTAAAAAATGGACCTAACCCTTAACCCATAATAAAAAACATTGGCCACTTCTAATAGAATTGTAAGTCCGACCTCAGATGAAAAATGTTTAGGTGATAATATAACTCTAAACCCCTCACCCGGGCATCCTATTCTATAGGAATAGGTTGTAAGACCCATCATTTGGGCCACTTAGCTTACAGGGCCAGGTCGTAAGTCACTTTATTAGGCAACTTCTAAGGAAGTCATAAGCCCTACCCAAATTAAATCACCTGTGCATCCTAGTCTATAGGACTAGGTTATAAGACCCACTAACGGGCTACTTTCTATGAAAGCCATAAGTCCCAATTTACATCAAATACTTGGGTTACTTTCTACAAAAGTCGTAAATCCCAATCAAAATTTAAATATCTGAGCTACTTTCTACGAAATTGTAAGACCCATACATAAGTGAATTGTTAAATGAATTGCAATGACCCTAAAATCCAAATCTAACTAAAAAAATCAAATTTTAAATCCCTAGGCATCCTAGTCTATAGGTTTAGGTTGTAAGACCCATAATTCGGGCCACTTAGCTTACAGGGCTAGGTCATAAGACCCGTCATAGGCAACTTCTATGGAAGCCATAAGACCTATATAACCAAAAATCTTTGGGCTACTTCTAATTGAAGCCATGAGACTTACTCATAACAAATATTCTTTGGGCTACCTCTATAAGAAGCCGTAAGTCCCACTATCAGGGCAACTCCTAATCCGAGCCGTAAGGCCCAAATTAAACAAATTAATGGGTAACTTTCAAAGAAGCCATAAGCCCCAACCCAAATTAAATCAAACTAAAATCCACATCTAACCACTTCAGTCTACTCGGGATCCCTCAGAGTAGGCAACCCATGGTTGCTAATCAGATTCCCTGGACACTATGTGTTGCAAATCTATTTTTTCATGGCTTATGTTTTGATGATTGACAAACACTGTTTCTCTTGGACTACTTGTTGCTTCTAACTTTTTAGGAATCAAAGATCGAACGATCAAGAGGAAGCCAAGTCCAGGATCGCGTAGGTTTAGGGTTGAGTCAGTCTGTAATTTTATTTTTCACCTTTTGAGTCTACTTGTAATAATCAAAAAGACTGATGCTAAGTAACCCTTCACACACACACTTGAGAGGCTTAGAAATTCTGTTTTTGCCCACATCGGCCCGGCCGATATTTATATCGTCCGGGACGATCAGCTTAAAACAGAAAGTCTAATTAAGGATTCTTAATTAAGGCAGCCGACATTAACATATCGGCCTGGACGATACGTGTATCGGCCAGGACGATAAGCTCAAAATAGAAAGAGATAGCCGCCTTAGACAGTTTAGGCATACTGAATTTTAAATTATCATCCAGGACGATTCCAGGATCGGCCAGGACAAAATTACCAAATTATGCCTTAATTGATCAGGAAATCAAGGGAGTAATTAAGGATGATTGATACGATCATATCAGCCAGGACGATCGTGAGATCGGTCTGGACGATCAAATCGGCCAGGACTGTTCCCAGGGCTGTGCTCAGGACGATTTACCTCTGATTTGAACTAATCGGCCAGGACGATCATGAGATCGGCCTGGACGATCAAGCCAAATTTCAATCGTCCAGGACTGTTCCCAGGGCTGTGCTCTGGCCGATCTTCCTTAATTTGTACTAATCGGCCAGGCCGATGTCCATATCGGCCTGGACAATAAAGTCGGCTACTTGCAATTAATGAGCTCCTCTTGAGCTCTTCTATTTAAAGAGCTCTTCTTCAACGTTTTGAAGAGACCTTTGGCTGCTGCCTTGACCTAAGAAGACCTTGAGGAGAGAAAGAGAGAGAGGGAGAGAGAGAGGATCTTGTGAGGGGGAGCTTGTGAGAGGATTCACAAGGGTTGCTCAAGGATCGCTCTGCTTGTCTTTCGTCTGGAGTTTCTCGTCCGTGGAAGGGTCGGTAGAGGTAAGGAGTTTTGCCTTTGGTTGTGGTTCTCTGCCAGCTTTAGGAGGAAGCAAAAGGAGGTAGGTTCTCTACCTTGCCGGGGTGGCAAAAAGGAGTTTCTTGTGAGGGCTTCTCCGCCTAGCTGTGGGGGCTAAAGGAGAGTCACATTTTGTAGTGCAATACTTGGAGGGTGCCTCCAAGGAGTGGATGTAGGTCGAGTCGACCGAACCACTATAAATCTTGTGTTCTTATTTTTGCTTCCGCACTTTTAAATTCCGCATTTGGTTTGGTGGTGTGATTTGGTTTGTGAATTTATTTCTTTGTCTTAAGAATTTTTAAAATACCAATTCACCCCCCCTCTTGGTTAGTTTGGGACTAAGTTCATAGGGCTTAACATCCCGAACGAACTTTCAAGTGGTATCAGAGCGGGATTCGAAAAATTAAGTTTGAAAACTTTTTGAATTTGATCCATGGCTAACATAAGAAATAGAAACACTACTGAAGGTTATTCGATTACACAACCTCCTCTATTTGACAACTTACCTTTTGATTTTTGGAAAACCCGCATGTCAACGTTTTTACAATCTACTAATTATCGCATGTGGATGCTTATTCAAGAAGGTTATTCTCCACCTTCTCGTGAAATTAATGGTATTAAAACTGAAGTTGTTTTTACTGAATGGACTTTCGATGAACGTGATTTGGCTCAGTTAAATGCAAAATGTTTGAACTGTTTTTTCTGTGCTTTGAAATCTGAAGATTACATGCGTGTTTCAACTTGCAAAACTGGTAATGAGATTTGGGATAAATTATGCATCACCTATGAAGGTACTAATGAAGTTAAGCAAACCCGTTTGAACTTTCTCTTGCATGACTACGAACTTTTTCGTATGAAACCTCATGAATCGATTTCTGACATGTACACTAGGTTTACTCAGATTGTTACTTCATTGCATGCACTAGGAAAAGAGCTTTCGAATTATGAAAAAGTTAACAAGATTTTGAGATGCTTGCCTTCGTCTTATGATGCAAAAATAACTGCAATCACTGAATCAAAAGATTTGAATACTTATTCCATTGATAACTTACTTGGCTCACTCATTGCTTACGAGCAAGGTGTGAATCAAAGAAATCTTGATGCAGGTGAGAAGAAAAAGGAGAAAACAATCGCTCTGAAGGCGCACAAATCGGATTCTGAATCTTCCGGGTCTGAGAGCGATGAAGTTGCCTTCATCACAAGGCAATTCAAAAGCTTTCTAAGGAAGAAACATAGGCATCATCAAAATTGGAGGAAAGGTAAGGATCACAAATATGTTAAAGGATCTTCTGATGTTGTTTGTTTTGAATGCAGGAAACCTTGACATGTGAGAGCCGATTGCCCTACACTTCAAGATCAATCAAGCAAAGAAAAGGAAAAAGGTGAGGAGAAAGCCAAGTCAAGGAAGGACAAGAAGAAAATCCAAAGAGGATTTTGGGCAGAATCTGGTACTGATTCCTCTGAGACTGAACCAGAGGAAGAGACTACGAATTTGTGTTTCATGGGAGAAAATCAAAGTGATGAAGAAGAGGTATGTAAACCAACCTATGATGAATTGTTTGAAATTTGTGAAAAAATTCATGCATCATACAAAAAACTTAAGAAAACTCATGCTAGCCTAAAATTAGAACATTCAAATCTACAAAAAGAGCATGAAGTGTTTCTCAAAGACCATGCAACGATTGATTCAAATCACATGGCTCTTCTTGATGAATTTGATGAGTTGAACAAAAAATATTTGGAATTAATTGATGAACATAATGCATTAAAAGTTTCACACATCTCACTTAGTTTTTATCTTAAGAAATCTAAAGATCTTGAGAAAAATTTGAAGATTGAGATTGATGCCTTAAAGAGAACAAATTTGAGGATTCAAAATGATCGGATGACTTCCACTATTGATCTTAAGTCAAAACCTAGGAAGAGGCATTATAACTCAAATCATCTAAGAAATCCCTTTCCTGGAATTAGATGTTTCTCATGTGGCATGCTAGGACACATCTCACACACTTGCACCGTTCATCGTAGTACTCATTGGGTGTGGAGACCTAAAATGCATGATTCACAGCATACCTTACCTGCATTACATTCTACTTTTTCTAAGAAGGATCCCAAACCTGTTTGGGTTCCTAAATCTGACTGTTGTTGAGTTTTGCAATTGTGCTCTCACCAAAGTCCTCGTGGGAGCATAGGATAACTGGACATAAGGAGGCTTGCAGCTCAAAAAATTGCTTAAACTCGCTGCTTTATCACTTGCTTGAAACATTAGTTTTGTGTGTCTTTTTTACTTTTCTTCTAGTTTGTGTTCTCACTTTGTATTGATTTTAGTTTACTTTATTTTTCATTTGTTTTGTTTACTCGCTGCTCTTTATTTTTGGCCTTCCATATGATTAATCCTTTCAAGCTTTTAGATTTTGGAGTTTTTGGAGACAGTGATTTAGCTTTTCAAAATTGGTTAAAGGGAGTTTTCTATTGATGTTTTCCCTCCTTCAGACTTTATTTAGTGGTATGATTTTTCTTCTCTAAAACAAAAGTCTAAACTCGGTTTAACCAATGGCTTGTTAATTAAGATCTTTTTCTTATCTTGCTACATTAATTTATCTTATGTATAATAGCCAAAGTTTTTAGTTATCATTCAAGCTTTTGAAATCTTGCCATTGCATTTATCACATGTTTTTTATTTAGTGTTGTGGATTGTTCTTCCCTATGTTAGAGAGAGAGCCCCTATTCTCTAATATTTGGAGGATATACTCACAACTAAGTTTTTTTTTAAGGGTATATTAAAGAATTTCTAGCTTGCAAAAGTTAAAAAGGAAAGAGGCCAATGAAGCCAAAATTGAAAAGAATGCTATATACACAAAAGTGTATCAAAGAATCAAAAGATGCTCAAAAGAGCAAATCAAATGACAAGAGGCATAAAATGAGCCCACTAAATGCAAGCTATTCTCTCTTTGATAAAACTCTTAAAACTTAGATAATTCATTAATTATGTGATGTTTTCAAAGACTTAATTTCAATTTTCATGATTGAGAAAAACTACTTTGGTTTATTAAATATGAGATATTTTCTTTGTAAACAAGCTTTGAATGGATCTTATTATCCCTATTAGTTATTCTAAGCTGGATTTTTTGTTTTCCAAAAGAATTGTGTACCCTAAAGGATGTCTGATCTAGGGTTAACAGAATCGGATGTTCTACCTTCTACTAATTGAGATTTGTTAAACTTTCTGATCTCTTGGAACTCTAAAAGTTTAACTTTTTGAAAAAGAATTCTCATATGATGCCTCCATAAATACAAAAAAATTTAGAAAAATTAAAATCCAAAAAATATTCATTTTTGATTTTTCATTGTCCCTTTTTATTTTTTTTGTTGTTTTGACTGTTTTTCTTTTGTTTTTTTTTTTTTGAGAGTCTTGATCATCAGCCTTCACCTCTTGATTTCAATTTCTAGTCACATCGTCCTGGCCGATACCCTTATCGTCCTGGACGATATGACAAATTCTGTTCAAAATCCATCTGCTGACCCTTTTTGTTTGAAAACAATAAAATCATCGTCCCGGACGATCCCATATCGTCCTGGACGATTTGATCGAACTCTTGGTGATAGTCCTGGCTGATAGTATATTTTGTCTGGCCGATGCATTTTATGTGCATCGTCCTGGCCGATACACTGGATCGTCCTGGACGATCCACGTGTCAGTACGTTTTGATCTTTAAATTCGGCCCTGCACGATCCATTATTGGACCATCGGCCGGGCCGATCCACTGTTCGTCCTGGACGATACACGTGGCAAGCATTTAAACGTTTTAACTTCGGCCGGTACGATCAATTATTATGCATCGTCCCGGACGATACACCTAATCGGCCCGGCCGATCTGCTTTTTCAACAGTCGTTCGGCCTAACTCCTCGGGCCGATCGCCTGTGTCTATTCGACTTGGCCGATATCTGATCAGCCCGGCCGATCTGACCGCCTTTTTGACCAATCGGCCTGTACGCAATTATTGTACCCTATCGGCCTGGACGATTCTGTGATCGGCCAGGACGATAGGGCCGTTTCTTTAAATTCAGGCCAATTCCAGCCATTTTTCTCACCCTCTTCCTTCAACTCTTTTGTGTTTTCCTGCTACCTCTCTCAGATGGATGGTGGGAAACGTATTCGTCAGGCATCCGGGAGTTCTTCGAGGGCGACTCTAGACCCTCGATTCAGGGAGGAAGAAGATCAGGCTGCCTATCATCGCTACAAAGAGAGTAGCATTACCCTGTCCCGGATAATCAATCCAGCATATCTCTCATACCCGGTAATGGACCTTTTTGCCCACACCTCTCTTTGTTTTATACTCACTCTCGCCTTCCCTTTCTCTTCCGAACTTCTCGCTGAATTTTTTGCTAACCTACGCATTAACCACACCTTCACAGTCATGACCTCCTATGTGAATCGACGCCCTGTCGAAATCACATATCAGGACTGTGTTGATCTTCTACAGCTATCCACCACTGGGGATAAGCTGCACCAAATAGCCACTGATCCTGATCTTGACTGGTCTACGGCGAATCACTTCCTTCGTCAGACCAATACACATTTCCATGTTGGAGAAACTAGCTCTTTGGTCAAAGATGCTAGGACAATCCAACATGTCCTTCGCACATCCATAATCCCAAAAGCCGGGGACCGGATTCACATCACCCCTCTACTGTCCCTCACTACTTTCTACATTATGGCCCAAAGAGAATTCAATACCGCTAATCTACTCTTTCGCTACATCGATCACCTAACTACAATTCGCGACCCAGGCCATAAGAGAAAGCCCAATCTAGCCTTAGGACACATCATTGCCTATGTCCTTGAAACCAAATACAATCTCCAATACCCTAATCATCCTAACCGTCACCCTACCTACTACTCAAACAATTCCTTCACTGCACTTCATAGTACTCGTCTTCACCCAGGAGATGGGGAAAGTCGGAGGGCAAGAGAGGAGGAGGCTCCCGCTCCCGCTCCCGTTCCGGATCCTGTCCCTCTCCACCAGCACTCACCCTTTGATCAGTTGATTGAGAGATTTGACCGTTGGGAGACTCGGTTTGACACCTACGTTGTTGCTCAGGAGCAGCAACACTCAGAGGACATTGCCCGCTACGAGCAACACCGCGCTGAGGATTTAGCCCCATTTGACAGTTTCGTTACTCAGCAGCAGCAGCAGCATGACCAGGACATCGCCTGGTTCAATGCTCAGTTCACCTCACTTGCCACCTACTTTCAGCAGCCACCTCCACCACCTCCATCTGATGATCTGGATCCCTCGCTGTTTTAGTCTGTATTTTATGTTGATTGTTTCCTGTCTTTTTAGTGTGCTTGTTAGTCTTTTTCTTGTGTTTCTAGACCCGCTTTTTGTGATGACAAAAGGGGGAGTAGGGTGTAGGAAAAAGCTGTTTTAGGGTGTAGGAAAAAGCTGTTTGGTCTTGGATTTTGTAACCATGCTATGTTTTAATAAAATTTTCCTACTTGTGTTTGCCATCATCAAAAAGGGGGAGATTGTTACAAATCTATTTTTTCATGGCTTATGTTTTGATGATTGACAAACACAGTTTCTCTTGGACTACTTATTGCTTCTAACTTTTCAGGAATCGAAGATCGGACGATCAAGAGGAAGCCAAGTCCAGGATCGCGTAGGTTTAGGGTTGAGTCAGTCTGTAATTTTATTTTTTACCTTTTGAGTCTACTTGTAATAATCAAAAAGACTGATGCTAAGTAACCCTTCACACACACACTTGAGAGGCTTAGAAATTCTGTTTTTGCCCACATCGGCCCGGCCGATATTTATATCGTCCGGGACGATCAGCTTAAAACAGAAAGTCTAATTAAGGATTCTTAATTAAGGCAGCCGACATTAACATATCGGCCTGGACGATACGTGTATCGGCTAGGACGATAAGCTCAAAATAGAAAGAGATAGCCGCCTTAGACAGTTTAGGCATACTGAATTTTAAATTATCGTCCAGGACGATTCCAGGATCGGCTAGGACGAAATTACCAAATTATGTCTTAATTGATCAGGAAATCAAGGGAATAATTAAGGATGATTGATACGATCATATCGGCCTGGACTGTTCCCAGGGCTGTGCTCAGGATGATTTACCTCTGATTTGAACTAATCAGCCAGGACGATCGTGAGATCGTCCTGGACGATCAAGCTAAATTTCAATCGTCCAGGACTGTTCCCAGGGCTGTGCTCTGGCCGATCTTCCTTAATTTGTACTAATCGGCCAGGCCGATGTCCATATCGGCCTGGACGATAAAGTCGGCTACTTGCAATTAATGAGCTCCTCTTGAGCTCTTCTATTTAAAGAGCTCTTCTTCAACGTTTTGAAGAGACCTTTGGCTGCTGCCTTGACCTAAGAAGACCTTGAGGAGAGAAAGAGAGAGAGGGAGAGAGAGAGAGGATCTTGTGAGGGGGAGCTTGTGAGGGGATTCACAAGGGTTGCTCAAGGATCGCTCTGCTTGTCTTTCGTCTGGAGTTTCTCGTCCGTGGAAGGGTCGGTAGAGGTAAGGAGTTTTGCCTTTGGTTGTGGTTCTCTGCCAGCTTCAGGAGGAAGCAAAAGGAGGTAGGTTCTCTGCCTTGCCGGGGTGGCAAAAAGGAGTTTCTTGTGAGGGCTTCTCCGCCTAGCTGTGGGGGCTAAAGGAGAGTCACGTTTTGTAGTGCAATACTTGGAGGGTGCCTCCAAGGAGTGGATGTAGGTCGAGTCGACCGAACCACTATAAATCTTGTGTTCTTATTTTTGCTTCCGCACTTTTAAATTCCGCATTTGGTTTGGTGGTGTGATTTGGTTTGTGAATTTATTTCTTTGTCTTAAGAATTTTTAAAATACCAATTCACCCCCCCTCTTGGTTAGCTTGGGACTAAGTTCATAGGTCTTAACATCCTGAACGAACTTTCACTATGGTCAATGATTGCTAATGTTGGTAGACTTAAATCTATGGAATACCCAGGACGACGGAACCATGGGTTCTTGATCGTATTTACCTCCATTTCCCCCACTATTTAGACTAAAAATATCTAAAATTTATTCATCCTTAATCGAGAGTTCTCTCTTACGTAGTAAGAGGGATAATTAACTATGAGTGCTTGCACTCATAGTAAGTAAGGACCCCGGATCTTTAAACCCTGACATTACCCTCAAGGGAAATCTGGTTAACATCAATCTGACTTAAGGAAAATGGAATCCTACGGCTATAAAGCGAGATTCATGCATTCATGCCATTTTTCTTTAGCCAACAGATTTCTAGCGACTCCACTGGGGATTGATTTTCTCTCCATTTTTTGATGAAAATATAATTTATATTTAGTCTCAAATAATAAAACATCTAAAAATAAATATAGATGTTTATTCAATGAAGTTATGTGTTTTGTTTTTCAGTTGAATTTAGGTTGATTCTAATCCCTGTAAGTTCTGTTAACATGTTGATAATATGACGCTAGTGAAGTCTTTCATGACTGTGAACTTGGGTGAGGGAGCTGAAGTGCAATTCCCTCAAGCTGTTCTGAACATGGGCTATGCTGGAGCAACCATTCAATTTTAAACTATTTCTGAAGTTATGCAGTTCCAACAGTTCCTCACTGAGAACACTGTTAGCGTACCTACTGCCAAAAGTGTCGCTAAAAATCTTTCTACTGAAGCTGTTGATGAGAAAGCTCCCAAGAGGGTCTCTGTATTTTTTTCCCTTTCTTGAGTCAATTATAATCTTGTAAAATATCTGATGCTAAGTAACCCTACACACACTTGAGTGATTTAGAATTTTTTTACTCGCATCGTCCCGGACGATATAGTTTAAAACAGAAACCCAAATCAGATTTCTTAATTAAGGCAGCCATCATTAGTCTATCGGCCTAGACGATAGTGATATCGGCCAGGATGATATGCTTAAAATAGAAGAAAATAGCCGCCATGATCAATCTAGGTATTCTGTATTTTGGAAATCGACCAGGACGATCTTGGATCGGCCTGTACGATATGGCACAATTATGCCTAAATTGATCCGGCAATCAAGGAAGCAATTAAGGATGATTGATACGATCACATCGTCCTGGACGATCTCAGGATCGGCCTGGACGATATATTCAAAAAACCTTAGTTGCTCCTGGATGATAAATATCGGCCAGCACAAATTCTGGGCGATGTTCTTGTTGCAAATCTATTTTTTCATGGCTTATGTTTTGAGGATTGACAAACACTGTTTCTCTTGGACTACTTGTTGCTTCTAACTTTTTAGGAATCGAAGATCGAACGATCAAGAGGAAGCCAAGTCCAAGATCGCGTAGGTTTGGGGTTGAGTCAGTCTGTAATTTTATTTTTCACCTTTTGAGTCTACTTGTAATAAATCAAAAAGACTGATGCTAAGTAACCCTTCACACACACACTTGAGAGGCTTAGAAATTCTATTTTTGCCCACATCGGCCCGGCCGATATTTATATCATCCGGGACGATCAGCTTAAAACAGAAAGTCTAATTAAGGATTCTTAATTAAGGCAGCCGACATTAACATATCGGCCTGGACGATACGTGTATCGGCCAGGACGATAAGCTCAAAATAGAAAGAGATAGCCGCCTTAGACAGTTTAGGCATACTGAATTTTAAATTATCGTCCAGGACGATTCCAGGATCGGCCAGGACGAAATTACCAAATTATGCCTTAATTGATCAGGAAATCAAGGGAGTAATTAAGGATGATTGATACGATCATATCGTCCAGGACGATCGTGAGATCGGCCTGGATGATCAAGCCAAATTTCAATCGGCCAGGACTGTTCCCAGGGCTGTGCTCAGGACGATTTACCTCTAATTTGAACTAATCGGCCAGGACGATCGTGAGATCGGCCTGGACGATCAAGCCAAATTTCAATCATCCAGGACTGTTCCCAGGGCTGTGCTCTGGCCAATCTTCCTTGATTTGTACTAATCGGCCAGGCCGATGTCCATATCGGCCTGGACGATAAAGTCGGCTACTTGCAATTAATGAGCTCCTCTTGAGCTCTTCTATTTAAAGAGCTCTTCTTCAACGTTTTTGACATACCTTTGGCTGCTGCCTTGACCTGAGAAGACCTTGAGGAGAGAAAGAGAGAGAGGGAGAGAGAGAGGATCTTGTGAGGGGGAGGTTGTGAGGGGATTCACAAGGGTTGCTCAAGGATCGCTCTGCTTGTCTTTCGTCTGGAGTTTCTCGTCCGTGGAAGGGTCGGTAGAGGTAGGGAGTTTTGCCTTTGGTTCTGGTTCTCTGCCAGCTTCAGGAGGAAGCAAAAAGGAGGTAGGTTCTCTGCCTTGCCGGGGTGGCAAAAAGAAGTTTCTTGTGAGGGCTTCTCCGCCTAGCTGTGGGGGCTAAAGGAGAGTCACGTTTTGTAGTGCAATACTTGGAGGGTGCCTCCAAGGAGTGGACGTAGGTCGAGTCGACCGAACCACTATAAATCTTGTGTTCTTATTTTTGCTTCCGCACTTTTAAATTCCGCATTTGGTTTGGTGGTGTGATTTGGTTTGTGAATTTATTTCTTTGTCTTAAGAATTTTTAAAATACCAATTCACCCCCCCCTCTTGGTTAGCTTGGGACTAAGTTCATAGGGCTTAACATCCCGAACGAACTTTCAAGTGGTATCAGAGCGGGATTCGAAAAATTAAGTTTGAAAACTTTTTGAATTTGATCCATGGCTAACATAGGAAATAGAAACACTACTGAAGGTTATTCGATTACACGACCTCCTCTATTTGACAACTTACCTTTTGATTTTTGGAAAACCCGCATGTCAACGTTTTTACAATCTACTGATTATCGCATGTGGATGCTTATTCAAGAAGGTTATTCTCCACCTTCTCGTGAAATTAATGGTATTAAAACTGAAGTTGCTTTTACTGAATGGACTTTCGATGAACGTGATTTGGCTCAGTTAATTGCAAAATGTTTGAACTGTTTTTTCTGTGCTTTGAAATCTGAAGATTACATGCGTGTTTCAACTTGCAAAACTAGTAAAGAGATTTGGGATAAATTATGCTTCACCTATGAAGGTACTAATGCAGTTAAGCAAACCCGTTTGAACTTTCTCTTGCATGACTACGAACTTTTTCGTATGAAACCTCATGAATCGATTTCTGATATGTACACTAGGTTTACTCAGATTGTTATTTCATTACATGCACTAGGAAAAGAGCTTTCGAATTATGAAAAAGTTAACAAGATTTTGAGATGCTTGCCTTCGTCTTATGATGTAGAAATAACTGCAATCACTGAATCAAAAGATTTGAATACTTATTCCATTGATAACTTACTTGGCTCACTCATTGCTTACGAGCAAGGTGTGAATCAAAGAAATCTTGATGCAGGTGAGAAGAAAAAGGAGAAAACAATTGCACTGAAGGCGCACAAATCGGATTCTGAATCTTCCGGGTCTGAGAGCGATGAAGTTGCCTTCATCACAAGGCAATTCAAAAGCTTTCTAAGGAAGAAACATAGGCATCATCAAAATTGGAGGAAAGGTAAGGATCACAAATATGTTAAAGGATCTTCTGATGTTGTTTGCTTTGAATGCAGGAAACCTGGACATGTGAGAGCCGATTGCCTTACACTTCAAGATCAATCAAGCAAAGAAAAGGAAAAAGGTGAGGAGAAAGCCAAGTCAAGAAAGGACAAGAAGAAGAAAATCCAAAGAGGATTTTGGGTAGAATCTGGTACTGATTCCTCTGAGACTGAACCAGAGGAAGAGACTACGAATTTGTGTTTCATGGGAGAAAATCAAAGTGATGAAGAAGAGGTATGTAAACCAACCTATGATGAATTGTTTGAAATTTGTGAAAAAATTCATGCATCATACAAAAAACTTAAGAAAACTCATGCTAGCCTAAAATTAGAACATTTGAATCTACAAAAAGAGAATGAAGTGTTTCTCAAAGATCATGCAACGATTGATTCAAATCACATGGCTCTTCTTGATGAATTTGATGAGTTAAACAAAAAACATTTGGATTTAATTGATGAACATAATGCATTAAAAGTTTCACACACCTCACTTAGTTTTGATCTTAAGAAATCTAAAGATCTTGAGAAAAATTTGAGGATTGAGATTGATGCCTTAAAGAGAACAAATTTGAGGATTCAAAATGACCGGATGACTTCCACTATTGATCTTAAGCCAAAACCTAGGAAGAGGCATTATAACTCAAATCATCTAAGAAATCCCTTTCCTGGAATTAGATGTTTCTCATGTGGCATGCTAGGACACATCTCACACACTTGCACCGTTCATCGTAGTACTCATTGGGTGTGGAGACCTAAAATGCATGATTCACAGCATACCTTACCTGCATTACATTCTACTTTTTCTAAGAAGGATCCCAAACCTGTTTGGGTTCCTAAATCTGACTGTTGTTGAGTTTTGCAGGTGTGCTCTCACCAAAGTCCTCGTGGGAGCATAGGATAACTAGACATAAGGAGGCTTGCAGCTCAAAAATTGCTTAAACTCGCTGCTTTATCACTTGCTTGAAACATTAGTTTTGTGTGTCTTTTTACTTTTCTTCTAGTTTGTATGCTCACTTTGTATTGATTTTAGTTTGCTTTATTTTTCATTTGTTTTGTTTTGTTTTGTTTTGTTTACTCGCTGCTCTTTAAATTCGGCCTTCCATATGATTAATCCTTTCAAGCTTTTTAGATTTTGGAGTTTTTGGAAACAGTGATTTAGCTTTTCAAAATTGGTTAAAGGGAGTTTTCTGTTGATGTTTTCCCTCATTCAGACTTTATTTAGTGGTATGATTTTTCTTCTCTAAAACAAAAGTCTAAACTCGGTTTAACTAATGGCTTGTTAATTAAGATCTTTTTCTTATCTTGCTACATTAATTTATCTTATGTATAATAGCCAAAGTTTTTAGTTATCATTCAAGCTTTTGAAATCTTGCCATTGCATTTATCACATGTTTTTGATTTAGTGTTGTGGATTGTTCTTCCCTATGTTAGAGAGAGAGCCCCTATTCTCTAATATTTGGAGGATATACTCACAACTAAGTTTTTTTTAAGGGTATATTAAAGAATTTCTAGCTTGCAAAAGTTAAAAAGGAAAGAGGCCAATGAAGCCAAAATTGAAAAGAATGCTATATACACAAAAGTGTATCAAAGAATCAAAAGATGCTCAAAAGAGCAAATCAAATGACAAGAGGCATAAAATGAGCCCACTAAATGCAAGCTATTCTCTCTTTGATAAAACTCTTAAAACTTAGATAATTCATTAATTATGTGATGTTTTCAAAGACTTAATTTCAATTTTCATGATTGAGAAAAACTACTTTGGTTTATTAAATATGAGATATTTTCTTTGTAAACAAGCTTTGAATGGATCTTATTATCCCTATTAGTTATTCTAAGCTGGATTTTTTGTTTTCCAAAAGAATTTTGTACCCTAAAAGATGTCCGATCTAGGGTTAACAGAATCGAATGTTCTACCTTCTACTAATTGAGATTTGTTAAACTTTCTGATCTCTTGGAACTCTAAAAGTTTAACTTTTTGAAAAAGAATTCTCATGTGATGCCTCCATAAATACAAAAAAAAAAAAAAATTATTCATTTTTTGATTTTTCATTGTCCCTTTTTATTTTTTTTTGTTTTGACTGTTTTTCTTTTGTTTTATTTTTTGAGAGTCTTGATCATCAGCCTTCACCTCTTGATTTCAATTTCTTGTCACATCGTCCGGGCCGATACCCTTATCGTCCTGGACGATATGATAAATTCTGTTCAAAATCCATCTGCTGACCTTTTTGTTTGAAAACAATAAACTCATCGTCCCGGACGATCCCATATCGTCCTGGACGATTTGATCGAACTCTTGGTGATAGTCCTGGCTGATAGTATATTTTGTCTGGCCGATGCATTTTATGTGCATCGTCCTGGCCGATACACTGGATCGTCCTGGACGATCCACGTGTCAGTACGTTTTGATCTTTAAATTCGGCCCGGACGATCCATTATTGGACCATCGGCCGGGCCGATCCACTGTTCGTCCTGGACGATACACGTGGCAAGCATTTTAAACGTTTTAACTTCGGCCGGTACGATCAATTATTGTGCATCGTCCCGGACGATACACCTAATCGGCCGGACGATCTGCTTTTTCAACGGTCGTTCGGCCTGACTCCTCGGGCCGATCGCCTGTGTCTATTCGGCCTGGCCGATATCTGATCAGCCCGGTCGATCTGACCGCCTTTTTGACCAATCGGCCTGTACGCAATTATTGTACCCTATCGGCCTGGACGATTCTGCGATCGGCCAGGACGATAGGGCCGTTTCTTTAAATTCAGGCCAATTCCAGCCATTTTTCTCATCCTCTTCCTTCAACTCTTTTGTGTTTTCCTGCTACTTCTCTCAGATGGCTGGTGGGAAACGTATTCGTCAGGCATCCGGGAGTTCTTCGAGGGCAACTCTAGACCCTCGATTCAGGGAGGCAGAAGATCAGGCTGCCTATCATCGCTACAAAGAGAGTAGCATTACCCTGTCCCGGATAATCAATCCAGCATATCTCTCATACCCGGAAATGGACCTTTTTGCCCACACCTCTCTTTGTTTTATACTCACTCTCGCCTTCCCTTTCTCTTCCGAACTTCTCGCTGAATTTTTTGCTAACCTACGCATTAACCACACCTTCACAGTCATGACCTCCTATGTGAATCGACGCCCTGTCGAAATCACATATCAGGACTGTGTTGATCTTCTACAGCTATCCACCACTGGGGATAAGCTGCACCAAATAGCCACTGATCCTGATTTTGACTGGTCTACGACGAATCACTTCCTTCGTCAAACCAATACACATTTCCATGTTGGAGAGACTAGCTCTTTGGTCAAAGATGCTAGGACAATCTAACATGTCCTTCGCACATCCATAATCCCAAAAGCCGGGGACCGGATTCACATCACCCCTCTACTATCCCTCACTACTTTCTACATTATGGCCCAAAAAGAATTCAATACCGCTAATCTACTCTTTCGCTACATCGATCACCTAACTACAATTCGCGACCCAGGCCATAAGAGAAAGCCCAATCTAGCCTTAGGACACATCATTGCCTATGTCCTTGAAACCAAATACAATCTCCAAAACCCTAATCATCCTAACCGTCACCCTACCTACTACTCAAACAATTCCTTCACTGCACTTCATAGTACTCGTCTTCACCCAGGAGAGTGGGAAGGTCGGGGGGCTAGAGAGGAGGAGGCTCCCGCTCCCGCTCCCGTTCCGGATCCTGTCCCTCTCCACTAACACTCACCCTTTGATCAGTTGATTGAGAGATTTGACCGTTGGGAGACTCGGTTTGACACCTACGTTGTTGCTCAGGAGCAGCAACACTCAGAGGACATTGCCCGCTACGAGCAACACCGCGCTGAGGATTTAGCCCGATTTGACAGTTTCATTACTCAGCAGCAGCAGCAGCATGACCAGGACATCGCCTGGTTCAATGCTCAGTTCACCTCACTTGCCACCTACTTTCAGCAGCCACCTCCACCACCTCCATCTAATGATCTGGATCCCTCGTTGTTTTAGTCTGTATTTTATGTTGATTGTTTCCTGTCTTTTTAGTGTGCTTGTTAGTCTTTTTCTTGTGTTTCTAGACCCGCTTTTTGTGATGACAAAAGGGGGAGTAGGGTGTAGGAAAAAGCTGTTTGGTCTTGGATTTTGTAACCTTGCGGTGTTTTAATGAATTTTTCTACTTGTGTTTGCCATCATCAAAAAGGGGGAGATTGTTGCAAATCTATTTTTTCATGGCTTATGTTTTGATGATTGACAAACACTGTTTCTCTTGGACTACTTGTTGCTTCTAACTTTTCAGGAATCGAAGATCGGACGATCAAGAGGAAGCCAAGTCCAGGATCGCGTAGGTTTAGGGTTGAGTCAGTCTGTAATTTTATTTTTCACCTTTTGAGTCTACTTGTAATAATCAAAAAGACTGATGCTAAGTAACCCTTCACACACACACTTGAGAGGCTTAGAAATTCTGTTTTTGCCCACATCGGCCCGGCCGATATTTATATCGTCCGGGACGATCAGCTTAAAACAGAAAGTCTAATTAAGGATTCTTAATTAAGGCAGCCGACATTAACATATCGGCCTGGACGATACGTGTATCGGCCAGGACGATAAGCTCAAAATAGAAAGTGATAGCCGCCTTAGACAGTTTAGGCATACTGAATTTAAATTATCATCCAGGACGATTCCAGGATCGGCCAGGACGAAATTACCAAATTATGCCTTAATTGATCAGGAAATCAAGGGAGTAATTAAGGATGATTGATACGATCATATCGTCCAGGACGATCGTGAGATCGGCCTGGACGATCAAGCCAAATTTCAATCGGCCAGGACTGTTCCCAGGGCTGTGCTCAGGACGATTTACCTCTTATTTGAACTAATCGGCCAGGACGATCGTGAGATCGGCCTGGACGATCAAGCCAAATTTCAATCGACCAGGACTGTTCCCAGGGCTGTGCTCTGGTCGATCTTCCTTGATTTGTACTAATCGGCCAGGCCGATGTCCATATCGGCCTGGACGATAAAGTCGGCTACTTGCAATTAATGAGCTCCTCTTGAGCTCTTCTATTTAAAGAGCTCTTCTTCAACGTTTTTGACATACCTTTGGCTGCTGCCTTAACCTGAGAAGACCTTGAGGAGAGAAAGAGAGAGAGGGAGAGAGAGAGGATCTTGTGAGGGGGAGCTTGTGAGGGGATTCACAAGGGTTGCTCAAGGATCGCTCTGCTTGTCTTTCGTCTGGAGTTTCTCGTCCGTGGAAGGGTCGGTAGAGGTAAGGAGTTTTGCCTTTGGTTGTGGTTCTCTGCCAGCTTCAGGAGGAAGCAAAAAGGAGGTAGGTTCTCTGCCTTGCCGGGGTGGCAAAAAGAAGTTTCTTGTGAGGGCTTCTCCGCCTAGCTGTGGGGGCTAAAGGAGAGTCACGTTTTGTAGTGCAATACTTGGAGGGTGCCTCCAAGGAGTGGACGTAGGTCGAGTCGACCGAACCACTATAAATCTTGTGTTCTTATTTTTGCTTCCGCACTTTTAAATTCCGCATTTGGTTTGGTGGTGTGATTTGGTTTGTGAATTTATTTCTTTGTCTTAAGAATTTTTAAAATACCAATTCACCCCCCCCCTCTTGGTTAGCTTGGGACTAAGTTCATAGGGCTTAACATCCCGAACGAACTTTCAGTTCTGGCCGATCAGGATCGGACAGCTCAAATTTCAGGCGATGCTCTGGACGATTTTCCTCAAATTTCAACTAATCATCCAGGATGATCGTGAGATCGGCCTGGACGATCAAGCCAATTTTAAATCGTCTAGTTCATTTTCATAGCGATGTTCTGACCGATCATCTGTGAATTGAACTGATCATACAGGACGATAGGATGATCGCCCTGGATGATAAAGTCGGCAACTTGCATTTATTGAGCTCCTTTGAAGCTCTTCTATTTAAGAGCTTTTGTTCAACATTTTTGAACATCCTTGGCTGCTGTCTTGACCTGAGAAAACCTAAAGGAGAGAGAGAGAGAGAGGGAGAGAGAGAGAGAGAGGATCTTGTGAGGGGGAGCTTGTGAGGGAGTTTATAAGGGTTGCTGCAAGCATTGTTCCACTTCTTCTTCCCCTAGAGTCTCTTGTCCTTGGAAGGGTTTGGAGAGGTAAGCTTCAGTGATTGATCGAGGTTCTTTGCCTACTTCAAGAGAAATCAAAAGGAGTTGGGTTCTCTGCCTTGCCAGGGGTGGCAAAAAGGAGGTTTTTGTAAGGACTTCTCCTCCTAGCTGTGGGGGCTAAAGGAGAGTCACTTTGGTAGTGCAATACTCGTAGGGCGCCTCTTGGGAGTGGACGTTGGTCAAGTTAACTGAACCACTATAAACTCTTGTGTTCTTTTTATTGCTTCCGCACTTTAATTTTCTGCACTTGTTTCTCTGTGGTGACTTTGGTTTGTGACATTTGTTCTTTTGCTTAAAGAATTTTTTTTAATACCAATTCACCCCCCCCCCTCCCTCCTGGTTAGCCTCGGGCTAGTTCTTAAGGGCCTAACATCCCTAACGAACTTTCACTTTGCAATTGAGATCTTTTCAATCTTACTACAGTAATCTATCTTATATATATATATATATATATATATATAATGTTCAAAGTTTTTATTTTACCTTCAGATTTTTGTAATCTTGCCATTGTATTAATCATATGATTTTTTTATTCTATTTTGTGATTCATTCTTCCTTATATTAAGAGAGTGAGTTTTTCTTCTCTAATAACTAGATATAATTATAACTAAGAATATTTAAGAATTTTGGAAAAGGAGTCTAACTCGCAAATAAATGAAAAAAAAAGTGGCCAATGATGCTAAAATCAAAAGATGCGCAATGATGCTAAATTGAAAAAAAAAATATACAAAGTGTATCAAAAATCAAAAGATGTGCAAATAGTGCAAATCAAATTGACAAGAGGCATAAAATGAGCCCGCAAGAAGCAAGCTTTTTCCCTTTCAAAAATTTTCTTAGAAGAATTCATGTGTCACTTGATATTTTTAAAATGCTTGATTTTGGAATTCATGATCATAACTAATTACTTTGATGCATTATTCTATAAAATATTTTTCTGAAATCAAATTTTGAATGGATCTCTTTTTCTTATCCAATTGATTTTTCTGATTTAGATCTTTATTTTCAAAAGACAATTTGCCCTGGGAGAAGTCCGAGCTATGGCAAACAGGATCGATTATTTTACCATTTTTTGGATTTTAATGATGTTAACTCATTGATTCTTATAAAATTTTAATTTAAATCATACAGAGATTTTATCATAATCAAACTTTGATTTAAAAAAACCCTTTATTTATCGTTCTCATCTTTATGTCTTGTTTTTCTATTTTATTTTTATTATTTTTATTTGATTTTCATATTTTTGGGCCTTATTTGATCATTTCCATCCATCCTCTAATTTTAAACTTTTTTAACATCATCCCAAATTATGTTCATGTCATCCTGGATGATCAGGTCAATTCACTCTTAAAACTCCATCTGCTGGTTGGTCTGACCTTTCTGCTTCTGATCGTCCTGGATGATGCATTATTATCCCAGATGATCTAATCGTCTTCTACTTCAATTATTTATGATCATTCTAGATAATGCTCTTACTCATTGCTCAATTATTGGTAATCGTCCTGTATGATCCACCTATTCATCCTGGACGATACACGTGGAAATGCGTTTAAAGACTTTAAATTTGGCCGGTACGATTAATTATTGATGATCATCCCAGATGATCCACCTATTCATCCTGGATGATACATGTGTCAATTCTTTTAAATATTTTAAATTTGGCCAGTATGAACCATTATTGTATATCATCCTAGACGATCCACCTAATCGTCCCGGACGATCTTCTTTTTTAATGGTCATCCGGATTATCTCCTCGGGATAATCGCTTGTGTCTTATCATCCTGGATGATATTATCGCCTTTTTGATCAATCATTCTGAACGTAATTATTACACTCGATCGTCCTGGATGATTTTACAATCGTCTTGGACGATTGGGCCGATTCTTTAAAATCAGAGGATTCCAAACATTTTTTTCTCACACATTCTTCTTCCATCAGCCTTGCACTTCCTATTTCCTTATTATTCTTGATCATGGTAGGAGGAAAGAGGTCTCGCCATCCTTTTGGAAATTCCTCGAGAGCAGATTTGGACCCTCACTTCACCGAGGCAAGCGACCAATCTGCCTATTTAAGGTACAAAATAGCCGGGATCACTGTATCTCGGACTGTCAACCCTCAAATTCTCTCATATCATGTCATTAATTTATTTGCACACACTTCCTTGACCTCCCTTCTCACTCTCACTATCCCATTCAACTCCAAGCTTCTTTTTGAATTTTATGCTAGCCTTCACATAAATTCCTCTTTCTGTGCTCTCAGGTCCTATGAGAATCGACATCCCATCGAAATCACATATCAGGATTGTAAAGAGCTTTTGCAACTTTCCATCATAGGGGACAAACTCTACACCCTGTGTTCTGATCCTGACAATAATTGGTCTCCATCTAATCACTTTTTAAGGATCACCAATGCTTACTTTCACGTTGGAGAGACTAGCTGCTTACTCAAAGATGCAAGGACAATCTAACATGTCCTTCGTACTTCTATTATTCCAAAATCTAGTGATCGCATTCATATCACTCCACTTCTTTTGATCACCATTTTTAATGTCACTGATTTGATCTTTCGCTACATTGAACATCTGACTACTAATCGATATCCAAGACATTGGAGAAAGCCCAATCTTGCCCTAAAACATATCAATTCTTATATTTTAGAATCAAAATATAACCTCCAATATCCTGCCCCTCTTAACTTCTAGGCTGCCTTCTACTCCAACAACTCATTCCACATCCTTCACAGTACTCATCTCCACCCAGGGTACAAGAAAGCTGAGGGAGCTGAGGAGGAGGCTCCCGCTCCTATTGTTACACCTGCTCCGCTCCACCAGCACCCTCAGTTGGATCAGCTGGTTGAGCAATTTGACCAGTGGGAGATAGGTTCGAAACCTACGTTGTTGTGTAGGAGCAGCAACATGCTAAGGACATAGCCCGCTTTGACTCTTACATGGCACACCAATAGCGCCAGTACGACCAGGACATGGCCATGTTTGGAGAGCAATTTGCCACTCTTTTTAGCTACTTTCACCAGCCACCACCTCCTTCAGATGATCAGGGGCCATCGTTCTTTTAGGCTATTTATTTTATGTTATTTGATTCTATTCTGAAGTCTGTGCTTTGTTTCTTTTCTACTTTCCTCCTTTTTGTGATGTTAAAAGGGTAGTAGTTTTTTATACTATTTATTCTGTAGTTTGATTATGTTATTGATAGTTGAACTGTGTTTATTTCTTCTCACTGTTTCCATTAAACTTCTTGAACTGCTTTAATTATTTTTGTTTGCCATCATAAAAAATGGGGATATTATTACATATATGATTTCAGGAAATAGAATTTTGATGATAGCAAATACTTGTATTTCTCTACGACTACCTTTCCTACTAACATTTCAGGTCCACAAGATCAAAACTGCAATTTGAACCAGCTCAAGATTAGGTAGACTAGGTCTAAGTCAGTTTATAAATCTTTTACCTTTTCTTGAATCAATTGTAAACAATATGGTTCATGATACTAAGTAACCTTACACACACCTATTTGAGGTAAAAATTCTAAGTGTTTTAGAGTTCTCTATTTTTTATCACATCATCCTAGATGATCTCCATATCGTCTTAGACGATCAGTTAAATATAGAAATCCTAACTAAGGCATCCTGGTTAAAATAGCCATCATTATATACATCATCCCGGATGATGTTATCATCGTCCTAGATGATAGGATCAAATCAGAAAGAATCAACCGTTAGATCAGTTAAGGCAAGTTATATTTTTAGACATCGTCCAAGATGATGTCCTAGATAATGAAGCACAATTATGCCTAAATTAATCTGATAATTAAGGAAAGTAATTAAGGTTTGATTGACCAATATTATCATCCTAGACAATCTTAGTATTGTACGGGATGATCATATAATCAAACCTTAGATTCGTCCTGGATTACCAGTGCGATGTTCTAGATGATATATGATATTTTGTGCTAATCATCTGGGACGATCGTGAGATTGGCCTGGACGATCAAGTTATTTTTTCTTCGTCCAGACATCTATGCAGGGCGATATGCAATGTTTTGTGCTAATCGTCCCAAATGATAAAACTATTTTTCCATCATCCTGACATCCATCCAAGGCGATGCGCTGGATGATATTTGTCAAATTGAACTAATCGTAGAGGATGATATATTATCGTCCTGGATGAAATGAACAAATTCCTTCTGATCGTCTTGGATTATCGTGGCTGATTGAGCTGATTTTGTACTGATCGTACAGGACGCTGATCCGATCATCTTGGACGATAAAGTTGGTTTGTGGCAATTAAGAGCTATTCCAAAGCTCTTCTATTTAAGACCACTTGTTTACTCAAGGAGAGTATCTTTTGCTACTGTCTTGACCTGAGAGAGCCTTGAGGAGAGGGAGACAGAGGGAGAGAAAGAGAGAGAGGATCTTGTGAGGGGGAGTTTGTTAGGGCTTTCACAAAGGTTTCTCCAAGAAAGGATCCAAGTTATCTTCTCTAATCATCATCCCTTGTTCTTGGAGGTTCGAGGGAGGTATACTTGAGGAATCGGTCGAGGTTCTCTGCCTGCTTCAGGAGGAAGCAAAAGGAGTTGGGTTCTCTGCCTCACCGGTGTCGGTGGAAAGGTGGTTTATAAAGGCTTCTCCACCTTGCTATTGGAACAAAAGGAGAGTCACTGAGTTTAGTGCAATATCCATAGGGCACCTTGGGGAGTGCACTTAGGTCAAGTTGACCGAACTACTATAAATCTCTATGTCTTTACTACTATTTTTTTTTCATTTAAGTTCTGCACTTTAAATTTCTTTGTGGTGAATTTTGGTTTGGTTTAAGTTTTTGTTTTGATTGTAAAAGATTTTTTAAAAAATACCAATTCACCCCCTCCCTCTTGGTTAGCCTTGGGCTAGTTCATAAGGGCTTAACATGCCTAAATAACTTTCAGTTAGGTGGTGGATCATGAGCCATACAAGGTAGGGGGAGTTCCAATACTATCTCCTACTCATAATTATGACACTATAGTGGAGCGACTAGACTGATTGGAGATGCAAAAAACCACCCATTATGAAGAAACCAATCAATATTGGGAGTTAATTAACTAGTAGTATAAACTACACTAGCAGCAACACCAGCAACTCTAGCAACAACAAGAGGATGATTGAGCCTAGTTTAATAATCATTTTTTTTATCCTTTACCTATACTTTCAACCACCACCACCACATCCTCCACCAACTAAGGGTCCCTGTAACTTTTGTGTACGTCTATGTTGGGCAATTCTTGTCAATTTCTATTAGTTTATTTTTTGTATCCTTTAATTTCTTCCATTTGGTGATATCAAAAGGGGAAGTAGAATGTTGATACATTGTTTTTTTGTTATTGGTAAAATATATATTTAGTTCTTTTTAGTTATATTTTTATATAATTAACATTTAAAAGGGGGGGAAATTAAAAAAAAAAATTAAAACATCTCCCTACTTTTTAAAAAAATTAGTTAGTAAGGGGGAGATTAGGAGGAAATCAAACTAACTTTTACATTCAACCAACAATACTTCCCATCATCATTAAGGGGAAGATTGTTGCAAGCTAGGATCTTGAGCTTATGATTTTAATGATAACAAATATTATTGTGTTTCTATTTTGTTTCTCCTAATACTATTATTGGAAAATTATTTTGTGCACCCTGATATTTCAAGTACATCATGTAAAAGGCTCATTTAAAGATTGGGTATAATAGGTTTGATATTTTTTAAATAGTCTATAATTTTATTCATTTAATTTTTATATTTCTTGAGTTAAGAGTCTTGTAAAAGGTATATTCTAGATTAGCAATCATGTACATACATAGGGGGGAACTAAGTGTTTTAATTTTTTGTGAATATCATAGTGTACAATCTAGATTGTATGGTATGATTTAAGTAAAATAGATATTAAATAAATACTAAATTAAGAAAATTTAAATTTAAACTACTCGTACTATATAATCAACATCGTACAGGCCAATTAGTAGAAATCAAGATTTCTGCCACCAATAATAAATTATGTAATATTTTGAAATTTAAAATATGACCTAATTATAATGTATGATACCCATCATATTGTACAATCATAACAAATCCCACCTTATTTAATCTTGTAATTAGGAAATTGTATCATTAATATTTAATTATTTAGATCATATTATACAATGTCCTCAATCATACTGTACATCCCGATTTGCTCCCAAGATGATATTTAATCACCATCGGTTGTACTGGAAAAAAATATTATTCGATTAAACTAATCATACTTATCATACAATACTAAATGGATAAATAAAGCTAATCATACTTTATGATCCCCGATTGTACTATACATCAAAAGCAACATAATTTAAATATTAAGATTTCTTGAAGCCTCATATTTAAAAAAAATTATAAGACTTTAAAGAGTTATTGGCTCTTGACAAATTTCTTTAAGGGTGTTATAGAGAGCTCAGAACTTGGAGAGAGAGAAGGAGAAGTTGTGTGAGAGGGAGAATTAGTGTGAGCGGGTTCATGTGATTTCTCCAAACAAGCTTTTGTCTTATTCCTCCACATGCCTTTATTGGTTTTGGATAGCTCTTAGGTGAATGTATTCAATGCCAAAGATCTTAGTTCTTTTTCTTCACCAGGAGAGTGAAGAAGGATTTCAGGTTCTCCGCATTCACCAATAGGGTGAAAAGGATTCCAAGTTCTCTGCCTTCACTATGAAGGTGAAAAGGATTCTAGGTTCATTACATTTACTAGGAGGGTGAAAAGGGATTTCATGTTCTCTCCCTTCACCAGTAAAGTGAAAAAGGATTTCATATTTACTGCCTTCACCAGGAGAGTGAAAAAACTTCTAGGTACTCTACCTTCACTAAGAGGGTGAAAAATCTTCTCGTACTCTGTCACACTTGGTTGGTGGAAGATATTATGTAAAGACTTCTTTGCCTTGCTACGGGGGATAAAGGAGAGACACTAAAATTTTTAGTACAATATCCAAATAGGAGGAAGTTAGCCTTAATGTGGAGGATAAAGGAGAGACACTAAAAGTTTTAGTATAATACCCGAAAAGGAGGAATTTAGGGAGTGAACATACGTCAAGTTTTAACCGAAGCACTATAAAATTTGGTATGATTGTTCTACTTTACTTTTAAATTTTATTTTTCCTGCATTTTAATTTCTAGGTCATTTATTATTGATGCAAATCTATGATTAAATTATCAAGCTTTGTTTGTTTTGATTATTATGGAAATAAAACGAAATAAAGAAATATATTTTGTTACAAAAATTAAATGAGCAAAATTACATTGTTTTATTAAGTTCTTCCGCTTCTATTTATGATTGGTTTAAGTAATCAAAAAGACTTTATTAAGAAAAAGACAAAATTTAATTGCTACTGAAATTTTTTAATTAGGTTAAACTCATGATTTTTTTATTCTCTAGCTTTCCATATAAAGAACATTTTGTCTCATATATGTTCTTCTCAACTTATCTTTTATGTGAGAGAATGTCACATAACCCTAGGTTATGTATCTCTCTCTCTCTCTAAATCATAAATATACTAACATATAATAGTTTCATCTTTTGTAGGAGACTAAACAAATATGAGTTTCAACCCTAGCTTCCGGCTTAAAAGGATGTTCAAACTAAAACTGTTGGTATGATTAAATTTGAGAAACCCCTTTTATTTACCATTTGTTGAGGCATTTAATATAGCCTCAATTCTAATGAAATTTCATTTACTTGTTCCTCGTATTGGAAACTATATGCTAAACCTTTGATTTAAAATCCTAGTTATAATGTAGCCCTCAAAAGATTTCAATGCTAATGTTAAGGAAGTGTCTATAGTTTATGGGAAACATAAAAAAATTTCTATTATTTTTCAATGCTTTCTACATAAAATAGGAATTTCATTAAAAAAAATTAAAGAGAATTTTATCTTCATATATAATTCCCAATTGAACACCAACCCCAAAGGGTATAACTTTGAAAGAATGTAGTGGCCTAAAAGAAGAGTAAATTTCACCCTTGATTTGGGAAACACATCATTTTCTCATACAAATCATGATAAAATAAAACCCATAGAAATTCATTATAATCTCTTCTATCACATGTTAAAGTTATCGAGTAAATTTTTATCAACATTTATGATAGCAAAAAAATCTAATGAGATTTTTCTCAACCTCTTCCACTATGTGTTGAATTCATCAAGCAACAATCCTGAAAATAACCAAGGATATGTAAAAAAAAAAAAAAAAAATCTTTTGGGGATTTCTCGTAGTCTCATTTTTTAAGGTTAAGTTCGAGAGGAAAACACAATTATTTTTATTCTTCAAATAAAACTTTTGTTTATTTAATCTCAATACATTTTTGAAAATAATATGTGTGGTTATATATTTTCTTATTATTTTATTATTTATTCAATTTCATACTTTTTTGTTCACTAATTGTTATAAGCAAACTCTAACTTGTTCAAACAAACAGAAAGTTTTAGAGAGGAGATTAAGGAAATATGCATTGTGACTAGGCTTACGTTGGGAAAGGTAATCATAGTAATAGCAGGTAATGTCCAAGCACTCTCATCATGACTAGAAAGTGAAGCATTTAGTCTTCATTTGGGATGTCTTTTTTCCTGCTTCTTAAAACAACCTTCTAGTTCAATAAATAAATTTTTTTTACTAGAAAGCTGCTTTCAGAGTGGTAAAAACTCATCCCAAACAAAGCCTTAGAAAGATGATTTTTGAAATTTTGGTTAAACTCGAATAGGAAAACAACAAAAGAGTCAGTTTCGCATCCAAAGAGTGATGGAGGCAATAGTTAAAAAGAGGTTTTTGGATTTTGAGTAGACTAGAAGGGGTAAATGGTATAAGGTTATAAATCTAAGGTTTTATAATTTAGGTAGAATAATAATGATTTATTATTAGCAATTATTTGTAATCTTAATAACTTTAATAATTTCTTTAAACATTTTATTTCATAAATAATAATATAAATTATATATATTTTTTTATTATTTATTAAATAAAATATTTAATAAAATTATGATATATATACATATTATCAAATTATGATAAATTAAATAATCTTAAGATAATAATGAATGACTGACATTAAAAGTATAATTGTTATTAAGTTTGAATGTAGGGAAGTTGCAATAAATATAACTCAGCTACAAGCATGGGCAAGGAGCTCGTATCAAACAAATCAGTTTGTCTATGGATAATAGCAAGGAAACTTTAATGCATACCACAATTCACCTGTGAGTAGGAGCAAAGAAATAATAGTAACTACGGAAAAACATGCGATTACCGTCGGATTTTCCGGCGGAATTTTTTGCCCCGGTACGAACGGCGGAGGTAACGGCGGAATGTTCCTGAATCTTGCGATGGAAACATTACGATGTATTTTCCGGCGCATAATACGATGACAATCTTCCGTCATCCCAATCGCCAGAAATTGCGTTGGTAAAACGAGCTCTGAACTGATTCTATCGCACTATGCGACGGAAACATACTGGCGAACATTACCGACGCAATTTCCGCCGGCTTATTTAAACTCAACGACATATTTCCGTCGCACGTTACGACGGATCTTGTTTCCATCGGATACTCCGCCGGAACGTCCGCCGGTGAAAGCCCTATTTTTCGACACCGACCCCCTCTGGCCGCTCATTCGTTTCCTCCCCTTCTCTCACCTCGCGTGTTTCGCCCGTCGCCATCCGTCGCTCGCTGTGGACTGACGTCGCCGATGGTCACCGGACTTCGCCGAGCATCCTTTCCTCTCTTTCCTGCTCGCGCGCCGCCGAGGGTCGCTCTTCGCCGACGGGGAAGGTATTTTGTTTCGTTATTTTTTCCTATTTTGGTTGGGTTACATCAAGGATCAGTCTTAAGTTCATATCTTTTTGCTTTAGTCATGGATGTTCTCACTAGACATTTGCTAGAGGATGTACCTTGGTGCATGCTTTTTTTTGATGATATTCTTCTTGTTGATAAAACTAGAGAGGGAATTGAAGGAAAACTTGAACTATGGAAGTCAACCTTAGAGTCTAAAGGTTTCCATTTGAGTAGATCTAAAATCGAATATATGGAGTATAATTTTAGTACTAATAGATATAGTGGAGGGATTGTGACTTTGAGCGATCAAGTCATTAAAAAGAGTATATGTTTTAGATATCTCGAATCTATTATTCAAAACAATGGTGAAATAGATGTGGATATTATCTAAAACGGATTATATGAAGTGTAATTGTGACTTTGCAATTGTAACTTTTGGTGATCAAATCATTAATAAGAGTACACATTTTAGATATTTTTTATCTATTGTTCAGAGTGATGGTGAAATAGATGGGGATATTATTAGTAGAATTTAAGTTGGATGGTTGAAGTGGAGGAATGCATCAGGCTTATTGTGTTATAGAAAATTCCCCCTCAAACTTAATTAAGGGAAATTTCTATAAGATGGTGGTGAGACTTGCAATGCTTTATGGTGCCGAATGTTGGCCACTAAAAAAGAAGCATATATAATACTAAGTTAAATGTGACAGAGATGAGGATGCTTAGGTGGATGAGTGGCTTGACCCTTAGAGATAGGATGCGAAATGAGCATATACGTGAAAAGGTTGGAGTAGCTCCAGTGGAAGATAAGATTAGAGAAAGTCGCCTTAGATGGTTTGGTCATATGAACATCTATTAATGTCTTATTAGATCTATATATATAAATCCATTACTTTTTTTCTCTTATATATAGGTTATAGATATTAGAAACCAAAGAAGTTGGATGTATAACCGATTATCTCAAGGTCGTAAGACATTAAGAGATGAATTCATCAATGGGGTGAACTTTTTCATTCAGCAAGAGAAACAGCTGCCCAGCTTTATATCAGAAGGAAAGTTTCGATGTCCATATTCTAAACACAAAAATCTAGTGCACCTAGAACCAGATGATGTAACTGTTGATCTGTATCGCAGAGGATTCATGCCACGGTATTGGTATTGGACTTCTCATGGTGAGCATGAGCCACAATTTGATTATCAATGCGGTCCTTCTACAAGTAGTAATGTCGCTGAGGCTGAAAACATCCGACCAAATCTTGAGGAATTAGTTCATGAAACAACTGGAATACAAACTGAACAAAATACAAAAGAGTTACCGAATACGGAGGCACAAAAATTTTATGATTTATTGCATGCTGCCCAGCAACCAATCTAGAAAGGGTGCACGACTCACTCAGAATTATCTGTTGTTGTGAAGATGTTAAGCATCAAGGCTGAATATAATGTTGCTCGTGAATGTTTTAATCAATTCATTGGGCTGCTTAAGAAAACCAATCTGACAGATAATTTAATTCCTATAGATCTATATCGGACAAAGAAGTTAGTTTCCAAACTTAGTTTGACATACACAAAGATAGATTGTTGTGTGAATGGATGCATGTTATACTTTAAAGAAGATATCGTAGAAATTGTATGCCGTCATTGCAATGCACCAAGATTTAAACCAAAATCTAGAAATAGAAGGAAGCAGAAGAATGTGCCTGTTAGTAGGATGTTCTACTTTCTAATAATTCCGAGACTACAATGGCTATATGCATCCATGAGATCTGCTGCACATATGAGATGGCATAATGATCACATTCCACAAGAAGGTGTTATCACACATCCATCAGAAGCAGAGGCTTGGAAGCACTTTGATCGTACACATCCCACATTCGCGGCAGAACCAAGAAATGTCAGATTAGGTTTATGCACAGATAGTTTTACTCCATTCAGTCAGTCGGCTACACCGTACTCATGTTGGCCTGTGATACTCACTCCTTACAATCTTCCTCCAGAGTTATGTATGACTACTCCTTATATGTTTCTGTCACTTATAATTCCAGGGCCACATAATCCAAAATTAAAGATTGACGTATTCTTACAACCTTTGATTGATGATTTAAGTTTATTATGGGAAGAGGGAGTAAGTACATATGATATCTCCACGAAACAGAATTTTACACTAAGAGCAGCATTACTTTGGACAATTGGTGACTTTCCTGCATATGATATGCTCTCAGGTTGGAACACATCAGGAAAGTTAGCTTGTCCGTATTGTATGGAAAATACAAAATCATTCACTTTAAAGTATGGTAGGAAGAACACTTGGTTCGATTGTCATCGAATGTTTTTGCCTCAAACTCATCCTTTCAGGAGAAATAAAGAAGCGTTTACTAAAAATAAAATGGTGATGTTTCAGCCTCCTCCAAGGTTCAGTAGTGAAGAAATTTTTGAAAGAGTGGAGTTCTTGCCCACCATAATGGAATCTCCAACATTTGCTGAGTTCAGATTGCCAGAATATGGTGTCAACCATAATTGGACCAAGAAAAGTATTTTTTGGTCGTTGCCATATTAGAGAACAAACTTGATTAGACATAACTTGGATGTTATGCATATAGAGAAAAATATTTTTGATAATATTTTCTATACAGTTATGGACATCAAAGAAAAATCGAAAGATTATATAAAAGCAAGGATGGACTTAAAGGAGATTTGTAGAATGAAAGCTTTGGAATTGAAGGATAGTGGAGTAGGAAAATTTCTCAAACCAAAAGCTCCATTCACATTAACTTTAGAGCAAAAACGAGCAATTTATGAATTGGTGAAGACTCTACGAGTACCTGATGGATATTCTTCCAATCTAAGCAGGTGTGTTGACATAAGATCAGGGAGATTATTCGGATTGAAAAGTCATGATTGTCACATCTTCATGCAATGTCTACTATCCACTGATTTTAGTTATCTTCTAGATCAAATTTTAAAGCCCTTGATCGAGCTAAGTGTCTTCTTCAAAGATTTATGCTCTTCTAAATTAAATGTGGAGGAATGCAGCATGGTAGAGTATATGGCTTAGGTGCGCAAGCTCAGGCATATGAGGGGATGACCTCCTCTACTGCATCCAGCTTCGCATCCAGTTCTCATGACTCCTTACAAGCTCAACAAATAAGTGCCCTTCAAGCTGAGCTAGAACAAGTAAGGAAATCACAAGCTGATTGGCAAGCTCAACTGCAGGCATAGGTTCAAGCTCAGCTGCAAGCACAGATTCAAACAAGTACGGAGCAACACAATCAGTTGTTGGATGAAATGCGCAAGATGAGGGATCAGCTGAGTGGAAAAGACGTAGCTCCACTTGAGGAGGAGTCCACGGAGTCAGAGTAGTTTAATTTAGTTTACATGAACTTGTTTATTTCTGTGAACATGTGTTATTGAATAGTTTCTTCTAATTTGATGTTTTTTGTTGATTGTTACTATTGAACAGTTTCTTTTTATGTTATAAACTATTGTGAAATTATTGTGAATTTGTTAGAAACTGTTGTGAAATTGTTGTGAAATTGTTATTTGTATTCGTTTGCAGATGTGGAAATTTGATTGTTGGCTGGGAAGGAAATTTTTTTTGTCAATGCTACAGGTTTCCGGCGGATTGTATGCCGAAAATCCGCCGGAAAGAACGATACAATGAATTGTATCGGACGTATCGACGTCTTCCTTCCGTCGGCCACTACCGGCAAATGTTCCGGCGCCATTTACGCCGCTTATTTCTGGCGCCTATTTTGCGCCGCAAATAAAGCCGTGGGTTGTATACGGCGACCTTGCGGCGTTTTGTCCGCCGGTACTTACCGGCAGACAATCCAACAGAAACTTACCGGCGCATATGGCGCCGAAATTTATCGGTTGTGAGTCGTCGGCACCAATCCGATGTTTTACGTCGGTAAGGCGTCGGTAAGTGCGCCGGAAAAGTTTCTGGCGCATTATATTCATCGGCAAAAATTTATCGACGCGACCGAAACCGGCGTATGCATTTCCGCCGAAACGTGCACCGGTAACTTATGGTTCCGTCGGATTATTTATGTATTCCGGCGGATGTAGTCCGCCAGTAATAACGGATTTTCCTGTAGTGAGTGCACATAATAACTAGCCTCTAGGTGAGAAAAAGGGTCTTGTATCGAGCAAATCAACTTACCTATAGGAAATAATAGGGGATTCCTAACAAACAATTTAGCTCACTTATGCAAGTCCTAAAATATAATGTGCCTTCGTGCCACCGGATCTATAGCACTCATACAAGCTAAAATAATGTGTTTCTTGAATTTTGAATGAAATCTAGCACACTTTCCAACAACAATCACTTATGCAATTGTTCATACTTAAATATTTTAAAATCCCCCTCATTTGTTAAAATATAATTACCTAAACGTAAGTGTGATTCACTGAGAAGCATTTCAATGCCTTTAAGTGCATACAACTTCCATGGGAAGTAAGAAACAACCCCCAAAAAAGAGCTACCACCAAGAAGCATGCAACAACCCTATGTGGTGCACTGTATTAAAAAAATGTGAACATATTATGTAAATGCATTTAAAGACATGCAACTACATCATATAAACACATCAAAAAACATACATGTTATTTTAAAAGATAATTTAAACACCCCAATATGATCTAATAAATGTGCTAAATGCACAAAAAAAATATTTGAGACTATTATATGGGGGTTAAAAACTTGTTAGTTTAAAATCCTAATCTTAATGCTATACAAGTGAAATATTCAACTACAATCCTCCTTAAAAGAAATCAAGTTGATAATATTTGGATAAACAAGCGAACACCTAATCTTAAATCTATTGGAATATTTAGTTTTAAAGTTCACATTAGGCCTTCAAAGACTCGTTAAATGAAATTCATCAAGAAAATACAAAACTCCCAATTTCAATATTTGCATAATAATCAATCATCAAACTCAATCCTTTGTTGGCTGGAAAGAAGAGTCAACGGGATTTAAATAACTGAATATACTGTGTATTTTACCTAAATGATGGTCGTGTTGAAAGTTATCATCAACTAGGGATTAATATCAAGATTTCAACAAAACTCTAAAGCTCAATACCTATCTAAATAGTAATATTCTAAATTTTAAATTAACTACCTATAACTTAAAGTAAAATTCATCCACCTCCACATTTTTTTGGCGAGGGTGATAAATTTAAGGGTAACTTCATCTCATAAAAAATAAATGTCTAGTTGAGAATATCACTTAGACTCATTCATAAATAATTTTTTTCTAGTAAGGATGTGACATATATCTTTTGACCTGAAGGATGAGCAAAAGTTCTAAACAGAAGATTACTAATTTGAAGATGGAGAAGATATGGGATTATACCCCCGATGAGCTAATTCTCCATATCCTAAAGATCTTATGAGAGTTTACTAACCCTACTCTTTTTTTTTCTGCAGCTTGCTGCAGATAATAATACAAATAATTAGATGTTGATTAAGGTATTAGAACTTCTTTGGTTCTATACGATAATCTATAACAGTAGCTGATCGATTTTGACTTGATTCTTGGAACTATACTCTCCTCTTAGTAGGAGGTATGCTCCTCGCCTTCCACTCAAGTGTGGTTGTACTTCAGTAAAAATGATGACCTTGACACTTTTCAAAAATATAGTCTTTAACTGCTTGTAACCAGTGGCAGAGTCATGAATCAATACATTTAAAAGGGATTTGAACTTTCTTTTCCTTTTAGATAGAGGAGGAGAAGAATTCGCTTTCCTAACTAGACTTTCCTATCTAGAAATAGTTGACAGTGGATGAAATATGCACCCTATTAGCTGAGGTGAATTAACGTACACTTCATGTGCTTCATAATCTATTTTTTTCTTGCTTAAGTTACAATGACAATCAGATTGTTCTCTTCTAATAACTCATCTTTCTCAGCCCTCTTTCCCATTCAGCGATTCATATTACAATGCTGAGACTTAGGCTTCGTTTGGGATGGCTTTTTTATTGCTTTCTCAAACGGAGTTTTAGTACAAAAATAAAAAAAATTGTACTAAAACTCCGTTTTAGAAAGCAGTAAAAAAGCCGTCCCAAACGAAGCCTTAGTCATTTCCTCTACTCCAAGAGATTACCCCATCTAAAAGTTTTCAAATGCTGGAGTTGCAGTGTTAACAGAAGACAGGAGAAAGTCAAGCGAGAGAAGACTAAGGGTCTAGTAGTTGCGGGAGTAGCTGTAGACCCACCCTTAATTTTAACCTAGAGGGCAACTAACTTGGTAGAATCGGCAGTTGCAACCACCTAATCTTGTGGTGTAGTGAATATAATATGTGGATTGTCAAATCCATTTCCAAACGTAATTTGGGAGCCCTCGAAAGACTGGGTAGGAGTGATGTTAAAGTTAAAAATTAGCTTTCCAAATATTTTCTCAAAACTTTAATGGGAAATGAAAATCAATGATTGAACTTACTAAACTCAATCTGATTGTTGAATTAGAATATCATATTGAATTAAACATACCAAATATCTAAGGTGAAATTCTAGATGATTGATGATGAGAGGTGAAAGGAACCTAAAGGACCCAAACCATAGAAAAGCTATAATCGTGAAGTGTGGAGTTAAAAGAATTATTGATTTAAGATTGTGGTTAAACTTGATAATTGAAGGGATGATTGACTGAAATGAGATATTAATTGTGTGAAATATGGAAACTTATATATATATTTATATTATATATATATAATATATATATATATATATATTAATAATATATATATATATTATATATATATATATATATATATATTATATATAATTTTATTATTTAAGTTTAAATTCTAATATCCATTAAAGATGGAAAGTAAGACCATTCCTAGTGGAGTCGCCAGAAAAATCATGTGGACAGAATTAAATGATGATGTGCCACTAATTTAAATTAATATTTCTTTTAGATAAATTTTTGTAATTAGTTTTAATTATCTCAATGAATAAAATGACATTTGTATTATCAATTTAAGAAAAGAAATGATTTATTTTCATGCCCAAACCAAGTGTAGTGAATATAACAACTATCCTAAAGGATAAAAGTCCCATTCACCTATCATTTTAAATATGAAATTAAACTAAGATAGGCTTTAGTCGATATACAAGAATTTTCTCCTCTCTTCGAAAACTATGACAGAGTTTATTTTGTACTAGGATCTTAAGTTCCTATAGAGGCAATCCCCTAGGGTCGATAATGTCTCTAAAGAGAAAACTTTTAATTAAAGTGGAGATTAGACTCATAGCTTATAATACAATCATATATATAAGCGAATTTTGATATATATTTCAAAAATTCCAATCATTCTTCTAAAAATATCTTTAAATTTTATAAAAAAATATATTTAAATTCTATATATGCACATACTTATTATTTATGAGGTGTACGAGGTGTGTAAATATCTTTGGGCTTATACCTTTTTGAAATGAGCATCCATCTTAAAACCTAACCCACATGTAATTGTCCTAGATATAATACATGACAAGGTTAGTTCTATCTAAAAAGATTGAAGGAATATATCAGACTTTAAATGACTTGAGATGAATAATTTTAACTTTACGTTCAAGTGACACTTACAAGATGACTCACTATGAATTCTACATTTTATCTTATTTCAAAAACCTAACTAAATTTTCTAGCCATCTAAATTTTAAATAAATTTTAGCAACATAATGGCCCTATACTAACAGGAATAGCACAACATCCTCTAGGTGCAAGAGGACCCCACTACCTTCCCATGACTTATGTGCTGGGCTAGTGTATGTTGCAGAAATAAAATATATGTATGTATGCATAATAAGGTAAAGATTTCCATATATACAGTACCCAGTACCATATCACCCTAGATATAGCATACATATTCCTTCAAAGCCTGGAACATGTACACTAAGAAAACCTAGAAAAATTGCTACCCACTAATGTAAATGTGGGCTCCGAAAATTCCCATTTATGATGTGTTGTTCCTGGCCTCTCTGCGCCAACGGTCTATTTATTTTTCATTTTTAAATGTATGTGTGATGATGACGGCGGAGAGTTTTAACTAGATTAAGTTCTGGGGGAATTTTCAGAAGGCAGATTGGGTTTTAGATAAGACACTACCCAAAGATTTGCCCTCATTTTGTGAGGACTTTTTGATCTGAGTTCTAGTTTCCTATAGGCTCAAGCCCTTAGTTAATTACCCCTCATATAACAGGAGAGAACTTTCGATTAGAACTAGTCGTTAAAAGGGTTGAATAGGTTATAACCTACAATATAATAGCAATAGTTTTAGGGTTTTAAATTTGAGCTTATGATTTAGATATGAAAGTTTGAAATTTAGAGTTTATCACCACAAACTTAAAACTGGTAGTGGGGGGAATGAAGACGAGCCCGATCAAGATCCCATGGTTCTGTCATCCCGAGTTGTCATAATCCCTGGTCTACTTAGTTAGAGGAGGTAGTAGACCCAACCTGACAAAAGGCATCTTATCGGCAGCCATGGGTTGCTTCGTCCAAGAATACCTTGTAGACCTGGGTTGATGTTTGTCTAAGGCGATATATTTGAATCCAACTTAGCTCACAGAGGGCTTTATGCCTATCGAATATACCCTATGATTCATAACTCAAGGGTTTGACGCCTTTAGGGAACATACTGGCTTTGGCCGTGATCATAATATAATGGTGCCATTTTGCGGCAAAACCACCCGATCAGAGGGCACGTGCCACATCCCTGTTGGTAAGAGACTATTTAAGGATGAATCAAAGTTATACACCCGACATGCATTCGCTCTTTGTGAGCTGAGGTTAACTTTAAATTTATCGCCTCCGACAAACGGTTGCGGGAGGTGGATAATCTTTAATTTTAATTTTAAGGTGATATATTTCATTTCAAAAATTTGAATTATTGTTTGATTTGAGATTTAACCCCTCCGGTTGAGATTTTCGATCAACACAGCCATCATTAGGGTGGCGATTAAGGTCACATGTATTTTTGTAGGATTTTGGGAGGTATTTGGTTATTTCAAGTTATGTCAACTCCAATCCTTTCAAGGAAGAGGATGAAACTTGAATATTTAGCCCGTGCAGCATTCTCGAATCGTCTAGATTTGGTACCTAAATGTAACGATTGGAGCACATGCGGATTGTAACATTTGACCCTGCGCAGCATTCTCAGTCATTGATGTTTGTAACTTTAATGCATTGACCAAAGCACATGTAGGGTGTATTTAGTTTAATGGATCACATTTAATATATAAGGGGTATTTTAAAATATTTAAATATGATCCATTATGCAAATGATTTTTATTTTAGAATAATGCCCAACATTTTATTTAAGGGGCCTACGAACGCCTTCTGTCCGCTTGCACACATGTTGCGGATCCGGAGGCGTGCGAATATTTTTTTAGACCAACACAATCAAATGAATGGTCTAGTATATTTGAATCAAAGATGACATCTCTTTGCATTGACATAACCCTTTGAATAGATATTCTTACAAGTATTGTTTATCTGTTATGATATATTTATCAAATAAAAAGAGTCTAAAGACAGCTCTGAGGTTCTTAGTTTGAATAAAATTTCTCAAATTTCTTAAAGAACCACTTGAATCATACATTGCTAAGATAGATAGAGATACAGGATAAATGTTTTCAAGCAAAAACTATAGTGGCATGATCTTGATTTGGCTAAAAGATGCATCAAATCAATATGCTTTGATTTCATATAATCTCAAAATTTTGTTGTCAAATTTTTCTTGAATAATCAACTAAAGTCAAAATCAATTGTTAATTTCCTTGAATTTTTAAAATGAGATTGTGTCACTTTCCATTAACACAATTTATCTTATTATCCACTACTATGTGCACTATCATTTGTTTAATGATTTAGGCAAGCAAAAACACTTTACATCCCTCTAATTTTACAGGTTCGAATTAATTAGAAATTCTTGCTTGACTTGAGAGTGTAGATCTCTTTCATTTTAATTTTATATTGGAATGATTATTCATTGATTTTAAATCATTTAAAATGATTAAATTTGTTTCAAATTAAGTTCGTGTTTTCCAAAATTCACTAAGTCCAAAATTTATAAGTAAATTTCGTCAGCCTTCCAGCGTCTCTCCCCGATGCCAGGAGGTAAGGAAGTGCTCGACTCGTCCGGATCAAATTGATGGAGAGGAGATTTGGGAGAGTGAATTGATTCCAAAAGGAGTCTTCGAATCTTCTAATATGTGTGATCTGCTTTTTGAATAATTCAATTGATTGATCAAATGATATGTTTAAATCATTACATTAAATTAATTTTACTTGATTGAAAGTTCTCCACTTTTCTCAAATTTGTTTAAGTCCAAAATTTCTCTCTTGTTTTTGAGTAAATTTCGGCACCCTCCCGGCTCCCTCCCCGATGCGGGAGGTAAGGAGTGCTCGGATCAGCCGGATCAAACGACGGCGAGGAGATTTGGGAGAGCGAATCGATCCCAAAAAGGAGTCTAGTCTTTTAATGTGTGCGACCTGCTAATTTAAACAATTTCATTTAATTTTGATTAATTCAAATAAAAAAGAAAAAAAAACTTTATTTTTCGTGAAAATCCGGCAGCCTTCCGGCGTCCTCTCCCCGGTGCTGGGAGGTAAAGAGGGCATTTTCCCTTTGGCTTGACTCAGCCGAAGTGAATCAACGGTGAGCAGATTGGAAGAGTAGTGTCTATGCTCCCTCGGTCGGATAATCTCGACGACCGAGGGCTTCAGGGGACTGGATTAACCCCGAGACTTCCTTAAAATTGCTCCAACCTGCTTGCAAATTATTTCTCTCTCTCTCTCTCTCTCTCTCTCTCTCTCTCCTCTCTTTCTTTCTCTCTCTTATATATAATATATATTTTATATAATATATAATAGAAGAAGAGGGAGAGGGATCAGGAAGTAGAGCCCGATCGGAGCGGAGCCACGCACGGGGGAAAGGCTTCGGGTCAACGTTGGCGTGCAGGTCGTCGGCAGAGGCAGGTCGGCCGGAGGCAGGCTGGTCCGGCGAGTCAATGGACCGGCTGGGATCAATGGGTTTAGGGCACAGCTAGGGCTTGCGATCTGTTCCACTGGAGCAGGCGGATGGAGGTGGGACTCGCAAGGAGCGATGCCGGAGTTGGGTTGGATGGAGGGGTCGACGCCGGAGCAGAAGGTCGACAACAAGATTGGCCAACGGGGACGAGTGTAGAGGAATCTCGGGCTTGGCGTAGATCCGACGTCGGAGGCGGAGACCAGTTGGGAAATCGACGGCAAGGCAAGATTGAAACGTCTGTGCTTGTAAGTTCTGAATCCTTTCTCCCTTTCTCTCTATGTTCATCTGTCTAAGAGCGTGTGAGATGAGAGTTGTTTTGTGAGATTTTATTATCTTAGAGGGAGCGACGGCTACTCCATTGTGGCGGTTTTGGGCTTGTATGTCGGTGGGGGAGTCGGTTTATCCGATCTGGCGTGCAACATTTATAGTCAATAGTAAAATGCACTCATATAATGCAATGCATGATACAATATAAATGAAAGAGTATGCATAAGAAAATTTTCATTTATTAAATTCATTTGAAAGGTACAACAAACTTTGCATGAAAGTAAAGCAGCGAGGCTCCACCGTAATAAACATGAGTTTCTAAGCCTACCATATATGTAAAATCAAATACATCTACATAATGTCTTTGAGCCCTAAGTATTCTATGGAATTATAAAAAGATTATCTTCCAAAAAAGAGCACAACACCTTTTGGAGTCCAATTAACATGTATAAGAAGGAATATTTGACTCTTTTATAACTTAGGAAGCTGCACAACTCGATATATATATAATTTATATTATATATATATATATATATTTATATATTATATATATATATATATATATATATATATTATTAATATATATATATTATATATATATCATCTATGATTTTACGACACTTGTACATATATGAAATAGTCCCTATGTACATTTTACTTTGACTCTTGTAGGAATATAAAGAATTGAAAAAAGAAAGTATTAGCATATGAATAAAGTGTAGTAATTGTGTAATATCCTAATGCTTCTAATATAGTCTTTAAGGAGCCTAAGTGTACCAACAAAAATGTAATATATGACATCCAATTTGCATAAGATAAATAAATAGACAAAGGGTGCTTTCCAAGCAAAGAACCTGATAAATGAACCACACCGTCGGCCTAACCTAGGTTAGAGTTGGTTGCCTTAGCAAACCATCTAAGTGTGCGAAAGAGGTTATGTAACTTTGGTATGTCCTATAAGAGTTTAGTGTTTTAAGTTGCATGCATTCAAAATATTTGATTATTAAAGGCCAAAAGGGGATTTAATTGATGTTTAAGGTCTATATTTTTGAGTTTTATTATTTAATTTTTTTAATGGTTAGAGTTGTTTATTTAATTATAAAGAATTTGTAGATTAATAACCCCAAAGTGCAAGGGCTACTAATACATATATCTTAAGGCTTATAAATGAAATGCAATCATTACCAATATAGGATAAATGATAAAATGAAGCCTTTAAAGATTTAGTAGGGGTAGAGAAGGACCCTTCAATCCAGTACACATGCCCTCCAAGTGGATTCATGCATAATATTTAGGGTCAATTATTTATTAGTGTTTGATTATGGATTATTAAAATTTATACACACATGCCTTCCATAAGTGGAGGCTAGCATGGTATATGAATCCTTAATTGATCATTTATAATTAATTATAATCTAATATTCAAATATGTGAATGCCTTCCTAAAAGGAGACATGCATCACATAAGGAGATTTATAAGATGATTTAAGGTGTATTATAAGATTTATATTTTATGCTAAATGCTATATAAATGGAATCAAGCATTTTATGCATAAAAGACTAATTATTTAATTAATATTAATTATTAAATTTATTTCATTAACAAAAACTTTTTAATTAAATTCATTTTGTTTTATGTTTTAAATTTTTGTTAAAGTTTTTTTATTTTTATTGAATTATTGGAATTTTTAATTAATTATTAATAATTTATAATCAAATTTTATCAAAAAGTTTTAATTAAATTCAGATGATTAATCTTTGGATTTTATTTAATTTTATTTAATTATTTATGAATTTATGAATTATATTTATTATATATATTTAAGTAAGAAATTGATTATTTGTTGAGTTAATATAAATTTTAATTAAAAGAATTATTTAAATTAAAATTAATAATATCTAGTTTTATGTTATTTTAATTTAAATTCTTTTATTTTTTTAATATTATTTTATTTTCAATTAATTTATTTAATTGATATTTAATTAAGGATTAATTAAATATTAATTAAAATATTATGAAAATTGTTTTTGAATTTTATTTTTTTATGATTCTAGATTTGATTTAAAGTTGATTGAAGGAGATTTTATATTTTTTAGAATTTATTTGATTTATTATTAATTATTGAAGTTTAACCCTTAATAAAGGGTTAATTAAGCTTAATTTTATTTAAAGATTATTTAATGGAAATTGGGGGTGTATTAATCCTAAAATGTGTAATGTCGCTAAGTTAACTAAGTTTGAAGTTTCATCCCTACTGGATGAGAATATGTATTCCTAGAATTTTTTTTTTTTATGTTCACTAGACATAAACCTTAATTATTATCCTTAGGTGTCATTAAAGTTGAAATAGGATCAACAATCATTGTGACTAACCCTAGCATATACATATATAAATAAGTCATAACAATCATGTGTCCTAGTTCTAAGGGAATTAGGTAGATCAAATTTCTACACATTTGGGTCATGTTATGACCCAACTGCTTACAAACTTGATAATTGTTAATGGGCAAGTCAAATGAATTTCAAAAGTTCATGGGATTATCAATGTCATAACACAATTTATCCCATCCAAAGTTTTAGCTCAAATAATTGTGTGTTTAGGGGATGTTTGATAAGAAATCAAGAATATTGATGATGAACCCCTTCCCTAAACACTCATTAAAACATTTGAATACAATTTTCCTTAAAAAAAAGTCTATTCATACATTCCATAGAGGTATAACATACAAGAAATGTCTCACTGATGAGTTATTAATGAATTTATAAATTTTCAGGCTAAATCATGACCTAAACCTTTATAAATTGTCATATGAATAGAGCTGACCTCAAACAACCCTGAGAAAATTATTAATGATCCCTAATATTCTTTGGATCATACCCTTCAAGTTTGAGCTTAGTGGATAAGTATTTAGGAAGTAATAATTGGAATTTAAGAAACAAAAGAAGTAAGATTACTCCTTAAATATGCATCACCATGGCCTAAACTTATTTTTAAATGGAAGAGGTTTCACTCCTGAAGAAAATGAGGTGTCATTCATTAATTTTGATTGAGTATTTTATTTTTTAAGATTTTCTATAGTTTCTTTAGTTTAAATCATTAAATAAAGGATTTAAATAAAATTGATTTAAATAAAATTTACCCAATCAACACTGGCGGGCATATCATTGGCATGATTGTGCGGTGGTGCATTCATGCCTAATGATTGAATGATAGTGTAGGATAAAAATCTGAGGCTACTTAAACATGTCAATACAACGCAGGGACCGTTTGATCAAGTGCTGGGATGAAATGAAAGATCAATATCAAATCCAACAATTTCAATACCTGAAGGATCGAAATGTGGGGTATATGTCACTAACAAGGAAAATGTTTTCCAAGCAATTGCGAGGGATCAGGTCGACTCAAAAAGTGACGGTGAGCTAACTCAAAATATTTAACCAGCATGATAATTTCTAACAACCATCTAATTAGTTGCAGGATGAATCCAATGAAACGATTCAATCCTACGGTTAGTTTAAATGGATTATCGATTAAGGCTTGAGAGGGGGTGAGAGAAAGACTATCTAAATCAAATAGAGTGAATACATGATCATGATTTCATTTCCCTCATGAGATGAGGTAGGAACCGTAGACTTCAATTTTGTTTCAAAGTAGTTATATAAAAGATCAATTGTGCTAAAACTTGATATTATAGACACATATGATGCAAGAAGCAATAGGGAATGGTTCATTATGTGTTCTATACATTCCTTAAAGATATATTTTAAAGGCCAGGAAAACCCACGAAGGGGATTACATATTAATAAAACAAACAGTTACACAATCCTTAAAGGGATCCTTCAGCTCTCTAATGTTCGAAAAAGCTACAAAAGAAAGAGAAACAAAACTTATAAGCCAATGGTTCCCTATACTGATCAGAGATACAACAAAGCCTAAAAACAAACTAAGGCAGCCATAAGCCATCACCTAGAAAAGGAAGCTCATAAAATCAACTTTTAGCACAATCTTCCTAAAAAAAATTTTGCTTGGCCCAGAGGTACAAAATTTCTTGATCCTACAAAAACAAGAAACTATAAAAGATAACCACACACAAAAAGTAATAACAATAACAAAATATGCTATAAGAATTTAAGAAAATATATCCAAGAGAATTGTAACTTTGAGATTAATAAAAGAGCCAACCATTAAACCTGAATCAATACAGGCAGGATGCCACATCCTAGTCAATCTAATTCATAACCCAAGAAACGGTAGAGCCAACATTAATAGAACTATGGGAAAAATCCATCTGAACCGAAATATAAAAATCCCCAAAAGTGTCAGGCAGCCAAACTGTACCAATTTAGTTCCTGTAAGCACAGATAGAGTAAGGACAACAAGAAAACTTCAAGCAGCATAAATGGATAAGACCAACAATAACAGTAATATTCATAGCTTCCTAGAAAAAGAGAACACCCACAGGCACAATACCATCTAATAAGACCAAATTAAGCCACCAAAAGTCATAATTGCCAACCCCCATATAAATATAATACAAAAGATATTCAAATAATAGAAAGAAGCTGTCACATAACGATAAAAGTCAGAAAAAAATAAACCCAACAAAAGATTAGGGCCATTAGAGCTTAGGATAATGTACCCATTACAACCATCATGAAAAAACTCCCAATGCTGCTCAATTCTAAACTGATTTACTCTCAGGTAATAAAAGAGGTGAGTAATAGAGAACAAAATCATATAAGGCATTACAACCATAATGACTGTAGCAGTATAGAGCCAATCCCAAACAATGAAATAATAGCCAATCAAAGAGCATTAAAATACCAATCCTATCCCATAAATTTAAAAATAGAAAACCCAACCAAACCCCAAATCATTCCAACATGCATGCTAAAAGGATCATCCCTAGAGTTATAACGGGCCAAAACACACCTTATGAGCACCTAGGGAATAAAATTTCCAACCAGCAAAATAACCCCAGGGAAAATAAGAGCAATAAAAGGGGTTGAATCAAGGTTCAAAAGATTCCAATCACAGCTCAAGCCCCTCACAACAACACACCAAATAATATTGAGATGAAAAGGATCTGTACTACAGAAATTAACAACAACCATAGAAAATCTCACCCTCACAAAATTAAAGGAAAGGCCCAAAAACTATGCCTCCAACCAGAAACAAAGCTTATCCAAGACAAACATGTCAAGGAAGACAAACATGCCAAGGAAGATAAACATGAAAAGGAATACAAACAAATTAAATTCTTACATAAGGTAAGTTCATTTTAGACAACATCCATGCATTTTAGATTATTAAGTAAATTGGAAATAGTAAAATCTATTAGGTAATCCAAACCACAACCCAAATTAGCTAATCAATTTGCACAAGCATTACCTTCCCTATAAACATGTGAAATATTATAGTAAACAAAAATTAATAGTTGCTTGATATCTCTAATTAGATAAAAAAATTTGGGTTACATACACTAGTCGACTGGTTTTTAAGATAATGAATAGTATAAGTGGCATCCACCTCAATCCAAATATTAGCAATACCAAAAGAAATAGATAATTTAAGTCCATTGAGAATAGCATAGTGTTCAGCCATCAGAACAAAACACTTCTCTAAAAGGCCAACAAAAGCCATGATCATGTCACCACTATCATCTCTAATAATGAAACCATAACCATACGTACAGTTATGAATCGATCCATCACTATTGAGTTTAAAAGTTTTTAAAGGAGGTTTTAACCAATAAAGCAGTTTAGGGTAGTCCAAATAACTATCATTATGCAAGATAATGCAAAAATTATGAGCCATAAATAAATAATTCCTAAAATTTTGGGAGGTCAAGAGGTTAGCATTAAAAAGCTTCAGCACATTGTCTTAAATATTCTAAATAATAATGTGATAATCCATGCGAATATTGTTGAAAAGGGAGTTATTTCTAGCATTCCAAAAATACAAAAGAATAAGGGAAGGTATCAAATTTCTGATATGTCCTTTAAAATTAATAAACCATAAGTCCAACAAATTTTTAATCGATAGGTGAACATTAAAAAAAATTTAACTTGAACATATCTTCAAAGTATACCCAAATTTTAACAGCAATAGGACCATAAATGAACACATGATGAATAATCTCCACATGAAAACAACATTGGCACTTAAAAGTAATAATAAAACCTCTCTTCCTCAAAATTTCATCGGTAGGAATACATTTGAGCATGATTCTCCAAATAAAAACAGAAATGCCCTTTGGAATACTTTTATTCCAAATCATAGAAAAAACTTTCCCAACATTTTATGCTATGTAAAACCTAGGGTTAGGGAAATAACTATCTATAAATGGTCATTAAGGACATAGATGAGCTCGTTGTTCTCATATGGAACTCCCCCATGATTTTATAGAAAATGACAAGGTCAAATAGGGTCTAGATAATATATTTGAGTACTTGGGATGAACTAGCCTTTGGTGTTCTGCTTGTGACTTCTAAACGCTAGGAAAATGCTAGGAAAGAATACAGGAAGCTTTAAAGATAAAAAACAAAATAAAAAAAGCACTTGGAGAATGGTTGAAGTATAAGTTAGTGTATAATGAGAATCTTGAGAGGTCTTACCCTATTCTAGACATTGGAGCCATCATGGATTATTAAGATTGATTAGGAGTCCTCACTAGATATTAGACACCTGTCCTTGAAAATTATGCAACAGGGAGGCAGACTGTAGTAGGTAAAAAAACATGGTGTCATTTTTTAGTGGAAGCAACCATCTGAGTACGGCTAGGTTAAATTATGGATTAGGCTGAGGTCTAGGAAGATTTTTGAAGCGTTTGGGTGAGGGCAGATGGGTTAGATCCAATAAGATGGGCTGGATTGGGTAATTTGACCATAATGAAGGGTTTGAGCATTTGTTAACTAGTTTAACTAGTCAACCTGGTCAAAGCAAACTAATTTGGAGTGTCACGGAAGTATGGACTTGCTAGTGGCATGAGTGGATAAGGGTTTAAGGAAGTAGGTTTAGTGTATGAGCAAAGGGTTGTTCATTTAGTGAGGTCTGACCAAGTCTTAGTAAGTTAACTTTATTAAACCCACAAAGATTTGACTCACCCATGGTTTAGATAGAATTAAGCTGTAAAAAAGAGTGAAATGGAAGACTTGATGAGGTTTGGATATTTTGACTTGGTTAGTTATATATATATATATATATATATATATATATATATATATATATATATATATATATATATATATATGAGCTTGATTAGAAGTAGAGGTGTTGATGATTAATTGAGCTAGCTCAAGTGAGTCATCTTGATAAATCACTAACTCAAGGGGCAAGTGATGCTTAATTTGTAATGTGAAACTCCTAGTGAAGTGATTTGAATATGATTGAGGTTATGAAGGCTAGTGCATTGAGGTAGGAAGTGTACTGAGCTACCTAATTATAGTGTAGGGTTGCAATTATTCAAGTTGATTGATGATTGACCAATGAAAATTGAATGTAGTCTTTAGAAGTGATTGGAGCATAGGTTTTTTTGTTGAAAGTGATAGAAGTCTAATTAGAGACTGGATGATTGATTAAATGTAATAATTGATTGATTGACTAGATTGATATATTGATTTGATTGATAGATTGATTGAAGTGATTAAATATAATTAAAAGCTAGATGATTGATTGATTGCTGGTTAGATGAATGATAACTGCATTATTCTCAACCAATAAAAGGATGATTAAGAGTTTGGGATAGCTGATGATGATGGCCTCATATAAAAATGAGGTGAACAGTATCCTCTAACTGATGGCTTAGCCAATCAGCTCCAAAAAATGTGAAATTTAGCTAGACCACTCTATGTGGTATGGTTATGATTGGTCCTCTAAGTAGTGGTTTGGCTAGACAGCTCTATAAAGCATCAGTGACTTGGCTAAAATAATTCTATGTTATAAATGATTATTACTGTAGCCCTCTAACCTAGCGTCTTGGTTGAAAAACTACATTATATTATAGTAATGGTTAAAAGATCATATATTCCCTAATAGCTGGTGTCATTATGTTATGGAATAATCAATAGGCATAAAGCCCTCTATAAGCTAAGGTTTACTTGAATTTTTCTCTAAGGCAAACACTTATCCCAAGTTTATAAGATACCCTTGTATGAAGCAACAAATGGCTGTCGATAAGGATCCTTCAATCATGTTTGGTTGACTATCTCCTTTAACTAAGTAAACTAGGGACCATGATGCTCTGAGATGAAAACATTATGGGATCATAATTGGATGCATCATCATTCCCTCACTATCCGCTTTAAGTATAAGGAGGTGAGTTTTTAACTTTAATTGTTAAATTTTAAAGTTCTAAATTTGTTGCTACTATATTATGGATACTAAGTATCTTCTTAATGACTAACCTTAATCGAAAGTGCTCTCTCACTATTGAGAAGGCAACTAATTATTTGGATTTACTCCTATAGGAAACCAAAACTCAGATATTAAAGTCCTTGCTAAGAGGGTGAAATCTCTATATAGTGTCTTATCTTTATCTATGCCTTCTAAAAAACTTTCCTGAAATATAACTCATCAAAACTCCCTCTAAGCATACATAGAGAGGCTATGGGCCCCAAAAGCTCAATTTTTTTAGGCCCACAAATTTCTGGCATCTCCGCTAGGTATGATTTTTCTTTCCATCATTGCTAGTCCAATGAATGGTATAGTAGCAACAAAAACTAAGCTTTACATGGTGAAAATTAGGGTGTGCAATTGGACACTGTGTTCAAGAATCCATAATAAAAAGGCCCCAACATAGGGTAATGTGACCATCTACTATGATGATGAGAAAAGAAATAATCATGTATATACGATGAGCATTGGGTCTTAAAACTTGGACTCCGTGTCTAAGTATCCATCATCGAAAGGTCTCGATAAAATGAAAAGTAAATATAAAGACAAAGTCTCCAAAAGAAAAAAATCTATTAAAAAAAATAAGGCATGACATTTGGTTTGTACCCTTGGAAATTCGCCATTAAAGAAATTTATCAAAAGTTTGTCTCATTGATTACCACTACAAATATTGTTATTGATGGTTGACACCCTAAAGAATCCTCCTGAGAATCCCATTACCTTTAATTCTATCTTCTAAGATCAATACGGATCCACAACCAACTTTCATCAGCGCTCACCTTTCAAAAGATATGGACGAGGAGATGAAAAAATTGATATCTAAATTTAGGGACTTCCTTGCCTAGACATATGCTGAGATGCCTTGTCTATCCCCTTAGGTGGCAATTCATAGACTAGCCATTAATCTTAATGCAACATACGACAAATAAGCTCCATGGTGAATGGGATTAGAGATTGAAGAGCAGGTTATTACAATAATAAAGAAGCTTATTGAGAAATCTTTAATCATATAGAGAAGTACACTAATTGGATAGCTAATATTTTCCTAGTGAAGAAAATGAATTGTCAAACTCGTATTTATATTGACTGACCTCAATAAGGTGTGTACAAAAGATGATTTTTCACATCTAGTGTCAGAATTACTAGTTGATAATACTTCCAATCATAACATATTCTCTTTCATGGATGGATTATTAGGCTATAATCAGATCAAGAAGGCACTCAAAGATGAGAAACATAAATCATTAAGGATGCCCATCATCATACTCTGTTATACAGTCATGCCCTTTGGCTTGAAGAATGGTGGAACTCCATACCAAAGGGCTATGATGCATGTTTTTGATGACTTGATCCATCTGAAGGTGAAGTGTTATGTAAATGATATTATTGTGAACATTAGATATTATAAAAATCACCTCAATGACTTTAGGATTATATTTGAAAGAATCAAAAAATTTGTTCTTAAAATGAACCCCTCAAATATGCTTTCATAGTTTCCTATAGAAAGTTTCTTAGGTATGTTATGTGCCACCAAGAAATTGAAGTTGAACCCAAAAAAATCAAGGCGATCATAGAGATGTTGCTACAAGAAGTCTTTGCCAGCTACATTCTTTGTAAGAACAATTCATATTTTATTATGCATTTTATTTCAAATTTATTAGGCATATATCAACCTTTTACAAAGCTAAGGAAGAAGGATATTCACTTGAAATGGGATGATGAGTCTCGAGAAGATTTTTATAGTACCAAAAGATATTTATTATTTCATGACCCAAGATCTAAATTGGAAGAATTGACAATTTTATCTTTTTAATCATCAACCATAGCTTCTAAAAATCATATGTATAATTCAATATCTAATGAAGGTAATTAAATATGATATACTTTAAAATATTTTACTATATTCCTTCATCAAAATCATACTTATAATAGCTAGAAGATTACTAACAATTACTAATCTATCATTAGCTCCAGACTACAAGAAAATACATAATCAAATCAAAAGAAGAATCTAATGGTCTCAATAAGCATCACTCCATACTATCTTGACCCCTTCCTTGACCTAAAATAAGTAAAATCATATAACGAACATATAAAGCCCAACAAAAACCTAAACTCATTAAAGTTTTTAATATAAGATCTAAGAAATCAATATTAGCTAGTGCGCTTTACTCCTCCTTGGCGATTTCTACATTATTTAGGGCTTGCTCTCAGGAGCTCTAGTTTTGATCTCCTGGCATTCTTGTTTGGAGTTTCTTTTCTCAATTTTTTTCCTTAGTTCCTCTTCATTTTTTTCATGGCTTTCTTTTGAGGTTTTTTTCTACATTTTTGGCTTTGGGAGATGATGACTCCGTCGTCATCTAACCCCTGATCTCTTCGATCCCTGATGGCCACTCTAGGTCTTTCAAAGAGGTTTTATGTGGTTCTTCTTCTTCCACGCCTAAGCTCCATTTTATGCATACCTCTTTTAAGGGTTGCCCAACTTTAATGTTTGATGAAGTGGTGGTCTCTCAGTTTGTTTCTCCCTTTGTGCTTACTCTCATTGGTAAATTTCTACTTTGTAGGCCAAATCTAGATGTTATCCAGAAATTCTTTATTAGCTTGAAACTTTTGAGTTCCTTTCATGTGGGATTACTAGATCCACATCATATAGTGATCCAACTGACGAACGACCTTGACTATAGCCATATCTTTTTAAGAAGGTCATACTATATTCAAGATTTTCAAATGCGTCTCCTCAAATAGACGCCAAACTTTGATGTTAGAGAATAATATCCTATTGCTCTCGTGTGGATTTCCTTCCCTAATTTGAGACTTCATTTATTTAATTAGCAAACTTTATTTGGGCTTGCTTCTATTTTTGGTAAACCGTTATAAATCAAGCCATTGCTTCTATCTCTCACCCTTCGGTGGCTCCTGTTTTTATGGAACTTGATATTTTTAAGAAACACCCGAATGAAGTGTGGATAGGATCTGAGTTGAATGGTTACTTTCAAAAAGTGGAATTTGAATATCTTCTTATTTTTTTGTTCTCATTATAAAATGCATGGTCATGATGTTAATGAATGTTTCAGGTTGCACCCTCAACTTTGTAAAGATAAAGTTGTTTCCAAACAAACTCAATGCAACGATGTCTATGTGGCAACTCTTGAGAAAGCAAATATGCCTTATGTTGAGGTTGAAGGAAATAGTTCCAAATTGGGTGATGAACCTATACTAATGCATGTTAAGATAGTTGCAACTTAGTTCTTGATTGTTGATATTATTGCAACATGTATGCTTTTTATAATTCCAAATATTATTACTTTGATTATTATTTCTCCTAACATATTTTAGATACATTATTTTGTTGTTCGCATGTACTAATATTTCAGGGAAATCATACTCTAAATTATTGAAGAATTCAAATCAGATCAGTTTAGGGCTTATTGTATATGAAGTATATATTTTTCATTTTATTGAGTCTGAAAAAGTGTGATTATAATTGAGTAATTGTGCACACACACATCGGGGGAGAGTTTAAAATCTAAAATTTTTAAACTAATTATATTGTACGATTTGTTTTTGTACGAGACAATCTAATTAGTTATTTTCCCTTTGGAGTAGTCAAACGAACAGAAATGAAATTTTTTTAAGTATTAATGATATTATATGATCACATTTTGTACATGCCTTCTAGAGTATAAAATGGATGGGTTCCTGGTCGCGCAAAAAGAATTTTTTTTTAATATGGATCCTAATGTACAATCACAGTTCATACATGCCTTTTAGAGTATGAAATTGTGAGGTCCCTTTTTGTCCCAACTTTTCGTCCAAAAAAATTTGAATATTTTTTGAAGTTTTTGTACAGTACGATGTCATCATCATATGTACACTGTTCAGAGTATGAAATAGATGGGTCCTTTTTCATCCCGATGAACTTCAAATTTTTTGTAACTTATCATCCCGTACGATGTTGTCATCATACTTACGCCGTAAAGGGTAAAAAATTGTTGGGTCCTTATCCCGACGAAGATGCAAAGTTTTCTAACTATTCATCCCGGATGAACTTGGTTCATACTGGATGATGATCATGTACGAAATGGTTTTGTACCAATTCATAATAGGTTTGTATGCAACAATTTTTGAACTATTCGTACGTATGAAATTTTATCATACTGTACAATCGTGTGTGCTCAAAATAAAAAATTTTAGTTTTTTAGACAGTTTTTTGAGTCTGTATTATAAAAGGACCACTAAAACTAATGTGAAAAAGTCTTATCTTTATGATTTTTCAAGGGCAATTGAAAGAGTAAGTGTGAGAGAGTGTTTAAGAGAGATTTCTTACAAGTGGAATGTGAAGGGTTCATAAGATTACTCAAAGGTAAAGATCTCTTTGTTATTTTTGCTTTCACTCTTCCTCTTGTCTTTCTAGTTGCTCGTGAGAAGATCCAGTTCTCTATCGACACTTGAAGAGTATGAAAGGATGACGGTTCTCTACATACACTTAGAGAGTGTGAAAGGATGACGGTTCTCTGCTGACACTTGGAGGGTGTGAAAGGATGGATGTTCTCTGCCGACACTTAGAGGGTGTGAAAGATAATGGCTCTCTGTCGCAATGGTGATTGATGGAAGAGAGGTTTTGTAAAAGGTTTTTTGCCTTTCTGTGGGGGCAAAAGAAGAGACACTATGGTATTAGTGCAATACCGGAAGAGGGAGTCTTCAGGGAGTGGATGTCGGTCGTGTTTGACAGAATCACTATAAATCTCTGTCTTTTAAATTTCTACATTATATTTACTACAAGTTATATTCTGTAGTTGAAAATTTTATTTTTAAAATCTTAATTAACTTGCTAACTGATTCAAATACTTTCAAATTTTTAAATCCAAGAGAAAGTTTTAAAATTACCAATTCACCCCCCCTCTTGGTTAGCCTTGGGACAATAGCTTAGGCTTAACAAGCTAATCAAGATTCAATAAGTGGCATTAGAACTTTGTTTCAAAATTATAAGTTTAGACTACTTATTGATTAACGAGAATAGCTACTTTTGGAAACTGAAATACTCCCAAAAGATATTCGATCACTAGACCTCCATTATTTGATAATATTCCTTTCAATTTTTAGAAAATACACGTCTAAAATTTTTTGCAATCACTTGATTATCGTATATGGATCTTAGTTCAAGAAGGGTATACTAGACCAACTAGATTAGTTGATGGAATTAGAGTAAAAATACCATTTGCAAACTGGATTATAGAAGAACATGAGTTAGCACAACTAAATATAAATTATTTGAACAGTTTCTTTTATGCATTTAAGTCAGAAGATTACATGCAGGTTTCTACATAAAAAAGTGGAAAGAATATATGGGATAGACTTTATATAACTTATGAAGGGACTAATGCAGTAAAGAAATCTAGATTAAATATCTTGTTACATGACTTTGAATTATTTTGCATGAAACCCAATGAATCCATCTTTGACATGTACATAAGATTCACTCAGATAATTACTTCTTTGCATGCATTAGGTAGGAAACTAATGAATAATGAAATGGTTAATAAATTTTTTTGTTATTTGCCTATTGCTTATGATGCAAAAATAACTATTATTATAGAGTCCAAAGATTTAAATGTTTACTCTATTGATAATCTTCTTGGTTCACTAATTACCTATGAGCAAGGAGTGAGTTAAAGGAAGATTGATGCAGGTGAACAGCGAAAGGAGAAGAATATAGCATTGAAAGTGAAGGAATTAGAAAGTGATCTGTCACAACCTAAGGATGAGGACAACATTGCCTTAATAACTAGGCAATTCATAAGTTTTCTGAAAAGGAAGAAGAAGAGATGCCAACAGTGGAATAGATGTAAGTTCAATAAAATGTTAAGGTTTCTAATGATGTGATTTGCTATAAATATAGGAAACCCATACATATAAAATTGGATTGCCCAAATCTAAAAGCCACTCCTAACAAGGAGAAGATAGAGGAGAAAGTAAATGTGAAGAAGGGAAAGAAGAGATTCCAAAGAGCTTTTTGGGCAGACTCAACTTTAGATTCATCAGAAACAGAAAATGAGGAGGAAGTCACTAACTTATGTTTAATGGTAGATAATCTTGATCAGTCAGATCAAGAAGAGGTATGTGACTTAACCTATGCTAAATTGTTAGAAGTTTCTGAAAGAATTTATGATGCATATAGAAAACTTAAGAAATTACATGCTAGTTTGAACCTAGAATTGCAAGAATTGTAGAAAGAACATGAAATCCTTATAAAAGATCATGCACTGATAGATAACAACCACATGAGCTTACTTGATAAATTTGATGACTTGAACAAAAAGAATGATCTTTTAAAATCATCCTATACAAAGTTGGAAAATAAATTTAAGGATTTTAAGGATGAATCTGAGAATATATAGCACTATTTAAATTTTGATAAAAAAGTGTTAGAAGACATAAACATGTTTCTTAAATTGAAAGTGCAAGATCTTGAGAAAAATAGGAAACCCCAAATACTTGAAGATTTTATAAATCCTATTTTAAGGTTAAGAATTTTAAAACCCAAGAAGAAACAAATTTACTATAGAAAATTGAGAAACCTATTTTCTAGAGTTAAATGCTATTCTTGTGGGATGATTGGACATATTGCACACACTTATACTTTACAAAGAAAAACTCATTTAGTGTGGGGACCTAAGATGCATAAATCAAGTCATATCATACATGCATCTAGTTTTATTTTCCTAAAAGGATAACCCAAACTTGTTTGAGTTCCCAAGTCTAATGTTTGATTATTTTGTAGGCACGCTCTCATACAATGCCTCGTGAGAGCATTTGGTACCTAGATAGCTATTGCTCAAAGCATATGACTGGAGACACTATACAATTTATAATGCCAGAAGCGAGGAATGGAGGAAGGGTTACACTGGAAGATAACACCACTAAGAAAGTGGTTGGCACAAGTATGATCGGAAACTTGCAAAATTTTTTCATAAAAAATGCGTTGCTTGTAGAAGGCTTAAAACATAATTTGTTAAGTATTAACCAGCTATGTGATAAAGGATATAGTGTAAAAAATTTTCCCACTAGTTGCATATTAAGCATAAATAGAAATGATATTATGCATGGAATAAGGGTAAATAATGTTTATATGCTAGATTTGAATTATATTAAATCTCCTAATGTTTTTTATTTGAAAACTATTTCTGATGAATCATGGTTATGATATAGGAGACTTTGTCACTCTAGCATGAAAACCTTAGGAATATTACACAAAAGAATTTTGTTAGAGGTATACAACAACTAGACTTTACTAAGGATCATCTTTACGATGCATGTCAATTAGAAAAATAGGTGAAGTCCTCATTTCATTCCAATAAACATCTTAGAATAAGTAAAGCTTTGGAGATTTTAAATATGGATCTTTTTAGACTGGTTGGCACTATAAGTCTAGGAGGGAAGGTATACGAATTTGTGATTGTAGATGATTTCCTTAGATTCATATCGATTAAATTCTTATTTTATAAGAGTGAATCATTTAAGGAGTTTAGAGATTTTTTTACTTGAATTTAAAGGAAACTAGGATGTGAGATTTTAACAATTCAAAGTGATCATGGAGGAGAATTTGAAAATGAGAGATTTGAGGATTTTTATAAAGAAAAAGAAATTGATTACAATTTTTTTGCACCTAAAATCCCTCAGCAGAATGGGATAATCGAAAGAAAGAATAGAATATTAGTTGAAGTCGCTAGAGCCATGTTGACAGAATATTCACTTCCTAAATATTTCTGGGCTGAAGCGGTCAGTACAGCATGTATGTTCTGAATAGGATGAACATTGTGTTGAAATTAAACAAAATATCATATAAGCTTCTTAAGGGGAGAACATCTAATTTGTCATATTTGCAGATTTTTGGATGTAAGGTGTTCATACATAATAATGGAAAATCTACCTTAGGAAAATTTGATCTAAAATCAGATGAAAGATTTTTTTTTTTCATACTCTTGTATTGGAAAATCATATCAACAAAAGAACTTTGGTAGTTGAGGAGATCACAAATGTTTTATTTGATGAATCTAAATTTTTGGAAGAGCCAAATTTAGAAGAGGATGAAATAGAAAATAACTCCCAAAAGATTGAGAAAATAAATTTGGATGCAAATTTGGAGAAAGAAAATCCTTTCCCTAGAGAATTAAAATTTTCTAAAAACTATCCTAAGGAATTGATTTTAGGAGAACTAAGTGAGGGTGTTAGGACTAGGCATAGACTAAACAAGGAAGTCAATCATTCTTCCTTTATTTCTATAATAAAACTCATAAATGTATATCAAGCACTTTCGAATGAAGTTTGGATTTTGGCAATGTAAGAAGAATTAAATCAATTTGTAAGGAATGATTTTTGGGAATTAATTACAATGCCAAAGGATTAAAGTGTAGTTATAATTAAGTGGCTATTTAAAAATAAAATGAATGACTCAGGAGTTGTTGTTAGAAATAAGGCTAGATTGGTGACTAAGGGTATAATCAAATTAAAATAATTGATTTTGAGGAGACTTTTGCCCCTATAGCAAGACTTGAAGTAATTAGGGTTTTGTCAGCCTTTGACTGTTTTACAGGATTCAAATTATATCAAATGGATAAAAGAGTTCCTTTTTGAATGGGGTGATTCAAGAGGATGTTTATATTGAATAACCTCTAGGTTTTGAAAATTTTAAATACCCAAATCATGTTTTTAAATTAAAAAAATGCATTATATGGATTGAAACTGGCACCTAGGACTTGGTATGAAAGGTTAAGCACTTTCTTACTTGAAAGATCTTTTGAAAAAGGAAGTGTGGATACCACTCTCTTTTTGAAGAAATTGGGAGAAGATTTACTCATTGTATAAATTTATGTTGACGGTATCATCTTTGGATCTACATATAAAAATCTTTGTGATGATTTTTTTAAAATAATGAGTAATGAATTTGATATGAGCCTAATGAGAGATTTTATTTACTTTCTAGGTTTTAGTATTAAGCAAATTGAGGAGGAAATATTTCTTAGTCAGTCAAAGTATGTTAAGGGCATCTTCAAAAACTATGAAATAGACAATGATAAACCTATTAGTACATCTATGTGTTTCTTAGTTCAGTTGGATAAGGACCTTACTAGCATACTTGATATTATGTTTAGTATTTTTTTATGTGCTAGATTTCAATCATATCCAAAAGAATCATATTTCAGAGCAGTAAAAAAAATTTTGAGATATCTCTTAAAAACTCATAACTTAGAGATTTGTTATCCTAAGTACAGCTCTTCATTTAAAATTATTGGATATTCAGATTCAGATTTTACATGTTGTAGAGTTGATCAAAAAAGTACATCTGGAACTTGTCAATTTATAGGAAATTCTTTTATTTCTTGGTCTAGTAGAAAATAAAATTCTATGGCCCTATCTACTGCTAAAGCTGAATACATTTCCTTAAAAAGTTGTGTAGCACAAGTTCTTTGGTTGAAATAATAGTTGATTAATTTATGATTTATAATAGGCACAACTCCAATTTATTGTGATAACACTAGTGCCATTTACATTTCAAAAAATTCTATTCAACACTCTAGAACCAAACATATAGACATAAGGCATCATTTCATTAGTGATCATGTGTCCAAAGGAGAAATTAAATTGAACCATATTTCTACTGAAAATCAACTTGCAGACATTTTTACAAAACCACTATCTTTTGATAATTTTAGCACATTAAGAACAATGCTAGGTGTGATCGATCTTAATTCTTAAAAAAAATCTTCTACAAACTTGATATATTTTTTTTATGTGTGTCTTTTGTGTTTTTTATTGTTTGTGCTTTTTTTGTGTTAATGTTTCTATTTTTTTGGTTTCTTGGTTTTGTCTTTATGTTTTTGTGTGTTTTGGACATGTTTCCACACATCAAAATTCCTATTTTTGAACGTGTGTGCTAATTTGTTTAAGTGGATAATTCATATTGTACGAAATTATTTTAATCCTATACGAATTATGTAGCATGTCAATCATTATTTTGGACTGAATGTGTAAAGTTTTGTTTTCATTACATGTCGTATTGTATGATATATATATCGTCCCAGACAATTTGTATTTATTTGTCTGTACACACCTAGATGATTATCTGGACAAAATCAATTATTATAAATGATCATACGCATAAAACTTTATTTCGTATATTCGAACCACGTGTCATTCAATATGGGGGATGAACATAACTGTTATTAAGATGATCTTAAATAACTGATCATCCTAGACGAACACATGTTCTTCTATTCGATCATCTAGTCAAAAAGCATGTACGAAAGGATGCTTCGCAACTTACATGATTATAGAAGGTCATTTCATTTTGAACTACATACAAAATTATTTTTGTCATGCATAAAATAATTACTGTACTATACGAACCCATTTTCATACGTAAGAAATATCATTTTTATTTAAATAGGAGGGCTTTAGATTTCATTTTCATTCACTTCAATAGCCTCTTTAAATCCTTCTCTCTTAGCAATGGACAGTTCAAGCAAGCATGGTAGAGTCACTAAGGGTTCATCTTCAAGGGGTGTAGATGAAATTTTTTTATTCAAAGAAAATGAGGATTCTTACTTTAGGTTTGTCTCTACAAAAATCACTCTATCTTGACTCTTGCTCCAAGAAGACATCCACTTTCAAGTAATGCCTCTTTTTTTTACCACCCAATTTACTTTCATTCTGACTTTGATTCATGCCCACAGAGAAATCTTTTGCTATTTTCTGGCAAATATGTCTTTTAGTTCTGACGAGAGTAGGATAAGATATTATGTCCTAAAAAGAAAAGGATAGAAATCACAAAAGAAGATTTGGGAACCTTTCTATATTTAAGAACTTAAGGGATTAGAGCACACATAATGACTTCCAAATCTGATTTTGATTGGTCTGAAATAAATATAGTTCTTAGAAGGGTTACACAAGTAGGTCATTTTCCTAGGGTCTATACCTTACACCAAAATGCAAGGATCATTCAGCATGTCCTTAGAACTTTAATAATTTCTAAGTCTGGTGATTGCATTAACATTACTCCTCTTCTATCTACTGTTACCTATCTTATCATGACTGGATAACCAATAGATGAAACCTAACCTATTCTTGACTATATTAATGGACTTTCTGAAATTAGGCATGTTTCTCATAAGAGGAAGAAGAATATTGTCTTAAGACATCTTGTGATCAGTATTTTATAAAAGAAGTACAATATTATTCATCCTAAGGTTCCACTTAAAATGCTAATCTACTTCACCGATGCTTCATTTCGAGCACTTTTTAGGAAGAATGGAAATATAAGTGAGGATTCTGAGGAAGAAGGGGGAGCACCTGCACTTACTTATGGACCTGACTTTCAGGAGATGGTCTAGCACTTTGACTAATTAGAGAGTCATTTTGATCATCACTTTGATCAAATTCAAACTCACCTAAACCAGCAAGATATATAGTATCAGCAAGATATGGGTTGGATTTGAGGACAGTTCAAATCCATGAACACTAACGTAGCCATGATGATTAACTATTTTTTATCTTCAACCATCCTCCTCCACCAGACCAGGGCCATTTAGAGTTCTAGATGTACTTCTTATGTGTTATCTTTGCCAGTCCTTTGAGATGTGTTGATCTTAGTGATGTTTTCAATGCATTATGTATTTGTCTTTATTTAGCTTTTGTGTTAATGTTTTGTTGTCTTTGTGTTATGATTTGATATCAATTGTGCTTCAATGTATTTCATCTATAACTTGTCTTGTTTTGATTAGTTACTTTTGTTCGTTGTTTGAAACGTAAGTGTGTCTATATGATATTCTTGTGTTAATTGATCTAAAAACTATTATAAATTAACTGCAATACAAAGATTAATTTTAATATTAAAACTAATATTTTCAAAATATGTTAAGTTAAATTATAACTCGATAAAGTTAAGGTTATTAATCTCATGTTCTTTTTAAGCAAACATAATTTTAAATTTTATTATTGCGATTTTGATGTCTTATTGTTATTTTTATTTTCTCTTTTCAATATAATTATTCTTGTAGTTAGATAAATTTGATTTTTTAGATTATTGATTTTGGAAAGAATAAATAAAAAAAATAAAAAAAATATACAATGTGAACAAAAATTGAAAGATGCGCAATAGTTTGCAAATTGAAAAAAGGCACAAAATTAGCCCAACTACAAAATGATGCACAAAGTGTGCCAAAAATATTTAAGAAAGATGTGCAATATTGCCAATTGATAATATTCTTTTCTCTATCTTCAAATCTTAAAATTCAAATAAATCTAATTTTTAATTATGTTTTATATTGAAAATTGAATCTATCTAATCTTCATTTCGTCACTTTTACAATGATTCTCTTTATCTAATTATCTAGAATACTTCATGACCTTAATTAATTTTTCTTATCTATGTTATACTTTAATTTACATGTTTTGAATCTTTCTTTTTCATATAATGATTATTAATTTTTGTTATTGTTTTTATAGTTCAATCTCTTTCAAGATTAATTACTAAGGTTTCTCATATGACATCTTCCATTTTAACTATCTTTCTTCCCTTTTCGTTGTTATCAAAAGGGGGAGTAATATTATTTGTTTGATTTGATTGATTTGGTGATTGATTTTGTTTTTATGAATGTGTTTTAAAGTTATTTTTTTATTTTTTATTTATGAAAAATTAAAAAAAAATTGTTCTTCAAGGAATTTCCTTAAACTCAAATGTTTATTCTTTTAAAGGGAGCTAAGGAGAAATTTATAGTATATAAGTTCACTCAAATAATAATTATTTTGTCCTCATCCGAAAGGGGGAGATTGTTGAGATTGTTGCAATTTAGTTCTTGATTATTGATATTATTACAACATGTATATTTTTATGATTCCAAATATTATTTCTTTGATTATTATTTTTCTAACATATTTTGAATGCATTATTTTGTTATTCATGTGTACTAATATTTTAGGAAAATCATACTCCGGATTGTTGAAGACTTTAAATCAGATCAGTTTAGGGTTTATTATATATGAAGTCTGTATATTTCATTTTATTGAGTCAGAGAGAGTGTGATTGTAATTGAGTAACTATACACACACACATCGGGAGAGAATTTAAAATCTAAAAATTTTAAACTGATCTTACTATACGATTTATTTTTTTATGGGATGATCTGATTAGTTATTTTTTCTTTGGAGCAGTCAAACGAACATAAATGAATTTTTTTAAAGTATTAATCATACTATAAGATCACATTTCATACATGCCTTCCAGAGTACAAAATGGATGAGTTCATTATTGTATGAAAAGATTTGTTTTTAAGTATAGATCATACTGTACGATCACAGTTCGTACATGCCTTCTAGAGTACGAAATTGTGAGGTCCCTTCTCATCCCAACTTTTTGTCTAGACGAATTCGAATAATTTCTAAACTATTCATACCATACAATATCGACATCGTACATATGCCATTTAGAGTACGAAATGGACGGTTCCTTTTTAGTCCCGATGAACTTGAAATTTTTTTGTTTGTGGTTGTCCTGTATGATGTTGTCATCATACGTACACTGTATAGGTATGAAATTGTGGGGTCACTCTTCATCCCGATGAAGATGAAAAATTTTCTAATTATTTATCCCGGACAAACTTGGTTCATATCGAATGATGTTCATGTACGAAATGGTTTCATACAAATTCATAACAGTTCGTATGGAACAGTTTTTGAACTATTCATATGTATGAAATCTGATCGTACTATACGATCGTGTATGCTCAAAATTGAAAATTTCAGTTACTGGACAATTTTTCATGTCTTTAGTATAAAAGGTCCACTAAAACTAATGTGAAAAAGTCTCATCTTCATGATTTTTCAAGAAAAATTAAAAGAGAGAGTATGTGAGAGTGTTTGAGAGAGATTTCTTGTAAGTGAAGTGTGAAGGATTCACAAGGTTACTCAAAGGTAAGAATCTCTTTATTATTTTTCCTTTCACTCTTCCTCTTGTCTTTCTAGTTGCTCATGAGAAGATCCTTGGAGAAGATCCATTTCTCTGCTGACACTTGAAGAGTGTGAAAGGATGACGGTTCTCTTTTAACACTTGGAGAGTGTGAAAGGATGATGGTTCTCTGCTAACATTTAGAGGGTGTGAAAGGACAATAATTCTCTAGTGACACTTGGAGGATGTGAAAGGACAACGGCTCTCTACCGTACCGGGGATTGGTGTAAGAGAGGTTTTGTAAAGGCTTCTCCACCTTGCTGTGGGGGTAAAAGGAGAGACACTTTGGTAATAGTGCAATACCTGAAGAGGGAGCCTTCAAGGAGTGGATGTAGGTCGTGTTTAACCTAACCACTATAAATCTTTGTGTCTTTTAAATTTCTGTATTTTTTTTACTGCAAGTTATATTCTGTGGTTGAAATAATTATTTTTAAAATCTTAATTAACTTACTAAGTAATTTAAAGGTTTTTAAAATTTTAAATCCAAGAGAAAGTTTTAAAATTACCAATTTACCTCCCCTTTTAGCTAGCCTTGGGATAATAACTTAGGCTTAACAACCTAATCAAGATTCAATAATGCATACTAACCCGTCCCCTATCATTGTGCATGTTCCTTCATCTCTTATCATTGTGGATGATCCTCCCTATGACCAGGGCAATATTATTAGTAACGTTGCTACTTTATTTAATGAAAGTGATAATTTGGAGGAATAAAGGCTTACTATTTCTTCTCCTCAAAATTATGTTATCTCTGAACTACTAGTTATGGACTGTATGTTGAATACCAATAAATTTTCTAATATTGATGCCACTTGATTTATTATTCATGATCAGGGAACTGCTTCTAGAAGTGAAAGGATTAGCATAGAGCTTATGGGGCAGGACAATAACTTGAAGGTAAGTGAGATGGCTTTGGTTGTGGAAGAGAATGTGGAACTTGGCTTGAATAGCAATGTTAGTTTTGATGGAGATTTGTTGGAGGAAGGTGAACTTCCTCAAAAGGTAAAGGAAAAGGGTTTAAAAACTTATTGTAAGTCTCCCTCTACCTCTCATTATCATAGTGATGCTTTTACTAACACTAATGAGTTGGAATTTTTTGCTAAATGCTTTGCAAAAGATGATAATGATACTAATTTTATTAAAGTTCAAAACAAGTGTGGTAGAAAAAGTAAGAATCTTATTTTACAATTGGTTAGAAACACCCGTTCACAAACTAATCATTAGATTTATTTTTATGTTTATGTATTTTATTTGGAATGTTATGGGTATTGGGTGCTCTTCTTCTCATTTGAGAGTGAAGAATTTATGTCGTATCCATGATATTTTAAGTCTTGTTTTACTTGAACTTCCTGTTAATATTTTTAAATTACTTAGTATTTCTACTAATAAAAGTTGGTTACTTAGTATTTTCTAAATTTTTAGGATTTAGGTATGCCTCTACAAACTCTACTAATAAAAGTTGGTTACTCTGGAAAGATCCAGTTTGGATTGATATTCTTGATAACTTTACTCAAGTTCTGCATTTTAATGTTGAAGTATTAAATTTAAATTGTTGTGCCTCCTTTGTTTATGCTGCTTCTTCTTGTGGGACTAAAAAAGGTCTTTGGGACCAGTTATCTAATTTTTACATCTTTTGTCATTTGTCTTGATTGGTGGGTGGTGATTGTAGCACTATTTCTAATCCTTTACAGTGTATTGGGGGGTCTACTCCTATTTCTCAAGCTATGGAGGACTTTAATAATATGATTATGGATTGTAATCTCATTGATATTGGCTTTTTGGGAAACAAATTTACTTGGAACCTGGGTCAATTATGGCAATGGCTAGATCGTGTTTTATTTAATGATAACTAGCTTAATTCTTTTAGCTCTATTTCTATTGAGAATTTTACTTGTATGCTTTCTGATCATTCTCCTTTATTTCAGTTTTGCTGGTGTTGTTGGGGCTATTTTGTGGGCTGCTGTTATCGTTTTGGTGGCTGTACGGGCTTTCATGTGTAGGTTTTTGCTCTTTCTGTGGTTGTTTTTTTGGTTTTCTGGTCTGGTTGGCCTCTTTTTGGGTGAGGGTGGCTGCCCTCTTTATCGCCTTTTCCTGATGTTTATTTGAGCTTATTACTTGGTGGTGGTGGCTTTGGCTTGTTGGTTGGATGGAGTGGCATTGGGCTTATCCTAATGATGTTTGCTGGATCCAATTTATCCTGAGCTCATTCTGCCCGAACCCTATTTATCATTATTGTGGTACTTATTATTTAGCTGGTGTTTTTTGGATCAGTGCTAATCCTTTAGTGTGTTTGTTGTGTTTTGTGATTATTTGACTCTCTTGGTTAGATTTTGTTGGGCAAATGTTGAGGGCTACCTGTTGGATCCTCTCAGTTGGTTTTTTTAAGGGCATTTTAGCCCATTTCTTGTTGTGCCATGGGTTGTTTCTATTAGTGGATGATGGTTTTATTTACCCCAGTTTTCTTGGCTTTATCTCTCAGGTGGTTGTGATCTGAGGTACCATTAATGCTGGGCTGGAATTTTACTATTTTATTCTTTGCTCCTGTTCATTTTTCTTTTCTTTTGTTTGGAAGATGTGGTACACCTACTATTTGGTTGATAGCATTTTGGGGGCTAGTAATTAATGCTTCTCCTCTATTGAAACTTATATTTTGGATAACTGCTGGGATGAATTCTTTACGCTTTACTTTAATTACTGCTATACTTATCCCAGGTTTCAGATTCTTTTACAGAATTTCATTTTTGCAGGTGCTTGTATTGATCTCTTCTAGGTGGGGAAGATAGAGATGGTTGTTGATGTTTGGTTCATTCCTTATTTTTGGGTACTCATTCTTTTGCACCATAGAATGTACCTAGGGTTCTTTGTAATTGTTCTTAGTAGGGACCTCAAGCTTTTAGGATTCTTTACTTTATTTTTGTAGCTCTTTTGAGCAGTAGTGAACTTAAGGTCCCTTTAAGGACCGTGTAATTTTTTTCTGAATTAATGCTAGGTCAACCCTGGTTGACTTGGTCAACCAGGTTGACTCAGGTCCTAGGTCTGGGCTCAGTAGACTTGGCTTGGCTCCCTGAACCCATTGGGATGGGTCCTGGGGTCTAACTTGGCCAAATTTGACCAGGTCAACTCTTTGACCTAGGTTTGACTTCTAATCAAGAGATTGTGGGTTCGAGTCCCACCAGGCATGCCAGAAACCTGTGAACCTCCAAAAGAGCACCGCACGAACGGGTCAATTGGAATGGACAGATTAGATCGTGCATACAACTAACCATTGAAGATAGCGGCTCTCGCCAGCGCACCCCGATGGGTAACAATATACACGACTAAATCACGGGTTTCCCCCACCCGATGCAATAGCTCGAGTGGGATTTAGTAGATGTGGGGCTAAGTTTCCCACGGGCGCAAGCCACCATGGTTAATTACATCTCAGGCCAGAGCCCGAGAAAACTCTCGATTAAGGAACATATATTATCCCTTCCCAAAATGAGATTGGCATAGGGGTATAGACTAAGAATTCCTACTCCAAGGAAAGAAAGGTTCCAAAAAGCTCTGTCAACATGCGTGGCTCATGCCAGCATTCTGAGGCTCTAGGGTACTATAGAAGAAACTGGAGAAAATAAAAGTCAGGCATCCAATCACATGCGTGAGAGAAGGATGGAAGTGGCGTCATCCTATGATGCATATAAGTAGGATTTATAGTCCCTGAAAGGAAGAGACCTACCTACTATTTAAGACACACTATAAGACCGAATGTAGTAGACTCGAATCCTAAATCTAGATTGGGCTTAGTGTTCTACACAACACTAAAACCCATATCCTAACTAATGCAGTGCAAACCTGGACTACGCCGGCTTGGATTGGGGAGCCAGCTAACCACCTAGTCGCTTTAAAACCATGCTATCAAGTCAGTTATGAAAGATGGGTGGATGGTACAGTTATTTGGAATAGGACCAACATCTAGAGAGTTTCCTAATTGGTCCTGAACTTATATGGGGTGAATGCCCCTAACTAATGCAATTAAATTTTAATTAATTGGTTACTAATGCAATGCATGCTAGTTAAAAGGTCTCAAATCATGTATGCTTTAGAACTTTAAAAATAGGCTTATAGAAAAAACAAATTTAGAAAAGACTGGGTCTCCCTAGGTCCGCCACTTCATCCTCATAGGCTAGATTATTCATACTCTACCCGCAGGTAGGGAGATGTCTTATAGCAAGGAAAGAAAGATGCAGTAATATGCATGCGACCCCGGACAATTATGGCAATTCCATAGGTTCGTTAAGTTTTCTAGATTATTTAAAACTTAAATATTAAATTTTGGTTATGAGTAAAAAAATTTTATAGTCCTTAGAGAAACTAATGAAAGTCCAAGCGAAAATAAAATTGGCATGCAAGAAAGAAACCTAAAAAAAGCAGGTAATTTCTACTACACAATCAGGTAAACACATCAATATAAATCCAACAAATCAAATAAATGTCCATAGGCAAACTGTCCTTATTACAACCCAGGGTATGCAGAAAGTAAAGTGACTGGGCACCACTGCCAATAACCCGGATTTCTAAACCTATGACAGATGCAAATGACTTTGAGTGGGATATTGGTCTTCAAGTTTTTGGTCTTCAATCTTCTTTGGATCTATTCTTCTTGAACTCCTTAGATCTATCCTCCTTGGACTCCTTGGATCTCTCCTCCTTTGACTCTTTAGAAATCTCCTCCTTGGACTCCTTGGATCCATCATGGCTTGAATATCCAAACGAAGAGATAATTCCCCCTTGGTAGGGGTATTGCCTTTTCTCTTTGGATATCTAAAGCCATCCAGATCGATCTTCCAAATGGAAGAGGACTCTCCCCTATGAGGATGCCTTTTTTTTTTGCAACTCGAGTTGGATAAGGATATCCCAACTCAAAGTTGCATTTTCACAACTATTAACAAATGTTACAAATTTTTTTTACATAAATTGGAAAGCAGAAAAATTCTAAAGTCCCTGCATGGTTATCCTAATAAAACTCCAAGCAGTTATAGTCTCAAGCAGTTATATATAAAAAAAAAATAAAGTGCATCCCATTGACGCTGTGCCAAGCCATGCTCTTAATTATGAAGGCTAAGCAATCCACCTGTAGAAGTTATAATTATTTGTATTTAGCACTCATTTATTTAGGAGGGGCTGAGGAAGCACCTGTATAAAATATTATTAGAAATCATGATAGTGCCCCCCTTTTATTAGCTTGAGCATGACCACCTGCATGGAAGAATAATATATATATATATGGTGCTGCTAACCTAGGGGTAGATCTAGTGCTCATCACATCATCCACGGTGAAGTAAAAGTAAGCAAACACAGCAATTCAATTTCATACAGCATGTAGTGAAAACCACAGAAAGCTCAGGCACAGCAGAAAAGAAAATAAACACTGGCCTAGCCTAAGTCTAGAAGTGGTGACCTAGCAAACAATTCTATGTGTGTGTATGGCTAGTGTGGCTTGGATAGATCCTAATTTGGGTAGTTAGTTAAAATTGCCTACAGTTCAGGTTTATTATAGGTCAGAAAAGGAAATTTTAGTTAAGGTCAAAGTATTAATGGATTAGGGTCCATTTTAGTTAATTTAGTTTGTTGATCAGTTTTATAATCTTAGGGTAGTGATATTTGAAGTTCAAGTTATACTAGCTAATTTTGGAAAGTCCCGGGTCCTCCTAGGTACAAGGATGAGGGGGTCCAAAAGGTCTTTATGGGAAATATGTTAGGTCTGGGTCTCCTAATATTTTAGGAAAATACTAAACCCTAAGATGAGTAGTTAGACAGGTAGTACACTAAAATTGGATTTTTCTAGGCAAAGTTATGAATTCTGGAAGTTTCGGGCCCTAGACTATAGACTAGGGTTGACCAAAAAGTTGACTTTCTAATTTAGGTTAGTTTCTGGAATGCTAATATTTTTAATAAATACTAGACCCTAATAGAAGTTTAATGCAAGTGAGTTTGCTTGATTTGAAATTTTTGAAAATTAGTTATGAATTTTCTAAGTTCAGGGTAGTTATAGAATTATCTAAAATATCTCATAAAGGGCTGATTTTATGGCTTTGACCCAAATCAGCCCCAAACAGATTGGAAGCACTACCAAAAGTCAGTGATGACCTGAGAAAATGATCCCAAGTGTTTGGGCAAAATTTTGGATTTTTAAAAATTTTTAATAATTTTTTAGGGGCAAAAAGGAAATTTTCACCTAAAGTCAAATTAAGGGTCAACCTAGAATCAAACTGAGGAGCCCAATTTATTTAAGGTCAAGGATCAAATTTTAGATAATTCAAGGTATGTTAGGTAATTTTCTAACATAAAATGGATTTATTGTAATTTTTAGAAGGTCTCGGGGCCTTATTTAACAAGTTAATTAGGGTTGGTTAATTAAGAGGTCTAACAAGCCCTAAAAATTCTTAGAAAATTCTGGGATGTTCAAGATGTCCCTACATGTAAATGTTGAGGTTTTTATGTCAAACAGTGATCTACCCTAACCCCTAAAAAAATTTCTAAGTTCACTAGATGGGTTCTTAATTGTTGTCCATAAGGTGTCACTACGTTATATGGGTTTAAAATAAAGTTTTTACTAACTCTCAAGGTAATAATGCATGGAACACATGAAAAATAGTAAAATCACCATGTCCTTAGATCTAGGAGAGCCTAAGCTAAGTGGTGGTGAATCCTACGCATGCAAACTACGATAAAAAAAAAAGAAATAAGTATGACTAAAGAAGGGATTAGTGAATGATTGGAACTCAACCATCCACTAATCCACTCCCCCATAATTTCTATTCATGTTAAAAGCCTATGTTTAAAATTTCATGTAATGAGTCTCCCAAGATTATGATTTAAAGTATAGATAGTTTTAAAGTAATTCAAAATTACTTATAAATAGATAGATTTTGGAAAATAAATAATTAAAAATAAGTCAATTTGTAATAGATAAATATATGGGAAACTCACTGACCACCCAATCGAGGTTTTAAAATGATTTGAAAATAATTTTTAATTTTAAAATAATTATAATAATTATTATATAAATAATACCAAAATACTTAAAATAATAGTATAAAATAGAAATCTGTCCAAACAGTGGAAATTGATTTTTAAAAATAATTTTAAAATAAAGTATATATGTTTTTGAAAAATTCAAGGGGTTGCGCGCCGAAATCCGATTTATAATGAATTAGTTATGATTTTTCAAAGCTTTGTATAATAAAATCTATTTTCAAAATAATTTTAAAACAAATAATAACATTAAAAATAACTATTAAATGGAATTAACTTAAAATAATGAAACCTCTGAGATTTAAAAATAATTTAAAATATTATAATAACAATAATAACAATAATAGTAATAATAATAATAAAAATAATAATGAAGATTTTAAAATAATGCTAATTTTAAAATAAAATTAACAATAATAATAATAATTACATAATTATAACAATAATAATATAGGAGTAATGAAATAGTAACAAAAATATTAAAATAATAGTAATTATTAATATATAATAATAATAATAATAAATCAAATAATATCAAAAATAACTCTTTTTACCGATTTTATAATATCTTAAAATATACATAAAATTTTTTAATGAAAATAACTTTAAAAAAAGAGGCGGAGAGTACGAGCGATTCGAGGTATTGCACGCATTTTTTAGCTCAAAAATGGATTTTTAGCAATTTTTTTGAAGTTAAAATAGGTTTAAAATAGGATTTAATATTTATTTTAATTAAACCGTATGGGGATGGCGGTCAGCGGGCCACATGGCGACATCTGGTTTGCTCCGGAAATCGCAGAGGCGACGGTCTACCACGCCGCAGCCCGGGATTGGATCCCGGGACCACGGCAATGATTACCGCCGCGGCGGCTCGGTGCGGTCCAAGTGACACGTGCAAAATGGCTGGCAGAACCGTGGATGCGGTTTCGACAATCATTGCTAATGATTGCGTCGCCGCGCAATCATTGGCGATGATTACCGAGGCATCGGAATCTGCGCCGATCCACTAATCCGAGTCAGCGGAGCGGCGGGACCGTCGGATCGAGCGCGGTTCGGGCAGACGGTCGGGATGTTTCCACGTGGCAGGCGGAACCGCAGAACGTACTCACGCGGTCAGGCCAAACTGTGGAGTGGTTGAATCTCAACTGTTGATCGAAAGATCAATGGCTGAGATCAAACCTCGCTCAGGAGACGGCAAACCCGAAGCCCTAACTCATTTTTTGATGGTTTCTCTCGATTGGGTAGACGAAATCAACCAAAATTTTAAACATAGTTTGTAGTACTGAAGAGCATTATTGTGGGGGGGGGGTAATTTTGAGATCTATAACGCGGTGTATCAAAAGCTATTTAGCTTTGAGTGTTCTAACTAGGGTTTAGATTTATACCAAAAATACTCGATGGAATCGAGAGATCTTTGGGTTGTTGCACTTGTAGACTGTCCACGCTCCTAGTTGTAGAAGAAATCATGAACTTTTAACGTATGGATCGCATGTAAAGGGGCTTGGAAGATCAAGGCTCTCGGGTTCGCCGGAAGTTTTCCAGCGGCGGCTCCAAACGCTCGGGCTTGGCTCATGGAAGGTAGGGGAATCCTTAGGGAACTCTCACACGATATCTCTCGGGACTAGGATGAATAGAATCCAAGACCCCCCTCAAGAAACCCTAAGGAGACTATTTAAAGCCTTGGTCTCATCACCAACGGAAGGCAAGATTAGGAGGGGAAAAAACCGTGGCCTCCCCCCGTGGTTTTGAATTCAAATTGATTAGGAGCTTTAAATCCCATTAATTAGGCCCTAAATGCACCTTAAATGGGTCAACTTGATCTATTAAAGACTTGATTTGACCAAGTCAGAGTTTGACTTGGTCAAACCAGTCAATTAGGTCAAGGGAGTGAGGGTTTTGAGCCATGAATGAGTTTGAATTGATTTGGATTGGAATTAGGGCTCAATAGCACCAAATAGGTCAACCTAGGTTGACTTGGTCAACCAGGTTGACCCTGGGCCCGAGTCTGGGCTCAGTAGACTCAAATCGATTCACTGAACCCATTGGAGAGGGTCTTGGGGTCTAATTTGGTCAATTTGACCAAGTCAACCTCTTTGACCAAGAGTCTGGGCAAAATCAAGGTCAACAAATGCATATACCCTTTGAGGTTTTCCCCTAAAAGAACAAAAAACAAAAAAAAATCTAAGAAATCAATATACATGTTCATCTCAATCAATATAATTTAATAAAAATAATGCTCAATCATCACTTGTACGATTCAATATGATCAATATTGAAAAGTAAGAAACATCATGCAGATATCCACAAATCAATGACTAGTGTGAGAACATATATACATAAAAAATTAATAAATTAGTATTGTAGTCTGAACATACAAGTGTCAATATCATCAATAACACTAGTCTTACATATCTTATCATTTATTTATTCTTATAAAATTGGTACATGTAATGCACACACATTTGTGTATCTATCTATCCGTACTATTAATGCTAGAAATGTTATCAAAGTATGAATTACATTCGTATATGATTTTATATAGGGTTCAATACAAAAAGAAGACATAGCTTTAATGTGATTTTTTATTCTTTCATTTATATTTATTGCATCATTATATCAGCTTTATTATAATTATCTTTATCACTATTAGTATATGTGAATTTTAATAATTCATTAAGAGTCATCATCCTTTGCCCATCAATATAATCTGATCATCAATTACATGCTATAATTGGGATAACACCATAAACTATCTTTAAAGAAGAGCCCAAATCCCACCCTCCTACACAAGGTATTATATTTTAATAGCCAACTCAAATTAATTATAATGTTAATAGTCATTCTTCCTTGCTTATATGCATGTACTATAACATTTCATATCAGATGTATCAATCTCTCATTAAAGAATGAAATACAATATGAAATGTTGAAATCAATAAATCCAAAAAAATATGCATAATAATCTATAGCATTGGAAAATTATAAATTTTACTTTAACAAGTGAAATTGAATAATATTAAATTTAAAATCCATAAAATTCATATATATCATATATGAAAAGTCACAAGATAAAGTGTGGTAAATTAGGAGAAAATACATTTTTATCAATTTAGTATAGATTATATTCATCAAATGCAAAATCATTGAAAATTAAACGAGATTCAAATAACTTATAATTATCAGAAGTCTTTTAAAACAGAAGTGACAAAAAAAAAAAAAATGGCTTTTCGCTTCTCCCTCTCTCCTCTTCCTCTCCATTCTCCTTTTCCTTTATGAGCAAGCCAAAGAAAATGAGGGAAGAGGTGGCATTGGGGATGATTTAGTTCTTAGGTTTATAATTATACATATACACTATTAGTGGCCTAGCACTGCCGAGCTCTAACAACCATCACAGTGCTTCATGTTGAATTCAAAATTGCTGTAGAATAAAGACTTAAACATTGTGTTGGAAAGTTTTGGTGTCGCATTTCTCTTAAGCCTAGCATCGTAGCGCTATCAAGCACAGCTCCAAGGCACTCTAATTCTAACATAAATTTAATTTTTCATTTTAAAATATTTTTTCATATTTTGGGTTATTACATATTTAGCTCTCCCATTATTCAAGCACCTTATTGAGCCCTTCTATTTTTGTAGCGCCAATTCAGGAGAAGCCTCTTATTTCGTATACAACAACATTGGAAGAGACTCTCAGAGTATTATTGGCACTACATAATGAAGAAGGAAAGAAAAATATTCTCTATTATTTCTGTAGGTGGTTGATTGGAGCAAAGATGCACTATTTTCATGTTAAGAAGCATTGCCTAGTTCTTATCTTGCAACTCAAAAGCTCTTCCATTATATACTTTCTCATAATATCACTCTAATCTTACAAATTCATCTGCTGAAGTTTTTGATGATAAGGCTAGCATTGATATGTCACTTAGCCAAATGGGCAGTGATTCTCCTATAGTTAGAAATTATATATGTTTCCCAAAAAGTAGTTAAATTGAAAATCCTTATACTATCAAGCAATCTTTAAAGCTCTAAATAATAAGCTAGATGCTCTAGCAAAATTGGCAAAAGAAATGGCAAGCATGAATGAAGAGTATGTGTCGATTAGAGTCCACACTCCTCTAGTGTTACAGCTGTCTTTCTTATAAACTCCATAGGAAGAGGGATCATCAAACTAAAGTCAGTAGGACATGACTATAGCTGGTCCTTACTCTTCACCATAAATTAGTTTTCAAGATCAATAAGAGAAACCTCAAATGATTATTAGAAGGTGCAGGTCTAGTAAGGCCTCATAATCCTGGTGGAATTATTTAGAGATCAAATAAAAAAATGATTGGAGGCTTCCTTTCATTGACTATTTTAAAAAAGTCAAACTTTAGGTGAACTAATCATCAGTTACATAGATTTGAAAAAGGGCATTGTAGTATGCGTTTGTTAATAATACGCTATATTGTATACCATTTGACCAAGTATGGTTGTGGTACTTAGGAACGAAGGAAACTGATAAGGTTGTGACTGAAGTTAATAAGGGACTTTACAGTACACATCAATCATGTCCTAAAATGGACAATAAGATTAAGAGGATGGATTATTATCGGCCAATGATGGTAAAACATTGCATTAAATATTTAAAGAGATGTCATGAGTATCAAGTTAATGGTAATATGCTACATGAACCCCAAATTCATTGTACCCTACGATTACATCCTATCCCATTGGTTGTTAGGAAACAAATATAATTGGCTTAATTAATCCACAATTGTTAGCTAAAGATTTATCAAGCAAATGTGTCCAAATCTTTCAAGCATTTAGTACATCCTGGAATATTCCAAGAAGGAAAATTTGTCACGGTGCTAAGAAGGTCAAACATCCCCCATCAAAGAATTGTCAAGACAAATTAGGAAGACCCCTTCACTATCGAGAAGGTGTACCAATGAGGAGCATATCAACTCATCAACATAAATAATCAAAGACTTGTGTTGTTGATCAATGCGAAATATCAAAAGAAGTTCAACGATTAAGGAAAGAAAATGAAGATGTTGTAGTCAAAATATTTCTCTTGAATTTAAGATGTATCATCTATCTTCATATCAATTAATATACTCAAATATTTTGGAAATTCTCTTGTTAACTTAGAATGCATTTCTAGAATATAATGAAAGTGTCATTAAAACATCTTGAAACTCTCTCACCAATTGAGATTATGTTTCAAGAACGTGATGGAAATTATATTAAGATCTTATAGAAATTCTCTTATAAAGTAAGAAGGTATTTTTAGAATATCATTAAAAGTGTATTATACTCTATCTTGGAACTCTCTTGTAAAGAAATAATGCATTTATAGATTATCATAAGAATTCCACTAAGATAAGGTCCATTTTTAAGCTTAAATTTTAAAATCCAATGACCATCAAAATTTTTCTCTAAGACATGGGCATTTTATTTTATTTATTTGGATTGATATCATGCTTCATGCCAAGATCCCCAAACAAATATTAAAAATCACTAGGGGTATATAAAAAACATAGAGCATATGATGATGCCTTCATAAGTAAATATATGATCATTGCGAATGATGAAGATCTATCTTCCAATTTTTCAAGATTTTGATGTCCAGATGATAAGACTTTCAAGTATCATAATCTCAGTGATTTAAGTTAAATAAGCATGAGCTGCTGTAGTATAAGTATAGTGCTTGAACAGTTTTATTAGTTTAAACTCAACAAGCCTAGGTGTAGTGAAGTCACTGATAACTTTCTCTACTCAATAAGGTATGATAAGAGGTCATAGTAGAAAATCCCAAGTTTTTGACTTTCCAGAAGATAAATATTAGCAAGTTCAGAGGTAATCAAACCTGACAAATTAGATCAATTTAGATTCAAAAGATTTCCTCAACTGTAAAATGGATTAGGGCTGAATTGAGAAGATGAATCTCATTTAACTCAAGGAATCACACCAAAATCAACATCTCTATTAAATTAGAGGCCGCATCCCCTTTAATAAATCTGATAAGTAAAGAACGATAATCAAAGGAGCTTCTCTTCTTCAGCATGTTTGATAAAGTATAAAGCTCAGGACTGAAGAATTCATCACACTATTCATACAAAGTGTCTGGTCGAACCTAGGGATTTTTTTCATTAACAAAGTATGTGTTAAGAGAGTTGCTATTTTGCATGTTTTACATTCTTGCAACTTGTATTATTTTGATGATTTCAAATATTATTGTTTTATACATATCTCCTAACACTATTTGGAACATTTGTTTCTTGCTCTAGTGTGTACTAACAATTCAGGAAAATCAACTCCAAGATATGAAGACTTGTAATCAAATTCAACAAATTTTCATAAGTTTTGAATTGAGAGGGAATGATTGTAATTGAGTGAAAATTCACAAAATACACACTTAGGGAACAATTATTGTGAACCGATCGTACGGGACAAACATAGTTCGTACGGGACGATCATGTCAATTACCCCTAAGAAGAGCAATGGATCGAACAGGCGGGGAGAAAATTTTTCTAAGTCCTAATCGTCCAGGACGAATTTCATATTCGTCCCGGGACGAATGTCTCGGGATTCTCACTTTCCATTGTTCGTCCGGACGAAATTCATGGTTCGTCCCAGGACGAACGTTTCTATATTCTCACCGTGCTTTGTTCGTCCAAACGAAATGAGCATTCGTCCCAGGACGAACTTCTCTGTATTGAAGCTTGTTCTACTCGTCCAGACAAAAAATAAGGTTCATCCCAGGACGAACGTCTCTGTATTGAAGCTTGCTCTGTTCGTCCAGACGAAAATTGTTCGTCCCAGGACGAACTGAACCGACTTAAGTTAGTTGGTTACATCCTGAAGAATTTCGAGAACTGACCTATTCAATAACCCTTTCGTACCGGACGAACTTTGTTCGTACAAGATGATTAGCGTGTACAAAAATAATTCGTTCCAATATATATAAGGTTCGTTTCTGACAATTTAAGTAAAATCGTCCAGGACGATCCACGATCGTACAGGACAATCCACTGCGTACAGAATTGAAAACTTGCTATTTTTGGGTAGTTTTTCTTGTCTTTTGTATAAATAGTTCAAACTTGACTGCCACCCAATCTTTTTTACTCATTGATCTTCGTGCCTATTGGAAGAAGAGTAAACGAGAGAGTGAGAGAGAACATTCAAAGAAAGATTTCTACCACAGGAGCGTGAAGGCTTCACTTGGTGTTCAAAGGTAAGATTTCCAACTTGTGTCTTGAGATTACTTCACTCTTTTTCTTTCTTCATTCTAGATTTCTAGTGAGGAGATCTGTCAAGGAGATTTGATTCTCTACCGACACTTGGTGAGTGTGAAAGGACGAAGGGTTCTCTGCCCACACTAGGAGAGTGTGAAAGGACGAAGGGTTCTCTGCCAATATTAGGAGAGTGTGAAAGGATGAAGGGTTCTTTGCCCATACTAGGAGAGTGTGAAAGGACGAAGGGTTCTCTGCCCACACTGGGGATTGTGTAAAAGGACGACGGTTCTCTGCCACATCGAGTAGTGGTGAAAAGAGTGTTTGTAAAGGCTTCTCCGCCTTGCTGTGGGTGCAAAAGGAGAGACACTATTGGTATTAGTGCAATACTCAAAGGGTGCCTCTGGGGAGTTGATGTAGGTCTTGTTTAGACCGAACCACTATAAATCTTGTGTCTTTTACTTTACTGCTTTTTATTTTTCGCATTTTTCTTTAGTTTAAAAATCTGTGGTTGAAAATCTTTTCTATAAAAATTTCATTAAAAAGTTTCATTTCGGTTCAACAAAATTTACAAAGAGGGTTAAGTTTTAAAAATACCAATTCACCCCCCCTCTTGGTAGCCTTGGGACATTAACTTAGGTCTAACAACCTATTCACTAGACTCAACAAGTGGTATCAGAGCTTTGTTTCAAAATCATAAGTTTAAACTACTTTTTAATTAACGTAGATGGCTACATTCGGAAACCGAAATACACCTGAGGGTTACTCTATTACTAGACCTCCACTGTTTGACAATATACATTTTGATTTTTGGAAAACATGCATGTCTACTTTTTTACAGTCACTTGATTATCGTATGTGGATATTAGTCCAAGAAGGTTATACAAAACCAATTAGATTAGTTGATGGAGTTAGAGTTGAAACACCTTTTGCAGAGTGGACTATAGAAGAATGTGACCTAGCACAACTAAATGCTAAATGTTTAAATAGTTTCTTTTGTACTTAAAAATCAGAAGACTACATGCAGGTTTCCACTTGCAAAAGCGGAAAAGATATATGTGATAGACTTTGTATAACTTATGAGGGGACTAATGAGGTTAAGCAATCAAGACTCAATATCTTGTTACATGATTATGAATTATTTTGCATGAAACCAAATGAATCTATTTCTGATATGTACACAAGATTCACACAAATAGTCACCTCTTTGCATGCACTTGGTAGGGAATTAACAAATGCTGAAATGGTTAATAAAATTCTTCGTTGTTTACCTACTGCTTATGATGCTAAAATTACTGCAATTACAGAGTCTAAAGATCTAAATATATATTCAATTGACAATCTTCTTGGTTCACTAATTGCTTACGAGCAAGGAGTTAGCCAAAGAAAGATTGATACAGGTGAACCATGAAAGGAGAAGAATATAGCACTAAAAGTGAAAGAGTCTGAGAGTGAACACTCAGAACCTGAGGATGAAGAAGATATTGCTTTGATGACTAAACAATTCAGAAGCTTTCTGAAAAGGAAGCAGAAGAGATGCCAGCAATGGAATAGAGGTAAATTCAATAGAAATGACAAGGTTTCTAATGAAGTAATTTGTTATGAATGCAGGAAACCAGGTCATATCAAGACTGATTGCCCAAAACTCAAAGGCACTCCGAGCAAGGAGAAAGCAGAGGAGAAACCAACAGTAAAGAAGGGCAAGAAGAAATTCCAAAGAACTTTTTGGGCGGACTCAGCTTCAGATTCATCTGAGACTGAAAAAGAAGAAGAGGTCAGCAATCTTTGCTTGATGGCAGATAGTGTTGATCAATCAGATCAAGAAGAGGGACGCTCTCACACAAGATCTCGTGAGAGCATATGGTACCTAGACAGTGGATGTTCAAAGCATATGACTGGAGATACTGCTCAATTCATAACGCTGGAAGCCAAGAGTGGAGGCAAGGTTACACTTGGAGATAATACCACAAAGAAAGTGGTTGGATCAGGTATGATTGGAAATTTGAAAAACTTTTTTAAAGACAATGTGTTATTGGTTGAAGGCTTAAAGCATAATTTGTTAAGTATAAGTCAGCTATGTGATAAGGGCTATAGTATAAAATTTTTTCCTACTAGCTGCATATTAAGCCTAAATGGAAAAGATGTTTTAAATGGAAAAAGGGTAAACAATGTTTATATACTAGATTTATATTGCATTCAATCTCCTACTGCTTTTTGTTTAAAAACTGTTTCTGATGAATCATGGCTTTGACATAGGAGACTTTGTCATTCTAGTATGAAAAACCTTAGGAGAATTACCCAAAAGAACTTAATAAGAGGTATACCAAAACTAGACTTTACTAAGGACCACCTTTGTGATGCATGTCAATTAGGAAAATAAGTGAAGTCCTCTTTTCAGTCCAATAAAGATCTTAGGACTTTTAAACATTTAAAAATTTTACACATGGATCTTTTTGGACCAGTAGGAACTGTTAGCCTAGGAGGGAAAGTATACGGATTTGTTATAGTGGATGATTACTCAAGATTCACTTGGGTTAGATTTCTATTTCATAAGAGTGAATCATTTGGGGATTTTAGAAATTTTTTGACTTGGATTCAAAGGAAATTAGGGTGTGAAATAATTTCTATACAAAGTGATCATGAAGGAGAATTTGGAAAATAAAAGATTTGAAAATTTTTATAAAGAGAAAGGAATTGGTCATAATTTTTCTGCACCTAGAACCCCTCAAAAAAATGGGGTAGTTGAAAGAAAAAATAGAACATTAATAGAAGCCGCCCGAGCAATGTTGGCAGAATACTCACTTCCTAGATATTTTTGGGCTGAGGCGGTTAGCACTGCATGTTATATTCTGAATAGGGTGAATGTGAGATCAAATTTAAATAAAACACCCTATGAGTTACTAAAAGGTAGAACACCTAATTTGTCTCATTTGCATGTTTTTGGTTGCAAGGTGTTCATTCATAATAATGGAAAATCTGCCTTAGGAAAATTTGATCCAAAATCAGATGAAGGAATTTTTGTTTGATATTCAAGTGTTGGAAAATCTTATAGGGTATTCAACAAAAGAACTTTGGTCATTGAAGAAATCACACATGTTGTATTTGATGAATCTGGAAATTTGGAAGTGCCAAATGTTGTTGAAGATGAAATTGAAGATAACTTCCAAAAAATTGATAGAATAAATTTGGAAGAAATTGTGGAAACGAATTTGGAAATAGAAAACCCTTTGCCTAGAAATTTGAGATTTTTTAAAAACCACCCAAGGGAATTGATTATAGGTGAACCTAGTGAGGGTGTTAGAACTAGGCATGGATTAAACAAGGAAGTCAATCATTCAGCCTTTATTTCAACTATAGAACCCACTAATATTGATCAAGCACTATCTGATGAATTTTGGATTTTGGCCATGCAAGAAGAATTGAATCAATTTGTAAGAAATAAAGTTTGGGAATTAACTTCAAGGCCAAAAGATCAAAGTGTTGTTGGAACTAAGTGGGTGTTCAAAAATAAAATGAATGACTCAGGAGTAGTCATTAGAAATAAGGCTAGATTAGTTGCTAAAGGGTTTAATCAAATTGAAGGAATTGATTTTGAGGAGACTTATGCCCCTGTAGCTAGACTTGAAGCAATAAGGGTTTTACTAGCCTTTGCCTATTTTAAAGGATTTAAATTATTTCAAATGGATGTGAAAAGTGTCATTTTAAATGGGGTAATTGAAGAAGATATTTTTGTAGAACAACCTCCATGTTTTGAAAATTCTAAATACCCAAATCATATTTTCAAGTTAAAAAAGGCATTATATGGATTGAAACAGGCACCTAGAGCTTGGTATGAGAGGTTGAGCACCTTCCTACTTGAAAGATCTTTTGAAAAAGGAAGTGTGGATACAACTCTCTTTTTAAAGAAATTTGGAAAAGAAATACTCATTGTCCAAATTTATGTGGATGATATCATTTTTGGATATTCAAATAAAAATCTATGTGATGATATTTCTAAAACAATGAGTAATGAATTTGAGATGAGTCTAATGGGAGACTTAAATTACTTTCTAGGATTTATCATTAAGCAACTTGAGGAAGGTACATTTCTAAGTCAATCTAAATATGTTAAGGAAATTCTCAAAAATATGAAATGGACAATGCTAAACCTGTTAGTACACCAATGAGTTCCTCAGTTCAGTTGGATAAGGACCTTAAGGGAAAATTTGTTGATCAAAAGAAATTTAGAGGGATTATTGAATCTTTACTGTACTTGACTGCTAGCAGACCCGATATCAAGTTCAGTGTTTGTTTATGTGCTAGATTTCAATCAAATCCAAAAGAATCACATTTGGCAGCAGTGAAAAGGATTTTAAGATATTTACTAGAAACTCAGAACTTAGGAATTTGGTATCCTAAGTTTAGCTCTTCATTTGAAATTATTGGTTATTCAGATTCTGACTTTGTAGGCTATAGAGTGGATAGGAAAAGCACTTCTGGAACATGTCAATTCATTGGAAATTCATTAGTTTCATGGTCTAGTAGAAAACAAAATTCAGTAGCCCTATCTGCTGCGGAAGCTGAATACATTGCATTAGGAAGTTGTGTGGCATAAGTACTTTGGTTAAAATAACAGTTGATTGATTTAAGATTAACTATAGGCACTATTCCAATTTATTGTGATAATACTAGTGCTATTTGCATTTCCAAAAATCCTATTCAACATTCAAGAACCAAACACATTGACATAAGGCATCATTTCATAAGGGATCATGTATCCAAGGGAGAAATTGAACTTACCCTTGTTTCAACTGAAAATCAACTTGCAGACTTTTTTACAAAACCTTTAGCCTTTGATACTTTCAATACATTGAGAACAAGGCTTGGTGTAATTGATTTAAATGCTTAAATAAAAATATTTTTGCAACATTGATGTTTCTGTTTTCGTAGTTTATGTTTTTATGATTTTGTTTTTGTGATTTTTATTTATTTTTAAATGGTTTTTATTTAGTGTCTGTACATTTGTCGTTGTTTATTGTGTTTTATGTGTTTATTTGGTTTTCTTTGATAAAAATAAAAAAAAATTCAAAATTTTGTGTTAATCGTCCGGGACGAAAACTTTTTCGTACGGGACGATGTGTGTAAAATGTCAATCTGCGTGATTTCAAACCGTCTTGAGAGCAGTTTTTAATGTAGTTCGTCTGTACGATCTTCACGATCGTCCGGGACGAAATATCTTTTTCTCAAACGTCGAGACGATTGATTGCAGCAGTTGAACGGATAAGATAGTTTTTATTATGAACTTCGTCCGTACGAACCTTTGGTTCGTCCAGACGAACAGATGTCGGTTCATAGCCGGGGACGATTTTCAACTGCCATTAAAACGAGTTAATTTTTTTATCGTCTGTACGAACACGTGTTCGTCTGTACGATCGTTTGGTCAAAAGTCTGTACAAAAGGACGCTTCATAAATTATGTGATTATGAAAAGCCATTATTTTTTTAACTCATTCGTTCGTCCTTACGAAATATTTTCGTACGGGGACGAATTGAATTCGTACCGGACGAATGGAATTTCATTCGGTACGAACAGTCATTTTTCTTTAAATTGATGGGAATTTTTACTAAACAGTCACTCTCACACATCTCTTTCAAAGCTTTCGTCTTCTCAAATTTTTTAATGGCTAGTTCAAGCAAGCGTCAAAAGTTCTTAGCTAAGGGTCCACCTAGGAACACTTCAGATAACTTTCTTTCTAAGGCCAATGAGGAATCTTTTAGTAGGTTTGCTTCTACAAAAATCACTCCTTCTAGAATTCTTCTTCAGGAACAGTTAACCTTTAAGGTAATGCACCTATTTGCTTCAACTCAATTTGGATTAATCCTCACTTTAGTCCATTTCTACAATAAGGAAACCTTCCACTATTTTCTAGAAAACATGTCATTCAACTCTGACCATTCTGTTATCAATTCTTATGTTTTCAAAAAGAAAGTTGAAATCACCAAAGCTGACTTTGGTATCTTCTTAAACTTAAGAACTGAAGGGATTAAAACACACACCTTTACCACCACTAGTTTTGACTGGACTGAAGTTAACCGTGTTCTTAGAGGAATAAGAGTGAAGGATCATTTGCCTAAAGTAGCCACTTTAACTCTTAATGCCCAAATCATCCAGCATGTACTTGGATCTTCTATTATACCTAAAGCTGGTGATAGAGTTAACATCACTCCACTTCTCTCTACAGTTACCTACCTGATAATGACCAGACAACCCATAGATGAGGCCCAACTCCTAATCGACTATATTTATGGTCTCTCTGAAATTGGTCATGGAGATCATAAAAGGAAGAAGAACATAGCCTTAGGCCATCTGATTGCCTACATTTTAGAGAAGAAGTATGATTTAACTCACCCAGATCAAGACTTTGAAGAACCACTCTACTACAACGACGGTTCATTTAGGGCTATCTTCAATAAAGACGAACCCAGCAAACCTCATGTAGTATTGAGTGAAACAGAAGAAGAGGGTGAACCTTCACATGCTGCTGAACCAAATTATCAGGATTTGGTTCAAAGATTTGACAACTAAGAGGCTCATTTTGATCAAAGGTTTGATCAAATTAAAACTCATCTGCAGCAGCAAGACCTTCAGTACAATCAAGACATGGGATTCATGCGTGAACAGATTAATTCCATTAATTCCAATATGTTTGTGATGAGTAGTTATTTCAACTTTTTAGGTGCAGCACCACCTCCTCCTCCTCCAGATCAGGGTCCTTCAGAATGATTGTAGTGTTTGTTTAGTATCTCTTTTTAGTTCATGTGTATGTGATGTGTTTTAGTTTATTGTATTTTCCTTGTTTTAATGTTATTGTTATTGATATCATGTACCTCAAATTGTAATAGCTTCATTTGATATCAATATATGTTGCAATGTTTTGTTGTCTAATGTTTTGAAAATATGTGTTAGACTTTATGACTTTCAATATTTTTTAATCATAATAGTGCCTTATTTAAATTGTAAATTAAAATTAATTTCATTAGAAAATATATTTATTCTACAATTAAGAAATGCTTATAACTTGATATTACTAGAATTTTCAATTCCATGTCTCTTATTTAGACTACTCTAACACTAATATTATTATTGCATTTTAGATATTTTCTTATTTTGTATTTCTCTTTTCAAATAGTATTTATGCACTTAGAAAAATTTGAAATCTTAGATTATTGACTTTGGAAAGAATTCAATTACTCTTGAAAAGTATACAAATTTATAAAAATCAAAAGAGTTGTGCAAAAAATTTGCAATGACAAAAAGAGGCATAAAATAAGCCCACAGTAAACAAATGCGCAAAAATGTGCCAAAAAAAAAAACTGAACAAGATGCGCAAAGCGCCCCATGTGGTAATTCATTCTTTCCAAACTCTTTCAATCTCTTAATTCAAATTGATCTTATGTTCATTTATACTTGACATTGAAATGTGAAAATATAAAATTTTTTATTCATCCCTCGTGCAATGATTTTCTTTATCTTAATGTCTAAATTGACACATGTCTTTGATAAATTCTTTTTATTCTCTATGTTATAACACTTCTTCAATTATATGAATCTCTGTGATTTCTCTAATGTCTTAATTTTATTTGCATATCTTATTTCAATCACTTTCAAGATTAAATTATAAACTGAATTTCATACTTCTACTTACATTTCTATCCTTCTTTTTTTCTTCACTTTTTGTTGTTGTCAAAAAGGGAGAGAAATTACTTATTGTTTTGTTTTGTTTTTTATTTATTTTTTTGGTTGTTCTTATTGTAGTTGTGTGTTCTTCAAAATTAAAAAAAAAAAAAAATTTACATATATGCCTCCTTATATTTCATGTATTCATCAATTCAGGGAGAGTTTAGGGAGATATTTAGAATTGGAATTCCTACAAACAATAATTATTTTGCCATCAACAAAAAGGGGGAGATTGTTAAGAGAGTTGCTATTTTGCATATTTTACATTCTTGCAACTTGTATTATTTTGATGATTTCAAATATTATTGTTTTATACATATCTCCTAACACTATTTGGAACATTTGTTTCTTGCTCTAGTGTGTACTAACATTTCAGGAAAATCAACTCCAAGATATGAAGACTTGTAATCAAATTCAACAAATTTTCATAAGTTTTGAATTGAGAGGGAGTGATTGTAATTGAGTGAAAATTCACAAAATACACACTTGGGGAACAATTTTTGTGAACTGATCGTATGGGACGAACATAGTTCGTATGGGACGATCATGTCAATTACCCCTAAGAAGAGCAATGGATCGAACAGGCAGGGAGAAAATTTTTCTAAGTTCTAATCGTCCAGGATGAATTTCATATTCGTTCCGGGACGAACGTCTCGGGATTCTCACTTTCCACTGTTCGTCTGGACGAAATTCATGGTTCGCCCCAGGATGAACGTTTCTGTATTCTCACCGTGCTTTGTTCATCCAGACGAAATGAGCCTTCGTCCCAGGATGAACTTCTCTGTATTGAAGCTTGTTCTACTCGTCCAAACAAAAAATAAGGTTCGTCCCAGGACGAACGTCTCTGTATTGAAGCTTGCTCTGTTCTTCCAGACGAAAAATGTTTGTCCCAGGACGAACTGAACCGACTTAAGTCAGTTGGTTACGTCCTGAAGAATTTCGAGAACCGACCTATGCAATAATCGTTTCGTACCGGATGAACTTTGTTCGTACGGGACGATTAACGTGTACGAAAATAATTCGTTCCAATATACATAAGGTTTGTTTCCGACAATTTAAGTAAAATCATCCAGGACGATCCACGATCGTACGGGACGATCCACTACGTACAGAATTGAAAACTTGCTATTTTTGGGCAGTTTTTCTTGTCTTTTGTATAAATAGTTCAAACTTGACTGCCACCCAATCTTTTTTACTCATTGATCTTCGTGCCTATTAGAAGAAGAGTAAAGGAGAGAGTGAGAGAGAGCATTCAAAGAAGGATTTCTACCACTGGAGCATGAAGGCTTCACTTGGTGTTCAAAGGTAAGATTTCCAACTTTTGTCTTGAGATTACTTCACTCTTTTTCTTTCTTTCTTCTAGATTTCTAGTGAGGAGATTTGTCAAGGAGATCCGGTTCTCTGCTGACACTTGGTGAGTGTGAAAGGACGAAGGGTTTTCTGCCCACACTAGGAGAGTGTGAAAGGACGAAGGGTTCTCTACCCACACTAGGAGAGTGTGAAAGGACGAAGGGTTCTCTGCCCACACTGGGGATTGTGTAAAAGGACGACGGTTCTCTGCCGCACCGGGTAGTGGTGAAAAGAGTGTTTGTAAAGGCTTCTCCGCCTTGCTGTGGGTGCAAAAGGAGAGACACTATTGGTATTAGTGCAATACTCAGAGGGTGTCTCTGCGGAGTGGATGTAGGTTTGGTTTAGACCGAACCACTATAAATCTTGTGTCTTTTACTTTACTGCTTTTTATTTTCCGCATTTTTCTTTAGTTTAAAAATCTGTGGTTGAAAATCTTTTCTATAAAAATTTCATTAAAAAGTTTCATTTCGGTTCAACAAAATTTACAAAGAGGGTTAAGTTTTAAAAATACCAATTCACCCCCCCCCTCTTGGTAGCCTTGGGACATTAACTTAGGTCTAACAACCTATTCACTAGACTCAACAGTATGTTATGCATAAACTCTAGATTAATGAAGATCTTATACTAACTGAACATAATCCATAAAGGATGCATCCTTCACAAAGCTTGTGAAAGTATAAAGCTAAGACAAAATGTACACTCTACTCCTGGCAAGTCAAAAATGACAAATCAAGAAAATCCCTTCATCAAGCTCATCAAAGTTGGATGCATAGGGAAAAAGGTTTATTTAAATCCTAACAAGTCAAAAATAATAATTTTGGTACTTGACTAGTCAAATATGATAATTTGGGAAATGGCCTTCATCATGTCTGTTGAAGTGAAAGGATTGGACAGAAGGGACTCTTACACTCTACCAAAATAATCTGTCATCAATAAGTCCATTCATGACAAAGCATCAAACCGATAACAACATATATTGGCTGAACAAGCTATGATTAACCAAGCCAAAAGAAACTAAAATTTAACTCCTGACCTCGAGAAATAAACTCAATTCTACTCAGAGGATTTTCAAAGTTCGAAAAACTTTAAGAATAAGTTAAAAATCAAGTTGCTCATAGAATTAATATCTATGTACTTCTAGAAAATTTTGTAAAGAAGGATAACTCAACACAACACGTAAGAAGGCTCTTGACTATTCGTGATGTAAAACACTTAATGTGACATCTAGTACAGATGTTTGTAGATCCACAAAGTTAACCATTTTATAATAAATGTGGTTTGCTCTAGATGCAAACCACAATTATTAGGGGCATTTGCTAACCTTCATATACATCTTACTATCAATCAAGTGCATCGAAGAAAATGATGGATGAGAATGTCGATTGAAACAAAATTGAAGAACTTCAATTATGCACAAAATCACTTAAATGCCACCTAATTACAAAACAGATAGCACCAATGCACTCAAGATATTGAAATTGTTGAAAAAGAGTGACTTGTGCATAACTTAGTAAAAAATGACTATGAAAAGTGACAATAGGCAGACATGACAATGCATGAAATTGCCCAAATGACATTTGATTATCAAACAAACTATGTTGATGCATCAAGGACAACAAGTTTACATAAGGAAGTACCCCTCGCAAATCAATTTGAGTGAAGACAATCAAAATTGATGGTGTACGAATACAATATTGTGTGTTGTTTCTCGAATGAGGTCCATTAACAAAACAGACTCTAATGTTATGTCTGGAATGTAAAAATTCCAAAAAGTGATAGTAATACTGTCACAAAACGGACTCTGATGTTATGTCTGGAATGTAAAAATTCACAAAAGTGATAGTAATACTATTAGGGTTATTGCATGAGCAAAAACTCAAAATTGACACTAGTTTTGAGGTGATGCATGTAAACTGAGATATAAAAATAACAATGAATTTTGTAAGGGCTCCAATTCATATTTCTCTTTAGTTTGTTAACTTTATATACACTCGAATCAGAGTTAGAAGAACTGGATAAGATGGAGCCATCTTCTGCTGCATGCAATGAGTAAGTGTTTATATAAGATTTCTCTTTGCAGTGCACCGAATCAATCATTCCCGATGGAATAAAATAAAATTTTCTCGTTCTACCCAAAGAAGCTCCAATTTTTCTCAAGCCTGACTGTTCCTTCTGTGGATAATTCAGTGTTCTCTCTTCCATGGAAGGAATACCAGATGCTCTTCTTCCCATCACCAATGGGCCTGAGAATTCTGCTTGGGAGAGATGGTTTCAGCCAGTACGAAGCTCCAGGAACCGCAAATGGTGGAGCAACAGAGAGTCTAATGTTTCTTAAGTGTTGGAATTTTGATTTTTTAAATAAAAAACTATAATGTTAGCTCTCTAACACATCAGTTTGGTTTTGTTCTACTTATTATGCATCCTATGTTTATAATTTTTCAGATTATGTTCTGTACTGTTCAAGTTTGATGGGATGCATTATTAAGAAATTGTAAATGCTTCGTTTAAAGTTGAATCTCTTCACCTTTGATTGTTCTATGTTAGCCATAGAACAAGAGGTAATTAGCACTCCATGTTGGATTGCTGGAGGGTTGACATAGCAATGATAAATTTGCTTTCAGTATGATTTAGAGATAGCAAGTTATGTTGAATCATAGAAGAGCCATCTAATATAAAAACCAACTTTCTGGGCCAATGATTTGATATGGTGCAGCTTATGTATGTAGTTTTATGGTTTGATACTTAAAGTATATGCTGTGATCTAGATCCTTCAGTTTCTATGATGTCTTGTCAATAAGTTGTGATTTGATGGTGTCAGTTCATTGCGGTGAACCAGAATAAGATAGTTTTCTTAAGAAGCAGGATCAAAGAGAACCAGCTCATACTTCATTACATGAAGAGTTATTACATGTAAGTACAAAAAAAAAAGGGTATTTAGATGAGAAGACCAAACATAGGTCAATTAGAAGAGCGAAATATTCAAATATTCAGAATAATGTCAGAGAAGAGGGAGACTAGTGTTAGCAGATGGCAGCAAAGAAGAACAATGTAAAGAAGTTGTAGGAGAGATACCAATCAATTATAGGTAAGAGAAAAGAACAAATTATATATAATCTTATCTTGTCAATATCGGCCCAAATCCTGCGGAATTCAGCTACCCCATAATCCTGTCACACGTCCCTCAGTCATGGCAACAAAAAAGTCATAAAATATTCTATTCTACTTGCTCTCTAACTTAGCTTCTCTAATTTCTCTCTATTCACTCACACAACTCCACTCCTTTGCTACCCAAAAAATCCTCAACTACTACACTTCTTGATGCTCCTGATCTCCTCCTTTGTTCAACAAGTCTCAAAGGACGTCATAAATAGCCACCTACTGTACCGTTCTCCCAGCCACCTCCCTCAAATGTATAACACTAGCAAACCTTCTAGTACCTTACTCCATTGAAAACCCAAGTAGCCTTAGCCACTAGGCCGCACTCTCCATCTCTCTTCTCAGTCTTACACTGCAACTATCCAAAATAACTCCATCTAACCCATTCTACAAGCAGCCTTCACATGAATTAAACCCACTTCACACACTAAATCCTCACATGCCTCAGCAACATCCCAACCCACTAAAAACTTCCATGTCTTCATCAACCCGAACTCGCAACAGCCACAACCTTCCTAAGCTACTAAAATCTCCAAACTCAACTCAAATTTTCCAACCAGCATCACACATTCTCCTAAACGTCCAACCCAACCAGCAGATTCACCTCTCCTACTTCACATCACCATCACCTATATATCCTCTCCATCTCTCTCTTTTTCACTTAAGTGAATAGAGAATCTCACCTCACCTCTACTCTTTCATTCTCTTTATAGAGAGAAGCATTGCTCTCTTCAGTCCTCTCTCTCTAATCTTTACCTAACGTCAATAATAAAGTGTGGCTCATTCCCTTCTTCTTCTTCTTCTTATTATTATTATTATTATTATTACTACTACTACTACTATTACAAAAGAAAGCAAAAAAAAAAAAAAGAAAGTACATAAAGAAGAGAAAGAGAAATGAGAGAGACAGAGAGATTGTGTTTGCCACACAATATAGTCTATCATTGCTCGCTCAAATATAAATTTCAAATAAGTACCCATTTGGTTTATTCAAATAGTGATAGGAAAATTATGAATTTAAGTACTCGTTCATGTTGTTTCACCATGGCGAAAAAACTTATGAAATTAAGTACCTGTTCATTTTGTTCTAGCATGGTGGGAAAATATTACAAACCTAAATGCTTGTTAAAGTTGATCTAGCATTGTGGGGAAAGCTACAAATTTAAGTACATGTTCGTGTGTTGTTCCAATGCAACGGGAAATTTTTCTTGTGCAACTAACAAAGACCACGTGCGCTTCTGATAAGAGTGTTGGGAAAGAAGACCCTAACTGTGGTGTCACCTGATAATCACTATCCCACTTTGGTATAAGCGTGGCGATAGCATGCCTTAGCTCTCCCAAAATTCCTTGTATACATGGTAAACATTTAGAGGCTGCCAAAATTTGGTCTGAATAATAACTAGAGTTAGAACGTTGAAAGTAGCTTGCATAACTTAAAAAACTACAATAAGAAAAGACTAAAATGAACTTATAGGGACTTAGACCTAAATGAACTTATAGGGAACCAGACCTAAATGAAAATTTAAGTTAAAATTATAATTGAATAAAATTTATGAAATTTAAAAGTTAATAGCATAAAACTTATAACAAACATGGCAACTTGTCTACAGGCACAAGCAAGATACTTATTATAAAGACAACTACCTATATACCAATAACAATAAGAATAATGACTTTGTAACAAAAATAGTAGCTCACCTACGAGTGAAAACAAGGAACTTATAATGAATGTGATACGTTGCCTCTGGGAAAGAGTAGGGGATTTGCAATAGGAGGCCAAAGTCACATACGGGCAATAATACAAGACTTTTAATATTCACAATAGTCTGCTTACGGGCACAAGAGGGTGATGAATCCTGCAGCAAACAAGGTTAGAGCAAAGAACAGAGAAGTGAGCAATCAGTTCTTCATTATCTTCCTCAAGAGATCAAGCTACAGTATATGCTTAAATAAACTAGCCAGTTAGTTATAAACCAACGGCTGAGATTAACAGCAGAAAATAAACGTTTGAGATTGCTCAGAGCAGCTGTAGTGAGGAAGTGGCGCAGTCCTAGCACATGGAGAGGTAAGCCACCAGCTCTATATATGAGAGAGCTTATCACATGTGCTTATCTTATCATCCCCCCTCAAGCTAGCAGTGGGAGGCCCAATGGTAAGCTTGGAACGAAGAGCTGCGAAGCGAAGAACTGGAAGAGCTTTGGTGAAGAAATCAGCCAATTGATCCTGAGAAGCAATATGATGCACAGAAAGCTGTTGTCGTTTGATGCAGTCACGAACAAAGTGACAATCTATTTCTATGTGCTTAGTACGCGCATGAAACACGGGATTGTTAGCCAAGGCAAGAGCTGATATATTGTCACAATACAGAGGAGTAGTGGGAATGATGATACCGAAATCTTGAAGTAGAGATTGTAGCCAAATGATATCACAGGAGGCCGTTGCTAACGCGCGATATTCAGCTTCGGTAGAAGATCGAGCAACAGCTGTTTGTTTCTTTACCATCCAGGATATTAAGGTTTGACCAAGAAAGGCACAATAGCCAGTAATGGAGCGGCGATCAGAAGAATCCGCAGCCCAGTCTGAATCTGAAAAGGCTGTAAGAAGCAATGTAGAAGCTGAAATAGGCAAGCCATAGTCAAGCGTGCCTTTAATGTATCGTAGAACCCGTTTTAACAGCTGAAAGTGTATAAGTTGAGGTTGATGCATGTGTTGACAGAGATGATTAATAGCAAACATAATATCTGGACGGGTTAATGTTAAGTAGTGTAAACAACCAACTAATTGACGATACAGCTCTGGTTGAGAAGACAAAGTTGCAGTCTGCGGTGAAACTTTGAGTTTAGTCGGTAAAGGAGTAGATACAGGATGACAATTAGTCATGCCAGCTCGGTTGAGGAGATCTGCTGCATACTTGGACTGATTGAGATGCAGGCCGTGAGATTGCTTGGTGATTTGCAAACCAAGAAAATATGTAACAGGTCCAAGATTTCTCATATTAAACCGGTTTTGTAAGGCTCTAAGAAGTTGATTAATAGCAAAACTATCGGATCCAGTGAACAAAATGTCATCAACATAAACCAAAATATATAATTTAACCGAGCCATGGTGATATAGGAATAAAGAGGAATCAGCCTTGCTATTGACAAATCCGTAATCAATGAGATATGAAGAAAATGTAGCAAACCATTGCCGAGGGGCTTGCTTAAGACCATATAATGCCTTCTTAAGTAGGCAAACATGAGTTGGTCTTTGGGGATCTATAAACCCTGGTGGCTGTTTCATGTAAACAGTTTCTTCAAGTTTACCATGTAAGAAAGCATTGGAAACATCAAGTTGTAAAATGGTCCAGTTATAATGCACAGCAATAGTGAGAAAAATGCGTATTGTCGGAAACTTAGCAACTGGACTAAAGGTATCATGAAAATCTAAACCAAACTCTTGATTGAAACCTTGAGCCACCAAACGAGCTTTGTGACGTGCTATTGAGCCATCAGAATTGAGTTTGGTTTTGAAGATCCACTTACATCCCAAAATATTTTGAGTAGGAGAAAAGGGAACAAGTATCCAAGTACCCTGTTTTTGCAAAGCATCAAATTCTAAACTCATGGCCGTACGCCAAGTGGAAGATTGAACAGCTTGAGTAAAGGAAGTTGGTGTGGAGTCCATAAGGGAATGTTGTAAATCAAAGATTTTGGAAGGTTTCAGATTTCCTGTTTGTAGCCGGGTAAGCATAGGATGTTTGGAGATAGGTGCTGGTGCAGGTGAGGAAGTGGAGATTGGCAATGCAGAGCCAATGGAGGCAGTTTGAGGAGAATGAACAGGAGTATTTTGTGGATTTACGTCAAGTAAGGAAGCAGACGTAGTAGCTGAAGCAGTTGGTAATTGAGACGGGAGATTTGAAACAGGTACTAAGGCAGACGGTGGAACATAAACCGGAGACACAGGGGATGTTTGTACGCTGGCCAGCTGTTGGAAAGGATAAATATGCTCATGAAATTTGACATGTCTCGATAGATAGATGCGACCTGTAGGAATATGAAGACACTTATACCCTTTGGCATGAGTGCCATAGCCTAGAAAGACACACGGAATGGAACGTTGAGCTAATTTATGTGTGAGCTTAGTAGGTAACCAAGGATAGCACAACGAGCCAAACGTGCGAAGCTGAGTATAAGACGGCAAAGAATGATATAAGCATTCATATGGAGATTTGTGCTGTAACAAAGGAGAAGGCAGTCGGTTTATTAGATAAACCGCTGTCATAAGAGCATCAAACCACCATTTGAGAGGAACATTTGCATGAAATAAAAGAGCTCGAACCATTTCGAGAAGATGACGGTGTTTGCGCTCAGCAACACCATTTTGTTGAGGCGTGTAAGGACAAGTGGTTTGATGCAGAATACCGCATTTTAGTAAGGTGGATTTGAAAAGATTGTTAACATATTCAGAACCGCCATCAGAACGAAGTATCTTAATCGGTTTCTGAAATTGTCGCTCAACCATGGATTTAAAATGCAGAAATTTAGAGAAAGTTTCAGATTTATTATATAAAGGGTACACCCAAGTATAACGAGTAAAATCATCCACAAAAAGAAGATAATATTTATATGATTGCATTGATAAAACTGGAGATGGTCCCCATACATCCGTATGAACTAATTCTAAACATTGAGTAGTGGTAGTAGACGATAAAGAAAAAGGAAGACGACTACATTTTGCACGAGAACACGCAGAACAGTGAAATAACTGAGGAGAGGCATTGCTGATTTGCAATGTTTTGTAGAGATGTTGTTGGATAGCTGAAGAAGGATGACCTAAGCGTTGATGCCAAAGAGTTGAATGCACAGTTGCTGCTTGGAGAGCTGAAACCGGAACAGTTGTTGGTAGATGAGGTGAACGAGTGGTAGAGTTAATAGGGTATAGTCCTTGTTGACTGGGCCCTTGGAGAAGAATCCGGTTGTTCCGAGAATCCTTGATGATATAGCCAGTAGAATCAAAAGAAACAAGACAAGGATTGTCAGATGTGAGTTTATGAATGGAAAGAAGATTGTGCGACAAAGAAGGAACATGAAGAATTTGAGATAAACGTAAATTACGGGAAGGAGTGGGTAAGATGCCTTGACCAGTATGTGAAATGGGAAGAAGCTGTCCATTTCCAACTTGAACGTGAGAATTACCAGAATAAGACTGAGCTTGCTGAAGTTGAGAAGCATCGGCCGTTAGGTGATTAGTCGCGCCAGAATCTAAAAACCAGTCAGCATTGGAGGGATTCTCTGCTGCAACATAAGCCTGTGTTGATGCTTGATAAGAAGTATCATGACGATACCAGCAAGTAATGGCTGAATGTCCAAATTTACCACAAATTTGACACTCAGTGGGCGATCTCGGCACACGACCACCACGGGTGGAATTAGCAGATGTAGATCTTCCTGCATTTGACGGATTAAAAGCAGGACGTCCTCGTCCTGAAGGAGCATTACGCCCGCGCCCAGAAGTTTGGTAAAATCCTCGTCCACGGTTTCGGCCGCGAGTTGTATTGAGAGCAAGCGCTGGATCAGAAACTGGAGTAGTGGCGTGTTCTCGGGCTGTATCCGAAGCCATATTCAGTTCTTCACTGCATAAGAGAGCATAAAAGTCATCTAGATTGATCGGTTGCAGTTGTGTGCGCACAGCAATCTTGAAAGATTGATACGTAGGAGGCAACCCATTAAGGGTGTAGAGGATAATATCCTCAGTTTCAATGGTAGAACCAGCAGCTGTGATAGCATCTATTTTCTGCTTGACATCGGAGAGATACTGAACCATAGTTAGATCCTTCATATTGAGCTGATGCAGCTCGTTCTTTAGTTGAAGAAGACGAGTGCGATTGGAAGATTGGAGTCGCCGCTCAATAGTAATCCAGATTTCATGGCAAGAATCTAGATTAAGTACATAAGGAAGAAGTGACGGTGAAATGGTAGAGTAAACCGCAGATGCAAGGTTCTGGTCGATCAGCGACCAGGACCGAAACAGAGGATTCGAAGTGAAACTGCCATCAGAATTTTGAACTTGCTTGGGTGGTTTAACAGCCATCCCAGTAAGATAAGATTCAAAGCCATTTGCTGAAAATAGTTTCAGCATTTGAGCCTTCCAGATGTGGTAATTATCTGTCGAGAGCTGAACATTCACCATAGATTTTACAGTAGACATAAAGAACTTGAGGCGCGGCGGAATGACATCGTCACCGTCAATTGCAGCATTATGAGTCGTAGTAGCAGATGAAGAGGAACTCGAATCTGCCATGGAAGAAGAAGAAGAAGAAGGAAGATTACCAATCTTGCTCTGATACCATGATGAATCCTGCAGCAAACAAGGTTAGAGCAAAGAACAGAGAAGTGAGCAATCAGTTCTTCATTATCTTCCTCAAGAGATCAAGCTACAGTATATGCTTAAATAAACTAGCCAGTTAGTTATAAACCAACGGCTGAGATTAACAGCAGAAAATAAACGTTTGAGATTGCTCAGAGCAGCTGTAGTGAGGAAGTGGCGCAGTCCTAGCACATGGAGAGGTAAGCCACCAGCTCTATATATGAGAGAGCTTATCACATGTGCTTATCTTATCAGAGGGGAGCTTACAATGCATTGCAATCTTCCTATGGGAGACAATAAAGAAAGTATAATGAATGTGGCAGCCAACAAATGGTCGTATATAGGGAAGTTGCAATGAATATAACTCACCTAAAAGCATGGGCAAGGAGCTCATATCAAACAAATCAATGGGTCTATGGATAATTGCAGGGAATCTTTATTGCACACTACAATTCACATGTGAGCAGGAGCAGGAAATTTATAATGCTTATAATAACTAGCTTCTATGTTAGAACAAGAGGCTTGTATCGAGCAAATCAGCCTTCCTACAGGAAACAATAGGGGATTCATAGTGAACAACATAGCTCACTTACAAGCACTAAAAAAATCTCCTAGTGTCTATTGAAAAAACATCACCTACAAGATATGTTGAATAATATGATAACTTGAAAGATGAAAAATGAACTAAATGACGTCTCTCCTAAATATATGAATTGAAATTTAATGCACCTTCATGCCACCAGATTTGTAACACTCATACAAGAGGATAGAAGGTATTTCATGAATTTCAAATGAAACACACTTTCCAATGGCAATCACTTGTGCAATTAACCATATTTAATTATTTGAAAATCTCCCTCATATGTTAAAATATAATTACCTAAACTTAAGTGAGATGCATTGAGAAGCATGTCGGTTCATGTAGGACTATGCAATTGCCTTGGGAAGTAAGTGACAACCCTAATAAGAGTGTTATAACCTTGTAAAGCATGAAACAACCCAATGATGTGAACAATATTAAAAAAGCAAATATATGAAAATATTTGCAAGTGCATCATGCGAACACATAAATTAATGTGCACATTAATTTTAAAATAAAACTTAAACACTCATATGTGCTTCGATAAATGTGTTAAACGTGCAAATACAAATGTATATGAATGTTATACGTGGGTTAAGAATATATTAATTTAAAATTATATTTTCAATTTAATTCCCCATATGTGCTCTGAACATCACGCATAACCCTTAATTATAAAATATAAGAATGTTGTGTGAGTCAAATATTTAAGTTAAATCCTCCTCCTTAAAAGAAATGAAGTTGACACAATTAGGATTAACAAGCAATTACCTAATTATAAATATATTGGAATATTTAATTTTAAAGTTCACATTAGGCCTTCAAAGACTCTATAAATGAAATTCAACAAGAAAATAAAAAGCTCTTAGTTTCAATATTAATATAATAATTGATTGTCGACTTGATCCTTTGTAAGCAAGCAAAAAAAAGTTGATAGGGTTTAATAACCAAAGATACTAAGTTTACTTCACCCTGATAATGGTCATGTTGAAAGTTAATATCAATCAGGGGGTTAATTTGAAATAACTTGTATTTTGACCTAGGTAAATAATATTTTTTCTGGAGTTAATATAACTCTAAATCGTAAACCGTCTTCATCGTAGTATTTTACTTACACAAATTTTTTTAAAATTTTTGGCACTGTCTAAAATCCTTAAAAAATTAACACCTATTGGAACAAGTGGAGATTTTGGGACCATCAGGTGTTCGATTAAAAAACTGATTTCACTGATATTTTTTAAATAAAGTGATTTATTTTATGAATATTTTTTGATAATTTTAAGTCTTAGAATGATTTATTTAAAATTGTTTGCTAAAAAATTAATTAAACTAAATATTATATTAATATGTAATTAAAAATATCTTAACCCACTTAAAGCTTTTATTAAAATCCCATTTTCCTTTCTTTACTTTAGCTAAACAAAGAAATTCTTTAAGGGAATTAGAGAGAAAGAAAGAAAAGAGAAAATAAAACCTAGGATTTGGAGGCAATAGGTGATTTTCATTCACCGATGCTGTATGAAAAATTGCTTGTTTCACTATAAGGAATCTTTATCCTATTTCTAATTTCAAAGATTTTTAGTTTCTGATATTTTTTAGATCAAATTTGTATTTTTATTATAAAAAATATGAATAACTTTTATTGGCAAAACTTTCACATCATAGCTTTTTGTATGTTATAAAGATCGAGATTATAATTTTTTTGAGTATTTATTTAAGATTGTTCACCGATGATTTTCAAAATATAGTAATTTTGATGTCTAAAAATAGTAATTTAGTTCAACAAAATCTTCAGAATATTATTTGATGCAATATTTGGTAATTTGGTCAAATTCTAAAATGTAAATTTTTTCTTAGTATAATTTTTGTTGTCTATCTTAAGTACATTTTAACATTTTCTGAATTATGCTCAATTATACTTTATTTGCTGTAATATATTATAAATAAATGTGAATATATATGCTTGAGTAATAGTTAGTCACTACTATTATTATAATATTATGGTAATAAAACACGTGTCATATAAAAGATAAATAAAAACTCGTTAAACCATTGGTTCGAGACTGATTGACCTATACAATATAGTGGGTTGATTGACTTTCTTTTAAATAATGTGGTTTGGTGTTATCCTCTACTAATTCATATGATATATTGTTTAGGAATTATAAGGAGATTATTATTACACCGACAGTCAAAGAGTGACGATTATATTTACTTAGTCAATAGTTTACTAATACTGATACTAACATTAAAAAATATCATAATAGCCAGAACTTCTTACTTGTTTAGTGTGACTACTAAAATGCATGTTTTGAGATATTATTCTTATTATTATATAGATATATTAATACTAAATGGACTTATTGATATTATATTATTCTACTATTTTTGCCAGTACTATATTGTTATAATTATCGATCTAGATGCCGATACTAATTGATAATATTAATTCAATATACTTATATTAAGCATGTGATATATTAAGTATATAATATAAGAGGATTATATAGTATGTGTACATTTTTATATGAGTTTACTACATTGATTTGATTTGATAGTCTTTATCGATATTTTGATTTTATGTTTTATCCAATTATGGAGACATGACTACTTTATAGATTTGACACTCATATTGGATTACTATTTTACTTGCTATTATATTATACTATTTTACTATTTATAGATTCTATTGCTATTGCAGTTATATTTTATTATTCTTGTACTTATTCAATAATCATATGACTACTATTACTATCATTTGATCTTTAACACGCATATTACTCTTTTATCGTGCTTTGAATTTTGTTGTAGTTTTTGGTTACCTGTTGGGTCTTTTAAGTTTATTATATGTGGTTAAATAATTTTAGGTCAAAGTAAGGGAGCAGGACTACGAGGCTGGATAGGATTCTTCAGGTTTTATTTCTTTTTTTTTTCTATTGTACTCAAGCCATAATAATTATGTAATGATTGTATAGATCCTCGATATTATATATGATTTAGGAAATGAATATAGATGTTTATATTGATATTTTAAAATATAAAATTTGTTTTATTGTTTATTACTCATAGATAAGATTAGATAGATCTAGTTGTTATTTATTAAATTATAAATGAATAATTCTTTCAAATTAGATAATGGGACATCACAATTGATATTGAATCATAGTTATTAGAAGAACTGATTGTTACCAAAGTTGTAGAATTGAGAGTTAGATAGGATGGGTAGTTTAAGCTATATTAGTTTACATACATAGTTGAATTACATTTAATAGAATGAACTGTATGACCATATGTATTTTTGATGAGTTTTGATTTGATTTCAATTTGATTTTAGTTTTGATTGGACAGATTTGATTTATATCGATTTTGTGCCTGAATCCTTAAGGAAAATGTCAAGGATGAAATTTTCTTAAGATAAGTAGATTATAATAACTCGTATTTTGACCCACATAAATAATTTGTTTTTTGAAGTCAATATATCTCCAAATTCTAAATTGTCTTCTCCATAGTATTTTGATTGTAGCATTTTAATTAAATTTTTTTTATATATATAATTTTTGGGCATTGTAAAAAAAACTTTAAGAAATTGACACCTATCGATACAAGTGGGGATTTTGAGCCTGTTAGGTGTCCGATTTACAAACTGATTTTATGAAATCTTTTAAACAAAATGATTTATTTTATGGATATTTCTTTATAATTTTTGAAGTCTTAAAAAAATTATTTGAATTTTGTACTAAAATATTAATCAAAATAAATATTATATTAATATTTAAAAGAATATATCTTAACCCACTTAAAGCTTTTATTAAAATCACATTTTCTTTTATTTACTTCAGCTAATAGAGAAATGTTTTATGGGAATTAGAGAGAAAGAGAGAAAAGTGAAAATAGAATATGACAATTTTTTATTTCAAAGTTTTTTTGTAAAGAGCCTTTACCCTATTCTTGATTTCAAAGATTTTATATTTTTGGCATTTTTTATCAAATTTATATTTTTGTTACCAAAAAATGTGAATAATTTTATATTGAAAAAACTTTTATCGCATAACTTTTTGTATACTATAGAGATCAATATTATGAATATTTTGAGTATTTATTTAAAATTTTTTACTAGGTGATTTTGAAAATATAGTAATTTTTATCTACTAAAAAAATTATTTTGTTGTCTAAAAAAAGTGATTTAGTTCAACAAAAGCTTCAAAATATTATTTATGCAATATTTAGTAATTTGGTCAAATTATGAAAATGTAAATTTTTGTTCTGTATGAATTTTATTGTCCACCATTAGTACATTTTGGCATTTTCTAAATTATACTCAGTTATGTTTTATTTGCTACAATATATTATAAATTAATGCGAATATGTGCTTGAGTAATAGCTGGTCTCTATTACTGTTATAAGACTATGATAATAATGTGAAATCATGTAAAAGACAAGTAAAGACTAGTTGACCAGTTGTTTGAAGATTGATTTGATCTCTACAAGATGGTGAGCTGACTTACATTCCTTTAAATAAAGTGGTTTGATGTTACCCTTTATTAATTCACATGATATATTAGTTGGGAGTTATAAGGAGATTATTATTGTACTGATAGGAAAACAGTAACGACTATATTTATTGAGCCAATGGTTTATCAAAATTGATACTTAAAAGTTTGTGTAGGTTGTTAGACCTAAACTAATTGTTCCAATGCTAACCAAGAGGGGGTGAATTAGAAATTTAAAAAACCTTTTAGAAATTTTATTGAAAATCATTTTAAAATTTTTGCACAATCAAAATTTTTTATCAATCTAAAAACTTCTCAACTAAAAAAATTTAAACGTGCACAAAAATAAATTACAATAAAATAATAACATAAAAATTTATAGTGGTTCGATCTAACTTGACCTATGTCCACTCTCTGAAGACTCCCTCCTCAGGCATTGCACTATAACCAAAGTGACTCTCCTTTTACTCCCACAGCAAGGTGGAGAAGCCTTTACAAATCACCTCTCTTCCACTAATCTCCTGTGCGATAGAGTATCATCATCCTTTCACACTCTCCAAGTGTTAGCAAAGAACCATCATCGTTTCATACTCTCTAAGTGTTAGTAGAGAACCGTCATCCTTTCATACCCTCTTGGTGTTGACAAAGAATTATTGTCCTTTCACACCATCTAGTGTCAGTAGAGTACCATCGTCCTTTCACACCCTCCTGATATCGATAGAGAACCATCAATCATTCACACTCTCCAAGTATCGATAGAGAACAATCATCTTTTTATACACTCCTAGTGTTGATAAAGAACTAGATCTTCTCTAACGATCTTCTCCTGAGCTACTTCAAAGAAGTAAAGAAGAGATTCAAAGAAACTTACAAATAGATCCTTACCTTTGGGCAAACTTGTGAACCCTGCACAAATTTTACTTGCAAGATCTCTTTTCACACTCTCAAACACTCTCCTAAAACACTCTCACACTTGCTCTCAAATAAAAAATGAAGAAGGATTCTTTCAATAGTTACTTTTTAGGACCTTATATATTAAAGGAACAAAAAACCATCCCACAAAAAAAAAATTCAATTTGACCGTCCATGATCGTATAGTACATTAAAAGATCGTACATATGAAAAGTTTAAAATTACTCATATGATCCAGCACGAACTAATTTTGTACTCTGATTGTCTTGTAGACAAACTGTCATGGTACAGTTCGATCAGTTCAAAATTGAACAGATTCGTCCAATACGATTCAATATGAACCGATTTCATACTCTGGATAATGTACATTATGAAGCCCGTATCATATAGTATAATATGTTATAATCAAATAATGTTTCATTTGGTATGAAAATGGACGATTACATTTTGTACTCTAGAAGTTGTCTGTATGATCATAGGATCGTATAGCATGAATAGTTCAAAAAATTTATCTGTTCATATGGATGAAAAGATACGCAACCATTTCATACTCTAGACATCGTCTGTACAAACCTAAGATCGTATAGTATGAACTATTCAAAAAAAATTAGGATTTTGTTAGGAAGAACTTGTATGTATCTATTTTATACTATAGATGTCATTTGTACGAAGGTAACTTCGTACAATACGAATAAGAATTGCATGGTTTGATTAACTACTTTCTAGAGGAACACTCAAGTTAAAACATCCCATATGATAAAAAGTTATATAGTATGATTAGTTTTAAAAAATTATAAATTTTTACACTCCCAGTGTGTGTGTGCACGATTACCCAATTACAATCACACTCTCTCATACTCAAAAAAAGTATAAAAAATATAAATTTCAAATATAATAAACCTTAATCTAATCTAACTTAAAGTCTTTAACTGTTTGGAGTATGATTTTCCTGAATTATTAGTAAATACAAACAACAAAAGTAATATATGTTAGGATAAATAGTAATAAATACAATAATATTTTAGAATCATCAAAAACACATGATATAAAAACATAGTTATGTAAACTAAGTTGCAACAATCTCCACCTTTTTAATGATGGCAAAATAATTATTATTTGAGTTATCATTTTAAAAAAAAATTCTCATTATCTCCCCCTAAATGAATGACCAACTAAATAAGAAGAGATTCACATGAAGATAAAAAAATAAACCTAAAAATAAAAAAGAAACGCCAAACAACTACTCAAATAAAAAACAACTCGAACAAAAATACGAACACGAATGAACATTCAAACATTCCAAAACTTTCATACAATACACGCATAATACACGTATACGTACATCAATCATCAAATCACACATACATCAATCATCAAACAATATTCTAACTCCCTCTTTTGACAACAACAAAAAGAGAAATACATCTTGAAATGAAAGATTTCTCTAGATAAATCAAAAGAGTTAAAGGAGAGAAGGATTTTAAATCAATTACAAATATAATATTAATTTCGTAATACTAAAAAAAAAATTCAAAATTTTAAATCTAAGAACAATTAAGATAAGAAAAGTCAATCAGAATCATTGTTCATTCTACATAAATTAAATAAAAATGATTATTACAAAAATGATAAAATAAAGATTAATTAACTTCGAATTCAATATTAAATATGATTGTTAATTAGATGGATTTGGATTAGAGATTGAAAGATAATTGAATGAAAACAATAAAAATTTTCAATTAGTGACATTGCACATTTTTTTAAATATTTGTGGCACATTTTATGTATCTTTTCTAATTGGGCTAATTTTGTGCCTCTTTTCACTTTGCTAATCATTGTAATCTTTTCTATTTTTATGCGCTTTATAAATTTCTTTTTTTTTTTTTTTTTTTACTTTTTAGGTCTTTTCAATATTAGTAATCTAAATTCAAATTTCACTAACAATAAAAATAAACATATTGAGAAAGAAATAAAAAATAATAAGACATCAATCTTATAATAATTATAGCTTAGATATGTTTATCTAAAAGAACATGAAATTGATCTCCTTATCTAAATCTAGTTATAATTTTAATTTTAATTTTTTGAAAGACTAAATTTTGTAAGGAAATTAATTTATAGAGTAAAGTAATTGATAATTAATTTCAACGATCAACTACAAAAGGTTTTTTTCATTAAAGATACAAATATTTCAAGAAATAATACATGTCAATAAAACATATCACATTACATTGATTTTTCAAGTTCATACAAAAACAAGATCAACACAAGACAACAATAGCATATGACAACACTGAAATCAAAAGAAATACATCTCAATAGTGGACATAACTACTCAGAAATAAGAACAACATAGAAGTACAACTAGAAATCTGATGGGTTCTAATCTAGAGGAGGTGGCTGGTTGAACATTGAAAAGTAGCTATTTGTCATAGCTACATTCATGTGACCATGGATCCAACCCATGGCTTCTTGATATCTTGTTTCCTGCAGATTTAAGTGGTTCTCAATTTGATCAAAGTGTTATTCAAAATGAGTCTACATTCTATAAAAGCGTTGGACCATTTCATGGTAGAAATTCTAGTCAGGTTCAGATGAAGGTGTTGGAGTAAGAGCTCCCCCTTCTTCCTCTGAATCATCACTCTCATAACTCTAATCCCGCCCAAAAAGTGTCCGAAAAGAGGCATCAGTGAAGTAAATAAGAAGTTATGTGGGAGGATCAGGATGGATTAGATTATACTTCTTCTCTAGGATGTAGGCAACTAGATGTCCTAAAGCTACATTTTGCTTTCTCTTATGATGTGGAAGTTCAATTTCAAAAAGATTATAAATGTATTCCATGATTAGTTGGGCCTCATCAAAGGGTTGTTCAGTCATTCTAATATAGGTGACTGTGGACAAAAGTGAAGTCATATTTATGTGATCACTAGCTTTAGGAATAATTGACATTCTCAAAACATTCTAGATGACCCAAGCATTTTGATTTAGAGTGTAGACCTTGCACAAATGACTCACTTGTGAGACACCTCTAAGAGTTTGATTAATTTCAGTCCAATCAAGATCGACTATTGAGGTCAAAGTATGAGCTTGAATCCCTTGGGTTCTCAAACGAAGAAAGTTGCCTAAATCTTCCTTGGTAATTTCTACTCGTTGTTTCTAAACATAGGAAGTAATCCTATAGTGGTCCTCATTAACTATCATGTTGACTAAGAAGAACTGAAATGTCTCTTTGTGGTAGGCATATATGAGAGTCAGGATGAAAGAAAGTTGAGTCGAAGCAAATAAAGGCATGATATAATAGTGAAGATCACCCTGAATGAGAAGTTGAGAAAGGGTGATTTTGGTAGTAGAATACCTAAGGTAGAAATTCTCATTCTCCTCGGATAGGAAGTTATCATCCCTAAAGCTTCTAAAACAAGAACCCGTAGAAAGTCATGGACGTTTGTTAGAACTTGCCATTCCTAAGATGAGGGCTCTGGAGGGTTTTCAAATGGATATGAAAATGAGTTAAAATGATTTTAAAGACACTTCTTTTTAAAGGAAAATGACTTATCATACAGTACAAAACTTGAATTATATGTACTATTTTAAAATCATACATGATGAAAATATTTTTGATTGTGCGAATGAAAACAGCCAAAAAATGAAATGGCTTTTCATAAAATGCCATTTTTGAGGCATCCTTTCATATAGGCTTCTTGACAATATAATTGTACAGACGAACAGGTGTTTATCTAGGACAATCAGAATAATAAAGATCATTTTAAAGATGGTTAGGTTCGTCCCTCACAGAAACTGACAATTGGATCATATAGATGAAATTTGATTTTCTATGTACGATCAATAATTAATAACTGACTCCAACTAATAAATCGTCCCCATTCGTACAGAAAAACTACACATATCATACAGTACGATGACATCATCATTCAATATGAACCCTATAAAAAATTATATTTCACGTGCCCAACTTCGAAACCTATCATATACATGCTATATAATTTATATAGGACAAAAAAGTTTTGTATTGTATGAATATAACACTTAAAAAATAAGGCATAATAATCAGAAAACTTTCTTAAAACCAATCATTTTTCATCAAGTGACATGGTTCACAATAAAAATAAAAACAAAAATAAAAAATACACAACAAAACACATAAAAAATGAATAAAACAAAAAATATAAATAAACTAAACAGACACATATTTATAATATATCAAGTTTGTAGAATTTTCAATTTAAGTATTAAGATCAATCACACCTAACCTGATTTTTAAGGTGCTAAAAGTGTCAAAGGCTAATGGTTTTATGAAAATATCTGTAAGTTTATTTTTCATAGTAACATGATTCAATTTAATCTCTCCCTTAGCTACATGATCTCTAATGAAGAGATGTCTTATATCTATATGCTTGGTTCTAGAATATTAAATAGGATTCTTTGAAACGCATATGACACTAGTATTATCACAAAAATTAGAATTGTGCCAATTAAAAATTCTAAATCAATCAATCGTGTTTTGACCAAAGAACTGTGTCACACAACTACCTAAGGTAATATATTATGCTTCAGCAGTAGATAAGGCTTCTAAATTCTACTTTCTATTGGACAAAGGAACTAAAAAGTTTCATATGAATTGATAAGTTCCAGATGTACTTTTTTGATCAATCCTATAACTTATAAAATCTGAATCAGAATATCTTATAATTTCAAATGAAGAGCTATGCTTAAGATACCAAATCCTTAAGTTTTAAGTTCCTAAAAGATATCTCATAATTATTTTTACTAATGTCAAATATGATTCTTTTGGATCAAATTGAAATCTAGCACATAAATAAACACAGCACATTATATCTCGTATGCTAGCAGTCAAGTAAAGTAATGATCAAATTATACCTCTAAATTTCTTTTGATCAACATATTTTTCCTTAGGGTCCTTATCTAATTGAATTGAGTAACTCATAGGTGTAGTCACTAGTTTAGTATTATTCATTTCATATTTCTTGAGGATGTTATTAATATATTTTGACTGACTAAGAAAAGTCTCTTTCTCATTTTTCTTTATGCTAAAACTAAGAAAATAACTCAAATCTTCCATCAAACTCATCTCAAATTCACTACTTATTATTTTTGAAAAATCATTATAAAGATTTTTATTTATAGTCCAAATAAGTTGTCATCAATATATATTTGAACAATGAGTATATTATCTCTTATCTTCTTCAAAAAGAGAGTAGTGTCCACACTTTCTTTCACAATAGATCTCTCTAATAGGAAAGTGCTTAACTCTCATACTAAACTTTAGGTGCCTATTTCAATCCATTCAATACCTTTTTTAATTTAAACACATGATGGGAAATTTAGAATTTACAAAACTTGGAGGTTGCTCAATATAAATATCCTCTTGTATTACCCCATTCAAAAATGAACACTTGACATCCATTTGATATAATTTAAATCCTTTAAAAATACAAATGCTAATAAAACCCTAATTACTTTAAGTCTGGATACAGGGGCAAAAGTCTCTTCAAAATTAATCCCTTCTATTTGATTATACCCCTTGGCCACCAATATTTCCTTATTTTTTATCACAACTTCTAAATCATTCATTTTATTTTTAAATACCCACTAAGTTGCAACAACACTTTATTCCTTTAGTCTTTCAATCGATTCTCAAACATCATTTCTTACAAATTGATTCAACTCTTCTTACATGGCCAAAATCTAAAATTGATTCAAAAGTGCTTGATTTATATTTATGGGTTCAATCATCGATATAAAGGCATAATGGTTCACCTCTTTGATAAGTTCATGCCTAGTCCTAGTACCCTCACTAGATTCACTTAAAATCAATTCCTTAGGGTGATTCTTAGAAAATTTCCATTCTCTAGGCAAAAGGTTTTCTTTCCCCCAATTTCTTCCAAATTTATCTTTTCAATTCTTTAGGAATTATTCATAATATGATTCTCTTCCAACCTTGGCTCTTTCAAAATATTATATTCATCAAACATAACATGTGCGGTCTCCTCAACTACCAAAGTCCTCTTATTAAAAACTCTATAAAATCTTCCAATAGTAGAATATGAAAAATTCCTTCATCAGATTTTGGATCAAAATTTTCTAAAGGAGTTTTTCAATCCATTATTATAAATAAACACCTTACATCTAAAAATATATAAATGTGACAAATTAGTGTTCTCCCCTTAAGAAGTTTATAGGGCATCTTATTTAATTTTGATCTAATGTTCACCCTATTTAAAACATAACAATCTGTACTAACTTCTTTAACTAAAAAATATTTTAGAAGTGAGTAATCAGCCAATATGGCTCTAGCAGCTTCAATTAAAATTTTGTTTTTTCTTTCTACTACCCCATTCTACTAAGGGGTCCTAGGTGCTGAAAAATTGTGATCAATTCTTTTCTCTTTATTAAAATCTTCAAAATTTTCATTTTCAAATTCACCTCTATGATCACTTTGAACTGATAAAATTTTGCATCCTAGTTTCTTTGAATCTATATTAAAAATCTTCTAAATCCTCAAATGATTGCCTAAATTTCTCTTAGACTTACAGTGCTAACCGGTCCAAAAATATCCATGTGAATAGTTTCTAATGGTTTTCTAATTATAAGATCCTTAATGGAATGAAATAAGGACTTCACCTATTTTTCTAATTGACATGCATCATACAGGGATCTTTAGCAAAGTATAGTTTTGGTATTCCTCTAACAACTTCTTTTTGGGTAATTTTTTTATGATTTTTCATGCTAGCATGACAAAGTCTCCTAGGCCATACCCATAATTTATCAAAAATTGTTTTTAAATAAAAAATATTAGGAGATTTAATACAATTTAAATCAAGAATGTACATATTATTTATCTTAATTCAATTCAAAACATCAATTTCATTTTAGTTTATTATACAACAAGTGGAAAAATATTTAAATTATAACCCTTATCACATAGCTGACTAATACTCAATAGGTTATACTTTAAACCTTATACAAGTAAAACATTCTCAATGAGAAAATTATTTAAGTTTTTAATCGAACCAGAAAATTAGACATACGTGTTTTCCAAAAATTGAAAGGGATGTTATCAAACAATAGGGGTCTAGTGATCGAATACCCTTTAGGTGTGTTATGGTTTTTAAAAGTAACCTTTATTATTTTCAAAAGATGTCTAAACATTAATTTTTGAAAGTAAGCTCTGATACCACTTGAAAGTCTGCATAGGTTATTAGACCTAAATCATTATCCCAATGCTAACCAAGAGGGGATGAATTAGAAATTAAAAAAAACTCTTAGAAATTTTATAGAAAATCAATTTCAGATATTTACACAATCTAAATTTTTATCCATAAAAATTTAAATGAACAGAAAAATAAAAATATAGTAAAATAAGAACACAGAAATTTATAGTGGTTTGGTCCAACTAAACCTATGTCTACTCCCTGAAGACTCCCTCTTTAGGTATTACACTATTACAAAAGTGACTCTCCTTTTTCTCCTATAACAAGGAGGAGAAGCCTTTATAAATCACCTCTCTTCCACTAATCCCCGGTGTAGTAAATTATCATCGTTCTTTCACACTCTCAAAGTGTCGGCAGAGAATCATCATCCTTTCACACTCTCTAAGTATTGGTAGAGAATCATCATCCTTTCACACCCTCCTGATTTCAGCAGAGAATCATCATCCTTTTACACCCTCCTAGTATCGGTAAAGTACCATTATCCTTTCACACCCTCCTAGTATCGGCAATAAATCGTCATCCTTTCGCACTATCTAAGTGTCTGCAAAGAACCATCATCCTTTCACACCATTCTGATGTCAGCAAAGAATTAGATCTTCTTCAAAAATCTTCTCTCGAGCAACCTCAAAGAAGTAAGAAAGAGATTTGACAATACTTACAAATAGATCCCCACATTTGGGCAACCTTGTGAACCCTTCACAAATTCCACTTGCAAGATCTCTTCTAAAACACTCTCACACTTACTCTAAAAGAAAAAAATGAAGAAAGATTTTTCCATAGTCAGTTTTAAGGAACTTATATATGAAAGACAAGAATAAAATTAAGAAAATTAAATTTTTTAATTTGACCATCCATGATCGTATAGTACGATTGAAGATCGTATGTATAAGTAGTTCAAATTTACTCATACGATCCAGTATGAATCGATTTCGTACTCGAATTAGCTTGTGTACAAACTGACATTATACAATATGATCAGTTCAAAATTGAATAGATTCATTCAATATGATTCAGTACAAACTGATTTTGTACTCTAAATAATATAATATATGAAGCCCATATTGTACAGTATCATATGTTTTAATCAAACCATATTTTGTTTGGTATAAAAATGGACGAGTTTATTTCATACTCTAGAAGTCGTCTATAAGATCCTAGGATTATACAGTTTGAACACTTCAAAAAATTTACCTATTCATATGGACGTAAAGATACGCAAAATTTTTTTTACTCTAGACGTTGTCTGTACGAACCTATGGTTATACAATTTGAACAGTTCAAAAAAAAATTAGGCGCTTGCAGGGGCAGAACCAGCTTCAATTTTGAGGGGGGGGGGGGGGGGGGGGGGGGGGGGCAAATACAACACAAAAATAATTAAATATTAAAAATAATAATATTATATATCTATATATTACGACAAGTTTTTTTTAAAAAAATTAAGCAAGAAAAATAAAGAAAAAAATGTGTAATTAAGCAGTCATGAAAAGCATGAAAATGAATATTATAACTAAATGTGAAGGGGGGGGGGGCAAATACAACACAAAAATAATTAAATATTAAAAAAAATAATATTATATATCTATATATTACGACAAGTTTTTTTAAAAAAAATTAAGCAAGAAAAATAAAGAAAAAAATGTGTAATTAAGCAGTCATGAAAAACATGAAAATGAATATTATAACTAAATGTGAAGAAATATATAGATATTTTAGGGCAAGTTAGGATAAAAAAGTTTTTTAGGGGGGCAAAAAAAAAATTTTAGGAAGGGCAAAAAAATTTTTTTAAAAAATACCGCCCCTGGGCGCTTGTTGGGATGTACTTGTACATATCAATTTTGTACTCTGGATGTTGTCTATATGAAGGTAACTTCATATAGTATGAACAAGACTCATATGGTTCGATTAATTGCTTTCTAGAGGAAAGCTCAAGTCAAATCATCCCATACAATCTAAAATCATACGGTACAATTAGTTTTAAAAAATTACAAATTTTTACAGTCCCCTAGTATGTGTGTGCATGATTACCTAATTACAATCACACTCTCTCATACTCAAAAAAAGTATAAAAAGTACATACTTAAAAAATAATAAATCTTAATCTAATCTTACTTGAAGTCTTCAACTATTTGGAGTATAATTTTCATGAAATATTAGTACACATAAATAACAAAAATAATATTTCCAATATGTGTTAGGAGAAATAGTAATCAATATAATAATATTTTGGAATCATGAAAAATACACATGATATAAAAACATAGTTAAATAAACTAAGTTGCAACAATACTAACACTAAAAAATATGTGATTGTCAAGAATTCTTACTTATTTAGTGTGACTACTGAAATACATGATTTGAGACATTATTCTTATTATTATATGGATTTATTAGTCTTGCACGGATTTATTATTATTGCATTATTCTATTACTTTTGCTACTATATTATTATTATTACCGATCTGGATAATGATGCTAATTAATAATATTGATTCAATGTAAGTATACTAAGAATATGATGTATTGAGCAAGTGATATAGTAGGTTTAAATAGTATGTGTACATTTTTATATGATTATACTACATTGATTTGATTTTAATAGTCTTTACCGATGTTTTGATTTGAAGTTTTATCTGATTACAGAGACATAACTAATTTATAGATTTGACACTCGTATTGGATTATTATTTTACCAACTGTTGTATTGTAATGTTTTACTATTTTTATTTTCTATTACTATTTTATTTGAGTTTTGCTATTCTTATACTTATTCAATAATCACATGACTGCTACTATTATAATTTGATCTTTAACATATATATTGCTCTTTTATCATGCTTTGAATTTAGTTGTAGGTTTTGGTGACCTATTTGACTTTTTAAGCTCATTATATGTGGTTAAATGTATTTGGTTAGGGTAGGGGAGCAGGAGTGTGAGATTGATCAGGATTCTTTAGATTTTGTTTCTTTTGTTTTTCTTTTATACTTAGGACATAATAGTTATGTGATGATTACATAAATCATGAGTATTATATGTGATTTTTGGGAATGAATATAGATATATACATTGATGTTTTAAATTATAGAATATATTTTTATTTTTTATTAATGATAAATGATATTAAATAGCTTTGGTTATTATTTATTAAAAGATAAATAAATAATTCTTCCAAATTAGATTCTAGGGCATCACATAATTTCTAAATTCTACCAAAACTATAAAGCTCAATATTTATCTAAATATTAATATTTTAAATTTAAATTAATTACCTATAACTTAAACCAAAATTCATCCACCCTATGCAACTATTTGGCAAGGGCGATAAATTTAAAAATAATTTCAGCTCATAAAAAGTAAATATCTAGTCGAGAATATCACTTTGATTCATTCTTAAATAAGTTTTACCAATAAAAACATGGCATTTATCCTCTAATTGATAGTATGGCTGAACAACTCCAAAAATTCATAGTTTGGCCAGACGGCTCTATAATGTTTATGACTTATCATTTAATCAGTGGTTTGGCTAAATGGCTCTACAAAGAACTCGTAGCTTGGTTAGAATGGTTCCACGTGGTTAAACATTATGACTCCGACTCCCTAACTAGTGGGTCGGTCGAATAACTTCATTTTATTACAGTGATGGATAAAAGCCCGTATGTTCCCTAATGGCTAATGTCACTAAGAAATGAAGTATATCGTATAATCGATAGAGCGCAAAGCTTTTTTGAAGCTAATGTTGACTTGAATTTGTCCCCGAGTCTACAATGTACCCATGTACGAAAGCAACTCATAGTTGCCAACACGGATCATTTTGTCAGGTTGGGTTAACTACCTCCTATGACTAAGTGGACTATGGACCATAATGGCCAAGTATAATAGTACTATGGAATCTTAATCGAGTTCATCATCATCTCCCCACCATCCTTTTAAGTGTAAGATGATGAATTTTTAATTTTAAGTGCTAAATTTTAAACATTTAAAATTGGCTGCTACTATATGCTAAATACTAAGTATATGTTTAACTACTAGCCTGAATTGAAAGTGCTCTCTCATTATCAAAAAGGGTAATTAACTATATGGGATTGTGCCTATAGAAAATCAAACTGAAATCTTAAAGTCATTGTTAAGAGGACGTAATCTCTGGGTAGTCTCTTATCTCTTTCTAATCTCCCTTCAAAAAAATTTCTCCCAAAATATAATCCATCAGAACTCTCCCCGAACATATGTGGAGAGGTCGGGACCCCAAAAGCTCAATTTTTTGGAGCCCACAGTTGAATGTCGATATTAAAGTATATGTGTATTTTGATGAAATATAATTAGAAATTGAAAAAATCATAAAATTAAACCAAAAAAAAGTACATGCATCTACATTATCAAAGGTGCCAATATTATACTCTACATAAAAATCCTATTCAATCCCAACATGAAAATTCAAGTTTGAATCAACCCATGTTAGATTTGGGTCAAGCTCAAATCAACTTAAGGGACTCAAAAATAAATATAGTTGGATTCAAATCAATTTGAAAATAATGACTTATTTTTTTTATTCTTATATATTTTAAAAAACCTTCATCAATTGCATTTTTTTTTATTTTTCAATTGATCATTTTGAAATCAGCTAATCATACCCATTTGGAGTTAGGCCGATGATAACCAATCAAAACTTAAAATTTTTAATGCTATGTTTAGTCTAATGGGAATTTAGTTGTGTCCAATTCGGGATTGAATTTTTAACCGTTAAAAATATTATATTAATATCCAATGATTTTTACATTAACCCAAGCCCGATCTATGAATCCCTTCTCTCTTTTGGGTGAACCGAAGCCCAATGGACACCCTAATAAAACTAAATCATTAATCGTGTAGCTTTAAATGCGGCCAGTGTTTGGCCTACCGAACTTTGAAATTTCAACGGTCCAAAATGCCATAACGTGGCTAGTTTTGTCGGCCCCGCCGCTTGATCTTCTTCAACATGTATCAAGGTTATATAATTTTTTTTTTTTTTTTTTGAATGGTGAATATGTGATCTGTATTCCTGAATTCTCCATCAATCGTTGGACCACCGATATAAGTTAGTAAAATATGAAAAACTGAATTAATGCGTAGTAATTATAAAATTCAGTTCATCCCAGTGGTGCTTATTGCTGCTGCGAGCTGCTTTGCGGCAAGGCTTGAGCTATTTAAGCAGCTTCAAAGCTGCCAGACAGAAAGAGAGAGAGAGAGAGAGAGAGAGAGAGAGAGAGGAGCAAATACAGTTTTGACAAGCTGGCGAGCCTTACTCTAGTAAGCATTCGATCGATTGTTTTTCTCAATTTCTTGTGCCTGTTCTTCCCTTCTATTCTATTCCTATCTTAGTTTGCTAGATTTTCTGAAAATTTTAATTCTTGTCCTTCATTTTTTTATTGTGGGTTTCTAAAAGAGCACTGATGATTATCTAAAAGTATTTGGAACAAAACCATCCGTGAAGACAATCAAGATCGCTTCTTTACGGGCAGCACCATGCTTTCTTTTCCAAGAACCGAAATTTAAATTTTTAACATTTTTATCTCAGGATGTTCTTAGTAATTATGGCACAGCGTTCATTCATCAGATATGCAACAAGACATAATTTTGTTGTGCGGCCTGCACGTTTAATTTTATTGGCTTTGCATGTAAATCATATTAAAAAGAATTTGGCGCTGAACTGAGAGAGCCAAGAATTGCTCTGTATTCATGTTCACTCTCTTGCATAAAAAATTTAGTACTTGTAAATATCATGAAAGAGTAATGATTTTTATGGTTTATTGTATTTTGCAGTTAGGGGAATTAGCCGAAACTTATACTGTAGATGATGCGCTAATTTCTCTGGGATTCGGGATGTTCCAAACCCTAGTGCTTTTTTACTCTGGGGTGGCTTATGCTGCAGAAGCAATGGAAGTGATGATTCTTTCTTTTATTGGCTCAGCTGTTCAATCTGAATGGAATCTTTCTCCCCATGAGAAGAGCCTTATTTCTAGTGTAGTGTTTGCTGGCATGCTTGTGGGAGCATATACTTGGGGTGTTGTTTCAGACAACTATGGAAGACGGTTAGTGGGAGCATATTATGTATTGTATTCCTTAATTTACAATGTAAATATATGCTCATTTTGTTTACTTTTAAATTTTTCTTCAGGTTAATTGTATTTGATTTCTATTGCCAATCATATATATATTTTGGGTATTTTGCAGTCTAAGGTAAGATTTACAAAATCGTTTTGTCTTGTGTCTTTGGACATTTGATATTTCATGTTTAATTCATATAAAATAACCCGAGCATGCTGATACCATGATTATATTTAAAAAACTTACTAGAACTGGAAGGAATCATGTTTATTTCATATTACCAAAACTTCAATCTTTATAAAGCTTTCACTTTTTTCATTTGAACTTTTCATGGATGGTGATTTAAGGACAGGCTATAGCACTGAAATGTACCTGTAATAGATACCATCCAGACAATTCAATCCTTGATGGAAATTATATGTTGTTTTCCATCATTTTCATCGAAAAAATGGATTCTCTTTCAATGTTCCATGTGCAAGAGCTTTGGAGTCTTTCTAATTTGTAAAAACATTAGTTTTTTTGTTGAAAGCATGAGAAGATAAACGAATTGGTCCAGGTAGAGCTACCCCGTATGATAAATGTGAAACTTCTATTCTTAGAGCCTTTAAATGTTTTCTTGGTATTGCATTGTTACAAACACACGTTAGTGAGATTATTTGGTGCCTTTGGTCAAATAAAGGGGTTATAATTAATGTGTTTGTTCATTAATTACCTTTTTCAAATTTACATGTGCTGTTAAAATGGGAGATTTTTTCTTTTAAGAGTAGAGTTAAAACAAAGACAAGCAATGGCACTCTCCTTTTCTATTCTATTACAATACACATTTTTCTTCAAGGTCTTTTTGGAGCATGTAAGAACATTAAGTTTAGCCCAATGGATGTTAGATAAACAATATACATTATAGAAAAAGTTTTTTTTTCAGGAAAGGTTTTCTCTTTACAGCAATAGTGATGAGTGGGGCTGGTTTTCTCAGTGCGTTCGCACCCAACTACATTTCTCTGGTCATCCTTCGATTTTTTGTTGGGGTTGGATTGGGAGGTGGACCAGTTCTTTTCTCTTGGTTTCTTGAGTTTGTTCCTGCTCCCAGTAGAGGTTCTTGGATGGTGTTCTTTTCCTTTTTTTGGAGCATAGGCACAATCTTGGAGGCTTCACTTGCATGGGTATGATCTCTTTCTTAGTGCCAATAGAAACTTTCTTTGATGATTAATTTCATTTTGCTATTAAATCTAACACTTATATGAAAATATTCTTATTTTTCCTTAGCAATTTTCTTTAGACTGATATGACCTTTCCTTTCCTTTATGTTGGTTTCTTTGGTAATTTTTCTTTTCTTCTCTCCTTTACTTATATATCCAGGATATATCAAGAACCTATAAGATCCTCGTTGGAAACTAGCAATGGACATTAAAATTGATGCTTATAGATATATAGATTTAGTTTGAGAGGTAGTGTTGATACATTTGGTAGGAAATTATATTGAGGGATATGAATATTATATTGGGATATATGTTTCTATGTCACATTATTAGGATATTATTCTCTTTTATTTACTTCCTCTCTTATGCCCATAAAGACATAAATTTTCCTCCTATAACAGCAGGAAAATCAAATTTCACCCTATGTTATGCTATTCCCAGTAATCCAGTAAGATTAACTGCAGAAATCGTTTTTGGAGAGGGTGTAAATTATTTATTTTTTATTCCACATAAAAAAATTTATTTTGACAAATGAAAATAAACTTCAGAAGTCGTTACTTAGCTTTAACGACACACTCAATGTTAATGTAAGACAATGAAACTTTTATCCAATATGATAATGCTGAAGACTCATTGCTCCTAAACGTTTATATGCAGGTAGTCATGCCAACATTAGGGTGGAGGTGGTTGCTAGGACTATCCTCTTTGCCATCATTTCTGTTGCTTATATTTTACAGTATTACCCCTGAATCACCAAGGTATCTCTGTATGAAAGGAAGAAAGTCTGATGCAATGCATGTTTTGGAGAGCATAGCTAGAATGAACCAAAACGTGCTTCCTTCTGGTGAACTTGTCTCTGATCGTAAAGCAGAGGCTGCTGAGCTTGAGGAGAATACTAATGGTTTTCAAGGCACTCATGCTGAACAAGTGCGTAAAAGTGGATCTTCATTAATTGGATATCTTGCATCTAAGTTTAAGTGTATTGGTGCATTATATAAGCTTTTATCACGGAAGCTTATAAGAACAACTCTTCTTCTATGGATGGGCTTCTTCGGGAATGCTTTTACATATTATGGCGTGATTTTACTAACCTCTGGGCTAAGTGATGGCGATGAAAATTGTAAACCAATAATGTTGCATTTGAAGAGCAAAGAGGGCTCCAATCTTTATAAAGATGTTTTCATCACTAGCATGGCTGGTAGTGTTTCAGAAATCCTTCTCATCTATGTTGTTAGATTTCCATTAGTGAAACAGCGTTAGCATTAAGTATAAAGTGCTTCTTACTGTGATCTTATTTCCCTTTTTGCAGAGGTTCCAGGGCTTATTTTATCAGCTGTGATTGTTGATAGAATTGGTCGAAAACTTTCAGTTGCATCCATGATGTTTGCAACTTTTGCTTTCTTGATCCCATTGGTATTTCATCAGAAGGAAGTTTTTACAGCCGCACTTCTTTTTTGTGCTCGAATATGTATAACAGGAAGCATCACCACTCTTTCTATATATGCTCCGGAGGTAAGTATGTGGAACGATGTTCTTTAATGAGTATAGTTGAATAGTTAAATCTAATTATTAATTATGTTTAATTACTATTAGTTTTTTTTAATTATAATTAGTTGTAATTAATTATTATTAATTAATAATAATTAATTATCCTTAATTATGATTAAAATATAATCAATTATAATTAATTATAATTAATAATAAATATAAATGCCTCTCTATTCTCTCACATCGATCCATGTGCCAACATCATCGCCAACTGCCAAGGTATAACTTCCTAAACTTGGGAGAACCCGCCCTCGGCACTTACAACGGGGCAAATAATCACCCATGTGCGCTTTTTTTAGCACGGTGGGAGGAAGTTCACTTCAGTGCTTATGATGAGGTGGGTAATCCCCCTAAAGTCCTTTTTTGGTATTCGTGGCACGCCAAGGAACCACCCATGCACGCTTTTCTTAGCGCGTGTTGACCTTTGTATAAAATCCAGAAGAAACAGAGGTAAAAATCCCGTAAATAATACCTGTAAACCGTTGGATCCGCGAATTCAGCTGAAATCGGCGCCGTTTGCGTCATTTCCCGGAACTCCTGCGAGAATCATGCGATCCGTAGCTCCATCCTCTTCGTTAAATACCGGTCGAGGCTTCTGCTTCTGCCCACGACTCTTCTCCCCATTCGCTACCCTCTCGACTCCCGTAGCTGCTTCCAATTCGCTACCCGCACGACCCCCAACTCCCGAACTCCTCCCTTCTTCCACAAAGCCAAACTCCCCAAGCTGCGATCCTCAACAGGTTCGCAAGATCCCGTCGCCTGCAGAAGCTTGAGCCGCACCTCCATTCACAAACCCGCAGAGATCCCGTCAACCTCCTGCTAGGGCCGGAACCCAACTCTTCCCCAAGCCCGATCCTTCTCCCTCTGTAGCGAGCCCTGCTCGTGCTGATCCAGAGAGAGAGAGAGAGAGAGAGAGAGAGAGGTGCTTTGTTCCTACCTTAACCGAAGCCTCTCCGCCTCCTCCTTCATTGCCGCTCGACTCCGCACCTTCGACGCTTTCCCTTCTCGTCGAATAGGAAGTTACGACATTTTGATCTAAAGCAACGAAGGGAGCTCGCTTGTATGAAGGTAACTTTCTCCCTTGGTGCACGCTTCTCGGCCAAATCCTGTAGATCTGCCGAGTTACAGAGAGAGGGGAGGGAGAGATAATTAATTTGCTTTAATTATAAGCATTTTAATTAATTATATTTGATTTTAATTAAATGATTATAATTAATTTTTTTAATTAATTATAATTAATCTTAATTGAAATTAATTAATAATTCTTAATTATTATTAATTATTTTAATTAAATATCATTTAATAAAATTAATTAATATGAATTAATTATAATTTAATTATAATTAATCATTAATTAATTTTATTAAATGTAATTAATTATTCTAATTAATATAATTAATTATGAGTAATTATAATTAATTAAGGATAATTATAATTAATTACAATTAGTTAATGTCTAAATAATGATTAAAAAGAAAGAGAAGCATGCTTGCTCACTCTTCTCTCTCCTCGATCCTCGTGCCAACGTCGTCGACCCTGCTAAGGTATAACTCTCTAACCCTAAAACTCCGAGAACCCATTTTCGATGTTTGCGACGAGACGAAACGACCACCTATACACGCTTTTCTTAGCATGGTGGGAGGAAGTTAGTCGCGGTGCTCTCAACGAATCGGGTGATCACTTGAAATCCCTCATTGATGTTCGTATCGCCTTGGAAACCTCGCCTATACACGCTTTTCTTAGCGTGGTGGGATAGGAGCCTAGTGCGATGCGTATGACAAAGCGGGGATACCCATAAGTACCCGCTTGCGGGGAAATAACTGCTTTCTTGCAAAATGCTTTAAAAAAAAAATGTTTTCTTGCAAAATATTTTCAAAAAAAAATACCCATACACGCTTTTCTTAGCGTGGTGGGGGATCAAAAATTTACACGGCCGCGGTGTCCTCGAAAGAGGGCACCTACCATACACGCTTTTCTTAGCATGGTGGGATAGGCCCAGTTTTCCGTAGTTTTCCCCTAAACGGGGGAGACGCCGGAAGGCTGCCGAAATTTCGGGTGAAATGTTGCTACACTCGGACCTTTTTGAACTCAAAGAGAACAAAGATGTGGGCACATTTGAACAACCAAGGACTTGGGACTATGCTCAGAACCTAAAACAAATGAACTCAAAATGATGAGAACTTGTAAGCTTGGATTTATAAGCTTGAAATTGAAAGACAATGAAGTTGAACTTGAACTTGATTCGATCATTTGAAATCAAACAAGGATTTGATTTGGACAACAAGACTTGGACTTTCATTTGAACTCGAACAAGAACTTGGACTAAGTCACATTGAATTTAACTTGAACCTAAATGAACCATAATTTAAGATTTGAATCAAATGAACAACTTGGACTTGGTTTGAATCAAGCACAATATGGACTCGAACTTTGCAAAACAGCAGGGGACTCGACGAACGAAAGAGGTTCATATGGAACCTGAATTATACTTGAACTCATACTTATGTGAGCAAAGACTTGGATCAGCTTTGGACTATAAGGAACTCAAACTCTGACATTGCACTCTACTTGAACCAAATGGAACTTCAATCAAACTCAATCAAGAAGAACTTGATTTGGGCTCAGACTTAAGTTGAACTTAACAAGATTGTGACAAGTTGGGGGATTCAACATACAAGTGACAAGCTCCTAACAATTAGATACATTTGTCTCCTACAAGTTGGGGGATTCAACATGCGATGAACTGAAAGACATGATGTGTTTTAAATAGTTCAAAGAGGACAATCCAACTATCAACATCAAAATTCAAACATACAAACTGATCCGCAAACAAATAAATCCTACAGGTACTGTTGGAATCTCATACAATAATCTCTACGAATGCCTGTTGAGCGAGAAGGCAACACTACTACTAGATAGTCAAAGACCCGTCATCTACAAACAAATCCGGACATCAGACCGCCTGAGATTGGTGAAAGGTGGATGTGGTACCGATGTCAATGGGTCTTATATAAATACCTTCAAGAGCTCGTAGTGGATACGACGATTCCCTGCAAATGGATATTTGTGGATAACAACAGTGTATTGAAAGTACAACGAATCACTGTGGACACAAGTACGGATATCACCTACGACAATGGTGATCAAGATCTTCAGGTATTCCGGGTACAAGAGCAATTCGATGTGCAAAAAGGACACCCTCTGGCAGAAGGGAGGAAATATTTGAACAAATTAGAACCAAACTTCCTGGTGTTCTAAAGTCTCTCCTTAGTGCTATACCCGAGAAGAAAACAGTCCGGATGCCCACAAACACCGGAAATAGCAAGTACGCTGCACCGAAGATCCTAAAAGAAGTTCTTCCCAAATTAGCAGTTATTGACTCCAAAGTCCAGAAAGTCCTTCCCCGGTGAATGAGAAAAGGGGGAGCCGATATCAAGACTACAACGCCACGCCACCGGATCTGCAACATTCGTACAAGCAGACAGAAGGCGTCTATTCCAATAATACCCCCACACGTGCACAATAGTTTGTATACACATAGGCACACTAAAAGGGGTAAATGTAATCAAATACCCGCGTGGGCCCTGGCGAGCGTGTTATTGGTACACACGTGACGTTTAAGGATACTGCGCGGGTTGACAAGTGAATTCAGGTTCGAAACCGATCCTTCTATACAGGTCAATAGAAGTCGACAGGGTTCGAACCAACAAACAAATATACGGTTGTGGCGACCGTCATATTTGTCCTAATACATTCATATTAGGCCTTCAAGGCCTACAACAATAAGAATTCACTCTTAAAGGCACAAAGCCTACAAAACCCGATCCTCTGTCAACAGTCCGACAGAGTTGACAAGGTTCAATCCATAAAGAGAAATGACCCCAAACACCCCGATGATGGCCGTGTTGAATGATTATCTCAACCGGAGGGGTTTCACAAATATTTCTCAAAATTCCACCCAAATACCCAAAAACTCCACAAAAATCTCAAAAAAAACCAAAATCCCAAAAATATTCAAAATTCCAAAAATATTTAAATTTGAAATTATCCATCAAAACTTAAAGCAAAAATCATCCGCCCTCCGCAACAGTTTGTCGAGGTGGACAAATTCAAATAAACTCTAGCTCACAAAGAGCCAAATGCCTAGTCGAAAATATCACTAGGATCCATTCTCAAACAATCTCTTGCCAGTAAGGACGTGGTACGTGTCCTCTAACCGGCAGTTTTGTCGCCAAATGGAACTGCAGGTAAACGGTTATGACCCGGGGCCCTCTGAACCGAGTGGTTTTGCCGCCAAATGGCACCACAGATAGCGGTTATGGCCAGAGCCAATACGCTCCTTAATGGCGTTAAATTCTTGAGATATGAATCAATAGGATATAATTGACAGGGCACAAAGCCCTCTGTTAGTTAAGGTGGATTCAAATTTGTCCCCTTAGACAAACATTCAACCCCGGTCTACAAGGTACCCTTGGACGAAGCAACCCATGGCTGCCGACAAGGATCCTTCTGTCAGGTTGGGTCGACTACCTCCTCTGACTAAGTAGACCAGGGACCACGATGGCCCGGGATGACGGAACCATGGGATCTTGATCGGGCCCATCATCCATTCCCCCACCATCCTCTTTGAGTATTAGATGGTGCAATTTCTATTTTAAATATCAAACTTTCCAAATTTCCAAATATAAACCCAATTTCCAAATCAAATTTCTATCAATATCCTAATCCCATTGCTGCTACTATATGCCAGATAACACGTATTCTCTACGTATCTGATTGAAGACTAGCCTTAATCGAAAGTTCTCTCTCGTGATCGGGAGGGGTAATTAACTATAGGGGCTTGCGCCTATAGGAAACCAGAACTCAGATCATAAAGTCCTCACAAAATGAGGGCGAAATCTCTGGGTAGTGTCTTATCTACAAACTCATCTGCCTTCCAAAATTTACCTCGGAACTTATTTCGTTAAAACTCCCTCGCCGAACAAGAAAAGCGAGTGGAGGCCGGGGCCGAATTTTCGGAGCCCACAGCGCGGTGGGAGGGAACTTGGTGTGATACTTATAACGAAGTGGGTAATCCCTGTGCGTGCTTTTTTTAGCACAGTGGGGTAAAAATATAAGTACCTGTACGTGGGGAAAGAACTGTCTTTTTCAAACACGAATATCTACTTTTAAAGACCCATGCACGCCTTTCTTGGCGTGGTGGATGACAAAGACTACAGCCACAGTGTCTCATAACACCAACCATGCTCGTCTTTCTTTACGTGGCGGGTAGGCTGTCTCTTGGTTTTTCCCCTAAACAGGGGAGGCATCGAGAGGCTGCCGAAATTTTGTCTAAAAAGGACAAGGACTTTAACAATTACAAAGAACTTTGTTTGGGCTTAATGGGCTATATACAAACTTGAATGATTAAATAAAAGATTTGATTCAAATAAGATTTAATGAGCTACAAAGGATTACACTCAAACTTGATTTGAGCATTAAATGAACTTGAACTTGCAAGCATTTGACTCAAATCTGAGTGAACTCAAAGGACCGTAGGGGACATAGAACTTGAGCTTGATACTCGAACTCAAGCAACGACTCGAATTGAACAAGAAGAAGCTTGAACTTGAAAGTGATACAAGGGACTTGAACAAACTATAAATGGAAATAACAAGGACTTTGAATCAAATGACAATAGCTTAAATTTACAAATTGGGGAATAAGTTCCCATTAGCTTATGTTGGAGCTTCGCTATGAATATTACATATTATCTACGGACAAATGCTAAAGAACCACAACAAATGCAAGCTCCTACGAGTCACTGTATGAAACTCGTTGTACACATAGTACACTATCTGCAAGAAATATGAAAGAACTACAATGAATGCAAGCATCGACAAATCCAAATTCCTACGAGCCGTCGTAGGAAGTCTGTCATGTATGCAAAGTGCCATATATGAAGAAATATATAAGACATCTATTTGTTGTCAATATCCACAATCAAAGCAGGAGAATCGTTAGTGCGCTACAATCCATCTGCAGAAAACAACAAGTAGTGTACGACAGTCTACATATACAAAGCAGCAAACAACTTAATCCAAAAGCTATTACAACACGCCACCGGATCTGTAACATCTATGCAAGCAGACAAGGTGTTTATAAATGTTTCAAAGTACCGTACATGTACCGTAGTTTGTATACACATAGGTACATAAGGGATAAATGCAATCACCAAACCCGTATGAGCCTCGACGAGCATGTTGTAGGAATACACATAACGACTAGGGATACTGCGCGGGTTAATAAATTTGAACCCGATCCTCCTAAGCAGGTAAATAAGAGTCGACAAGGTTCAACAAATAATTATAAAATGCCCCCAAACACCCGCATGGGACCCGACTAGCGTGTTGTAGGAATACACATGACGTCTAGGGATGCTATGTGTGTCAATAAATTTGAACTCGATCCTCCTAAGCAAGTAAATAGGATTCAACAAGGTTCAACAAAACAACTAAAAAATGCTCCAAAACACTTGCATGGGCCCCAGCGAGCATGTTATAAGTACACACGTGACGCCTAAGGATGTTGCACGGGTTAATAAGTGAATTCAAGTTTGAACCCGATCCTTTTATACAGATCAATAGGAGTTGACATGGTTCAAATTATTAAACAATTATAAGGTTGTGCTGATCGGTATATTTGTTTTGATACATTCATATTAGGCCTTCAAGACTTATAACAATGAAAATTCACTAGTAAAGGCACAAAGCCTATGACAAAACCCGATCATTTGTCGATAACTCGACAGAGTCCACAAGGTTCATCTATAAAATGCAAATATTTTCAAGTGGAAATGACCCCATATTCACACCCCGATAATGGCCGTGTTGAATGTCTATCTCAATCGGAGGGGTTCGCAAACACTTTCAAATGATTTTCCAAATACCCACGAAATTCAAAGCTCCCAAAAATCTAAAATTCCATAATTCCCAAAATCCAAAATAGTTAAAATTGAAATAAATCTATAAATACTTAAAGCAATATCCATCCACCTTCCTCAATAGTTTGCCAAGGTGGACAAATTCAAATTTACTTCAGCTCACATAGAGCTAATGCCTAGTTGAAAATATCACTAGGATCTATTCTTAAACAATCACCTGCTAATAAGGACGTGGTACGTGTCCTCTAACCGGTGGTTTTGCCGTCAAATGGCACCGCAGAATAAATGGTTATGACCTGGGGCCCTCTGAATTGAGTGGTTTTGCCGTCAAATGGCACCACAAGATATCGATTATGGCCAGAGCCAATACATTCCTTAGTGGCATCAAATCCTTGAGATATGAATCAATAGGATATGATCGATAGGGTACAACCCTTTGTTAGCTAAGATGGATTCAAATTTGTCCACTTAGGCAAATATTCAACCCAGGTCTATAAGGTCCCCTTGGACGAAGCAACTCATAGCTACCGACAAGGATACTTCTGTTAGGTTGGGTCAACTACCTCCTCTGACTAAGTATACAAGGGACCATGATGGCCCAGGATGACGGAACTATGGGATCTTGATCGGGTCCATCATCCATTCCCCCACCATCCTCTTTAAGTGCAATGTGGTGAAATTTTTAATTTTAAATATCAAACTTTTCAAATCCCAAAATTCCTAAGCTCATGCTGCTACTATATGCCAGATAACATATATCTGAATGACGACTAGCCTTAATCAAAAGTTCTCTCTCGTGATCGAGAGGGGTAATTAACTATAAGGGCTTGCATCTATGGGAAACCAGAACTCAGATCATAAAGTCCTCACAAAATGAGGGCAAAATCTCAGGGTAGTGTCTTATCTACAAACCCATCTGCCTTCCCAAAATTTACCCCGAAACTTAATCCATTAAAACTCCCTCACCAAAGAAACAAAAAGCACAGTCGGGCGGAGGCCGGGGCCGAATTTTCGGAGCCCACAGAAAATTCACTAAAATAGAAGATATCTCATTTTCATCAATTTCAGGAGGGAGAAATGTACTAAACTCAAAATCATTCAATATAAATGTAGAATAGAGGTCACTTATAACGATCAAAATAATTTTCGTAATATAAGCGATAGACGAAAAACCCCCGGAAGACCTTATCCCTCTTCTCACTCACCTCTCGTCTTTCCCTTCTATTCTCCCTTTTTTCCTTCCCTGACAAGGTAACAAAATGAGGGGAAGATGACTTAAGTGGTGAGGGATATTTATAGTAAGCATATTAAAAATATTATTCAATGTCCAACGTTGTGACACCATAAACCATAACGTCACTACACTACATATTCAATCTAGAGTTAATATAGAACAGAGGTTTCAACGTCACAATAGTGCTTTCCCAACAACATTGTGCTCTCAAGCACAACGTCACAGTGCTACAATGTAGATTTTTATATTTTCAAATAATTTCATTTTATGTAATTTTGAATTATTACAAAAAATAATTGTGAAATTTTATCATATTATTACATATTATTGATAGCATTAAGAGATCATTGAAGATAAATTATGATAATAAAGCAGCTGAGTTATATTCCAAAAAAAATAGGAACTCATCAAAATCAAAGCATATTGATATACAATTTTTTGTTGTGAAGGAAAGTTCAGAGTTCTCAAGTTTCTATTGAACATATTAGTATAACTTTTATGATTGCAAATCCACTTACAAAAGGATTATCACCTAAGGTATTTCATGAGCATGTGGCTTATATGGGTGTAATTTGTTTTAATTATGTATTTGCATAGTGAAAACTTATTTATATTATTCAATTGTTGTAAACGTAGTTTCGGTTCAGACTAAAGTATTGTTATTATCTTATTTAATGAAAACTTTGAAGTAAAGTTACTTAATTTTAATTACAATTTAACATAAAGTATTAAAACTGTAGTGATAACACTTTTGAGTTATAATATTAGGCCAACTAAAAATAAACATGTTATGGGATCACATTACATTAAATTTTCTTATTATACATCCATACTTGATCTATTTAATTAATAATATTAATATAGTAACCATATTTTTGTTTTATTATGAAGAATTATAACAAAAGTCGCTTTGATTATATATTGATATGATTAATTGACCAAATTGCTTAGCGATGTTACTCCATTAGATTAACAACAATTGAGTTCTTACAATTATTTAATAATGTATAATTATCAGTATGTATATATATATATATATATATATATATATAACTCAAGTGAGAGATTGTTAGAAAATTTCTATATGTGAGTCTATATACACACACACACATAAATTTTAGATTATGCATAGGTTGTTATGTAAAATTAAGCTAATTAAATTCGCGATCTACTTAAGTATTAATTATTATTTGTCTTGTATGACATCTTATTTAATTTTGTATAAAATTAAATATTATTTAAAGATCAAGTATTTTGTTTTATTGTAATGATGAGTTAAAATAAAATAAATACAATTAAATATAAAAAGTGTCGCGGTCCCTAGTTTAAGTGGTCGATTTTATTTTCCTCATTTCCCATCTTGAGCAAAAAGTATCTCTCTCTCTTTAGAATACAGCTTCAAACATAAAAGATCAAATACCTCGATTATACATTTCAATAAATTCCGTTACACTTCCGATAGTTTTTCTCAATGATTTAACATGAAATTCAAGGCGGTAATCATCTCAATTTATTTCCAACATACCATAATCATTAGCCAAACTAAACTACTTCATAGAATTATTTTTAATAAATATATTGATACATTCAATAACAATAAATTTAGCTATCCAAAATAGAAAAAATAATAGATATAAATAAAAAAATGATGAAAAGATACTTAAAAAATGAAGAATATTCATGAGATTAAGCAATCAATTCTAAACCTAGAGGCGAAGGCGGCATTAAGAAAGAGAGTCTAAAGATGAAGTATCAGAAAACATTTTAGGGAAGAAGCATGTCAACGAGAAGCTACTAGTACTAAAATCTGTCAATTGGTTGGCCCTCTCTTACCAGCTTAAATTTTTGTATTGTAAATAGATTTGACTACTTAGTATGTCAGTCTTAACTTTGATTCATTTTCCGTAACACTAACTTTATTTGCACATGAACAATCAACAACAGAAATTGCACCCATATTAGTAAATATGAACTGCGCATATTTCTTAAAATGATCATTTTTTTTTTGGTTTGCAGATTTATCCTACCTCAATCAGGAGTACAGGTTATGGAACAGCAAACTCAATTGGAAAAATTGGTGGGATTATTTCTCCCCTTGTGGCGGTTGGCTTGGTAGATGGTTGCCACAAAATAGCCGCTGTTCTTCTCTTTGAAGCTGTGATCTTTCTTACAGGGATGGCTGTAGTCTTTTTCCCAGTTGAAACCAGGGGTCGCAAGCTGAACGATTCTCTATAGAGCTCAACTAGAAGATCATGAATCCAAGTTACGGATTTTCTACCTCTCATTAAAACTAACCTCAGATTTGACTCTGGTTTGATTCAGTTTTAGGTAATATTCAACTGTAATGTTGACTTCGTTGCAATACTGATTGATAAAAAATGGATCACATGATCATAAAAGATCCACAATGAATCAGAAATTTGTGCAGTTTATTTTCCAGTAAGTTTGATTCATGATAATAGATTTATATAGTATCAAAATAATAATCTAAAGATAGCCAAATCTTTGTTCTTCATGTGTACTATTGTAATCATTATTTTACCTTGTATGAGTAAGGTAGAGATTTTCTTTTCTATTTGAGCTCAAGTTCTGTTGAACACGAACGTTTTGAAGCCTGTCTGAACATATTTTTCAACTGTAATTAGAAGACTGTTAGTAGAATGCTATTTCATGAGCATAATTTTTATTTAAAAAGCTGTAGCTGAATGGAACTTCGAGCTAATTCCTTATGGCTGAAAAAAATCCAATCTTGATCCGATTTAACTTATGTTCAAGATCTGCTCGAAGAATTTACCCAAAAAAAAAGATCTGCTCGAAGTTGTTTGATATGATCTCAAGCTGAGCAAGCTTGATCATAGCTGGCTCCATTGAATATCAATCTGATCTGAGCAGGCTTGGCTGATCATTTATTTTGATTGAGCCAGACATTGACTCAATTTTGACTAATTTTTAATCTTCATAGAAAATTCTTAGCTCATCCTGCAAACAATTAGTTATTATTAGTCGATGACTCCTAAATTTATTTTTGAATCCAGTGCTCTTTATAGTCTTCATGGCCAATATTATATCAATGATTGTTATCTATTTGTGATAATTTAGGATCTGTTTCGAACAGCTGCAGCATGTTATAAAGTTTGTAGTGATATATCATCAAAATATTATCTTGATTGGGCACGAATCTCGAGGCAAAATCAAGTTAGAAACTTCCGAAATTAAAATTGGGACATCTGAACTCCGATTTCACCAAACTTACAGTCGAACTAAACGTCTTAAAAATACGAACCCAATGACACAAAATTCAACTCAATCTAAGCCCAAATGGGTCCAAATCAAGGACCCGAAGCGTTGTTAGAAGGCTCAAACTACAATTTGGTTTACCAAATGGTTTCCAAATGTGACATGCTTATAGTTGAATCAAGCGGCTCGATGAGACAAGTCCAATGAGCCCAAGATCCTTAAATTCCAATATCACTAAAACATCCAAATGTCCAACAAACCATCCATTATAAGGGAATCAACATCGGTGGTCCATACAAACCACTACCAAAATACCCTTGATCTTTCTCCTACTTACAGGCCATGTTACTCTAGAAAATCTATATATGGAGCCCTCATTTCTCATGAAAAAGGGATCCAAGCAAAAGGAAACAAGAGAGAGATCGAAGATCACTCTTTCCCTGTTGCTCCTCCTCGACAATTGCCCAGAGTTCTGCCGGACCATCGCTTGACGCCGGAGTTCCGCCAGATCACCACCTGATGCCGGAGTTTCACCGGATCACCACCTGACTCTCGGAGTTCCGTCCGACCAGCACCTGACGCCGGAGTTCCACTAGACCACCAGCTGACGCCGGAGTTCTACCGGACCACCACCTGACGCCAAAGTTCCACCAGATCACCACCTGTCATGAAGTTCTGCTAGACCACCTCTTGACGCCGGAGTTTTGCATTACCACCACCTGATGCTAGGGTTCCATCGGACCACCACCTAATGTCAGGGTTCCACCGTACCACCAGACACCAGGGTTCAGCCGTACCACCACCAGACGCCAGGGTTCCGCTAAACCACGACCTGACGCCGGAGTTCCGTCGGATCACCACCTCATGCCCGGAGTTCGCCATACAACTACTTGATGCTGGAGTTCCACCGAACCAACACCAGACGCTGGAAATCTGCCAAACCACCACCTAACGTTGGAGTTCTGCCAGACCACCAATTGTCGCCCGAACTTTCGTTAGACCACCACGTGATGCCTAACCACCGCTGGATGCTAGACTTCCACCATATCACTAATTGAAGGCCAGACTTCCACAAGACCACCAAGTGACACCGGATTTTCATCCATGTTTTTCACTATACTACAATCATACGTTTGACATTTGTAATTTGATTGCCCTCAAGGACGAGTTAGCCCACTGTACTCAACTCAAATTCTAGTGGAATCATTTTCAACTACACTAAGTCCCGTGGTTTTTGCCCCTTCCAGTATTTTCAACGTAAAAAATCTTATGTTCTCTGTGTGAGTTGGATGTTTGTATAATGCTAAAATATAGAACTATAAATCTATTGTCGCGTATATTCTAGCATGCAACAGTTTAGCACCATCTGTGGGAAATCTAATCCAACTATTATAAGCACCCCTTCGATGGCCAACGGATGTAGCAATCACATCTTGAGAGCCTCTCGCTCCAACTCACACCAATCCAGAAATCATTCCATGAACCAAGGACGCTAAGCATAGACTTATTTCCACCCCGGGGATCAAAACCCTACCAGAGAAGGAACCTCAGGACCATCCCTGGAAGATCGCATATGGAAAATGAAGGAATCTTAGAATGAGATTCTTCGGCTTCTGCAAGAGTCTTGGCGACCGATATTAGCACCACAGGAAGAGATTCTTCTCCCTTGAGATCTACCACTAGCCGAAGATATTCAACCCGAACATTTTCATGTAGAGATTCCCCCCCCCGGCGCCAAGGATGTATCCTCTGTCACATCAAGATAATAAACTTGCTCACATAGTAAGCTCTACCCATCCTTCGCACGCAGGTCGTCAACCTCATATTCCTTCGGACGTCTCTGAAGACTTAGCCTGACAGCACATTTCTGAGCTCCCTAACAGCACCCTACTACATGAATTGTGACGATTTATCCAAGAAGAGTTTCCCTTGGGTGGTGTAAGACAATCTCTTCGTTAGTTGGAATTCCAGGAGTCATTACCCTTGACTGAAGTCATCATTCAACACCCCATTCCGGTAGAATTCAAACTAGTGAGCATTAATCCCTTGATGATACATCTGACCCTTATAAACATATCGATCACTATAGAACCATCATGTATATCTAGCGAGCCCCAGATGCGCTCCTCTGCCAGATTTTTTCTGCCACCTTCAAAGGACAAGCTCGAACATGGTTCTATTTGCTTCTAGCCGGAACCATTCCAATGTTCGTCGAATTGGCCAAAGTATTTGTCGAACAATTTGTTGTCAGTCGAAGAATGATTAAAGATTATTCCCACCTCTTAGGAATTCACCAGAATAAATGTGAGCCCCTCAAAGAATACTTTTAAAGACTTTCTATTGAGACTCAACAAATTCCAAGTGTGGATCCAAAATTACTTAGAGGAGTTTTCCTCAGAGGGCTTCTTCTTGGGCTCTTTTACTCAGCACTCATGCGAGACACGGTTCATTAGTATGCTAATATAATCAATCGTGTAGAGGCACAATTTTTTACCGATGAAGTCATTAATGACCATAGGAAGCAATTTGAGTAAACTCTTGGAAAGCGTAAAAGTGTCCCTATAATGGATGACTCATTCTCGCAACAAAAGAAAAACTTGCCTCCTAGACCCTCAGTATCACGACACAAGTTTCAGCAAGAATATGAGCATACACTACTCAATGTCCCTCGAGCAAATATGTTAATGGCCATCCAAGATCAAGAGAACAAAAAATGGCCAAATACTTTAAAGCCGAACATAGGAAATCTGGAGTAATACCATCATTTTCACTGTAGTCGTGGACAAACTACTGAAGCTTGCAGACAACTCAAGGATGAGATTGAGAGGCTGATCTTACAATGATATCTCCGGTAATTCATCCAAAACCCACCTGCTCGAGATGAAACTAGTCCTATTGGGGGCCAAACTAAACAACAAAAAAGGCAACCGTCGAATAATATTGAAATGGTTAGTGAAATTAAATGGCCATGCAGTTTATGAATTTGTGTTAGTAATAATACTCGTCTTGTTTCATCGTCTCTTTTATGTTAAATAGGGAGCCACTCTGATATTCCTAGTATTTACTTCCAAGTTAAATATTGTGTTTCCCCATATATATATATATATATATATATATATATATATATATATATATATATATATATATATATATATATATATATATATATATATCTTATTTATGGTGTAAACTTTTATATCCATAAGTTATACTAGGGAGTTTTTGTATTATCTTGCAAAATACAGTGATGTATTGTTCGGTCCATTTTGATATTATCCAATTTCCTTAAAAAAATAAAGAATGATAATAAAAATTAATGACAAATCTAACCTCTTTACCCATGATTCGAGAAATACGCAATCTTTATTGCATCTGAAACACTTGATGATCGATCCCAGGGGGATTTGATCCGACCCCTTCCACACAGTTTAACAACATTGAGCACAACTCTGATATACAACCTCAGATAGGTTAAACATCCTAGAAAGATGTCAATCAAATCTTAAATCCTTGATTCGAGAAATACACAATCTTTATTATGCCTCAATCACTGGATGTCAATCCCAGGGGGGTTCGATTCGACCACTTTCACAAAGTTTAACATCGTCGAGCACTGCACTAATATATAATCTTGGATAGGTTAAATATACTAGGAGGGTATCAATCAAATTTTAAATCCTTGATTCGAGAAATACATAATCTTTAATGTGCCTCAATCACTGGATGATTGATCTGAAGGGGATTCAATATGACTTCTTCCACATAAGCTAACATCATCAAGAAGCCCTTTGACATCATATAGGTCTTTCCGACCTCTACTGCCTACTACAGTCCTTTTGATATTTGTTGTCAAACTACGGCCCTTCCTACCTTCATCGTCCGCTGACTATGGTCCTTTCGATCTCTGTCACCAGACTATGGTCCTCTCGACCTCTATCGCCCACCGACTATAGTCCTCCCAACTTTGTTGTCATACAACGGTCTTTACGAGCTCTATCGCCAGACTACAATCTTTTAGACCTCTGTCACCCAGTGACTACGGTCCTTCTGACCTCCGTCGCCCACGAACTATAGTCCTCCCGACCTCCGTTGCCAGAGGATGATCTTTATGACCTCTGTCGCCCTCCGACTACGGTCTTTCCGACCTTCATCGCTCGTCGACTATGGTCCTCCTCGACCTCCATCACTAAATTATGTTCCTTTCAACCTCCCTCTTGATAACAGCCTTTCCGCCGACTATATCTCTTCCAACCTCTATTGTCTGCCAACTATAACCCTTCCGATCTCCGTCTCTTGACAACATTCTTTCCGACCTCCATTGTGAACCGATTACAGATGTGAATCTCTATTGGTTGTGGGATCTCTCGAAGAAGGATGATCCCCTATCATGCCCTCTGTATAGGGAGGGGACCTATAGTCAGATAAGGGATACCGCTTATCTAAAGATAGAGGAAGGCCTCCCGTATAGGAAAAGGACTAAATGGGAGGGAAGGGGGAAGCAGGAAAATGTCCCTTTAACTCAGAGAGTGGTCTAGGGCCTGGATAGGGGATACCACCTGAACAGGATCAGAAGAAGGCCTCAGCTTGAGGAGAAGAATGGAAGAAGAGAAAAAAGGAGGAGATTCCTGCTCAGTGAGGGGCCCTAGATCTGGACAGGGAATATTGCCTGAACAGAACTAGGGAAGGCCTCAGCCTGAGGAGAATAGAATAAGAGAGGAAATGAGGAGGAGACTCCTACTCAGTGAGGGGCCCTAGACCTGGATAGGGGATATGGCCTGAACAAGACTAGGGGAATGCCTCAGCCTGAGGAGAAGAGGAGAAAAGGAGGGGCAAGTTTTTTCATACGGGGGGGGGGGGGGGGGGGGGTAGTATTTATAGTAGGGAGGAAAAGTTAGAGAAGTTGGAGGAGTTATTGAAAATAAATATATATATATATATATATAGGGGGGGGGGGGGGATTGGGGGGGAAGAGATAAGGGAAAACATAACTAATCTCTTATTGGCTTTTGCTTGCACACATAAAACAATGGCAACTATCTCTATTTATAGAACAAAAGAGCTAAAAGGATAAAATGCACCTAAGAGCTAACATAACCTAAAATTGAACCAATCACAACAGAGTTATTTTTTTATAGGCCCAATTGTTTGAGACATCATTCAAATTAATTTTTTCTGATCTAATCATCTAAAGATTAATACATCATGATAGTTGCATTCATGAGATCATCACTTTCTATATGATATACTAGCATTATTTAGTAGAGACATCATCGACGTGGTTATTATTGCACCATCAACATTGAAACACTACTGATCGCCTTGGTCAGCCAAGTTCTATATGTGTTGACCACCGGGTATATAGCAAAAACCCAGCTTAAACGTAACAAAAATCCTGCGAATCCATGCATAAATCCCGTTAAAATGGCTTACCTCATACAAAACGGCGCCGCTCCAGTCGCTTCTTCGTGATTCCTGCGCAGAATCCGCGACCACTTGCTCCTAGGCGTCGTTAAAAGGGGAGGGGGCCCAACTCTCTGGCAGCTCCCAACTCCTCCCGAAACCAAACCCCACACGACTCCAACCCGATGACCACAACCCCCTTCTCTCGCTCTCGAACGAATGCATCTTCGGCTGTTTCATTGTTGTTCGACTAGGCTCCTTCGACGACGTACGACGTTCTCTCCAAGTCCGATCGGAAGCTACGGCTTCTCAATCGGAAGCAAGGGAGCTCGTTTGTTGAGGTGTAGATATAGCAAGCGTCGCTTCTTCGGTCCTTAGGTGTTGTCCGACTCCACTTGATCCGATGACTTTCCCTTCCTGTAGAGCGGAAGTTACGACATTTGGATTGGAAACAAGAACGGAGGCCCGCTTGCTGTGGAGGTGACTTTCTCCCTCACACTCGCTTCTTCGCTCCTTCGTGTTGTTCGACTTCGCTCCTTCTACGGGCAAATTATTGGGTCAGGTGACCGGAGGCGGAAAATAAGTTCGGACATCCAATAAAAATTTGCCGCGTCACCTTGCGCTTTAGTTGCGCTTTTTGACTTGCGCTTTAGTTGCGCTTTGGTTGCGCTTTAGTTGCGCTTTGGTTGCGCTTTAGTTGCGCTTTTTGACTTGCGCTTTAGTTGCGCTTTAGTTGCGCTTTGGTTGCGCTTTAGTTGCGCTTTGGTTGCGCTTTAGTTGCGCTTTAGTTGCGCTAATTTTAAAATAATATTTTATTAATATCCGGACCCATCTCTGCGTTCGGTCACCTGACCCAATAATTTGCCCCTTCTACGACCTCCCATCCATGGCAAATTATTGCATCAGGTCACCGAACACGTTCGGTCCTCTCTGTCTCAGTAACGCGCAGGTCACTGTACAGAGAGGATGCTCTCTGTTCGGTGACCTGATGCAATAATTTGCCCCCATCCATCCGGATCGGAAGTCACACACATTTTGATGGGAAGCAAGAGAAGGAGCTTGCTGGTTATGAAGATGACTTTCTCCCTTTCAGAAGTTTCTTCGGCCAAATATTCATTATTATTATTATTATTATTATATTTTAATTAATTAAATTTAATTATAAATTAATATTTATTAATTAATGACAATGATTGTTATTTATAATTAGTTACTTAACTATAATTAATTATCTTTAATTATAATTAATTATGATTAATATATATTTAGTTTTTATTAATCAAAATTAATTATTTTAATTATAATTAATTAAATAATGATAATTAGTTATAATTAAATTTAATTAAATAAACTTAATTATTTAATTATAATTAATTACTTATAATGATAAATACTTATAATTAATTACTTAATAATAATTAATTATAGTTAATTTAAATTAATTAAAGTTACTAATAATAAAAATATATATATCCCTCTCTTGCCTCACCTTGATGTGGGTGCCGAGCCGGCTAATCGTCATACATGCTTTTCTCTAGCGTGGTGGAAAGGGAACACGATGCGACATCTACGGCGAGGTAAGTGAGCGATCCCTTCTGCCCCAAAATTCTATCCTCGGCATTCATGTCGAGCCGAAAAACCACCAACACACGCTTTTATCTAGCATGGTGGGAGGGAACCCGGTGCGACACCTACGATGAGGCAGGTAGATCTGGTGCACGATTTTTTTAGCGTGGCTGGGATAGCTCTTAAGTACCCGTACGTGGCTCTGTACCTGCAGGGAAACAACTGCTCTTTTTGTAATAGGTACCGAAGACCCATACACGCTTTTCTCTGATGTGGTAAGGATAAAGATTTTACGGCCGCGGTGTCCTCGTACGAGGGCACCTACCGTAAACGCTTTTCTCTAGCGTGGCGGAAGGGCCCAGATTTCTGTAGTTTTCTCCTAAACGAGGGAAACGCTAGGAGGCTGCCAAAATTTCTGGTAAATCTATGACTGCACACGGACCTGATTTGAATTCAAAGGACAATGGGAGACTTGTGAGCTTGGACTTGGACTTGAGCTTAAATTAGAACAGAACTTAAGTGATTTAATAAGGAGTTGAACCCAAGTAAAAATGAAATTAAACTAAAATCAATTATGAACTTGTAAGGACTTTAAATGAATTCGAACTTGAATTTGATTTGAATATCAAGTGAACATAATTTCAACTTAAGCAAAGACTTGAGTTGGACCATAGGGGACTTGGACAAGATTTGGATAGCTTGAACTTGGGCCATTTGGACTTGTGTTCAAGCAAATGGAAAGGACTATGTCATAACTTGAACTCAAATGAACAAATACAAAGAACTTGAGTTTGAACAACAATGGACTTGAATTGAGTTTGAACTTGTGCAAGAGGGTGTGATCATACTTAAAATTAAATTTTAAGTTGCAAAGCAATGAGCCCTAAATACAAATGAAATAGAGGTGAAGCTTATGAATCAAAGGAATGTGAGCATCATTCATTTACAAGATTGTAAAGAACATCATTCAGTGATATAGTATTTCTCAATGAACTTGATGACCTACCAATGGTCGTATAAAGAATAAGCAGTGATCATGATTATTCACATGCAAAGCATATGCTGAAGACTTGTGGTGGATAGAATAATGCACCTACAAGCATGAACATGAATCTATTGCACATAGAATGACCCACTTACAAGCAACAACAAGAAACTTATGAATGTCCGTAAATGACTGTGAGACATATTTAGGTGAATGTGATAATGTTTCACGATCGACTTCAATGAACGAATGCCACAACATTATTACAATCAATCACCACTCAATGTTGAATAGATACATCGATCAATTGCAAGCAAACGACAGATGATGTGAAACATGTGCAAGTGTCTATGGGCCCTTGTAGAAAATCTGACATACACATCAAATGCTATCCACGCGCAAAATATAAGGTGAATACATTAAATACGAACTCCTACGAGTTATTGTAGGAGACCCACTATAAATATAAAGTGCCACCCACGAGGAAATACAGAAGGGTACGACAAATACAAGCTCCTACAAGCCACTATAGGAGACCTATGGTTTACCCAAGCTATAGTCCACAAACAAGATACAAAGTGACTATGTCAAATGCAAGTGCTTACAAGTTATATTGGGAAACTCGTGCACACAACAAGCTTTCCACAAGCAAAATACAAAAAGGCTTCAACAAGTTCAAGCTTCTACAACCCAAAGCAGGAGATTAGTTAGTGCGCTACAATCTACTTGCATAAATCATACAGGTAGTTCACGATAGTTTACCTGTATAAAGCAAAAAAATTCTATTTAGAAGTTGCTGTGTACCGCCACCAGATCTGCAACCTTCGTACAAGCAGAAAGAATGCACCAACAAAGTCTGAAATAAAGCCCCGTATATGCACTGTAATTTGTATACACATATGTACACAAAAAGGGGTAAGTACAAACGAAAACCCGTATGGGCCCCGGCGAGCATGTTATTGGTACACACGTGATGTCTAGGCATGCTGCGCGGGTCAATAAGTGAATTCAAGTTCGAATCCGATCCTTTTAAGCGGGTCAATAGGAGTTGATAGGGTTCGAACCATCAAAAAAATATATGGTGGTGGCTACCAATATATTTGTCTTAATACATTCATATTAGTTCTTCAAGGCTTATAACAATGAGAATTTACTAATGAAGGCACAATGCCTACGAAATTCGATCCTCTATCAACAGCTCGATATAGTCAACAGGATTCAATCAACAAAAGAAAATGCCCCCAAACACCCTCATGGGCCCCAGCGAGCGTGTTATTGGTACACACGTGACATCTAGGGATGCTGTGCGGGTCAATAAATGAATTCAAGTTTGAACCCGATCCTTCTATACGAATCAATAGGAGTCAACATGGTTTGAACCATCAAACAAATATACAGTTCTGGCGATCAGTATATTTGTTTTAATACATTCATATTAACAATATGAATTCACTAACAAAGGCATAAAGCCTACAAAACCTGATCATCGGCCGATATCTTGATAGAGTTGACAAGGTTGTTCCAAAAAGTTCAAATATCTTTAAGTGAACTCAATGTCACCCCGATGATGACCGTGTTGAATGCAAATCTCAATCGGAGAGGTTCATAAGTAATTTCAAATGCCACCCAAATACCCTAAATCTAGAATCCCAAAATCATCCAAATCCCAAAAATATTTAAAATTGAAATAATACATCAACCACTTAAAGCAAAACACATCCATTCACCCTCTGCAATAGTTTGCCGAGGTGAACAAATTGAAATTTACTTCAGCTCACATAGAGCTAATGCCTGGTCAAAAATATCACCAGAATCCATTCTCAAACAATCTCCTGCCAGTAAGGACATGGTACGTGTTCTCTAACCTGCAGTTTTGCCACCAAATAACACCGCAAGATAAATGATTATGACCCGGGGCCCTCTGAACCGAATGATTTTGCCGCCAAATGACACCACAAATACCAGTTATGACCAGAGCTAGTACATTCCTTATTAGCATCAAATCCTTTAGATATGAATCAATATGATATAATTGATAGGGCACAAAGCCCTCTATTAGCTAAGGTGAATTCAAATTTGTCCCCTTAGGCAAATATCTCCCCCAAGGTCTACAAGATCCCCTTGGACGAAGCAACCCATGGCTGCCGACAAGGATCCTTCTGTCAGGTTGGGTCGACTACGTCCTCTGACTAAGTAGACTAGGGACCATGATGGCCCGGGATGACGGAACCATGGGATCTTGATCGGGTCTATCATCCATTCCCCCACCATTCCCTTTAAGTGCAAGATGGTGCAATTTTCAATTTTAAATATCAAATCCCCAAATCTCCCAATCCTCCAAATCCCCATATTCTCCAATAATTTCAAATGTTCATTGCTGCTATTATATGCTAGATAACGTGTCTCTACGTATCTGATTGACGACTAGCCTTAATCGAAAGTTCTCTCTCGTCATCGGGAGGGGTAATTAACTATAGTGGCTTGCGCCAATAGGAAACCAGAAATCAGATCATAAAGTCCTCGCAAAATGAGGTCGAAATCTCTAGGTAGTGTCTTATCTACAAACCCATCTGCCTTTCAAAATTTACCCTGGAACTTCTTCTGTTAAAACTTCTCTTGCAGAGAAAAAAAGCATATAGCAGGCATAGGCCGGGGCCGAAATTTCGGAGCCCACAATATGGAATGGCAAGGTAAGCATCATACAGTGATCACAGAAAGATTGACATGAACTCAAAGAACTTTTTTGGGTGATGGCAGATCAGGAGGAGCTTTTGATATAATTTTTTTCCCTGATATTTTCCTAATATATTTAGGGACAATTTCATACCTACCCTTCAAATCATAGCTATTGTTGGTGAGGAAACTTTATTTACAATAGTTTCTTTTTTAAATCTCTAATCATAAAGTTCTAAACTAAAGATCACACCATATACAGATCTTCACAATAAACAGCTTTATTATGATCCAAACATTGGTTTCTTACAAGCCCAATGATTATTCGTCAAGAACGAGTTATTTGACATTCAATGATCAATATTCTCTCACTCAATAGCTAATAAATATAGTGAAAGCTGTACATCAAATTATCATATAATCCAAAAAAAAAAAAAAAAAGTGAACAAACAAACAATTCATGTAATCATAACACAGGCAGAAGCAGTAAGTTCCAAGAAAAACCTCAAACCAATATCAACAACAATAATGAAATCAGTACAGACATCACTGTTGCATAACCATGCTCTTGAGCTCCCCCCGGCCTCCATGTAACTCCTCGCGATTCTTCAATCATGATAGGAAACTTGCAAGTCTGTGTCGACGGATCTTGATTTGTAATAGTTCCCAAGTTTGAAAAACCACAAGCTCTATCATCTTGATCATTCTTCTGATAATAGCTATTAAATGCATAAGAGATGTTACCACGAACATCCAGATCACTACAGGAGGTCTTATAACCCAGACTTGTACAATCTGCATTTCCACAAGCAAAACTCACACTTGAAGCCACATTTGGATCACTAAGGCTAGCTGATGGTTTCAGTACACACCATCTCTTCTCCAGATACTTGACTCCCTTAGCAGAAACCAGCTCAGTGTTTCCAATCTTCAGCTGGTATTTAGTTCTCCCATCAAAGGTAAAAATCCCCCAATGCCTCTCAAAGTTCCCTGGCTGAATGCTCTTCTCATCCTCATCAATCAAACTGAACAAATAGACATCCAATGTTCCTGGCCTCATTGGAGTTCCCTGCCCAATGTGATTCATAAGGCCCTGATTGAACTTCTGAGCATACTGAACATTAGCATTTATATTACCATCTGTTGGCCAACCAATCTCACCAACTATGATTGATATGTTGCTAAATCCATTCTTCTTCAGAGCCGAAACAAGAGTGTCATAGTTAGCATCCAAGGTGTTTGAGTATGTCGTCGAACCGTCGATGATGGGGGATGATGAACCATCAAAGAAGGCATAGTCTAATGGGAAGTTTGGGTCATTGAGAAGACTAATAAAAGGGTAGATATTGACTGTAAAAGGGGAAGAGTTGTCATTGAGAAATTTGACAATGGAAAGCATGAGGTCTTTGATGTCAGCACGAAAGTCTCCGTCGGAAGGCTTGCCCGTTGTTGACTCATAAACATCGGCATTGAGGGGGATTGTCGCCTTTACTTGATTTCCAAGGCCTGCTTTGATAAGTGCACTTTGGATGTTTTGGAGGGCTGGGAAGGTTGATTGCAGGTAAGTTCCATTTAATGTTTTGAGGAATGGTTCATTCCCAACTGCAACATAGCTGTAGGAAAGTAAAACATGGTAGTTTGAGTATAGAATGTGAGATGGAAGCATTTTCAACTTGCCGAAGAAAATAATAGGTTGGATACAGCCTTCAATGCTACTCTAATGTTTACTATATTTTTTGTATAGCAAATAGATATAAACTTTGTTTGGGACTATTTTTTTATTGCTTCTTAAATCAGAATTTTAGTACAAAAATTTTAGAACTCTATTTTAAGAAGCAATGAAAGCAATAAAAAAATCATCCTAAATGAAGCCTTACTGTCATTATTCTTATCTTTAAATGAAGTTTGAAAGCAATAAAAAAATCATCCTAAACGAAGCCTTACTATCTAAATGCATTTAACCAAATCATGAATTTGAAAATTTTCATTAATTTTCAAAAGATGATTAGTAACTTCCTGCACCAAATGAGCCCTTATAAAAAAAAAATCATAACCAAAGACAAAAGAAAATGAAACATTACAACATGCAAGACAAAACCAGTTAACTTGATAAACATCCCATAACATTTCATAAACTATACTCAAAAAGAGAAAAACAGTCATGTACAATATGCATCAATAAGAAAAAAATTCATAAAGGAGGCACCTTATATTAACTCCATCATTAACATAAGAAGAAACATTCTTCGAAACCCACATCTCTGCTGCATTCATCTCGGCAGCCAGACCTGGAAGCATGTCATTTTGAATGCCTACCATCACCTGAATCCCAGTGTTTTTTAGAGCATTTAGAGTTCCCTCTTCTGCTCCAAATAGCTTCAGCTTTTCAATTCCGTTATCTTTAAGCATCTGAACCACTATTGAAGGAGATAAAGGATGGCTTGCTTGTGTACCCAAATTAACACCAATGCCATTTACAAAACCAACACAAAAAATCCAATACAAGACAACCAGAACTTCAGCAAATTTCCCCATATACTTAAAATACTTACAAGAGAGTCTCTAACTAGAAGTCCTTGGAAAACCTTAAAAAAAGTTAAAACTAGATGTCATGTTAATCAAAGAAAAGCAAAGTTTCCCCTGAAAGCAAAAGCCAAGATGCTATAATGGCAAAAGAGAAAGAGGGCAGTGTGACTAGAACAAGCATCCGAAAAGTAGAAGATGAGGAAGAAGAAGAAGAAGAAGAGACCTCTCAGGGGTAGATAAAAGAGGAAATCAGATATGGATATATAAGTTAGAAAGAGAAAGGAATGAATTAGTCTACAAGGAACAAGGCGAGAATCATAAATGTATTATACTAAAGTGAATGTTTTGCCATTGAAAGCAGTGTGGAAAAGGAACAAAGTTGGAGATAAATTTTTGTGTGGAAAGAGAGTAGTTATAGTTCATTTTATTATATTTGTTAATTGGATTATTCATGAAAATTAATGAAACATAGAAAAATGGCTTAAAATTTTGAAGTGGGGAAGGAGGAGAGTGAGTGCACGAGGAGCAAAAGAGATGGAGAAGAGAAGTTAGGGATCTTGTTCTTGAGTAAGAGAAGAAGGAAAGAATCCAACCAAAGAATAGCTAAGATACGCTGAAATTGGTATAATTACAAGTGTTAGCGCTTTTAATCGTTAGACAACATGTGAGGGGTAAAATTTCGAAGAAAATCAAGCTTGTTTACAGTTTATAAACTGATTTTTTTTTTTTTTTTGAGCTGATGAGTTTCCAAGCATAAGATTGGTTTCTTTTTTTACTTTAAGCAAAAGCTGCTTTAATTGTTAACTGAAGGTTTCTTTTTTACTTTTACTTTTTTTTGTGAAAGTTAAATTATATCATCATTTTTAAAGCGTGTTACTAACTTAGAAAAAACAAAATGTGCAGCTGCTAAAATCCACTAACGCATTAAGACTGGCTTCACTCCATTTTGTTAAAGATTGAACTTTTCTTTGGAATTTTATGTATCTACATAGAGTTTTATGAGTCATGAAGGTAGTTAAAAAGTCGACACATGAATGTTTCAAAGGAAAGGCATGTTGATCCTATGAAAGCGGATATTAAAAAAAAAAATTAATTTATATTATGATGGGTTTTAAATTATTAGATTTGTATTGAGATAGGTACAATATAAACTCTTTATATGCATTAACCTCAAAGCAAGTCCAATGATCTTTAAATCCATCATAATATAAACTGTACTAGAATATCCTGGCATAAATTTTTTTCCCAGTTGAAAGACTTATGTGTAGATTGAGAGAGGTGTTTGGGAGGAGTTCCTGTGAATTTTTAACCTTCTGAAGAGTGGGGAAGAGGAGAAAGGCGCCACAAAAATAACATATTGAAACTAGAATGCGTGTGATTCAATTTTCTCACCTACTTCCATGGTATTATGAAGGTATTACACAAATTTAGAAGAACAATATATTTGTAAATAAATATGTAATAAATCAAAGAAATAGAAGATTAAGTCAAACAAATTTAAACAAAAAATTAAATATTTTTGCATGATTGATAATACATTTTGAGTAAATATAGATAAAAGAAAAAAATGTATTACAATATTTTTATTATAATTGGTTTTGAAGCCCTTGCAAAGAAGAAAAAATGCAAATTACTGGCGATGAGTGCAAAGTAAATTATTTTTGTATTACAAGAATCTCAAAGCAGATCCAAGAAAATACACTTTTTGAGCATTCAAGGTCCTTAGGTTATACAATCCATTTATGAGTCAAGGGAACCCTCTTGGATGTATCCTATATTATTATTCTTGTAAATGGCATGCTTCCAAAAGGCTTGATAGTTACAATGGGACTTCGAAAACAACCAACTAACTTTGCAATTATTGATGGAGAATTGTATAAGCAGACCTTTTCCGGGCCATACCATAAGTGTCTCCCACCATCATAGGCTAAATATGTGCTACGGGAAGTCCATTCAGGCATATGTGGAGAGCACTTAGGAGGGAAAGCACTTGCCCTTAAGATTATGAAGCAAGGGTTCTACAAGCCTACGATAAAGAAAGACGCACTGGAGTTTGTATAAAAACGCAACAATTTCTAGCAACACTTCAGCCTCACCCATTCACGTTCCATAGATTTATCATCACTTCAATGCCCATGGCCTTTCACCTAATGGGAGATCGATATAATGGGTCTTTTTCCTTTGGCTATCAGACAATGAAAGTTTATCATCTTAACCTTGGACTACTTCACTAAATGGGTAGAGGCTGAACCCCTGACAAAAATCATTGAAGTAAACACTAAACAATTTATTTAAAACAATATAATATATCATTTTGGTCTTTCCACAAAGTTCATTATCAATAATGGGACTCAATTTAATAGAAAAACCATCACGACACTCTACAAGGACCTCCATATATAATTGGTGTACAAAATCATGACCTATCCATAAAAAATGTGCAGACTGAAGTTACAAACCAAACAATACTGAAGGGACTGAAGTCGTGCTTTAAAAATCCCGGGAGCAATGGGCTGCTGAACTCCCCAATGTCTTTTGGACCTATCGCACCACCTCCAGGACTCTCACAGGGAAACACCAAACAATCTTTGCTTCGACACTTAAGTAGTTATCTCGATCTATATCATAGTTTCGAGCCTAATAATGTAATTTTTTTACTTCAACAATAATGATGAGAAACTCCGGCATAACCTAGATCTCCTCCTAGAATTCAAAGATTGCTGCTTACCACCAGAGAGTAGCTCACCACTATAACATAAAGGTTAAACATCAGTGCATCTCCATCAGAGACTTGGTTCTACGTAGCCATGAGGCAGCTGACAAAGGACTCCAACCAAATAAACTCTCCCCCTTTTGGGAAGGCCCTTTTATAATGGTGGCTATGTTTAAGCCGGAAACTTTCAAGCTAAATGATGTTGATGGAAAAGTGCTAACTCGGACTTGAAGCACTAAGAATATTCAACAATATTATCAGCAACTATTACGGAAGCTACCTACTATATAGTTTATATATTTTGAATTAAGTTTTATGTAGCTCTTATATCCTTGAAGCTACATTGTATCTTCTGTTTCAAGACAATAAAATTCAATTTGATCAATATCATTAATGTCTCCTTTTTCAAGCAATATCATTATGATCAACCAAAATCCAAATATTACCACTAATTCAAGAAATACATAACATTCGTTATATCTTAGTCTTTAGATGATCAATCCCAATAGGATTCAATCCGACCTCTTCCACACAGGTTAATATCATCAAGCAACAGTTTGACAAATAACCTCATATAGGTCAAACATCATAGGTGGATTTCTTTCAACCTCTTCCTAACATGCTAACTTCATCAGGTGGCCTCCCAATGTATAACTATGGAAAGGCTTAAAAATATTTGATAAGCTCTCTCTAGCCTTCAAAGATACATGCTAGCTATATGAGAAGCTTTGTTAAAATATAAATAACATAACTATGCTCATTCATTTCAACATTAAAAAATAGACATCTCAAGTAACTAAACATATATACTAAAATAAATAAAATTTATAGTAAATAATACTATGTATTACATGACCAAAACTATTGACCTCATGTTTGTATGAGGTCATTGGCCTAAACTACTCATCTATCTGATGGTTGATAGTTACCCATTTGTCAATTATCCAGTCTATAATCATCAAATCTACACTCAATCAAGCTTACAACCTTGTTTGATTAAAGAAAGTTGAGTTTTGAAAAGATTAATTTTATTTGAGAGAATTTAATTTCTTGAATTTTAGTTTTGAAATCAAATATGTCATTATGAATAATATATCACCTCAAGAGGCAAAAATATCATTCCCTAATAGGTTCATATTTATAAAACTTTGAGTTCATCCTTATTATCGTAGTCAAACTCAGAAAAGAATCATATAGGACCCCATAGGGTCAAAATAATATTTGATCAAGTGTTTGACTATAATAATTAAATGATCATTAATTTAATGATCAAAGTCATGATAATACAATGATATATCTTTATGATGAAAGAAGATATTGTTTACTATCAATCATTTGAATATGACGATAATAATTCTTGACTTTGATTTTCTCAAAGATAATGAATTGAATTTAAAATAAACTAAATTTTTAAAATTGATATAGGTTCTAAATCTCCCATGAGCATAAGCCCTCGTAGTTAATTATATCGCAGTAAATTGTTGTTTCTTATGAAAACTATCAATTAAAATAATGGTAAAAATTTTATCTGGAATTCTCAATGAGTGATATCAAAGGATCAAAATTAGAATTTTAAATGGGAATGGATCAAATAGTACTTATTTTTGGAAGTCAAAGGAGGAAAGGTAGGAGGCACATGGAATTCTAAAATAATTCAGAAGTGCCCTAGTCTACCCTATGTGTTGGTCTTTAAATTTTGAATTGAAGAATATTTTAATTCATGTTGCCAATATTATTAAAAAGTTAAGATTATATTTCCAGATTATGGGGACTTAGGATTTTGGGTTTGCCCCACATCCTAAATCTAAATTGGATATTGAATGATAGTAACCGGAATCTAGCTAATATAGTGCAAACTTGGACTTACCCCGGCTTAGATTGGAGAGCCAGCTAACCACCTAGGCGCTTAAAATCCATGAGTTTGGTCTCTTATACAAGAATGGTAGGGATGTTATTTAATTAAGTTTAAGAAATCAAGTCTGACATCTAGAGAAGATCCTTTGGCCCCTTAACTTATGTAAGGTGATTTGATGCTTAAAATTAAAATGTAATTTGATTTTTTTTATTATTTAATTGATTTTTAATGCAATGCATACTAGTAGACCTTTGAATGAATAATGAAACAGTTTTAAAATTAGGCTTAAAAATTAGATTTTATCATAAGGATTACACAACTTCTCCTTAATAGGACTATACCATAGTAGGTCAGGTGGTCTACTAGAACCCGTATGAAAGTTCGTTAGGGAAGTTAGGCCCTTAAGAACTAGCCCGAGGCTAACCGAGAGGGGGGGGGGGGGGGGTGAATTGGTATTTAAAAAATACTTTAAACAAAAGAATAAATATCACAAACCAAAGTCACCATAGAAAAACAAGTTCGGAAAATTAAATTGCGGAAATAGTAAAAAGAACACAAGGGTTTATAGTGGTTCAGTCAACTTGACCTACATCCACTCCCCGGAGACGCCCTCCGAGTATTGCACTACAAAAGTGTCTCTCCTTTAGCCCCCACAGCTAGGCGGAGAAGCCCTTACAAAAACCTCCTTTTTTCCACCCCAGCAAGGCAGAGAACCCCACTCCTTTTGCTTCCTCCTGAAGCAGGCAGAGAATCTCGATCAATCGCTGAAGCATACCTCTCCCAACCCATCCAAGGACAAGAGACTCTAGTGGAAGAAGAAGTGGAACAATGCTTGGAGCAACCCTTGTGAACTCCCTCACAAGCTCCCCCTCACAAGATCCTCTCTCTCTTTCCCTCTCTCTCTCTCTCTCTCTCTCTCTCTCTCTCTCTCTCTCTCTCTCTCTCTCTCTCTCCTTTAGGTTTTCTCAGGTCAAGACAGCAGCCAAGGATGTTTAAAAACGTTACACAAAAGCTCTTAAATAGAAGAGCTTCAAAGGAGCTCAATAATTGCAAGTTGCCGACTTTACCGTCCAGGACGATCATCATATCGTCCAGGACGATCATCATATCGTCCTGTACAATCAGTTCAAATCACAGATGATCGGCCAGAACATCGCTCTGAAAATGAACTGGATGATTGAAAATTGGCTTGATCATTCAGGACGATCTCACGATCGTCCCGGACGATCAGTTCAAATATGAGGAAAATTATTTAGAGCATCGTCCGAAATTCGAGCTGTCCTATCCTGATCGGCCAGAACATCGCCTGAAATTTATGGTGGCTGATATGTATCATTCAGGAGCAACTAAGGATTTTTGAATAGATCGTCCAGGCCGATCTTGCGATTGTCCATGAAAATGTGATCGTATCAATTATCCTTAATTGCTTCCTTGATAACCAGATCAATTTAGGCATAATTATGCCATATCGTCCAGGCCGATCCAAGATCGTTCTGTGTAAAGACGAGTATTGTGAAGGATATTAAAAGAGCTGTTTGAGTAGCAAGGAGGCTGAAGGTTGTGACGAGTAGGATATTGAAGTTGATATTTGGTTTCAAGAACATAAGCGATGAGGTGTCCTAAAGCCAGGTTGGGTTTTCTCTTATGGCCTGGGTCGCGGATTATTGTCAAATGATCAATGTATCGAAAAATCAAGTCAGTAGCATTAAACTCTCTACGAGCCATGATGCAAAAGGTAGTCAGAGAAAGCAGAGGAGTGATGTGGACACGGTCCCCAGCTTTTAAAATAATGGAAGTGCGAAGGACATGCTGGATTGTCCTAGCATCTTTGACTAAAGAGCTAGTATCTCCAACATGAAAGGGTGCATTGGTCTGGCGAAGAAAAATGATTTATCGAGGTCCAATCAAAATCAGGATATGAGATGATGGTATGCAGCTTATCCTTAGTGGTGGATAGCTGCAGCAGTTCAGCACAGTCCTGATATGTGATCTCGACCGGGCGTCGATTCACATAGGAGGTCAAGGCTATGTAAATAGAATTTATGCATAGATTTGCAAAAATTCATGAAGAAAATTAGAGGAAAAAGGGACTGCGAGGATAAGAATGAAACAGATAGAAGTGTGAGTAAAGAGGTCTAATACCAGATATGAGAGGTGGACATGGTTGATGGTTCTGGAGAGAGTGATGCCACATTCTTTGTAACGATAATATGCAGCTTGATCTTTTGCTTCCCAAAAGAGAGGGTCAAGCGTAGCCCTTGAAGAGCTCCCGGAAGATTGTCAAACTCGCTTTCGACCAGCCATAGCAAGAAAATAGTAAGCAAAAGAGAGAGAAAGAGAAGCTTGAGGTGAAAAATAATGGATGGAAGGCCTGAATTTAAAGGAACGGCCACATCGTCTAGGATGATCATAGAATCGTCCAGGACGATCTGGTTCAATTATTGCGTACAGGCCGATTGGTCAAAAAGTTGGTCTGATCGTCCTAGCCGATCAGATATCAGCCAGGATGATTAGACACAGGCGATCGTCCCGAGGAGTCAAGCCGGACGACCGTTGAAAAAGTAGATCGTCCGGGCAGATTAGGTGTATCGTCCAGGACGATGCACAATAATTGATCATACCGATTGAAGTTAAAATGTTTTAAATCTGTGCCACGTGTATCGTCTAGGACGAACAGTGAATCGGCCAAGACGATTGTCCAATAATGGATCATCCGAGCAATTTTAAGGATTTTAAACGTACTGACATGTGGATCGTCTATGACGATCCGGTGTATCGGCCAGGATGATTTTCATAAACATACAGGCTAGGATGAACATGTATCGGCCAAGACGATCAAGATGATTGTAGTAGAGAACGATTATATCGTCCAGGACAATATTGGATCATCTGGGACGATGATTTATAGCAAGCTCAGAAAAGTTTAGTAGATAGAATTTTGAAAAGAAATTATCATATCGTTCAGGACGATAGAGATATCGGCCAGGACGATGTGATAAGAATTTGAAATCAAAGGAAAGATGGAGATGATCAGAGAAAACCCAAAAAATAAATAAAACAAAATAAAATACTAAAAATAGCAAAAAAATAAGCAAAGGAAAAAAACGAAATTTTTGTTTTTAACTTATATATATATTTTTTTTGTTTTAGTAGAGCATCTATATGATAAATTTTTCAAAACATTAAATTTTAGAGATTCAAAAGATCAATGACTTAACAATGTCACAATCTGAAAATGAGAGAATATTTGATCCTGTTAATCCCTAGCTCAGACTTCTTTCAGGGTAAAAAATTATCTTTTGAAGATAAAAAACCTAACTCAGAACAACTTAATTGGGTAAAAAGAAGATTCATTCAAAACTTAGTTATAAAGAAAATATCTTATAAATAATATACCAAAGTAATTTTGTCTCAATTATGAAATTTGCAATCAAGCCTTTGAAAATATCAAATAACCCATGAGTTTTTCTATGTTTTAAAAGTTTTGAAAAGAGATGATAGCTTACTTTTAGTGGGCTTATTTTATGCCTCTTGTCACTTTGATTAGCTCTTTGAACATCTTTTGATTTTTGATACACTTTATTGTATATTCTTTTCTATTTCAATTTGGCGTCTTTGCCATATTTTTTATATTTGCAAGCTAAATTCTCTTTTACAATCTCTTAAAAAAAAATTCTTAGTTATGAGTATATCTTTTAGATATTAGAGAATAGGAGCTCTCTATCTTACATAGGGAAGAACTAATCACAAAATACAATCAAGATCATATGGTATGTGCAACGGCAAGATTTCAATTAATTTGAAAGATATATATATAAAAACTTTGAATATTATATATAGGATAAATTATTGTAGCAAGATAAAAAGGATCTTAATTTCAAAAACCCTTTGTTAAAATGAGATAGACTTTTGTTTAGAGAAGAAAATTATACCACTAAATGAGGTTAGAAAGAGGGAAACCATCAACTGTGTTTCTCCCTTTAACCAATTTAGAGATGCTAATCATTGACATTAAATCTCCAAAATCTAAAAAGCTTGAAAAACTCATCATATAGAAAACCAAAGTTAAAATAAAATAAGATCAAATAACTAAAACAACAAAATACTAGCACAAAAAACAAAAACAACATTAATCAACAAATATATTTTAAGAATTTATGAAGCAGCAAGTTTAAGCAATTATGAGCTGTGAGTCTCTATTTTGTCCAAGTATCCTATGCTCTCACGAGATCTTTAGTGAGAACATTCCTATAAAAATCTACAACTATCAGATTCAGGAACCCAAAAGGGTTTGGGTCCCTTCTTATGAATAGTAGAAAGCGATGCTTATGTGCTATACTGTGAATCATGTAACTTTGGTCTCCACACCCAATTTGTACTATGATGAACAGTGTAAGTGTGTGAGATGTGTCCTAGCATGCCACATGAAAAACATCTAACTCCAGGAAAAGGATTTCTTAAATGATTAGGGTTATAATGCCTCTTCCTAGGTTTTGGCTTTAGATAAAAAATGGGTGTCATCCAATTTCCCTTAAGTGAGTTCAATTCCTTTTTAAGCCTCAAGTTTGTACTTTTTAAGACATCATTTTCAATCCTCAAATTTTGCTTTCTCTCTTCAGATTTCTCAAAATCAAATTCAAGTGAGGTGTGTGAAACTTTTAATGCATCATGCTCATCAATTAATTCTGAATGCTAGGGGTTGAGAAGGGGAAGTTAGCAAAGTTGGACAAGATTGGAATGGGCATAGGAACATGTATGGATGTACTAGATAGGCTAATGCTCCCAGGTTGATGCGATGTATTCCACCAGTTGACTGAAGACTTGATTATTGGTATATCTATCAGTCTAGCACGGATGAAAATAGGAGCTGGTTCGACAGGAAGCTTTTGAAAACGAAGTGCACCCAGGTAAATAAGGAACAAGATGAATATAGAAGTGAAATGAGCTTTTTGTTTAAATCATCAAATTCATTAAGTAGAGCCATGTGATTTGAATCAATCGTAGAATGATCTTTGAGAATAATTTCATGCTCTTTTTATATATTCAAAAGCTATAACTTCAAACTAGCATGAGTTTTCTTAAGTTTTTTGTATGATGCATGAATTTTCTCATAAATTTTGAATAATTGATCATAAGTTGGTTTACATACCTCTTCTTCATCACTTTGATCAAGATGATCTTCCTCCATTAAGCCCAAGTTTCTTGTTTCATCTTCAGGTTCAGTCTCCGATGAATCAGATGCAGAATCCACCCAAAATGCCTTTTGAATTCTCTTTTTGTCCTTCCTAAACTTGGGTTTCTCCTCACCCTTTTCTTTGCTTGAGTGATCTTGAAGTGTAGGACAATCAGCTCTGACATATCCAGGCCTCCTGCATTCAAAACAAACAACATCAAAAGATCCTTTAGAATATTTGTTATCCTTACCTTTTCTCCAATTTTGATGATGCTTGTGATTCTTCCTTAGAAAGCTTTTGAATTACCTTATGATTAAGGCTATGTCATCGCTCTCAGACCCGAAAGAATCAGAGTTCCTGTTGTTGGACTTTAATGCCACAGTTTTCTCCTTCTTTTTCTCACCTGCATCAAGATTTCTTTGATTCACCCCTTGCTCATAAGCAATGAGTGAGCTAAGTAAGTTATCAATCGAATAAGTGTTCAAATCTTTAGATTCAGTGATTGCAGTGATTTTAGCATCAAAAGAGGAAGGCAAGCATCTTAAAATTTTGTTTACTTTTTCATGGTTTGAAAGTTCTCTTCCTAAGGCATGCAAAGAAGTTACAATTTGAGTAAACCTTGTATACATATCAGAAATTGATTCAGAAGGATTCATACAAAAAAGTTTGTAGTCATGCAAGTGAATAGTCAAACGAGATTGTTTCACTTCATTGGTTCCTTCATAAGTAATGCACAACCTATCCTAATCTCTTTTCCAGTAGAGCAAGTAGAAACACGCATGTAATCCTCAGACTTTAAAGCATAGAAAAAACAGTTCAAACACTTCGCATTAAGTTGAGCTAATTCTCTTTCATCAAAAGTCCATTTAGTAAAAGGCACTTCAGTTTTAATTCCATTAAGTTCACGAGAAGGTGGAGAATATCCTTCTTTAATAAGCATCCACATGCAATAATCAGTTGATTATAAAAAAGTAGACATGCGAGTTTTCCAAAAATCAAAAGGAAGGTTGTCAAACAAAGAGGGTCGTGTAATAGAATATCCTTCAGTTGTATTACGATTCCTAAAGTTAGTCATGGATCAAAATTCAAAAAGTTTTCACACTCAGTTTTTATGAATCCCGCTCTGATACCACTTGAAAGTTCGTTAGGGATGTTAGGCCCTTAAGAACTAGCCCGAGGCTAACCAAGAAGGGGGGGGGGGGGTGAATTAGTATTTAAAAAATTCTTTGAACAAAAGAATAAATATCATAAACCAAAGTCACCACAGAAAAATAAGTACAGAAAATTAAAGTGCGGAAGCAGTAAAAAGAACACAAGGGTTTATAGTGGTTCGGTCAACTTGATCTACGTCCACTCCCCGGAGCAGCCCTCCGAGTATTGCACTACCAAAGTGTCTCTCCTTTAGCCCCCATAACTAGGCGGAGAAGCCCTTACAAAAACCTCCTTTTTGCCACCCCAGCAAGGCAGAGAACCCCACTCCTTTTGCTTCCTCCTGAAGCAGGCAGAGAACCTCGATTAATCGCTGAAGCTTACCTCTCCCAACCCATCCAAGGATAAGAGACTCTAGTGGAAGAAGAAGTGGAACAATGCTTGGAGCAACCCTTGTGAACTCCCTCACAAGCTCCCCCTCACAAGATTCTCTCTCTCTCTTCTCTCTCTCTCTCTCTCTCTCTCTCTCTCTCTCTCTCTCTCTCCTTTAGGTTTTTTCAGGTCAAGACAACAGCCAAGGATGTTCAAAAATGTTGCACAAAAGCTCTTAAATAGAAGAGCTTCAAAGGAGCTCAATAATTGCAAGTTGTCAACTTTATCGTCCAGGACGATCATCATATTGTCCTGTACGCTCAGTTCAAATCATAGATGATCGGCCAGAACATCGCTCTGAAAATGAACTGGATGATTGAAAATTGGCTTGATAGTCCAGGCCGATCTCACGATTGTCTTGGACGATCAGTTCAAATCTGAGGAAAATCGTCCAGAGTATCGCCTAAATTTGAGCTGTCCGATCCTGATCAACCAGAACATCGCCCAGAATTTGTGCTGGCCGATATGTATCGTCTAGAAGCAAATAAGGGTTTTTGAATAGATCGTCCAAGCTGATCTTGCGATCATCCAGGACGATGTGATCATATCAATCATCCTAATTGCTTCCTTGATTGTCGGATCAATTTAGGTATAATTGTGCCGTATCGTCCAGGCCAATCCAAGATCGTCCTGGCCGATTTCCAAAAATATAGAATACCTAAATTGATTATGGCGGCTATTTCTTTCTATTTTGAGCTTATTGTCCTGGCCGATATCACGATTGTCCAGGCCGATATACTAATGACGGCTGCCTTAATTAAGAAACCTGATTAGGGTTTCTATTTTTAACCATATCGTCCAGGACGATATAAATATCGTTCGAGATGATGTGAGTAAAAATAGAAATTCTAAATCACTCAAGTGTGTGTGTGTGTGTAGGGCTACTTAGCATTAGACACTTCACAAGATTACAATTGACTCAAGAAAGGGAAAAAGAAAAAATATAGACTGACTTAGACCTAGTCTACCCAATCTTGAGCTGGCTTCATTTTTCATCTAATCTCTTGACCCTGAAATATCAGTAGAAAAAAGGCAGGCAAAGTGTTTGCTAACATCAAAATCACAATCCATGAAACCAAGTTTACAACACCTTAGGCGTAGATATGCCTAATAATGAAGAGAAAGTATAATATGATGTATACAAGCCTCATAAGCTCGAGCTTACTTCTTAAAATCATTAGAGTTTCTATGTTGGCCTGATTTTTATTATATTAATTGAAAAAGAAAAATTTTTAAGCATTCCCTCTTAAGCCTCTGATTGAATCTAGGCTAAAAAAAAAGATCCACGTGTAATAAAAAATACTAAAAAATATGTCATTTCTACTGCACAATTAATTTAAATAAGTCACATCAAATCAATTAAATTAAATTTAATGACAATGTGGTAAGAATCACTTAATAATAAAACCCAATATCTGCAGAATCTAAAAGTGGTTGGGTACCACTAACAATATTCTAGATTCTACACCTGAGAGTGACATAAGTGACTTTGAGAATGGGATTCTTCTCAGTCTTCACTTCTTTATCCTCCTGTGAGCTCCTTGGATTCAGCGGTTCTGGATATCCAAGTGAAAAGAAACTCCTCCCCAATTGGGTATTTTTTTCTTCATTAGATGCTTGAAATCATCCAAATTTAGATCTCCAAATGGAAAGGAACTCTCCCCTAAGGGATGTTCTTTCCTCTTTGGCTCCCAAATTATATGTATAACATCCCATCTCAATGTCACATTAGCATTATAAATCTTGACTCGAATCAAATTACATTGAATATTAAAAGGAAAACTAGACTCAAACACAACTTGCAGGGTTATCTTAAATTATAATCAACATTAATATCCCAAGCAGTTTATATTAAATTTGCTCAAATCACAGCCACACATAGAATTTTGCTTGGCACATACATAAAATTATATTAAATTAAAGCTTAATTATGTCCTCTTTATTTTTATAGCCTTATACAAGGGCCACCAACCAAAAAAAAAATATGTGAGCAATCCAATTCATTCCTAATCTAAGGGTAATCTAATGTTCATTAAATTAATTCATAGATTGCATTGAAATTTAAATAAATAATTACATCAATCAACTAATCCTAATAACCAGTATATAATGAAAACTTAAAAAACTTAGCACATGATAGAAGAAAAGTAAAGCACCGGCTATCCTAAAATTAGAATTGGTTGTCTTAGAAAATCATCTAAAGTGTGTAAAGTATGCTATGTGGCTTGGATATTTCCTATATCAAGTAATTTGTTAAAGTTGTCTAGTATTCTAGTTGGTTGAAAGGCATAAAGATTTAATTCAACTTTAAATATTAATGCTTTAAAGTTGATTTTAGAATGTATTTTAAGTGTTAATAGATTAATACCTTTGTTTACACTAGGGGCTGTAAAGTTTATTTTACCTTCCTTGAGGCTAATTTAATAGCCTCGTAGGCTAAGATTACATAGTAGTAACCAATATTAATTAATTGATTTAATTTGTTAAATTTACGAGGGTTGATTATTTTTTATTAAATTTTTTTTCTTATTTTAAGATTTAAATTAATTAATTTTATCACTAATCAGTTCGTTGCATTATCATAGTGAGCATGAAGAACCAAGCCTCCTTAGAACACGTAGCCCAGCAATCCAAGGTATTCCAGCCTAAAAACTTATTTATAGTTAAATTATATATTTTAACTTGGTTAATTAATTATTAATCGATTAAGTCTATATTTTTATACTCCATCGAATTCGTTCATGGTGTTGTCATAGTGGGCTCAAGGATTCATGCCTCCTTAGGACACTTAGCCCCGTAGCTCAGGGTTGTTCGTCCTAAAAAAATCATATTTAGAGTTTTATTATTTATTAAAGGGTTGATTGATTGAATTTATTAATCAAATTAGATTTTTTTTGGATTTTTGATTTATTGTTGATTTTTTTACAAATTTTGGAATTTTTAAATGTATTTAATTAAGGGGTCAAAATTTAACTTTTGATTAAGGTTGATTTTTGGAAACTTGATGTTTTTATCAAATATTAGACATTAATATGAGTAATTAGACACTAATTTTACTAAAATTGGAATTTTTTAGATTAAGTTATGAATTTTTGAAGTTTTGACTTAAATTTGACTTAAGGTTGACCAAAAAGTAGACTTTTTAACTTTGAATTATTTCTGGTGGTTTGACATTTTTAATAAATATTAGACTTTAAATAGAGTTGAATGGCTTTGATTTTGCTCAATTTAGAATTTGTTGTAATTAATTATGAATTCTTAAAGTTTTGATATTAAATTGAATTATTTAATTGATTTAGTTAAATAGCTTTTAATGATCTGAATCCAAACCGATTTCAAATTTCTTAAAATTACTCTCAAAGGTCAAGATTGACCCAAGGGAGTGTTCTCAAGTGTTTGAGATTTTTTTTGTAATGTTTAATTAATTAAAATATTAAATATTAATTTTTATTTAAAATTAAATTAAACCCAAAATTAAAGTCTAGTCAGGGGCATTTTAATTTTCATGATTTAATGGTTTAATTTTGGTCAGTTTGATATATTTTTGTAATTTTTTTATTTAATTTAAATTTATTTTAATTTTTAGAAATTTTAATGCTCAATTAAGAGTTTAATTTTAAATTAATTAAATAATTAGCTTATTTATTTTTAAAATCAGTGGGAATTTTTCTTAAGGTAGGAGATGTCACTAAGTTTAAATGTCTTAAGTTTCATCCCTAATGGACATACATTTTATTTTCTAGGGAGTTTCCTAAATTGTTAGAAAAAGTTCTTAATTGTTGTCCTTAGGTAACACTAGGTTATGTAGGTTTCAATCACTATTCCACTAACCCTTCGACAAGCATGAATGAGATGCAATCACACCAATCAAGAATCCTAGAACTAGGAGGAACCTAATACTAAGTGCAAATGCAACCCTATAAAAGGAAATCAAAGTTTCAAATCCAAAATAATTTAAAATATATATATTTAAAATAAAATTATAAAATTATTGATTAAAGCTTAAGTTTTGAATTTATTAATTCAAAATAATATTAGTATAGATCAAATTATTTTGGAAAATATTAAGGAAGGTTATAGGTATATCAAAGTAATTTTTTTTCAAAATTTGAAAATATTTAAAATTATATTTAATTAAATATCAAATATTTAAATGCTTAAAATTATATAAATTCTAAGAAATTTGATATATAACAATTAAATTTTGGATTAAATTTGAATTTTTAATAATTTTTATAAAATTTTGCGGGTCACATACATTTAACATACTTAAAATTAATTAGGATACAAAATTGTCTAAAATAACATTAAAATAATTATAAAAAGTTCTCTAAGAATTAAAAACATGTAAAAAAAATTCTAAAATTTTAAAAATATTTGGATTTATATTTAATTAAATATTAATTAAAATACCAAATATTTAATTTATCAAAGTATTTAAAATATATAAAATATTTCAAAATAAATTTAATTTTAAATTAAAGAGGTTTAAAATTTGAGCAATTTTATATTATAAATATAATTTTTGGATTTAAAATAAAAATTTAATGATTTCTTGAATTTTTTTATTTAAAAAAAATGATTTTAAATTAATTTAAAAATGCTTTAATCAAAATAACTATGGTCGGGCTACGTGATAGTTTTTAATTGGTGGCATCAAAACCACGCAGTGGCGACAATCATTGGCATGATTGCGCAGCGGTGCAATCATACCCAATGATTGGGTGGTGGCATAGTTTTGATACTCGTGACACTTACCCACATCAGCGAGCCTACGGGACCGTCTGATCTCTCACAATTTTAATCAACATCTCTGATCAAGCCAGATAGAAGAAAGACTACTGGATCAATTATGTGGTTAATCAAAGCCACATAATGGCTTAATTTGGAACATACGTCTAATGCATGTTCCAAAAGAACCTTAGGAACAATATTTTGATTTGTTCTCTAGATATACTTAGAATTTATAAATAAAGAGCATAAGTGGAGGGTATGATTATTCTATATAAAATGCACTTAACATAAAGCTAATTTATCCTAAGTATCTAAAGCTAGGGTTAATGATTTTACCTAATCCAACCAATGAATTCGGGTTATCTTGGGTTATTTGAACATGTAGTTTGTCAATGTTATTTTTTCCTGAAGGAACCATGGCCTGAAACGAGCTGGATCGATTGTTTCAAGCCCTTGATGGAATTTAGCCTTGACTAGTCAAAGAACTCACCATTGGTAGGGTTTAAGTGGTGGCTTTGAACTAGGGAAAGGAGGAGGAGGGTCTAGGAAGGTCAAACAAAATTAGGGATGTGATTGAGAGAAGGTTAAGTGTAAAATAATAGATATTTTGAGCATTTTGGCCAATTCAAACTCTTCCAACTCAAATGGATGGCTCAGATGACTTTGGATGCTTCCCCTGATGCATGCCACCTGGCTTGGGGGTTGTTAGGAGCAAAGAAACAAAGGACTAAAGGACAAGTGAAGTGAAAAGATCTTTTTGTTCTTTAATAGGCATGGGATGATTATGGGAATGTTTTGGATTGAATTAGAGCTTAAGTAAAGTTTAAATTATGGTTAGGAATATTCTAGAAGAGCTTTGGATAATTGGAGTTGAGTTGGAATAGTGGGGAAGTTATTTGAGCTTGTTTGACCACTTAGAATCCTTTTAGAGACTTTGCTGATTAGGTTGACTAGTCAACCAATCTGCATGGTTGCTGATATGGCATATGGAAGAGTCTTAAATGCTAGTAAGATGATTTAAAAGGAGTATGAAACATTCCATTTGAAGTATGAGTGAATTAACATATGTATGTGAAGGTTTGACCATGGTTAGAGGCTTAACCAAATAAAAATCTATGGTTTCTTGGCTCCAAATAAATTAGGATGCATTTGAATTATTCATTGGAATGGGGTTGGGAGCTTGATGAATTCAAACTGATTGAATGGGTTGAATTGATACTTTTTTTATTAGAATTGACTAGACATGGATCTGGTTGACAAAGTTAACTATTGATTGGGTTAGGATGACCAGTCAAGTTTAGATCACCAGGGGTATGTTCAAGGGAGTTTGAATGAGACTTGAATACATTTGAAGTTATTTTCAAGGTCGTTTAAGCTTAATGGTTAATCTGGTTAACCATGATTGACTTGGTTAATTATGTCAAACCATGATCTGGGTTTGGATTCAACAGATTTGTTTTGATCAATGGAGACCAATGGAAGTGGTTTCCTGAGCTGGAGGGGTAATTTCAGTTAAATTAACTATTTAGACCCTTAAAGGACTATTTGGTCAACCTAAGTTGACTTGGTCAACCAGGTTGGCCTAAGGTCTTAGGTTTGGTTTAACAATTAGAATATAGTGGAAGTGGTATCATGCAAAGAGGAGGCCATTTAGATTAAAATGACTATTCAAACCATTAAGGGACATTTTGGTCAAAATAGGTTAACTTGGTCAACCAGGCTTGACCAGGGTCTGAGATTAAGTCCTATACACTCCAAATGATGTTTAGGGTACATTAGAAGATATTTTAAGATTTGATTTGAATGGGCCATATTAAAGTTCAGAGGAAACTTAAATTTTGCTCGTAAGTGGCATTTTGGTGATTTTGACCCCTGGTCAAGTGGGGGGTCAAACTTGGTCCACCAAAATGTAGTTTAATGCTTAACATATCTTAATCAAGGGTTTGCATATGATGAAAGGTCTTGGGGAAGGTCCCAAGGTCAAAATCCCCGTGGTAGAGGGTCCAGTATCATATGCCATAAATATTTGAAGGTTTTATAATCTTTGGAAACAAATTTAGTTTTTGATGTTAGAGACCTCATATTGAGCTCAAATTTGGATGGTTGACCCTAGGGACTTACCTAATCAATATACAACTAATATATCATAAATTATGGGTCATTTGATAGGATTTTGTAGAGATTGAAAAATCACTAAAAAAATGCTTTTAGGACATAAGCCTTTAACCTTGGATTTTGCTCTGGGATTCTAGGTTTGAACTAGATTTTGGATTTGATTACTTGCATTTGAATTATCCATATAAATAATAATTATATGGATGATTGTAAATGACTAGTTAGGATTATGATTTAGTAGAAGGCTTGATTGATGTCTAGGTTGATTGAGATTTGATTAATTAAACTTTGGATTAATTTTGAGTTGACTGAAGTCTGGACTTGAATTTTGAATTGATTGAAGTCTGAATTTGGGATTTGAATTAAAATCTAGATTGGGATATGGATTGATTTGAGGTTTGATTAGATTTGAGATCTGGATAGGTTTGAAGTCTGGGTTTGATTTGAATTTATATTGAATCCTAAATTAAAGTCTAGATGATTGACGCTTCAAGAAATGTCAACCATAAGATCAATTAGGTGGAAATATGGATAGGTCTCTGTGACCTTATACAAAAATGAGATCAACAAATCTATAATACAATCAACCAATAATCAACATCTAATTAATTATCAATTTATATTTTACAATCAATCATCTTACTCATCTAATCTCTAGTCAACTAATAAACTAACCTGCACCTCCAGTATTTAGTCATTATACATCAAATCTCCAATAATCAATTAGATCTACAAGCCTATAATCAATCAATCAGCCAATCTAGCATTTAAGCAACACTTCAATCAAGCCATAATTACCTACATTTATAGCCCTACATTGCAGTTAGGTAGCACAATGCACTTACCTTCATAACTTCAATCATATTCAATTCAGTATGAGCTTCAGAGATTAAATCATCAATCAATATACCCTACTACCATCAACCGATCCATATGACTATCTCAATTGACCATACACACTAATAACATTTAATTAAATCTTAAGTCAAGCCTGAACATCAACAAACTATTTTGAAGATCACCCCTAGTGGATTGGACCTGAATAGTCACCTTGACCCTGTCAGTAGTTTACTTGGTTAACTAAAACTAATTTTTGTCAAATCAAGTCAATGTTAGTCAACTTAGCTCATGCATTAGAATCAACCCCATTAAGCCTTCAACCCCACTCCATTAAATGGATCAAACATGTCTAAATCATTAGGGAGTAAAATCCCAGTGAGTTTGGCCAAGTAAACTCACCAAGACTTTGTCAAACCAACTACATTCATAATTCTTAGCTTATATACGCAACCTACCTATCCAAACCTTCTCTAAATCACCTCAATAGTAGTCAAACTCCCAAAGTGCCACCTTAGCAATCAACTTGAATGGTTGACTGATCAAATCTGCTAACCAAGTCTTCAAATGGGTTTGAATGGTCAATATACCCATTTCAATCTTTTCCCTCCAAATCCTTCTACCCCAGTTACTGTTGACCTCATTTCTATATGAGGTCACTAGGACCCATTTGGGTTCCTTTGTAGTGACCTAATGATTGGAAGATATCTACTTCCTAATCATATGTCCCAGGTAAAACCCAATTCAATTCCAATCAAACTCAATTTCACCTTCCAATTCAATCCTTGATCTAGCTTCTAATCAACTTTTAAATCATATCCAATCAATTTAAATTATTCATTTGATTGTCATTGATGTGGATTATCCAAACTCAAACAATCAACCTCAAAATCCAATCCAAATCTAAGTTTCCTAGCCAAATTCTAGGGTTAAGGACCCAAGTCTTAAAATCCTTTGTAGATGATTTTTCTATCACCTTGAAACCTGGTCAATTGGCATATGATTCAAGGTATATAAATTTGATATTGATATTACATGTCTTTGGATCCAACCCTCCAAATTTGAACCAATTTTGAAGTCCTTAGCCCCAAAAATTGAATCTTTTTCCACTTGCTACAAAACCTTCAAATATTTATAATGTATGCCACTAGATATGCCATCTAGTAGAATTTGACCTTGGAACCCTTTACAAAATGCCTAACCATATACATTACCCTTGTCATGACTTGTTAATCAATAACCTACTCTTTCTTAGACCCTGTTTGATCTAGGGTTGACTTTGGGTCAAAATGGAAAAAATACCCTATATGTGGGTTTTTAGTCTTTTCCCTAAAATCCAGCATGGCCCTCCCTCATCAATCTTCAAAACTTATCCCAATGGATCCTACTTGGGTTAGCCACATGGCTTGAACCAAGTGTCCAAAGAGGGGTCTCCCTTGAGCCAACTTTCATTCTAAATCAAATTGGATCCAACAAATGTTGGCATTAGGTTCCCTTTGACTCAATACACCTTCCCTAGCTAACCCAACCCTTGGGTCAACCTCTAGGCTAACCCAAAGTGGAAAAAACCACCTTGGGTTGATCCATTTCCCAACCTAAGCTCAATTGAACCCAACTAAACCCTCCATTGGGTGGCCTTAGGTCCAATGCATCTGACCTGGCCAGCCTAACCCATGGGTTGACCTAGGTCAAGACTTGGGCTAGCCCAAAACTTCCAAAATCACCTTAAACTAAACCATATCTCAACCCAGATCAATTCAAATCCAATTAACACTTGCATTTGGTTCTCTGATACCCAATGCATCTTCCACACCAAGCCCAACCCTTGACCTAACCTGGATGTAACCCAAATGGACCCAAATATGTCCAAAAATGGGTTGACCTAAGTCATGTTAGGGAATCAGGCCACTTTAACTAGTGATCAACTAGGTTATAGGAACCTATAATATTTTAAATCCTAATCTCCTCGAATACCACCAGTATACAAGTCACCTACTTGGGCATATACCTATCATAACTTTATATAAGGTTCCCTGTGGAAGTAATTCTACGACGAATGCTTTAACAAAGCTTGCAAAGGAATTTTCATGCCTAGAAGAAGACTCCATTCCTATAGAAATCCATGGTCGTCAGGTCCTATCCCCTATAGATTTGGTGCACATCAATAAGTAATATCCTTAGATCCTTTTTGCCTCTTTAATAATTGATGAATAAGGCAACTGGAGATAGCCATTCATCGACTAATTTTGAGAGGGTAAACTTCCCTATGACAAATCCCTTGTTAATCAAATCAAAAAATTTGCCATATCATACACACTAGTCAAAAATATGTTATATCATCGATCATTCGATCAGATATGACTATGTTATTTGGAAATATGAGAGACCCTGAAGATCATTAATGAGGTTTGTTCAAGACTATACTACGCTCCTCAATTGGTTCGAAAAATGAAGTTGAAAATCAAAAGACTTGGACACTACCAACCTATAATGATTGATAATTGCATGAATAGTACAAAACATTGTCATCAATGTCAAGTCCATGGTGTGGTTTTACATTAGCCACCTAATGTGTTACATCCCATAATAGCTTTGTGTCCCTTCAAAAGTTGGGGCAAGGATATTATCCGGCTGATCGAATCTCCTTCTTCAAAGGGTCATCACTTCATATTAGTTGCGACTGGCTATTTTTCAAAGTGGCCAGAAGTGATTCCCCTACGCAATGTGACATCATACCATATTTTGAATTTCTTTCGTGACCATATCGTATATTGATTTGGCACACCCAAAAAAATTATATCTGATAATGGGTATGCATTAAAGTTTAAAAAAATGAATAATTTTATAAGATTTTATAATATTGATTGGAGATACTCAATAATTTAATACCCTCAGGCTGATGGGTTTGCTAAGGCCTTCAATAGGACTTTGGTGCTGATCATTAAGAAGACCCTTGATGATAATAAACATCAATGGGATGAGAGGTTGGTGGAAGCTTTGTGGGCCTACCAGAGCACTTATCAAACCCCGACCCAATCCACTCTGTTTGTACTAGTTGTTGAGATAGTTACTACTTAGCTTTACATGTTTGATATTCTTGCAACTTGTATATTTTGATGATTCCAAATATTATTGTTTTGATTATTATTTTTTCCTAACATATTTTGGAATATTTGTTTCTTTGCTCTTGTGTGTACTAATATTTTAGGGAAATCATACTCCAAATTATTGAAGACTTCAAAATCAAGATCAGCTTAGAATGGTTTATAAATTGGAGTATGTATTTTTCATTTTATTGAGTCTAAGAGTGTGATTGTAATTGAGTAACTTAGCACACAGACACTAGGGAGACATTTAAAATTCACATGTTTTTACTGATCGTACTGGATGATACACGTTTGTACAGGATGATCTGGTAGTTATTTTTCCCGAATGAGCAATGGAACGAACAGGATTGGCAAAATTTTTTTTCTAAGTACAGATCATCCAGACGATATTTTTAGTTCATCCTAGGACGATCGACTCTAGATTTGCCAAATGACCTATTAGTCCAAACAATATTTATCGTTCATCCCAGGACGATCGACTCTGGATTTGCCAAATGACCTATTAATCCAGATGATATTTATCATTTGTCTTAGGACGATCAGCTCTGGATTTGCCAAATGAACGATTCGTCCAGATGATATTTATCATTCATCCCAAGCTGATCTGCTCTGGATTTGCCAAATGAACTATTCATCCAGATGATACTTATCATTTGTCCTAGGATGACCAGCTCTATTAAAAAAACTTATAGTTCATCCTAACTTTCATACCGGATGAACGAAGTTCGTTCGGGATGATTATCAGGTACGAAGGCAGTTCATACTGATTTCCATTGAGCTCGTACGCAAAAGTTTTTATACTATTCATACATACGAAATATGATCGTGTGAGATGATCATGGACGATCAAAATTTGAAAAATACAGTTTTTTGATGGTTTTTCGTGTCTTTTTTATAAAAGGTCCACTTAAGACTATCACTAAATGTTTTTGTCACTTGGTCTTCAAGAATAATAGAGGGAGATTGAAGAAGAGAGTGAGAGAGTGTGTTTGAAAGAGATTTCTTCCAATTGGAGCGTGAAGAGTTCACTTGGTTACTCAAGGGTAAGGATCTCTATGAGTGTTTTTATATTTTCTTTACTCTTTTCTCTTGTTCCTTCTAGATTGCTCGAGTGAAGATCTTTTAAGAAGATCCAGTTCTCTGCCAACACTTGGATAGTGTGAAAGGATGAAGGTTCTCTGCATACACTTGGATAGTGAGAAAGGACAAAGGTTCTCTGCCTACACTTGGAGAGTATGAAAAGATGAGGTTCTCTGCCTACACTTGGAGAGTGTGAACAGCCGATGGTTCTCTTTCGACAATTGGAGAGTGTAAAAGGATGATAGTTCTCTACCGCACCGGGTAGTGGTGGAGGAGGGTTTTTGTGAAGGCATCTCCGCCTTGCTGTGGGGGAAAAAGGAGAGACACCAGTGGTAGTAGTGTAATACTGAAGTGTGAGACTTCAGGGAGTAGATGTAGGTCATGTTTGACTGAACCACTATAAATCTTTATGTCTTTTTATTTTTTCTGCTTTAATTTTTGTCCTTTTATTTTCTTGTGGTTAAAAAATAATTTTGAAAACTCTAAAAATAATCTGCTCAGTTTGTTATAACGGTTTAAAATTTTTAAATTTCAAAAAGAGGCAATTTTTTTTTAAAAAAAGTACCAATTCACCCCTCCTCTTGGTTAGCCTTTGGGACATAAGCTTAGGGTTAACAATCTAACTCATATTCAACAAAATTCAACAAGTGGTATAGGAGCTTCGTTTAAAAACCATAAGTTTAGACTAATTTTTTATTAACGACCATGTCTACATTGGAAACTGGAATACACTAGAAGGTTATTATGTAACTAGACCTCCCTTGTTTGATAATATTTCTTTCAATTTCTGGAAAACATGCATGTCAATATTTTTACAGTCACTAGACTATCGTATGTGGATTTTAGTTCAAGTAGGGTATATAAAACCAACTAGATTAATTCATGGAGTTAGAGTTGAAATTCCCTTTGCATACTGGAATGTAGAACAATATGAACTAGCACAACTTAATGCTAAATGTTTGAACAATTTCTTTTGTGCACTTAAATCTGAAGATTACATGCGAGTTTTCACTTATAAAAGTGGAAAGGGCATATGAGATAGACTTTGTATAACTTATGAAGGGACTAACGAAGTAAAATAATCTATACTTAATATCTTGTTGCATGACTATGAATTATTTCGCATGAAACCAAATGAATCTAATTCTGACATGTACACAAGATTCACTCAGATAGTCACTTCTTTGCATGTATTAGGTAGGGAGTTAACTAATGCTAAAATGGTTAATAAGATACTCCATTGTTTGTCTACTAAATATGATGAAAAAATAACTACTATATCAGAGTCTAAAGTCTTAAATGTTTACTCTATTGATAATCTTCTTGGATCACTAATTACTTACGAGCAATGAGTGAGTCAAAGAAAGATTGATGCAGGAGAACCATGAATGGAGAAGAACATAGCACTGAAAGTGGAGGAGTGGGAGAGTGATCTATCTCAACCTGAGGATGAGGACGACATCACATTAATGACTAGACAGTTCAGAAGCTTTCTAAAGAAGAAGCAAAAGAGATGCCAGCAATGGAACCGAGGTAAGTTTAATAGGAATGTCAAGATTTCTAATGATGTTATTTGCTATGAGTGCAGGAAATCTGGACACATTAAGTCAGAATGCTAAAAACTTAAAGGCACTCCTAACAAGGAGAAGGTAGAGGAGAAACAAATTGTGTAGAAGGGCAAGAAGAAACTCTAAAGAGCTTTCTGGGTGGACAACTTTGGACTCTTTAGAGACTGAAAAGGAAGAGGAAGTTACCAATCTGTGCTTGATGGCCGATAATCTTGATTAGTTCGATCAAGAAGTGGTATGTGACTTAACTTATGCTGAACTTTTTGAAGTCTCTAAAAGAATACATGATGCATATAGAAAGCTAAAGAAAATGCATGCTAGTATTAACCTAGAACTATAAGAATTATAAAAAGAACACGAGACCCTTAGAAAAGATCATGCATTAATTGATAGCAACTACATGAGCTTACTTGATGAATTCGATAGCTTGAATAAGGAGAACAATATGTTAAAATCATCCTATACAAAACTGGAAAAAGAATTTAAATATTTTAAGAATGATTTAGAGAATAAAAAATATCTGTTGAATTATACAAATCGTGTGTTGGAAGATATGAATATATTTTTTAGATTAAAAATAAAAGCTCTCGAAGAAAATAGGATACCCCCAACACTTGAAGATTTTATAAATCCTATTTTGTATCCAAAATTTATACAACTCGGGGAGAGACAAAGTAGTTATAGAAGATTGAGAAATCCCTTTCTTGGAGTTAAATGTTATAGTTATGGATTATTTGGACATATAGCACACACCTGTACATTGGATAGAAAAACTCATTTGGTGTGGAAGCCTAAAATGCATAAACCTAGACATATCATAAATGCATCTTTTTATAATTTTCCAAAAGGAGAACCCAAACTTGTTTTAGTTTCCAGGTCTAACGCTTGATGATTTTGCAAGCACGCTCTCATATAAGGCTTCGTGAGAGCATATGGTACTTGGACAATGGTTGCTCAATACATATGACTGGAGATACTAAACAATTTATATCGCTGGAAGTCAGAAATGGATGCAAGGTTACACTTGAAGATAACACCACATGGAAGGTGATTGGATCAGGTATGATTGGAAATCTTGAGAAATTCTTTATTGTGAATGTTTTACTAGTTGAAGGCTTAAACATAATCTTTTGAGTATTAGTCAACTATGTGATAAAGGTTATAGCCTTAAATTTTTTCCTACTAGTTGCATATTAAGCTTGAACGATAATGATGTTTTGTATGTTATACAGGTAAATAATGTGTATATGCTAGATTTAAATTATATCAAAAATCCTAATGCTTTCTATTTAAAAAATTATTTTTGATGAATCATGGCTTTGGCATAGGAGACTTTGTCACTCTAGCATAAAAACTCTTAGGAGGATTACCCAAAAGAACTTAATAAGAGGTATACCAAAACTAGACTTTAATAAGGATCACCTTTGCGATGCATGTCAATTAAAAAAATAAGTGAAGTCATCTTTTCAGTCCAATAAGGATTTTAGAACTAGTAAACCATTAGAGATTTTGCATATGGATCTTTTTGGACCTGTTGGAAGTGTAAGCCTAGGAAGGAAGGTATACGGATTTGTGATTGTGGATGATTTCTTTATATTTATATGGGTTAGATTTTTAAATCATAAGAGTGAATCATTTAAGGAGTTTAGAGATTTTTTCACTTGGATTCAGAGGAAATTAGGTTGTGAGATTTTAACAATCCAAAGTGATCATGGAGGAGAATTTGAAAATGAAAAATTTGAGGATTTTTATAAGGAGAAAGAGATTGATCATAATTTTTCTGCACCTAAAATCCCTCAGCAGAATAGGATAGCCAAAAGAAAAATAAAATATTAATAGAAGCCGCTCGAGCCATGTTGGCAGAATATTCACTTCCTAAATATTTTTGGTCTGAAGCGATTAGCACTGCATGTTATGTTCTAAATAGGGTGAACATCAGATCAAATTTGAATAAAATATCCTATGAGTTACTTAAGGCGAGAACACATAATTGGCAACATCTACATGTTTTTGGATGCAAGATGTTCATACATAATGATGGAAAATCAGCCTTAGGAAAATTTGATAAAGAAATTTTTCTTGGATACTCTAGTGTTGGAAAATCTTATAGGGTATTCATAAAATAACTTTGGCAATTGAGGAGACCACACATATTATATTTGATGAATCTAGTATTTTGGAAGAGCTGATTATTGAAGAGGATGAGATAGAAATTGACTCTCAAAAGTTTGAGAAAATAAATTTGGATGGAAATTTGGAGATTGAAAACGAGTTGCCTAGAGATTTGAGATTTTCTAAAAACCACCCAAAGGAATTGATTATAGATGAATCTAGTGAAGGTGTTAGGACTAGACATGGACTAAGCAAAGAAGTCAATCATTCATCTTTTATTTCTACCATAGAACTCATAAATATTGATCAAGCACTTTCTGATAAATTTTGGATTTTGGCAATACAAGAAGAATTAAATTAATTTGTAAGAAATGAAGTCTGGGAATTAATTCCAAGGCCAAAGAATCAAAGTGTAGTTGGAACTAAGTGGGCATTCAAGAACAAAATGAATGACTCAGAAGTAGTCATTAGAAATAAGGCTAGATTGGTAGCTAAGGGGCATAATCAGATTGAAGGGATTGATTTTGAAGAGACTTTTACCCCTGTAGCTAGACTAGAAATAATTAGGATTTTACTAACCTTTGCCTGTTTTAGAAAATTTAAGTTGTATCAAAAGGATGTTAAAAATGCCTTTTTAAATAGGTTAATCTAAGAGGATATTTATGTTGAACAACCTTGAGGCTTTAAAATTTTAAAATACCCAAATCATGTGTTTAAGTTGAAAAAGGTATTGTATGGTTTGAAACAGGCACCTAGAGCTTGGTATGAGAGGTTGAGCACCTTCCTACTTGAGAGATCTTTTGAAAAAGGAAGCGTGGACACAACTCTATTTTTCAAGAAATTGAGAGATGACATACTCATTATATAAATTTATGTTAATGATATCATCTTTGGATCTACTAATAAAAATCTTTATGATGATTTTTCTAAAATAATGAATAGTGAATTTGAAATGAGTCTATTGAGAGATTTTAATTACTTTCTTAGCTTTGGCATTAAGTAACTTAAAGAATGTACATTTTTGAGTTAGTCTAAATATGTTAAGGATATTCTCAAAAAGTATGAAATGGACAATGCTAAACCTGTTAGTACACCTATGAGTTCCTCAATTCAGTTGGATAAGGGCCCAAAGAGAAAATCTGTTGATCAAAAGAAATTTAGGGGAATTATTAGATCTTTGCTTTACTTGACATCTAGCCAACTGATATTATGTTTACTGTTTATTTGTGTGCTAGATTTCAATCAGATCCAAAAGAATCACATTTAACAGCAGTGAAAAGGATTTTGAGATATCTCTTGGGATTCAGAACTTAGGGATTTAGTATCATAAGTTTAGCTCTTCATTTGAAATAATTAGATATTCAGATTCGGACTTTATAGGTTATAGGGTTAATAGAAAGAGTACTTCCGGAACATGTTAATTTATTCAAAAATTTTTATTCTCTTGGTCCAATAGAAAATAAAATTTTGTAGCCCTATATACTGTTGAAGCTGAATTTATTGCCTTAGGAAGTTGTGGCACAAGTACTTTGGTTGAAATAATAGTTAATTAATTTAGGATTAACAATAGGTATAATTCCTATTTATTGTGATAACACTAAGTGCCATTTGCATTTCAAAAAATCATATTCAACATTTAAGAACCAAACATATTGACATATGACATCATTTCATAAGGGATCATGTTTCCAAAGGAGAAATTGAATTAAATCATGTTTTAACTGAAAATCAACTTGTAGACATTTTTATAAAACCACTAGCCTTTGATATTTTCAGTACATTAAGAACAAGGCTTGGTGTGATTGATTTGAATGCTTAATTAAAGTTTTTGTAATATTGATATGTGTTTTTGTGAGTGTGTTATTGTATTTTTTATTTTACTTATGTGTTTTTCTATTTTTTGTGCATGTTTGCTTTTGTGTCTTTTTTGCCTTTTTGTTTTGTGTGTATTCAAAATATTTTCACATTAAAATTCATGTTTCTGAGCAATCATATGAAATTTTCTAAGTGTGGCATTCATTTGTACGAAATTCATTTCATACTGGACAAATCATGTAGCGTATCAAATGCTGAGTTGAACAGTCTGCATATAGTTTTGCAGATGTTATTACAGTTCATCTATACAATCTCCATATTGTTTGGACGATGTTTATTCATTCATATGTATGCATGTAGACTATTATACGGACAAAATCAATTTTTATTTATGATCGTACGTACGAACCCTGAGTTTGTACATACGAACACGTGGCATTCAAAGTAGGGGATGATTCAAACCATTATAAAAATGATCTTAAATAACCGATCGTCCCGGATGAACACCTATTCATCTGTACGATCGTTCGATCAAAAAGTCTGTATAAAAGGATGCCTCATAACTTATATGATTATAAAAAGTTGTTTCATTTTAAACGCATGAATTCGTACATACAAAATTTTACTTTTTATATATGAACGCAAGCATCGTATAGGACAAACTATTTTTCTTATGTACAAAAGATCATTTTTCTTTAAATAGAAGGGCTTTAGAACTCAAATTTCATTCTCTTCAAAAGCCTTTTCTAACCTTTCTTTTCCTTCAAATCCTTCAATGGCAAGCTCAAGCAAAAGGACTAGGCATGCTAAGGAACTGACTAAGGGACCCTCCTCCAAGAATGTCAAAGAAAATTTCTAGTCCAAAGCAAGAGAAGAATCTTTTCCTAGGTTTGTTTTAACAAAAATCACCCCTTCTAGAGTTCTTATTCAGCAGAATACTATCTATCAAGTAATGCCACTTTTTGCCTCTACCCAATTCACTTTTATCCTCACTCTGATTCACTCTCACAACAAGGAAACTTTCCACTATTTCCTTTCAAACATGACTTTCAGTAATGATCTGAGTAGGATTAGTTCCTATATTTTAAAAAAGAGGGTAGAAATAACCAAGGAGGATATGGGAATTTTCTTATACTTAAGGACTCAAGGGATTAGAGCTCATACCTTGACCTCTACCTCTGACTTTGATTGGACTGAGACAAACCAAGTGCTTAGAGGGATTAGAAATGTATGTCATTTTCCTAAGGTAAACACCTTACACCAAGATGCTAGAATCATCCAGCATGTTCTTAGGACTTTTATAATTCCAAAAGCTGGTGATAGAATAAATATCACTCCTCTTCTTTCCACTATAACTTATCTGATCATTATTGGCCAACCTATTTATGTAGCCCAACTCATTATTGGCTACCTTTAGGGGCTTTCTGAAATTGGTCATGTCTACCATAAGAGAAAGAAGAACATAGCCTAAGGACATATTGTGGCATACATTCTTGAAAAGAAGTATGAGTTAGTTCATCTTGATATGATACATTTAGAAGAGCCCATCTACTATAATGATGGTTCATTTCGAGCTATCTTTGCTAAAGATGATGGAGGTGATAACACTGAGGGAGAAAGGGAAGCTCCTGCACCTGCGACTGTTGGTGGACCATCCTTTCAAGACATGGTCCATCACTTTGATCATCTTGAGAGTCATTTTGATCAGTGTTTTGATCAAATTCAGACTCACCTATACCAGCAGGATGCACAACACTAGCTGGATATGGGCTGGATTCGAGGTCAATTTGAATCGGTCAACACTAATATAGCTATGATGAATAGCTACTATAACCTCTTCAACCAACCACCTCCTTTAGATCAAGGCCCCTCAGAATGAATGTTGTACTTCTTTTTGTGTTTTTCTATGTCAGTTTTGATGATGTGATGTGATGATTCCAGTAGCTACTTTGTTGGTGTGATTGTTGTTGGTTAGTATTTTTCTGTGTTTATTTTAGTAGTGTATTGATATCATCAAAGCCTCAATATATTATCCTTTTGATATCAATAAAACATGTCTTGTTTTTATTTTAGTTGATTTTATTTTAGTTCTTTGGTTGAAATGTTTTGTTTGTCTATATAATAATCCTGACTTAATTGATCTACAAAGTGGTATAATTTGAAAAGCAATACAAAATTAAAATTCATTAGAAAATCTTATTTTTTTTAAATTTTAAGTTAGCTTATAATTCGATCAAGTTGAAGTTATCAATCTCATGTTCTTATTAGGCATACAAAAAATTTAATAGTGTTATTGCAATCTTGATGTCTTATTACTATTTATTTCTCTTTTCAATATAATTATCATTATACCTAGAGAAATTTGAACTTTTAGATTATCGATTTTGAAAGGATCAACAAAAATATTAGAAAAGTACAAATATACAAAAATTAAGAGAATGTGCAATGGTTCGCAACTTGAAAAGAGGCACAAAATTAGCCCAAATATAAAAAGATGCACAAAATATGCCACAAATATTGAAAAGATGCAAAAAGCGCCACAAGTATATTGTTCTTTCCTTTATCTTTCAATCTTCAATTTTAAATCAATCTAATGTTCAATTATATTATGTATTGAAATTTGACTTAAATTAATTTTGATTTCGTCACTTTTGTAATAATTCTCCTTATCTTATTTTCTAGCGTGCTTCATGACCTTGATATATTTTTCTTGTCTGTATTATATCGTAATTTAAATGATATGAAACTTTATTTTTTTCTAATGAACATTAATCTTGTTATTTCAAGTTTAAATTCCATCTCTTTTAATATCAATTATCAAAGGCTTCTCATATAACATCTTACATTTCTGTCGTTCGTTTCTTCTTCTCTTTTTACTGTTATCAAAAAGGGGGAGAAATATTATTTGTTTGACATTTTTTATTATTTTGTTTATGTCTTGAGTATTGTTATTTTTGTTCATGTTTAGGTTCTCATTTCATTGTCTTTTTGTGTGTTTGTGTATTGTTGTTTTTGTTCATGTTTAGATTCTCATTTCATTATCTTTTTGTGTGTTTTCTTTTTGTGTAAAAAACTTTAAAATTAAAACCAAATTAATTTGTTCATATTAAATGCCCCTTATACTCACATGCTTATTCATTTAGGGGAAGTTAAGGAGAAATTTAGGATCTTCAGTTGTACTCAAATAATAATTGTTTTGCCATCATCAAAAAGGGGGAGATTATTGTGATAATTGCTACTTAGCTTTGCATGTTTGATATTCTTGCAACTTATATGTTTTTATGATTCCAAATATTATTGTTTTGATTATTATTTTCTCCTAACACATTTTGGAAGATTTGTTTCTTTGCTCTTATGTGTACTAACATTTCAGGAAAATTATACTTCAGATTGTTGAAGACTTCAAAATCAAGATCAGCTTAGAATGGTTTATAAATTAGAGTCTGTATTTTTTATTTTATTGAGTCTGAGAGTGTAATTGTAGTTGAGTAACTTAGCACACACACACCGGGAAGACATTTAAAATTTACATGTTTTTAACTGATCGTACTGGATGATACATGTTCGTACAGGATGATCTAGTAGTTGTTTTTCCTGAATGAGCAATGGAACTAACGAGATTGACAAATTTTTTTTTCTAAGTACAGATCGTCCAGATGATATTTATCATTTGTCCCAGGATGATCGGCTCTGGATTTACCAAATGACATATTCATCTAGATGATATTTATCATTCATCCCAGGATGATCAGCTTTGAATTTGCCAAATGACCTATTCGTCCAGACTATATTTATCATTCATCCTAAGACGATCGGCTCTAGATTTGCCAAATGAATGATTCTTCCATACAATATTTATCATTCCTCCCAAGATGATCGCCTTTGAATTTGCCAAATAAACTATTCATCCAGATGATATTTATCATTCGTCCCAGGACGATCAGCTCTGTTCTAAAAACTTATAGTTCATCCTAAATTTTGTACCGATGAAGTTTGAAAAAGAACTGTTCATATCAGACGAATGAAGTTTGTACGGGATGATTATCAAGTACGAAGGAAGTTCGTACTGATTCGCATTGAGGTCGTACGCAAAAGTTTTTATATTGTTTATACATACGAAATATGATCGTACGGGATGATCGTGGACAGTCAAATTTGAAAATTGTAATTTTTGGATGGTTTTTCGTGTCTTTTCTATAAAAGGTCCACTTAAGACTGTCATTAAATCTTTTTGTCACTTGGTCTTTATGAATAGTAGAGGGTGATCGAAGAAGAGAGTGAGAGAGAGTGTTTGAAAGAGATTTCTTCCTATTGGAGCATGAAGGGTTCACTTGGTTACTCAAGGGTAAGGATCTCTGTAAGTGTTTTTATATTTTTTTCACTCTTTTATCTTGTTCCTTCTAGATTGCTCGAGTTAAGATCTTTCAAGAAGATCCGGTTCTTTACCGACACGTGGATAGTGTTAAAGGACGAATGTTCTCTGCCTACACTTAGATAGTGTGAAAGGATGAAGGTTCTCTGCTTACACTTGGAGAGTGTGAAAAGACGAAGGTTCTCTACCTATACTTGGAGAGTGTGAACAACCGACGATTCCCTACCGACACTTGGAGGGTATAAAAGGATGATGGTTCTTTGCCGCACTGGGTTGTGGTGGAAGAGAGTTTTTGTGATGGCTTCTCCGCCTTACTATGGGGGCAAAAGGAGAGACACTAGTGGTAATAGTGCAATACCTAAGTGGGAGACTTTAGGGAGTGGATGTAGGTCGTGTTTGACAGAACCATTATAAATCTTTGCGTCTTTTAATTTTCACTGCTTTATTTTTTATCTTTTTATTTTTTCTGTGGTTAAAAAATAATTTTTGAAAACTCTAAAAACAATTTGCTCAGTTTGTTATAACGGTTTTGAAATTTTAAATTTCTAAAAGAGGTAATTTTAAAAAAAAAATGTACAAATTCACCCCCCCCCCTCTTGGTTACCCTTTGGGACATAAACTTAGGGTTAACAACCTAACTCATATTCAACAAGTTTTAACACTAGTGTATGGATCTGAGGTCGTACTTCCCTTGTAGATACAAATTCCTTCACTAAGAACTACAATCCATAATCAAATTACAACAGAGCGGATTGTATAACCCTAATTAGAAGAACTTGAAGTCCTTAGAGAGCATGATATCCAAGCTCAACAATGTCTAGAATTATATAATGCTCAAATGGTCCAAGCTCATGATAAGCTAGTGCAATCTAGAACCTTCCAAGTAGGAGATTTGGTCTTGGTTCTTTGGAGGTCTGTCTTAGCTCACTAAAAGATTAGTGGGAAGTTTGAACCAACATGGGAAGGACCCTTCATTATAGAGACTATCTACGAAGATGGCTCGTATCAGCTACTAAATTATAAAAGAAATCACCTAATGTTACCTATCAATGGAAGTTTCTTTAAGAAATATTATGCTTGATGCAGCTCAATTTTTTAAATAATGAAATGTCTTGGTGTCCTGAGCTAATTTTAATTAATCCTATTTTCACTATCCAAAAGATAAATGTCATCAATCAATCATATCAAGTTCTCTTCCCTTTGGGTTAGGTGATGTCTTTCCTTAGTTTTTTTACCCTCTATATTGGGCATATTTTAATATTACAGTCCATGACCCCTAGTAAGAGATTTTGATGATGACAAATAATATTGATTGAATTATTATTCATTGAATATTTTTTATTTCTACTCTTATCTGTGAGTACTAACATTTCAGGGAGAACATATGTTACTCATGACAATAAGAAGACTCAAGATTAGGTAGAGTAGGATTTGGAGTTTATAACCTTGTAATTTTTCTTTTATTATTATTTTTCTTTTCTTGAGTATGACCATAAATTGTATGCAAAACTGAGCAACCATGCACACACACAGGGGGAGAGGTTTATAAAATGAAAAAAAATAAAAAAATTCTCTGTCAATCATTCTGTACGAGTTTCAATCATACTGTATGATCTTATATGGCTCAATGGCTATTTATAAATAAGTTATACTATACGATGAATATCATATGGTACAGTGTGTTTCTAATTCAAAACCCTAGCCGCCAAATTAATTTAAGTAATTACTTAATACAAAATTATTGAACTGATCATATTATATGATATTTTGAATACTTACTTAAATTAACCCCCACAATTAGTCAGTAAATCAATGATTAATTTTTGATTAGGTATCATACTATATGATATGGTTCATACTGTATGAGCAACTGAGACTATTTTTTATCATCCTGGATATTATACCGGATGATCTCTTGATTTGAACTAATCACACTGTACAAAGTGGTTTGTACCATACGACGTACAATGATGAGTTTTCGTCATCCCAATAATCATCCAGTATGAACAGAAGAAATTTACATATCATTTGGGATGATGTTATATTGTATTGTACAATATTCTTCAGAAAAAATTGCTTGTTTGTAATCCTTCATACCAGGATGAAGGCTATTTTGAACTGATCGTACTGTACAATATTGGATTGTACTATACGATCATAATAACTAAATTAAAAAAATTTAGGGTTCATGGAGCCTGATTTAAATATCTAAATTTCTTTCTTTTGAAATAAATATGTGAGAGAGGAACATGATTAGTGGGGGATTCCTTGAGAGAGAGCTCTTAAGAAGATTTTGGGGTCTGTGAGAGGAAGGAGAAGGTGGGCTTTGTGAGGGACAAGGAGTGTGAGGGAATCACATGGTTTTTTTTAGCTTATTGCACGTTGCTCCTCCTCTGGCCCAAGAAGATCTTATGGGAGGCTCTCTAAGGGGGAGATTCTTCTATGTCTGTGTCCTCTAAAGTACTTTGTCTTTTCTAAGAGGGGAAAAAATGAGAAGGTTTGTTGCCATCACCGGGAGGGTGACATATCGCTTTCCACTCTGCCACGCCGGGTTGGTGAAAGTGAGGTTTGTAAAGGCTTCTCCACCTTACTGTGAAGGGAAAAAAGAGATTTACTATTTAGTAGTGAAATTCTTGGAGTGGAGGACTCCAGGGAGTGGATGTAGGTCAAGCGACCTAACCACTATAAATTCTCTTATGTGATTTTTCCCTTTCTGCACCTTATTTAAGTTTTGCATTTTATTTTCGTTAAAATTGCTTGGTGAAAATCATTGTGAAATTCTTTGTTGAGAAAGTTAAATTTTCACCACCTATTATTGCAATTATGTTTTAAGCATTCACTTCTATATTAATTAATTTTTCTTGTTTAAAATTTAAAAACATAAAAAAAATTAAAACTCCTATTTAGGATTGTCTTTTTATTACAACAAATTTCTAATTCATCCCCCCTCTTGGCACATCTCGTACTTTCAATTGGTATCAGAGCAGGGTTTCAAAAATAATGTTTTAGAAAACCTTGAAAAAAAATTATCATGGCTCATTATGGTAATTGTAATACTTCAGAGGGTTATTCAATAACCCATCTACCTCTATTTGATAATATTTTATTTGATTTTTGATAAATTAGAATGTCTATTTTTTACAGTCTATAGACTATCGTATATGGATGTTGGTTCAAGAAGGTTAGATTGCACCATTTAAACTTATGAATGGTGTGAAAAGTCAAGTACCTTTTAGTGAATGTAGTAATGAGGATAGGGATTTGGCACATTAAATGCGAAGTGCTTAAACTTTTTTTTTTTTTTGTGCATTAAAATCTGAGGACTACTGGAGAGCATCTACCTTCGCTACTAGTAAGGAGATTTGTGGGAGTCTGTGCATCACGAACGAAGGAACTAGCGAGGTTAAACAGTTTAGACTTAACATTATATTGCATGATTACAAACTTTTTCATATAAAACCTAGTGAAACTATATCTAATATGTATACTAGGTTCACCCAAATTGTGACGTCCTTGCATGCATTAGGTAGAGAAATTTCTAATTTCTAAAAAGTTAATAAGATTCTTAGATGCTTACCAAATTCCTATGATGCTAAAATTACTACAATTACTTAATCCAAAGATTTAAATGTTTATTCTATTGACAATTTGCTTGAGTCACTCATTACGTGCGAGCAAGGAGTGAGTCAAAGGAAAAATGTTGCAGGGGAAAAGAAGGAGTGGACGGTAGCATTGAAAGCAAACAACTCAGAAAGTGAAAGTTCTACAGTGGAGGAAGAAGATGACATAGCCTTGATGACCCGAAATTCAAGAACTTTTTGAAAAGAAAACACACGCGTTATCAGAATAACTGAAACAAAGGTAAAAGCTTAATAACTACTAAAGTTTCATTTGACATGATTTTTTTTGAGTGCAAGAAATCAGGTCACCTCCGAGCTAATTTCCCCAACATAAAGAGTCAACCAACTAAGGAAAAGAGCAAGGAGAAAGAAAAATATAAGAAAGGGAAGATGAAGACACAAAAGGAATTTTGGGCTGACTCTGCCTCAGAATCATCAGAAGAAGAAGCAGAGGAGAGATAACTAATTTATAACTAATGGCTAATGATAATCTTGATCAATCAGATCAAGATGAGGTATGTGAACTTTCATATGAAAATTTGTTGGTTATTTTTGAGAAAATCCATGACTCTTATAGAAAGTTAAAGAAAATGCATGCTAGTCTTAATATTGAGTTTAGTACTTTACAAATTGAGCATGCTAACTTAGTTAAAGAAAATTCTAATTTAGATAGAGATCACATATTTATGCTTGATGAATTTGATGCATTAAATAAGAAGCATGTTGAATTAACTGATGCACATTAATCATTGAAAATAATGCATATTGAATTAGAAAAGGAGTTTGACAAACTAGAGAAACATGCATTGGAGTTAGATTACAATGAACATCTTTTAAAATGAAAATTTGGTAGGATTGGAATATCAAAATAACACATTTAAAGAAAAAAAAATCAGAGCACTTGAAAAAGATAGGACATCACCCACATTAGCCCAACCAAGAAAACCCTGGGCATTGCATGCATTACATAACTTTATAAAGAGGCATCACCACCCACATAGGTTAGTGAATCCATTTCTTGGTGTTAGGTGCTTCTCTTATTACAAGCTAGATCACATAGCCTGCACGTGCATGATTCACCGTAGGACACACCAAGTATGGAGACCTAAATTGCATTCATCACAGCATATCATGCATACATCTCATTCATACAAGCATAAGGAGGAACCCAAACTCACTTGGGTTCCCAAATCTAACCCTTGAATGACTTTGTAGGGGTGCTCTCATAAAAGACCTAGTGAGAGCATATGGTACCTGGACAATGGCTGCTCGTGACATATAAATGGAGACATGAAGAAGTTTATTATACTAGAGACCAGGACTAGAGGCAAAGTAACGTTGGGAGACAACACCACCAGGAAAGTGGTGGACTCAGGTATTGTTGGAAATGCTAAGAATTTTTAATTGTGAATGTTTTATTAAATGATGGTTTAAAGCATAATTTATTAAGCATTAATCAATTATGTGACAAAGGTTTTGACATTAATTTTTTTCTGACAAATGCCTGATTATTTAAATGACAAACTTATTTTAGAAGAAAAATGAATGAACAATGTTTACATGTTAGATCTTGATTGCATTAAAAATTCAAATTCACTTTGTTTAAAAATAATAATAGATGGATCTTGGCTATGACATAGGATACTATGCCATGCTGGTATGAAAACACTTAGAAGTATCACCCAAAAAAATCTAGTTAGAAGCGTACCAAAGTTAGACTTCCTAAGGACCATCTATGCGATGCCTGCCAACTAGGAAAATAAATAAAATTATCATTTCATTCAATCAAAGATGTGAACATATATATGCCACTAGAAATCCTTCACATGGACTTATTTGAACTCGTTAGCATAGCTATCCTAGGTGGGAAGAATTATGGTTTTATAATTATGGATGACTTCTCTAGATTCACTTGGGTAAGCTTTTTAGCTCATAAAAATGAGTCATTTGAGAAATTTAAGATCTTCTCAACTTGGATTCAATAAAAATTAGGATATAAAATCTGAACAATCCATAGTGATCATGGTGGAGAGTTTTAAAATGAAAGATTTGAATCCTTCTGTCAAGAGTTAGGAATAGAGCATAACTTATTTGCCCCTAAACTTTTCAGTAAAATGGAATTGCATAAAGAAAGAATGGAACCTTGGTAGAAGTTGCTAGGGCAATGTTAGTTGAGTACACTCTTCTTAGATATATTTTAGGGCAGAAGCAGTAAACACAATGTGTTATGTCTTAAATAGGATAAACATTAGATCGAAGCTGAATAAAACTCCTTATGAACTCCTTAAGGGTCGAACACCGAATCTTTCACAATTACATGTCTTTGATTGCAAGTGCTTTATCTTAATTAATGGCAAACTTCACTTAAGAAAATTTGATCCCAAGCTGATGAGGGTGTCTTCTTGGGTTATTCATCTGTAGGTAAGGCCTATAAAATATTCAATAAGAGAACCCTGATAGTTGAAGAGTCCACCCATGTAGAGTTTGATGACTTGAATAAACCCTCTGAATCTAAAATTGAAGAAGATGAAGTAGAGGAAATTTAAGGAGTAGAAACTATGATCATAGGAGAAAGGGGAGAGCCTCATAAAGACTTGCCTAGATAATGGAGATATTCTTCTAGTCATCTTAAAGAATTAATTTTAGCAGACCCGTCGGAAGGTGTGAGAACTAGGCACAGACTTATGAAGGAGGTTAGTCATTCTGCATTCATCTCTTTGATAGAACCCACAAATATTGATCTAGCTTTAGGAGATGAATTTTGGATCCTAGCAATGCAAGAAGAATTGAACCAATTCATCAAGAATGATGTTTGGGAACTAGTCAGGAGACCTAGAGAGCAGACTATAGTTGGAACAAAATGGGTCTTTAAAAATAAGGTGAATGACTCAGGAACCATAGTAAGAAATAAGGCCAGACTAGTAGCTAAGAGGTATAACCAAATTAAAGGAATAGACTTTGAAGAAACCTTTGCCCCATTAGCTAGACTAGAAACCATAAGGGTGTTCTTAACCTTTGCTTGCTTCAAACGTTTTAAACTATATCAAATGGATGTAAAGAGTTCTTTTCTGAATGGGAAAATCAAAGAGAATATTTACATTGAGCAACCCCTTGGATTTGAAAGATCATAATTTTTAAACCATGTATTTAAATTAAAAAAGGCACTATACGGGTTAAAGCAAGCACTTAGAGCCTGGTACAAAAGACTTAGCTCATTCTTACTGGATAGAGGATTTGTTAAGGGTGGTGTGGATACCATACTCTTTTTACAAAAGGTTCAAATTTATGTGGTTGATATTCTGTTTGGATTTTTAGATAAAAATTTATGAGATGAATTCTCAAAAACAATGAGTAATGAGTTCGAAATGATAATGTTGGGAGAGCTTAATTACTTCTTAATTTTAGTGTAAAATAAATAGATAATGGAACATTTCTTAGCCAAACAAAATACATTAAGGCTATTTTGAAAAAATACGAAATGGATAGTGTTAAGCCCATGAACACTCCAATGAGCTCTATGATTCAACTACACAAAGACCCAAATAGAAAATCAGTAGACAAAAAAAAATATAGAGGAATAATTTGATCTCTTTTCTACTTAACAGCCAGTAGATCGGACATAATGTTTAGTGTGTCTTTGTACCTGTTTTCAAGATGATCCTGAAGAATCCACTTAACTGCAGTCAAGAGAATCCTTAGATACCTACTAGGCACCCAAAACTTATGAATTTGGTATCCTAGTTATAACACTTCTTTTGAAATCTTAGGGTACTCAAATTCTGATTTTACAGGATGTAGGGTAGATAAAAAGCACCTCTGACACCTGCTAATTCATAGGACAACCTTTAGTTTTGGTCCAGTAGAAAGCAAAATTTGGTTGCCATCTCTACGGCCGAGGCATAATATATTACAATAGGAAGTTCTGTTGTATAAGTACTATGATAGAAATAATAAATTCTTAATCTTGGATTAACTGTAGGAATCATCTCAATCATGTGCAACAACACAAGTGCAATATACATTTCCAAACAACTAATTCAACACTATAAAACAAAACACATAGATATTAGACATCACTTCATAAGAAATCATGCAGCTAAATGAGTCATAAAATTACATCACATAGCTACAGGAGATCAATTGGCAGATATTTTCATGAAACCACTAGCCCACGACACCTTTAGCACTTTGGGGATAAGACTTGGTGTCATAGACATTCATGCATAATTCTAAAAGAAAAAAAAAAATCATCTAACGTATTTCTTGATCATCACACACTCACGATATAAAATAAAAAATTGACAATTTTTTTTCATCGCATTGTATATGATCCACATTCGTACTATATGATTTCACTTCTTCATACTGTATGATCCACGTCAGTAAAATGGATGAGGATGACTTTAAGTGGGTTGGTATGATATAATTATAGTTTGTACTATACAAACACTCCTTCGTACTGTACGACGCATTTCATCAAAGGTCGTACCGACAACCCTCAGGATGATCGTAATTCCTACAGATCGTACTGTATAATATGTATCATACTATACAATTTGATCACCTTTTCCTAACTGTTCGTTGAGATGACATTATTGCACATCGTACTATACGATCCTCGATTGTACTATACGCTAGTCCAAAAACTCTATAAAATGGATGAGTCATATGATCATTTCAATCACTCCTTAGCCACCTTACTCACTCACACCTATTTTCATTAAATGGCAAGCTCCAGCAAGCGCGGTCATCACGTCCTTGGAAGCTCATCTTCCTCTCACCATCCCAATGACCATTTCTTACCGCCAAAGATAAAGAAGCCTACCACTAATACAAGACATGCAAAATTACCCCATCCCGAATGTTAAGTCAAGATGCCTTAAATTTTGAGGTAATGAGCTTATTCGCATCCACTACTTTGTAATTCCTCCTTATCCTAGCCTTCCCATATAATTTTGAACTTCTATTTAAATTCCTAGCCAACTTAACTATGAATATCAAAAACCTAACCTTCACCTCCTTTGTCTGCCGACAACGTGTTAAAATCACTAAGGAAGACCTCATCCAATACATTGGGCTATCTACTAAAGGTCCTAGAGCTCATTCCTTCCTTTTAAATGAGTTTAACTAGAGTGCCGCAAATCTAGTCCTTAGAAATGTAGCTTTTTAACAACACAAACCACTCATTCAGTCACTAACCCAAAATGCCAGAATTATTCAACACATTCTTCAAACTTCAATCATATCCAAAGCTGGCGATAGAATCCACATAACCTCAATATTATCTGTGGTTACCTACCTTATTATGTCAAATAGCAAATTTGATGAGGCTGATTTAATTATTAATTATGTTTAAAATATGACCTTAGTTCGCCTCCCTACCACCCGTAGAAAATAAAATCTAGCTCTTGGTCACCTCATAAGTTACATTCTTTAAAATAAATATAAATTAACCTATCCTAGTCAACCTGACAATCTACCCATTTTCTATACGGATGCCTCCTTCCGTATTTTGTTTCATTAGGGGCAAGAGTCGGATGAACCAAATTTTGATGAAGAAGAAGGAGAGGCTGCTCCAGTAAAAGCTCGTGTTTGACTAAGACGGCATGCACCACCCTGAGGACCTACACCGGCCTATCCTCAAGATGACCTAGTCAAATGATTCGGCCAACTCAAAAGCCATCTTGATGCTCACATTCAAGAATAGCACCAACAAAATGAAGAGGACATGTAGTTGTTTGGAGAATGCTTTACTTCAATTGATCAATAATTTGTATCCATCCACGATTACTTTCAGCAACCTCCACCTCCACCTAATCAGAATCCTACTTGTTGACTTGCCTCTACTTTGTGATGTTTTTCTTAGTGTTGCTTGTTACTCCTCTTTTTGTTGATGTCAAAAGGGGGAGAAGTCTGTTGTGTGCTTTAGTTAGTATGTCTTATTTATCATGTTATTTTTCATTCCAATGAAATATTTTTTTTTTATCTGTTCATATTTCTATTCATGATGTTTTTATTTAATTAAAAAAAGTCCTTGCTAATTTGCTTATCAACAACATTATTTAATATCATCAAAAAGGGGAAGATTATTGCGGTCCATGACCCTTAGTCAGAGATTTTGATGATGACAAATAATGTTGATTGAATTATTATTCATTGAATATTTTTAATTTGTACTCATGTCTATGAGTACTAATATTTTAAGGAGATCACAAGTTACTCAGGACAACAAGAATACTCAAGATTGGGTATAGGATTTGAAGTTTATAATCTTGTAATTTTTCTTTTATTAGTACTTTTCTTTTCTTGAGTCTGGCCATAAATTATATACAAAACTGAGCAACATGCACACACATAGGGGGAGAGGTTTATAAAATAAAGATTTTTATTTCCCTGTTGATCGTATTGTACGAGTTTCAATCATACTATATGATCTTATCTGGCTCAACAGCTATCTATAAATATGTCGTACTGTACGATGAATATTATAAGTTACGATGTGTTTCTAATTCAAAACCCTAGCCACCAGATTAATATAAGTAAGTTCTTAATATGAAATTTTTGAACTGATCATAATGTACAATCTTATCGTACTGTATGATATTTTGAATACTTACTTAAATTAACCCCTGCGATTAGTCAATAAATCAAGGATTAATTTCTTATTAGGTATCATACTGTACGACATGGTTTGTATTGTACGAGCAATTGAAACTATTTTCAATCATCCTGAACATCGTATCGGATAATCCCTTAATTTTGAACTAATCATACTATACAAAGTGGTTCGTACCATACGACGTACAGTAACGAGTTTTCATCATCCCAGCAATTATCCTGTATAAATAGAAGGAATTTACATATCGTATTGGATGATGTTATCTTGTATTGTACGATATTGTTCAGAGAAAATTGCCTATTTATAATCCTTCATACTAGGACGAATGCTATTTTGAACTAATCGTACTATACGATCATAACGGCTAAATTGAAAAATTTTATGGTTCTTCGAGTCTAATTTAATATCTAAATTTATGTCTTTTGAAATAAATATGTGAGAGTGGAACGTGATTACAGGGGGGATTCCTTAAGAGAGAGCTCTTGAGAAGATTTTGGGGTTTATGAAAGGAAGGAGAAGGTGGGCTTTATGAGGTAGATCACACGGTTGCTCCTAGCTAGCTGCACATTACTCCTTCTATGGCCTGAGAAGATCTTATGGGAGGCTCTCTAAGGGGGAGATTCTTCTACGTCCGTGTCCTCTAAGGTACTCTACCTTCTCCATAAGGGAGAAAAATGAGAAGGTTCGCTGCCATCATCGGGAGGGTGACATAGTTCTTGACACTCTGCCACACTTGGTTGGTGAAAGTGAGGTTTGTAAAGGCTTCTCTACCTTGCTGTGGGGCCAAAAGGAGAATTACTATTTAGTAGTAAAATTCTCTAGTGGAGGACTCTGAGGAGTGGACGCAAGTCAAGTAACCGAACCATTATAAATTCTCTGGTGTGATTTTTCCCTTACTGCATTTTATTTATGTTTTGCATTTTATTTTTGTTAAAATTTCTTGGTGAAAATTATAGTGAAATTCTTTGTTGAGCAAGTTAAATTTTCAACACCTATTATTGCAATTGTGTTTTAAGCATTCGCTTCCATATCAATTAATTTTCTTGTTTAAAATTTAAAAACACAAAAAAATTAGAACTCCTATTTAGAATTGTCCTTTTATTGCAATAAATTTTCAATTTATCCCCCCTCGTGGCGCATCTCGTACTTGCATTTAATCCCACCACATGTCATTCAACCTAATCCTCTATGATGGGCATATCTTGACCCCATCATACAATCATCTGACCCTCTGTATTGGGCATATTTCAACCCTACCAAATGGTTATTCAACCTGATCCTCTATGATGGGCATATCTCAACCCCATAATATGATCATTTGAACCTCTGTGTTGGGCATATTTTGACCACACCACATATTCATTCAACTTGATCCTATGTGATGAGCATATCTCGACCCCATCATATGATCATCTGATGTTCTATATTGGGCTTATTTTGACCCCATCACATGGTCATTTAACTCAATCCTCTATAATGGGCATATATTGACCCCATCATACAATCATCTTACCCTCTATATTAGGCATATTTTAACCCCAACACATGGTCATTTAACCTGATCCTCTATCATGGACATATCTTGACCCCATCATATGATCATCTGACCCTCTATGTTGGGCATAATTTGACCCCACCACATGGTCATTCAACTCGATCTTCTATGATGGGTATATGTTGAACCCATCATATGATCATCCAACCCTCTATGTTAGGCATATTTCGACCCTACCACATGGTCATTCAATCTGATCCTCTGTGATGGGCACATCATTACCCCATCATACAATCAATTGACCCTATGTATTGGGCATATTTTGACCCCACAACATGGTCATTCAACCCGATCCTTTATAATGGGCATATATTGACCCCATCATATGATCATCCAACCTTCTTTTATTGGACACATTTAACCCACACCACATGTTCATTCAACCTGATCCTTTGTGATGGTCATATTTTGACCCCATCATATGATCATCTAGTCCTCAATCTATGTTGGGCATATTTAACCCCACCACATGATCATCTATTAGTGGTGGATAATGCCCTTTGTGGAACCACCCTAGTACCCAACCAACTTTGACTTTCTAAGGTTTGGTCCTTCCTTTCCTTGGAATCAAAATTGTCAATTCCATTTTTCCATTAAGTAAACACTAATATGTGCACTAGAACTTCATTCTACTACACATATTGGGGGTTCATTTGTTGACCTCATTTCTATATAAGGTAATTAGGACCCATTTGGGTTCCTTTTTAGTGACCTAATGATTATAAGATGTCTACTTCCTAATCGTATTGGTCCTAGGTAAGACCCAATTCAATTCCAATCAAACTCAATTCCACCTTCCAATTGAATTCTTGATCAAGCTTCTAATCAAATTTCAATCAACATTCAAATCATATCCATTCAATTGAAATCATACATTTGAATTTCATTGATGTGGATGATCCAAACTTAAATAATTAACCTCAAAATCCAATCCAAATCCAAGTTTCTAAGCCAAATTCTAGGGTTAAGGACCCAAGTCCCACAACCCATTCTAGGTGATTTTTCAATCACATTAAAACCAAGTCAATTGCCATCTAATTCAGGTATATCAATTCTATATTGATATGACATGTCTCTAGTTCCAACCCTCCAAATTTAAACCAATTCTAAGATTCCTAGTCCCAAAAATTGAATCTTTTTCCATAGGCTACAAAACCTTCAAATATTTACAATATGTGCCACTGGATATGCCATCTAGTGGAATTTGACCTTAGAACCCTTTATAAAACTTCCAACCACATCCATAACCCTTTCCATGAATTTTTGATCAACAACCTACACTTTCTTGGTCCCTTTTTGACCATGGGTTGACTTGGGGTCAAAATGATCAAAATATCCTATAAAGGAGTTTTTGGTCTTTTCCCTAAAATCCAATATGGCCCACCCTCATCAATCTTCAGAACCTATCCCAATTGATCCTAAATGTCCTTAGGAGCACATTGGACCTAAACCCATACTTTGGTTCTACCTGGTTGACCAAGTCAACCATGATTGACCAAAGTGACCCTTAAGAGTTTAAACACCCATTTCCAAACAAATGACCTCCTCTTGGCTTGGAACCTCTTCCATTGAGTTCATATGATCAACTTGAACAAAATGGACCCAACCCTTGACCATAAGTCAACTTGATTGGCCAAGTCAACTAAGTTTGACCAAACCTTCCATACACTCTAACCCCTTCAAATTCTTTGACCAAGACTTTTGCAAACCCATTCAAACCCATGGGGTGACCCATTGGGTCCTCAAGAGGCTCCTTTTGAAGACTCAAGCCTTGATCCCACTTGGTTTAGCCGCTTGGCTTGACCCAAGTGTCCAAACAGGGGTCTTCCTTGAACCAACTTCCATTCTAAACTAAATTGGATCCAACCAATGGTGGCATTGGGTTCCCCTTGACCTAATACACCTTCCCTAGCTAACTTGACCCTTGGGTCAACCTCTAAGCTAATCCAAATTGGCTAAAACAACCTTGGGTTGATCCATTTACCAACCTAAGCTCAATTGAACCCAACAAAACCCTTTATTGGGTAGCCCTAGATCCAATGCATCTGCCCTAGCCATCCCAACCCTTGGGCTAACCTGGGTTAAGACTTGGGCTAACCCAAAACTTCCAAAATCACTTTGACCTAAACCATTGCTCAACCCAGATCAAATTGGCACTTGCATTGGGTTCCCCTGGATCCAATACATCTTCTACACCAAGCCCAAACCCTTACCTAACTAGGATCTAACTCAAATGAACCCAAATGTGTCAATAAATTGGTTAACCCGAGCCATGTTAGGCAATCAGACCACTTCATATCCAATTTAACTTATGACTAGGTACACTAGGACCTGACCCATCATCCCTATTAATTCCATTGCCTTGCTTGACCTAGTTTGAGCCCAAATTGACATAAATAGCATAGGTTTGGGACAACTCAAGTAACCCAAATGAATTGGATTGCCTTCTTCAAAATTGAGCTCATGGTTAAGCTCACTTGACTCCCAGTCACCTTTCCACTTCAACCTGCCCAAGTCCCTGGCCGACGATGACCAAAACTAATGAATATTCAGGTTTGGTGGTCCCCTATGCCTTGGGCTTCATCTAAAGGCTTCCAAAGCCTGGAATCATAAACTTCAAGCTCAAGGACCTCTGAGGAAGTGTCCCCTATCATCTGGAAGCCATCCAATAGTCACCATAATCGATTCCGATCGTCTGAGCTCACGAGAGGCATTTTAATAGGTCATTCCTCTCCACAGTGCCTCATTTAGTCCTAAGTATTTCAAAACACTCCTCAGAGCTCCCCAAGTCTTCCTTTATCATTCCCCAGCTTCCTATCCCCCTCCGCCTACTAGTTTGAGTGAACTCCAATGAAACTCATCCACATCCCATTTGAAGTCCTACCTCTGGCGATCCTTTGGTCTTGGCTTCTGAAGGAGACTTGCTCGCCTTCATCCCTCAAAGCTTCTTAATAGAAAATCCCATCAGTGTTTTCTCCATGATGAGAACTCTATCCCAAGCTCCTAGTTAGGAAGTGTCAGTCATGTGTGAAATAAACCGTCAACCCACCAAAATTGGACCATTGGATTGACAGTTTGTAGTCTTCTGATCCTTCCTATGAATGTTGGTAGAGATCCACCAGTGGGTTCTCTCAGACCATGTTGATAAAGCCCTATGGTCTTCAACGCCTATAGGAGGTTGAAGACATAATCCTAGCCATTGATTTCAATCAATGGTTTGGATCAAATCCCGTGGTTCCAAAGCTGATTTGATCGCATCTATCTAATCGATGATCCTATAGCCACAATCAATCCCACAGTTATAAAGTTAGTGCCAATGATTGACTAACCAATCCGAATATGCCCACGTGTAAAAGTGGCACCGACAGTGTAATTCCAGGTTAATTAATTCTAAAAAGAATGGAAATTTTCAAATTATCATCTCTCTATCTACTTAGCCAATTTTGGTGTTCTTAAGCTCATTGGAAAGATCTCAGAGAGATCTTTAAAAGCCCCATGGTTTTAAGCCTTGATTGGTCCTATATAGCTACCAATTTCCATTTTAATATTTAAAGTATCTATGTATTTGTGTGCACATGTGATGTCACCATGGCTTGGGACTTTGGGAGAGTGAACTTGGGCATGTATTATAAATTTCTAAATTTATCTCCACTATTTAAGGTGTTTAAGGGCACCATATGGTCAATTTGGAATCGAGGGTCATAGTTTCACCCTTGATTTCAAATTGCCTTTATAATCTTTCCAATTAGAATTAGGAATTGGTTTTTAGTGTGTTAATTATGCTTATTCTAAGGAGTTTAGAGCCATTGACTACACCCCAATCTAAGCCTAGGGTAGTAACTTAAGAATTTTCTTAGGTGACCAAGAGGTTGCTTTAGGTGGTTTGGTTAGCCACCTTAGATAGATTCATTTGATCCCAAATTTAGGGATAGTGAACCTTGGTATCAAGTGATCTCATATTCCAAAATCTACCAGATTTGGTGCCCGTTGGGTCCACTAATAAGGAACCCCAAAATCTCTTCCTAATTATAACCCAGAGCTTTGATTAAATCATAATTAATTTATATTAACTCCTAAAAATTCACATAAATACTCTAATTTATCATAATTGAACCCTCAGTAAATAATAAAAAAAATCTCTATCAGATAACCCATAATTTCAATTTTATTTAATTTCTCAGAAACATTAGCAATTAATTCAATTAGTTAAATAAAAATATTTAAAATCCCAAAAATTCACAAAGTATTTGGTAACAACTCCTTAGGTCATCTCTGACCTTTGGGGGTGATCTTAAGAGGTTGGGGTTGATTTGGGTCATAACCTAAAAATCCCCTTAATTAAGGAAAAAATAAATTCCATAAAAATCTCAAACTTTAAAAATTGTAAATAATTCCAAAAAATCCAATTTAAACAAAATTAAATCCATTAAACTCTAATTAAAATCTAATATTTTCTAAAAATGTCAATCCCAAAACTCTAGTTAAAGCTAAAAAGTTAACTTTTTGGTTAACCGTAGTTCAAATCTATGTCCAAACTTAAAAAAATTGTAACATTTTATAGAAAAATTGAAATTAGCTTAATTAATTTTATAACTACTCATCCTATGGTCTAATATTTTTTAAAAATTTGAAACCTTCAAAATTAACTTTAATTTAAAAACTCAACTTTTGGACCCTTAATTAATGTGATTAAATAATACCAAAAATCTAATAATTCGTATAAAATTACAAAAAACTCTATTTTGATTAATAAAATCCTTAACCAACATTCTAAAGCATAGAAACTACTCTAAATTTGATGTTTTTAGGATTGACTACTCCGAGTTGTGGGGCTAAGTGTCCTAAGCAAGCCTGTTTACTCGAGCCTCACGGCACATTGCCATAAATGGATTAAATAGAGTATATAACCTTAAAATTAAGTGACTCTTAATTATTTAACTAAACTAAAATATTTAATTCAATTACATTAATTAGGTTTTAGGATGGACCACTCTAGGCTGTGGGGCTAGTGTTAGAGGAGGTTTGATTCTTTGAGCCTGGTGGCACATCGCTTTCAACAAATTGATAAAAAACATAAATTAAGTTAATATTTAAAATTAGTAATTAATCAAACTAATTAAAATCATTAATCCTTCAATCTTTTACTAATTAAACTCATTTAATCAATCAATCCTTAAAATATATCCAATGTTAAGCTTTAACACATAAACACTTTATTTCAAACATAAATCATTACTTTTAACAAACCCAAACATTAGAAAACTTCAATAAACAATCAAGTTTAGGATTTACCCCAATCACACTGCCCTTTACATATACTTTAAATGGTTTGTTAGGACAACCAACTCTAGTCTAGGTTAGATCATTGTTTACTTTATCGCTGTGTGTAAGGTTTTTTGAGATTTCATTGCATGTTGTGATTGAAATTCTTTGATATATTTATTTACTTTTACTGGACTCTATGAATTGATGTAATGGGTGATAATTTACTCTTATGTTAGGATCATTCTTGTTTCTCACTGAGTTTTCTGCAAGTTGTCATGCTCGTATAGGGCAATAAAAGGGGGCTAAAAATTTAATAATTATATAACTATTATATGTGCTTTAGCTTGCTTAGCCCTCAAATATATAAGAGGCTAGCATGGTCAAGCGTTGCTGGATTGAGTATTTAATTTCATTATATATAACTATTTATGATTGATTTAATATTTAAATGTTTAGGATTGCTTTGTAGGTGAGTCTAGATTTTTCTTTTCAATATAAGTATAATTTATTTAAAGTATTGAGTTGTGAAAATGTCTTTAAGTTGGGATATAGGTATCCAAACTTGGATTTCAAAGAGGAAATTATACCCCCTAAAGGCACAATCCTTTTCCATTTGGAAGCCCAAATTTGCATCATTGTTAATAGCTAAAGTGAAAAGATTAACCTCCCCCTCGGAGAAGAGTTTTCTTTTCCATTTGGTATCCAGGTACAACGAATCTAAGATGTTTGAAGATAAAAGGCTAAGAAATTGAAGATAGAGAGTATCCCACTCAAAGCCACTTGCATCTGTCTTAGTATTAGAATCTAGTTTTGTGGTTAGTGGTGCCCGGCTACTTTTGATTTCCAGAATTCTGGGTTGTAATAAATAAGGCATTTGCCTATGAACTATACTTTAAGAAATTAATTTGATTTATTGATATATTTGATTTGATTTGATTATGTATAGGATTGCTTTCTTTTTCTAATTTTTTGGTGGAGTTTTATGTTGCTTTTATTTTAGCTTGGATACGTAGAGGCTCGTGAGGGCACGTCAAAACTTTTTCTACTTAAATCTATTAAAATTTATTTATAACATAAAGACTCTAATGACTAAATAAGAAAACTCGAGAATGTCAGGGGTTCTCATAAGCATATCATTACTTTCTCTTCCTTATGATCACTTCCCTGCTTGGGGGTTCTGCAGACCACCTAGTCTATCAAGAGGATGTTGTGCAAGATCTAGGGAAAAATATTTTTAAGCCTTTTTCAAAAAATACTTCATTCCATTTTATGTATTTAATCAAGTCAATCAATATTTATTTCATTAGAAACTAATTTAAAAAATAGTCTAAATTTTAATTACAATCCTCTAAGCATTTTCACCCTACATAAGTCAACGGACCAATTAGAACAAGCTCTAAATGTTGGTCCTAACTCTAAAAAATTTTAATTAAAATGTCCTTACCACTCTTTCATAAAATGATCAAACTCATGGATTTTAAGTCGATTAGGTGATTATCTATCTCCCCAATCCAGGCTGTGGTAAGTCCAGATTTTGCACTGCATTAGTTACTTTCAAACTACTATGCTCTAGTGACCAAATTCAAATTTAGAATCTGGATTAATTTTGAATCATAAGACCATAACCTCCTAAAATAAAATCCCAAAATTTCTAATAAATCATTCAATTTAAAATTAAAATTTCTCTCAATCCAAAATTTAAAGCCCAACACTTAGCTTAGGTCAGGACAATTCTGAATTATTTTAGAATACCAAAGTGTCTACTTCCTCTCCTCCATTGATCCCAAAAATAAGTGTTCCAACTTTCTCCTATCCCACTTGAAATTCTAGTTTCACCTTCTTGATATCATTCATAGAAAATTTCCAAATAAAATTTGTCAATATTTTAATTGAGAATATTTATAGGAAACTCTGATTTTTTATAATGTAATTAATAAGGGTTTGGCTCATAGGGGATGTAGAGTTCACATCCACCTTTTTCAAAATTGATTTTTAAAATTAAAATTAGTCTTCTTTGAAAATATTGAATCAAAGATGATCATTACGATCATGTTCAAATAATTATTAATAAATGATATTCTTTTCCCTTGAGGAGACATATCATTTGTTGATAAAACCTTGGATATAAAATTAATGATAATTCCTTTAGATTATCATAGCTAGATATTATATCAAACTTCACTTTGAGTTCCTGAGGTCATATTCAATACGTTCTTAAATCCAGTTACGATATTCAAGATGGCATTTGCAATTCTAAATTTGAACCTTATCTTGAAGCCTTATTACCACCTCTCGAAGTACTATATCTTTTTTAATTTGTTGTTTGATTTCATAATTAAAGTCCAAAGTTAACTTCAAATTTTCGAAGAAGATTAAACTTTTTGAAATCGCCTTTTCAAAACTTCCACCAACTGCTGCCTAAATACCCTGTAAAAGGTTCCTAAAACACTCATAAACAAGCATTAAACCTTGGATCAAAACCTATATTAATCAAGTGGTCCCCTCACATGTGTAGACAAATAAGGCTTTCAACATCACAGTCCTTGAACTGATTATTCCTTGCCCCTCCTAACTACCCAGGATAGTCATCAAGCATCCTAAAATACTCCCAAATAGATCATATTCCTCCATTTGGCTCTAGGATTTGAACTAGATAAAAGATCCCAAAACACACTTTTTTAACTTTCATACTCTCTCACTACCTCTAAGCTCAAACTCTTCTTTCATTTTGGCTCCCCTATACATCCCTCAATAATCCCCAAGTCAAATTTTGATAGTTGGAAGCTAGCGATAGTGAGTTTTATACCAAATCAAACCTAAAGTCTGTCTAAGCATGATAACTCATAATTCTAACTTTCTCAAGCCTAGACATCTTCTAGAGAATTGATCTAGATGCCTCAACAAGTAAAAAGATCCCAAGCACACCCTCTGAGACCCATTAGATTAAAGTAACCATCAAACCTTAGTTTAGGGTGCTTTGGGTTAAATAAATATTCATTAAGTATGTTTTAAACAGCAAAAATGTCTCCCCATCATTCACATAATCCTAATAAAGCTCTATTTAAAATTTCATGCATTTTGGTTTAGCCATTTTCGAAAATAAGGCATTCTTCATCATTAGGCTGTTATACTTCCCATCTGATGGCATAGTAATCGTTCAATCCAAACCGCTCATGATATAATGATTGTGATGATCTGCTGATGTAGATAAGTTAAAATCATGTGGCACTTAACATGCCACCGCCGTGATTTCATTTAATTGCCAATGATAGCTGATGGGGCAATCATTGGCCATTATTATCGTCGCTGTGCATTTTAAACTCACTAATCAGAAGCTACCGTATGGCTCACCACTGTCGCCGATAGTTTTAATTAATAAAATTTTATTTTAAATATTTTAAAACCTATTAAACTTAAAAAATATATAGAAAACCTATTTTTAATGGATTTTGATGGCTATGGATTTATAATTAAAGCATCTTTCATTTAAATTTTATTTTGAATAAAAATATTATACATATATTAAGTAATATTAATTATGATATTTTAAAATTTTTAATAATTAGTTAGTAAATATATGCTTAAATAATTTAAGATTTGGTTGGATTAATTTTAAGCATATTTATAATCCATCATAATTTTCTCAACCTCATTTAGGCTTTATTTTAATTATAATCATTTTTGCCAAGGTCAAAGGTCATGATTTTACCTTTAACTTTGAAAATTGATTATAATTATATATTCAATTCAATTCATGCATTTCAACCCTCTATGGAAGTATTAAACAGAGCTTTATCATGTATAAATGGGATTAATCAAATTTGATGCATGATTGTTCATTATTTGAATTTTCAAATGATTAGGTTATGATTTATTTGTAATATTTGAAAGCTCGTTAATGCATATTCTCTTAGTCTTAGGACACCATGATTATTGTGATTTGATGATTTACATATATGTCAAAGGGTTCCTGACTTTGATTATAAAACTTATCTTCAATATTAGTGACATTTAAGGACAACAATTAAGGTGTATCTAGTGAAGTTAGGAACATCTTTAGGATCCACATACATACTCAATAGGATTGAAACTTTAAACATAGTAAACATAAAGTCATCAAGCACATTAAGGATTAAATACACCTTCATTTAACTCTAATTAACCTCAAAATAATGATCAAATAAGTTAACCCTTCATTAATGGCTAGACTTTAATAAATTCTAATAAACCAAATAAAATCTAAAAAAATATACAATCAGCTTTAATTAATTTTAAATTAATCACATGATCACTAAAAATTAAAATAAAAAATTAAATTTCTTTTAAATTTAATTAATAATTAATTACCCTTAATTAAATATTAATTAAATAAGTTCATTAAAAATAATAGAATTCAAATAAAAATAAAAAAATTAAAGAATTTTAATTTCAATTAATAATGAATAATAGTTAATTAATTAATAAAAATCTTAATATAATTAATTAAAAATAGTAATATAATAAAAAATACATAAAAAATTAAATAAAATTTAAAGATTAATAACTTGAATTTAAATAAAACTTTTGAATAATTTTAAATAATAATTTATTAAAAATTAATTAATAATTTATTAAAATTAATAAAAAAAAATTCAACAAAAATATTAAACATAAAACCAAAATTAATTTGATAATTTGTTTGATTAAAATTTTATTTTAAAATAAGTAAATTTATAATTAATCTTAATTAAATATTAAAGCTTTCATGTTTAAAACTTAATTCCATTTGGAGGGGATTTTAACATTAAATTTTAAAGCCTTTAACAAATCTAAACCACCCAATCCCTTTTGGTGGTTCTTGATTCCTTCTATGAGGGCACTTATATATTGATTAAGGAATTTAATAAATCTTTAATAACAAATTTAGGGTTCTGTGCACTATGCTAGCCTCCACTCATGGATGGAATGAGTGTTTAAATTCTGACAACTCTCAATAAAACACTAATAAATTACTGACCATATACATTATGCTTGACTCCACTTAGTGAGGATTTCTATTGAATTAAAAGATACCTTCTCTATTCATAATAAATCATCTAATAAAACATCAAGGCATTATAGCGGATAATTGCATTTCATTTATAAATCCTAGGATTTATATGTTCATAACCCTCGCACTTTATTATTATTAATCTATAAATTCTTTATAATTAAATAATTTACTCCAACCCTTAAAATCTAAATAATAAAATCTGAAGATACATATGATAAACTTCACACATCCTACTTCACAAACTTAGATGGTATACTAGGACAACCAACTCTAACTTAGGTTAGGCCGGTGGTGTAATTGATTGCCAGGTGCTTTGCTTGGAGAGCACCCTTTGTATATTTATTTACATTTATGTAGTCTGAATGTCATACATTTAATTTCTTTTGGTGCACTTAGGCATTTTTAAGGATTTCATTAGAAGCATTAAGATATCACATAGCTGGTACACTTTATATATATATATATATATATATATATATATATATATATATATATACATACATACTAATGTTCATTCTTTTTTAGGCCTTTATATGTGAGATCTCGTTCCCTTACTGTTCCTCTCTGAATTAGATTTTCCTCCCAGGATCGGCCGGGACGATATTGAGATCGTCCAGGCCGATCAGTGCATTGAAAACGGCTGATTTCTAGAGTGTTTTCTGGAATGATTTTTGGACTGGATCGTCCAGGCCGATTTTAGATCGTCCTGGGATGATCAGATACGACAAGAATCCAGAGAGCAAAATCGAAATTATCGCCTTGAGGAATCGTCCGGGCCGATTGGATTTTGTTCTGATCGGCCAGGACGATGTGGCGATCGGCCGGGCCGATCAGGCTAATGATATAAGGAAATCAGCTCGTTTTGAGGAGAGAGAAAATCATTTTATAAAACGAAAATATCTGAGGAGAGAGAAAGATAAAGGAAAAGAGAAGAAAGCTTGGATTTCGGAGGCCGCGGAGAGCTTTTCGTCCGTCGCCACTGTTGAAAGAATTGAAGATCTCGCGGTAAGGACTCCGAATCCTATTTCTGTTTTCAGAGATATTGATTTTTGATCGAGTTGTGCACTGTTTTGTGTTTTCGTAGTCGAATTTTGGACCCGGTTTTGTATTGACACAACTTTCACCGCACAACTTTTAGAATGTTATAGATATGAATATTGTACACGATTTGAGTATTTTCTACGATGATTTTACCGGTCGGAATTGGTTCTACGCGATTTTAATTGAATAGAAAAATATCAGGATGTTATTTGATATGGATTCAGTAGAAGAATAGTCTTATATTGTTGTCGTGAACATTCTATTGTAATTTGGTGAATTGTGATTTTGTAGGATTTTTGTGTAAATTTGATAGACTGCCGTTACGCTGTCGAAATTTCGTACGATTTCCAATTTTTCTGAGATTGATGAATTGAATAGATATGAATGTGAATATTGATATGATTGCTTTAATATTGACTATTGAATTGATTATTGATACTGGAACACAAGTGAAACCTGGTTGAACGTTGGTTGGAGATTGAATTGACTTGTACAGGATGGTGGGCCGATGGGCTTTCCTTTAAACATTGATTATGGATATATGGATTGGAGTCATAAGGAGTTCTTATAGATATGCCGACGGGCGGCCGACGGACAATAGAGTGACGACTCTTTTTATTGAAACCAACGTATGGAAATCTACAACAGCACTATGGATTCTACAACAGCAACATAGCCAGTGATTGTACTTGTTCAGTATTATTGTATTGCATGTGTACAGCCTTGACATATGGATTTACTACTTTATTGATTTGATCGGATTTATGGATTGGATTTATGGATTTATTGTCTCGTACGATTTCATCAATTTTATTGATTGATCGCTGAGCATTGATACTACTGAGCATAGATATTGATATGGATGGATATAGATATTGTATAGATTCATTGCTATGGATATTGATATTATTGATTTTAGATTCATTGATACTATTATTTCTGAACCGTATTACCTGCTGCATTTGATTCATTGCTAGTATATATTGAGCTTTATTGTACTACTTTTCTAATCGATTTCATTGACTTGATTTGATCGATTGATTCGATACGATTGATTTGACTGATCGACGGATTCTTCTGAGCATTGACGTATTGATTTATTGAGTTTTATTTATCGATTCTTCTATCGCTGCATCGACTATTGATTTCATCGACTATTGATTTCATCGACTATTGATTTCCATACTGCATTGACTACTGATTTGATTTCCGCTGCATAGACTCATTGACCATTGACTGTTATGGATTTGATTGACTGACATGCATATTGATAGCAGTACCGTGCTTTGATTTCAGTTGTAGGCTTTGGTGACCTGCTGGGCTATTTAAGCTCATTAGATGTGGTTAACAATTTTAGGTCCGAGCAAGGCAACTGGAATGGAGTTCGATCAGAATGTCAGACGAATCCTTTCACTATGGATGCCTGGGTCGTCACATTATATTCCTGTAAGAGTCAATAGAATGTACCTATAATTTATATGTATGAGAGTCTGTAAAAAGTAGATTTTTATATAGATTGAGTTTTATAGTGTTCAGTGTTGTAAAATAGTCAAATAAATATGCTTATACACATAAGTGGGGTTCCCAAAGATGATATCCCCTACCTTTCGGGGATAATCTCTTTTGGATTTCCATATAAGATTTTGATCTCAATAACATTAAGCAGGTATATCTAATTCTACATATATGGTAGGCTTAGAACCTAGGTTTATTATGGTGGAGCCTAGCCACAAACACACCAGATTTCTCGCTTCAGCATCAAATAACTTATCATCAATCTCTCGGGGATATTGGTTCTCTCGGTGATAAGATAAGGACTTCTTGAAATCCTCCATAGCCTTTAGTAATATAAGCCCCTTGTGAACGTCAACATCTAATATGGTTGCCTCTTTCTCTAGAAGACGATCTTGTAATTCTTTATTCATTATCTCAAGGGCACTCTTCTTTGCCAAAAGTAAGTTTAAAATTTCATTCTTCTGATTAATCTCTATCTGAGCCTTAATCAGCTCAGTACAAGAGTGATTTGCTTCTTGGTTTTAAAGGGAGAGAGTGGTGGACATTATCACTAGCTCAGCTCGGCACTCTGCCAGTTGGCTTTCCAATGCTAATATCTCTTTAGTCTTAGCTTACAACTTTTTTTTTGTACTCTACCTATAAATATTTGATCTTCACAAACTCATAATTCCACTCATTTTGCACTACATCAAATTGGGACTCCGCATCCATCTTTTAGATCATCTGCAATAAAAAAAAAATTTTTTTGAGCATCTAGAAAAAAAGGAAGAAGAAGAAGGGAATCAAGACAACCAACCACTTCAGATGCAAGTTATTGCACAGTTCAGACATGCTTCAGCACCTCTTCATGGATAGGTAGCTTTAAAGGCTGAACCACACTATCTGATTTAAGGGGAACAATATCAATCATAAAAGGAAGAATAACCTCTTTGCATACTTCAGCCTCACTTGGTGATGTCACTATATCATTCACTTTTCTCCTCTTTACGGAGGAGGGTCCATCTTTTCTTGGTCCTCCTGAAGGATTTTTTAATAAAGACTTTACAGTATTAGGATTTGCTTCACAAACTTACCTAGACATTTCCAACGAAAATGCATGAGAATATTTTACCTAAATGGAAAGTTAAACATTAAAAAGTTTCTCCTCTAACACACTGCTAATATGGTGTTTCTCTTCCTAAAGGTTTTCCATGTTAATAAAGTTAAGAATTTGAATATAACATCTTCTTCTAAATGACAGGAATTTGATAGCTCCATTAATTTCCCCTATCTTTCAGGAAGGCCCATTCGTTATTAAAAAAAATGAGCTAGACCAATTCTTAGAAGGGTCGCATGTCAAAAAATCTAACCACTTCTTTTTACTCTGGCATGAATAATGACCTTATGAATCACTTATAAACTTGCACATCTTAGATAAGTACTCAACAATCAATGTTTCCCCACATTCTCTTAAAAAAAAAAACTATCAAGCCATTTATAATTGTCATGGCACTACACAAGAATTGGTATAAAGTAATGCCATACACAATAAAGATCTCAAGTAACTCTTAAGATCAACCATTATTAAGTAATTTGGTAAGTGAAACTTCTTATGAATAATTACCAAGTCATCTAAAGTAATAGTGGATACAACATTATCCACTGAGGTTGCTTGAGAGGGACTTCTTCTATTTTCATCCTGTAAAATTTTAGATGATTACAAATCTAATAAAAAATATATTTTTCTTAAAAAGATGATGCTCCTTACCTTGATGATCAAAGCGGGACTCTCTCTTGCTCTAACACTACGAGTCCAAATTAAGTGATTTTCAATGTGTTTGTTGGCCCAATTCCTTGAAAAACAATCAAATAGTAATAAGTATTATGATTAGATTATTCAAGACATCAAAAAAATAAATTTTATGTCGCACCAAGATCACAAATTTTTTACTTATCAGATCTTTGGAATTCACCACTTTTTATAGAGGAAGATCGTAGACGGTGTAGAGGACTAGGCCTTTATTGCTATTAACAATCTTTAGAGTCCTCTAGGACAGTCTTCATCCCTTTTATAGAGGAAAACTAGAGCATGTGGAGTGGGTTGGACCTTTACCACTGTTGACGATCTTTAAACTCCTCCAAGACAATCTTCACCCCTTTTATAGAGGAAGACAAGAACTACACAGAGGACTAGGCCTTTATTGATTTTTAATAATCTTTAAACTCGTACAAGACAATCTTTACCCCTTTTATAGAGGAAGATTAGAGCCTGCACAGAGAAGCGATACTTTTTCTAGTGTGGAAAACCTTCAAATTTTTGTTGATCCATTTTTTTCCTTACTTTTCATGAGAAAGCATTAGACCGGCTTAGAGAAGTAGTGCCCTCTCCTTAACCCCAAAGGGCGGTACTTATAGTTTTTCAATAGAGATTTGGAGGATAAATTTCTGATTTTTTTATTAAATTTTGAAATTTTTTTAATTCCCAAAAAATAATTGATTCTTATTTTTGAAAAAATGAAATAGGGAATAAATTTAAAATTATTTTATTTGAAAATAAAATAAATATGCATGAAATGGTTATTTCCATTCTAGAAAAAATTCTAAATTTTTTTGGAATTCTTTTAGAATATTTTGGGGCCAAAAATAGTATTATTTTTATTAATGATTTAATTAATTAAATTAATTAAATAAAAAAATTAAAAAAAAAATCTACTCCTTTTCGAGGCGTGAGGCCCTTAAAATAATAATAATATTTTAATATTAATATTAATATTAATAACAAAATTTTAACCCAAAAAATGTGATTTGAATATTTTTTGGTTCCTCAAACCATTTATTAATGTTTGAACTCAATTTTAATAATTTCGGAGCCCATCGGAGCCTCTACAATCAATTTCAAGCAATTACAAATATGTTGGAGCATAATTTTCTGAAACTTTTTTGCTCTGATTAACGCTTCGACTTTGTAAAATCTTGAAATTTATAATATATATATATATATATATATATATATATATATATATATATATATATATATATATATATATATATATATAAGTTTCAACATTCAAAAATAGGGGGGCAACTGATAGGTCTTCGAAAATCGACTTGATCCAACACGAATCTCGAGGTATATACTAGTTGAAAACTTTCAAAATGAAATTTGGGACCATTTGAACTTCGATATCAGCAAACTTAAAATGAACATCTCAAAGAAACGAACCCAACAAGGCTAAAATTATCCTGATTAGAGCCCAAATGGATATGAATGAAAGCGTTCAGAGCATATTTGGAAGGCTCAAAGCATTAATTGGAGCATAAAATGATATTCAAATATGACATGCTTATAATCGTATTGAGTTGCTTGGCGAGATGAATCCAACGAGCCCAAGATTGTTAAATTCCAACATCGTTGAGGCATTTAAACACTTGAAAATGTCTATAATTGGGGTAATAAATATGGGCCATCTGATGGAGTATTTCGAACATGCCCTATATCTTTTTCATATTTATGGGGTGTGCCACTCACGAAAATTTATAAATAGACCCCACTCTCTATATATGAGGAACCTTTGGCTAAAATTTGGCTAGAACTCTGATGCTTTAGGAGCTCTAAAGTTCTGCCATCGATTACTGTCGAATTCCGCCCAACCATCGTCAGGGCACCGTCTAGCCACCGATTGCTATTGGACTACCACCCTACCATCAATCGTCGTCGAAATTCCGCCAAGCCATCGTCAAACCACCTCTTGGTCACTGATAGCCACCAGACTCTCTCTCTCTCTCTCTCTCTCTCTCTCTCTCTCATAAATCACTTATTTGTGTGTTGGATATCTATGTATCATTAAGAACTCTATCGCCGCTAATATTCCCGCAACAAGACTCTCACTCATAAAGAGGTTATCAAGGCTTATTTAGTCCTTTGAAAATTTAAAACATATGTTTTAAAATTAAAATTTATTTCATACATGTATATGGATTTGATGCATGTTAAAGAAAAATAATATGTTCATGTGTAAATATTTTTGTATAAATTAAATTATGTCATCATTTCATAAGACATAATTAGAAAATAATCTTGATCATAAGATTAAAAAATCATTAAAAAGCCCTCTACAGTTCTAAAATTTGTTTATCAAAACCCATCTTTTTTTTTTAATGTTGAGGGAATGGTTTTAATAACATATAAAATAATACTAAAAATAGAATTGCAATTTTCCAAAATTTATTTATCATTTATAAGCAATTAAAACTTCGTTTGGGATAGTTTTTAACGCCGCTTTTTCCCCACTTTCAGATTTTTTTTTGTGCTAGAAAGCTGCTTAAAAAGAAGTAAGAAATTTATCCCAAATGAAGGTTAAGTGAGCCATTAAATGAATTTCCTTTTTTTTTTGTCATTGCTTGTAAGCATAAAAGTGTGATTAGGGTTGCATGCCGACAATCTACTTTGTATATGCATGGATTTGTTACTTCGAAGCAAATGAAGTTATGATATAATAGTCAAAATAAGGATTTGGGTCGTGTTCGGGTAAAACCCAAAATTGATTCGTTCTTAACTCATTTGACTTGAACCCACCCGTTTGTCGAAACAAGTTACATCTAGACTCGAACCTGATCTAGCACCAACCCATCGACCTGATTCGGCCAACTAACCCAAGAGTGCAAGCATGCGAGCGTACAATGAGAGCAAGGGCGAGTTCAAGGCATGTGGGCTAGGCTGCAAGTGCAAGAGTGAGTGCGGGCAAGAACACATGTGTAAGCACAAGAATAAGCAAGATGCATGTGCCTTGACTCGTGAGACTAGATGCAATCGAGCGGGTTTGGGTCAAACAATTGATTTTGGGTTTGCTAGTTAATTTGAACCCGGTCCGATATTTCAATTAGGACAAAAAATTAAACTCGAGTCTGACCAATTTATTAGATGGGTCGACCCGAATTGGAAATTTTAAGGCTAGTCCGAGTTGAATTTTCGGTTTGTGTCATAATTGACACCCGGGACAAATTTTGCAAAATTATGATTTAATTTAACAATGAACACACGAGATTACTCTCTTTTGCAAGGGTGACGCATTAAACCCATGGGAGATTTACCTCCATTCTATATCTTTGAATTGTCTAAAAAGAAGTTATATATATATATATATATATATATATATATATATATATATATATATATATATATATATATATATATATATATAAATCAATATTAATGATATTTAAATTGAATATTTAAATATCATATAAGTATTGGACATACAATTTAAAAATTATGGCAAGCATGTAAATTCCTTTATACATTCACCACTGGCTATTTAGTTTGAAGTAAAAAGTATAAAATATCTTGAATGTAGGGATTTGAAAATTCGTGTTTGGCTTGAAATAGAAGAAATACAAAATTAAATTTCAAAAATGTTCAAATTCATCCTCTAATTAAATCTTGATATATTTAAAAATTATTAAATTTAATCCATTTCAAAAACTCTGGAAACGTATCTGAAACTAATAACTTCGAAGGAATTTCTACTAGACTTCTCACTTCCTTTCATATGATAGAAAGCATTTTTCAGATCCAGTTAAGTAAGTTGGACAAGCAAAAACTGAAAATAAAAGATAACGCAAAATTAAGCAAAAAGATATCAGTTTATCAAATAAAAGATAACGCTTCCTTTCTTTGAATAAAAACATAAAACGAGTAATGAAATTTCATACAATGAAAGCTCCAAACAAAAGAAGCGAATGACAACTAACTTAACTCGGTGCAACAATTATGAAGAGAAACCAGCTTGAAACAACATAATCAACAACTCATTTTTTCTACTTCCTTACCAGTCTTCTGAATTATAAATGCACAAAAATAAGTAGGCAGATTGCTTTCTTTCTCTCTATTTCTGAGCATAAATCAATTTTTTTCATTTCAGTCTATGGTCATTGGCTGGGTCAAGCAGCATCTGAACCGCGCACGGCGAACAGAAGTGGCTAATTCGCCCTGAACATTCTCGAGCATTTTTACGATATCGGCAAATGGAGGACGAACATCAGGGTTGGCATCCCAGCAATGGGTCATAATTCCCCCTAGAGCTGGGGGGCATTCACTTGGTATGATTGGTCTAGCGCATTTGTTGACAACAGCAAAAGCAGCTTGAACGGCTGTCATGTTCTGGAAGGGGAGCATGCCGGTAATGAGCTCCCAGAGCACAATACCAAAGCTGTAGACATCCACCTTCTGGGTATAGGGTCTGTGTTGGATCATCTCTCTGCATGATGATTCAATAAATTGGAAAGAACATCAAAAACTTCAGAAACAAAAAAAAAAAAAAAAAACAAGCAATTTCTGAGTTGCTATAAGTCACTGAATCTATTTGCAATCTACAAAACAAGTTTTCACATACAAGGTTGAATAAAGGGTCAGGCCTGATGCAACCAAATCTCCTATTCGAGCTCGCAAAATAAAATTTTTAATATAGGATTTCTATAGCGTGCATAATAAATACTAATTTCGCAAGTTCTATAGCCTAAATTAGCATAAAGATAATCACGACAATTGATTCTTGATTGATATTTTATCTCAAATTGATGTTGATTTATCAAGAAGCATTGCAAGGACATTCCAACATGAAGGTTTGTATAAGAATGAGAGAAATGTTATATTAATGTCGAAAGCTTACCAAATTAAATAGCAGTCTACTTTAAAATGCTATGCGCACTCATAACAAACATGATTAGCAACAATTTAAATAGCGCTGATATTGTCCACATATAAAGGAATGAGATTTTTCTTAAGACAATAAAGTTCAAATCATATTAAAGGATTCATGTCATGATTGTTCAACAAATTAGGAGAGTAGATGTATTAGATATATCTTATATTAAAAAAGGTAGAGGTAGACCTAAAAAGAATTGATTAGAAAGTATCATAAATAGCTTTTTTTTATTAGATTTAAATGAGAACTTGACTTTTAATGGAACACAATGGAGAAAAAAAAAATTATATAGATGAGCCCACATAGTGGCATAAAGGCTTCTTGTTGTTATTGTAATAAAGTCCAAATAAAAGATCATGAAGTCAGATATTATTAGTACATGTAGCAAACATAACATGTTATTCAGACTCGATAGGTGACTTAAAACGCATGAGACTACTTCTTACTCTTCTATGAAATCAAAATGTCACCAAGAAACATACACCAACGAATGACAGATTGTCAAGCATCAAGACACTCACAAGATGAAAAAAAAAAAATCAGCTAGAAAGAACAAACCGTGAGTAGGGCTCCACTGAGGTAGCAAATGATTCGACAAACAATAGCAAAAGAAAAATGATAAGTTTGTATAAATTGAATGACTTGTTGAACAGTGAGGAAACTATCAAGTCAAGAAACTATCAAATAGTTCAAGTTGTCTATCATTGTCAAAATATTGTAGGACCAAAGATATCACATTTCTGACTACGATACTTTATGTTTTCTTCTAATGGAGACTGCAGGAAAAGCTGTTAAGGCCCACTAAAGTAATTAGTAATTAATTCATGCATTGCTTAAGAAAAATGTCAGAGGAATTAGTGTGAGCTTCTAAATTAGAGCTACAAATGAACCAAAATTTCTGATAAGCTACTTGTTTGACTCCATCGAGCTTGTTTATGAATTTAGTTAATTAATTGAAGAAATTTGAACACTTTTATTAAGTTAAGCTTTGATATAAAGCTTGTTTATGATTCAATAATATACTCATTTATAATTCTAAAAAATTAATATCATAATTAATCATTAAATAATAATTTATAAAACTAATTAAACATAATTTGAATGAATTAAATCATAAATTATCTAAATTTATTAATATTTATCCCACAAACTAGCCAAAAGCCGATAAAAAAACCAATAGTAAAAAAACAAAATCCCATTTCCCCCTTTACCTAATATCCCAACCCCCCCCCCTTAAAAATCATAATTAATTATTAAATAATAATTTATAAAATTAATTAAACATTACTTGAATAAATTAAATCATAAATGATCTTAATTTATTAATATTTATCCCCCAACCTAACCTAAGGCCGACAAAAAAAAAACAATTCTAAAAAACAAAATCCCATTTCCCCCTTAACCTAATATCCCAACACCCACCCCCACCCCAGAATGTCGCCAACCAAAATCCTCAAGGAGAAAGAAAAGAGGAAGGCAATGGGAGCTAGCTAGAGAAATGTGATGGGATCTTACTAGAGAAGACATCAACGCGACCAAAGAGGCACGTAAACAAGAAGAGAAGTATGTTGACATGTAGGTGATGGGAGCTGGTTAGAGAAGCCATGATGAGACCAAACTAATAATCCATAGGTGAGACTATTAAAAAGATTTTTCTTGCACTTCACTTGGCATTTAATGAACACCATCAACTTGGCTTTGTATATTTTCTTTATTTGATTCAGCTATTGGTTCTAAATGATTAGAAATCCTAGATTCCTATAAATATAATTTTTTACCTCTCCAACCTTTTCATGTTGTTCATCATTCTCAATTACCCCAACAACAAAAACATCATTAGGCTCAAACTCTCTTTTAAGACACTTGTGATTGATACCTATTGCTTGCCTCAATCATGTTACTCAATATGTTGTCTTATTTTCTAAGCTCGAAAAGTTGCTCATTAATAAGCCCGATAAGACTCATTCCATTAGCTGGTATGATGGTCGAAATGCTTGCTTATTAATAAGTTAGATAACACTCATTTGGCTAGCTAATATGCTAAACTTGTCAATGAGCTTCATAACGCTAGTTTGGGAAAATAGCTCGATAGAACAACTTATTAGTTGGGCTTGATAAGACTCATTTATTTTACCAAACAAGCTTCTCATTTAAAGCTCAATAATCACAATATGAATCGAACTGAAGCCAATCTCAAATAGCCTTAATTTTAAACAAACCAAACTTGAACGCAATAATAAAAGCTTGAATAGAGCTTGAGTTGAGCACAAATAGGATTTTAACAAATGAACTCAAGCTTGAAAAAGCTTGTGCTCTGCTTGATTTGGTTTGTTTGAAGCCCTATTCCAAACTTAAGAACTAACAACATCAAGATTCTTCATATGAAATATAGTATGAAAATGCAAATGTATAACCAATGCCAAATTTATCACAGTAATAATAATGCCATTAATATAAATCACATGAATAAGAATACCACCTAATGCCTTGCATATATATATAAGCCATATTAAGACTATTTAAAGGAGAAATAAAGGTTGACCGAAATTGATGTAATACCGCATGCGCAGGAGCTTCGTCAGAAAGTTAAAATTGATTGACAATGGAATTACAATTATGAAATTATTGAAATAACAAGAAAATCATTAAAGGTTCGTAGTCGTTAACTAGCTTAGGTGAAGAAGTACACATAGATTGACCTAACACTTATGGATAACCAATGATAGTAGCAATCCCAAAAGCTATTAATCAACAATCCGCAATTTAATAACGAGAATTTCGCCTTGGGGATCGATCACTCAACTACACTAGGCTTAGCGGGAGAAGATCTTCAGCATACCAAAAAATGCCATGAGGAAGGTTGCAACGCCGATAGTCTTGAGCCACGGAAAGGTCGCCGATGATGGAGGAGACACGGATGGATAGCTTTCAATGGTCCACGAATAATCTTCGAATTGTTCGTCGATGACGTCGATGAGTGTAGGAAGAATGCGGTTCAAGTAATCCTCAACCGTTTCGTCGGGCCCAAATCCAACGTCAAAGAAAAGAGATCAGGTGACGTGGATGTGGCCGTAGATGTCAAGCAACAATCCGCTATCACACTCCGGATCCGCCATACATGCTTGGCGTAGAGAATTCTTTAAGTGGAGGAGAGCTAGGGGAAGGTAGTAGAGACTCCTTGCTTTGGAAGAAGAAGGGAGGCGAGAAGTGAGAGAGCCGGCGGGATGTCACAGGGGAAGGGGCGGCGGGTTCCAAGAGGAGAGGATTAGTTTGGGAAATTCAATCCTAGTTAATTCCTCAATAAATCTGAAATAAATTTCAGAATTAATGGTGTTTGGAGGGAATTAATTTAGGATTTGAATTTGATTTCATATTGGATTGGGGCTAGAATAGGAAACAACAAGGGGAAAGCCCAATGAGGGGGGCCGGCGGGTTGAGAGAGGGAGAGATGAGGGAGTAAAACAAAACCTGAAATTTATTTCAGGTTTTGAGGGAATTAAGAGGGAAAATTATTAGGATTTGAATTCAAATGAGGTGCCATCAATGCCATAAATGGGGCTCTAATTGTGGATTCACCTGGGTGAGGCCGGCGGCATGCTAAGAGGGAGAATTGGGGAAATCAAATAGTGGAGTTTCCAAATTTGGGTGATGACGTGGAGGTAGGTTATGAGGACTCCAATTTAATTTAATTTGAAACTGAAATTGATCAAATAAACTTTCCTAAATTGGATTTCCCAATTAGGAAAGAATTTGAAATTCAAAATTCAAATTTCAAATTTGGGAGCATGCAGAAGGAGGGATTAGCCGGTTGGGGAGTTGCCGATGAAGTGAACGGCCCAAACCTTGAGGTTGGCCGGGGTGGACTTCCAAGGGGAGGGGCGGCGGCAATGAAGGGGTTGGGCTGATTTTCTTGTGGTGGAGGGGGAAGGAGATCGAGAAAATACTACGAGATAAAATGATAATTTAATCACGAGCCGCGGACGCTTCCAACGACTGGTGGGCCTTGCGATTTGCTCCCCTTGAGCTCTCTCTCTCTCTCTCTCTCTCTCTCTCTTCAAGCTCTCATGCAAGAAAAGAAGAAGAAACAAAGAAACAAAAGCTAGATTTTCATTCAAATAGTCATTAGCCTCATACAATAGAAATGGCCCCTATATATAGGTCTCGAAGTACAAGTAAAATAAAGAGCAGAAATAACGACTAAATCGCCCTCAGGGCCCCAACATGACTCAACTCACACACAAGGGTATAATAGGAAAACAAGAAACTGAAATGCATAAACAACTAAAAATATAAGCTCTGAATCGTGGTCATCGATCTGCGATGTTTCCGGCGATACACATGTTTGAACCTTTGATCGATGACCTCATCATTCTCCCGAGGTGGGAGAAAACTCGACCCCGTCGAGTGGGAATCTCTGGAGCTCTCGTACATCTCTAAAAGATCTGGATCCAATCGCTGTAACTCCTCCCGATCGATCCATGTATCCTTTGTCACCGGTTTCCCTTTCCAATGAACCAAGTACCTGTGGCGTCCACCTTCCTTCATGGAAATGATTTCATCGTCAAGTATAGCTTTGATCTTCTCCGCATTGGGTAAGTGGGGTAAACTGGGGAGTGGAGGTAGGCTGGGGATCTCACTGGGTGGGTTCTCACAAGGCTCAAGTTGAAGTGGATTATCAGGGTTCAGCTCAGGTCCCTCAAAGGTTACTAAATCTTCTATATTAAAGGTTGGATTGATGTTAAAACCTTTGGGAAGGTCCAGCACATAAGCATTGCAATTTATCTTTGAAATTATCCTAAAAGGTCCGGCGCTTCTAGCATGTAACTTCTTCACGGAGCCCGGCGGAAAACGTTCCGGACGGATCCGTACCATCACAAAGTCTCCAACTGCGAATTCTTTAAATCTTTTCTTGTGATCTGCAATAAGTTTATAATTGGAATTACTTTATTCAATTCTTCTTTTAATTTCTTTGTGAAGCTCCTGTATATGAGATGCAAATGCATATGCTGACTCAGATGTTCTACCTAGGGGACTCATGGGGATTAGGTCAATGGGTTGCTTAAGCTGGTATCCATACACTATTTCAGCTGGACTCATGTTTGTAGTTCTATTCACAGAGTTGTTGTAAGCAAATTCTGCTATGGGTAGCTTAGAATCCCAATCTCGAATATTTTCTTCTACCAAAGTCCTTAGGAGGTTGCCTAAACTCCTATTCACTACTTCAGTTTGACCATTAGTTTGCGGGTGAAAGGCTGTGGAGAATTGCAGTTTGGTGCCCATGTGGTGCCAAAGAGTTTTCCAGAAGTAACTAGTGAACTTAACGTCCCTGTCGGATACTATGGTCTTGGGGAGGCCGTGAAGTCTAACTACCTCGTTGAAGTAAAGTTTTGGGATGTGGGAGGCATCAAAAGTCTTGGAGCAAGGATAAAATGGGCCATCTTAGAAAATCGGTTAACTACCACAAATATAGAGTCATGTTTCTTAGCGGTTTTAGGTAGCCCAAGTACGAAGTCCATGCTTACATCTATCCAGGGAGAGTTAGGTACCGGGAGTGGGGTGTACAAACCAGTGTTTTGTTTTCTCTGTTTGGCTAGTTGGTAGGTGTGACACCGCTTCACTAGCTGGCTGACATCTCGCTTAAGGTTTGGCCAGAAGAATCGATTTTCAATGGCCGCAATTGTCTTAGTCTGGCTAAAGTGTCCTGCTAAACCTCCAGCATGTAATTCCCATACCAGATATTCTCGAAGGGAAGTCTTAGGGATACAGAGTTTTTGGGATTTGAATAAATATCCATCTTCCACAATGAAGTCATCAATAATCCGTTCACCCCCTGTAGTAAGCCTAGAATAGGTGTCCTTAAAGTCGGGGCAGTCCAAGTAGTTTTCTTTAAGTAGCTCGAACCCTATCACTTCCATCCTCATTTCACGAGCAACCATCAAACGACGGCTAAGTGCATCAGCAGCTTTGTTCTCCGAACCTGCTTTGTGTCTAATGGTATACGTGTACTCTTGCAGGAACTCAACCCATCTACCATGTCGGGCATTAAGTTTCTTTTGGGAATTGATGTATCGTAACGCTTCATGATCGGAGAAAATGACAAATTCTTGGGGCAGAAGGTAATGCCTCCAATATCTAAGGGATTGAATTATAGCATAGAATTCCTTATCATAGGTGGAGTAACGTTGCCGAATATCATTTAGCTTTTCACTGAAGTAGGCAACCGGGTGGCCTTCTTGAGATAAGACTCCTCCTATTCCAATGCCCGAAGCATCACAAGTCACTTCAAAAACCTTAGAAAAATCAGGCAGTCGCATGACGGGTGCTTCAATCATTTTCCTTTTTATCTCATCAAAAGCCTTGGAAGCAGACGTAGTCCAAACTCGCCTTTCTTGAGACAATTAGTTATCGGACCCACTACGGTGCTAAAATTCCGAATAAATTTCCTATAAAACGTGGATAGTCCATGAAAACTTCTAACATCTCGAATATTTTTGGGTTCGGGCCACTCAGTGATCGCTCGCACCTTCTCGGGGTCAGCAGATATTCCTTGGGAAGAGATGATTAATCCAAGTAAAATTACGTGATCGGTCAAAAACGTGCACTTCTTGGGGTTGGCAAACATTTGTTCTTTCCTCAACGTTTCACAGACTTGTCTTAAATGGTCCAGATGTTGATCTTCCGAGTTACTGTAGATCAGGATATCATCAAAGTATACAACTACGAATTTTCCTAAAAATGGTCTGAGGATTTGGGTCATTACTCTCATAAACGTGCTTGGGGCATTGCTTAAACCATAGGGCATCACAGTCTATTCGTATAATCCATCTTAGGTTTTGAACGCTGTCTTCCATTCATCCCCCGGGCGGATCATGATCTGGTGGTAGCCACTTTTGAGATCAATCTTTGAGAAAAGAGTGGCCCCCATCATCATATCCAACATGTCATCAAGGCGTGGGATTGGGAAACGATACTTGACCGTGATCTTGTTGATAGCGCGGCTATCGACACACATTCTCCACGATCCATCCTTCTTAGGGGTAAGAAGGGAAGGAACCGCACACGGGCTAAGACTCTCCTTAATGAACCCTCGTTGTAACAACTCGTCCACTTGTTTCTTGAGCTCTTCATGCTCAGTAGGGTTCATTCGGTAATGGGGCAGGTTAGGTAAAGAGGCCCCAGGCACAAGGTCAATAACATGTTGGATATCCCTTAAGGGTGGCAGTTGGTGGGGCAGGTCTTCTGGGAAAACATCGGCAAAAGTTTCCAGAAGAGGCTTTACTTCCTCAGGGATAGGTTCTTCTAGAGTTGTGTTCACTTCCCAAGCTACTACGGCATAGAGAGGGGCTCCTGATTCTAGCTCTGTGTCCAAGTCTTTAGCAGTTAATAAGTTCAGGCCCGTGTTGGGTTTAAGAGAATTGGGTTTAATATCCTCTTTGGTTGACTTGGGTTGGGTGGGAAGGAGTTTGATCTTCTTGCCTTCGTGTTCAAACACGCAGGTGTTTGATCGGCCATAGATGTGTACATCATTGTCAAAAAGCCAGGGGCGACCAAGGATGATTTGACCCACATCCATTGTCAAAACATCGCACAAGATTTTCTCCTTGTACCCGATGAACTCAATAGGAACGAGACTCCTATCTTTCACCTCCAATGTGGTTGAGTTGATCCAGGCGACTTTGTAGGGGTTCGGGTGGGGTGTGGTCCTTAACTGAAGTTTGGAAATCATAGCAGAAGATACGACGTTAATACAACTTCCACTATCTATTATGACTTTGCAGTTTTTGTCTCCAATCTTAGTGAAAGTGTAAAAGATCGCGGTCCTTCTCCAGTCGTCACTAGGTTTAGGTTGTGAGAAGGCACACCTGACGACTTGCAGATCCAAGCGATCCATCTTTTGGAGACAGTGGACCACAGGAGTATCCTCCTCGTCGAAAAATTCCTCATCGTCGTCCATGTGGTGGACTAGCTCAACGTCAGGTTCACCCTCTTCTTCCGTCACTTCCTCAATGATTGTGACCTTAAACGGGCTGGAGCACTGAGAAGCAATGTGTCCGAACCCATGGGACCTAAAGCACTTAGTGCCGGCAGTGTTTTGGGTGTCTCCCGTTCAGGTGTTTTTCCTTTGTAGTCTATGCGAGGCTGGGTTTGGCTAGAGGGTGGTCGACTACTCATGGGTCCGCTGGGCTTGTTATAAGGTTGGCTCGTAGAGGACTTAAACAGGTTAGGTCGAGAGTCTTGGGTCCTAGAGACATGGCTCCTGAACTCTTCTAAGTCTAGCACAAGACTACAGGCAGCTTCGTAGGTGTTCACCCCTCTGGCAAACAGTTCGTTTCGAAGGTCTTCTCTCAACCCAGCTCGAAACATTGACAGGAGTTGTGTAGGTGTGGTGGTTTCTTCCCCGTTACAACGAATCAAGAAATCATCGAAGGTCGAGATATATTCTTTGACGGTTTTGCTTCCTTGGGTTAGCCTATTCCAACGATCTAAGAGTCTAGGGTAGTATGAGGGGGGAAGGTATTTCCTTTTCAGTTCCTGCTTCATTGTTCCCCAGTCAGCAATGGGGTATTCTCCTCGTGTCTCCCTCATATGCTCTATGTTGGTCCAGTACTGGTTTGCTCTACTAGTCAACTTCATCTCAGCGAATCTAACTTTCTTCTCTTCCGAAATGTTATACCACTTGAAGTAACTATCCATTCCTTTAATCCAGTCAAGAAAAACTTGTGGCTCTAGCGTCCCGTCAAACGTCGGGGTGTCTATCTTAATACTCTTGAGGAGTTGGGCATCGTTATCTCTCCACGGCGCTTCTCGTCCTACCGGTTCTTGATGGGGTCGGTGGTTGGGTCGGTAGTAATCCCTAGGAGGTCCGTACTCAGTTCTGTCATCTTCGCCATGAGGAGATTGGGGTCGAGAGGGTGTATAGATAGCCGGGTGCCCTATTCTTTCAATGTTGTCTAGTCTTTCACCCGTATGACGTTTAAGTTCAGCTACACTCGTTTGAGTATCATTCATTTGTTGTGTAAGTGTCCCTAATTGGCCCATAATCATATCTAAAGTCGCTTGCATATGGGAGGGATCCATAGTGGAGTGCTTGAGGTCACTAGGAAGGATTTCTAAGAGAGGGGCAGCAACAAAACACTAAAATACTCACTCAAACGGTACCTACAGCAGCTGGAATGATCCGGGCAGCAAGCACACTAGGAGACGCAGATAACTAGGCAACTTAGGCGGGTTCTAAAGGGAAGACAGCAAGCTAAAACTTCCTAGAACTTCACCCAAAAGGCTCTACTAAATGCAGAAATTCGTGGGCAGCAAGTTTAACCAAGGCTGAAATTTTCTTAAGTGTTTAGGGAAAGTTCTTGAGTGAGGCCAGCAATTAAACAATGACTTTAGGCTCACTAGAAGGTGTTGAACAGTGGCTGGAAAAGTGAAGACAGCAGCCTAACATCAAGGTATGAATGTTCTAAACACTTAGAAATGTAGCGGACCAAATGGGAGCACTAAGACACTAGTTAGTATGACCTAACTCAACTAGATGCGTGCAGGAAATATAAGGACAGCAGTGAAAAAACAGTGAATAACAATAGATATGCGATGATATGCATGCAAAATTTAAATTATAATGCAAGATTAGACCCTAGGATGTTTTTCTAACATGTCATGCATGCCTACCATGCTCTGATACCAAATATGATGTAATACCGCATGCGCAGGAGCTTCGTCAGAAAGTTAAAATTGATTGACAATGGAATTACAATTATGAAATTATTGAAATAACAAGAAAATCATTAAAGGTTCGTAGTCGTTAACTAGCTTAGGTGAAGAAGTACACATAGATTGACCTAACACTTATGGATAACCAATGATAGTAGCAATACCAAATTAATCAACAATCCACAATTTAATAACGAGAATTTCACCTTGGGGATTGATCACTCAACTACACTAGGCTTAGCGGGAGAAGATCTTCAGCATACCAAACGATGCCATGAGGAAGGTTGCAACGCCGATAGTCTTGAGCCACGGAAAGGTCGCCGATGGTGGAGGAGACACGGATGGATAGCTTTCAATGGTCCACGAATAATCTTCGAATTGTTCGTCGATGACGTCGATGAGTGTAGGAAGAATGCGGTTCAAGTAATCCTCAACCGTTTCGTCGGGCCCAAATCCAACGTCAAAGAAAAGAGATCAGGTGACGTGGATGTGGCCGTAGATGTCAAGCAACAATCCGCTATCACGCTCCGGATCCGCCATACATGCTTGGCGTAGAGAATTCTTTAAGTGGAGGAGAGCTAGGGGAAGGTAGTAGAGACTCCTTGCTTTGGAAGAAGAAGGGAGGCGAGAAGTGAGAGAGCCGGCGGGATGTCACAGGGGAAGGGGCGGCGGGTTCCAAGAGGAGAGGATTAGTTTGGGAAATTCAATCCTAGTTAATTCCTCAATAAATCTGAAATAAATTTCAGAATTAATGGTGTTTGGAGGGAATTAATTTAGGATTTGAATTTGATTTCATATTGGATTGGGGCTAGAATAGGAAACAACAAGGGGAAAGCCCAATGAGGGGGGCCGGCGGGTTGAGAGAGGGAGAGGTGAGGGAGGTTGAGAGAGGGAGAGGTGAGGGAGTAAAACAAAACCTGAAATTTATTTCAGGTTTTGAGGGAATTAAGAGGGAAAATTATTAGGATTTGAATTCAAATGAGGTGCCATCAATGCCATAAATGGGGCACTAATTGTGGATTCACCTGGGTGAGGCCGGCGGCATGCTAAGAGGGAGAATTGGGGAAATCAAATAGTGGAGTTTCCAAATTTGGGTGATGACGTGGAGGTAGGTTATGAGGACTCCAATTTAATTTAATTTGAAACTGAAATTGATCAAATAAACTTTCCTAAATTGGATTTCCCAATTAGGAAAGAATTTGAAATTCAAAATTCAAATTTCAAATTTGGGAGCATGCGGAAGGAGGGATTTAGCCGGTTGGGGAGTTGCCGATGAAGTGAACGGCCCAAACCTTGAGGTTGGCCGGGGTGGACTTCCAAGGGGAGGGGGGGCTGCAATGAAGGGGTTGGGTTGATTTTCTTGTGGTGGAGGGGGAAGGAGACCGAGAAAATACTACGAGATAAAATGATAATTTAATCACGAGCCGCGGACACTTCCAACGACTGGTGGGCCTTGCGATTTGCTCCCCTTGAGCTCTCTCTCTCTCTCTCTCTTCAAGCTCTCAAGCAAGAAAAGAAGAAGAAACAAAAGCTAGATTTTCATTCAAATAGTCATTAGCCTCATACAATAGATATGACCCCTATATATAGGTCTCGAAGTACAAGTAAAATAAAGAGCAGAAATAACGACTAAATCGCCCTCAGGGCCCCAACATGACTCAACTCACACACAAGGGTATAATAGGAATACAAGAAACTGAAATGCATAAACAACTAAAAATATAAGCTCTGAATCGTGGCCATCGATCTGCAATGTTTCCGACGATACACACGTTTGAACCTTTGATCGATGACCTCATCAGAAATTTATCATGTCATGCCCGAGAAGCTTGTTTCAATGTATATGGAGAAAGAGCTTTTATTTACATACATCCTAAGAATAGGTGAAGGAAAAGCTAGGTGGAACAATCATGTAATCTCTTCCTTGAGATCACTATGAAGAAAGGGGTTTAAAATATCCATTTAGTGGAGTGATCATCATTGTGAACCAACAATACAGATAATCAGTCATATTAGTCATTTTAACCACAAGACAAAAAATTTCTTCATGCTAAAGCCCATATACTTGCTTGTTGATGAGAACAACAAAACATTTTCTTATAGCAATCCAAAGTACCATCATTGCAGAACTTGATCAAGTAAACCCATTTGCAACTAATTGTTTAACATTGGGAGGACAATGAACAAAAAATAAAAAATAAAAAAAAATAAAAAAATAAAAAAGGGAGGACAATGAACAATCTCACAAATACGATTATCCCCAAGAGCTCAAAATTCATCAGCCATAGCCACCTTCTCACAATCATGTTTCTAGCAAAAAGGAAGAAGAATAGAAAAACAATGTCGCATGAAAGCCATACCAAGTTGGAGGATGAGAGATTCTAGAAGATTGTCTTAAGATAAATGATTGAATTCTAGCTAGCGATCTCAGGTGGTGAATCAATGCACAAGATGAGATGGTGAGCTTGGCTTGGGAAGTGGTTACATTGGATGTTTTCTTTCATACACAAATTCATGTCTGAATTGTTCAAGATAGGATTCAATTCATCAAAATTAGAAAAAAAAAAAACCTCTCTAACAGAGGCTTAATATGACTAAAGAATAAAATATAACGAGCGATACTAAATCTTTTGGAGCACTGGTCCTAATAAATATAACTTTTGTAAGATCGAACATAATAAAAATAACTTTTGTGAGAAATATTATTACCCATAAATGCAAATTTAATTGATTGAGCCGAGAATATAATGACGTTCACAAGATGGTAGATAAATCAAACAAACAACTAAATGTATGCATATCATGGTAATTGGGATGCATATGAAAGAGTGATAATATAGTCAAATTTCAAGTATGAGTGGCAATCTATTAATTAAATAGACTATCATGCCCAATGCTTCAGTCCAGAATTTAGGTGGATCAAAAAATTATAGAAACAAAGTTCAAGCACGTATAGGAGGCAATTCTTATGTTAAAAAATACCATTTTGTTGAGGTACATATGTACATGATCGTCAGGAAATGAATACTATTTCTATGAAGAAAATAAAAAAATTCAAGTTACATGTACCACCCCAAAATCGAATATTTACATTTTGATGCTGAAGAAGAATGAAGTTTCAGCATAGGCTTCAAAATTTTTAAAAGACAGCAAATACTTTATATTTCTGGTAAAGAAAATAAACTTATGTATATTTGTTCTAATAGTTAATGAATGTCACAACATTTATAATCTGCATGTGATACAACATTATAACCTATACATTGGCGTTCAGCATGACTAGCAAGTGATGGTAATGGGAGATATGATTTTCCCAATTTGACATGTTGAGCAATCAAAAGAAAGATGAGATAAGGATTAGTCTTTATTAGCCAACAAAAAAGAGTTCATTAAACAAGAGATGAAATCATAGAATTCAGATGAACCAAACAATTCTGTCATAGGTCGTTATGTTGATTTATTGTAGTACAAGAGAACGAAACAACCTCAAAAATGGAAATTTGTAAGGAAAATAATCATCCAACTTTAGGCCTCATCATGAATATTTTCCCTTTCATCAGATCATATGCAATATAACTATAATGAGAAAATAAAACATCACAATTATTATCAATTATTTTTTCTACTAAGATAATCTTAGTAAAAAACTTAGGAGATATTTGGATATCATTTAGTGAAGAATTACTATCCCTAATAGCATTAATGGATAATTGAATGATATTAGTAATTTAAATAGAGGATAATCCCTGATATGATTACAGCAATAACAATAACAAGCCTTTATCTCACTATGGGGTAGGCTACATGAATCTTTTTCCCCATTGTGTCCTGTTAAGGGTCAAATTTTCATCTAAATCTAATAAAGAAAGGTCATTTCTAACATTTTTTTACCCAAGTCTTTTTAGGTCTAACTCTACCTTTCTTAACATAAATCAAATCTAATACATCTACTTTCCTAATCGGGTCATCGGAAGGCCTCCGTTTTATGTGAACAAACCATCTAAGGCGACTCTCTCTAATCTTATCTTCCACTGGAGCTACTCCAACCTTTTCACAAATATGCTCATTTCGTATCCTATCTTTAAGAGTAAAGCCACTCATCCACCTGAGCATCCTCATCTCTTCAACACTTAAATTAATATTACGCTTCTCTTTTAAAGGCCGGCATTTTGCACCATAAAGCATTGCAGGTATCACTACCATCTTAAAAAATTTTCCCATAAGTTTGAGAGGGACTTTTCTATCACACAACAAGCCCAATGCATTCCTCCACTTCAACCATGCAACTTGAATTTTATTAATAATATCCCTATCTATTTCACCATCACTCTGAACAATAGACCCAAGATATCTAAAACATGTGCTCTTATTAATGACTTGATCACCCAAAGTCACAATCCACACACTAGATATATTATTACTAAAATTACACTCCATATATTCAGTTTTAGATCTATTCAAACGAAAGCCTTTAGACTCTAAGGTTGACATCCATAATTCAGTTTACCTTCAGCCCCCTCCTCTCTAGTCTTATTATCAACAAGAGGAATATCATCAGCAAAAAGCTTACACCAGTATACAACCTCTTGCAAATGTCTAGTGAGAACATCCATAACTAAAGCAAAAAGATATGGGCTTAAGGTTGATCCTTGATGTAATCCAACTAAAATAGGAAAATACTTGGTCAAACCACCTTGTGTTTGAACACAAGTAACAACTCCTACATACACATCTTTAATAACTTGAATATAAGCATTATTAACATCTTTATTATGTAGAACTATCCATAGCACTTCTCTTGGAAATTTATCATATGCTTTATCTACAACAACAACATCAAGCCTTTATCCCACTACGTGGGGTCGGCTACATGAATCCTTTTTCTCCATTGTGTCATATTAAAAGTCAAATTCTCGTTTAAATCTAATAAAGAAAGGTCATTCCTAATATTTTCTAACCAAGTCTTTTTAGGTCTACCCCTACCTTTCTTAACATAAGTCAAATCTAATACCTCTACTCTCCTAACCGGGACATCGGAAGGCCGCCATTTTATGTGACCAAACCATCTAAGGCGACTGTCTCTAATCTTATCTTCTATTGGAGCTACTCCAACCTTTTCACGTATATGCTCATTTCGTATCCTATCTCTAAGGATAAAGCCACTCATCCACCTGAGCATCCTCATCTCTGCCACACTTAACTTAGTATCATGCTTCTCTTTTAATGGCCAACATTCGGCACCATAAAGCATTGTAGGCCTCACTACCATCTTATAGAATTTTCCCATAAATTTGAGGGGTAAATTTCTATCACATAATAAGCCCGATGCATTCCTCCACTTCAACCATCCAACTTGAATTCTGCTGATAATATCCCCATCTATTTCACCATCACTCTGAACAATAGATCCAAGATATCTAAAACGTGTACTCTTATTAATGACTTGATCGCCCAAAGTCACAATCCCCTCACTAGGTCTATTACTACTAAAATTACACTTCATATATTCTGTTTTAGATCTACTCAAGCGAAAACCTTTAGACTCTAAGGTTGACCTCCATAATTCAAGTTTATCTTCAACTCCCTCTCTAGTCTTATCAACAAGAAGAATATCATCATCAAAAAGCATACACCAAGGTACATCCTCTTGCAAATGTCTAGTGAGAACATCCATGACATATGTTTTATCATATGCTTTATCTAAATCAATAAAAATCATATGTAGATCCTCCTTATTCTCTTTATACTTCTCCATCAAACCTCTCAATAAATGTATAGCTTCCATATTAGATCTACCTAGCATGAATCCAAATTGATTTTGAGAAACATTAGTGTTGAAAGTTTGTTAAGGATGTTAAGCCCTTATGAACTAGTCCGATGCTAACCAAAAGGGGGTGACTTGGTTATCTTAAAAATTCACAAACATAAATCACGATTCAAACCAAAACAATCACCTACAAAATAAAATGCGAAAATTAAATGTGGAAATACAATAAGAAAGAGCACACCAGATTTTATAGTTGTTCTGTCAGCTTGACCTACGTCCACTACCTGGAGCCTCTCCTCCGGGTATTGCACTAAACTCAGTGACTCTCCTTTTTCTCGCACAACAAGGCGGAGAAGCCTATACAAAACTCCTTTCCACCGACCCCAGTGAGGCAGAGAATCCGACTCCTTTCGCTTCTTCATGAAGCAGGCGGAGAATCTGACTCCTTTCGCTTCCCCTTGAAGTAGGCAGAGAACCTCGATCAATCGCTGAAGTGGACCTCTCTAGAACTTTCAAGGAACCAGGGACAATGACTGGAGAAGACGACTCGGATCCTTGCTTGAAGCAACCTTTGTGAACCCCTCACAAACTCCCCCTCACAAGATCTTCTCTCTCTCTCCTCTTAGCTCTCTCAGGTCAAGACAGCAGTAAAAGATCCCATCTTGAGTAAATAAGAGATCTTATATAGATGTGCTTCAAATTTGCACTAAATTGCAATTAATTGACAAAGATCATTCAGGACGATCGACGGATTGTCCTGTACGATCAGTACAAATTCAGCTCAATTAGCCAGGACGATCTAGGGAAGGTTGGACGATTAAAAGATTTGTTTGTTCTAATCGTCCAGGACGATGGGTACATCGTCCTGTATGATTAGTTCAAAACTTCGAATATTGTCCAGACCATTGCTCTGTTTGGCCATACTTTACATGTTGGATGATGAAAAAATAACTAATCGTCCAGGCCGATTATTGGATCATCTGGTACAATTAGTTCAAATCAACAAATATCATCCAGTACATTGTTCTGTTAGTCCCGGACGATTTAGGAAGAAACTAAGGTTTGTTTGTTTAACTGATCGTCCCGAAAGATCCTGCGATCATCCAGGACGATATGATAGATCAATCAAACCTTAATTGATTTCCTTCATAATCAGACTAATTTAGACATAATTGTAATGCATCATCCAGTACGATATCCTGTACGATGTCCAAAAATAATAACATGCCTAAAAGAGTTGGCGGCTAATTCTTTCTGATTTGAGCATATCGTCCAAGACGATGTAAATATCATCCAGGATTTGTTTAATTTGGTTATCTTAATAAGGATGCCCTAATTAAGGTTTCTGTTTTTAACTGATTGTCCAGGACAATTTTGGATCGTCCCGAACAATATGATCAAAAACAGCAAAATCTACAACAGACAGAATTCTCCCCCATAAGTGTGTGTGCAAGTTTACTTAGCATCAGGATCCACAAAATTACATTTGACTCAATAAAAGGTAAAATACTTGAAGTACACTTACAAACTGACTCAGTCATAATCTACCCAATCTTAAGCTGGCTTGATTTACAATTGACCTTGTGGACCTGAAACGTTAGTAGGCAGGACAATAATAGAAAAACAGAGATGTCAGAAATGTTTGCTATCATCAAAATTATAATTCTTGAATCCAGATTTACAACAAGTGTCACGTCACAACCTATGCTACATAACTCTCTCCCATAGCTTTAAAGTATGACGCATTAACTTAATTCCTCTATAGTTCGCACAATCTTGTTCATCACCTTTATTCTTAAAAATATGAATCAACACACTCATTCTCCACTTATTTGGCATCTTTTTAGTATTCAAAATAATATTAAAAAGTTTAGTAAGCCAATAAATTCCTTCATCTTCTAAGCATTTCCACGCCTCTATTGGAACCAATCATAAGATTGGATGCATTAAATACACAAGCTAACTTAAAGGAGATAGAACATTTATACCTTATAGTCGAAAAGTTAATATAGCTTATCTGTTGAACCATTTTAGGAGTAAGAGTTAATTTATCCACAGTTGTTAAACCAATGCTAAATCAACAACTATTTGTTTAGCAATCAATTGATAAATTTAAAGACAAATACAATATTCTTTAATGATGCACTCATGCTTCTTGTAATAATAGAAAACCTTTTTTGCACAATTAGCAGCAATATATCCATAGCCTTTGAAATTAAGCATTATACTTGTTGCATAACTCTTCTTTTGTCTTTACCGTGTGCTATATGAACAACTATTTTTTTGTTGAAGTTGCAAGACATTGCTCTTCATGTAACAATTCATTAAGCATACATCCAAAAAGGAGAAGAGAAAATTCATCAAATTAGAACGAGTCTCAAATTCAAGATAATGTTTCATCAAAAAATATTAATCATGCTTTGCTCATAAACTTTCTTGAATAAGAGAGAAATTCAAAGCATAAATCATGTCAACAAAATTTAATTCAAAAATTCTAAAATCTAGAGAGAAAGTATTGGAAGGAGAGATCGCCTAGTGTGAAATTAGTAATCTCATATCATAACTAGAAATATCATACTACATTATCTTGATTATAAATCTACACCCACAAAATACTTTGTATAGCCTTACATATTGAGAACAATCTTATGAGCAATAGACCCTAAGATCAATATTATGACACTTGCCTCTTTGATTTGCCATGAGCTAATTTAGGAGACTATATAAGGATGGGATCACTACCATGATTGTGTCCTAATGGTTCTTTTCCTATATAAAAAAAAAGTCAAAATTGACAATTCAAGTAGAGTAAGTTTTACCTATGGGACGTACACCAAAAACATTTAAGTTATTAGATGACATGATTGACATGATATCTTAAAAACATCGAGAACAAGTCCTAAAAGAAATGATTATTGAGAAAAAAGTCTAAACTTAGATGTTACTGAGGATTATGGGAAACCTCAAATTTTAGGAAGCCACTGCATTTACAAAAACATCGGGTGCTTGCTAATTAGAGATGCATGGAGATGTTGAGCCCCATGAAAGTAAAATTAGAAGATGATTTTGAAGAGAACGTTAGATGATGGAAGCGGAATAGAGCCAAAATCGAGATCAATGAGACAAGAAAAGTTCAACAAAGCCCAAGAGAATGAGATCAACGAGAACGACTAGCTCTATCAAGAAAGAGATGGCCCTAATACCATGCCAATTAGACTCATTGCCCTCACACCTAGGACTCGGATCATTATTTAGGAAATAATAGGTATAATAAAAGGCAAGTTTTGAGTGATTCAAGCAAGATATCTCTACATAGGCATTCCTAAAATAAAAATACTTATAGCTATACTGACAAATTACATAGATTATATAATCTTAATTAGCAAAACAATAATTAAGAAATAATGGTAAACATGATAATTAATATTTGAATGATATATAGAGCTCACCCGTGTAGTCCTTCTTTCCTCATATATGTAACTATTTAAAATTAACTAGGCATGAATTGAGTTACAAACCATAAATTAAGGCTTCGTTTGGGATGGCTTTTTTATTGCTTCTTAAAGCAACTTCCTAATATAAAAAATAAAATTTGTGCTAGGAAACTGCCTTAAGAAGCAAAAAGAAAGCTGTCCCAAATGAAGACTAAATTTGAAGTCATCTGAAAAAGTCGACTCTATGATACTCATAAATTTTTTCTCATAAGATCTTAACAACTTATAATAAAGTTTTGTTATGGATGATCCAAAGATCATTGAAAGAATGAAATAAAATATGCCCGTAGTTTAAATCATGAAAATGATTAATCATTTTGATCTTAGTGAAGTTGTGAACATGCAACCCCTATCATAGGCAACAATAAATCTTTGTGCAACTATCTCATTCTAGAGCATCAACCACCTCAATTACAGAGGGTGATTGTCATGCATGTTGTCACCTCTATTAAAAGCCATAGTGCCACATACATGACCATCTCTTTTGGTGGCAACTGCAACCGCACATGGAGGCCTCTAATACAGATCATGGAGGTAAATGGTGCATATGATTGTCGGGTAAAGAGATGGCAAGGGGAAACAAAACAACTAGGGCATGGATATTGAGGGGCAGGGGTATGGATGAAAGAACATGATAAATTGCGAAGTAGCGTGCATAAATTGGCAAAGAGGAACCCCACAACAATAAATTAAAAATTTGTAAGAGACGAGCCTAATTCGGTCATTACAATATATATGATGATCCTAATCAATTTGCTCTTAAGATTCAAATTAGAATTAAGATTTATGTTGGTCAAATCAACATGTATCATTAATAGTATCATCAAATTTTAAATAAATGCTTGGAATTGATTTGTCAGTTAAGAACTCAATCATCGAACTTATTAATATTACAAATATATAATATCTAGGATCATGTAATCATACATTAGTATTTAATTCTTGTTTTATGAACCTGCTAGGCTTACTGTAGATTTAATCTTAACTTGCAAAATACCAAAAGAAAAACATTAAGTTTAACCAATAGTCCATACTAATCTAATAGTATATAATCATACCATTAGCATGTCTAGCCTGATCGATTATTGAAGAACTATTTTTCATACATATAGATTGCATCCTTATTGTCCTACATTAGAACAGTGCCCGAGCCAAAAGGTTCCTCAAGAATTGCTTGCTATAAGCTAAATTGTATTTCCTATATTAAGTTGTATTGTTAGGTTCCATACCATTAACTTACCATCTTATTATCAAAGTCAAGTGAAACTCCATATCAACACTTTAATAGGTTCTTTACTCATAGGTTTTTTTCCCCATTACGTTGGCATATCATTTAAAAAGAAAAAATATTATTGTGTTAGATTTTTGCAATTTAACATCTTTGTTATTTAATATTAGATTTTTTAGGTATGAGTAGTCAATTTCATTCAACTCGACAAGCTATATAATTTTTAGTTGCCTATTTTCTCTAATTGTATCATTCAAACCTTCAAAAACAGTCAAACTTTGAGATCTACCATTTAAAACCTAATAGAACTTTAAAATTTAGAATCATTTTGCAATATTCATCCCATTTATGCATTATAGGGATGTTCCTACATCAATGAAGTTTATTAAAGATCATATAAGAATGTTCCACTTCAGTATTGCAATTTAAGATCATGAGTAAGTCTACTAACTATTCATCTCAACCATTTTTTTCTAAGAATATAATTTTAGATTTGCTGGCTATTCATCTCAACCTATTACCCAAAAAATAAAACGTCGGGCGTGAAGAGGATTATTTTGAGCAACTAATTCAAGGTAAAAGAAGGACCAAGCACGTGCTCGCTAGTACCAAGCTTAAATGCACTAATTATAAGACAATATTAGCCAGTACTGAAATTCATATTTGATCAAACTACATTATCTATTTGATCAAGTTTAATCTCCTACCCTGGTCCATACAAGTGATGAAGAATCTGACACATTCCACTTCAATACCTCTTGATAAATAAGAACGACAATCTAAGAATGAGAATTTGTATAAAAGTTAGGATGACAAAGTTGAGGTATATCCTAAGGACAGTGATGTTAAAGAATCAATATTCAAGTTTTGGCTCGCATAGCCTACGAAAGTTGGACATCAACTTCCTCTAAACTCATGTGTCGCTATTGAAGAAATACCCTTTCATATCATTAGCCACAATGAGTTAAGCATGATAATTGGGTGGTTGGAGGGGTAGGGGAGATTTCACATGGAATGACCTTCAAGAAAAATTAGCTTTGGTTCCAAATATATTATTGCTCGGATACCCAAAAAAAATAAAAGAATCATACACAATAAAAAAAGTATATATGATCCCCCCCCCCCCTCCCAATCCATTCCTCAAGTTCTTCCCCCACAAAAACCCATTGGAGTCAACTCCTTTATTAGGCACATAACTCAGTTGTTGAACAACAAAATTCTCTTAACTCAATCTATAATTGAGGTTGCAAATATTATCCAAAGCTTCATCAATACATAAGAAAAAAAGTTCCCAATATAATTATATATATGATATATGTTAGTACACTATCATAGGTCTATTTCTTATCAGTAAGACAACAACAATGAGTTATGTTACTATCATGAATAGGGATATCATTCCAACCATCGATAGTCTCATAATTATAATAAATCATCTTCAAAACATACTAATATCAATGCATAAGATGGTATCTAGTGTACCATGAAGAATGTGAAGATACATATCATTTAACTATATAAATATAATCGACCCATCCATCTCAATCCAAAGCCTTTTTCATAATCATACCTGTGATCTGAGTTATGAGCATGAACATATGATTGTGCCCAAGGATTATTCATGACCTTAAATCTAAGATCATACTTAAATCAATTGCTAAAGCTAAAATAAAAAAATATAATAATATAATTAAAAAAATTTTAAGAAAAAAATTGCTAAAGCTAAACTTAAGATATCTTCTTTTACAACATTATTAACAAGTTCCTTAAGATGAAAAAAGAAGCATCTTAAAATGAAAAAATAGGCCGAACTATAAATTTATGTAATGCTTCAATATTCTTCACTTGCTCAAAAACTCAAATAGTGTTGCTTGCCTCCTCATTAGAAGTTTAGGTTAGGTTCATGTTTCAATTGCTTTCACAACAATGTAACTATGGGATCATATTCCAATGCACTAAGAGAAAAAAGTTATGATGAATGGCAACATCTAGATCCAAAGCATACAAATCCATTTCATGTTTTCAGACTCAAATGTTGAAAATTCAAGAGAAATAATGTAAACTTGTTCAGCTCTAAACTTGTTCAGCATCCACTTTCTCCGTGTAAATCAAATTTCTAAGAGCCTTTATATGACTTTTCCAAGGAAGAGTTCAAACGACATAGTGGAAGTCGATGTAGTACCAAAAAAAAAAAAGACAACATTTACAGCATTATGATAATTTTGAATTATTTCTATAATTACATTTAATGTTTATGCACTTGATTTAAATATACCTAGAATTAAGATCATCCATTTGATTTAAATAATAAAAGTTATCTATATTTGAGTTTGAATTAATTTGAATCATTCATATAACCCTAGTTTCATCAGTACGAGTGTGAAAGCATTGTAATAATTACAAAAAAAAAATGTAATAATTAATCCAATAATGAATAGAATTTGACTCCAATCTTTTTCCACTCTAAAAAATCTCTAATATCCTCTCTCATGGCACCCTCTCTCTCTCCTAAGCACAAATCCCAAGAAAAAACAACTCCTTACAAAGGAATTCCCCTACAACTGAGATACCCACCACCCACTAGCTCCTTCTATAATCATCTCTCTACAAGCCTACTCATTTTTTTTTTTAATTAGAGCTTAAATTAAAGGTGCAATAGGCAATTTGAAACTCAAATTCAAGAGAAGAAAAATAAAAATCAATCAATAAATACTCATCCAAGGCCCAACACAAGGTATCAACTAGATCTGTTGATCGAGATAGAATTCATTGACACCGAAATAACTAAATGAAACTAAAATGGGTAAAGTTTAACTAGGCTAGATGATGAGTCCCTTTATAGCTCTTTTTTTATATTGTTGATCCTTGGCTTAAACTCAAAGAATGTCAATAACAAAGGTTACTATATAAAATCATATAAGGCCTATTTATAGGTTGATTTGATGGCATTTCATTATTAACTAATAGCAGTTAGAAGGATTAACTAAATCAAATGATGGAGCGTATGCTATGCCAATACTAAAAGCATGCAATTAGCTGATATATCCCCAGGTCTTCCAAGGATGCTCAATGAATTTCTTAATCACATTAGCAACAAAAGCTCCTCTCGAGCTAAGGACCATGCAGCGTAAAATGACCTACGGACCCTAAAACTAATAAAAGTATAAATGCACACATCATCCTGGAGGGGAGAACTGCCTCTCCAAAATGAGTAGTCTAGTTTCACCATGATCATTATGACCATCAATCATCATTTATCTCCCAAAAAATATGGTGGTTGGCATGTTGAATCCTCGTTATTATCAATAAATTCATGTTAATAGTTGCAATTGGCGCTAGTTCTACAACAACATCAAGCCTTTGTCCCACTATGTGGGGTCAGCTACATGAATCTCTTTTCTCCATTTATGTCCTATTAAAAGTCAAATTCTCATATAAATCTAATAAAGAAAGATCATTTCTAATATTTTCTAACCAAATCTTTTTAGGTCTACCTCTACAATTCTTAACATAAGTCAAATCTAATATCACTACTTTCCTAACGGGGCCATCGGAAGGCCATCATTTTATGTAACCAAACCATCTAAGGCGACTCTCCCTAATATTTTTTCTTCCACAGAAGCTACTCCAACCTTTTCACGTATATGCTCATTTCGTACCCTAAGGGTAAAGCCACTCATTCACATGAGCATCCTCATCTCTGCAACACTTTTAGTATTATGCTTCTCTTTTAATGGCCAACATTCAGCACCATAAAGCATTGCAGGTCTCACCATCATCTTATAGAATTTCCCCTTAAGTTTGAGGGGAACTTTTCTATCACACAACAAGCCCGATCAATTTAAATTTTGCTGATAAAATCCTCATCTATTTCACCATTACGCTGAACAACAGATCCAAGATATCTAAAACGTGTACTCTTATTAATGACTTGATCGCCCAAAGTCACAATTCCCTCACTAGGTCTATTACTACTAAAATTACACTCTATATATTCAGTTTTAGATCTACTCAAACGAAAACCTTTAGACACTAAGATTAACCTCCATAATTCAAGTTTATCTTCAATTCCCTCTCTAGTCTTATCAACAAAAAGAATATCATTAGCAAAAAGCATACACCAAGGTAAATCTTCTTGCAAATGTCTAGTGAGAACATCCATGACTAAAGCAAAACGATATGGTCTTAAGGTTGATCCTTGATGTAATCCAATCGAAATAGGAAAATACTTGGTCAAACCACCCTTTGTTTGAACACAAGTAATAGCTCCTGCATACATAGGAAGCCACTGCATTTGAACACAGGTTTAAGGTTGGATCGTTGAAATGGAGAAATGCATCGGGCTTGTTGTGTGATAGAAAAGTCTCTCTCAAACTTAAGGGAAAATTCTATAAGATGGTAGTGAGACCTGCAATGCTTTATGGTGCAAAATGTTGGCCATTAAAGTGAAGCATAATATTAACTTAAGCGTTGCAGAGAAGAGGATGCTTAGATGGATGAGTGGCTTTACTCTTAGAGACAGGATACGAAATGAGCATATACGTGAAAAGGTTGGAGTAGCTCCAGTGGAAGAAAAGATTAGAGAGAGACGCCTTAGATGGTTTGGTCACATAAAACGGCGGCTTTTGGATGATCCGGTTAGGAAAGTAGATGTATTAGATTTGACTTATGTTAAGAAAAAGATTGAGGTAGACCTTAAAAGACTTGATTAGAAAATATTAGAAAATACATTTCTTTATTAGATTTAAATGAGAACGTGACTCTTAACAGGACACAATAGAGAAAAAAAGATTCATGTAGCCGAACCCACATAGTGGGATAAAAGCTTGTTGTTGTTGTAGCAAACAATGCCTATTCAGCTTATTTATTATATCTATATATCCTTGTATCAGGCTATTAGTTAAGTTTAGTTTATAGCTAATATTAATCAACTATGTTAGTTAATTAAGTTATAGATAGAGATAATATCATGCAGTGTACTATACAAGATCACAATAATGAGACATGCAAACTTAAGTCGTGATCCAATCTTTCACATGGTACAGTGTCCTTACACTGGCGACTGATTCTATTGGGCATGCATGCTTGCAAAAGCAGTTTGGCATGAATTACAATTTTGTGAAACTGTTGTAAATAGAAAAAACAAGATTTCATATTAAACAAGAAACGATCAATTTAGGAATAAAATAAAAGAATAAAGGATAAGATTCCTAAGAAGGAGCTGAAAATTGCCCAATCATGAGGATTTATTAATTGCGCAACAATGGAATTTAGCCCAAGACTCATGCCTGTCCACTGCAGTATCTTTAGTATAAGCATTACAATTTCTCTTACCACAATATATCACAAGGAGCATTAACATTGATAACACATCATGAAATGATGTTTTAAATTTCAAAACTTCCCATTACATTATTCTAATACTAGGAATCATTCAAATACCATGCCATGATAAGGTCAGAGAACGAATCATACAAACATTGAAAGAACCCCTTGAAGAAGGAATATGCAAAAGCAAACATGTTCAAAAGTCTTATTCATTCCTGAAAACTTCCTTTGTCCTTTGGTATAAAGAGTTCAAGGAGAAGCATAATTTTCCTACAATTGGACTGGTGACTGCCTCATAATTTAATAGAAGCTGATGACTAAGAAAAGCAGTAGCAAGCTTTTGTAATAGCAGAAGCCCCTCCTACCTCATCTTGACATAGCTCGCTTTCTCATCCTTCATTTTTGTAGTTCACATTATTTTCTTAACTCCAATTATTCGGCCCCTACCATTTTTCATCTTCCAATGATGCAATAGATAGCAACGCTACAACCCCTTCTATATTAATATATTTTATTTTTTGCCCAACATTCAATATGCTTTCTTACAACCTCAGCTACAGAATTCTGATAACTTTCATCAACTTGCCCATTCAGAAAATGCAAGTTCCACCCCCTTCTTCTTTTGACCTGGAATTGGGTATGCAAAAAGCTTATGTAACTAATAGAAAGGGTCTAGGATAATGGAGTTAGGTTTTCTATGCAATGGCTTGAGGGATGATGGGTTTTCCAAAAAATTTTGAATCTGAATATTGATTAACTATGAAGCAAAGACACTTCTAAACGCTCTTTGTATCCATATCAGCCATAGACAACTTCGACAGGCCCCACATGTGTCTGACACATCCAAAACTGTGTCAAATCCATTTAAGAGTAAATTTTGCTTTGAACATGTGACAGACATTTGAGACACTCCCAACATGTATAGACACCGGATAAAAAATTTTATCCCACTTTCCCGCCACTTTTCTTCTATAATAGTGAAACGGTGGAGACATCGAGAGAAATTTTATCTTATGCACATGCTCATGCTCAAGTCAAGCAACTATAGCAATGATGCCGCCTCATTTTGACACAAACTTTGATGAATTTGACCATCTTCGCGCAATTGTTCTCACAACTTCAACTTCATTGGAATTCAAGTGAGGCTTGGCTTCGACTTCAATGTGCTTTGGTTTAACTGTGAGTGCACGAATTTGACTTTGGCTTCGACACGGGACATCAACTTCGACGGCATTCAAGCCAAGCATGGCTTCAACTTCATCTTCGACTCACCTACCGCACATGACTTTAAACTAACGAGGCTTGGCTGCTTTAACTTCAGCTTTGACTTCAAATACAAATCCCGTGAGTTATTTTTTTAACATTAGTTCTTTAGAATTTTTCTCTTTTGCAATAAGATTTTGTTGAAGCATCCATTGATTAAATTTATCCTAAATTTAATCATAGCGAGATTTTCTCATTGTTTATGTTCTAATAATAAGTTCATGTTTTTTGTATTTCAATATCAAGTAAATTCTTCATCTTTGAGCTAGTGATATTATTCTTTTGCTAGTAATTTTATTTTTTACATTAATAATTTAGAAAAATATAACATGTCCATGGCATAGTATCCTCGTTTTTGCAATTATCTCTTATCGCCGAGCCTGTGAATTGTTGTTTCTATGCTTCATGGGTGACTAATTTTTTTTTTTTTTAACAACACTGGGAGCAAACATCAATTATAGATTAGGTGGGTTAGCTTTCTAGCAACTAAATGTGCACTGGATTGACCCTACGGCTACAGCACGTGAAGTTCAGTTGGGCCCTTGTAAGAGTTATGACTATTGTAGATCAAACTCCGGCCACTAGAATTGGAGTGGTTGCTACAATATTTGGATTGCATATAAACAAAGTGGGAGAGAGAGAGAGAGAGAGAGAGATGGAAATTAAAACTGGTGGAAATTTTGAGTGAGGAAAATAAGATCCCACTCAATCCCACTTAGTTTCATATTACACACATGATCTCCTTAAAATTTTCATTTATAGAGATCATAAAAATGTCTAGAAATCTATTTAAATTTAAAGTAGGCATGAAATAGAGACTAACCCTAAAAGAAACCAATTAATTCATAGATACTCTCTTTAAATTGGTCATCCTTTAAAATAAGGTGGTGAAATAGGTGGAGTCAAAATAGATTAGTTATATTGATTCTCTCTGGCTAAATCTCTTCATAATTCCTTCCTTGGCCGCACTTTCAACAACAACAACATCAAGCCTTTGTCCCACTACGTGGGGTCAGCTACATGAATCCTTTTTCGCCATTGTGTCCTCCTAAAAGTCAAATTCTCATTTAAATCTAATAAAGAAAGGTCATTTCTGATATTTTCTAACCAAGTCTTTTTAGGTCTACCTCTATCTTTCTTAACATAAGTCAAATCTAATACCTCAACTTTCTTAACAGGGATATCGAAAGGCCTCGGTTTAATGTGGCCAAACCATCTTAAGGCGACTCTCTCTAATCTTATCTGCCACTGGAGCTACTCCAACCTTTTCACGTATATGCTCATTTCGTATCATATCACTAAGGGTAAAGCCACTCATCCACCTAAGTATTCTCATCTCTGTAACACTTAACTTAGTATTTTTTTTTTCTTTTTAATGAAGTTTTTCAACTCAACACTTAAGTTAACTTAACTTAGTATTATGCTTCTCTTTTAATGGCCAACATTCGGCACCATAAAGCATTGCGGGTCTCACCACCATCTTATAGAATTTTCCCTTAAGTTTGAGGGGGACTTTTCTATCACACAACAAGCCTGATGCATTCTTCCACTTCAATCATCCAACTTGAATTCTGCTGATAATATCCCCATCTATTTCACCATCACTCTGAACAATAGATCCAACATATCTAAAACGTGTACTCTTATTAATGACTTGATCGCCCAAAGTCACAATCCCCTCACTAGGTTTATTGCTACTAAAATTACACTTCATATATTCAGTTTTAGATCTACTCAAGCGAAAACCTTTAGACTCTATGGTTGACCTCCATAATTTAAGTTTACCTTCAACTTCCTCTCTATTCTTATCAACAAGAAGAATATCATCAGCAAAAAGCATACACCAAGGTACATCCTCTTGCAAATGTCTACTAAGAACATCCATGACTAAAGCAAAACGATATGGACTTAAGGCTGATCCTTGACTTGGCCGCACTTTCATAATTTAAAATTCTAATTTTGCAGTTAAGTTATCACTCAATTCATACATGCAAATCAGTCATTTTCAGGTCGATTTCGTAATATTTTTTAGAGGCTCATGGATCATCTTAAGCACTATCCTTGTTTGAAAGCACTTCATATGCACATCATTCCTCTTATCTACTAGCAGCAACCTTCCGAAAACCACTATTTTTTCATATTGCTTGTTGTTTCTTTGCACATTCAAGAAACGACATTGTAACCTGCAATTTCATGCGTTTAGTCCTCGAAAATGAGATTTAGAATGCTGAGTAGAAAATGAGATTAAGAATGCTAAGGAGCAGCAAGATACTCCCAATAAACAATAAATCTAAGTCATGAATCCTAATCATAAAAGCAAGCAGTTTAGTTAACTATTGTTTTAGTTCAATCAAACGCAAAGTAAAGTAGAAGCTAAGGAAATCTATCACATTCCTCCGTTCAGGATATGTGAAAAATCAACAAAAACAAGGTAAGAACGATACAATACTCCTAAACTTTGTTATTGGGTCGCCACTATTAAAATATTAAAAATACAACCATTGTATTAGTTTTTTTAACCGCAATAGACTTCCAAAACTCACGGTAGTCCAGCATTTAAAAAAAAAAACCTAGTTTCTTCCTATTTGAGGCGATGAAAAAATACAACGTCAAACTACTTTGAATGCAACTTCTGTGAATTCAAATATATATATATATATATATATATATATATATATATATATATATATATATATGCCAATTCTTAATTCAAAGAGCTCTGTAAGTTCAGAACATGAACATCTAAAAATCATTGGATCATATGAAAATTGTTAGCAGAGGCATGCAGCTTCCCAAATGCAGAATCAGCCAGCTTTAGAATTGAAAGGCGCATGAGCATTGAAATATTTACTATCAGAGTTAGGTAGAGCAAAGAAACTCAAAATCAAAGTCTAAGGCTGAGGCTAGTCAAAAGTTAATGAGATTAGAATTTTGTTAGAAGTCAGCAAATTTTATGATCTACAACTAATGCTTAAAATTCTAACATAGAACATTGCATACATAATTATGATAATTCTAGAAAGATGAATACATTGTAAAAAACTAGTAAATTGAAGCTGCACTGAAACTGAATTGTTCGTTTTCAGGCCCCTTACAAACAAAAAATGAAGACAAGTAATGCAACCATGATCAGCTTTAAAAAGCCCCCAAGAAAAACAAAAACAAGCTTGCATTTTTTCTATGGACATGCCACAAACAAACAGGGATAAACCTGCATGAAAGGTGAAAGAAAAGATAGATCAACATCATTAGTCTTATCCCAACCATTTTCATTCATTCCTGCCACTTTTTACATGGGGATTCAACTTATTCTATGCATATCTTTGTGCACAACTTCTAATCATACAAATTTAGTCTACCCATTTCATTTTCAAATCCTTCAACAATAACTTTATCTTATGCATCTTATGGGTGTACTTTTTACCCTCCTTTGTGTAAATGTTCAAACCACCCAAGTATATTTTTTCACTAGCTTATCTTCTTCTACAAAATGCTTATCCCAACATCCATATCATATTAGTATTCATAAACTTATACATCCTAATATTGTCCCACATGCATCTTAACATTCTCATTTCTACAATGCCAGCTTACTTCTTAGCAACATTTTACTATACAACACTCAAATTCATATAGTATATCCAACATTCGAGTTGTAAAACTCCCTTTAGTTCTCGAAGACCGACTCTTATTGCATAATACTCTAAAGCACTTCTTAATTTTAATCATCGATTTTAACATTAGAAGTTATTCCTCATCTATAACCATATTCTTTGACATAAGATAACCAAGATATGCATGACTATCACACCCAGAATTTTTATGAAAATAGCCTCTTTAAAAATACAAGAGTAAGATTGTGTACATCAACCTCTACTTGGAGGGTGCTTCATCTAATGGGTGCGTCTAGATATCACTTTATCTTAAAATAATTTGATTGAAAATTCTTAAAATTACACATAAAAAAATTGTATATTATAACTACATGATTTGTAAAAAGCATACACTAAGGTACCTCATTATGAGTATTTTTCATAAGTATCTCCATAAACAAAACAAAAGGTTGCAAAGCTAATGATGATCCTTATTGTAACCCTATCATAGCAAAAAACTCTTTGGTTTCTTCACAAATACTTCAAATACTATTCAAAACTCCATAATTCACATCTTTAATACTAGTGAACAAAGATATAAAGAGAAAAACTATATAGAATGTCCAAAATCTTCTTTTTTTTCCCTATTGAGAGAACCACTTTGAATCATTCTTTTGCTTAAGAAAAAAAAATTTGGGAAGATGGCCTAAATACTCTTCCTCATTAGCAATAACATTTATACTAAGCACATGTACATGATAACCAGTGCACATGAGCATTCTCAACCAATTATTACCTAACGAGTGGGATATTAAAAAGCAAACAATGCAATCATAACAAAGTTAAGCAATCATCAAGCAATTAAGAGATCAAAAATAAAATCCAACTGAAAGTTCCACATTTGACAACATAAGAATCAGAAACACAAGTGGCCAAGATGAAAGATTGCCAAAATGAAGAAACATGTCATTTTTATAGCATCTCTTATCCAAAACAAATCCCTAATTGACATTAAAACCATGAACGCATGATTATGCAACTTCTATTTGCGTAATTAATATCGTTCCCCAGATGAATTCAAGTTCCGTAATATGAAGGATACAGCAAATAATAATAAATCTAGAAGCTCGTATAGAAATTGAAAATAAGCTTCATCAAATTGCTATTTTCGTTGAAGGCGCCAATGGTGCATGCTGCAAGTTGGTGCAAAATGGTTTAAACAAAAAAAATTTAGAGTGAAAAAAACTGAAATTAGAAATCAAAAAGTAAAGATCTAGCCTACGGCTTAAAATTAAAGAAGAATAAGAAATTATGAATTTAACCAGCTATGTAAATCATGATGTAGAGAACACATGAAGTAGCTTGCGTAGTGAGAATAAATCCAGTTAGCTCGCAATAATGTGAAACACCAGCCAAAATAAAAGAAGATTCATTAACTGAATAAATAACGCAAAACAATTATAACCATAGCACCTAAGGAAACTTCAAATAACCAAAAAGTAACATTTGATCTACTTACGGAGCCATCCACCGGTAGGTCCCGGTCTCTGGTGTCATCCCCTCTGTCTGCACTTCAATGCGAGCTACACCGAAGTCGGCAATTTTTATCGATTTATCCCCAAAAATGAGAAGATTATCAGATTTTAAATCTCGATGAATGAAGCCCAGACCATGAACATAAGCCATTCCCCTGGCAACATCTAGCGCTTGCCTCACAGCAATTTTCAGAGGCACAGAACGGTTTTGCCTCCTCATCAGAAACTGTCGAACTGATCCGCCCTTGGCATACTCGGTCACAATGCACCAAACCATCGGCTTTCTGCAAGCCCCAATGAACCTAACCACATTAGGGTGCTTCAGATTAGCAAGCATCATCACTTCCTGAGCAAACTGCTGCTCCATAAGCTGAGCTCTCTCAGGGTCGTTCTCCGGCTTCTCCAACAGCTTAATTGCTACGTCTTCTCCATTGTAAGTTCCCCTGTAGAGCTTACCAAAAGCCCCTTGCGCAAAGGGCTCTCCCATGTTCAACTGCCTGAGATCGAGAGTCCACTCGTCGTAGTTGTTGAGGCCTTGCGTGGGGAAACGCGGGTCCATCAAAGCCTGCGCGAGGGCATCACTGTTTAGGGCATGGGTAACGCGGCCAGCGCGGAAGACGCTGTGACCAACGGAGCTACCAGGAACGGCGGTGGTCTGCCGGAGACCGTTATGGTGAAGTATTCCGGTCTGAGAGTCGCTCGACCCGACGCTACTGTTCCCCACCGACATAGCCACTGACCCGCCGCCAGTGCTAGTCTGGATGCTGTCCACCGACATGTTGGTGCCCTCTCCGAGCTTCCGATAGTACGCCATATCGTAGTAGTTCCCCCCACCACCTCCAGCTCCACCTCCTCCAGCGATGATCCCTGTAAACTTCGTTGTGTCCATCATGGTGCGAATTCGGAGCAGTTCGGTTCAAAAACTCAGCAAAGCTTTGACTCTAATTTCCGAACTGAGACCAATATATCGTTTGCTACTTCTCCGAAAAAGCCCACCAAGATGAAAACATTAGGGCCGAGAAAAGCAGGAAAAAAGGGCTCGATCTGCGAGAACCACAACCTTCTTGCACGGGGCTCGCCCGGGAGCTCTTCCTTCGGGGAACACACCTAAGATACGAAGATAGCACCGTAGAGCATAAGATCTAATAAAATGGGCGTGGACGAAGGGCGACGGGAGGACTGATAAGCCTTCTCACTTTCTCCTCTTCTCTTTCTCTGCATATGGTGAAGCGAGGGAGACGACCAAGTGGGAAGGCGAAAGAGCAAGTCACCGTTCTCTTCGTTACTTTTTTCTTCATGCCGCCGGAGCACCACGTGGCATCGTGCACGCGTTTCATTACCCGCAATAGTTATCTAGTGTTTGAACCTGTGTATTCCTCATCGCCACGCGAATATTTTCGTCAGATGGACGGCGATCTATCCTCATATAATTAATGGAATTCTTTATAGAATTTTTGTCCGGTTTTTGCAGTGGAGCAAACCGGGCAACACGTCTATAAATAATAATTATTTATATACTATTTTCTTACAAAAGTGCACATCATTGTGATTAATTCGAATAAAAAATTAGATGCAAAGAAAAATACCCCTCCTATCATTTTCATCGTCTTAGTCAAAGTTTCTTCTCACATCTCAAAACTCTATTATTTTGGAAATATTTAATAAAAAGTTTTGATGTTTGAGTGATTCCAACTCAAAAATTTGATAATAATATTGTTAGATGTTAAAAAATTAGAGTGGTAAAGTGTTGCTAAAAATTGTATAGTCATAAAATGTGCATTAAGTATTTTAATAAAGGGTTTAGATTTAGGAAAAAATATAGGACGTTGTCCACTTGAATAGATTTATTAGATAATAGAAGATACAAGAATTAATTCTTTCTCACAATTGAAAAAAAATTGAATTAAACATAATTGAAAATCATTATTTGATTCTCATTACAGGAAATATAGAGATCAAGTGTCTATAAGCAGCAATTAAAACATAATAATATGATAAATATTAATAGTCAAGCAACAATAATGAGATGGTGGAAGTATGTCAATGGAGGGGGCCATTGGTGCTAAAGCTAACTTGGGTTCAATAGCATTAAAATTTACTTCCACTTTATGAAGCACTAATTATCTTATAAATCATTTAGCAAATTTTTTAAAACTTGTGTACTCCATTTTAGTTAAAAATATATTTTTCATGATAAATAGTGAAAAAAAGTAAAAGAAGTCAGTAATTCTTCATTTGATAAACTATTTATTTTAATGATGCTTTTGGAGTCTAATTGTTTGGTGCATAGAATTTATGGTATAGGGGGAGTGGATTTCTCATATCTTTTATCTTCTCCAACCAATGACAAAAGCTTCTAACTTTGTTTGTTCTCTTTTTCTTCTCCAAGATCCCTTTCACTTGTCTCAAAGTTGATAATAGAAGCAAATATGTGAGCATCTATAACTTTTTTCTTGATTTTTAATATCCAATATATATATATGCAAGATCATTCAACTAGTGGGAAAGTTTAAAATATGAAATAATTATCATTCCAATTATTAAATTTAATTTTATCCAAAATATAAAAATTAGCATTAAACAAATATATCATGAATAAGGATTGCACCAAGAATAAATCTTAAATATCTATTTTTTTAAAAAAAAAATTCAAAATAAATTAGATCAAAAATAGGTTGCAAATTAAAATCATAAGGAAATCAATTTGACATGCAATTATGGATCTTACCTATTGGATAAGCCAAATGATAAAGCCAAGGTAGAGATACCTAATGATGGAAATTGTTAACATCTCTAACTATGAGCACTTCTCTCTCATACTAATTGATAGATGAATGACATGCCAAGAAAGGGAGGAAGTGTGAATTGGTACTTTTTAAAATTATTCTTTATCAATTTAATTTTAAAATAATATTGATAAATTAATATATGCGTGACGCCCCAAGATCTAACTTGGAAGAATTATTCAGTTAATCTTATACTAGAGCTATCTATAGTCATCAATCCGTGACAATAGTCTAACAAAAATCTATAAGTTAAAAACATCAAGTAAATTTTTCTATTCATTCCCAAAAGTTCATTTACAAATACTCAGGATCTACACATTAATCACATATAATCCATCCAGTCCTGAATACAAAAGAATAACTATAACAAAAGAACAAAAACCTGAAGATTCCTGATCAACCTCAATCTCCTGCTCCCTTACCTTGATCTGAAAATATTAACCACATATAATGAGCTTCAAAAAGCCCAGCAGGTCACCAAATATCTACAACTGAAATCAAAGCACGGTACGAAAGCAATATGCATGTCAATCAGTCAAATCAATATCAGTCACTTACACATGATCATTAAGTCAATGCAGAAATAGGAATTAGTATAGAAACAAAAATCAATATAGAAATGGTAATTAATACAGAACGTACAGAGCCATAATTATCAGTAGAAGAATCAATAAACAGTATAAAAGTTCGTAAAGCTCAATGAATCAATACGTGCGTCAAATCTATATAGTAGTAGTCGTATCAATAACACCAATCAATTCAGTAGACAAATCTTCATATCTAAAATCTCAGTTAAATCGTTAAAGAAATCTTTGTATCGATAATATTAATCAAATCAGTTAATAATATCAATCGTATAAAGAGAATTTATCGGTTCAATAATATCAGTCGGTATAAAACGTCAAATCAATACTATCGTTCATGACTATTGAAATCAAATCAATGAAATAAAATCATAACATCATTTGAAACAGTTGGAATCAATAAATGCCATAGAATCGTGCTGTAAAATCGTATCAAGATGTACACTTGCAATTTAGTTATCCAATATCACGTGCTCAGTGAATCACAAGCAATCCAATAATCTATATCACGTGTTTAGTGAATCACATGTCACTTACATAGTATATCACGTGTGTAACGTCAGTACAGTGAATCAGTAGTAGTAGTGCTTGTATCAGTATCAGTAACAATCCAGTGACATGAACAGTAATGTTATAATCGTGAAATCATGCATTAATAATAAATCCGTATAATATCGATAAAACTGTACAGTAATATATCCGTTCAGTATCAATAAATGTGTTAGTATCGGTAAATGCGTATAGTAGCAGTAACAATACTGCTAAACATGCAATTCAGTACAATATTTATATAGAGCAAGTAGAAGCACTGGCTATTAAGGTGTTTTTCAGTCTTATATCAATATCAGTATCTTGTATCTTGTAGCCGTTGGCTCAGTGAAAAGAGTCGTCACTCTTTGCCCATCGGCTTAGTAATCATCTCCTTATAACTCCCTTCAGTAATCACGTGATCAGTAGAGGATAACATCAAACCCTTCTTAAAGGAAAGCCTGTCGGCCCACCATTCTGCATAGGTCAATCAGTCTCCAACCAACGATTCAACCAGTCTTTACTTGTCTTTCACACACACAGTACACAGTAGTATCAACAATTTTAATCATATAATCATATTCATCATTATCTCATCAACACATTGCAACCAATAAACATGATTTAGCTCAATTTAAAAAACCCCTTAAAATATCGTATAGTAGATAGAAGTCGTTGTAAAATACACAGTTTCAGAAAATTATCAAATTACTAGAAATCATTTAAAACAATGTTTCAAAATGAATCAATATTTTTTAACATCCGGATAATTTTCTATTCGATAAAAATCTCACAAAATTCAAAATATCCGGTGAAAACTTTTTAGAAAATACTTAAATCGTGCAAAATCATCATTTCCATAACATACCAAAAGTTACGCGGTAAAAGTTTCGTCAATACAAAGATATGCACGTTTTTCGGTAACGAAAACACAAAACTGAGCAGAAAAATACCAAAACACGAAATCTTTGAAATGAGAAATAGGATTCGGATTCCTTACTACAAGACGAACAGTTCTTCCAACTGCATCGACGGACAAAAATCTCTCCGCGACCTCTGAAATCAAGCATTTTCCTTCCTCTACCTTCTCTTTCTCTCTCCAACTTTCTCTCTCTCTTAAAAATGTCTCAAAATATCTATTTAATGAACTCGATCGTCCCGACGATGCCTTCCATTTGTCCTAGGACGAAACTCTCTAGACAAAAATCGTACAGATGAAAATTAATTCCAATTTCTTTCGTCCATAGACGATGCTCTTTGGAGAAATTTCATCCCGGACGATCTCAGGTTCGTACGAACGAACCTGCACTTTACTCAGTTCGTACAGGCAGTTCGTACGTACTAACCATACAGATTTTCATAATTTTCTTCAATTCGTTCCGTACTAAGGTCAGTTTGTACAGACTAACTGCACTTAAAAAAATGAACTTCTGAGGAGTTTTACAATATGGAAGTTTAATTATATAAAACTAAAAGAAACAATCCAAGACACACAACACAAGGGTAAATTAAGGTGTAGTTTATGTGATTGAGCTAAGCATGCAAGTGCTATAACTTGCATGCTCAACTATATAAATAAACATATAATACACAAGCTATATCATTTTTATTTCCTTAATCCAAAGTTACCAGAACAATAAACTAAATAAATGATAGGATGATGTAATTACAATGCTAAATGAGAGCGATAATATTTAAGCATAAATGAGATAGTGTAATCGTGCATAAGCATTGTACAACAATAATTTTAATAATTCACCACTTGGAAATGTTATCACAAAAAAAATAATAAATAAGGAAATTAGTTTCAAGAAATAAAATCCATATTATTGAGCAAATGAGGCACTAATATTTGTATGGTTCAACAAACCCCCATTCCTAGCCAATACCCATACTAAGATTCCACTACTTGGAGTTTGTCTTGCAAACTCTTTAATAAACGATAGAGAAGCCTACACCTTGCACTCTCTTCACTGTTAACAGAGTTGATATTTGCATGTTTTATATTCTTGCAACTTGTATAGTTTTGATGATTTCAAATATTATTATTTTTTGTATAGTTATCTCCTAACACTTTTTGGAAGAGTTGTTTTTGCTCTTGTGTGTACTAACATTTCAGGAAAATCAAACTCCAGACTACAACGACTTCAAATCAAATTTAGCATAGGATACTCTGCATATTTAAAAATTTGTATTCTTCTTTGAATTAAATTTGAGAGGGAGTTATTATAATTGAGTGAATTTATACGCACACCTTAGGAGATTTTGAGAAATTTGTACTGATCGTACAGGACGAACATAGTTCGTACGGGACGATAAGATCAGTTATCTCCTCTAAAGAGCAATGGAACGAATAGGGGTTGAAGAAAATTTTTCTAAGTCCTGATCATCCCAGGACGAAGTGTATTCGTCCCAGGATGAAATGTTCTCTAGAAAATTTTCATTCAAGAACGAAGTGTATTCGTTCCCGACGAGTTGCTCTCTAAAGCATTTTCGTCCAGGACAAAATGTATTCAACCCGGGATGATTTTCTCTCTGTATAACTTTCGTCCGGATGAACCTTAACTTCGTTCTAGGACAAAGTGAACCGACTTTGAAAATTAAGTGTTGTTTTGCAATTTTTGGGAACTGACCTATGGAATAACCGTTCATACCGGACGAACCTAGTTCATACGGGACGATGTGTGTGTACAAAATCATTTCGTACCCATATACATTAGGTTTGTTTCCAACGCATTTAACTAAAATTGTATAGGACAATTCACGATCGTACGGGACGATCCAATTCGTATTGACTTGAAAATTTGCAGTTTTTGGACGGTTTTTAATGTCTTTCCTATAAATAGTCCAAACTAAATTGCCATATAATCTTTTTGCCTACTGATCTTCGTGCTTATTGAAATAAGAATCAAGGAGAGATTGTGAGAGAGTGTTTAAAGGAGATTTCTTGCCATTGGAGCATGAAGGTTTCACTTGGTACTCAAAGGTAAGAGTCTTTACTTTTGGTTTGTGATTACACTCTTTTCTCTCTTCCTTCTAGAATTATTCTGAGAAGATCTGTCAAGGAGATCCGGTTCTCTATCGACACTTAGAGAGTGTGAACAGCCGAAGGGTTCTCTGCCCACACTTGGAGAGTGTGAAAGGACGAAGGGTTCTCTACCCACATTAGGAGAGTGTGAAAGGACGAAGGGTTCTCTGCCCACACTAAGAGAGTGTGAATGGATGAAGGTTCTCTGCCAGCACTAGGGATAGTATAAAAGGATGACGGTTCTCTACTGCACCGGGTAGTGGTGGAAAGAGTGTTTGTAAAGGCTTCTCTGCCTTGCTGTGGGTGCAAAAGGAGAGTCACTATTGGTATTAGTGTAATACTCGGAGGGTGACTCCAGGGAGTGGATGTAGGTCTAGTTTTGACTGAACCACTATAAACCTCGTGTCTTTATTTTTTAGCTGCCTTTTATTTTTGTGTTTTTTAATTTTAAAACTGTGGTTGAAAAATGTTTTCTACAAAACTCATTAAAGTTTATTTTTCAGTTTAAAAATTAAAAGGAGAGATTTTTTAAATTAATAATTCACCCCCCTCTTGGTTAGTCGTGGGACATAAGCATAGGTTTAACAACCTAATTTATAGAAATCAAGTTTCAACAAGTTGTATCAGAGCTTTATTTCAAAATCATAAGTTTTGACTGCTTTTTGATTAACGTAGATGGCTACATTTGGAAACCAAAATACACCCGAGGGTTACTCTATAACTAAACCTCCACTGTTCGACAATATACCTTTTAATTTTTGGAAAACACGCATGTCTACATTTTTACAGTCACTTGATTATCGTATTTGGAACTTAGTTCAGGAAGGGTATACAAAACCAACTAGATTAGTTTATGGAGTTAGAGTTGAAACCCCTTTTACGAACTAGACAGTAGAAGAATATGACTTAACACAACTAAATGCCAAATGCTTGAATAGTTTCTTTTATGCTTCAAAATTAAAAGACTACATGCGGGTTCCCACTTGCAAAAGTGGGAAGAACATATGGGATAGACTTTGTATAACTTATGAGGTGACTAATGAGGTTAAGCAATTTAAATTTAATATCTTGTTGCATGATTATGAACTTTTCGCATGAAACCAAATGAATCCATTTCTGATATGTACACAAGATTCACACAAATAGTCATCTCTTTGCATGCACTAGGTAAGGAACTAACGAATGTTAAAATGGTTAACAAAATTCTTCGTTGTTTGCCTACTATTTATGATGCTAAAATTATTGCAATTACAGAGTCTAAAGATCTAAACATTTACTTTATTGACAATCTTCTTGGTTCACTAATTACTTACGAGCAAGGAGTTAGCCAAAGAAAGATTAATGCAGGTGAACCACGAAGGGAGAAGAACATAGCACTAAATGTGAAAGAGTCTGAGAGTGAACACTCACAACCTGAGAATGAAGATGACATCGCATTGATGACTAGACAATTCAGAAGCTTTCTAAAGAGGAAGCAGAAGAGACGCCAGCATTGGAATAGAGGTAAATTTAATAGAAATGCCAAGGTTTCAAATGAAGTGATTTGCTATGAGTGCAGGAAACCTGGTCATATCAAAACTGAATACCCAAAACTCAAAGTCACTCCTAACAAGGAGAAGGTTGAGGAGAAACCAATTACAATGAAGGGCAAGAAGAAGTTTCTAAGAGCTTTCTGGGCAGACTTAGCTTTAGATTCATCAGAGACTGAGAAGGAAGAGGAAATCACTAATATGTACTTAATAGCCGATAACCTTGGTCAGTCAGATCAAGAAGAGGTATGTGACTTAACCTATGATGAACTTTTTGAAGTTTCTGAACACATGCATGATGCATATAGGAAAATGAAGAAAATGCATGCTAGTTTAAGTTTAGAATTTGAATAATTACAAAAGAAACATGAAATCCTTAGGAAAGATCATGCTTTAATTGATGACAACCACATGAAATTACTTGATAAATTTAATGACTTAAATAAAAAACATGAAAATTTAAAATCATCCTATACTGAAATTGAAAAAGATTTTAAAAATTTTAAGGATGAATCAGAGAGCAAAATTTATAGATCAAATTATACAAATCAAATTTTGGAAGATATGAATTCATTTTACAAATTAATGATAAAAGCTCTCGAGGATAATATAATACCCCCTAAACTTGAAGATTTTACTAATCCTATTATGTATCCTAAATTTATACAATCCCTGAATAGACAGATGAATGATAAAAGACTTAAGAAACCATTTCCAAAAGTAAAATATAATAAATGTGGATTGTTTGGACATATAGCTCACACCTGTACTTTGAAGATGAAAACTTATTTGGTATGGAAACCTAAGATGCATAAACCTAGACATATCATACATGCATCTGATTATAAATTACCAAAAGGAGAACCCAAACTTGTTTGGGTTCCGAGGTCTAACGTTTGATAATTTTGTAGGGTCGCTCTCACACAAGACCTCATGAGAGCATATGGTACATTGACAGTGAATGTTCAAAGCATATGACTGGAGATACCGCACAATTCATATCACTGGAAGCCAGGAGTGGAGGCAAGATTACACTTGGAGATAACACCATAAGAAAGGTGGTTGGATCAGGTATGATTAAAAATCTTAATAAATTTTACATTGAGAATGTGTTATTAGTAGAAGGCTTAAAGCATAATCTGTTAAGTATAAGCCAGCTATGTGATAAAGAATATTGTGTGAAATTTTTTCTACTAGTTGTATATTAAGCCAAAATGGTAAATATGTTTTGAATGATAAAAGGATAAATAATGTATATATGTTAGACTTGAATTATATTCAATCTCTTAATGCTTTTTGTTTGAAAACTGTATCTGATGAGTCATGGCTTTGGCATAGGAGACTTTATCATTCTAGCATGAAAAATCTTAGAAGGATTACCCAAAAGAACTTAGTTAGAGGAATACCAAAATTAGACTTTACTAAGGACACATTTGTGATGCATGTCAATTAGGAAAGCAAGTGAAGTCCTCTTTTCAGTCCATTAAGAATCTTAGAACTAGTAAATCTTTAGAGATTTTGCATATGGATCTTTTTGGACCTGTTGGTATTGTGAGTCTAGGAGAGAAGGTACACGGATTTGTGATTGTGGATGATTACTCAAGATTCATATGGGTTAGATTTCTATTTCATAAGAGTGAATCATTTGAGGAATTTAGAAACTTTTTGACTTGGATTCAGAGAAAACTAGGGTGTGAAATTATTTCTATACAAAGTGACCATGGAGGAGAATTTGAGCATGAGAAATTTGAAGAATTTTATAAAGAGAAAGGAATTGATCATAATTTTTCAGCACCTAGAACCCCTCAGCAGAATTGGGTAGTCGAAAGGAAAAACAGAACATTAATAGAAGCTGCCCGAGCAATGTTGGCAGAATACTCACTTCCTAAATATTTTTGGGCTGAGGCGATTAACACTGCATGTTATGTTCTGAATAGGGTGAATGTGAGATCTAAATTAAATAAAACACCCTATGAGTTTCTAAAAGGAAGAATACCTAATTTGTCTCATTTGCATGTTTTTTATTACAAGATGTTCATTCATAACAATGAAAAATCTGCCTTAGAAAATTTTGATCCAAAATCTGATGAAGGGATTTTTGTTGGATACTCAAGTATTGGAAAATCTTATAGAGTATTCAATAAAAGAACTTTGATAATTGAGGAGACCACACATGTTATATTTGATGAATCAGGAAATATGGAAGAGCCAAATATTGAAGAAGATGAGATTGAGATTAACTCCCAAAAGATTGATAAAATAAATTTGTAAGAAAATTTGGAAGAAAATTTGGAGATAGAAAACCCTTTGCTTAGAGATTTGAGATTTTCTAAAAATCACCTAAGGAAATTGATTATAGGTGAACCAAGTGAGGGTGTAAAGACTAGGCGTGGATTAAACAAAGAAGTCAATCATTCAACCTTCATTTCAACTATAAAACCCATAAATATTGATCAAGCACTTTCGGATGAATTTTGGATTTTGGTCATGCAAGAAGAGTTGAATCAATTTGTAAGAAATAAAGTTTGGGAATTAACTAGAAGGCCAAAGGATCAAAGTGTAGTTGGAACTAAGTGGGTGTTCAAAAACAAAATGAATGACTCAGAAGTAGTCATTAGAAATAAGGCTAGATTAGTTGCTAAGGGGTATAATCAGAATGAAGGGATTGATTTTGAGGAGACTTTTGCCCCTGTAGCTAGACTTAAAGCAATTAGAGTTTTGCTAACTTTTGCATGTTTTAAAGGATTCAAATTATATCAAATGGATGTAAAAAGTATCTTTTAAAATAAGGTAATTCAAGAAGATGTTTTTATAGGATAACCACCAGGTTTTAAAAATTCTAAATACCCAAACCATATTTTCAAGTTGAAAAAGGCATTATATGGATTGAAACAGGAACCTAGGGCTTGGTATGAGAGGTTGAGCACCTTCTTACTTGAAAGATCTTTTGAAAAAGGAAGTGTTGATATAACTCTCTTTTTGAAGAAATGTGGAAAGAATATACTCATTGTTCAAATTTATGTGGATGATATTATTTTTGGATCTTCAAATAAAAATCTTTGTGATGATTTTTCTAAAATAATGAGTAGTGAATTTGAGATGATTCTAATGGGAGATTTGAGTTACTTTCTAGGATTTAGCATTAAGAAAATTGAGGAAGGCACATTTCTTAGTCAGTCAAAGTATGTTAAGGGCATCCTCAGAAAGTATGAAATGGATAATGCTAAACCTGTTAGTACACCAATGAGTTTCTCAGTTCAGTTGGATAAGGACCCTAAGAGAAAATCTGTTTTTTTTTTTTTTGAGAGAGAATGCATAAAAATTGCATTAGAAAAAAAAGATAACCTAATACAAACTATAAGAAAGAACTAAATGATCCATTTTTTTTAACAAAAGGATCTTATTAAAAATGTAATTTGTTACTTTCAACTTATTATAATTGTAATGAAATCCACTAACTCCTATTTTGAAACTGTTGAGATGCAGGGGATACCAAAATATAAGACAACCCGAAGGTTGATTAGTATCCCATAGTTCCCATCCAGTTAGAGAATAAGAAATAGTAAAAATCTCATAAACAATTAGGCAAAGTTTAAAATAACAAATTAAACTAGGAAAAAGGAAATGAAATCTAAAATTAAAATTACATATCGATAATAAATTCCAAAAGTTTGATATAATTATATCAAACTTTAAGATCAGAATCTCTAACTTCAGAAATAACTCTGTATTGTTGCTATCAAGTGAAGAATCCAATTTCATATTAGTGGGCTAAGAGGGAAGAAGAACTTTTCCCACCGTTCTTCTCTTTGTGATCAGTTATCTTCCTTCTAGGTAGATCTTTCATCGGACCCAAAGTTTGAAGTTCTTTGAATAAGACATGCTTTGATCTAGAGGAGCCATTCTTTACAATTTTACCCTCTTTTTTAAGATTAGCCTTTTTGAAATTTAAGCTAATAGTTGATGGGGGAGAGGAAGAATAATGGAATGTAGTATGATTACCAATTCCATTATATTCAGCCGCCAAGGTTGTTGTGGATAAATCAGATTTGATTCCCTGAATTTCAGTCAAAAAAGGAGGTACGGGTGTCTTTGATGGAGTTTGCACATCCTCTATTACCTCAACCGAAATCTTTGCATTTGTTGGAGAGGAGACCGTATGAGTAAGGTTATTGTCTTCCACTTCTACTATGTCAGCCCAACCAATTGTAGGTTTTAAATTTTGAACTTCAAAATGAGTCAAATCCATGACCTGCTCCTTTCCATCCTTCTCCATACCTTCCTCCGGCTTTAGAGGAATTTGATTACTCAACTCATCAGCAATTTGAGGAATTTCTGTTTGTTCCACTGAACTAAGTCTAGCTGGAATTGATGAGTCCGGCTGAAAATTCAAATTCTCATTTATCTTAGGATAGTTTGTTTGTGTAACAACCTTTGGTCCAGCTGTATTTGTTGAAAAAATCGGCTGAAGCTCCTTCATTTCAGCCTCCTTGCTTTGAGGGATTTCAAAATTTAAATTTTGAATTCCCGAATTGTCTTCTAGCAAACAAGTATTATCCATTTCAGCCAATGTACTAAAAGAGTTGTTATGAAAACCAGAATTCCGAGAATCTAGCTGGCATATTTTAGATTTCGAATTTTGATTAACCTCCATTTCTTCTCCTTCCTTGAATGTAGCATCTTCTCTGTTTAGGCTATTGAATCCAGCATCTTGAACTTGATCTACCTTCTGATTTAGAACATTTTTGTCTATCATTGGAGCTGAAGAACTTTTGGAATTAAAGAAATTCTTCACAGATTTCTTCTTGCTTTTAAATTTCACTTGCATCCAAGGACCATAAGGAGTATTGTTATGATTTGGGATGGAAGGAACTTCATCAACATTAGGACAAATTGATTCAATATGTCCTATTCTCCCGCATTTAAAACAAAGAGAAGATAGATTTTCATATTCAAATGTTTGAAAAAATCTACCATGTAACCCTTCAACCCAAACACCAGAAGGAAGTTTAGAGTTGAGTTTGACTCTAATGCATGCTCTTGCAAATTCTCTTCTTCCCCACCTAAACATATTACCATCTAAAAGTAATGGAGTCCCAATTCTAGAAACAATTCTAATGATATTGGACTCATCCCAACAATGTAGGGGAAGGTGAGGGAGCCGAACCCATATTGGGGCAGAAACACCATCAAATGAATTAGAAGAAAAGTTTGGCGACCAAATGTCTAAACCAATTGCAAAACCGCCTACAAACCATGGTCCTCCATTGAGAACTTCTTCCATAGCTTCAAGAGACTGAAAGGAACAAAGAAGCAAATCTCGGCCAAGCAAGGTTAAGTGGAATCCCCCATATTTCTTCCATTGCTTCCTTAACTCAATAGAACATTTTGAGAAAGGAACATTCTTAGCAAGAATTTTAACCACCAATGATTTCTTCAAAACTTGAATATTGGCTTTTTCATTCTCCATATTCAAATGAACAACATTAGGGTCTCCCACATCCTCTAGATTTTCATTCAAAGTAATTTTAATGTGTGGTTTTTTAATCCACACATTTGGATTATCCAATTTTGAAGAAAATGTAGGGTTGTTGACAATATCCTTATCATTTCATCAAAATTTCAGCAAAACTACTTCTTGAAGAAGAAGCATCCTTATCATAAGCTTTACATGAAGAAATCTGAAAAGGGGATTTAGGTAATTTGTTAGAAACCAACATTACCTCTTTTCCGTTGTTCAAATCCGACAAAGGTATAGTTTTAGCCATCAATCCACCCTCTTTGATCACAAGAGGGGATTGTAAAGGACGAAAATTGTGAGGAGAGATGCGTTTAAAGGATAATCTACCTTTTGAATCCAACATGATCGGACTCGCGGTAGATAAAGAGGATTTGGTGTTCCGGTCATCCAAAGATGACCGGCCACCATCTTCCATCTCCAAAAACGATCACCCAAAATCTTCAAATTGCTCTTCCAAATCCTTCCTTGATTTGTGGAGCTTCTCTCTCTTCCGCTTCCTTCATTAATTCTTTTACGAATGGTACGCTTAAGAGAAAATCTGTTGATTAAAAGAAATTTAGAGGGATAATTAGATCTTTACTTTACTTGACTGCTAGCCAACCCGATATCATATTCAGTGTTTGCTTATGTGCTAGATTTCAATCAGATCCAAAAGAATCACATTTAACAACAGTGAAAAGGATTTTAAGATATATGTTAGGAACTCAGAACTTAGGAATCTGATATCCTAAGTTTAGCTCTTCATTTGAAATAATTGGTTATTCAGATTCTGACTTTGCAGGTTTTAGGATGGATATAAAGAGCACTTCTGGAACATGTCAATTTATTGGAAATTCACTAGTTTCTTGGTCTAGTAGAAAATAAAATTCAGTAGCCCTATCTTTTGCAGAAGCTGAATACATTGCATTAAGAAGTTGTGTGGCACAAGTACTTTGGTTGAAACAACAGTTGATTGATTTAGGATTGACTATAGGCACTATTCCAATTTATTATGATAACACTAGTGCTATTTGTATTTCTAAAAATCCTATTCAACATTCAAGAATCAAACAGATAGACATAAGGCATCGTTTTATAAGGGATCATGTATCTAAAGGAGAAATTGAACTCACTCACTCATGTTTCTACTAAAAATCAACTTACAGACATTTTTACAAAATATTTAGCCTTTGATATTTTCAATGCATTAAGAACAAGGCTTGGTGTGATTGATTTAAATGCTTAAATAAAAATATTTTTACAACATTGATGTTTATTTACTAGCTAAATGTATTTGTAATTTTATGTGTTCATGAACTTGTTTGTGTGATTTTCTTTATTTAGAGTTTGTGTTTTTTCGTTGTTTTATGTTTTTAGTATTTGTGTTTAAGTTTTTTTATTGAGAACAAAAATTTGAAAATTTTGTGTGACAATCGTTCGGGACGAAATGTTTTCGTACGGGATGATTTATGTAGTGTGACAAACTGTTAGATTTTGAACCGTTTGTATGCAATTTTCAGTATTTTATTGTCACTTCGTCTGTACGATCGTCCGGGACGAAATGTTTTTCAAACGACGGGATGAATGAATAAAGCGGTTGAATGGATAAGGTAGTTTTTAATACGAACTTTGTACGTACGAACCTTTGGTTCGTCTAGATGAACACATGTCGGTTCGATGTAGGGGACAATTTTAACTGCCATTAAAATGATATAAGTTCTGATTATCCCGGGACGAACACGTGTTTGTCTATACGATTAGACTAGTTAAAAGTCTATACGAAAGGACACTTCGTAAGTTGTGTTGATTATGAAAAGCCATTTCATTTTAACGCTTTCGATCATCCAAATGAAATTTTTTCATATAGGACGAATTGAAAATTTTGTACGGGACGAAATTTTTTTGTCTGGTATGAATGTATCATTTTCAATAAATAGGACTTTTGAACTCAACCGTCACACTCAAAACTCCACTTTCATTCTCTTTCGTACTCTAGATCCTCTTCCAAATGGTGAGTTCAAGCAAGAGACAAAAGGTTCTGGCAAAGAAACCACATCGAAATTCCTCTGAAAATTTCCTTTCTAAAGCAAATAAGGAATCTTTTCCTAGGTTTGCCTCTGTGAAGATCACACCCTCAAGAATCCTAATCCAAGAATAACTTACCTTTCAGGTAATGAACTTATTTGGCTCAATATAGTTTGGTTTTATCCTTACCCTCATCTATCTCTACAATAAGGAAACCTTCTACTACTTCCTCGCCAACATGTCCTTTAATTCTGACCACTCTATAATCCATTCATTTATCTTCAAACAAAAAGTTGAAATCATCAAGCATGACTTAGGAGCCTTTCTGAACTTAAGGACAGAGGGAGCCAGAGCCCATCACTTGATCAACACTCATAATTATTCTTAGTCTGAACTTAATAATGTGATTAGAGGAAATAATGTGAACGAACATGTGGCTAGAGTATCTGGTCTAGTTCGTAATGCACGAATCATCCAGCATGTCCTTAGAACTTCCATAATTTCTAAAGCTAGTGATAGAGTCAACATTATCCCTCTACTTTCTATGGCAACCTTTTTGATCATGATTAAAGAACCTATAGATGAAGCCCAACTTATCCTTGACTATCTTTATGGGCTATCTGAAATTGGACATGTAGAGCATAAGAGAAAGAAAAACATCGCCTTAGGACATCTTGTTGCCTACATTCTGGAGGAGAAATACAATTTGGTTCATCCTGATCAAGAGTTTGAAGAACCGCTCTACTACAACGACGGATCATTTAGAGAAATCTTCAAAGAAGAACCAATTAAAACTCATGTCAATAGTGATACAGAAGAAGAACTAGAAGCTGCACCAGCACCCGCCAATGAACCAAATTATTAGGATTTGGTTCAAAAATTTGATCGTTTAGAGACTCATTTTGATCAACGCTTTTATTAAATTGAGACTTATCTTCAGCAGCAGGCCGCACAGTATCAACATGACATGAATTTTATGAGGGATTAGATGAATGATATCAGTACCAATGTGCTTATGATGAGTACTAACTTTAACATCTTTGGTGCTGCACCTCCTCCTCCACCAGATCAGGGTCCTTCTTAGTGATTGTTGCACTTAGTTTTATATATTTAATGTAGTTTGTGTTTTAGATGTGTTTTAAGTAAGTTTTTTGTATTTTTCTTTACTTTAGATGTTTTGTTTCTGCATTGATATCCTGATCTTAAATTGTAATATCTTTTTAGTGATATCAATATATGTTCACGTGCTGTTGGATTTAATTGTATTGAAATTTGTGTTAGCCTTTATGACAATCATTAGATTTTTGATCTTAATAGTGCTATACTTTGAAGTGCAAGTCTAAATTAAATTCATTATAAAATTTAATTTTTTTTTTTAAATTTAAGTTCTTCTTATAACTTGATATAATTAGAATTGTCAATTTCATGTCTCTTATTTAGACTACATTAATTCTAATATTATTATTGCAACTACGATATTTTTTATTTTATATTTCACTTATCAATAAATATTTATGCACATAGAAAAATTTAAAATTTTTTATTATTGATTTTGAAAAGATCAAAATTACTCTTGAACAAAAAATCAAAAAAAATGCACAATGGTTCGCAAGTAGAAAAAGATGCACAAAATAAGTCCAAAAATAAAAAAAATATGCACAAAAATGTGCCAATAATTTAAAAAAGATGCACAAAGTACCACATGTGGTAATTATTTCTTTCCATTATCTTTTAATCTGTTAATTCAATTTGTTCTACTATACATTTATATTCTATATTAAAATTTGAAATATAGAAATTTTCTATTCATTCTTTTTGCAATGATTTTCTTTATATTTGTGTCTAAATTGACTCATGCTTTTGATATATTCTTTCTATTATCAATGTTATATCTCTTCTTAAATTCTATGAATTAATATGATTTGTCTAATGTTTTAATTTTATTTGCATAACATATTTTAATCACTTTCAAGATTGAATTATCAAATGATTTTTACATGTCTACTTACATTTCAAGTCTTTTTCTTCTTTACTTTTTGCTATTGTCAAAAAGGGGGAGAAATTGTTTGTTTCGTGTTGTTCTTTGGTTTTATTTGGACTGTTTTTATTTTTTGTTTTGTTTTGTATTTTGTGTTTGATGTATACATTGTGTGTGTTTGTTTTATCTATATATTTCTAAAAATGCCTCCTTATTTACACGTGATCATCAATTCAGGGGGAGTTTAGGAGATGTTTTCAATTTGAAAATTATAGAAACAATAATTATTTTGCCATCATCAAAAAGGGGGAGATTGTTAAGAGAATTGCTATTTGCATGTTTTACATTCTTGCAACTTGTATAATTTTGGTGATTTCAAATATTATTATTTTTTTTGTATAGTGATCTCCTAACACTTTTTGGAAGAGTTGTTTTAGCTCTTGTGTGTACTAACATTTCAGGAAAATCAAACTCCAGACTACAACAACTTCAAATCAAATTTAGTATAAGATACTCTATATATTTTAAAATTTGTATTCTTCTTTGAATTAAATTTGAGAGGGAGTGAATGTAATTGAGTGAATACACACACACACCTTAGAAGATTTTGAGAAATTTTTACTGATCGTACATGATAAACATAGTTCGTACGGGATGATCAGATCAGTTATCTCCTCTAAAGAGCAATGGAACGAACAGGGGTTAAAGAAAATTTTTCCAAGTCCTGATCATCCTAGAAAGAAAGTGTATTTGTCCCAGGATGAAATGTTCTCTGGAAAATTTTTGTTGAAGAACGAAGTGTATTCGTTCCAGGATGAGTTGCTCTCAGGAGCATTTTCATCCAGGATGAAGTGTATTCATCCTGGGATGATTTGCTCTCTGTAAAACTTTCATCCGGATGAACCTTAACTTCGTCCCAGGATGAAGTGAACCGACTCTAAAAATTAAGTGTCGTTCTGCAGTTTTTGGGAACCGACCTATGGAATAACCGTTTGTACCGAACGAACCTAGTTCGTACGGGATGATGTGTGTGTACGAAATCATTTTGTACCCATATACATTAGGTTCATTTCCAATGTATTTAAGTAAAATTATCGAGGATATCAACGATCGTACGGGATGATCCAATTCGTATTGACTTGAAAATTTGTAGTTTTTGGATGATTTTTTGTGTTTTTCCTATAAATAGTCCAAACTAAACTGCCATATAATCTTTTTGCTTACTGATCTTCATGCCTATTGAAAGAAGAGTCAAGGAGAGAGTGTGAGAGAGTGTTTGAAGGAGATTTCTTGCCATTGGAGCTTGAAGGTTTCACTTGGTACTCAAAGGTAAGAGTCTTTACTCTTAGTTTGTGATTACTTCACTCTTTTCTCTCTTCCTTATAGAATTCTTGTGAGAAAATCTGTCAAGGAGATCCGATTCTCTGTCGACAGTTGCAGAGTGTGAACAGCCGAAGGGTTCTCTGTCCATACTTGGAGAGTATGAAAGGACGAAGGGTTCTCTGCCCACACTAGGAGAGTGTAAAAGGACAAAGGTTCTCTGCCAGCACTGGGGATAGTGTAAAAGGACGATGGTTCTCTGCCGTACCGGGTAGTGGTGGAAAGAATATTTGTAAAGGCTTCTTCGCCTTATTGTGGGTGCAAAAGGTGAGTCACTATTGGTATTAGTGCAATACTCTGAGGGTGACTCCGGGGAGTGGATGTAGGTCTGGTTTTGATCGAACCACTATAAACCTCGTGTCTTTATTTTTCCGCTGCCTTTTATTTTTATGTTTCTTAATTTTAAAACTGTGGTTGAAAAACGTTTTCTACAAAACTCATTAAAGTTTATTTTTCAGTTTAAAAATTAAAAGGAGGGATTTTTTTTTAAATTACCAATTCACCCCCCCCCCCCTCTTGATTAACCGTGGGACATAAGCTTTGGTCTAACAACCTAATTCATAGAAATTAAGTTTCAACATTCACAAGCCAGTGTGCGGGCTAAGAAAATTTGCGCCCCAACCTCTTTTCTACCCCTTTCTTCTTCTTTTTTTTTTTCGGGTCATCGAGGAGGGTTTAATGTTAATGTTTCCATGTAAATTTTCAAAAGGAATATTAGGTTTTGAATAAGATATTACCCAAAAATTTTACATTCATTTTGTGAGGACTTTATGTTCTTAATTTAGGTTTTCTGAAGGTGCAAGCGCCTCTAGTTAATTATGCCTCCCTATAACGAGAGAGAACTTTCGATTAAGGCTAGTTGTCAAATAGATACTTAGTATCCAGTGCATATTAGTGGCATGATTTGGTATTTGAAAATGTAATATTTAAAATTAGAAGTTATTGCCTTACACTTAAAGCAGATACTTTTGGGAATGATGATGAACATGATCAAGATCTCATAGTTCCATCATCATGGGTCATCATGATCTCTGGTTTACATAGTTAAAGGAGGTAGTCAATCCAACCTAACAGAATGATCCTCATTGGCAATCATGGGTTGCGTATTCCAAGGGTACGATGTAGATATGGGGTGAATATTTGTCTAAAAGGACAAATTTGAATCCACCTTTTCAAACAGAGGGCTTTATTTTCTATCAATCGTATTTTATTGATTCATTGCTTAATGATTTAACATCATTGGGGAACATATGGGCTCTGACCATAACCGTAATTAATGGTGCCCTTTGGTAGCATAACCACCTATCAGAGGGTCTAGGTCATGTCTTTTAACCTCTGGTTCCATTTGATGACAAAACCACTAATTAGAGGACACATGCAACATCTTTACTGGAAAAGATGTATATTGAGAATGAATCCTAATGATATTCTCGACTAGACATTCCCTCTTCATGAGCTGAAGTAATTTTCAAACTCATCCACCTCGACATATTGTTACGATGGGTAGATGTGTATTAGGATTTAAGTGTTTAGGTGTTTCATTTTTAATTTTAAATATTAAATTTATCAATGGGTGTAGGATTCTGAGTTTTTGATAGATCTTTGAAAGTTGAACTCTCTAGTTAATATTTATATTCAAAGTGGCCATAATTAAAGTGAATTTAAAGTTAATTTAGATGCTTATATTGTATAGGATTTTGGGAGGCATTTTAAATATTTGGGGTTCCCTCCGGTTGAAATTTTTAGTCAACACGACCATCATTAGGGTGCTTATGGGGAATTTCATTTTATTGGTCAAACATTGTTAACTCTATTTACTTGTCGATAGAGGATCAGGTTTATTGTCGGCTTCATGCCTTTATTAATATTTTTTTTCTTGTAATAGGCCTTGAATGTCTAATCTGAATATATAAAACAAATATCTCTATCGACACTACAATCATATATTTGTTTAACAGTTTAAGCTGTATTGACACTTATCTATACACGTAGAAGGATCAGACTCAATCTTAAATTCATTTTTTGACCCTAGCAACATACTCAGATGTTACATGTGTACATACATCATGCTTGTCGGGACCCATATGAGTATATTTCTATGCATGTATTTTGTATGATGCACTTGTATATTAATTGTATGTATGCAATATAATGGATGTATATAATATATCTACATGTTCACATACATATTTACACATTCATCTACATGTTAAAAAACTAATGTATCCACTTGTGTATTTGCATGCATGTATGTATATGTGTGTTGTGTATTTGCATATTAATGTGATACGCCACTACAATCGAATGACATGCTCGAACGATTTATTCTGCCTGTTAAAATTTATATGGGAGAGCATTTTAAAGTATTTGACACTAGTCAGTTATACGAATGATGGTCATTTCAATGTGTGTGTTATTCTATTTAGAAGCTTAAAGATGTCTTTTGTTTTCTTGTATGAGTGTTACAGATCTGATAGTGAGGCGTTGTGCTATAGGTTGTCCTCTACTTATTGTATGTAAGTTGTTGTACATCACAAAACTCTTATTGGTAAGTAGAAATTATTTGAAAGATGAATGAGCTTCCTTGAGGGGCCTATGAATGCCTTCTATTTACTTGTAGAAATGTTGTAAATTCAGTGGCATTATTTTATCATCATTTTGAGCTTCGCTTTTCATACATCATCAATACTGTTCTGGTCTTCTGCAAGCCATCAATTTCTTCAATAATCATATTACAGGAGTAAATTTCTGTTGGTAGACAACATGTGTAGGGTGTTGGGGGGGGGGGGGGGGGGGGGGGGGGGTGTTGGTGGGGCTGCTCCTACCTATCGCTTGAAAGTAAGTTGATATTTGGTGTGATAGTCTGGCTCTGCAAGTTTACTATCTCAATCTATCAATGGCCCATAATTTTTTACTACTAATTCTTTGCTTTTTTTTTTTACAAGTGAATCATAATGTTTTGTAAGTAAGCTGTCATGTAATGCACGCCTTATTGCAAGAAAGTGTCATTTTAAATGTAAGTAATACAAGCAAGCTAATTGTTTGCTACGTTGAGGCTTTTCTTACACTTGACTCATTGCTTCTTGCAAGCAAGCCATCATGCAAATGCAAGTCTCATTAACATCATTCTCGAGTAAGCAACATGCATTCATTCCATCATGCAATATACGCCTCATTAACATCATTCTCGAGTAAGTAATATGCATTCATGATTCACCAACCATTACAAATAAGAGGACTATTGTTGCTTTTAAGTGTCTCTATGGATCATTTGTCACTTCTGGCATAACGAGCTTCTTATAGTAGCTCATAGGAGCTCATATTTATCAAAAGCTTGATGTTTTGATGGTAGAGAGCATGACATGCTCGTTGTAATCTTCTTTTTCATGCTCACAAGAGACCCATCATGTTGGTCGCATGTACTTTCTTAGCTCATTGGAGAACTATTGTGTGAGTGGTGAATCTCTTATAGTGGCTCATAGGTGATTGTATTTGTTGCATATCTACCACCCTTGCTTGTGAGGGATTAAGTGTGTTCGTATGACACTGAATGATTATTGACTATAAGAATGTCATAACATTCACTGCTTATTATTGATTATCAATTGTATAGATGCTATTATGCATATAGCATATCATCCATTATTACTTATAGGTGTTCACATTCATTGCATATTACGTTGTGAATGTTTGCAAGAAGCTTCATGGTCTACAAATGAGTAGCGTATGCTTGTAAGAAGCTTTATGGTCTGCAGATGAGTAGCGTATGTTTGTAAGAAGCTTCATGGTCTATAGATGAGTTGGTGTACTCATCTGCAAACTGATGCTAACTTTCGCTTGTTCGCAAAGAACCCCTCATCCTTGCAATACATCTACTGGTGCTTCTTATGGGTGTTTGCACTTATCATAGTTCTAATGTATTTGCTTGCAGATAAAGAGTCTCCTATAGCAGTTCATAGGATCTTGTGTGCATAACAAGTATATTATCCTCCGCTTATAGGTAGTGGGTCACATGCATTGTAGTTCTCATAATTGTATTTTTGGGGAACCCATTACATTCATAGTTTCTATGTTGTCTTTACTTGTAGGTGAACTGGTGTATTTGTTTGTAAACCTGCTAAAGTTGTATAAGCTAGTTGGCATTTACAAGCCGTGATGTTGAACAAGCTAGCTAATGTTAAACATATAAAGACTACTGTGATGGAAAAAGGGAAACTGATGTGGATGTGAGCAGGTTAATAGAAGGCTTCACGTGGAGGAGATAAAGCTAAGGTTGGAGATGGGTGTATATAATCGATCGCAAGAGGGTGGCTCTAACAGAGTTAAAATGTATGGGTTGTGTTGCAAATCTGGACCCAAGCACTATGGTTTTGATGATAATAAATATTAATGTTTTCATATGGTTATCTTATGTTAATTGCTACAATTGAATATCTATTTTGTTACTATGCTCACTAACATTTCAGGTCCACAGTTCACTTGCAACTTCAATCAGTTCAAGATTGAGCAGACTAGGATTGAGTTTATTTATAATTTTAACTTCATTGTACTTTTACCTTTCTTGAGTCAAGTCATGTATATGGTAGATACTAAGCTGAGTAATCTTGCACACACACACTCAAGGGTGTGAGTTGGTGAGTTAGAAAAAATTTCTATTTTTTTAAACTAATTGCACAGGACAATCAATTAAAATAGAAAATCCTAATTATGACACATTAATTAATTAAGATTGATTAAACTCATCGTACTATATGATATCTATCGTATAGAATGATCGGTTATAATCAACAAAATAGCCACCAATCATAATATAGGTAAAATTTAATATTCAAAATTTGTGTCTAATTGTATTATATAATCATCATCGTACCGTACAATTGATAACAATCATGCCTAAATTGATCATGTTATTGGTTGTTTAATTATAGTTCAATCAAATCGTATAGGACGATCATAATGTATGAGCTAATTCCTACATGGGAAAGTAATTAAATATCATCCTTCGTACTGTACGATTTGTTATGTGTTTGTACTGATCACACTGGACGATCAATATGATCTTATTGTATGACCTAATTCCTATGTGGGACGATAATTAATCATCATCCCTCATACTGGATGATTATATATGTATTTGTACTAATCGTACAGGATGATGTGCCAAATCATATAGGATGATAAATATAAATACTTGAATTGATCATATAGTGGGTTGCAATTCATATTGGCTGAAAGTGCTATTTTAAAATAATTATATAGGACGATCTTAAATCATACTGGATGATCAGAAGTGCCATAATGAAATTTAGGGCTTTCTTGGAGGCTCTCTATTTAAATTCTTATATTGTCTTGTGTCATAAGACTTTTGGCTACTAAGTGTTTTGTGATGGACCAAAAAGGTGCAAAGAGAGCTTTGGGAGAGATAAGGGAGGAAGAGATTTTTTTAAGGGAGATTTGTGAGGGATTCACAAGGTTACTCCAAGCAAGGTTCTTCCTCATCTTCTTCAAGCTTCTACCTTGATCCTTTGGAAGGTCCAGGAAGACATTCTGCAGCAATAGCTCAAAGTTCTCTATCCTCTCCAAGAGGGAGAAAAAGGATTGCTTGTTCTCTTCCATCACTAGGAGAGTAAAAAAGGATTGCAAGTTCTCTACCTTTACTATGAGGGTGAAAAAGGATTTCAGGTTCTCTGCCTTCACCAGGTTGGTGAAAGAGATTTTACAAGGGCTTCTTTGCCTTGCTGTGGGGGCAAAAGACGAAACATTACTTTTAGTGGAATACTTGAAAAGGATATTTTCAGAGAGTGGATGTAGGTCAGGTTGGACCGAAACACTAAAAGTTTTTTGAGTTCTATTTTTAATATTCCACACTTTTATTTTTTTGTGGTTTACTATGTGGTTGAAGAACTTTAAATTTTTATTATCGTAATTTTAATTTGCTTTCACAATAATGGGATTAAGGTGCTTTCTTTTTGTTTAATTTTTTTTTAAAATAATCAATTCAACCCCCTCTTAGTTAGCCTCGGGCTACTTCCTTTAGGTTTAACGAACTACATGAACTTTCAAGTGATATCAGAGATGGATTCAAAAACTAAGTTTTAGAAAACTTTTAAAAAATGATCAATGGCTACTTTTGGTAATGGTAATACTACATACGAGTATTCAATCGTATGATCGCCTTTATTTGATAATAGTCCTTTTGATTTTTGAAAATTTTGTTTGTCTGCTTTCTTGTAATTTATTGATTATTTCATGTAGATGTTAGTTCAGGAAAGATATTATGAACCTTCACATCTTGTAAATGGCATTAAACTTGAAATACCATTTTCTAAATGGATTATAGATGATAGAGATTTATCCCAACTAAATACAAAATATTTAAACTATTTTTTTGTGCATTAAAATATTAAGATTTTATGTATGTATCTACTTGCACAAATGGAAAAAAAAATTTGGGTTAAACTATGCATAATTTATAAAACAATAAATGAAGTAAAATAATCTAGGTTGAACTTTCTGCTCCATGATTATTAATTATTTTGCATGAAACCTAGTGATTCTATTTCTAAAGTATATACTAAGTTTACCCAAATTATCACTTCCCTATATGGATTAGGTAGAGAACTTACTAATTTTGAAAAGGTTAATAAATGCATTATTTACCTAGTTTTTATGATGCCAAAATCTTTACTATTACTGAATCCAAGGTTCTGAATGTTTATTCTATTAATAACTTACTTGGATCACTCAATTCTTAGGAGCAAGGAGTGAGTCAAAGATAGATTGATACATGTGATAAAAGAAAAGAGAAAACATTTGCTTTAAGGTCTGATGATTCTAAAAGTGACAATTCTTTATCTGATGGCACTGATGACATTTTATTGATGACAAGACAATTCAAAAGCTTTTTAAAGAAAAGCAAAGGTGTTGCTTGCAATGTAATGAAGGTAAAACTAATAAAAATTCCAAAACTTCTTATGATGTCATCTGTTTTGAATGTAGGAAGCCATGTTACATGAAGATTGACTGCTAAAATCTTAAATCTCACCCAATCAAAAAAAGGGTGAAGAAAAAACCAAATTTAAAAAGAGCAAGCAACATACTCCAAAGGCTTTTTAGGCAGACTCCTTTTCAGACTCATCTGAGATAGAAGCTGAAGTAAAGGTAACCAACCTATGCTTAATGGCACATAATCATCTTGATCCTTCTAATCAAGAGGTGGTATGTGAGCTTTCATATGATGAATTATTTGAGGATTTTTAAAAAAATTCATAATGCATATAGAAAGCTGAAGAAAATGTATGCAAGCCTCATTTCTCATTTTTTAAAAATTGAAAAAAGAGCATGAATGCCTCAGGAAAAATTGCTTTACTTTGGATAATATTCATATGATCTTACTTGATGAATTTGATGCATTAAATAAAAGCATCTTGATTTAAATGTTGAACATGATTCCTTGAAAGTTTAAGTAACTACTTTTAATGAAAACAAACCTTCACCTAAATCATTACAACATGTATCATATAAACCTAGGAAGAAGCATCATAATCCAAATAGACTTGTAAATCCATTCCTAGGAGTCAAATGCTTTTCTTGTGGCATGCTAGGACAAATCTCCACACTTACACTATCCACCATAGATTACATTTGGTGTGGAGAGCAAAATTGCATAAACTATAGCATAGCATATAGGCATCTCATTCTTCAATTCATAAGGTGGAACCCAAACTTGTTTGGGTTCCTAAATCTAACCCTTGACGATTTTGTAGAGCAGCTCTCACAAAAGGCCCTATGAGAGCAAGTGGTATCTGAACAATGAATATTCAAGGTACATGACTGGAGAAGTAAAATAAATCATCACGCTGGAGGCTAGGACAGTAGGAAAGGTAACACTTAGAGATAACATCACTAGGAAGGTGGTTGGGTCAGGTATAATTGGCAACTACAAAAATTTCATGATTGAAAATATTTTATTGGTAGATTGCTTAAAACATAATTTTTTCATTATTAGCCAATTATGTGACAAAGGCTTTAGCATAAAATTTTCATCCACCATCTACATGATAAGATTAAATGGAAAAACTATTTTGCAAGGGAAAAAAATTAATAATATTTACATGCTTGATCTAAATTGTATTAAATTTGTTAATTCTCTTTGCTTAAAATTTATTACAGATGAATCATGCTTATGGCATAGGATATTGTGTCATGCAAACATGAAAAATCTTAGAAAAATCACCCAAAAAGACTTAGTGAGAGGCATACCCAAACTGAAATTCACTAAGAATTATTTATGTGATGCATATTGCTTAAGAAAACAAGTCAAATCCTCCTTCCATTGAATCAAAGACATCAACACTAGCAAACCTTTAGGGGTCCTTCGCATGGATCTCTTTGGATTCATTATCACTGTAGGCGTAGGAGGAAAAGTCTTTGGGTATGTGATTGTTGATGACTACTTGAGGTTTACTTGGGTTAGATTCTTTTCTTATAAATATGAATCATTAGAAGAATTTAAGACATTCTGAACTTGGATTCAGAGGAAGCTAGTTTTTGAAATTCTGATAATTCATAGTGATCATAGTGGAAAGTTTGAAAATAAAAATTTTGAATCTTAATATAAGGAGCAAGGGATAGATCACAACTTTTTATCTCCTAGAAACCATCAGTATAATAGGGATAGCTAAAAGAAAGAACCTGACCTTAGTAGAAGCTGTTAGAGCTATGTTAGCTGAATACTCATTGCCTAAATACTTTTAGGCAGAAGCGATAAATATATTATGTTATGTTTTGAATAGGATTAATATTAGATCCAAGTTAAATAAGATACCATATGAAATTCTCAAGGGTAGGACACCCAACCTCTCTCACTTTCATTTATTTTGATGTAAAGTGTTCATTCTAAATAATGAAAAATCTCTCCTAGAAAAGTTTGACGTCAAATATGATGGAGTATTCCTAGGATACTCAAATGTTGAAAAATCCTCAAGAGTTTTTAATAAAAGAATGTTGGTGGTAGAGGAGAACACTCATATAGTTTTTTTATGAATTTGATAATTTTGGAGGGTTTAGGGAAGAAGAATAAGTAGTTATAGTCGCACAAGGAGTAGAACTTATAAATGTAGAATAAATGTTAAAAACTGAAAATTTATTGCCTAAAGAATAGAGATATTCTTCAAGTCATCCTAAAGAACTGATCTTATGAGACCCATCTGAAGGTGTTAGAATTATGTAGGGAATTAAGAAAGAAGTGAACCACTCTGCCTTTATATCAATAATTGAACCCACAAATATAAATCAAGCACTATCTGATAAATTTTGGATTCTAGAAATGTAGGTAGAACTAAATCAATTTGCTAGAAATGATATTTAAGAGCTAGTTAAAAGACCTAAGGACCATAGCACTATTGGAACAAAATGGGTTATGAAAAATAATATGAGTGATTATGGTGTAGTGGTTAGAAACAAAGCAAGACTAGAGGCTAAGGGGTACAACCTAATAGAAGGGATTGACTTTGAAGAAACTTTTGTCCCTATAGCTAAATTAGAAGCCATAAGGGTGCTATTAGCTTTTGCTTGCTTTAAGGCATTCAAATTATATCAAATATATATTAAAAGTGCTTTTTTGAATGGGATAATAAAAGAAGATGTATATGTTGAATAACTACTAGGCTTTAAAAACTCACAATTTCTCAATCATATGTTTAAATTCAGAAAGACATTATAATGACTTAAACAAGCACCTAAAGCATGATATAAAAGGCTAAGAATATTCCTACTGGATAAAACTTTTGTTAAGGGGAGCGTAGACCACACTCTTTTTCTTTAAAAAATAGAAGAATTACTACACATTGTCAAGATCTATGTTGATGATTTTTTGTTTGAATCTTCTAGAAAAATCTATGTGATGAATTTTCAAAAATAATGAATAAGGAGTTTGAGATGAGTATGATGCGAGAACTAAACTACTTTCTTGGATTTAGTATAAGGAAAAATGATGATGAAATTTTCCATAGTCAATCAAAATACATTAAGGACATCCTTAAGAAATATGATATTTATAAATCCAAGGCAATTAACACTCCCATGAGCTCTATATTTCAATTGGATAAGGACTCATGTGTAAAATTAGTTGATCAAAAGATATGCAAGGAAATTATTGGATCACTTTTTTACTTAACTGCTAGTAGACTTGATATTATATTTAATATTTATCTCTATGTTAGATTTTAGGATGATCCAAAAGAATCCCACTTAATTGCTGTTAAGAGAATCCTTAGATATCTCTTAAGAACTCAAAACTTGGGAATCTAATGTTCTAGGTACAACACATCTTTTAAAATCATAGGATATTTTGATTTAAGCTTTACTAGATGTAAGATTGATATGAAAAACACTTCTAGAACCTGTCAATTCATAGGACAAACTTTAATCTCCTTATCCAATAGAAAATAGACCTCAGTAGCCTTGTCCACTATATAAGTTGAATACATAGACATAGGAAGATATGTCACACAGGTCCTTTAGTTAAAGCAATAAATCCTAGATTTAGGACTGCATGTAGGCACCATTCTAATCTTATGTGATAACACCAGTGTCATATGTATTTTAAAGTCTGCAATCCAACATTCCCGGACCAAATATATAAATATAAGGCACCATTTCATTGGGGACCATATCATTAAGGGAGACATAGAGCTACATCATATAGCCATTGAAAATCAACTTTCAGATATCTATATAAAACCACTAGCTTTTGAAACATTTAAGGCCTTAAGAACCATATTATGTGTCATAGATATTCATGCCTGAAAATTTGAATCTGATTGTTGTTTCTATTTTATATTTTTGTCCTTTCAGTTTTCTTATTTTTGTTATTTTTCTTTATGCACGTGTTTATTTCTTCCTTTTAAAATTTAAGAATCTGCTCACATTTTACTTTATTAGGTTAACTCTTCTTTAAATGAAAATCTTACTTATTTTTGCAAGCAGTAATTGACTACTCTAAAGTAGTTACGGAAGAAAAATTGAAGATTATCTCTTATCCTCTAACTCCATTTCTTTTTGAATCAAAATCTATTTCAAATTAAAAATTGGACCAAGAATTATATACTTATTTCATCTTCCTATTGTCTCTCTCGTTTGAATATTTTGCAAATCAATGAATCTATTTCAAATTTTCTTAATCATGCTGTTTGTCAATATTATATGGATAAGGATTTAGTTTATGATTTACTTTTCCTTTTATAAGAGACTGAGTTCTTTTTGTTCTTTTTTCTAAAAAATAATGTAAAAAATGAGAGTCTTTAAAGACTTAGAAAGGAAGCAAGTTTGTAAAAGTGAAAAAATACACCAAATGAGACCAAAAGCTAAAAAGATGCATAATGAATGCCAAAACTAAAATATGCACAAAGTATATCAAAAATCAAAAGATGTGTAAAGTGCGTCAAACACAGATAAATGAGACACAAAATAAGCCCATAATGAGTTAGCTTCCCTCACTTCAAATCTTTAAATCTTAGACAAATCCATGTGCTAAGTGATATTGACCACCCCTGAATTTAAAAATCATGATTTTTATTTCACCACTTTGCAATGATATTTACTTAGATATATTTCTGAAAAAGAAGTTTTAAAAGATCACATTTCCTCTCTAATTTAATTTTCAGAAAAATAGATTTTTATTTAAAAAGGACTTCAACCCGTAAGAAGCTTAAGCTATGGTTGATAAAATTCAAATTTCTAACTATTTTGGATCTTAGTATTGTTAATGCGTTTCTTACTGAGTATTTGGTCTAATCATAAAGTATAATTTTCATTTAAAGCATCTAATCATTTCTTTGAAAGAAACCTTTTTTTTTATTTTGTAGTTATTTTGTCTTATTTTTTATTAATTTTATGTTATTCTTGTTTTGTTTTTATTTTGGACCTTCCTGATCGTCACATTCCATCCTTTAGCTTCTCAATTTTTTATTCACATCATCTAGTATGATTCATATCATATTGCACAATTTGAGTAAAATATTAAATCTCTGATGATAGCACATCCAACGGCCAATATCGATCAATTATTGGTGATTGTACTATACGATCTCCTCTTCGTACTGTACGATCCATTTGGCATGAATCATTAGATAAATTGAATTTAGTCAGTATAATATTTAATGATATATCATATAGTATGATCTACCTATTTGTATTGTACGTAAGTCAATAATCGTATAAGGTGACTCCTTGGGACAAACACACACTCTCTCTAATAATACAATATGATATATGACCATACTTTATGATAAGACCACTCTTTTTAGCTAATCCCCTAGATGAATTGATTACACCCAATCATTATGTACAATCTCATGATTGTATAGTATGATTTGACTGAATTCTATTTAAATAGAAAACTTACTTCATTCTCTTCACACAATTCTTCTCTTCAAATCCTTTTCCTTCACTCTTGAGATCTCAATAGTTATACGAAAGCATTCCTGAGCACTTGCAGGTAGTTCCTCTAGACGCACCATTAATCCTATATTTATTGAGGTCGCTCATAAAGAGGCATATTACCAATATAAAACTGCCAGAATAACATCTTTCAAAATTATTAACCAGGAGGTTTTAAACTTTCAGGCACTCGATCTCTTTACCTATATCACTCTTGGTTTCATCCTCGCCCTTTCCTATCCATTTAATTCTAAACTTCTATTTGAATTTTATGTAAGATTTAAAATTAATAATGAAGTTACTACCTTATAATCTTATGTTAATACAAGGTCTGTTGAAATAACCTACTAAGACTTCTATGCCTTTCTTCACCTTTCCACTACTGGTAACAAAATTCACATTTTGGTCTCAAATCCTGCCTATAATTAGACCCATGCCAACACTATTCTTAGAGAATCCAATGTTAACTATCACATTTATGTTGTCAACATATTAGTGCAAGATGCTAGGAACATCCAGTATATTCTTCAAAATTCCGTCATTCCTAAGGTTGGTGATAGGAAAAAATCAAACATGTTCTCTCACTTGCTACTTGTTATATCATGGATCATATTAACTTTAATGCAGCTAGTCTAATAATTTTATTTATTGATAACTTAACTTATATTAGAGACCATAGACATAAAAGAAAGCCTAACCTTGCTTTCAGACATATCATTATCTTTAATCTAGAGTCCAAATACAATCTTCAATTTTTTGCTCCACCTGATCACTTCCAATTCTTCTATTCCAATAGCTCCTTCTATGTTCTTTATAGTTCTAATCACCAAAACATTTGATGTGCCAACCGTGAACTAGAGGAGGGAGAGGAAGAATAACCTCAAGCACCTGCTCCCATCCACTTGTAATCTCGCATTGATCAGTTGGTTCAAAAGTTTTATCAGTGGGAGGCCTGTTTTGACTCCTACATTGTAGAGCATTAGTGCAACATGAATAAGATTTAGCTCACTTTGACTCCTATGTAACCCAGCAAGATCAATAACACTATCAGGATATGACATGGTTTGGAGAACAGTTTACCTCCCTTCATCACTATTTTCATCCACCACCACCACCACCTCTTTATTATAAGGGTCCTTATATTTTTATCTTGTTGTGGTTTTATTTGTTTCTGTTTAGTGTGTTTTCCTCCTTTTTGTGATATCAAAATGGGGAGTAGTAGTGTGTTGTTAATTATTTGTATCTTTTATTTTAATGAAGCTGGTTTCCTATTTTACTTGTTTCGTATTTTACTTGTTTTCTATTTTACTTATGTTTGGCTTGTATTTCTTTATATATAAAAAAGAAAAAATATAGAAGCAAAAAATAAAAAATGAAACTCTCTTAATTCTCAAAATTTCATCTTCTAAGGGGGAGTTTCAGAGAAGGTCAAAAGTGTTATAAATATCTTTAACAACAATGTTTGCTATCATAAAAAAGGGATATATTATTATAAATCTAGACCCAAGCACTATGATTTTGATAACAACAAACATTATTGTTTCCATATTGCTATCTTCTATTAATTGTTACTATTGAATATCTATTTTGTTTCCATGCTCACTAAAATTTTAGATCCACAGTTCACTTGCAACTTCAACCAGCTCAATATTGGGTAGACTAGGGTTGAGTCTATTTACAATTTCAACTTCAATCTACTTTTACCTTTCTTGATTCAGGTCATATATATAGTGGATACTAAGTTGATTAATCTTGAACACACACACTCAAGGGAGTGAGTTTGTAAGATAGAAAAATTTCTATTTTTTAAACTAATCATACAATACAATTTATATTATATTGGATAATCAGTTATAATAGGAAACCCTAATTAGGGCATCTCAATTAGTTAAGATTGATTAAACTCATTGTACTGTATGATATCAATCGTACATGATGATCCATTATAATCAACAAAATAGCCAACAATTATAATTTAGGTAATATTTAAATAGTTAAAATATGTGTCTAATCATATAATATGATCATCATCGCATCGTATGATTGATGACAATCATGCCTAAATTGATCATGTGATTGGTATTTAATTATGGTTAAATTATTCAATCAGATTGTATAGGACGATCAAAGATGATCATATTATATGGCCTAATTCCTGTATGGGATGATAATTAAACAACGCCCCTCATAGTGGGTGATTAGCTATGTGTTCATAATAATCATACATAACATTCAAGATGATCATATTATATGACCCAATTCCTATATGGGATGATAATTAAATGATACCCCTCATATTGGATGATTAGATATGTATTTATATAAATCATATAAGATGATGTGCCCAATTATACATGATGATAAATATAAATACTTAAACTGATTGTAAAGTGTCTTGTAGTTCATACTGGTTAAAAATGTAGCTTTGAATTAATTGTACACGATGATCTTGGATCGTACTGTCATTTTGTTCGACAAGTTTTACACTGGCTGTCGACTACCTAACGCAACCCTCTACTTTTCTCATCCTGGACTTGGAACTATCCTAATTTAAGATATTGTGTTAATGCTAGGGCGTCCCCTGGAAGCGACGCGCTGTATGGCCTAAATATAATGACAAGTGTGCAAGGGCCGCTGCACCAGCGCCCGGGAGCAGTGTTAAATTGGCAAAGGTTCCCACATCAAGGACGGATGTGGACAAAGAAGCTAGTCCATGAAACTAAAATTAGGATAGGAACTTGGAATATAGGTTCCCTTACAGGAAAATTAATGGAATTAATAGATATTATGATTCATAGGAAGTTAAATATTTTGTGCATTCAGGAAACTAAATGGGTTAGTGAGAAGGCTAAGGAAATTGATAGTTTAGGATTTAAACTTTAGTATTCGGGTAGGAGTCGTACTAGCAATGGTGTAGGTGTTATTATAGATTTGAGTTTAAAGGATAATATTTTAAAAATTAATAGGATTGGAGATATAATTATAACTTTAAAGATTGTTGTTGATGATAAGATTGTTAATATTATATGTGCTTATGCTCCTCAAGTAGGTTTGGATATGAGTTCTAAATTAAATTTTTGGAATGACTTAGAAGAATTAATACAAAAGATACCTCTTGAAGAAAGAGTTTTTATTGGAGGAGATTTAAATGGACATGTTAGTAGAGAGGTAGATGATTTTAAAAGCATTCATGGCGGCCATGGATTTGGAACGACGAATGAAGGTGGCAAGACCATATTGGATTTTTGTTTAGCTTATGATTTTTTAATTGCTAATACCTTATTTAAGAAAAGAAATGAGCATTTCATCACTTATAAAAATGGATATAGTACAACACAGATTGACTATTTTCTTATTAGAAAACTAAGTCGTTTAGATTGCAAAGATTGTAAAGTTATTCCGAGTGAAAATTTATGTACCCAACATCGATTATTAGTTTTGGACTTTAAGATAAAGGGGTATAAAATAAAAAATAAAGTAAAACAATTTTTTAGGATTAGATGGGGCATTTAAAGAATATTAAAAAAAATATTTTTAGAAATAAGATCTTAGATCTTAAGATTTTGTCTGTGCATGAGGATGCTAATATTATGTGGGAAAATGCGGTTAGTGATATTAAGAATATGGCAAAAGATATCCTTGGAGTATCAAAGGAAAAAGCTCCTAATAGTAAAAATAGTTGGTGGTGGAATCCAAATGTGCAAGAAAAGATTAAAAATAAGAAGCTTTATTATAAAAATTGGTTTAATTTTAAAAATTCAGATAATTGGGAAATATATAAAGTGGCTCGTAAGGATGAATATGCTATGCAAAGTCATTAGCTTTTAGTGATTTATATAATAGATTAGATACTAAAGAGGGAGAAAGATATATGTATAAGTTAGCTAAACAAAGAGATATGAGTAGTAGGGATTTATTTAAAGTGAAGTGTATTAAAGATGAAGATCAAAAAATACTTTTCTTAGAAGATGATATTCAACAAAGATGGATGAGATATTTTGCTAAACTTTTTAATGAAGATTGTAAAAATAAGATTGACTATACTGACCTTAGCACCCTAAATGAAAATAAAGATTTCTGTTTTTATCATCGTATTAGTAAAACTGAAGTTAGAGAGGCTTTAAAGAAAATGAAGGGTGGAAAAGCTGTTGGACCTGATGATATTCCAATAGAGGTGTGGAAATGCTTAGGAGATGAAGGAATTTCATGGCTTACTAAACTTTTTAATATTATTTTGAAAACTAAAAAGATGCCAGATGAGTGGAGAATGAGCGTGTTAATTCCTATTTTTAAGAATAAAGGTGATGCACAAGATTGTGCAAATTATAGAGGTATTAAGTTAATTTGTCATACTTTAAAACTTTGGGAGCGAGTTATGGAGCATAGGTTACGGCGTGATACTAAAGTTTCTCATAATCAATTTGGATTCATGCCGGGTAGGTCGACTATGGAAGCCATACATTTATTAAGAGGTTTGATGGAGAAATATAGAGAAAATAAGGAGGATCTACATATGATATTTATTGATTTAGAAAAAGCTTATGATAAAGTTCCAAGAGAAGTGCTATGGAGAGTTCTTGAAAAGAAAGGAGTCAATAATGCTTATATTCAAATCATTAAAGATATGTATGCAGAAGCTATTACTTGTGTTCAAACACAAGGTGGATTGACCAAGTATTTCCCTATTTCGGTTGGGTTACATCAACGATCAGCCTTAAGCCCATATCTTTTTGCTTTAGTCATGGATGTTCTCACTAGACATTTGCAAGAGGATGTACCTTGGTGTATGCTTTTTGCTGATGATATTCTTCTTGTTGAATGTAATTTTAGTAGTAATAGACCTAGTAAGGGGATTGTGACTTTGGGCGATCAAGTCATTAATAAGGGTACACATTTTAGATATCTTGGATCTATTGTTCAGAGTGATGGTGAAATAGATGGGGATATTATCAGCAGAATTCAAGTTGTATGGTTTAAGTGGAGGAATGCATCGGGCTTGTTATGTGATAGAAATGTACCCCTCAAACTTAAGGGAAAATTCTATAAGATGGTAGTGAGGCCTGCAATGCTTTATGGTGCTGAATGTTGGCCATTAAAAGAGAAGCACAATACTAAGTTAAGTGTGGCAGAGATGAGGATGCTTAGGTGGATGAGTGGCTTTACCCTTAGAGATAGGATACGAAATGAGCATATACGTGAAAAGGTTGGAGTAGCTCCAGTAGAAGATAAGATTAGAGAGAGTCGCCTTAGATGGTTTGGTCACATAAAACGGTGGCCTTCCGATGACCCGGTTAGGAGAGTAGAGGTATTAGATTTGACTTATGTTAAGAAAGGTAGGGGTAGACCTAAAAAGACTTGGTTAGAAAATATTAGAAATGACCTTTCTTTATTAGATTTAAATAAGAATTTGACTTTTAATAGGACACAATGGAGAAAAAAGATTCATGTAGCCGACCCACGTAGTGGGATAAAGGCTTGATGTTGTTGTTGTTGATGATGATGATCTTGGATCGTACTGGATGATCAGAAGAACCAGATTAAAATTTTGGGATTTCTTGGAGGCTATATATTTAAAGTTTAATATATTCTTATTTTATAAGACTTTTGGTTGCTATGTGTTTTCTGAGGGACCAAAGAGGTGCATAGGAGAGCTTTGGGAGAGAGAATAAAGGGAGAAATTTTTGTAAAGGATATTTGTGAGGGATTCACAAGGTTACTCCAATCAAGGTTCTTCCTTGTCTTCTTTAAGCTTTTGCCATGATCCTTTGGATGCTCCATAAAGATATTTTATAGTAACAGTCCTAGGTTCTCTACCTTCTCTAGGAGGAATAAAAAGGATTACTAGTTCTTTTCTATCATTAGGAGGATGAAAAAGGATTACAGGTTCTCTGCCATCATTAGGATGGTGAAAAAGGATTTTAGGTTCTCATCCTTTATCGGGTTGGTGAAAAAGATTTTGTAAGGGCTTATACACCTTGCTATAGTGGCAAAAGGAGAGACACTACTTCTAGTGCAATACTTGAAAATGAGGTTTCCATGGAGTGAATGTAGGTCAGGTTGGACTGAACTACTATAAATTTTTGTGTGTTATATTTTTATTATTTTGCACTTTTATTTTTCTGTGGCTTATTATGTGGTTGACAAACTTTGAATTTCTTTTATCATAATTTTAATTTTCTTCCAGAATAAGGGGATTAAGGTGCTTTTATTATTTAAATTTTTTTTAAATAACCAATTCACCTCCCCTCTTGGTTAGCCTTGGGCTGGTTCCTTTAGGTTTAACAACCTACATAAACTACATAAACTTTCAGGTTGGATCCGATTATAGCTTATGCACGAGATTGGATGAGAGGAGGAGATGCAACTAAGGGGAGAGATCGGGCATGATCAACCGTAGAGTGGGTCTACATGGATTATACCATCTTATATGCATGCATTTAACATCAGTTGAGTGAGGATGAGTGAGATCAGGGGTTTATATTGAGGGGATTCAGCCTAAGGGAAGGTCAGTATGGGCTAACAAGATTGGTTTACAGCAATTATAATGAGAGGAGGAAGGGTGAGGGCGTTGGTAAAGGTGGAGCTCAATCATTTGGATTAAATAGGGCTTATGATTGGGGTTACTAAGAGGAGAGCAACAATGGATCTTGTGGCAAGTGTGGTTCTAGGGTTCATAAAGTGTTTGACAGTTAGCACGTGATAGGTTGGGGGAGTCTGATAAGATAGGTTTCAATGAGGGAGTAGGGAGGTGTATTCAGTGTGTAGGGACCATGGAGATCAAGTGTGAAATCTAAATAGTAGACAACAAGCAGGTTCATCCTCAGTAGATAAAGGCAGGGTGTGGGATTTGGATGGTTGGATTGGAGTGGGTCGTGAGTTTGAATCATGGAAGCTGTTGGAGGAACTAAAATAAAATATGTTCATTCTCTTCTCATTTCAATGAGAACCAGAGAGATTATCGAGGTTGACACATCATTTATGGGAAGCGGCGGGTGTCATTTGTGATGAGCAATAGGGGTTTCAACGGGATTTCTAGGATTCCCAAAGAAGTGAATATAGTCAGTGCATCCATGGTATATTTTTGATTTAATTTGATTTTGATGATGATGATGATTATTATTATTATTATTGTTGTTGTTGTTATTATTATTACTATTATTAATATTATTAATAATGCTAATATCATTATTAATCATTATGATTTTTTTAATTTTAACATAATAGAAAAATGAAATAAAATCTTATTTTAGCATCGATTTATGCATCAATACCTCATAATTTATACTGATTTATTTGCATAAATTTTATAGAGCAAAATTATAAACATTTTTTTTATGTTGTCGATGTTCAGAATGCAACAATATATTTTTGTGATTGGAGATCATTTGGGCAACTTTACGCTTCAATTTTAGGTTTTAATCACCAATTTTTTTACCATTTTTGCTCGATTGATTATGATTTTGTCACTCTTCAGTGAACTCAACATTCTAATCACAATAGTATAGTTCATTCAATGATCAAAGGTTAATTTACAACTTAAGTGACATTTTGCATCTCCCGACCATCACTTAAGTCACTAATTTTCATTTTTTGTGTGTTTTTATTGTATGGGTCAATTTCCACCAACAAATGTGGTGGTGTATGAAACATGCCACATTTATTATAATACTATTAATTGACATTTGTAACTTTCTTGTATGCATATTTAGTCTCGTGATATATATATTTGACGTATCTCATCTTCTCTTGTATAGGAAAATATTTCATTAGTGACGCTCTGACGATTTGACTCCTAGAGAGCCTAGAAAGGCTGCTATTTGGGAGGCTATTGACTTGCATGATCCGTAAGGGGATGCTAACATTTAAAATAGACTCAAAATATATTTCAAGGTAACTTTACTTCTAGGGTGTCCAATAAATTTTATTACATTTAAGGATCCTAGTTAGTGAGTGAGCAACATCATGCTGAAGTGTGGGGAGTACAAACCACTAGATAACATAATTGACCAAGTTAGCTTTGGAATGTGTGATATTTTGTAACCCATGATAGATATTGTTGAGTAGACAGTGCAGTCAAGATTTTTAAGCCACCTTCAACTATAGTCAGCTTCACTGGAGTGGCCATGAGATTCTTCTATTGGAAATATCCATAATCCTATTGGAGGATATATTCACTAGGTCAAATATGTGTTGTAAGCCCACAAACACACCTTATAGAAGGTTGGGATTTATGAGGTAGTGTACACCTCCATGTTTAAATATAGGGGCATTTCTTTTTCTTGGTTCTATGGTTTTATAGAGTTTTGGGATGCTAGAAGCAACACCTACTAGATTAGGCCAGGGGAGCTGATAATTACTCTATGGAATTGCATGCAGTGTCTAGGTTACCTATGCTAGGTCTCCATTTTGGGGAGTGTACTCCTTCTAACGAGATTCTTTTTTATGTCAGCAAAGGGACACTGGAGAGGAAGATTTGTCATACTAAAGGTTTAATATGCACTCCTTTGTCATTACTATCAAACATATCGATCGTCAGGTTTGTCAACACATACTTGAGCTATCATACCAATTTATATTTGGGTCTGCAACATCCTTCAGGATGACTACTTGTCTCCTTTACTATGTCATTACATGATCCTTTTGGTTGTGGTTTATAGCATGGAGATCTACTGTCAAAGGACACCACTGAGTCATTTTCTTCAATTAGTTATTTATCCACCATGCTATCTGGTATTAATAAAGATTTATTTGTAATAAGGCCACCTATTTGTGTACCTTTATACTCCCACTCATAGTTGGGTATATTCAATGCATCACTCTTTTAGCATCTAGTCAGCTTTTATAAGGATAACACCTTTCTCTTGCTCCAGCAGTACTTGCCAAGATATATAGAGTTATGGCACTACTTCTAAGGTAAGTTCCTTCAAAAGGTGAGACCTTACCTTACCCTTAGTTTACTGGCACGCCTTGGGTTGGATAGTTCAGAGTCGCCATGTTGTGAGATATTATACATTGAGGCAGAGTTCCCTATTAGTTAGTTGAAGTCTCTATCCATCATATAGACTATAGTGTCATTGTTTAAGCTTCATGAGAAAGTTAGAAGATGTCAAACAATAGCTGACGTTGCACATGAATGATTTTATAAGAACAATGAAGCTCTAAGGAGGCACTGATAGAACTCATTTAGTATGGCCAAAGAGATAGAGGGGAAATCTTTTAGGGTGAAGGACATCTAGAAGGACATCAAAAGAGTGTTTTCTCAAAAGAGTACCTAGTAGGAGGGGCATGATCAATGGGATTGCTTCACCATGAGAGAGAAGCAGTGCCATCAGATATTGTATTAGGCCATGTTAGAGATTGAGGTTGCGCTAACCCAAGCTGTAGAAGAGCTTCATGTTATTGAGGCTGAGTACCAGACCTTAACTGAGATCATCGCGCAACTGAGAGATCCTCAAACCATCTCCTCTAACACATCTTTCCCCTCTCTCCTTTCTCATGGGATATACTTAATTATCTTCACTTATGGTTTTACTTTGCCTACGGAGTGTACTGTATAATTATACATTTATTTTTTAGAGGATTTTATTTCACTCATCTCTCTATTATCCGTATTTAGTGATGTTGGTAATTTTGCATGAGATTTTAAATATTTATTTGAGGATCTAAGTACAGAGTGGGACATCTACCCAAATAAATATTTAAAATATCCCTATCTTTCGGAAAAGTTGTTAGTGTTCTTTAGAGTTTTATCAAGCTTCACAAGTTCACAAGTTAGCAGGACTTTACCGCATTAGGTTCTCCACGGTTTCCTCTAGCTAAGGGATGCCCTATTATTCTCCCCTTTTTTAAAGTTTTTACTTTACATTTATATTTCTTATGCTTTATCCTTTATGATAGTTCTTAGGCAAGCCAAATGTTAGCAAACCCTTTGCCATAGAAGACTTCAATTTAGGTAGGCTTGTTTTGCTAGCTTGCATGATTTTCTTTTATTCTCTAATTTTATTAGTACTCCTGTTGCTTTACACATGTTTTGGGGGAGCAGGTTACTAGTCAGGTAGCTACTATAGGAGGCCTTCACTCAGGTACCCCCTTTTGTATAGCATGAGTAGAATTTCTTTGATCCTCACTTTATATATGATTTATAGATTTATTGAAGGATTTGCAAGTTTCAGGTTTAATTTGTAATACCAAATATTGGTAATACCCAGACCCTTGACCGGTTAAGAAAACTTTAATCTGGGTTACTTGAGTTTATTTGATTAGATGATTTAGGTTTTAGTGGCTCTTTAACATCCAGCTATTGAGATGGGGGTTCTCCTACTACAGCCTTTCTTATATCTTGTTGAGTAAAATGAGCTAAAATTAACTCGGTCATATCATAACTTGTTGAGACCAACCTTATATGATCGTTCAAGCTTTATACTCGAGCTATAAAGAAATACGCTCCCCAAGCTTGAAGGGGGTTCTTCTACTATGGCCTTTCTTATATCTTTTTGAGCAAAAGAAGTCACAAGTGACTCGGTAACATCATGGCTTGTTGTGTCTAACCTTATATGACCGCTTAAGCTTTATACTTGAGCTATAAAGAAATACGCTCCCTAAACTTGATTTACTAAAGTTTATAGATTTCAAAACATTTTTGGTTGTTTAAGATCTCAAAGCTTACATGCATTTAGTAACATCTTTGATTGATTCCCATTATAACCTTGACTCTCTGATCAATTAAGAGAACTTCTTAGACTATGACTACTTCAACTTGTTAAGCCAAATAAGCATTCATACTTCTAACAATCCTTACTAATAGGTTAACAAAATGAGGATTCCTCTATTATGACCTTTATTATGGCTTATTGAGTAGATAGAACTGTAAGTAATTTGGCCATATTTGGGCTTATTGAATCTAGCCTCATACACCCATTTAGACCTTAGCTTCAGGCTATAAAATAACTTATGTCAGTCTAGCTCGACTTGTTAGAGTGTGTAGCCATGAAAATATTCTTTTTTGACCTTCAAAGTCTTGGTATGTTGAAAAAGGCAATGCCATCAGTTTTAAATAATCACAAGGAAAATTTTCATTTCCCCTTATTTACATAGATTATTATATTTAATGATTTTAAATATTTATTTGGAGATCTCAGCACAAAGCAAGATGTTAACCCAAATAAAAATTTAAAAAGCCCCTATCTTATGGGAAGGGTTAGAAAAAATTTATATTTCATGATTTTAAATATTGATTTGGGGATCATGGCATGTGGTTAGAATACCCTCAATCTTTTGGAAGACTTTAGATAAATTTTAACTATAAAACTAAAAAATGCCCCTATCTTACAGAGGGATTTTTACGGGATACTTGAAATGTTTTCTTGCAACATAAGAGAATTTTAGGAATATAAAATGCATATATTAATAAACATACAAAATTTATATAGTATAATAATTACATAATTTTCTTGAGTGAACTTTATGTGCGGTGTTTGTGATCGAGTCGCCTTGGTGAGGATGGTGATTCCTGACCGCCGGCAGCGGATTGCCGGTGGTAATCCACCGACTGATCTTCATCATAATGTTCCGCTTAGACCTATTGATCAAAAACCCATCAAAAATTGCAATGATTATTTGGATCAAGAACCGCTTAGGATTTCATCTAATCTGGTGATCAGGGAAGGTTTTAGACCTCCTGTGAGATTTGAACCATTTGTAGAAGGGAAGGGTATAGGTGTTCTTATTGATCGGAATACCGAAGATATTGCAATTCCAGTTTCTCCTTCGAAGCTGGATACAAAACTGGTTGTGTCGTCAAATGTTGTTCTAAAAGTGAAGAAATGTGCTGGTTTGAATGAGTAGGAGAATCATAAACAAATTAATAAAAAACTTGCGGATGATTTTGAGAAAGAGAGAAGTTGTGGAAGAAGTTGTTAAGATGGATGTTGAAATTGTACTGGTAAACAAATTTACCTCGGCCTAGCAGAAGACGCAGCATATCAAGTTAAATTTTAATGTGAACTCTACCCGATTATCTGAAGATGGTGTGGCAGTTAAGCTCAACACAGATAAGGAAGTGGCCAATTCTCAGGTTTTAAAGAAATCATTGGTTGTCAAGATTCTAGGACAGGACTTGTTGTTCTCTGTTTGTAGTCAAGAACTCAGAAGGCAGTGGAGCAAGTATGGTAGCTTTCATCTAACTACATTGGGATGTAACTGGATTCCTGTGTTCGTTTGCCAACATGGAATCCATGGAGGAAGTTTTAAGCGGAGGTCCTCGTATATCGGGAATCACATTATCCACATGGATAGATGGTCGTCATCCTTCTCCATTGAATCACAAAAGGGTATTACGTCTCCGGTCTGGATTCGGATCCCTGGATTACCCCTAAGCTACTGAGATGATGAAAATATTCCCATGATCGCTTCTATGATCGGAACTCCAATGATGCTTGATGGGAATTCTTTTAAGTGGGGTAAAAGAGAATATGCTCGATGCTGTGTTCAAATTGACTTGGAAAGAAAGCTCCCTTAGGGAGTCTGGATTGAAGGAATTCATGGAAGAACCTTTCAGTGAGTAGAATATGAGAAGCTGACTTCTCTCTGTTATCAGTCTGGTAAAGTTGGACATAATAAAGCAATCTGTCCAGAAATTATTTCTATTCAAGCTAAAGAGAAAATTGTTCAGGAACCTGTGGAAATTCTGAAACAAACTGATGCTGTAAAGGATGATGGCTTAAAACAGCAAGGTGAGGAATATGGACCTTGGATCCATGTTAATTTTAGAAATAGAAGATTCAGAAATACTAAAAGGGATAATGGAGCAAGTATTCAAAGTAGACAGGTTTATAAACCTGTTGAGTATGGTAAATAGACACAGATTGTTAAACAGCTGCAAGAGCCAATAGATTCAGAAGAAATGCAAGGCAAGGCTACAAATCCTGAAGAAACTATTGCTTCTGAAGATATTCAGATACAAGAAATACCAGTTGTTTTGAATAAATTTCAATCATTGGACTGTGATCTGGAAGAAGGAGAATTTACTGAGAAGGATAATGCAGGGCTGCTGAAGAATTCCAAGCTTTTGAATCATGATGAAACTGATATTAATTCTGAAGTAGATGTTTCTATTTCTTTACAGGATAATGAAGATCAAATGGTGTCATTTTCAAATTCTGGTAAAGTTAAACTTTCCAAAGAATTAAGATCATTGGGACCTATGGAAGTAGAGCAAAGGAAGAGGAGAGGAGAAAAGAAAAATAGTAAAATGATAAGGGATTGCTCCCTTATTGTTTCTTAATGACTTCCATCATTTTTTGGAATTGTAGGGAGGCAAGGAAGAGAGAGGCCTCCTTATATCTTAAAGAGATTGTGAAAGACAATAAAGGTTTTTTTGTTGGGTTAACTGAAACTAAAATGTCTTCTCTTGATAGAAATGATATCAATCAGATTATTGGTAATGATTGGGATTATTTTCATCATCCAGTGATTGGCATTTTGGGTGGAATCTTAGTGATGTGGAAAAAGGAGATTGCTTCTTTTGAAGTCTTGGATCACTCTTCCCAAATGATTATGCGAAATCTTAATGTCAATACACTGGGTAAGTGGAACATTACAACGGTCTATGGTGGTAAGGATGCTCATACCCATAGATCCCTTTGGCAGCAGCTTGAAGGCTGTATGATTGGTGATGAACTTGGCTTCATAGGGGGAGATTTCAATTGCATCCTCTCTAAGGAGGATAAGAAGGGTGGAAAGAGGTTTCATCTTTCTAATGGTTCTAAAGATATGAAGATGTTTTTAATGAATAATGATTTCCATGATATTGGATTTGTGGGTCCAACTTATACATGGTGTAATAATAAAGAAGGAACATCTAGAATTTGGGAGAGACTTGATAGGTGTTTATTAAATTCTGCAGCTCTTCACAACATCCCAATGGCTAAGGTGCATCATTTGCCCAGAGTTGCTTCGAATCATGCTCCAATTTCCATTAGATTGGTAAAACCCGAAAATTAGAAATCTATTTTTTTAAGATTTGAAGATACTTGGAAATCATATCCTGCCACTTGGAACATCATTTCAAAAGCTTGGAAAAAATTGGATTTTGGTACTAGTGCTGAAATCCTTCAAAGGAAGTTGAGAAGATCATTAAAAGCTCTCTACTATTGGAATAAAAACAAGTGCAAAGAACTTAACTCTCTTAAAGATGAGTTGAAGCAGGATATCTTGCAACTACAGATTGAAGAAACCCGTGAAGGAGGCTTAACAACAGAAAAGTTGAAAACTTTGAGAAGTAAAGTCCATGATCTTAATGTGACTTTGGGAAGGCTCTCTGCTTGGTGGAATCAAAGAGCAAAGATCAGATGGCAGCAAGATGGAGACATAAATTCTAGCTTTTTTCATCAATATGCTTCAGCTAAGAGGAATGGGAACCTGATTTGGCAAATCAAAGATGAGAAAGGGACTATTGTTGAAGATGTGGAGCAAATTGAAAATGTTTTTTACAGTTTTTTTCAGAAAAAGTGGACAACTAGAGGATGCAAGCTGACAGGGTGGCCTTCTTGTCTAGAAAATCTGAGAATTTCCAATGAAGATGCTAAGCTTTTAAATGAGGATTTCACTAAAGAAGAATTGATCAAGGTTGTCTTCAAGCAAGGTAACAATAAATCCCCTGGTCTAGATGGCATTACTAATTCTTTTTTCAAGTTTTATTGGAAGATTGTGGAGGAAGAAACTTGGAAAGCTATTGATGGTTTTTTTAAAACCTGTATTATGCATAATGAGTGGAAGGATACACTTATTGTTTTTATTCCTAAAGTTCAAAATCCTATTAATCCGTCCAACTTTAGGCCTATAAGTTTGTCTCAAACAACTTATAAATTAGTGGCCTCTATGATATTAAATAGAATGAAAAATTACATTGCCAAATGTATTATAGAAGAACAAGCTGCTTTCCTTCATGGTAGATCAATGTCTGATCATTGTCTTCTTTCTCATGAGGTTTTCCATAAGATGAGAATTTCTAATAGAAAAAAGGGACTTATGGCTGTTAAGCTTGATATGGAGCAAGCATATGACAGTATGTGTTGGGATACCTTATGTCAAGCTTTAAACATGTTTGGTTTTCCTAGGAGGATGACTAAGCTTATTATGGAATGTGTTAGAAATTCTAGATTTTCTTTCATCATGAATGGTAAAACTTCCAAGTGGATTATTGTTGAGAATGGCTTTAGGCAAGGCTACCCATTATCGCCATTCCTGTACATCATTTGTTCTCAGCTTTTTTCTTTGGCAATTGCTCAAAGGGGTCATGACTTGGGAATTCAGGTTTCCCGTAGAGCTAGAAAGGTCAGCCACTTGCTATTTGCAGATGATGTTCTACTGTTCTCTAAAGCTTCTAAGCATCTTGCCGTCAAGATGAATAAAATAGTGCTGGATTTCTTTTCTTGGACTGGATAAAGAATTAATAATGCCAAATCTCAGATAGTATTTAGTAAGGGAATGAATAGAGTGGACATGATACAAGTTAAGAAAATTCTGAAGTTTAAAACGGTTGAAGAATTTCAGTATCTTGGGGTAAAACTGATGTTGAGAAGGCCTGTGAAAGCTGACTTTAAGTTTCTGTTGGATTCAGTTTTACTTAAACTGAATACTTGGGGTAGCAAGTGCTTGTCTTTGGTGGGGAAGATGACTCTTGCTAAGTCTTCCCTTTTAACTCTACCAAACTTTATTTCTACTCACTCATTGGTTCCAAAGAAGATACTCCATGAGATTGATAGATGTTGCAGAAACTTTATTTGGCATAAAAGGGGTGGAAAGAAGGGTATGCATTTCATTGCTTGGAAAACCAAATGTAAACCAAAAGCTCAAGGTGGTTTGAATTTTCATTCGGCAGTCAGTAGAGCTGGTCCACTCAAAGCTAGGTTGACTTGGAGATTAATTCAAAATCAGAATTCTTTATTACATCAGGTTATGACTGCAAAATATGTTGACAGCTGGTGGCAAGGGAATTGTGGTAATGGCAAATCAATTGCTTGGAAGATTTTGAATAAAGGAGTTGAGTACTTAAAGCCTCTTGTATGGTGGAGAGTGGTGAATGGGAGGAAAATTGATGTTCTTATGGACATTTGGTTGTTAGACAAATGCTTAAATGAATGGCCAATTATAGCTGCTTTTGTAGATTTGGAAGGTATTAAGCTAAGCCATTTCATTACAGAGAATGGTTTATGGGATCATGAGAAGCTGCAGTGTTTCTTTACTGAAGAAGTCATCAATTTGGTGTATTACCTGGAAGAGATCTGCTTTCTTTTTGGTAAAAATATCACAGCCCGAGCTTTTGAAAATTACAACAACTATAGCAATTATGAAGGAGACAAGGGTTTTTATACTTGGTTGAGGAAACTGAAACTGTCAGCTCATGTAGAGCTTTTCCGGTGGAGAATGAGTAAAGCAGTTATCCCTACTAATGATTTCTTGAAATACAGAAAACTAACAAATGAAGACTTGTGTGCTAGAGGCTGTCTAGAGTGTGAAAATCTGGAACACATCTCTGTTCGTTGTATAGAACTACAGAAAATCATAAGACAAATCTAGAGCTGGGGAATTTATATTCCTATTTTTGAGTCTATAAATGAATGCTTAGTTGAGCTGAGAATTCTATCTACATTTGCTCCAAATACAGGTGGGCTTTATTACAATATTGTGTATTACAATTGGCGGAACAGGAATGCTATAAAACATGGGAAAACTGCTATTTCCATTTCTACTTTAGCAGCTAATGTGCTATTTTTTGCTGTAAAAATCTCTAATCCTTTCATTGATAGCTGGGGTGCTAATCTCCCTAGGGAGTTTCAAACCATTTGGCACCCTCCACCGCTTGATTGGATTAAGATAAATGTGGATGCATCTCTTGTGGATGCATCTCTACTTACTTCTTATCATGCTGGAATTGGAGGTTTCTTTAGAGACTATAAGGGGAGATTATTGATTGCTTTTGGTGAAAGAAAAACACATTGGGATATAGCTAATCTTGAATTGGATGCTGTTATGACACTTAGAAGTCTCATTCAACCGTGGATGCTTGAAAGTAAAGGAGTAATAATTGAAGGTGATAACATAAATGTTATCAAATTCATTCAACATTCGTTGAACAAGGCTAAGTGGCAAGGATATAATTGGATTGAGGAGGATTTTCTCTTCTTGACTGACTTCAATAAGGTAATTCTTCATCATGTTCATAGGAGTTATAATAAGGTAGCCGATTTGTGTGCTACTTTGGCTAGAGATAACAACTTTTACTTTGATAGTTCTTCTTTTGCTAACATTCCTCCTTCTCTTTGTTATTTATTGAAGGAGGAATGTGAGCCTTTTCTTTAGTTTGTATCTAGCTCCTTTTTTCTTATTAATTGTAAATTGCATTCATAAAAAAAAAAAAGAACTTTATGTGCGGTATTTCTTTAAGTATCGTCTTGTATGATTAGTATAAAATAACCCTTTTAGACAGTACAAAATACATTATCCTATATGATCAGTTCTAGGGTTTCTACTGGTTATATAATATGATAGGCGATGATAAATCATCATCCTATACAGTGTTCGGTTTGAAGATTACCAAATTGGGGGACATCATTATGATTAGTTGAAATACTATGGTGTTTGATCTTATATGATAGACAACAATAAATTATTGTCCCATGCATCAGTCAGGTCGTACAATATGATCTCCATCTCTAAAACCGATGCTAAAATTAGGATTAAGTTTTTTTAAAAAATATTTTTCTAGATTTGGAATGCCAAGAGTTTTAATGTCATTTTAGTAATAAAAGAATAGAAATAGCTTTTAGGACATATAGGATTTATCGTCGGATAGCTACTACTTATCATCCCCAAACAATTATTCATGCTGAGATTAAGCAAATTTTAAAAGAAATTGTCAATTTTAATATGAAGGATTATGCAATTTAATTAAACGATGTATTATGGGCCAATAGAACTATTTTTAAGACTCCTATTAGCATGACTCCATATAAATTAATTTTGAAAAAGCATGCTACCTTCTTGTGGAACTATAGCATAAAGTATTATGGGCAATTAATAAATTAAATTCTAATTTTGAAGGTATAAAAGAAATAAGATTGATAAAGTAAACTGAGTTGGAAGAAATCAGAAATGAAGCTTATGAAAATGCAAGGTTTTCTAAGGATAGAGTCAAAAGATGGCATGATAATAATCTTCTTAAGAAAAATCACTCCTTGATATAATGTTTTACTTTTAAATTCTAAACTTAAGCTATTCCAAGGAAAATTAAAATCTAGATGGTCAAGACCTTTCACTGTCATAAGAACAATTCCTTATGGAATTATAGAAATTTAGGATAATAAAAGCCTCCATTTTTTGAAAGTAAATGCCACAAATTGAAACCTTATTTAGGTAGAGATATTAATCAATTTTGAAGTATAACCAAATTGATTCATCCTGAAATAAATCTTTGGTATAGCATGTCTTAAGATTATAAACTTAGCACCTATGGGAGACAACCCACTTATGCTTTAGTAATCTTATTGTGATGGTTTGAGTGGTGTTTTTTTAGTAGTTATCTTATCCTTTGTGTTATAATTTTTTATGCTTCATAAATTTTGTATCATTCTATCATTCATATGAAAATATGTGTATTTATTAATGTTTATATGTATTATTATTTACATTTGATTAAATTTCCTTGATGCTTAAATTCTTATATTTTCTTTCATTAATATCTCTACATTCTGATTATTTAATTAAATATAATAAAAATGATAATTAAAAATTATATAAAATTAGGATAATAATAAAACCATAAATTGTACTTCAAATGATTACTATTTTATAATTCATAGATTGAAAAAATATTAGTAATTAACTAAATTAGATCATTTAAATTATTGACTTAACTTAAATTTATAAGTTATATATTCACATATTGACCTTTGAATTGAAGATAGATAATTAAGGTTAAAAAATAGATATGAGTATATTAAAATTAAGAATTATAAGCAAGCTAAATTTGAAATTAGCAATCTTATTAAATCTTTATGTTAAACTAATTAAGATTAAATAGATAAGTACTTATTCTAGAGAGAGAACATCCGGAATTCTAGAGAGAGAAAAGGAAATTAGAAAATCTGTTTGGCGGTAACGGTCGGAGAACTAATGGAAGAGGACGATCGCCGACGTATCGCCGGTGATTCTCCTAAGGATGTTTGTGGTGCTGGTACTGATAATACGATGACTACAAAGGTGTCGGATAAACTCCGGCAAGACCTGAATGCAGGAGATGAATGCTCAATTCAATCTCTGGTTTTGAATCCCAAGTTGGCCAAGAAAGATGATGGTGAGTTGGAGATCTTGAATTCAATTCAGGTAGGAAAAATTCCGTTGATGAAACGACAAGGTGCATTGGTCATTAAAGAAGGTGCTGCTCCAATACCTTTGGAAGTAAAGTATGTGGAAGGAAAAGGTAAGGCTGTAGTTGATTTGGGAGAGATGGTTACACCAAATAGTTTAAAATCATCTGGTTTTCCATCCGACAATGCGGCTTCATCTTCTGGAATGAAGATTTTCATTAATCATTTTGTGAATTTGAATGCAATCCCTGGACAACATCGCAGCGAGATAAATGAAGATTGACGAATTAAGGTTAACAAAAATATTCACTCTGGTTTAGATAAAGTTAATGAATCAGATGGAGGCAAGGTGTCTGTAGAATTGCCTAAATTGGTTAATTCTAGTACTGTGAACCCGTGGGGTAAGAAGCCTTATATCAAATTGGTATTCAATGAAGAAGATGTGATCATTTCAGATGACGGAAAAGCAGTTAAGCTCAATGAGGAATTAGAAAGTATAAATGCTAAGAAGTTGTCTAACTCTTTGGTTATCAAAGTTTAGAGAAGTAGTTACCTCCTCAAATGGTGGCATGGGAGCTAAGAAAGCAATGGAAGCAATTTGGGCAATTCCACTTTACTACCTTAGGAAGTGGATGGTTTTTATGTTCTTTCTCTTCTAAAGAAATGGTGGAAGCGGTGCACTCGGGAGGACCTTGGTTTGTAAATGAACATATAGTAGGAATGGAAAGATGGTCTCCGGAATTAAATTCTTCTTGAACTAAAGGTCTTTCTTCTCCTATATGGATTAGAATGCCACATTTACCTCTACAATGTTGGGATGAGAAAAGTATTGCTTGCATTGCATAAAGAGTTGGCAAACCTATGATGTTAGATGGATATTTGTTCAATTGGGGGAGAAGAGAATTTGCAAGGGTATGTGTGAGAGTCCAACTTGATCATCGACTACCTTTAAGAGTTTGGGTTGATAGTCTATGTGGTAGATTCTATCAAAAAGTGGAGTATGAAAAGGTGACAAATTTTTGTTTTGTTTGTGGTAAGATAGGACATGTGGAGAAGGATTGTAGGCCTTTGAAAGAAGTCCATAAGGAGTTGGAGGTTAAAAATGAAGATACTGAAGGTTTAAAAGAAGGCAAGAAGCAAACTTTATCCAAAGAACCTGGTTATGGTCCATGGATCTTGGTGAATCAAAAGAAGAAAAGGTTCACTAAATAAAACAATAAGTGGGTCAATCCTAACTATTCCAACTTTTCAAGGAAATCGCTAGCCCAGTCATGGAGGTGGACAAAAATACATCTGTTAAGGATGTAAATGCAACTAAAGAAGTGATAAAGGATAGTCCTGAAAAAAGAAACACAGCTGGTCTTCAACTTGAAGAAGGAGAAATCATCAATTATGAAGTTAATCAGGATTTTATCAGTTTGGGGAAGGGTTGCTTGCAAACTAAGGTAAGTCCTAAGGGATTACCTGCGAATTCAAGTATTTCCTATCATGGTTCAGATGTAAAGATTCAGGATATTTCAGTAAAGGAAAAGGTTCTATTAAAACCTGACGGGAAAGGCAACAATAAGGAGTTTCTTAAAGAAAATTTTTTTAGCCCAGAAAAAAAAGGTATCTTTGGAATTCACAGCTGAAATAAGTCTCCATGTAAGGGAATGGTTGAGATCAAAAGTAAAAATATGTTTTCTATTCTATAATATGTTACTGAAGGAGGCAAGGATGATCCAATAGAAGAATTTACTTTGGTTGAAAGAAGTGCAGAAAATTTGGAGGAGGATAAATCTGCTAAAGCTACTAGTGACAGTAATGAAGTGGTGGAGAATCCAGTTCTTGGAGAAGTAAAATTTAAATTCCAAAAAGAATTAAAATCTTTGGGGAATAATTCTTTAAAATCTAAGACAAGGAAAGGAGATCCTAAGAGTATTTGTGGTGGGTCTAATCCCAATTCAAAGAAAAAATGAGTTCTCTAATTTTTTGGAATTGTAGGGGGGGCTAGGAAGGTGGTGGCCTCCAAGTATTTGAAAGAAATTGTGAAGGATAATGATGCTTTGTTTGTGGGTCTTATGGAAACTAAAGTTTCCTCTATGGAGTCTGAAGATATCAGAAAATATATTGGTGAACAGTGGGATTCGTTCATGTATCCGGCTGCTGGTCTATCAGGAGGGATCTTGGTGTGTTGGAGACAAGATTTGGCTACATTTGAAGTTGTAGAAGCTAATGAGCAGATGGTGGTGGGTAGACTTAAAATTAAAGACCATCAAACATGGATGGTAACTACAGTCTATGGCAGCAGAGAAAGCAGCAAAAGAAAAATTCTTTGGGAAAATCTGGTAAAGTATTTTGATGATGATTCTCCTTGGATTATAGGGGGAGATTTTAATTGTATAATCTCTCAAAATGATAAAAGAGGAGGTAAGAAATTTGTTCTTTCTCAAGGATCTAAAGATATGATCTCATTCATGAATAGAGGAGATTTACATGAAGTCAACTACATGGGTCCTAAATTCACTTGGTGCAATAATAAAAATGGAGGAGGAAGGATTTTGGAGATGCTGGACCAACGCCTTATTAATTGTGCTGCTCTTAATATCCTCCAAACAACGGTGGTTAAGCATCTAGCCAGTATTGCATCGGACCATTGTCCTATATCTATTAAAATCTCGGCATCTAGGCTAACAAAAGGAAGGAGAATTATGTTTGAAGATACTTGGTTATCATATAGAGCCTCTCATTCAATAGTTCTTGTTGCTTGGAATAAGAAGACAAAGGGTTCAGCTTCAAATATACTCAATTCAAAGTTCAAGAGAACATTGAGATCCTTATTTTTTTGGAATAAGGAGAAGCATAAAAATTTGACATAATTAAAAGAAAAGCTAAAATTTGAAATCCTGGAATTACAAGAGGAGGAGATTGATATTGGAGGATTAACATATCTGAAAATATGTTATTTAAGATCCAAAATTGCTGAATTCAATAATACCATGGGGAGGCTTAGTATGTGGTGGAAGCAAAGGGCCAAGATTCAATGGTTGAATGAAGGAGACTCTAATTCCAAATTCTACCATGCATTTGCCTCGGCAAGGAGAAATGCTATTAGAGTCAATGGTATGAAAAATGAGGAGGGAGTAATATGTGAAGACAAGCAAAGTTTTGAAGAAGTTATCATCAAATTCTTCAATTGTAAATGGAAATCCAGGAGTTGCTGTCTAAATGGGTGGTCGGAACCTGGAAACAAACTAAACATGGAAGATTGTAAAACTCTTAATGAAGAATTTACTGAAAAGGAGCTGGAGAATACCATTTCAAACTTGGGATCTAATATTACACCAGGTATTGATGGTATAACATATTCTTTTATTAAATCTTATTGGTTTATCATTAAGAATGCAATATACAAAATAATGGCCAAAATGATCTTAAACAGGATGAGTTTTGTTCTTCCTAAGATCATTTCTGTTGAACAATATGCTTTTATCAAGGGGCAGTCTATGGCTGACCAAGTTCTACTAGCTCAAGAAGTGTTTAATAAATTTAGACACTCTAAAGCTAAAAAAGGTATGGTTGCTATTAAAATTGATATGGAACAGGCATACTACAGCATGTGTTGGGCTACTTTGGAAAGTGTTGGAATGGTTTGGTTTTCCTAAACCTTTTTCTAACTTAATTTTGGAATGTGTAGTTAATCCAAAATTTTCCATTTTAATTAATGGTTAAAGTACTAAGTGGAAAGAGGCGGATTGTGGTTTTAGACAAGGGTGCCCCTTGTCACCATTCCTTTTTATCATGTGCTCACAATTATTGTCAGAGGAATTTGGATATATTGGAAAAAGTATTGGTATTAGAGTCAGTCCAAGAGGCCCTTTAATCTCACATTTAATGCATGCGGATGATATTATAATATTCTCAAGAGCTAACAAAAAATGTATGAAGAAAGTGGTCAAAATCTTAAAGAATTATTGTGCTTGGACTGGACAAAAAGTTAATTTGTTTAAATCTGCTGTATTATTTAGCAAATCTGTGAAAAAAAGGGATTATACATCCCTTCTCAAGGTTATTAAAATGAAGATGGTAAAGGAAATGGAATATTTAGGAGTTAAAATAGCTCTCAGGAGATTGGTAAAAGCATATTTTAGCAAAATTACTGATAAAGCAGCAGCAAAGATGAATGTTTGGGGTTCAAAATTCATTTCACTTGCAGGTAAAGTGACTATTATTAATTCCTCTGTTCTTTATTTAACTACCTTTCAAGCCAGTCACTCTTTGATTCCTTTGAGGGTTCTTTATGAAGTGGAGAAAATGTGTAGAGATTCCTTTGGAACAAAAGAGATGGTAGTTATGGTGTGGACTATGTTTCATGGAGCTCATTATGTAAACCAAAAAACAAAGGTGGCTATGGTTTACAATCTTTAGATGATAAGTTGGGACCTTTAAGGTCTAAATATGCCTTGAATTTTATTATGAAGCCCAACACTCTTTTAAATAGAGTATAAAGAGCCAAATATGGGGAGGTACTCTGGAATGGTAATAATAGCAGCAGTTGCTCTTCTACATGGAAAATAATCCTAAATGGTGCAGAATTCCTTCTTCCGGTGATGAGATGGACAATTTCTATTGGAGAGTATATTGATACTTTCAAAGATAGATGGATAATGGATAAAACTTTAGATAAGTGGCCTACATTTGTAACCATTATAGATCAAGAATTCAGCCAAGTTTCAGATTTTATAACAGGAGGAAGATGGGATGCAGAAAAATTAAAGCTCTATTTTGGTGATATGCTTATAGAATTGATCCTTATAATTCAAATGCATTCAGATCAAATTGAAGACAAAATTGAATGTATTAAGAGATTATATGGAAAATCTATTGCATCCATTGTTTATGAGAAGAAATTTGAAGAAATCAGTGAAGATAATTCATTCAAATGGAGGAAAAAATTAAAATTAAAGTCGAAAATAGACATATTCTAGTGGAGGATATGTTAGAACGGCATTCCAACATTTTCCTTTCTTTTATACAGAAATCTTGTTGATAGTGGAGGTTGTCCAAGAGGATGTCTAGAGTTGGAAAACATAAAGCATGTGGTGTCTAAATGTTTTTTTATCAAAAGAGTATTAAAAGTGCTTGATGAATGGCATTTTAATATTCCTGAATTTGATTCCTTACTTGACTATTACCAGATATTGAACAGATTGGCTGATTCTAATCCATTCCTGGGTAATCTTCTTTGCTCGGTAGTTTACTACTGCTGGATTAGTAGAAATAAAATTGTACATTGAGGTGTTGATCAAAGAAAAATTTCTATTGCTTCAAGAGCTATTATTCAGACAGTCTCTTCCTTTAATTCTTATTCAATCCATGAAAACTGTGATGCTAATAAGCTTATTAAGCTGTCTCATTTCTCTTGGCATCCTCCTCCTCCGGGTTGGATCAAGGTAAACATTGATGCTTCAGTTTTTCACAACAACAGTGCAGGTATCGGTGGCATTTTTAGAGACTGTAAAGGCAGAGGTTTAGCTGCTTTCGGAATTCAGACTGTACACTGGGATTCTGCTCAATTGGAACTATTAGCAATCTTGTCCTTGAGAGATTATATCAAAGATTGGATGCTTGAAGCTAAAGGTATTGTGATTGAAGGTGATAATCTTAACGTCATCAAGATCTTTCAAAGTGCTTTTAAAAATCAGTGGATTAATGAAGAATTTCTAAAGCCTAAGGATTTAGAATTTCTTCTTAATTTTAAGCAATTCATTTTTTCTTTTGTTAATCGGAATTGTAATAAGTTAGCTCATTGTTGTGCTAACTATGCTCACTTCTCTTCCTTTTTTTGGGATGACTTTTCTAGAGATAAAGTTCCTCTTTCAATTTTAGAATTGTTGAAAGAGGAATCATCTTGTAAGTAATTGAGTTAATAAAATCTATTGCAGCTTGCATTTTCTCAAAAAAAAAAAAAAAAACTAATTAAGATTATAAGAAGATTTTAAATAAAATTGATATTCAAAGTCATTAGCTGTGTACTCCATAGAAATAAAATTCAAAAGAGTTTTTTAAAAGAAAAGAAAAGAAAAAAAGAAAGTGAGTACAATTAAAAAATTTATATCAAATAGAAGTTAAGAGTCTAACTACAATCTTAAACAAAGGATAAGATAGTAGAACTAGTACAAATGCTGGTGAACTTATGAAATTTCAATTTTAACTACAAATACATATAATTTAATTTTTAACTATATTATTTAATTCAGAATTCAAAAGTAAATGATTATAGTCTTAACAAGTAAATTAAAATTAAATAATAATAAGGATAACTAGTTAGGATAATTATTAGTATTTTCCAAACTAGAATTATAACATTGTTTATTTTTGCTTCTTCTAAACCATGATATATTATCCTATATTTTAGTAATTTTAACTTATCAATTTTTATTTTGATTATTTGATTAATAGGAGTTATAAATTTTATTTCTTTATTTGAGGACAAGTAAGAGTTCAAGTTGAGAAGAATTTGATAATGTAAATTAAATATTATTTTATACATTTTATTTCAAATGAAAATGTGTTGTTTTAGTTATTTTTATGCTAAGAAAATGAAAAAAAAGGCAGAAAATGTTATATAGTCTATAGTGCTGCAGCATCCAACGAAACAACATGACAACACTTCCTTCAATACCACCAAGGTTCCCCAATTATGACATTGTGGCGCCAAGTGTTCTCTTTGGAAGTGTTGTGGTGGTAACGCAGAAAGTGCCACATCATTATCAATGCCATGACCTAAGAAAGTTAGCTTGGTAGCTCCAAATTCTCTATTTTAAAATGTTGTAGTGCCACAAGTTCTCATGTCTTAGCACCATTTTTTTCTACTTGGGCACTGCAGCGCTCAAATGTGAATAGCGCTGTAGTGTTATAACTATTTCTTCAAAGGCCACGATCTCTTGGTGAAATGATGTGATTATTCACTAAATAACTTATCTACATCAGGGACAGCCATGGCGGTACATAAGTTCCAGTGTTGAGGTGCTAGTTCACTTTAAGGGCCCTGTGGTGCCATTATTTCAAGTGTCATATTGCCATATGCCTTTTTATAATTTTTTAATAAATAGTTATGATTTTATGTTCGTATGGTTGTTCATCCACTTGTGTAAAATTCAAAACTTTTTAGAGTACTTCTCTAATTTCCTCTTAGTGTAAAATCTATGGGTGGCTAGGGAAGTACAAGATACAATCATTTGGAGTACTTAGTCTGCATTTTTTAAAACAACTATGAAAGTGAAGGGAAAATGATTATAGAGGTGATACTTTAATCCTTCCTGGTGATATCACTGTCTTGTATTTTCATTCTTCCATGAGTTTGCTAGTTATTTATCTTATCTAACTAATTCTTTTATTTTGGATTGAACATGTAAAATACACGAGGAATACTAATGTAGACTCTTATTCTATAACTATTAAATTAAATTTTCAATACTATCACACTCTTTATTTAATGCACATAGTAGCTATATTTGTAGTTAAAATTTAGTGAGATGTTCAGCCTTGATGGACGAATACATGAACAACTAGGAGTATTGAGATAGGATGTTTGCATTCCTAAATATAGGATATATAATGTTATAGGTTATTAAGGACATATTATAATTAAAAGAGGCCAATAGATATCCTTTTCACCCCAAAAAGCTCGACCGAGATCTATGGATACATATGCTACAAATCATATTATCGTGAAGAATCTCATTAGGAAAGATATGCAATTTAAATTCATCAATCCAAAATACTTTAATTAAATATTCTATCTAATATTTTTAATATTTTATTCAATGATAGAATCTCCAAAAAATTTCATTTTTATTTTGGTAGGATAATTATTACAATTAGAGTAAATAGTAATAATTTGTTGCAAGTAACCATACTTCCTCATGGATTCAACACTCTACTCTATCACTTTATTACTTGATTTAGCAAGTATACTTTCATATATTAAGTGGGGTTTTGTTATTACTTATATTAAAGAAAACCTAAGCATGATTTAGGAGTGATAGAGTCCTATATTTTTATACAATTTAAAAGTTCACTCCACATCCCTTATTAAACAAAAAAAATTAGTCACTTTGAGCCCAAGCAAAGAAATTTTCATAACAAAGCTTCACAATGTCATGAAAAGTATGATAATGCAAATATAGTAAGAAATTGAAGAGTTTAAAGCAATTAAATACTAATTACTAGTTTCTATAAAAGCCCCCACATTTCAGGTGCCTACATAACATTTTTAAAAAATTTACTAGATTTACAGAGATATTGTAATAAACTAAATTAACACATTTTTCTAATTGTATTGAGATTAAAAAATGTTCACCAGAATAGGCAGAGATTAATAAAGAGCAAAATGATGGATAAAATTTGTTATTCTTACAGTCAAATTGTCTAGAATGAAGAATATAATAGAAAACTTAAGTTAAACGATGAAACCTTTCCAAAAATCATATAGCTCAACGTCTCTCTACGACGATTCCAGGGCGACTTTAGGGCTTCTCCCGTGTGAAGTGGATCTCGGCCTCCTAGCTCAGATTTTCTTCCATTTTCGGTTGTTCTTATTTGCTTTTCACGATTGTTGGCTTTTTTCACATCTTGATTTGAGTTTTTCTTTGGTTTTTTGCATGGGTGGATGATGAATCTAACCTTGTGTCATTTTCTCTTTTGGAGGGGAAGACACGATCCTTTAAAGATGTTGTTGATGGATCGTCTTCCTCTTCTACGAAAGTTAACTTTGTTCATTCTTCTTTTAAAGGATGTCTTGCTATCCATTTTGAGGAATCGGTTGTTGAACAGCTAGCCACACCTTATGCTTTTACTTTGGTTGGTAAATTTGTGTTGAGGAGACCGAATCTGAATGTTATAAGGAAGTTTTTTCTTAACCTAAAATTGTCTAGATCTTTTCACATTGATCTTTTAGATCAACGCCATGTTGCTGTCCAGCTCTCAAATGACCTTGACTATAGTCGTATATTTTTCTCATAGATCTTATTACATTCAAGCTTGTTAAATGCATCTTCTAAAATGGATGCCAGATTTTGACATTAAGGAGGAATCCCCTATTGCCCCGATTTGGATTTCCTTTCCCAACTTGCGTTTGCGTTTTTTTAATCGTCAAATACACTTTGGTATGGAATCTATCTTTAGCCGCCCTTTATAAATTGATCAAGCAACAGCTGTTGTGTCCAGACCTTCTGTTGCTAGGGTTTTGGTTGAGTTGGATGTCTCAAAAAAACATCCTAGCAAAATTTGGAACGGATCTGAGGTTAAGGGTTATTTCCAAAAGGTGGATTTTGAGAATTTTTTTGATATTTTGCTCCTTTTGTAAAATGCATGGACATGGTGTGAATGATTGTTTTCGGAAACACCCTAACCTTTGTACTGCTAAGAACTCTGTGAAATAATTGAATGAAGTTGTGGAGAAGGATGTATCAATTTCAATTTTGGTGGGCAATCTGTCACAACAATTGGAGGAGGATCCTAATCCTCTTGTTCACATTGATGCTATCAATTTCGATAATTTGAACCACAAACAGGAAGTTTATAATAGCACTTTAATTATTCCTAATAGTGATTGTGTTCATATTGTGATAGATAATTCTCTTATTATTGAAAATCAAAAGGATGCTAATGATGGTTCTTTTATATCTTACATTAATAATCAAAATGTGCCTAATTCATATGATGATATGCCTTCTTATGAGGTTTTGAATTCTTTAAAGGAATAGGATGGTTTTTCGGAGCAAATGATGATATACAACTGGCCTCTAAAGAGGTTGAAGGGATGACATGCCATTAGAGGAAGGTGAGATTGTTTCTATGGATCATGTTTCTTCTTTACCTAAATGTAATATGGATCCGTTGAGGAGGAACAATGATAATTGGGAGGAGGATGGTATGTTTATATAGGACGAATGTCCTAAAACTCAGACTACTTCTAATTACAATAGTGATGCTTTTACTGATACTGAGGATATGGATTTTAATGCTAGATGTTATGCCAGGGATGATAATGATACTAGCTTTATTAAAGTCCATAATATAAGAGGGAGGAAGCCAAAGCATATTTCCTTACAACCTCCTAGAAATACTTGCTCAACTACTTCTCATTAAGTCTTTCTTTATGTTTAGTATAATTATTTTGAATGTTAGGGGCATTGGTTGCTCATCTTCCCATATTTGTGTTAAAAATTTATGTCGTGTGCACAATATTTCTATTCTTGTTATGCTTGAACCTCTTATTGAATCCTCTAGACTATTAAACACATCTCATTTTTCGGGTTTTAACCATGCTATTTCTAATGTGTCCAACAAAATTTGGATTTTTTTTGGAAAAATCCGATTATTGTAGATGTTATTGGTGACTTTTCTCAAGTGTTACATTACAAAATTGAGGCTTTCAATTTTCACTGCTATGCTTCTTTTATTTATGCTGCTTCTTCTCTTTACATTTGAAAAGTCTTATGGGATTCTCTCATTAATTTTCATAGTCTTTGTAACTTGCCTTGGTTTGTTGGTGGTGATTTTAATACTATTACTAGTCCTACTGAAAGGATTGGTGGTTCTAAACCTTCTTATCATTCTATGAAAGATTTTAATAATATGATTTTGGCTTGCAATTTGATTGATATTGGCTTTGTGGGTAATAATTTTCCCTGGAATAGGGGTCACTTATGGCAAAAGCTTGATCGTGCCCTTTTCAAGGATTCTTGGATCAACCTGTTACAAACCTACTTTCATGCCTTATGTTTTGATGATTGACAAACACTATTGATTCTCTTAGACTACTTATTTCTTCTAACTTTTCAGGAATCGAAGATCGGATGAACAGACGAAGCCAGTTTAGGATTGCGTAGGTCTAGGGTTGTGTCAGTCTGTACTTTGTTTTTATACTTCTTGAGTCTACTTGTAATGGACAAAGAGACTGATGCTAAGTAACCCTACACACACACACACTTGAGAGACTTAAAATTTATGTTTTTACTCATATCGGCCAGGACGATATTTACATCATCCTGGACGATCAGGCTTAAAACAGAAAGTCTAAATAAGGATTCTTAATTAAGGCAACCGTCATTAACATATCGGCCTGGACGATACGTGTATCAGTCAGGACGATAAGCTCAAAACAGAAAGAAGTTGCCGACATAGACAATTAAGGTATACTGTATTTTTAAATAATCAGCCAGGACGATCATTGATCGGCTTGGACGATATTCTCAAATTATGCCTTAATTGATCAGGAAATCAAGAGAGTAATTAAGGATGATTGATACAATCATATCATCCTGGACGATCGCAGGATCGGCCAGGATGATCAATTCAAAAATCTTAAGTTACTTCAGGATGATAAATATCGGCCAGCTCGTATTCAGGGCGGTGCTCTGGACAATTTTCCTCTAATTTGAACTAATCGGCCAGGACGATTGTGAGATCGGCCTGGATGATCAAGCCAATTTTAAATCGTCCAGTTTGCATTCAGGGCGATGCTCTGGCCGATCTTCTAAGATTTGTACTGATCGGCCAGGTCGATGTCCATATTGGCCTGGACGATATTATCGGCAACTTGCAATTAATGAGCTCCTTTGATGCTCTTCTATTTAAAAGCTCTTGTTCAATGTTTTGGAACACCTTTGGCTGCTGCGTTGACCTGAGATGGCCTTGAGGAGAGAAAGAGAGAGTGGGAGAGAGAGAGGATCTTGTGAGGGGGAGCTTGTGAGGGGATTCACAAGGGTTGCTTCAAGGATTGCTCTGCTTCTTCTTCGTCTAGAGTTTCTCGTCCATAAAAGGATCGGTAGAGGTAAGGAGTTAGCTTTTGATTGTGGTTCTTTGCCAGCTTCAGGAGGAAGCAAAAGGAGATAGGTTCTCCGCCTTGCCGGGGTGGCAAAAAGGAGGTGCTTTGTAAAGGCTTCTCCGCCTAGCTGTGGGGGCTAAAGGAGAGTCACGTTTGTAGTGCAATACTCAGAGGTCGCCTCCGGGGAGTGGACATAGGTCAAGTTGACCGAACCACTATAAATTTCTGTGTTCTTGTTTTCTTGCTTCCGCACTTTAATTTTCGCATTTATTTTAGTGGTGTGATTTTGGTTTATGCGATTTTTATTCTTTGTGAAAAGAAAATTTTAAAATACCAATTCACCCCCCCCCCTCTTGGTTAGCTTGGGCCAGTTCTATAGGGCTTAACATCCCTAACAAACTTTCAAGTGGTATCAGAGCGGGATTCATAAAAACTGAGTTTGAAAACTTTTTAATTTGATCCATGGCTAACCTTGGGAATCGTAATACTACTGAAGGTTCTTCAATTACACGACCTCCCTTGTTTGACAACTTACCTTTTGATTTCTGGAAAACCCGCATGTCAACATTTTTACAATCTACTGATTATCGCATGTGGATGCTTATCAAAGAAGGTTGTTCTCCACCTTCTCGTGAAATTAATGATGTTAAAATTGAAGTTGCTTTTACTGAATGGATTTTCGATGAACGAGATTTAGCTCAATTGAATGCATAATATTTGAACTGCTTTTTCTGTGCTTTAAAATCTGAGGATTACATGTGTGTCTCCACTTGCAAAACTGGTAAAGAGATTTGGGATAAATTATGCATCACCTATGAAGCTACTAATGAGGTTAAACAATCCCGTTTGAACATTCTCTTGAATGACTACAAACTTTTTTGTATGAAACCTCATGAATTGATTTCTGACATGTACACTAGATTTACTCAGATAGTTACTTCACTGCATGCACTAGGAAAAGAACTTTCAAACTATGAAAAAGTTAACAAGATTTTGTGATGCTTGCCTTCGTCATATGATGCTAAAATCACTGCAATCACTAAATCTAAATATTTAAACACTTATTCTATTGATAACTTACTTGGCTCACTCATTGCTTACGAGAAAGGGGTGAATTAAAGAAATTTTGATGCAAGTGAGAAGAAGAAGGAGAAAATAGTTGCATTGAAGGCGCACAAATTTGATTCTGAATCTTCCGGGTCTGAAAGCGATGAAGTTGCCTTCATCACAAGGCAATTCAAAAGCTTTTTAAGGAAGAAACAAAAGCATCATCAAAATTGGAGAAAAGGTAATGATCATAAATATGTTAAAGAATCTTCTGATATTGTTTGCTATAATTACAGGAAACCAGGACACGTAAGAACTGATTGCCCTACACTTAAAGACCACTCAAGCAAAGGAAAAGGTGAGGAGAAACCTAAGCTAAGGAAGGACAAGATGAGAGTACAAAAAGCATTTTGGGCGGATTTGACATCGGACTCATCAGAGATGGAACCAGAAGATGAGACATCAAAATTGTGCTTGATGGCAAACGACAATCCTGATCAAGAAGATGTATGTGAACTTTCCTACAATCAACTTCTTGAAGTTTCAAAAAAAAATTCATGCATCATATAGGAAATTAAAGAAAACTCATGCTAGCTTGAAATTAGAATTTTTAAATCTACAAAAAGAGCATGAAATTTTGATAAATGACCATCAAACGATTGATTCATCATATGACTTTGCTTGATGAATTTGATGAGTTAAATAAAAATCATTGTGAATTAGTGGAAAAACATGAAGCATTAAAAGTTTCACACACATCACTTGAATCTAATTTTAAGAAGTCTAAGGAGATGGAGAAAAATTTGAGGATTGAAAATGAAATATTAAAGAGCACAAATTTGATGATTCAAAATGAATTAGAAGCATGTAAGAAAACTAGGATGACACCTACTTTTGATCAATTGCCAACATCTAGGAAGAGGCATTATAACTCAAACCACTTAAGAAATCTCTTTTCTGGAGTTAGATATTTTTCATGTGGCATGCTAGAACACATCTCACACACTTGCACAGTTCACCATAGTACACATTGGGTGTGGAGACCTAAGGTGCATGATCCACAACATACCACACATGCATTGCATTCTTCTCTTCATAAGAAGGAACCCAAACCTGCTTGGGTTCCTAAATCTAACATTTGATAACTTTGTAGGAGTGCTCTCACAAAAGGTCTCGTGAGAGTATGTGGTACCTGGACAGTGGATGCTCTCAATATATGACTGGTGATGCCAGCCAGTTTGTTGTACTAGAGTCCAGGACTGGAGGCATGGTTACTCTTGGAGATAACACCACCAAGAAGGTGGTAGGCGCAGGTATAATTGGTAATTCCAAGAACCTTATGATTGAAAATATTTTGCTTGTAGATGGATTGAAGCACAACTTGCTCAGCATCAGTCAATTCTGTGACAAAGGCTTCATCGTGCAATTCTTTGCAAATTCATGCATTGTAAGTTTAAGTAACAACACTATTTTGCAGGGAAAGAGGATCAACAACGTCTACATGCTTGATTTAAATAACATTGAATGTGCTGCTTCTTTTTGCTTAAAAACTGTGATTGATGATTCTTGGTTGTGTCACAGGAGGCTTTGTCATGCAAGTATGAAAACCCTTAGGAAAGTGACCCAAAAGAACCTAGTTAGAGGTGTCCCCAAACATAAGTTTTCAAAAGACCACCTTTGTGATGCCTGTCAACTAGGAAAGCAAGTCCACTCCACCATTCACCCCATTAAGGACATTAGCACCTCTAGACCTTCAGAAGTCCTTCACATGGATTTGTTTGGACCCATTAGCACTGCCAGCCTGGGAGGGAAAGTCTATGGTTTTGTGATTGTTGATGACTACTTTAAATTCACTTGGACTAGATTTCTTTCACGTAAAAATGAGTCTTTTGAGGAGTTTAAAACATTTTCTACGTGGATTCAGAAAAAGCTAGGTTGTGAGATTTTGACCATCCATAGTGACCATGGGAGAGTTTGAGAATGAAAAATTTGGAGATTTTTGTGAGGACAAGGGGATTAGCCATAATTTTTTAGCTCCTAGGACCCCTCATCAGAACGGGGTAGTTGAAAGGAAGAACTAGACCTTGGTGGAAGCCGCTAGAGCCTTGCTTGCTGAGTTTTCACTTCCAAAATACTTTTGGGCTGAAGCGGTTAACACAGCTTGTTATGTGTTGAATATGGTGAATGTTAGAGCCAAATTAGAGAAGACACCCTATGAGATCCTTAAGGGTAGGACACCCAATCTTTCCCACCTTCATGTCTTTGGTTGTTAGGTTTTCATTCACAACAATGGGAAGTCTTACTTGGGAAAATTTGATCCTAAATCTTATGAAGTAGTATTCTTGGGATATTCTATTGTTGGGAAGTCTTTTAGAGTGTTTAACAAGAGAACTTTGATGGTGGAAGAGACAACCCATGTAGTATTTGATGAGTCTGATCCTAAGAAACATGGAGTAGAAGATGATGATGTTGGAGAGATTACAAGTGGAGTAAAAAATTTGGGGAAGGGGAGAGAACACCAATGTCATGAAGGAGTTGGAGAAGTCACCCAAGGAGTAAAAAACTTTGATTTGGATGAAAGGGTTGGACCTTCACACACTTTGCCTAGAGATTGGAGATACTCTACAAGTCACCCCAAGGATTTGATCTTAGAAGACCCTTCTAATTGAGTTAAGACTAGACATGGACTTAGGAAGGAGGTGAACCACTCTGCCTTTATCCCAATGACTGAACCCACCACCATTAACCAAGCCCTTACTGATGAGTTTTGGATTTTAGCAATGGAAGAATAATTGAATCAATTTGTTAGGAATGATGTTTGGGAGCTTGTGGAAAGACCTAAGGGACAAAGTGTAGTTGGGACAAAGTGGGTCTTTAAGAACAAGGTGAATGATTTAGGAGTGGTGGTGAGGAATAAAGCAAGATTGGTGGCTAAGGGGTACAATCAAATAGAAGTGATAGAATTTGAGGAGACTTTTGCCCCTGTAGCTAGATTGGAAGCCATTAGAGTGCTATTAGCCTTTGCCTGTTATAAAGGATTTAAGCTTTTTCAAATGGATGTCAAGAGTGCCTTTTTAAATGGGGAAATAAAAGAAGATGTGTTTGTAGAATAACCCCCAGGTTTTGAGAGTTCTCAATTTTCAAATCATGTTTTTAAATTAAAAAAAGGCTTTGTATGGTTTAAAGCAGGCACCAAGAGCATGGTATGAGAGGCTTAGCACATTCTTACTAGAGAGGGAGTTTGTCAAGGGGAGCGTAGACACCACCCTTTTTCTTAGGAGAGTTGAAGATGATTTACTCATTGTTCAGATTTATGTGGATGATATACTCTTTGGATCTTCTAATAAAAAATTGTGTGATGATCTTTCTAAAATAATGAGTAGAGAGTTTGAGATGAGTTTGATGGGAGAATTATCCTACTTTTTGGGGTTTAGCATAAAACAATTGGAGGATGGAACCTTTCTAAGTCAAACAAAATACATAAAGGACATTTTGAAGAAATATGAGATGGACAAAGCTAAGCTAATTAACACTCCCATGACTTCTAGTGCTCCATTAGATAAGGACCCATGTGGTAAGTCTATTGATCCGAAGAAGTATAGAGGCATGATTGGATCTTTACTTTACTTGACTACGAGCTGACCTGATATCATGTTTAGTGTTTGCCTTTGTGCTAGATTTCAAGCTGACCCTAAGGAGTCCCATATGACTGCTGTTTAGAGAATTTTTAGATACCTTTTGGGGACACAAGGCTTAGGGATTTGGTACCCTAGACACAACACTTCTTTTGAGATTATTAGATTTTCTGACTCTGATTTTGTAGGATGCAAGGTGGATAGAAAGAGCACTTCAGGAACTTGTCAATTCATTGGACAGTCTTTGGTCTCTTGGTCTAGTAGGAAGCAAAACTCTGTTGCTCTTTTCACTACTGAAGCTGAGTACATCGCTCTTGGAAGTTATGTGGCCCAAGTCCCTTGGTTGAAACAACAGGTATTAGATTTAGGATTACCTGTAGGCACCATCTCAATTTTTGTGACAACACTAGTGCTATATGCATCTCTAAGAATCCTATCCAACATTCAAGGACTAAGCACATTGACATTAGGCATCACTTCATTAGAGATCATGTGACTAAGGGAGACATTGAGTTACACCATATGACAACTGAAAATCAACTGGCTGACATCTTTACTAAACCACTGGCCTTCGACACTTTCAGTTCTTTAAGTACCAGATTGGGTGTGATTGACATAAATGCATGAAACTTGATCTTTTAGTTACTTTCTTTTGCTTTTATTTTTTTATTAGTTTTTAGTGTGTTTTATTTTTTTTTGTTTCTTTTTACTTAGTCTTCAAAATCATCGCTGAAATGATATTATATTCCTTGTCCTTGCTTTTGAAAATTTGTAGTCAATGTGGTTTTCATCTCCCAATCTCTTAGATGGTAAAAATATTTTGTGATTGTGTCTCTTTCTCTAACCTATTTAGTGGCATAATTTTCTTTTCTAATCAAAAATCTATCTCAAATTAAAGATTGTTTATGAAATTGAGATCTTTTCTTAAGCTTGCTTAAGCAAATCTATCTTGTATTTATAATGTTTAAAGTTTTTTTGTCACATCAAGATTCTTCGTTACTCTTGTCTTTGATTATTAACTCTGTTTGTGGTAATTCTTCCTTATGTTAGAGAGAGATCTCCTATTCTCTAATATCTAAGAAGATATACTCACAACTAAGATTTTTTTAAGAGGTTATAAAAGAGAATGTAGCTTGCAAAAATAAAAAAAATTGGCCAATGATGCCAACAAAAGAAGCGCAAAGATGCCAAAATTGAAAATCTATAAAAAGATGCGCAAAGCGCCAACTCAATTGACAAGAGACATAAAATGAGCCCACTCAAAAGTAAGTTATTCTCTCTTTTTAAATCTTTTAGAACTTAGAGGTTTTGGTTCTCAAAGGCTTGATTTTGATTGTTTTGCGATCGTGACAAATTTACTTTGGTTCATTATTTTATAAAGATAGTTTATTTTTAAGCCAAGTGATGGATGGATTCTCTTTCTCATATCCAATTAATTCTTTGAGCTAGGTAATTGATTTCAAAAGACAATTCTACCCTAAGAAAATGTCTGAGCTAAGGGTAACCATGATCAGATATTCTACTCTTCTATGGATTGTTGAGATTGTTAACTCATTAACCCACAAGTTTTTAGATCAATCACATGGAATACTACATCATTTTCATGCCTTGGTTATAAAAAAAAGGGTTTGTGATTTGCTATTGTTCTTTTGTGTTCCCTCCTCCTTTTTGATATGTCAAAAGGGGGAGAAGTTAATGATGTTCTTTTTACTTGTCGATCCTGAACTTTAACTGCTAATTGTATTATACCAAAGTTTATGATGTTCTTTTTACTTGTTGATCCTGAACTTTAACTGCTAATTGTCTTCGTAGTGTTTTGCCATCATCAAAAAGGGGGAGATTGTTGCAAACCTACTTTCATGCCTTATGTTTTCATGATTGACAAACACTATTGATTCTCTTGGACTACTTGTTTCTTTTAACTTTTTAGAAATTGAAGATCAGACGAACAGACGAAGCCAGTTCAAGATTGCGTAGGTCTAGGGTTGTGTTAGTCTGTACTTTGTTTTTTCACTTCTTGAGTCTACTTGTAATGGAAAAAGAGACTGATGCTAAGTAACCCTACACACACACACACTTGAGAGACTTAGAATTTCTGTTTTTACTCATATCGGCCAGGACGATATTTACATCGTCCTGGACGATCAGGCTTAAAACAGAAAGTCTAAATAAGAATTCTTAATTAAGGCAGCCGTCATTAACATATCGGCCTGGACGATACGTGTATCGGCCAGGATGATAAGCTCAAAACATAAAGAAGTTGCTGCCATAGATAATTAAGGTATACTGTATTTTTAAATAATCGGTCAGGACGATCATTGATCGGCCTGGACGATATTCTCAAATTATGCCTTAATTGATCAGGAAATCAAGAGAGTAATTAAGGATGATTGATACGATCTTATCATCCTGGACGATCGCAGGATCAGCCAGGACGATCAATTCAAAAATCTTAAGTTACTTCTGGACGATAAATATCGGCCAGCTCGTATTCAGGGCGGTGCTCTGGACGATTTTCCTCTAATTTAAACTAATCGGCCAAGACGATCGTGAGATCGGCCTGGACGATCAAGCCAATTTTAAATCGTCCAGTTTGCATTCAGGGCAATGCTCTGGCCGATCTTCTAAGATTTGTACTGATCGGCCAGGCCGATGTCCATATCGTCCTGGACGATATTGTCGGTAACTTGTAATTAATGAGCTCCTTTGAAGCTCTTCTATTTAAGAGCTCTTGTTCAATGTTTTGGAACACCTTTGGCTGCTGCCTTGACTTAAGAAGGCCTTGAGGAGAGAAAGAGAGAGTGGAAGAGAGAGAGGATCTTGTGAGGGGGAGCTTGTGAGGGGATTCACAAGGGTTGCTTCATGGATTGCTCTGCTTCTTCTTCGTCTAGAGTTTTGCATCCGTGAAAGGGTCGGTAGAGGTAAGGAGTTAGCTTTTGGTTGTGGTTCTCTGCCAGCTTCAGAAGGAACCAAAAGAAGATAGGTTCTCTGCCTTGCCGGGGTGGCAAAAAGGAGGTGCTTTATAAAGGCTTCTCCGCCTAGCTGTGGGGGCTAAAGGAGAGTCACGTTTGTAGTACAATACTCTGAGGGCACCTCCGGGTAGTGGACGTAGGTCAAGTTGACCGAACCACTATAAATTTCTGTGTTCTTGTTTTCTTGCTTCCGCACTTTAATTTCCGCATTTATTTTAGTGGTGTGATTTTGGTTTATGCGATTTTTGTTCTTTGTGAAAAGAAAATTTTAAAAAACCAATTCACCCCCCCCCCCCTTCTTGGTTAGCTTGGGCCAGTTCTATAGGGCTTAACATCCCTAACAAACTTTCACAACCCCTTTAACTCTACTAATGTGCATCACCTTAGTATAACTTTATATGATCATTCGCCTTTACTTATTACTATTAACTATAGGCAATTTAATGCTCCTACTCAATTCAAATTCCAAAATATGTGGTTTCTTAATAATTCCTCTTTTGAGGTTGCTCAAAATAGGCATGCTCCTCTTTATCCTGATAATGATATCTTTGGTATGAGGAGAATTTGGCTTAAGCTTAAAAGATTAAAACAAGTTCTTAATTGGTGGAATCACCATATTTTTAGAAACATTATTTCTAACATTATTCAGGCTGAGCAACTTGTCAATTCGATTGAGATATTGTATCAAAACGACCCTTCTTATTTTTATTTTGATCTCTTAAAGAAGCATAAAGTTGAGCTTTTTAAATTTCAAACTCAGGAAGAGATTTATTGGAAATAAAAAGCGGCTGCTAAACATTTGGTTGAAGGGGATAATAATACTAAGTATTTTCATGCGCTTGCTAAGAGAAAAAGAGTTAAAAATACTATCAATAAAATTCAAAGGGATGATGGAATGTTTACTGATAACAATATGGAGATTGCTAGTTCGGCTGTCCGTTATTTTCAAACTCATTTCAACAAAATTTCAATCCTGTTCAAGTTTTGGATCATTCCTTTATTCCTAGTCTTATATCCCTTGAGGATAATATTTCCCTTTCTAGGCCCCCGACTTTGGAAGAGGTTAAGGAGACTCTTATGGGTATGAATTGTGATTCTGTGGCTGGCCCTGATGGTTTTACCACCCTTTTCTTTCAAAAAACTTGGCATATTATTTCTATTGATATCTATGATGCAGTTTTGGATTTTTTTGTTGGCAACCCTATTCCTAAATTTTTTACCTCTACGTGTTTAGTGCTTATTCCCAAGAACAACTCTACCAACACTTGGAATGATTTTTGTCCTATTAGTCTTTGTACCTTATTTAACAAATTGCTTACTAAGATTATTATGAATCGACTTTCTATGTTTTTACCTAAAATTATCTCCCCATCTCAGACGGGCTTCGTGAAAGGTAGAGCCATCACTGATAACATTTTGTTGGCTCAAGAATTTGTTCAAGATTTGTTTGTTAATGTAAGAGGGGGAAAACTGATTTTGAAATTGGATATAGCCAAGGCATATGATAATATTGATTGGAACTTTATTTATTTTGCCCTTGAGCTTTTTTGTTTTAATTTTATGTTTATTAAACTTATTAAGAATTGCATTGAAAATGTCTACTTCACTGTCATTGATAATGGTTCTAATCACGGTTTCTTTAAGTCTTCTCATGGCTTGAGACAAGGTGATCCTATTTCTCCAGCCCTTTTTATTATTGCTGCTGAATTGCTATCTAGGGGCCTTTCTAATTTATTTGAGAATCATCCTGGTCTTTATTTTAAAACTTTAGGAGCCTTTCATATTTCTCATTTATGCTTTGCAAACGATTTTATTGTGTTTACTAATGCTACCATCAATAAAGTTCAAAAAATTATGGAAATTTTTTTTTTATCAATTTGAGATGATTAGTGGTCTTTCTTTTAGCAAAAATAAAAGCTGTTTTATTACTTCTAAGAGGATCTCTAATGATCGTATCTTAGCTATTAAAGATGTCACGGGCTTTACTCATTCTCACTTACCTATCAAATATCTTGGAGTCCCTCTTTTTAAACGTATGAAGATTACTTTTTGTTTGATGATCTTACTGTTTCTATTCAAAAAAAGTTTAAATCTTGGGATTCCAACTTTTTTAGCTTTGGTGGTAGACTTACTCTAATCAAAAGTGTTCTTTGTGCTTTACCGGTTTATTGTTTTCAAATGATTTTTTTGACTCAAGCTATTTGTAATAGAATTCATAAGCTTATTAACATTTTTTTTTTTTTTTGGAAAGACACTTCTTGTACCTCTAAAATTAATTGGGCCACTTGGGATAAATGTTGTGGTCGTATGGAGGAAGGTGGTCTTGGTTGCAAAAACTTAAAGGATCTTGCTAAGGCTTTCTCCTTTAAACTTTGGTTTAATTCACACACTAAAGAAAGCCTCTGGGCTAATTTTATGATAGCTAAGTATTGTGCTGATAAGCCCCCATCCAATATTTATCCTAACTTTGGTATTTCTAAAGTTTGGAGAAGAATGTGCAAGGCCAAATGGGTGGTGGAACCTTGTATTTCTTAGGGGCTTGGTGAAGGTAATATCTTGTTTTCGCAAGATAAATGGATTGGTAATGAATTTATTGATTCCATTCTGAATTCTTCTTCCAATGCTTCGCTTAAAGTTAACTTTTTTTTTCTTCAATAATAATTGTTAGGATCTTGATAAGCTTTCTAATTTGATTCATAATTTCATCCTTCAGTGTATTTTAAAATTGCCTATCAATATTAGCTCTAAAGATATTATTTTGTGTGATTTATCTAAAGATGGTCATTTTTATTTAAAAAATTCTTGACATGCTTTTAGAAGCAAGGGTAATATAGATGATATTTTCACTAATATTTGGCATAAGAGCATTCCTTCTACTATTTTTGTTTGGAGAGTTTTACATAGATATCTTCCTACGGAGGATAATCTCATTAAAAAGGGCTTTGCTTTAGCTTCCAAGTGCCAATGTTGTTTTCATATGGAGAATATGCATCATGTTTTTTTATCTGGGCCCTTGGCTGTGAGGACTTGGGTTTATTTTGATGATTTGTTTAAATTAAATTATTTTAATTCTCATCCCTCCCTTAAGTCTTTACTTAAATATTGGTTTATTAATTCTAAAGGTCACATTCACAATGTTATTCCTTCCCTTATTATGTGGTTTCTTTGGTTGTAAAGGAACAACTCCCTTTTCATTGCTGTTAGGATGAGCCATCATAATGTCGTTTAGAATGTTAAAGAAAAGGTTGTTTCTCTTATGGCTGGCAATTTGATCTTTATTAAAAATTTTAAAAATTGTTACTTTGTGTATGATGCCTTGGGTTGTAACCTGGAGAATACTACTTCTGTTGTGCATACTATTCATTGGATCAGGCCCCCTAGAAATTTCTTTAAATTAAATATTGATGTTGTTGTTTCTGATACAGCTGTTGGTTTTGGTGGGGTTATTAGGGATAGCAATGGGTATTTTATTTCTGGCTTTGTGGGGCCTTTGAACAAATGTGACTATACTTCTGCTATGCATATGGCTATTCTTTATGGTATTCAAATATGCATCACCATTAACGTTATTAACCTGTATATTGAAGTTAATTCTAGTTTACACTTTACCCCTCTTATAGCTGATGTGGACTTATGTTGCAATCCTAATAGTTTCTATCACATTAGAGATATTAAACAGCAGCTTTTGGGTTTGAATTGCTATTTGATCATATTAAAAATGAAGGTAATTTCTATACTTCTTAGTTAGCTAGGTGGGGTTATGATCTCAATGGTATCTCTGATTTTATTTGGTCCAATAGTCCTGATCCTCTTTGGGGCTTGCTTAAGCTAGATGAGAGTGGGGTGCCTTATGTTTATGATTAATTGCTTTATTTATTGGTGGTTGCTTTGTTTATCTCACTGTTACTGGATCATGAATTTCATGCCTGTTTGGTTTCTGTGGGCTCTTTGGTTTTATAAGTTTACATACTGGGGTAAGTTGCTCCATCTTTTGAAGCATCTCTAGTGGCCTCTCAGAGGTTTTTTCTGCTGGCATCTTGTTCCTTTGAATGGGTTTTTGTTGGCTGATAATTTATCTAGTCTTTGGGCTTATTATCTATATCTTGGTAGCTTCCATGGTGTTTATATTGTTTGATTCCAGATTTTGTGCTGCAGGCATTTTCTTGTGATCACTGGTTTAGCTAAATTCATTGTGAATTCTTGAGCTGTGATCTTAATGGTTATAATGCTAATGGTCCTACCCATTGTTGCTCTTCTTCCTTTATTTTCTGGAGTGCTGGGGGTAACCGTGGGAATGTGGCTAGGCTTTATGCTGTTGTTATTGTGGTTATATGGTGGATTTTGCTGTTGTGGTTATATGGTAGGTCTTCTCGGTTTAACCTGCAGTTATCCTTTTTTTGTTGGCCTATTTTGATTGGTAATATGCTATTATTGTTGTGGTCTTTGTCTCTATTTTCTGTTGGCTGGGGGCACCCTTGGTGTTATGGCTAGAGTAGGTATTTGTACTTCTGGCAACTGCTTCATATGAGCTTTTGTATGGGTTATATTTTGAACTAATTAAGTAAACAGAGGTGTTTTCCTTCTGACTGTTGGCTGGGCTTATTTAAGATGGTTTTTGGGTTTTATGAAGGTAAGATTGAGTGGCTTGGGGATGTTCCAAATGAAGCTTTTCATAATAATTTTTTTTGAGCTCATTAAGTCTTAATTCCAAGTTTGGCTTCACTGTACACAATTTTTATTGCACCTACTAGATTCATTTTTTCTCTTTATACTTTTGTGATTATTTAACCTATTTCTTGTGGTGGTGTAGGTCTTTCTTTTTGTAACTGTTTCCTTTTGCAGGTGGAGCTCCTTCTGGATTAGTTCAAGGATTTTTGTAGAACGATTGGGGTTTATTGCTTTACTCTTATCTTTCTTTTTTGGATGCTAGTCTATAGCATAAGTAGCTTGTTACTAGGTTTCATTGTAATTTTTGTTAGGGGAGTTAATTGGCTCTTAAGTTTTCTTTTGAATTTTTTTGAAGCTCTTTTGAGCAATAGTGAGCCAATGGACTCCTATAAGGACCTTGTACTTATTTTGATTATTAACACGTAAGCCCCTAATGGATTTTAATTAAAAAAAATGAAATCTTACCAAAACTCAAGAAAAAAAATTTAAAAATATATTTTTTTTCATTCACTTTGGAATTGGTACGGATTACCTATCTCGATCCTGATAACTTTTTTAACTATTTGGACAAACAATTTTCTAATCTCGGGCCTGTACGCCGAGCCTTGAGAAGAACGTTGGACCTGAAGCAGAATGTCGGGCCTTTGAGCAGAATGTTGGGCCTCTTCAGCAGAACGTCGGGCATTGAAATGAATGTTGGGCCTTCAGCAGAATGTCAGGACTTGAGTTGAACATTGTGCCTTCAGCAGAACGTCGGGACTTGAGCAAAAAGTCGGGCCTGAACGTCGGGCCTTGAGGTGGTGGTGCAACGAAGCTCTGGCGGTGGTCCAGAAAGCTCCGGTGGTGGTCCCGTGAGGCTCCAGCGGTGGTCCGACGAGCTCCTGTGTCTAGCACTAAAGCTGTTGCGTCTAGGAGTGTTCGCAGCAGTAGATAAATATCATATTTAACGTCTCAGCATTGTACAAAAATCTGGCACGCAATCAGATAAGGGAGAGGGTCTAGCATTCACATGAGACACCAATGTTTTTACATGGAAAACCCCTAAAAGGGGGAAAAACCATGGGGCCTAGCCCAGTTTGAATGAATCCACTAGTATTGTAGTTGATTACAAATGAGGTCCTTCCTTGGTGGAAGGTCTTAGCTTGATGTACATCTTATGGAGTACATTACATGATGTTAATACAAAGAGTCATTGTTGACATGTTCGTTTGGTCGGAAGGACTGTAGTCCGAGGGCGACGGAGGTCGGAAGACTTGTAGTCGGTGGGCGACGTATGTCAGGAGGACTGTAGTCGGTTGGCAACGTAGGTCAGAAGGACTGTATTAGGCGGGTGACATAAGTCAGGAGGACCATAGTCGGCCGGCGACGGAGGTCGGAAAGACTATAGTCTGATGACGAAGATCAGAAGGACAGCATCAGGTAAAAGTCCAACAATGGAAAGAAATTCATCTTCGCGTAGATGTCCAGCGAAGTTCGATAACTGGTAGAAGTCCGACGTCGGGTAGAAACTTGGCGAAGAGTGAAGGTTCGACGTCGAGTAGAAGTTCAGTGTTTGTTGGTGGAAAAGGAGAACTCCGGCTACACTTGGGCGGAGTTTAGGCGTTAGGAGGGAACACTGTTGCAAATTGGGAAGAATTACAGCATCACGTAGAAGTTGGAAAAAATTCCTGCATTCTCCCAAATATCACGCAGAATCCCAGCGTGTTCGGGCGGCAGGACGAACTCCGGCGGTGCTCGAGGAGGAGAGGACTCTCCCTTTCCCATTTTCTTCTTCTTTCCTTCTTCTTCTCTCTCTTCACTTCCCTCCCTCTTGTAAAGAATGAGGGTGCTATTTATAGTTTTTCTGGAGTGGCATGGCTTGTAAATAGGTGTGAGATCAGAGGCGAACAGGGAGTAGTTGAATGGACGGCTGATATTGAATCCTTTGATCATACACCATTTGTCATCCATTTAAAAACCTTAGTGATGTCGAAATCTGGTGAACTTGGGATCGTTAGATTCGTCTCGTCGAGCCGTTCGATTCCACTATAAGCTTGCCAAAATCGGAGACCATTTGGTAACTTAAATTGATGTTCAAACCTTCCAACAGCGCTTTAGGTCCTTGATTTGGACTCATTTGGGCTCGGATTGAGTCAAATTTGGTGTCGTTGGGTTTGTATTTCTGAGACACTCAGTTTGAATGTAAGTTTGCAGAAATCAGAGTTCAGGTGCTCCCGAATTTAATTTTTGAAGTTTCCAACTTGATTTTTGCCTCGAGATTCGTGCCCGATCAAGATAATTTGTGCATGATGTATCAGTTGCCCCCTATTTTCGGACGTCGAAGCTCCAGAAGTCAGAAAATACTTGTTCCAAACTTTTACATTGGCCGAATTGCAAAAAATTGCATTCCAAAAGTTGAACATTTATGCAAACTTGCTTATAGAAGCCCTGTTGAGCTCTGAAAGTATCGAAATCGAGTCTGGACTGTCAAAAAACTTGTCTGGGGACCCCAAAAACATTCGATTCGGACCGTCCGGGCTAAAAATTGGGCCCGAACATGTGTAGGCGGCCGAACTGGCATTCCACCGCCCTCTCGGCTAGCCACTGCCCTCCGCCGCTCGCTGGCAGCGGGGCCCACGCGATGCGCGAACATGGGCGTCTGCATGCTGATCGCACAGTTATAGTAAGTTTGAATTTTTTTTTGTTTTTAAATTCGTGGGGCCCACAAAATTCCAAAAAAAATCTCAAAAATTCCAAAAAATCCTAAAAAAATCAAGAAATTTTGAAAAAATTTTAAAAAATTTAGAAACTATATAAACTTCCCTCCTCCTCTCCAAAAACGTATAAATAGACCCTAAGGCCTTTAGAAAAATTGCCCCTTCTCTTTCTTCTCCCTCTGGCTCTCTGACAGTTGATGCTTCCGCTATTTTCGAGTGAGAAATTTCCCCTGCTTGAATTAGCGCCTTTCCTCTTGTGCAGGAGTTACGAGATTTTTCTTCTCCTCCCCCCAGCTTTCTATCGGCTGAGGCCTCCGCTATTTGAGAGTGAGAAATTTTCCCTGGTCGAATTAGCGCCCCTCCTCTCGTGTAGGAGTTAGGGGATTTTTCTTCTTGTTTCCTCCGGCTTTCTGACGGTTGAGGCTTCCGCTATTTTTGAGTGGAAAATTTCTTCTGCTCGAATTAGCGCCCTCCCTCTTGTGCAGGAGTTACGGGATTTTTCTTCTCCTCCCCTTGACTTTCTGACGTTGAGGCCTCCGCTATTTGCGAGTGGGAAATTTTCCCTACTCGAATTAGCGCCTTTCCTCTCATGCAGGAGTTAGGAGATTTTTCTTCTTCTTTCCCCCGGTTTCTGACAGTTGAGGCTTCCACTATTTTTGAGTGAGAAATTTTCCCTGCTCAAATTAGCTCCCCTCCTCTTGTGCAGGAGTTACGGGATTTTTCTTCTCCTCCCCCGGCTTTCTGACGGTTAATGCCTCCACTATTTGCGAGTGGGAAATTTTCCCTACTCAAATTAGCGCCCCTCCTCTCATGCAGGAGTTAGGGGATTTTTCTTCCTTTTTCCCCCAGCTTTCTAACGGTTAAGGCTTCCGCTATTTGCGAGTGGGAAATTTCCTCTGCTCGACTTAGCGCCTCTCCTCTTGTGCAGGAGTTCGGAGATTTCTTCCCCCCTCTTTTTCTTCGAGAGATCCTATGAAGTTCTGATATTAGTTGGTTGGAGATGGAGGTCGGAGAGACCGTTGTAAGGAGGAAGGTTGAAAAGACTGTGGAACTGTAGAAATCCGACGTCCGGTAGAAGATTGACGAAAGTCCCGACGAAAGTTCCGACGAAAGTCCATTGACGGACAGAAGTCCAACGACGGGTAGAATTTTGACATCCGGTAGAAGTATGATGTCGGGCAGAAGACCAACGTCGGGTAGAGGGTCAGCAAAAGTCCATCGACTGACACAAATCTGAAGACGAGTAAAAGTCCGCTAACGAGCAGAAGTTCGATGACAGGGAGAAGTCCGACGTCGGGTAAAAGTACGGCATTGGGTAGAAGACCGACGAAAGTCCATCGACGGGTAGAAGTCCGATGACAGGTAGAAGTACGACGTCGGGCAAAAGACCGACGAAAGTCCATCGACGGGCAGAAGTTCGACAATGGCTAGAAGTCAGCTAATGAGCAGAAGTTCGATGATAGGGAGAAGTCTGATGTCGGGTAGAAGTACGGCGTCGGGCAGAAGACCAACGAAAGTCAATCGACGGGAAAAAGTCTGACGACAGGTAGAAGTATGGTGTAGAGAAGAAGACCGATGAAAGTCCATCGATGGGCAGAAGTCCGACGACGGGTAGAAGTACTGTGTCGGGTAGAAGACTGATGAAAGCCCATCGACAGGTAGTAGATCGACTGCTTGTAAAAGTCCGACGTCAGGTAGAATTCTGATGAAAGTACTGCAAGGAAAAAGTTCAGCAATAAAAGGAAATTCAACATTGGGTAGAAATTTAACTTTGTGGAGAAGTCTGATGGAAGTCCTTAGACGACATTCTGATGACGTTAACCAAGGATGTAAGACCTATCCGAGGTTGTATGTCAGAGTGTTTGCTTGTGTTGTTAACATATATTGGATTCCCCAAAGATCCAAGGTTGTTTGTCGGAGCTTTTTCTCGACGACGTTCACCTGTATGGAAGAGGTCGAGAGAATCCACTAAGAATATGAGACCTTTCCGAGGTTGTATGTCAGAGCCCTACTCGATGACGTTAACCTGTGTGGAAGAGGTCGGAAGAATCCACCAAGGATGTAAGATTTTTTTGAGGTTGTATGTCGAAGCCTTTGCTCGACGACATTAACCTATGTGGAAGAGGTCGGGAGAATCCACCAAGGATGTAAGACCTTTTCGAGGTTGTATGTCAGAGTCTTTGCTTGACGATGTTAACCTGTGTGGAAGAGGTCGATAGAATCCACCAAGGATGTAAGACCTATCCGAGGTTGTATGTCGGAGCCTTTGCTCGACGACGTTAACCTGTGTGGAAGAGGTCAGGAGAATCCACCAAGGATGTAAGACCTTGTTGAGGTTATATGTCGGAGCCTTTCCTCGATGATGTTAACCTGTGTGGAAGAGGTCAAGAGAATTCACCAAGGATGTGAGACCTATCCGAGGTTGTATGCCGGAGCCTTGCTCGATGGCGTTAACCTGTAAGGAAGAGGTCGAATCGAATCCCCCTGGGATTGATTTTGCCATGATTGGGAGTGGGCAAACGCCGCGTTTATCCCGAATCAAAGATAAAAAAGGGTCTATCTTTAGACCGTTACTGCCTTTTTGAGATCAAGATTAAGACCTTGCCCAAGGAATAGAAATCCAGCAAGGAACTGTATAAAACTTGTAATTGATTGGAAGTATCCTTGCTATCGCTAGGATTTTCTTGAAATATCATCTTGATATAGAAAGTATCGGAGGATCTTTTTGACTAGAATTGAGGTCAAAGTTACCCCCCAGCCCACATCTGATGCAACAATGACTGATGTCAGAAATTTGATAGGAGCGATTTTCTGATATTGGAGCAAAAGTTTCCCCCAAGTCGGGAACCATGTTCCCACAGACGGCGCCAAGCTGTTTGCGTCCAGGAGTGTTCGCGGTGGTAGAGAAATATCATATTTAATGTCTTAGCGTTGTACGAAAATCTGGCACGCAATAAGATAAGGGAGAGGGTCTAGCATTCACATGAAACACCAATGTTTTTACGTGGAAAACCCCTAAAAAGAGGGAAAAACCATGGGGCTTAGCCCAGTTTGAATGAATCCACTAGTATTGTAGTTGATTACAAATGAGGTCCTTCCTTAGTCGAAGGTCTTAGTTTGATATGTACATCTTATGGAGTACATTATATGATGTTAATACAAATAGTCATTGTTTACATGTTCGTTTGGTCGGAAGGACCGCAGTCGGAGGGCGACGGAGGTCGGAAGACTTGTAGTCGGTGGGCGACGTATGTTAGGAGGATTGTAGTCGGTTGGCGACGGAGGTCGGAAGGACTATAGTAGGTGGGCGACGTAAGTAAGGAAGACCGTAGTCAGTGAGCGACAGAGGTTGGAAAGACTGTAGTCGGTGGGCGACATAAGTCAGGAGGACCGTAGTTGGCGGGCGACGGAGGTCGGAAAGACTGTAGTCTGACAAAGAAGATCAGAAGGACAGCGTCAGGTAGAAGTCCAACATTGGAAAGAAATCCATCTTTGCGTAGACGTCTAGCGAAGTCCGATAACCTGTAGAAGTCCAGCGTCGGTTAGAAACTTGGCGAAAAGTGAAGGCCTAGCGTCGGGAAGAAGTTCGACATCTGTTGGTGGCAAAGGAGAACTCCGGCTTCACTTGGGTGGAGTTTCGGCGTCAGGAGGGAACTCGGTTGCAAATTGGGAAGAATTTCAGCATCACGTGGAAGTTGGGAAGAATTCCTGCATTCACCCGAATATCATGCAGAATCCGGCATGTTCGAGCGGAAGGACGAACTCCGGTAGTGGTCGAGGAGGAGAGGGATTCTCCCTTTCACCTTTTTCTTCTTCTTTCCTTCTTCTTCTCTCTCTTCATTTCCCTCCCTCTTGTGAAGAATGAGGGCTCTATTTATAGTTTTTCTGGAGTGGCATGGTTTGTAAATAGGTGTGAGATAAGGGGCGAACAGGGAGTGGTTGAATGGATGGCTGATATTGAATCCTTTGATCATACACCATTCATCAGCTATTTGAAAGGTTTATTGATGTCAGAATCCGACGATCTTGGGCTCATTGGATTTGTCTCGTCGAGCCGTTCGATTCGACTATAAGGTTTCCAAAATCAGAGACCGTTTGGTAACTCAAATTGATGTTCGAACCTTCCAACAGTGTTTTAGGTTCTTTATTTGGACTCATTTGGCCTCGGATTGAGTCAAATTTGGTGTCGTTGGGTTCGTATTTCTGAGATGCTCAGTTTGACTGTAAGTTTGCTGAAATCAGAGTTCAGGTGCTGCCGAATTTAATTTTTGAAGTTTCCAGCTTGATTTTTGCCTCGAGATTTGTTCCCAATCAAGATAATTTTTGCATGACGTATCGGTTGCCCCCCCTATTTTCGGACGTCGAAGCTCCAGAAGTTCGAAAATACTTGTTCCGAACTTTTACATTTGCCGAAACGCAAAAAATTGCGTTCCAAAAGTTGAACATTTGCGCAAACTTGCTTATAGAAGCCCCGTTGAGGTCTGAAAGTGTCGAAATCGAGTCCGGAATGTCAAAAAACATGTCCGGGGACCCCAACAACGTCCGATTCGGACCGTCCGGGCCGAAAATCGGGCTCGGACACGCGTAGGTAGCCGAACTGGCCGGCGGCCGCCCTCTGCCGCTAGCCGGAGGCGGGGCCCACGCGGCGCGCGTACAGGCGCGTCTGCGTGGTTACAGTAAGTTTGAATTTTTTTTAATTTGTGGGACCCACAAAATTCCAAAAAAATCCGAAAAAAATTCCAGAAAATTTTGAAAAAATTCCAGAAAATTCTGAAAAAATTTTAGAAACTCTAGAAACTTTCCCTCCTCCTCTCCAAAAAGTATAAATAGACTCCAGGGCCTTTAGAAAAATTGCCCATTATCTTTCTTCTCCCTCTGGCTCTTTGACAGTTGAGGCCTCCGCTATTTGCGAGTGGGAAATTTCCCCTTCTCGAATTAGCGCCCCTCCTCTTGTGCAGGAGTTACGGGATTTTTCTTCTTCTCACTCCGGCTTTCTAACGGTTGAGGCCTCCGCTATTTGCGAGTGGGAATTTTTCCCTGCTCGAATTAGCGCCCCTCCTCTCATGTAAGAGTTAGGGGATTTTTCTTCTTCTTTCCCCCGGCTTTCTGACGGTTGAGGCTTCCGCTATTTGTGAGTGGAAAATTTCCCCTGCTCGTTAGCGAACTTCTACCCGTCGTCGGACTTCTGCCCTTCTATGGACTTTCTCCAAGCTGTTACGTCCAGGAGTGTTCGTGGCGGTAGAGAAATATCATATTTAATGTCTTAACGTTGTACGAAAATCCGGAATGCAATCAGATAAGGGAGATGGTCTAGCATTCACATGAGACACCAATGTTTTTACGTGGAAAACCCCTAAAAAGGGGGAAAAAATCACGGGGCCTAACCCAGTTTGAATGAATCCACTAGTATTGTAGTTGATTACAAATGAGGTCCTTCCTTGGTGGAAGGTCTTAGCTTGATGTACATCTTATGGAGTATATTACATGATGTTAATACAAAGAGTCATTGTTGACATGTTCGTTTGGTCGGAAGGACTGTAGTCGGAGGGCGACGGAGGTCAGAAGACTTGTAGTCGGTGGGCGACGTATGTCAAGAGGACTGTTGTCGGTTGGCAAATGAGGTCGGAAGGACTGTAGTCGGCGGGCGACGTAAGTAAGGAGGACCGTAGTCGGCGGGCGACAGAGGTCGGAAAGACTATAGTCGGCGGGCGACATAAGTCAGGAGGATCGTAGTCGGCGGGCGACGGAGGTCGAAAAGACTGTAGTCTGACGACGAAGATCAGAAGGATAGCATCAGTGTGAAGTCCAACAATGGAAAGAAATCAATCTTCGAGTAGACATCCAGCGAAGTCCGATAACCGATAGAAGTCCGGCGTCATGGAGAAACTTGGCGAAGAGTGAAGGTCTGACGTCGAGTAGAAGTTCAACGTCTGTTGGTGGAAAAGGAGAATTCCAGCTTCACTTGGACAGAGTTTCGGCGTCAGGAGGGAACTCTGTTGCAAATTCGGAAGAATTTTAGCATCACGTGAAAGTTGGGATGAATTTCAGCGTTCTCCCGAATATTACGCAGAATCCCGGCGTGTTCGGGCAGCAGGACGAACTCCGGTGGTGGTCGAGGAGGAGAGGATTCTCCCTTTCCCCTTTTTCTTCTTCTTCCCTTCTTCTTCTCTCTCTTCACTTCCCTCCCTCTTGTAAAGAATGAGGGCTCTATTTATAGTTTTTCTGGAGTGGCATGGCTTGTAAATAGGTGTGACATCAGGGGCGAACAGGAGTGGTATAATGAATGGCTGATATTGAATCCTTTGATCATACACCGTTCGTCAGCCATTTGAAAGCCTTAGTGATGTCGGAATCCAGCGATCTTGGGCTCGTTGGATTCTTCTTGTCTAGCCGTTCAATTCGATTATAAGCTTGCCAAAATCGGAGATCGTTTGGTAACTCAAATTGATGTTTGAACCTTCCAACAGCGCTTTAGGTCCTTGATTTGGATTCATTTGGGCTCGGATTGAGTCAAATTTGGTGTCGTTGGGTTCGTATTTCCGAGACGCTCAGTTTGATTATAAGTTTTCTTAAATCGGAGTTCAGGTGCTCGCGAATTTAATTTTTGAAGTTTCCAACTTGGTTTTTGCCTCGAGATTCGTGCCCGATCAAGATAATTTTTGCATGACGTATCAGTACTATATGATTGTCGAATAAATAATGAGCCATGGAGACTAAGTTCTTCAGGAATCCAAAGAGTAATGTTAGCTTAATTAATATATCAAATAATATTGTAAAATTGTTTCCTTGATTTATATAATATAATTATTTAAAATGTAATTTTGTCTAACTATAAATAAAATCATAATTTAATTTTAGTTGTGTTCATCATGATAGGATCAATGGTAATCAAACTCAGACAATATATAATGAATACGATGAACTCACTACGCTAAGACACGCCATAAGATATTTGAGTCTTCGTGCCTTCAACGCTTTAGCATTCCACTAAGTGAATCAATTCTCCATTTGCTTAGTGATTGCTTTTAACCATCTTGATGGCTGTCTTTTTATTTATTTATTTATTTTTATTTTTATTTTTTTTGCTGTCTTGAAATGATAAACCTTTAAAATATAATACTTAGCAAACTATCAGATGATGCGAATTTAGTTTGCGACAACTTTCTTACTGTTTATTAAAGCAGCTTTCTAGCAACAAACTAAATTTTTGTACTTAAAAACTGCTTTAACAAACAACAAGAAAGTTTTCCCTTAGTTGAGTAGATGATCTCGTTATTTATATTAAATTTTCTTTTTCAAATGCGATTGACTATTTTATTCCAGACCTATATCAGTAAACTATTAAAGAATAATCCTATTACAATGTTAGATTATCCAAATTCCTTCAAATAGCAACTTGATTTAGGCTGTAATCTACCAATGTCTTGTTTCTAAATCAGTAAAAGTTTTAATGTTTCTGACACCAATTCTTGTCTGTGCTTGCTTATCACTACTGATGTGGGGACAAATACACAACAATTACTGAAGGATGCGTTCTATACTGGATTGAGGCAGAGACGTGCGACAGGGAAGGTATACCATATTTGTAGAACTAGTTAAAAATGAGTAATGATGGTTCTGCTAAAATGTACTGCTCTTGTCTTTCTTCTGTTGTTTGGGAATAATCTGACTGCTCCGTGAATTCAGAACTTTGGTGAAAAACTTTTCATTCTTGCTTGCTTAATTTTTACTCAGAATAAGATGCTTCTTAAGTAGATATTAAATGCTATTAAATCAGTCTGAAGATTTTGCTTACTGTAATTTATTTCAATTACTTCTGAAGTATGGAACAAACTTATCTTGTGCTTAATTATGTTCTTAAGGAAAGATTAAATTTTTATTAGTTTTAAATGTTGTTATGCAATGTTAGAATAAGGTTTCGTTTGGGACGGCTTTCTTTCTGCTTCTTAAAACATCTATTTAGTAAAAAAATTTAATTTTATACTAAAAAACAACTTTATGTAGCATTAAGAAAGTCATCTCAAATGAAACCTAAGAGAATAATTTATAATTTATTGAGTTTGATGATATAAGAGTTTTTGAGGATATTTTGTTTTTTGAGTTATGATTCCCCATTTTCTATATGGTACTTACTAACTTATATGTATTAAAAGTGTTTTAGTGGCTATTTAGTTTGAAGTAAAAAGAATTTAAAGTATCATAAATATAGAGATTTTGAAAATATTTGTGTCTAAATAATAAAAAAAAACAGAGTAAAATTTTGAAGTAATTGGAATTCACTTTTTACTTTAATTTTGATGTATTTGAAAGTTGTTAGTTCTTATTGATTTCCAAATATACTGTAATTTCTCCACCATTGTCACTACCACATCCGCTCACTACTACAACAATTGTCACCTGACCTCATTGCCTCGAGCCATCAGCCACCACCGTTTGGAAATATTTTCTTCTAATCAAGTAAAAAAAAAATTACTTGCATTTATTCTACACTCATCCAAATAAGTCTATTTTTTTTTTTAAATACATTACATTCTTTTTACACTATATTCTTTTTACCCAATATTCCTTTTCCAAAAAACCACATTCCTAATTTTTTTTAGATGAAAATGTTTGTAAATAGTTTCTTTTTAGAACCTGGCAAATGAAAGATGGGGATGAATAGGATTAACATATGAAGAGTGTTGTAAATAAGTCTATAAATGGGATAACCCTTTGTTTTTATAGGTTGGACTTGTAATTTTTTATCTTATTAAAGTTGTAGCAATTAGATATATTCGAAGCTTGGATTTTATATATAGGATTGGAAGTCATTCAGAGGGATTATTGGTGTTCAGTATATATAAATATTATTTCGGATTGGGATAATCACTTGATTGGACTTTATAGTTTATTTATTATTTTTCAAATATCTGCAAATGTCATAATAACATCAATTAATTCCGATATATAATTTCTATTATTAATTACTTATTAAATAATATATTTTAAGAAATTATTAATGAAAATAATATTGTGGAAGTTTGGAGATTGAATTAATAATTGATGATTTTGATAAAATGAAAAATCATCAGACGTAATTTAATATGCATAACCATAATAGTCAAATCAAAAAAGTTTTTTTTTTTTTTTCGTTTGCTTAATTTATAGGCTATTCTCATTTATATGTTTATTTCTTTGATTATTTATTTTGTTCAAAAAGTTAAGCTTCTAATTTTAACTTTTTACCTAAATTTTTTATCCTGTCACTCTCTCTTTAAGGAACAATTATTACGTCCTCTGACCGAATGTTTCTATAGGTTCGGCCACCATTAATTTAACGCCACGTAGCAGCCCGACGACCCGACCCAAACCCGTTATATTTTTGATATTTGACGTCTCTTTTCACTAATTTCGTTGAAACGGGCGGGAAAACTTTAAAACACGCGGGTATATAAAGTTTTGGCCGATTATCTACTGTACACAGAACGTTATACAGTATTTAGGGTTTACGCAAACTTCCGCGAAGCGTTCAACGCGATGGATTCGAAGGAACCTACTTTGGGAACTCCTACTTTGGAAGAGTTAGACGATTTCGACGAAACATTTGGCACTTATACTTTGGATGACGATTTTTTCTATTTTTTACAAGTAATTTGTCATCCATCTTCGTCTGATCCTCTCATTTTTGTTTGTACCTAACCTTCTGATAACTCGGTACTACTCGATATTTTAATGTAACTTGATTTTTTATAAGTAGGTACTGCTCGATATTTGTTTATATTACTTGAATTTGATTTTTATACTTATGAAGAAGTTGTACCGAGATTTCTGACAACTCGGTATTTCTCTGTATTAATACGTATAACTCGGTATTGATGATTTTTTAGTATCTTTACGTCACTTATGTCTTCTATATAACTAGATTTTAATTTCTATTACTTGAAATTGATTTTTGTACCGATATTATACTTATGAAGAACTTGTACCGAGATTTTTGAGAACTCGGTATATCTCGGTATTCATACTTATAACTCGGTATTGATAAGTTTTTGTTATCTTTACGTCACTTATGTCTTATATATCCCTAGACTTTAAATACCATATATTTGGACCGAGTTATATATAACTCGGTATTGATAAAGAACTCGGTACAGTTCTTCATTTTCATGTTCTTATTATAGAATTATTCCGTTGGTTTAATGAATCTTGTAATTTATTTTTATAGGGGGTTTACAAATCTGAGAAGGAACTATAAAGTGCAGCTGCGGAAAGTTCGAGATAATGGGAATCCTGTGTTCTCATTGCATGAGAGTGATGAGTCAGTTGGGTGTTACTAATATTCCTCAGAAATACTTAATTCCAAGATGGTCAGCAACTGCTAGGAACGATCTTTATAGTAGATTGAATGTCCAATGTATAGCTAAGAGTTTGTGCACATTGAATCAAGGTTCCCGAAACATGATTTTTAGAAATTATGTTTGTCGATTTCTCGAGTACCGAGTACCGAATTATACGGTAGAACAGAACCCTAAACCCTAAATACACGTCGTTTAGGGTTCTGTTCGATTTACTAAGGAAAACCTAACATGTCTACGAAATGTGTACCGAGTTTTATCATCCAGTAACGACATGTACCGAGTTTTATCATCAAATACCTAGAAAATCAAACATAACCTAATACCGATTAGTACCAAGTTTTAGAATGCGTACCGAGTTTTAAAAACAACCAGAAATGTTTACCATAACCCTAAAACTCGGTACTTTTAGATTGCTAACGAGATAAACAATATCATAACAATGAAAATTTTTCGTTAAATCGTTTCGAACCTTAGGCATTATATCTGCGACGGTTTTCGACAGGAGAATACGAAGAACTACGAAGGAAATGCTGGAGAACTCCGAAGGAATTGCTGGAAAACTAAAAAGAAAGTAAATAGTAACAGGGATTCGAATCGCCGTAAAAAGGTGAAGCGTTGCTGTTCGAAGTGTTTGCGATGTGTTCCATTTAAAAATTAACACGTGCGATAACCCAAAATACAGCGGGTCGGGTCGGCGACTTTTCTTCATGCTACGTGGCGTGACTACATTGGTGGCTGAACGTAGAGGAGCGTACGTTCACTGAACTAAATAAAAGTTCCTCTTTAAGGCTTCGTTTGGGATAGCTTTCTTACTGCTTTCTAAAGCAATTTTTCATTACAAAAAAATTTAGTTCAAGAAAATTTTACACTAAAAATTGATTTACAAAACAATACGGAAGCTATCCCATATGAAGCCTAAATCCTAATTCCACCACTGGCCTCATGCTTTTGTAAGTATTGTTTTTATCATTTTTTTTCATATAGTTTGAATGATTCTTATGAAATAGCGAAAATTATTGATTTTTATAATTAGTCGGATGTAAATTATTTGAGAAGAATATTGAGATTGAACATTAAGCATAGTTTTGTATAAAAAATTTTATGGATTGTACTTCAGTTTGTGAAGAGCTTATATTTTAATATGTTCATTTGTGTCATTTTATCATAACCTGGAAGTTCTCACATACTAATCTTTTGACATTTGGCTGTCTAATCATTATTGGCCATCAGAGTATCATAAGATGTCATATTTAATGATTATTGGATCTCATATGTGTTGAATAAATCATATTTTGAGATACTTAAAGTGTCATATTACGGAATGTATTCCATCAAAAGACTTTGTTTGGAAAGATCACTATTATAGATATTTCATCCAATAAATGTGTTAGGAAAGCCCACATATGAAGTCACTTTAACAAGAGTAATATTTCTTCATATTTTTCATCACATAAATGTGCTAGGAAAGCTAACTTATTATGGAACATAATGGTCATATTATTAAAGGAATTTCAAGAAAACTTATTTGTTGGGGGTGCCTATAAGTAACTGATTTAAACAAACACGCAAGTGATATCCTTGAACAGTATCCAAACAGATTATGTGCCCTAACATATATCTATTTTGTCACTTTAAAGCATTTAAGAGATGACTTAACCAATAGTTATTCATAAAAATCTTTGATTTAGCTGCATCAATTAACTCCACAAGCTAAATAGAGCAAGGTTGACTCATTTAGTGTCATCAAATCACAAGATCTTAATCAAGTGTCACATCCCAAGATCAAATTTAGAAGAATTACTTATTTAACCTCTAATTGAACTTCCATATCTACTAATGATCTATCAACATAATTCAGTCCAGCAGATGCTACTAATAATTATATATATCAAAATAAAAAAATATCCTTTTCCCCAAAATTTATGTACAATAATAAGGTGTTCTATCAAAACATCAATAAATTTATCTTTCTACTCTTGATTACAAATAATATAAAAAAATATAAAAAATAAAAGAAAAATCTAAATCATGATGTGCCTCACTCTATTGGATCTTGGCACCTTCTTAAAAAATAGATCAAACCACGCAATTAGCTAACAACTTATTTGATTACTATAACCTACCACTGAAATCAATGCAAGAAAGTAGAAACATGATTCATGTAATTAATCAATAAATATCAATATGAACATGTAACTATAAAAGAATGTAGTAGTCACTATAAATAGTATTGGGTCAAATGAGTAATAACAACCTGTATAACTATATATATCTCATGAGCAGTGATCAGTAATGAAATAAAGACTCATAGGTTCTATCATTTCTATATATACCTATCGGTTATAGAATAGTTTAGCTCATATATCCACTTAGTAAATCCGTACACTTGTTTTTATTATTATATATATATCCTTGTATTATTCTTATTCGTCGTATCACATACCTATATTAGATATCATGTATAAATCATATAATGTCATGTCATATGTGAAATCTATCATATACTTACGGAAAAATGTATCACTGTAAGCAAAATAAGCAAGATAGGACAACTTGATACATGCAGTGTTATTCCCATATCCAATCCTGTAGGGTGAACCCTACATGAATTAATTTCAATCATATTTGTCATGTTTTTAGGAATTAGTCTCATATCACATACTACAAGTCAATTAGGAGCCTTTTATATAAGAAGTCGTCATTTCCTACATATCGGTGTATCATATCATATCAATCAATTTTAGTATGCCTCCCTTTTTATATTATTAAAATTACACCATGAATATTTTATTTCAAGGAAAGCTTGTCGGTCCACCCTCCTATATAGGATAATATGTCTCCATTTAATCAAAATCAGTCAATCATTTCCAGCCAGTCTTTCTTATCCTTTCTCACACATGTCATAACATATGGGGCATGATAACAAATATCATATATATTCAATACAACTGTCAATATACTCATCAGTATGCCTGTAGGATGTCAAAAGTGTACGTTGGCCTAAATAAATAATAAATATGTGCATATCATGCATTCCATGTCTAAATGTAGTATTTTGCTATATGATCATTTTCTAAATTAATTTTTATACTACCCTCTTTCATTAATATGATATATATCCAAAAACCAACATATACAATTTTAATACCTATCTTTCAAAATACCCAGGAGAATGGTATCTACCACACATCAAAAGTTATATGGTGAAAAATTATTCAAATGATAGATAATGCATTTTAATCACTTTTAGGAGAGAGAAAATTCAAAAAATTAAAATCATTTAAAATAAAAATTAGATTCGGGTACCAGTTAATATTATAATACATTTTCTAACTAGAGCGACATATTGAAATAACCTTTGGCAGCTTTCTCTCCCTTCTTTCTCCCCTTTCTCTCCCCTCTTTCTCCCCCTTCTCATCAGTGCTCCCCTCCTTCCAAATGTTGATATGCTCAAAAGTACAACATCATAGTGCTCTTGTTCAAAATTTTCTAATATTCTTAATTTTAATTTTTAAATTATTTTCACAATTATATGGTTATTACAATATACCCACCTTGAAAAATGTCACCCTCAACATATCCACGACCAATGTAAAATAAATTAATGCTAAAATAAAGCTAACAATAAGTAAAACCAAAGCAATCACTAGTCACCTCAATCTTTAATCATATCAATCATAAATAAATCATATCATGCAATCATTCATTTACATGTATACATGTCAGTAACTATGCATGTTAATCAATCAATCCTAATATATTAAGCAATCAATTCTAGTGCCTTTCAATAAGAAATAATAATAATTAAAAGGGAATTTATACTAGTGGACCTATTAGATGCATTTCTCACTTCCCGTTGACTTAAGTTGTACACTCTTAACTGTACTAGAGGTGCTATTTTCACTAACTATGTAAGCTTTCCTATCTCTCACTGAGATTTCATCCATTTTTCTGACTCATAGAACCTTGACTAGACATTCTAGATCTTCTAATCCTTAATCTATATGCTAGTTTGGACTTATTTTTCATGAACCTAGATATTTCTCTGTAACCCCTCAGTGGGTATTCCATCATCGTATAGTTGTACTAACCACACCATAAGTATTATCCTGTAGTTAGGTAAAACTGTCATGCATGTCTCTTCTCATTTTTGGGACACTCCTGTATAATACCTACTGGTATCATAGATTATCTTTGGAAATCAATAAACTTGTTTCTTTTCTCACTTCTCTCTCCTCGAATCATCTCTTCACACACTCTCTTCCTAATCCTATCCTATTTTAACTAGGGATTAGCCAAATCATTTTCAATAAGATGTGCTCTCTTAACTAACTCCAAGAATTCTTGGATCCTCAATGGTACAAGGGGATTCCGCAATTCATCTTTTAATCATCTAAACAATCTGTAACATTTTTCCTCAGTAGTAATGACCAATTAAGGTGCATATCTTGCCAATACAGTAAACCCAGCCTCGTCATGCATCTCCATCTTATTTTCCTACTCTAGTCTCATAAAGGCCTCATATATTTATTATCGTATTGATTGGGGAACAAACTAATATCCAAAAATAACCACAAACTTTACCCAAAAAATCTCTGCATTCATTCTTCCCTAAAATACTCCAATCTTTGCATTCATTCCACAAACTATGGTCTTACTCACATTCTCTTTACCTCTCCTTCAAATACAAACACTAAGAAGGATACTTTCCTATTTTTTGAGCACTGCATATTATCAAAGATCTTCTCTATCATTAGTAGCCAGTCATTTGTTCCCCAAGGCTCTACTGCTGCCTTATATAGTGGGGGCTTCAGCTTATAGAACATTTGTAAATGTTTGTTCTCTTCTGTCTCCTTATTCCCAATCTGTCTACTCTATGCATCACTCATCAACTATGTAATCAAACTATTAAACCACATCATGCTATTAAAACGCATAGGGGTTGTTGTAATTTGTTTGTTTAGCACTTCAAATGAATCCACTGCATTTAGTATAGTTCTTTTTCCCATCAAATGAAAATTCAATCATACAAATGCAAAGAAAGTAAATTCTATTGCTATCCATTTCTAACATTCTAAAAAGCACTTCCTATATCTCTAGTTATAATCCATTCTTCAGATAATTATTACTTTGATACCAATTATCTTGTCCCAAGATTAAATTTGAAAAAATGATCTATTTTAACCACTAACTGAACTACAAGAGCTATTAATAATCTATCAATATAATTAAATTCAGCAAAAATAATTAATAATTATTACATCAAAATTTAAAACTATACTCATTACTCAAAATTCATGTATTATAATATAGAGTTCCATCAATGCATCAATTAATCTATCTTTTTACTCCTAATTATAAAAGAATAAAATAAAATACAAAAATAAAAATAAAAAGTAAATCTTGATTTGCCTCACTCTACTGGATTATGTCCCCTTCCTGAAAAATACATAAAATCATAGAATGAGCTAATAACTCAGTTGGTTACTAGAACCTACCACTGAAATCAATACAAGAAAATATAAATAGTATTCATATAATCACTTAATCAGTATCAGCATGAACATGCACCTACAAAAGCAAGCAGTAGTTATTATGAACAGTATTAGGCAATATATGTAATAATAATTTGTATAATTGTATATCTTATAAGCAGTGATCAATAACGAAATAAAGACTCAATATTCTATCATTTCTATACCTATCAGTCATAGATTATTTTAGTTTATATATCCACTTAAGAAATTTGTACTCCTATTATTATCATATATATGTCGTATAGTGTATGTTATGTATGCATATCATGTATCATGTCCAATACAGTCTACCAGATGTCAATGCAACATATTATGTATCATATAATTTATATCATATTCACATACACACTCACACACATGTACCATTTTCCCTTATATCATTCATATCACGTACATATCAGTCATACCCTATATCATGTATAAACTATATCATGTCATGTCATATCATATGTATAATAATGTAAGCAAAATATGTAAGAAAGGACACCTAGCTACTTGTTGTAATTTTCCTATATTCAGTCATGTAGGTTAACCCTATAGGAATCAATCTCAATCATATTTCTAGGAATTAGTCTCAAATCACATATTACAAGTCAGTAAGGTGGATTTCATGTAAGAAGTTATAACTTTCTATATGTCATCATATCATATCATATTAATAAATCTCGTAATATCTCCCTTTTTTTATCATCATGATTACACCACAAACCTCTCATTTAAATGAAATCCCATCGGCCCGTCCTCCTTTATAAGTCATTCATTGGTATCCAACCTTCCTTATCCTTTCTCACACATGTCACGTCTTATATAGCATAATATTAAATATCATATGAATATTCAATGCAATTATCAGTATACTCACAAGTATGCTAGTAGTATATCAAAAATGTATGTTGGCCTAAATGAAAAGTAAATATGTGCATATTGTACAATCCATGTATAAATGCAATACATTGCTTCAAGATCATTTTATAAATTAATATTATACTACCCAATTCAGTTAAAATGACATATAGTAAAATCCACTTGATAAAGTTTAAATATCACTAGGAGGAAAATATCTAACATATATAAATGTTACATAGTAGAAAATCATTAAAAAGTGAGATAATACATTTTAATCATTTTTGGAGAGATAAATTTTGAGAAATTAAAGTCATTAAAAATAGAAGTTAGATTCTGTTACGGATCTATGGTTTATGATTTTGATGATAGAAAACATTCCTTATTTCTCTACGATTGCTTTTTGTGCTAATGTTTCAGGTCCACACGATCAGACTGCAATTTGGAACCAGCTCAAGATTGGGTAGACTAGATCTGTGTCAGTTTGTAATCTTTTTCCTTTCTTGAGTCTATTGTATTTGATGTGGCATCTGATAATTTGTAACTTGGAAGATCTCCTGTTGTTCCCTAAAAGATTTCTATTTTTGGTAATATCAGCCGGGCCGATATTTATATCGTCCTGGACGATATGTCCAAAACCAGAAATCCTAATTAGGGCATCCTCATTAAGGCAGCCGTCAACAGATCGGCCTGGACGATACCTGTATCGGCCAGGATGATCTGCTCAATTCAGAAAGAATCAACCGCCATAATTAGTTTTGGAATTCTTTGTTTTAGGAAATCGGCCAGGACAATATTATTGTCATCCAGGACGATCTAAATCAATTATGCCTAAATTGATCTGGTATCTTTGGAAAGCATTAATGGTTGATTGATACGATCACATCGTCCGATACGATCACATGATCGGCCAGGACGATGGCCTGGACGATCTACATCGGACAGCTTGTATTCAGGGCGATGATCAGGACGATTGAAATCGGTTTTAAACTAATCGGCCTGGACGATAATGATATCGGCCAGGACGATGTAATCAATTTTCTTCTGACCGTCCCAAATCGTCCCAGGCTGATGAGCTGAAATTATACTGATCGGCCAGGACGATAATGTCGGCAACTTGCATTAATGAGCTCGTTTTGAGAGCTTCTATATAAGCTATGGTATGGCAACTTTTGTAAGTGTCTTTGGCAGCCATTGTAGCTTCGTTCTTGTGGTGGAAACTTGAAGAGAGAGCTTGAAAGGGAGAGAGGAAAGGGTGGAGTTTGAGAGGGAGAAGATCCTGTGAGGGGGAGGAACTCAAGGGAGTGTGGTGGGGGATCCACACGGTTGCTCCGGCGAACTCGCACCTTAGTACCATCGGATTCAAGGCTTGTCTTGAGGGAAGTTCACCAAAGAAGAAGATCTCTTTGGTGTCAAAGGACCCGGCGACTCCGCCGCACCGGGGAAGGTGGAAGTGATTTTGTAAGGGCTTCTCCGCCTAGCTGTGGGGGCTAAAGGAGAGACACTTGTGTTAGTGCAATACTTGGAGGGTGCCTCCAAGGAGTGGACGTAGGTCAAGGTTTGACCGAAGCACTATAAATCTGGTGTGTTCTTTTCTTATTATCGCTTCCGCATTTATTTTTCTTCCGCACTTTGTTTGTGGTGTTTTTGGTAGGAACTTTATCTTTGCTTTTAAGGTTTTCCAATTCACCTCTTTCTTGATTAGCTTGAGACTAAGTTCAAGAGGGCCTAACATCCCTAACGAACTTTCAGATTCGGGTTACCTACCACTATTAGAAAACTTTTCCTAACTAGAGTGAAAAATAGAAATAACTTGAAGTTGTATTCTCTCTCTCTACTTTCTTCCTCCTTCCTTTCCTCTCCATCTTCTCCCTTAACCAGTAAGCTAAGTGAATAGGGGGGATGAGTAAGTGGAGAAATTTATATTAAAAAATAATATAATTTAGTGCCCAACATTGTGAAGCTTTGAACTTGGGACTACAACACTACATGCTCAAACTTGAATTATTATATAATAAAAAGCTTAGTGTCTTCACATTGAATTTTAGTGCCCTAGTGCTACTCCCTCCCCTAGCACTGTTGCACTTGAAATCATAGCCCCACGATGCTCCAATTTAAAAATTTTAAACTTTTTAGATTTTATATTAAAAATTATTTTCATAATATCTAGTTCTTACAATTTACCCACATTAGAAAAATGTCACCCTCAACATTTACATGATTATTTTGAAATTATTTAATGCTAAAATAAAATTAATATAAAGCAAATCCAAATTAATTTTTTGAATAGATCCATTCAACTTAAAATAAATGGTACAATTTTAATTCTATAATCAATAAAATTTTAAACATACTGGTCACTAATCACCTTGATCATCAATCATATTAATTATAAATAAATCATATTACATAATAATTTATTTGTATCTAAACATGTCAATCAATCAATCTTAGCATATTAAGCAATCATTTCTAGTATATTTTAATAAAAAATGAAAATATTTGAAAGGGAACTTATATAGTGGACCTCTCAAGTGCATCACTCACTTCCTACTAACTTATGTTATACTCTCTTGAAAAAATTGAAGATGCTGTCATCACTAACTATGTGAGCTATCTCTTGACTAGACCTAGATCTTTATTGATTATATAGAATTAATATTGTACCTTGACTAGACATCTTGGATCTTGTATTTTTCTGTCCATATGCCTTCCTAGGATAATTGGTTATAGACCTAGATCTTTCTCTATATCCTCTCTATGGGTAATCTATCATCCTATGGTCATTGTGACCACACTTAAAGCATTGTCATGTAATCATATAACATTATTATGTATGTCTCCTCCCATATATGGGACACTCATGTACACTACCTATTGCTACCATAGATACCCTTTGGGCATCATTAGACATGTTTCTCTGCTCATAACTTTCTCATCTAGTTATCTCCTTACCCACTCTCCTCTAGTTTATGACCTATCTAAATTGGGGAATAAATAAATCATTTTTTAGAAGTCATTCACTCTTAACTAAGTCTAAGAATTTCTAAATCCATAGTGGTATAAGTGGATGCCTCAACTCATCCATTAATAATCTCAAAAATTTATAACAATTGAGGTGCATACATGGTTAGTGTAATAAACTCTACTTCATTCTACGTCACTTTCATATTCCTTGCTCTAGTCTCATAAAGGAGTCCTATATTTGCTATCATATTGATGTGGGTATGAATCATTTCTAAAATCAACCATAAAATTTTCCTAAAAAAACTCCACATTCCTTCTTCCCTGAAATTTCTCCCATTATTGTCCTATCCACCATCTCTCTAGAAATACTACCAAGGGCACTTTCCTATTTTATGGGCACTACTTGCAATCAAAGATTATCTCTATCCTTAGTAGCCAGTCAAAGATTTTCTCTATCTTTAGTAGCTAGTCCTTTGGTACTCGTATGTTTACTGCTCCCTTAAATAGTGAGGGCTTCAACTCATGGAATTGTGGACCTCTGAATTCTCAACACGGTTGAGCTTATAGATTATCCTCGTACAAGATCCTAGTTGAAATCATAACCAAATGAGCTCTTGATCATCGGGAATCAATCTAGGTACAATTTAAGCCTTAGGTCGCCAGAAACTCGCCGTTGGCAGCTTGGGATGTCGGGTTTCGACTTGGGAAAGATAGATGGAGGTTGTGGGAGCTCTCCCACCAAATATAAGGGCATGAGGAGGCCTAAGTAGAGAGCAATTGCAAAAACTCTTCTATGAAATCGTAATTCCCTTTATTTAAAGTCTTATACTCAAAATCAAGGGTGTATATTGAATCTAGAGCCAATTAAGAAAGAAATCAGGCTCCCTTGGTCATGGATTGGTCAAAGGATTAATAGGAAGAGTTTAATTGCAATAAAAATAAGATTTTGACCAAATTAGGCCTAGATTTGGCCAACCAAGGCATAGGTTCACCAAGCCAAGAGTTGACCTGGTCAACTTGGTCAAAAGACCCCAAGGGATGGGGGTTTGAGTCCAAGAAAGGGTTTGATATGAATAGAAATTGAATTAGACCCATTAAGGCTCAATGGGTCAACTTGGGTTGACTTGGTCAACCTGGTTAACCCAAGACATGGGTCTGAGCCCAATGAACATGGTCTGACCCATGGAACCCAAGGGTTTGATAAATTTGAGGTCAACAAATGGACCCTCAATAAGGGAGGCAAACCAACTAGCTAATCACCTATATTGGCGTTGACTGAACATGACAAAGAAGATGAGGTAGAGAACAACAGTAAAGATCACCAGAAGATGAAAAAGTAGTGGGATTCTTTCCTAGCCTTACCCTATAATAAGGGCAGAGCCGAAGAAAGAGTCAAAGTAAAGTAGAGTTCACTGAAAGGTGAGAAAGTAGGGGGCTCCTCTTCTGGCCTTACCCTATAGCAAGGGTAGAGCCTAGGAGAGGACAAAGAGTAAAGTTATAAAGCAAACGATCATCGAATGGTGAACAACTAGTGGGGTCTTTTCTTTGCCTTACCGTATAGTATGGGTAGAGCTGAGGGAAGAACCAAAGAGAAAAGTAGTAAGGTAAAGGATCATCGAATGGTGAATAAGTAGTAGGATTCTCTTCTTGCCTTACCCTATAGCAAGGGAAGAGCCTAGGAGAGAACCAAAAGAAAATAACACCACAAGGGTGAAAAAGTAAATGAATTCTCCCCTAGCCTTACCCTATAATAAGGGTAAAGCTGAGGGGAGAAAAAAATAGCACAATATTGAAGTAAAGTTTATAAGTAGAAGATCACCGAAAGGTGATCATGTAAGGGGGATCCTCTCCTATCCTTACCTTATAGCAAGGGCAGAGCTGAGGAAAGAATCAGGAGCAAAGTAGAGATCTCCAAAGGGTGATAAAGTAGTGGGGTTCTCTCCTAGCCTTACCCTATAGCAAGGGAAGAGTCGAGGAAAGAACAAAAGTAAAGTATGTAAAGTAAACCAACTATATGCCTGATCTTATCATAACAACATGATAGAAGGTAAGGAGTGGAGAGGAATGCCTTCCAGGTAACTTGATGCCCACCTAGTGCATATGCATGTAGTAGGATAAAAGGAAGAAGTCACCTCTGCCTGATGTAAGTGCCTGCGGTAGGATCTCTACTTGACGCATATGCTAAAAATAGTACAAAGTAAGGACACTCAACACGATCACCCAGCGCATATACCTACAATGGTATGAAGAGGAAAGAGTAGTGAGGAATGTCTCCCAGGGACTCTGTTGAGCTCTCTCAACCAGAAAACTTAATGTCTACCCGATGCATATGCCTGTAGTAGAACAAAAGGGAAAAAAGTCACCTCTGCCTGGTGTATGTGCCTACGGTAGGGTCTCTACTTGGCACATATGCCAAAAGTAGCACAAAGTAAGAACACTCAATATAATCACCCGACGTATATGCCTGAAATGATGTAAAGAGGAAAAAGTGGTAAGGAATGCCTCGCAGGGACTCTATCGGGCTCTTTCAACTAGAAAACTTGATATCCACCCAGTGTATATACCTGTAGCAGGAACAAAGAGAAAAAGTCCCCTCTGCCCAGTGTATGTGCTTGTGATATGGTCTCTACTTAGCGCATATGCCAAAAGTATCACAAAGCAAGAACACTGAACACAATCACCCGACGCATATGCCTGCAATGATGTGAAGAGGAAAAATGGTGAGGAATGCCTCACAGGGACTCTATCGGGCTCTCTCAACTAGGTAATTCTCTACATTTACCTCACCATTTCAGCTTGGCAAATATAGATGGGCTAAATATCCACTTGATCATTTTAATTGAGTGAATAAAGAGTCAAGGTCTGATGCCTGCTTGATTATAATAGGGCAATAGAGAAGAAAAAGTTGGTGATGAATGCCTCCTAGGGACTCTATCGGGCTCTCTAGACTAGGTAATTCTCTACGTCTTCCTCGCTATTTCTGATTAAAAAACATAGATGGGCTCAATGTCCACTTGAACATTTCAACCAAGTGAATAAAAAGTCAGGGTAGATGCCTGCTTTATCACAATAGGGCATTAGAGAAGTAAAAGGTGGTGAGGAATAACTTATAGGGACTCTGTCGGGCACTTTCAACTAGGTAATTCTCTATGTTTGCCTAACCATTTCAGCTTGGAAAACATAGATTGGCTCAGTATCCACTTGATCATTTTAACCAAGTGAATAAAAAGTTGAGGTGGTGGGGTGTGCCGCCTAGGGGCTCTATCGGGTACCCCTAACTAGGTAATTCTCTACGACTGCCTTACCATTTCAGTTTAGTAGACATAGATGGGCTCAATGTCCACTTGATCTTATTAATCAAGTGAATAAAGAGTCAGGGTCTGATACCTGCTTGATCATAATAGGGCATCAGAGAAGAAAAAATTGGTGAGGAATGCCTCCTAGAGACTCTATCAAGCTCTCTCAACTGGGTAATGCTTTATATTTCAGTTTAGCAAACATAGATGGGCTTAATTTCCACTTAATCATATCAACTAAGTGAATAAAGAGTCGAGTTGGTGGGGTGTGCCTCCCAGAAGCTTTGTTGGGTATGCCCAACTAGGTAATTCCCTACGTCAGCCTTACCATTTAAGTTTAGCAAACATAGATGGGATTGATGTGTTAAGATAGTTGCTATTTGCATGTTTTACATTCTTGCAACTTGTATAGTTTCTATGATTCCAAATATTATTGTTCAAAAGTGTAGTTATCTCCTAAAAATTTTAGAAGATTTGTATTTGCTCTTGTGTGTACTAACATTTCAGGTAAATCAAACTCTCAAACACGAAGTCTTCAAATCAAATTCAGCAAGAAATACTTTTGGTTTTTGAAGCTTAAAATTATTATTTGAATTGAGAGGGAGTGATTGTAATTGAGTGAATAAAAACATACGCACAAACTTAAGGAGAACATAAAAATTTGTACTGATCGTACGGGACGATATCGGATCGTACGGGACGATCAGTCAGTTATCTCTCAATAAGAGCACATGGAACGAACAGAAACTGCCCAAGGAAATTTTTCTAAGTCATGTTCGTACGGGACGAAATTAATTATCGTCGGGACGATTTGCTCTCTGTAAGAATTTCGTCCCAAACAAAATTAATTATCGTCAGGATGATTTTCTCTCTGGATGAATTTAGTCCAGACGATCGCAATTTCGTCCAGACGATTAAACCGACTTAAGACAGTTTCGTGAGTCAGTTCTGATGTTTTTGGAACCGACCGTATAATAACTGTTCGTCTGGATGAACCTAGTTCGTACAGATAATTAGCGTGTACGAAATTATTTCGTACACATATGCAAACAGGTTCGTTTTAAGGCTTTTAAGTAAAATCGTACGGGATGATTTTCGATCGTACGGGACGATCATGTTCAACATAACTTGAAATATGTCGTTTTTAGATGGTTTTTCTTGTCTCTTCTATAAATAGGCCTTTCTAAACTGGAACTTAATCTTTTTGGTCATTGATCTTCGTGCCTATTGAGAAGAGAGTTAAGGAGAGAGTTTGAGAGAGCATTTGAAGGAGATTTCTTGTCGTTGGAGCGTGAAGGTTTCACTTGGTACTCAAGGGTCAAGGGTAAGTGTTTCCACTTTCAAGTTTGAGATTACTTCACTCTTCTCTCTTTTCTTTTAGATTGGACTTGTGAAGAAGATCTTGGAAGAAGATTCGGTTCTCTGCCGACACTTGGAGGGTGTGAACAACCGAGGGTTCTCTGCCCACACTTGGAGGGTGTGAAAGGACGATGGTACTCTACCAACACTGGTGATAGTGTGAAAGGATGACGGTACTCTGCCAACACTGGTGATAGTGTGAAAGGACGACGGTACTTTGCCGACATCGAGGGAGTGTGAAAGGACGACGGTTCTCTACTGCACCGGGTAGTGGTGAAAAGAGTTTGTAAAGGCTTCTCCGCCTTGCTGTGGGTGCTAAAGGAGAGTCACTATTTGGTATTAGTGCAATACTCAGAGGGTGCCTCTGGGGAGTGGATGTAGGTCTTGTTTTGACCGAACCACTATAAATCTGGTGTCATTTATTTTCCGCTGCTTATTTACTTTTTGCGATTAAAAACTTTGTGGTTGAAAAACTTTTTCTAGAAAAACTCATTAACTAAAGTTTTAGTTTTCAAAAATTTTAAAAGAGGTTAAAATTTTTAAGTACCAATTCACCCCCCCCCCCCCCCTCTTGGTTAGCCTTGGGATATTTAATTAGGCTTAACATCCTAATTCTCATTGAACGAGTTTCAATAAGTGGTATCATAGCTTTGTTTCAAAATCTTAAGTTTAGATTACTTTTTGATTAACGTAGATGGCTACATTTGGAAACAGAAATACACCTGAGGGTTATTCTATAACTAGACCCCCACTGTTTGAAAATATTCCTTTTGATTTTTTGGAAAACACGTGTCTACATTTCTACAGTCACTTGATTATCGCATGTGGATTTTAGTTCAAGAAGGATATACAAAACCAACTAGACTAGTTGATGGAATTAGAGTTGAAACACCTTTTACGGACTAGACAGTAGAAGAACGTGACTTAGCACAACTTAATGCCAAATGCTTAAATAGTTTCTTTTGTTCTTTAAAATCTAAAGACTACATGCGGGTTTCTACTTGCAAAAGTGGAAAGGACATATGGGATAGACTTTGTATTACATATGAGGGGACTAATAAGGTTAAACAATCTAGACTTAATATCTTGTTGCATGATTATGAACTGTTTCGCATGAAACCAAATGAATCAATTTCTGAAATGTACACAAGATTCACACAAATTATCACCTCTTTGCATGCTTTAGGTAGGGAGTTAACTAATGCTGAAATGGTTAATAAAATTTTGAGATGCTTGCATACTGCTTATGATGCTAAAATTACTGCAATTACAGAGTCTAAAGATTTAAACATATATTCCATTGACAATCTTCTTGATTCGCTAATTGCTTACGAGTAAGGAGTTAGTCAAAGAAAGATTGATGCAGGTGAACCTCGAAGGGAGAAGAACATTGCATTGAATGTGGAAGAGTCTGAAAGTGAGAATTCACAACCTGAGGATGAAGATGACATTGCTTTAATGACAAGACAATTCAGAAACTTTCTGAAGAGAAAGCAAAAGAGACGCCAACAATAGAATAGAGGTAAGTTCAATAGAAATGCAAAATTTTCTAATGAAGTTATTTGCTATGAATGTGGAAACCTGAACATATTAAGACTGATTGCCCATTACTCAAAGCCAATCCTAGTAAGGAGAAAGTAGAGGAGAAACCTTTTGTGAAAAAGGGCAAAAAGAAGTTTCAAAGAGCTTTTTGGGTGGACTCAGCTTCAGATTCATCGGAAACAGAGAAAGAAGAGGAAGTTACAAATTTGTGCTTAATGGCTGACATACTTGATCATTCAGATCAAGAAGAGGTATGTGACTTAACATATGATGAACTTTTTAAAGTTTCTGAACACATGCATGAAGCATATAGGAAGACAAAGAAATTGCATGCTAGCCTTTGTTTAGAATTGGAAGATCTTAAAAAGGAACATGAAATCCTTAGGAATGATCATGCTTTAATTGATAGCAACCACATAAAATTACTTGATGAGTTTGATGACTTGAATAAGAACCTTGAATATTATAAATGATCCTTTGAGAAACTTGAGAAAGATTTTAAAATTTTTAAGGATAAATCGGAGAGCAAAGTTTATAGATCAAATTATTCAAATTGGATTTTGAAAGATATGAACTCATATTATATTTTGAAGATAAAAGCTCTCGAGGATAATAGGATACCTCCAAAACTTGAAGATTTCACTAATCCTATTTTGTATCCTAAATTTATGCAATCCCTAAAAAATCAAATGAATGGTAGAAGACTTAGGAAACCCTTTCCTAATGTTAAATGCAATATTTGTGGATTGATTGGTCATATAGGTCACACCTGTACTTCGAGGATGAAAAATTATATGGTGTGGAAACCTAAGATGCATAACCCTAGACATATCATACATGCATCTTTTTATAAATTATCAAAAGGTGAACCCAAACTTGTTTGGGTTCCCAGGTCTAACGTTTGATATTTTTGCAGGATGTCTCTCACAAAAGACCTCGTGAGAGCATATGGTACTTGGATAGCGGATGTTCAAAGCATATGACTGGAGATTCAACACAATTCATTTTGCTAGAAGCCAGGAGTGGAGGCAAGGTTACACTTGGAGATAACACCACAAGGAAGGTGATTGGGTCAGGTATAATTGGTAATATTAATAACTTTTTCATTGAAAATGTGCTATTGGAAGAAGGCTTAAAGCATAACTTGTTAAGTATTAGTCAGCTATGTGATAAAGGGTATTGTGTCAAATTTTTTCCTATTAGCTGCATATTAAGCCTTAATAGTAAAGATGTTTTAAATGGAAAAAGGGTAAACAATGTCTATATGCTAGATTTGAATTGCTTACATTCTCCTACTGTTTTTTGCTTGAAAACTATATCTGATGAGTCATGGCATTGGCATAGGAGACTTTGTCACTCTAGCATGAAAAATCTTAGGAGAATTACCCAAAAAGACTTAGTGAGAAGAATATCAAAACTAGACTTTACTAATAACCACCTTTGTGATGCATGTCAATTAGGAAAACAAGTGAAGTCATCTTTTAAAACCAATAAGGATCTTAGAACAAGTAAACCTTTGGAAATTTTGCATATGGATCTTTTTGGACCAGTTGGAACAGTAAGTCTAGGAGGAAAGGTAGATGGATTTGTGATTGTGGATGATTACACGAGATTCACTTGGGTTAGATTTCTATTTCATAAGAGTGAATCATTTGAGAAATTTAGAAACTTTGCAACTTGGATTCAAAGAAAACTTGGGTGTGAAATAATAAATATTCAAAGTGATCATGGAGGAGAATTTGAAAATGAACATTTTGAAGATTTTTGTAAAGAAAATGGAATTGATCACAACTTTTCTGCACCTAGAACTCCTCAACAGAATGGGGTAGTCGAAAGGAAAAACAGAACATTAATAAAAATCGTCCGAGCAATGTTGGAAGAATACTCACTTCCAAAATATTTTTGGGCTGAGGTGGTTAGCACTGCATGTTATGTTCTGAATAGGGTGATTGTGAGATCAAAATTAAATAAAACACCCTATTAATTGTTAAAAGGTAGAACACCAAATTTAAGTCATTTGCATGTTTTTGGATGCAAGGTGTTAATTCATAATAATGGGAAATTTACCTTAAGAAAATTTGATCCAAAATCAGATGAGGGAATTTTTGTTGGATACTCAAGTGTTGGAAAATCTTTTAGAGTGTTCAATAAAAGAACTTTGAAAATTGAAGAGACCACACATATTGTTTTTGATGAAATTAGAAATTTTGAAAAGCCAAAAATTGTAGAAGATGAGATTGAGGATAACTTCCAAAAGATTGAAAAGATAAATTTGAAAGAGAATTTGGAAGAAGGATTGGAAGAAAATTTGGAAGAAATTTGGAGATAGAAAACCCTTTGCCTAGAGATTTGAGATTTTCTAAAAACCACCCAAAGGAGTTGATAATTGGTGAACCTAGTGAGGGTGTAAGGACTAGGCATGTACTAAGCAAAGAAGTCAATCATTCAGTCTTCATTTCAACAATTAAACCCACTAATATTGATCAAGCATTATTGGATGAATTTTGGTTTTTGGCCATGCAAGAAGAATTGAATCAATTTGTGAGAAATAAAGTTTGGGAATTAACATCAAGGCCAAAGGATCAAAGTGTAGTTGGAACTAAGTGGTTTCAAAAATAAAATGAATGACTCAGGAGTAGTCATTAGGAATAAGGCTATATTAATTGCTAAGGGGTATAATCAAATTGAAGGGATTGATTTTGAGGAGACTTTTGCCCATGTAGCTAGACTTGAAGCAATTAGGGTTTTGTTAGCCTTTGTCTGTTTTAGAGGATTTAAATTATTTCAAATAGATGTTAAAAGGATTAAAACCGGCACCAAGGGCTTGGTATGAGAGGTTGAGCACTTTCTTACTTGAAAGATTATTTGAAAAAGGAAGTGTGGATACAACTCTCTTTTTAAAGAAATTTGGAAAAGACATACTCATTGTTCATATTTATGTGGATGATATCCTTTTTGGATCTTCAAATAAAAATCTTTGTGATGAATTTTCTAAAACAATGAGTAGGGAATTTGAAATGAGTTTAATGGGAGATTTAAGTTACTTTCTAGGCTCTAGCATTAAGCAAAATGAGGAGGGTACTTTTCTTAGTCAATCTAAATATCTTAAGGACATCCTCAAAAAGTATGAAATGGATAATGCTAAATCTGTTAGTACACCAATGAGTTTCTCAATTCAGTTGGATAAGGACCCTAAGGGAAAATCTGTTGATCAAAAGAAATTTAGAGGGATAATTGGATCTTTACTTTACTTGATTGCTAGCTGACCCGATATCATGTTTAGTGTTTGTTTATGTGCTAGATTTCAATCAGATCCAAAAGAATCACATTTAACAGTAGTGAAAATGATTTTAAGATATCTGTTAGGAACTCAAAACTTAGGAATTTGGTATCCTAAGTTTAGCACTTCCTTTGAAATAATTGGTTATTCAGATTCTGACTTGGCAGGTTGTAGGGTGGATAAAAAAAGCACTTATGGTACATGTCAGTTTATAGGAAACTCTTTAGTGTCATGGTCCAGTAGAAAATAAAACTCAGTTGCCCTATCTACTGCAGAAGCTGAATACATTGCATTAGGAAGTTGTGTGGCACAAGTACTTTGGTTGAAACAACAGTTGATTGACTTAGGATTAACAATAGACACTATTCTAATTTATTGTGATAACACTAGTGCTATTTGCATTTCTAAAAATCCTATTCAACATTCAAGAACCAAACATATTGACATAAGGCATCATTTCATAAGGGATCATGTTTCAAAAGGTGAAATTGAACTTACACATGTTTCTACTGAAAATCAACTTGCAGACATTTTTACAAAACCTTTAGCCTTTGATACTTTTAGTGCATTAAGAACAAGGCATGGTGTGATTGATTTAAATGCTTAAATAAAAATGTTTTTTCAGCATTGATGTTTTGTTTTCTTAGTTTATGTTTTTGTGATTTTTGTTTGTTTTTGAGTGATTTTTATTTATAGTCTGTAAATTTTCATTTTTCATTGTGTTTTGCGTGTTTATTTTATTTGATTTCATAAAAATACATAAAAATTTGTGTTTATCATCCGGGACAAAAATTTTTCGTACGGGACGATGTGTTGGAATGCTTGAAACTGTCAGATTTTAACTGATTCGTGCAGTTTTTCAGTTTTTAATTTATTTCGTCTGTACGATTCTCAGATCGTCCGGGATGAACTTTCTTTTTAAAACTGTGCGGGAAAATGAGAAAACGGTTGAGTGGATAAGGTAGTTTTAATGAACTTCATCTGTACGAACTTGAAGTTCGTCTGGACGAAAACGTGGCGGTCATTGTGAGGGACGGTTTTAAAACTGTCATGAAAACGATGACTAGTGGATCGTCTGTACGAAATTATGTTCGTCTGGACGATCGATCAAGTCAAACGTCTGTACAAAAGGACGCATCATAAGTTGTGTTGATTACGAAAAGCCATTTCATTTTGGACGTATTTGATCGTCTGTACGAAATGGTTTCGTCCAGACGAACTTAAAATTTTGTCCAGGACGAATGATTTCGTCCGATACGAACAGATCATTTTTCTTTAAATTAGAGGGCATTCTAACTCAACATTCACACTTTCAAACATCTCTTTCTAATCCTTTCGAATTATAGATCAACTATGGCCTCCTCAAGCAAGAGACAAAAGGTTATAGCAAAGAAGCTAAACAGATCAGAAAACTTCCTTTCAAAAGAAAATGAGGAAACATTTCCTTGTTTTGCTTCAGCAAAGATCACTCCATCTTGCATCTTGATTCAGGAAGAAATTAACTACAAGGTAATGCACCTTTTCGCTACCACTCAATTCGGTTTCATCCTCACTCCCGTCCACTTATACAACAAGGAAACCTTTCACTACTTCCTTGCAAACATGACCTTTAACTCGGATAGATCAGTCATTCGCTCCTATGTCCACAAACAAAAAGTAGAAATCACAAAGCATGACTTAGGTGCATTTCTACAATTAAGAACTGAAGGACTTAGAGCCCATTCCATAATCACTTCTAATGTTTTTAGATGGTATGAAATAAATCGAGTGATTAAAGGAAATGATGTTAACGATCATATTGCTAAAGTTTCAAGACTTGTTCAAAATGCCCGAATCATTCAGCATATACTTAGATCTTCAATTATCCCAAAAGCTGGTGATAGAGTCAATATTACCCCACTTCTTTCTGTTGTAACCTTCCTAATTATGAAAGGAGAAGAAATTAATGAAGCCCAACTCATTTTAGACTATCTTTATGGGCTTTCTAAAATTGGGCATGGAGATTTGAAAAGAAAAAAAATATTGCATTAGGTCACTTAGTTTGTTATGTTTTGGAGAAAAAGTACAACATTATTCACCCTATCCAAGATTATGAAGAGCCTCTTTATTTTAACGATGCTTCATTTAGAACAATCTTCAAAGAGGACAAAGGGAAAAAGCAAGCAGGTGATTCTGAAGAAGAAGAAGGAGTACAAAGTTCTGCACATCAACCAGATTATCAGAATTTGGTTGACAGATTTGATGAATTTGAGATTCATTTTGATCAACGCCTTGATCAATTTGAAGCTCAACTTCAACAGTAGCAACAAGACATTGGTAGTATAAGAAATGATGTTCATCACATAAATACCAATGTTATGTTGATTAGTTCCTACTTTGATTTATTTGGTGGTGTTCCTCCTCCTCAGCCTCCTCCTCAAAATTAGGGTGATATATGTTTGAGAACTAGATGGTTTCATGTATCTTTTCTTTAGTTATATATTTGTTTTTAGAGTTCTATGTATTTTCCTTTCTAGTTGTATTGATATTATAAATTGATCATGTAATCTTTTTATTAATATCAATATATGTTGTTGTGTTTTGCTTTAGTATTATTTGTTTTTGAAATGTGTTTAGTCTTTATGAATTTCATTAGTCTTTTTAATCTTAATTGTGCTTAAATTAGATTGAAATTTGAGATTAATTTCATTAGAAAATCTAGTCTTTCTAAATTTAAAATTTGTTTATAACTTGTTATAATTAGAATTTTTAATTTCATGTCTTTTCATTTAGAATACATTAAATTTAATATTATTATTATAATTTAGATGTTTTCTTATTTTGTATTTCTTTGTTCAAGTGATATTTATGCACTTAGAAAAATTTGAAATTTTAGATTATTGATCTTGAAAAGAATTGGTATCAATTACTATTGAAAATTATACAAATGTACAAAAATCAAAAGGAATGTGCAAAAAGTTTGCAAATGTTAAAAAGAGGCACAAAATAAGCCCAATGTAAAAAGATGCACAAAAATGTGCCAAATACTTGAAAAAGATGCGCAAAGCGCCACATGTGGTAATTCTCTTCTTTTCAGATTCTTTCAATCTCTTAATTCAAATTGATCTTATGTTCATTTATATTTCTATTGAACTTTGAAATAAACAATTTTTATTCATCTCCCTTGTAATGATTTTCTTTATCTCAAATGTCTAAATTGAATCATGTCTTTGATAAATTCTTCTTACTTACAATGTTATATCACTTCTTAAATTCTATGAATTTCTATGATTTACCTAATGTTATTAGTTTTAATTTGCATACCTTATGTTAATCACTTTTTAGATTAAATTTTCAAATGGATTTCATATAATTACTTATATTTCTTGTCTATTTCTTCTTCACTTTTTGTTGTTGTCAAAAAAGGGGGAGAAATTATTGTGTTTATATGTTTGTATTTTGGTTTTGTGTCATTTGCCTTGTGTTATTAGTATTGTCTTGTAATTTTATTTTTGTAATTTTTTATTAGTTTGTTTATTTTAAAAATTTTGAAAAACAAAAATTGTGTTCTTTAGTTCAAAATGCCTCCTTATTTTCATGTATTCATCAATTCAGGGGAGTTTAGGAGATTTTTTAAATTGAAATCAAACAAACAATAATTGTTTTGCCATCATCAAAGAGAGGGAGATTGCTAAGATAGTTGCTATTTGCATGTTTTACATTCTTGCAACTTCTATAGTTTTGATGATTCCAAATATTATTATTCAAATGTGTAGTTATCTCCTAACAATTTTAGAAGATTTGTATTTACTCTTGTGTACTAACATTTCAGGTGAATAAACTCTCTAACATGAAGTCTTCAAATCAAATTCAACAAGAAATACTTTTGGTTTTTGAAGCTGAAAATTATCATTTGAATAGAGAGGGAGTGATTGTAATTGAGTGAATAAAAACATACACACAAACTTAAGGAGAACATAAAAATTTGTACTGATCGTACAGGATGATATCGGATCGTATGGGATGATCAGTCAGTTATCTCTCAATAAGAGCACATGGAACGAACAGAAACTGCCCAAAGAAAATTTTCTAAGTCATGTTCGTACGGGACAAAATTAATTATCGTCGGGATGATTTGCTCTCTGTAAGAAGTTTGTCCCAAATGAAATTAATTATCGTCAGGACGATTTGCTCTCTAGATGAATTTCATCCAGATGATCGCAATTTTGTACAGACGATCAAACCAACTTAAGATAGTTTCATGAGTCAGTTCTGAAGTTTTTGGAATCGAACTTATGATAACTGTTCGTCTGGACGAACCTAGTTCGTACAGACGATTAGCGTGTACAAAATTATTTCGTACACATATGCAAACAGGTTCGTTTCAAGGCTTTTAAGTAAAATTGTCTGGGACAATTTTCGATCGTACGGGATGATTTTTGATCGTACGGGACGATCATGTTCAACATAACTTGAAATCTGCCATTTTTAGATGGGTTTTCTTGTCTCTTCTATAAATAGGCCTTTCTAAATTGGAACTTAATCTTTTTGGTCATTGATCTTCGTGCCTATTGAGAAGAGAGTTAAGGAGAGAGTTTGAGAGAGCATTTGAAGGAGATTTCTTGCAGTTGGAGCGTGAAGGTTTCGCTTGGTACTCAAGGGTAAGTGTTTCCACTTTCAAGTTTGAGATTACTTCACTCTTCTCTCTTTTCTTTTAGATTAGACTTATGAAGAAGATCATGGAAGAAGATCTGTTTCTCTGCCGACACTTGGAGGGTGTAAACAGCCAAGGGTTCTCTGCCCACACTTGGAGGGTGTGAAAGGACGACGGTACTCTGCCAACACTGGTGATATTGTGAAAGGATGACGGTACTCTGCCAACACTTGGGATAGTGTGAAAGGATGAACGGTTCTCTGTTGACATCAGAGGAGTGTGAAAGGATGATGGTTCTCTGCCGCACCGGGTAGTGGTGAAAAGAGTTTGTAAAGGCTTCTCAGCCTTGCTGTGGGTACTAAAGGAGAGTCACTATTTGATATTAGTGCAATACTCAGAGGGTGCCTCTGGGGAGTGGATGTAGGTCTGGTTTTAACCGAACCACTATAAATCTGGTGTCATTTATTTTCCGTTGCTTATTTACTTTTTGGGATTAAAAACTTTGTGGTTGAAAAACTTTTTCTAGAAAAACTCATTAACTAAAGTTTTAGTTTCCAATAATTTTAAAAGAGGGTTAAAATTTTTAATTACCAATTCACCCCCCCCCCCCCCTCTTGGTTAGCCATGGGACATTTAATTAGGCTTAACATCCTAATTCTCATTGAACGAGTTTCAACATGATGTCCACTTGATCATTTCAACTAAGTAAATAAAGAGTCAGCTGATGCCTGTTTGTTCACAATAGGGCATAAGAGAAGAAAAAGTTGGTGAGGAATGCCTTCCAGGGACTCGGTCGGGCTTTCTCAATTAGGTAATTCTCTATGTCTACCTCACCATTTCAGCTTGGAAAACATAGATGGGGTCGATGTCCACTTGATCATTTCAACTAAGTGAATAAAGAGTCAAGGTTTGATGTCTGCTTGATCACAATAGGGCATCAGAGAAGAAAAAGTTTGTGAGGAATACCTCCCAGGGACTCTGTCGGGCTCTCTCAACTTTGATAATTCTCTATTTCTGCCTCACTATTTATGCTTGGGAAATATAGATGGACTCAATGTCCACTTGATTATTTCAATCAAGTGAATAAAGAGTCAGGGTATGATGCCTACTTGATCACAACAGGACATCAAAGAAGAAAAAGTTGGTGAGGAATGCTTCCCAGGGACTCTGTCGGGCTCTCTCAATCAGGTAATTCTCTATGTCTGCCTCACCATTTCAGCTTGGCAAACATAGATGGGCTCAATGTCCACTTGATCGTTTCAACCAAGTGAATAAAGAGTCTAGGTTCGATGCCTGACTGATCATAATAGGGCATCAGAGAAGTAAAAGGTGGCGAGGAATGCCTCCAAGGGACTCTGTAGGGCTCTTTAAATTGGGTAATTCTCTATGTCTGCCTCACCATTTCATCTTGGCAAACGTAGATGGGCTCAATGTCCACTTGATCATTTTTGCCAAGTGAATAAAGAGTCGAGGTGGTGGGGTGTGCCTCCCAGAGCCTCTGTCGGGACATAGATGAGCTCGACGTCCATTTGATCATTTCAACTTAGTGAATAAAGAGTCAAGGTCCGATGCCTTCTTGATCATAACAGGACATCAAAGAAGAAAAAGTTGGTAAGAAATATTTCCCAAGGACTCTATCAGGCTATCTCAACTGGGTAATTCTCTATGCCTACCTTACCATTTTAGTTTAGCAAACATAAATGGGCTCAATGTCCACTTGATCATTTCAACGAAGTGAATAAAGAGTCGAGATGGTGGGGTGTGTCTCCCAAGGGCTCTATTGAGCACCCCCAACCAGGTAATTCTTTATACCTGTTTTACAATTTCAGTTTAACAAACATAGATGGGCTCGATGTCCACTTGATCATTTCAACCAAGTGAATAAAGAGTCGGGGTCTGATGCCTGCTTGATCACAATAGGATATCAGAGAAGAAAAAGTTGGTGAGGAATGCCACCCAGGGACTCTGTCAAGTTCTCTCAATGGGTAATTCTCTATGTCTACCTCACCATTTCAGCTTGGCAAACACAGATGGGCTCGATGTCCACTTGATCATTTTAACTAAGTGAATAAAGAGTTGGGGTTCGATGCCTTCTTGATCATAACAGGACATCAGAAAAGAAAAAGTTGGTGATAAATGTCTCCCAATGACTCTATCGGGCTCTCTCAACCGGGTAATTCTCTATGCTTGCCTTACCATTTCTTTTTAGCAAACATAAATGTGCTCAATTTCCACTTGATCAATTCAACCAAGTGAATAAAGAGTCAAGGTGGTGCGGTATGCCTCCCAGGGGCTCTATCGGGCACCCCCAACCAGGTAATTGAGTAAGTAATTAAGTGACCAACTACCTGCCTGACCCTATCAAGACCACATGATAGAAGGTGAAAGTCACCTTGACATTGACCTAACATAGATTCATGAAGGGATGTGAGGGAGCAAAGTTAATTTATAAGAACTTTTTATGCAAAAAGTTATTTAAGAGTTCTTAAACTAACTTCTAGTTACCTCATGGTAGAGGATAAAATGTCATGGCCACAGGTATCCAGATGCCGACGAAATTCCTCCAACAACTTTATTAAAATATTTAAAATAACATAGAGAATGGGGAATATGGTTGGATTTGATAACCCAAGCCACATTCGCCACATGAATGAAACTGGGGAGCACAATCATAACAAAATTGATTTATGAATGAAATTTATGTATGGATACTGGATCGACACTACCACTCCCAATTAACATGGGTGGGTATGGGCCTAATATCACCTCTAGAAAAGTAAATTTGAGTTATTAGTTTTGATATACAGGACCATGCTTGGGGGTGCCAAATGAAATTGGGCAAGAATAACTATCATATCATAATTCATAGGAGTTTAAATTAGGACATTAGATCGACATCAACACATCTAACTAATGTAGGTGGGGATGGACCCAATATCACCTCTCAAAAAGGTTTGAATTATTGGTTTTGATATCCAAACCCACACTTTGGAGGGCCAAGTGAAACTGGGTAAGAATAACTATCATATCATAATTGATAGAAAAAAGGAGTTTAAATAGGGACATTGGATTGACACACCACATCTGACTAACACAGGTGAGGATGGACACAGTATCACCTCTTAAAAAGTTTGAATTATTAGAAAGTTTGAATTTTTAGTTTTGATATCCTATACTACACTATGGAGTGCCAAGTGAAATTGGGTAAGAATAACTATCATATCGTGACTAATAGATGGAAGAAATTCATATAGGGACATGGGATCAACATCACCACACTTGACTAAAGTAGGTGGTTATGAACCCAATATCACCTCTAGAAAAATATTTGAGTTATTGGTTTTGATATCTCAAACCACACTTAGGGGTGCCAAGTGAAACTGGGTAAGAATGAATATCATATAATGATCGATAGGAGATAGAAAATCATATAGGGACATTAGATCAACATCGCCACACCTGACTAATGCAGGTGGGCATAGACACAATATCCATGAGAAAAGAAATCAAGAGTTTAATGCACTAGCACCAATGTGATTGGTGTACATAAATATAAATACAAATATCCCTATGACATATCAACGAATCCCCTTTAAGGATAGCCTTATACTCTTCGAGGCGAACATTGCATGGTAGAGGACAAATTGTCGTGGCCATACATACTATAGAGGAATATTTACAAAATGTAGGAAGGCTTGCTAGTCTATAGTGAACAACTAGCTCTAGTGGAAAGAGTGTCAGAAGGTCATTTACAGGAATCCTCGACTCTCATTCCAGACATCTGATAGGGATTAGGTTGCTTGCTTGTACTCTAACATCAGAAGTATCCTTTCTCGTCTAAGCTACTATCAACAACTAATCCACCATTAAATATCAAGTACATATAAAAGGTAGGAAGGTGTTGGGGCCTGCTTCGATGTCTCAGGGTGAGAGAGCCTAGTGAACACAAAAACCTGACGGGAATAAGAGAGTTTATAAGGTATGGAATGGCCTAAAAGGCCGGAAAGAAAGTGACCATAACTAGGGAAAACCCTAGCTAAGCAGGGAACCTAACTAAGAAAGGGACAAACCTAATTTATGGAGTACCAATCATAGATTACACACAAGAAAGAATAATATAGGATCCAAAGATGGAGAGAGAAATGAGTCCCACCGTGGTAGAAAGAAACCTATGGACCTCTGAATTTTTGACATGGTTGAGAATATAGATTGTCCTTGAATAAGATCCTAGTTGAAACTGCAACCAAATGAGCTCTTGATCGATGGGAATCGATCTAGGAATGATTTAAGGCTTAGGTCACTAGAAACTTGCCGTCGGCTACTTGGGACATCAGGTTTTCACTTGGGAAAGATAAATGGAGGTCGTGGGAGCTCTCCCACTAAATTTCAGGGCTTGAGGAGGCCTAGGGAGAGAGTAATTACAAAAACTCTTTTTTAAAAGCCTAATTCCCTATATTTAAAGCCTTAGACTCATGATCAAAGGTCTAGATTGAATCTAGAGCCAATTAAGAGGGAAATCAGGCTCCCTTGGCCGTGGATTGATCAAAGGATTAGTAGGAAGAGTTTAATTGCAATAAAAAGGGGATTTTGACAAAATTAGGACCAACCAAGGCTTGGGTTGACCAAGCCAAGATTTGACCTGGTTAACTTGGTTAAAAGAGCCCAAGGGATGGGGTTTAAGTCCAAGAAAGGGTTTGATATGAATAGAAATTGAATTAGACCCATTAGGGCTCAATGGGTCAACTTGGGTTGACTTAGTCAACCTGGTTGACCCAAGACATTGGTCTGATCTCAATGAACATGGTCTGACCCATGGAACCCAAGGGTTTGACAAATTTGAGGCCAATAGAAACATCGATAAATGCATGTCCTCCTTTGTCTCCATATTCCTTGTATATCTGCTCTATACATCACTCATCAACTTTGCTATTAAACTACCAAACTACATCATGTTGTTAGAACTCATTAGGGTTGCTTTACTTTGATCATTTGGCACTTTAGGTGGATCCACTACACTTAGAGTTATTCTCTTTCCTATCAAATTATAATTTAATCATACATATATATAAATTGAATGCAAAAAAAGTAAATTCTATTGATACCCATTTTTACCCCTCTTAAAATCACTTCTTATAGCTCTAATTACAATCCAATTCTTCTAGCAATCATTACTTTGATACCAACTGTCATGCCTCAAGATCAAATTTGAAAGAATAACCTATTTAACCTCTAATTGAACTATCAGAGCTACAAATGATCTGTCAATACAATTTAGTCCAATAAAAGAAATAAACAATCATTTGCTTTAAAATTTAAAACAATGCACATGTCCCAAAATTTATGTTCAATAATGTTATTAAATCATTCAAACTATCTTTCTACTCCTCATTATAAAATAATTTAAAAAAAAAACAAAAATAAAAACCAGAATCCTAATCTGCCTTACTCTAGCAAATCATATCCCTTTTTTGAAAAACATGTAAAACCAAAGAATGAGCTAACAACTCAGTATGTTACCAAAACCTACCACTAAAATTAATGTAATAAAGTAGAAATAGCATCCAGGTAAGCATTTAATTAATATCAATATAAACATGTAGGTATAAAAACATGTACTAGTCACTATGAACAATATCAAGTCATATGAGTAATAAAATCTAAATAATTGTATATCTCATGAGTAGTGATCAATAATGAAATAAAGACTCAATATGTTCTATTATTTATATACCTATTAGTTATAGAATAGTTTAGTTCATATAATGTTATGCCCCAAGATCAAATTTGAAAGAATTACCTATTTTGCCTTTTAATAATAGAATAATTTAGTTCATATAGCGAAAGTATCTAAAATAATATATATAAAAATATTTCATTATATTTTTTTTTATATAATCGCTAGGAGATCGGTAAAATCAATAATATATCCATAACTTCTAACTACAAAAGAATAAAAAAAATATAAAATAAAATAAAAAGAAAAATATGGGGATCTCTAATAATTTTACTCCACCTAATCCTCAACCCTTCCTTGATCTAAAATCATTAAAAACAACATAATGCAGTTGTTGCGAATCTGAGATTATGGATTAGACTTTTGATGATAGCAAATATTCATGTTTTTTTACGACTGCCTTGCCTACTAACTTTTCAGATCCACAAGATCGAACACAACTCAAGACCAGCTCAAGCTTTGGTAGATTTAGGTTGATTCAAGTCTGTAACTTTTCCTTTCTTAAGTCAATTGTAAAAGTGGTTCCTAATACTAAGTAACCTTGCACACACACACACACTTGAGGGATTTTTTGTGTTTTTTTGTTTTGAGTACATCGGCTTGGACGATGTTCCTATCGGCCAGGACGATCCTACTAAAAATAGAAACCCTAATTAGGGCATCCTGGTTAAGAAGCCATCATTAAGCAAATCATCCTGGATGATCCTTGTATCGGCCAGGACGTTAGGCTCAAATAAAAAAGAATCAGCCGCCATGATCAATTTAGGTATTCTTTATTTCAGGACATCGACCAGGATGATCTATACATCGGCCTAGACAATGCAACATAATTATGCCTAAATTTATTTGGTAATTATGAAAAATAATTAAGTTTGATTGATATGATCACATCAGCCGGGCCGATTGCAGGATCAGCCAGGACGATGTCCTGGATAATTAACATCGGCCAGACTCTATTCCGGGTGATGTTCAGGACGATTGTACTCTAATTTGAACTAATCAACCAGAATGCTATTGTATCAGCCTAAATAATGTAACCAATTTTCTTCTGATCATCCCAAATCATCCCGGCTGATTGAGCTTATTTTGTACTGATCGGCCAGGACGATATTCTTATCATCCTGGACAATAATGCCTGTTCTTGAAATTCTATTTAAAGGACCCAAATTTTCTCATGCAAAGTGACCTTTAGCTGTTGTCTTGACCTGAGAGAGCCAAGAGGAGAGGGAAAGAGAGGGAGAGAGAGGGAGGAACTTGTGAGGGCAGTTTGTGAGAGGGATTCACAAAGGTTGCTCCAAGCAAGGTTCCAAGGCGTCTTCTCCATTCTTCATCCTTCATCCTTGGGGGTTCAAGGGAGGTAAGCTTCAGCAATTGGCCGAGGTTCTCTGCCTGTTTCAGGAGGAAGAAAAATGAGATGGGTTATCTGCCTCGCCAGGGTTGGCAAAAAGGAGTTTTTGTGAGGGCTTCTCCGTCTTGCTGTGGGAGCAAAAGGAGAGTCACTTTTATAGTGCAATATTCGGAGGGCGTCTCCGGGGAGTGGATGTAGGTCGAGTTGACCAAACCACTATAAATCTGGTGTGATCTTTCTTTATTTTGATTTTTGCATTTATTTTTCCACACTTTGATTTTTGTGGTGATTTTGGTTTAAGTTTTATTCTTTGATTGTAAGAAGATTTTTTAAAATACCAATTCACCTTCCCCCAACTCTTGGTTAGCCTTGGGCCTGTTCCTAAGGGCTTAATATCCCTAACGAACTTTCAGTAGTAACTCAAATTCACTAAAGCTTCTTTTGATTTCATATAAGTGATTAAACCTGTTCAATTATCCCAAGGCTAACCAAGAGGGATGGGGGTGAATTAGTAATTTAAAAAATTCTTGGATTTTTAAATAGAAAATTGATTTTTGTAATTTTTATAAATTAATTTTTTGACCACAAATACTAAATTGCATAAAAATAAAAAATGCAGAAATAAAAATTTCTTAGATTTTTAAATAGAAAATTAATTTTTGTAATTTTTACAAATTAATTTTTCGACCACAAATACGAAATTGCAAAAAATAAAAATGCAGAAGTAAAAAAGAATACAAGAATTTATAGTGGTTCGGTCCAACAAGACCTATGTCCACTCCCTGAAGACTCCCTCTTTAGGTATTGCACTATTACCAAAGTAACTGTCCTTTTGCTCCCAAAGCAAGGCAGAGAAACCTTTACAATTTTCCTCGCTTCCACCAATCCATGGTGCGGTAGAGAACCATCATCCTTTCACACCCTCCAAGTGTCGGCAGACAACCGTCATACATTCACACCCTCCAAGTGTTGGTAGAGTACCAAATCTTCTTCAAAGATCTTCTCTCAAGAAACTAGAAAGAAGAAAGGAAGAGTAGTAACCAAAAAAACCAAAAGCGATTCTTACCTTAGAGTACCCTTGTGATCCCTTCACACTCCATTTGCAAGAAATCTCTCTCAAACACTCTCCAAAAACACTCTTTCACTTGCTCTAAAAAAACTCACGTGGAACAGACATTTCAAAGTCAATTTCTAAGGACTTTGTATATGAAAGGCACGAAAAATCGTCCAGAAAACTAAAATTTGCCATTTTAAGCGTACACGATCATATAGTACCATCGATGTTTGTCGCAGACGAACATTTCAAAAAATGTCTGGTATGATCCTTTATGAAATGTTTTCATACAATTAGATCGTAGAGTACGATGCATATATCATATAGTACGAACATTTATAAAAAAAATTCTCATTCGTCTGGATGAAAATGTTCTAAATAATTTTGTAATCTGGACATCATCTGTAAAAAGTCCAGATTGTCCTGAACAAATACTTGAAAAAATTTACATGTTCGTATGGACGAAAAAGTTTCCCACATTTTCGTACTCTAGACGTCATTTGTACAAAATCCATATCGTCCCGGATGAACAGTTCAAAATTTTGACATGTTCATCTGGACGAAAATGCTGCCAACAATTTCATACTCTATATGTTGTTTATATGAAGCTAACTTCGTACAGTACGAGCAATACTTAGAAAAAATTTTTTTACAAGTTGATTAACTGCTCACTGGAGGAAATAACTTTCCAAATCATCTCGTATGAAATGAGTTCATACAAAACGATCAGTTTAAAAATTTTACAAATTTAAAACACTCCCCCAGTGTGTGTGTGCATGGTTACTCAATTACATCACACACTCTCAGACTCAAAAAAATAAAAAATACAAACTCCAATTACAATGAATCCTAATATATTTGATTTGAAGTTTCAACAATCTGGAGTATGATTTCGCTGAAATGTTAGTACACACAAACAACAAAAACAATATATCCAAAATATGTTAGGAGAAATAGTAGTTAAAACAATAATATTTGGAATCATCAAAAACACATATTACAATAATCTCAACAATTTGAAAAACTAAATTGCAACAATCTCATCAGCTTCTAATACAAGGCTTGAAGAATCAATATGCCTGCTCAAATTGGTCACTATAATTAATAACAATCAATTTATCAATAATCAATTATTATTCGTATGGATCAAACTGATCAATAACCAAAACAAGAAATTATTTTAGTAAAATATATTAATTTATAGTCAATAAATAATAAATAAATTTGTAAAACAATCATATTGAAATCATTCACATATTAGTACATATGCGTGTTAACATTATCAATCTTATATATCTTATCTGTGATCAATAATAACCATCATATGCAGTCGATACATATAATAATTTTATTTATCGATACTATCAATGTATATATATTTCAATATATGATTCAGCAAAATATGACATATAGTGAAAGTTCGTTCGGGATGTTAAGCCCTATGAACTTAGTCCCAAGCTAACCAAGAGGGGGGGTGAATTGGTATTTAAAAATTCTTAAGACAAAGAAAGAAAATCACAGACCAAATCACACCACAAGAAATTAATGCGGAATTAAAAAGTGCGGAAGCAAAAATAAGAACACAAGATTTATAGTGGTTCGGTTGACTCGACCTACGTCCACTCCTTGGAGGCACCCTCCAAGTATTGCACTACAAAACGTGACTCTTCTTTAGCCCCCACGGCTAGGCGGAGAAGCCCTTACAAGAACCTCCTTTTGCTTCCTCCTGAAGCTGGCAGAGAACCACAACCAAAAGCAAACTCCTTACCTCTACCGACCCTTCCACGGACGAGAAACTCCAGACGAAAGACAAGCAGAGTAATCCTTGAAGCAACCCTTGTGAATCCCCCTCACAAGCTCCCCCTCACAAGATCCTCTCTCTCTCCCTCTCTCTCTTTCTCTCCTCAAGGTCTTCTCAGGTCAAGGCAGCAGCCAAAGGTCTTCAAAAATGTTGAAGAAGAGCTCTTTAAATAGAAGAGCTCAAGAGGAGCTCATTAATTGCAAGTAGCCGACTTTATCGTCCCGGCCGATCTGGACATCGGCCTGGCCGATCAGTACAAATCAAAGAAGATCGGCCAGAGCATCGCCCTGGGAACGGTCCTGGACGATCAAAATTTGGCTTGATCGTCCAGGCCGATCATATGATCGTCCTAGCCGATTAGTTCAAATCAGAAGCAAATCGTCCTGAGCATCGCCCTGTTTATGACCTGGCCGATATTTATCGTCCTGAAGTAATTCAAGGATTTTGAATGTATCGTCCTGGCCGATCCTGTGATCGTCCAGGACGATATGATCGTATCAATCACCCTTAATTACTCCCTTGATTTCCTGATTAATTAAGGCATAATTTGGTAATTTCGTCCAGGCCGAATATTTAAAAATACAGTATACCTTAACTGTCTAAGGCGGCTACTTCTTTCTGTTTTGAGCTTATCGTCCTAGCCGATACACGTATCGTCCAGGACGATATGTTAATGTCAGCTGCCTTAATTAAGAATCCTTAATTAGACTTTCTATTTTAAGCTGATCGTCCCGGACGATATAAATATCGGCCGGGCCGATGTGGGAAAAAAAATAGAAATTATAAGCCTCTCAAGTGTGTGTGTGAAGGGTTGCTTAGCATCAGTCTTTTTGACCATTACAAGTAGACTCAAAAGGTGAAAATTAAAATTACAGACTGAATCAACCCTAAACCTACGCAATCTTGAACTTGGCTTATTCTTGATCGTCTGGTCTTCGATTCCTGAAAAGTTAGAAGCAACAAGTAGTCCAAGAGAAATAGTGTTTGTCATTCATCAAAACACAAGTTATAAAAAATAGATTTGCAACATATAGTTTTAACCATTTTTATTTATCATTATCATCATCATTACAACATCTTTATCATTTTATCATATTATGTGACTTTCAACAAATAATTAAGAGTCGTTACCTCTGCTTGCAAGCATAATCATTCATTCATCTTTATCATTTTATCATATCATGTGACTTTCAACCAGGCCAACCATTGACTTAATCAACCTAAGTCTTAAATAGGTCAAATTGATATATTTAGGTCAATTTAAGCCCTTTTAGTGCTTTAGAATGTTTCCTAATCATATCTAATGCAAATCCCATGCTAATCAACCTATAATCCCTCCTAATTGATCTTAGAATAGATCTAGGTAATTGATCCCTAGCCTTGGCCTATAAATACCCAATTTAGGGTTCCAATGAGGGGACTTTTTCTCTTGCTCTCTCTCCAAGCACCCTTAACCTCTGAGATTTGGTTTGAGAGCTCCCACAACCTTCCTCCACCCTCTCCTAGTCAAATCCGATCGGTCAAAGTCACTGGCGGAGAGTTCTCTGGTGACCCGAGGGTTTAGATCTTCCAAAGCATTTTTTGGTTGATCCATTGCATTTCAAAATGTGATTTCTTCTACAACTAGGAGCATGGACAGTCTACAAGTGCAATAAGCTTATATATGGGTCAATCCATCCATTAACCAAGGTGAAATTACAAACCCTGGCTTAAGACACCTAGAGTTAAATAGCTTTTTGTATAGCGCATTTTAGACCATACATAGCATCCCCCAAGAATGCTCTTCATTCATAGAGCTTATAATTCAAATTTTACTCGATTTGGTCCACCCGATCACGAGAACGAGACGATTATCATTCTAGGGTTTTGGTTTATGCTATTTTGATAGTGTACAAGATCTTAGCCGTTGATCACTCGATTAACAGCCAAAATCTTATCTTTCCAAAGTTTGTATTAACCACAGAATTGATCTCACAGTTCCACTCGCTGACCGACTCCATCAAGACCATTGATTTGAAATAATGGAAGATCGGACGGTCCTGCTCACCGTCCAATATGTTTAAGTGCCGCGATAATCATTATCAATGATTGCACGGTGGCATTATCATTGGAAATGATTGCACATGGTCTGCAGAGCCAATCCTAGACTGATGCCTATTTGACCGTCACTGCCACTGCGGTTTATGTTTTAATTAATTTTAACTGTTTTAAACCTTTTTTTAATTTATTTTCTTTTGAAAATTGTTATAAATTAAATATAAACCCAAAAATTATGTAAAATATATCAAATTTTTTCAGAATTTAATTTCCTTTAATTTAAAATTAAAATTATTTTAAAATAATATATATTTGTTTAAGTTATTATAAAAATAATAATTTTAAATTATTTTACTTGTTGCAGATTTGGTTTCATGAATTATGGTTTTGATGATAACAAACAATACGACTGCCTTTTCTCTACTGACTTTTTAGGACTCAAAGATCGGACGGAAATCAGAATCAGCTCAAGACTGGGTAGATTAGGGTTGAGTTAGTCTGTAATTTTCTTTTTTCCCTTTCTTGAGTCAATTGTAAATGTTTGAAATGACTGATGTTAAGTAACCCTACACACACACTTGAGAGATTTAGAATTTGTGTTTTTACTCACATCATCCTAGACGATATTTATATCATCCTGGACGATCGAATTCAAAACAGAAGTTCTAAACAGGATTTCTTAGTTAAGACAGCCATAATTAACTTATCATCCTGGATGATACTTGTATCGGCCAGGACAATATGCTCAATACAGAAAGAAATAGCCGCCATGATCAATTTAGGTATTCTGTATTTTTGGAAATCGACCAGAACGATCGTGAGATCGGCCTGAACGATATAATATAATTATGCCTAAATTGATCCGGCAATTAAGGAAGCAATTAAGGATGATTGATACGATCACATCGTCCTGGACGATCTCAAGATCGGCGAGGACGATATATTCAAAAATTCTCAGTTGCTCCTGGAAGATAAATATCGACCAGCACAAATTCAGGGCGATGTTCTGGCCGATCGGGATCGGATAACTCAAATTCAGGGCGATGCTCTGGACAATTTTTCTCTGATTTGAACTGATCGGCCAGGATGATCGTGAGATCGGCCGGGACGATCGTGAGATCGGCCGGGACGATCGTGAGATCGGCCGGGACGATCGTGAGATCGGCCGGGACGATCGTGAGATCGGCCGGGACAATCAAGCCAATTTTCAATCATCCAGATCATCTTCAGGGCGATGTTCTGGCCGATCGTTTGTGTTTTGAACTGATCATACAGGACGATAAAGTTGGCAACTTGCAATTATTGAGCTCCTTTAAAGCACTTCTATTTAAGAGCTCTTGTTCAACGTTTTTGAACATCCTTGGTTGTTATCTTGACCTGAGAAAACCTAAAGGAGAGAGAGAGAGAGAGAGAGAGAGAGAGGGAGAGAGAGAGAGGATCTTGTGAGGGGGAGCTTGTGAGGAGGTTCATAAGGGTTGCTCCAAGCAATGTTCCACTTCTTCTTCCCTAGAGTCTCTTGTCCTTGGAAGGGTTGAGAGAGGTAAGCTTCAAGATTGATCGTGGTTCTCTACTTACTTCAGGAGGAAGCAAATGGAGTGGGGTTCTCTGCCTTGTCGGGGGTGGCAAAAAGGAGGTATTTTTTTAAGGGCTTCTCCGCCTAGTTGTGGGGGCGGCTAAAGGAGAGTCACGTTGTTAGTGTAATACTCGGAGGGCGCCTCTGGGGAGTGGACGTAGGTCAAGTTAACCGAACCACTATAAATCCTTGTGTTCTTTTTACTCCTTCTGCGATTTAAGTTTCTGCACTCCTTTTTTGCGTTGATTTTGGCTTATGATAATTGTTCTTTTGTTTAAGATTTTTTAAAATATCAATTCACTCCTCCCCTCTTGGTTAGCCTCGGGACTAGTTCATATGGCCTAACATCCCTAACGAACCTTCATTAATATCATTATTATTTATATTATTTGTATTATTATTATTATTATTATTATTATTATTACTTAATTTTATTATATTTTATTATTATTTTAATGATTATTATTATTATTATTATTATTATTATTATTATTTTATCATTATTATCTAAATTATTTTAATATTATTATTATCAATTAAAATACCTAATTTTTTAATAATAAGAAAATAATCTTATTTATTTAGTTTAATTAATAATTATTTTCTTCAAATTATCCTAATTAATTAATTACAACAACAACAACAACAACATCAAGCCTTTATCCCACTACGTGGGGTCGGCTACATGAATCCTTTTTCTCCATTGTGTTCTATTAAAAGTCAAATTCTCGTTTAAATCTAATAAAGAAAGGTCATTCCTAATATTTTCTAACCAAGTCTTTTTAGGTCTACCCCTACCTTTCTTAACACAAGTAAAATCTAATACCTCTACTCTCCTAACCGGGTCATCGGAAGGCCGCCTTTTTATGTGACCAAACCATCTAAGGCGACTCTCTCTAATCTTATCTTCTACTGGAGCTACTCCAACCTTTTCACGAATATGCTCATTTCGTATCCTATCTCTAAGGGTAAAGCCGCTCATCCATCTAAGCATCCTCATCTCTGCCACACTTAACTTAGTATTATGCTTCTCTTTTAAAGGCCAACATTCGGCACCATAAAGCATTGCAGGCCTCACTACCATCTTATAGAATTTTCCCTTAAGTTTGAGGGGTACATTTCTATCACATAATAAGCCCGATGCATTCCGCCACTTCAACCATCCAACTTGAATTCTGCTGATAATATCCCCATCTATTTCACCATCACTCTGAACAATAGATCCAAGATATCTAAAACGTGTACTCTTATTAATGACTTGATCGCCCAAAGTCACAATCCCCTCACTAGGACTATTACTACTAAAATTACACTCCATATATTCCGTTTTAGATCTACTCAAGCGAAAACCTTTAGACTCTAAGGTTGACCTCCATAATTCAAGTTTACCTTCAACTCCCTCTCTAGTCTTATCAACAAGAAGAATATCATCAGCAAAAAGCATACACCAAGGTACATCATCTTGCAAATGTCTAGTGAGAACATCCAAGACTAAAGCAAAAAGATATGGGCTTAAGGCTGATCCTTGATGTAACCCAACCGAAATAGGGAAATACTTGGTCAAACCACCTTGTGTTTGAACACAAGTAATAGCTCCTGCATACATATCTTTAATGATTTGAATATAAGCATTATTGACTCCTTTCTTATCAAGAACTCTCCATAGCACTTCTCTTGGAACTTTATCATATGCTTTTTCTAAATCAATAAATATCATATGTAGATCCTCCTTATTTCTTCTATATTTTTCCATCAAACCTCTTAATAAATGTATGGCTTCCATAGTCGACCTACCCGGCATGAATCCAAATTGATTTTGAGAAACATTAGTATCACGCCGCAACCTATGCTCTATAACTCGCTCCCATAATTTTAAAGTATGACACATTAACTTAATACCTCTATAATTCGTGCAATCCTGTGCATCACCTTTATTCTTAAAAATAGGAATTAATACACTCATTCTCCACTCATCTGGCATCTTTTTAGTCTTCAAAATAGTATTAAAAAGTTTAGTAAGCCAAGAAATCCCTTCATCTCCTAAGCATTTCCACAACTCTATTGGAATATCATCCGGTCCAACAGCTTTTCCACCCTTCATTCTATTTAAAGCCTCTCTAACTTCAGTTTTACTAATACGCCGATAAAAACAGAAATCTTTACTTTCATCTAGGGTGCTAAGGTCACTATAGTCAATCTTATTTTCACACTCTTCATTAAAAAGTTTAGCAAAATATCTCATCCACCTTTGTTGAATATCATCTTCTAAGAAAAGTATTTTTTGATCTTCATCCTTAATACACTTCACTTGAACTAAATCCTTACTGCTCCTATCTCTTTGTTTGGCTAACTTATACATATATCTTTCTCCCTCCTTAGTATTTAATCTATTATATAAATCGCTAAAAGCTAATGTCTTTGCATCGCATATTGCTTTCTTAGAATCCTTACGAGCCACTTTATATAATTCCCAATTATCAGAATTTTTAAAATTAAACCAATTTTTATAACAAATCTTCTTATTTTTAATCTTTTCTTGCACAATTGGATTCCACCACCAACTATTTTTACTATTAGGAGCTTTACCCTTTGATACTCCAAGCACATCTTTTGCAATATTCTTAATATCACTAGCCACTTTTTCCCACATAACATTAGCATCCTCATGCACAGACAAAATTTTAAGATCTAAAATCTTACTCACAAAATTATTTTTGTTAATATTCTTTAAATTCCCCCATCTAATCCTCGAAAAACGTTTTACTTTATTTTTTATTTTATGCCCCTTTATCTTAAAGTCCAAAACTAATAAACGATGTTGGGTACATAAACTTTCACTCGAAATAACTTTACAATCTTTGCATTCTAAACGGTTTAATTTTCTAATAAGAAAATAGTCAATCTGGGTTGTACTACATCCATTTTTATAAGTGATGAGATGCTCATTCCTTTTCTTAAATAAGGTATTAGCAATTGAAAAATTATAAGCTAAACAAAAATCTAATATGGTCTTGCCACCTTCATTCGTCGTTCCAAATCCATGTCCACCATGAATGCTTTTAAAATCATCTACCTCTCTACCAACATGTCCATTTAAATCTCCTCCAATAAAAACTCTTTCTTCAAGAGGTATCTTTTGTATTAATTCTTCTAAGTCATTCCAAAAATTTAATTTAGAACTTATATCCAAACCTACCTGAGGAGCATAAGCACTTATAATATTAACAATCTTATCCTCAACAACAATCTTTAAAGCTATAATTCTATCACCAATCCTATTAATTTTTATAACATTATCCTTTAAACTCTTATCTATAATGACACCTACACCATTTCTAGTACGACTCCTACCCGAATACCAAAGTTTAAAACCTAAACTATCGATTTCCTTAGCCTTCTCTCCAACCCACTTAGTTTCCTGAATGCACAAAATATTTAACTTCCTATGAATCATAATATCTATTAACTCCATTAATTTACCTGTAAGGGAACCTATATTCCAAGATCCTATCCTAATTTTAGTATCATGGACTAGCTTCTTTGCCCACATCCGTCCTTGATGTGGGAACCCTTGCCTATTTAACACTACACCCGGGCGCCGGTGCAGCGGCCCTTGCACACTTGTCACTGTATTCAGGCCATACAGCGCGTCGCTTCCAGGGGACGCCCTAGCATTAACACAATTTCTTAAAGGATTCATGTCATTTTTGTTCGACAAGTTTTACGCTGGCTGTCGACTACCTAACGCAACCCTCCACTTTTCTCATCCAGGACTTGGGACCTGCCAACGGCAGTGTTATCCTAATTAATTAATTAATTACTTAAATTAATTAATTATTAATTTATTTATATAAATTGTAATTATCTTCTAAATTTATAAAAAATATTATTTTATTAAATTATTTTTAAAAATTAGAGATTATTTTCTATAATTTAATTATTAATTAATAATTATTATTTTATTTAAATTATTTTAATTTATTAATTTTTTTTGACTTACTTAATTAATAAACTAATTTAAAATTTAAATATTTTTTATTAAATTAGAACATTATTATATTTTAAATTATTTTAAATTTCAAAAACCTTTTTTTTTATTTTATTTATATTATTTATTAAATATTAAAGATATATTATTATTATCAAGGTATTTTCCTTTAGTAATTATTTATACTTAAATATTTAATTACTTTTAAATTTAATTAGATTTAAATAATTGCATCTAAATATAATTACTTTAAATTATCCTAAATTTCAGAGGCTTTAGTAATTATTTTAATATTATTTAATCATTAAATTTAAACATTAACTATTTTAAATTATTAAAAAAAATCATACCTTATAATTACTTCAAACTTTAAAAATTCCTAACTATTTTGTTTTAAATTTAATTTTTGTGTATAATACCTTTTATTTTTCAGAAAAGATTTATTTTTATTTAAAAATATTTTTAGACATTAAAATATACTTTGCTAGATGATTTCTGAATTACTTAATTATTTGGTTATTTAAATAATATTTAAATAATTATTATACTAAATATTTTGAAATTACAAATTATTTTTAAATTATTTTAAAGTTAAATTATAAATTGAATTAATTTTATTTATCTTATTTTCTAAAATTTATATATTTTTTAAAATTACTTTAAAACAACATATAATCTTAAATCCCAAATTTTGGGAGATCCACTACGTGAAATTTTGAACATAAATTATACTTATGAATAGAATTCATGGGGAAGGTTTATTAGTGGGTTCCAGTCATCCACTAATCACACTGTTAAGCGTGCTTAGTCTTCTTTTTCACCATCTTTTGTATTTGTAGGATGCACAAGCACTTAGCTTAGGCCCTCCTAGATTTTAGGGTTGGTCTACTTATTTATTTTATGAATTCCCAACATGTTATCCTAAGGGTTAGTTCAAAACTCAATTTAAAACTCAATTAACGAAGTGGCATCCTAATGATAATAATTAAGAACCCGTCTAACAAATTTAAAAAAATTATAAGAACTAAGATAGATCCCCGTTTATCCTGAAATATCAACACATAAACTTAGTGAAATCCTAAACCTCCCATAATTTTCTAGGATGTTTTAGGACCCTTTAGACCCCTTTAATTAACAAACCTTTATTTACCCGTTAATTAGGCTCCGATAACTTCAAAAAATTCTAATGAATCAACTTTAACTCAAACATTTACCTATAATACCTCAAATTCTTTATATTTCAACCCTTAACCTTAGATAATTAGGGCCCCTTAGTTGGACTTCAAAATGAGCCTTAATTTAACTTTAATTAACAATTACCTTTTTGCCCTTATTAAATTATTAAAAATTCCAAGTTTTCCCCAAACACTTGGGAACACTTATTTGGGTCATTTCTAACCTTTGGGTGGATTCTAATAAGTTTGGAGTTGTTTTAGATCAAAACCCCTAAAATGCCCCTTTATTAAGCAATTTCGATAATTCATTAATTGAATAAAACTTCTAAAATTCATAACTTCGCCTAGAAAACTCCAAATCCAATAAAATTAAAGTCTAATTACTCCTCTAAAGGCCTAATATTTAAATAAAATGTTAGAATAGCCAAAGCTAGCATATTTCCTATAATGACCTTTTGGTACCAATAGCTTAGCACATAGGAGGACCCGGCACCTACTAAAATTGGCTAATATAACTTAAACTTTAAAGATCACTACCATAAGTATTAAAAATGGATCAACAAACTAAATTAACTAAAATGGATCCTAATTCACTAATATTTAAATTTTAATCAAATTTCCTTTTTAGACCTTTCAATAAATATGAACTTTAGGCAACTTGAACTAACTACCTGACATAGGACCTATCCAAAGCCACACAAACCTACTACACACATAGATTTTCTAGGATACCATTTCTAGCTCTAGGATTAGGGCCGGTGTTTACTTTTTCTATTTCTATGATGTGTTGTGATTGTGTGTGGCACATATGCGATTGACTTGTTTTGCTTTACTGTGTTATTGTTGTTATGATGTTTATTTTATTATCATACATTCTCTCTATGATGTAATGTGTGCATTAGACTACCCATGGGATAGGGCCACTTTTATACTAATCAAGTCTTATGCAGGTGACCACGCTCATGCAGTGCTAAAATAAAGGAGGCTATAATAATTAAGCTTTAAATACTAATATTATTTTTATAGATTCTTTAGAGATTGCTAAAGCCCCCTTCCCTAAATTAAAAGAGCATGGCCAAGCCTGTTTGCCTTTTCTGCATAAAATATTAACTGCTCGAATTGTATATAAACTGATTGTGATTTTTATTAAGATAACCATGTAGGAGTCCGGGTCTAATTTTTTTTTTTCAAATGTAATATAATTTATTATAAATTTAGTTGTAAAAGTCTATAAAAGTCTAACATTTCAAATACTAGGTACCCATAGGCAAAAAGAAGGCCCCCCTTCTCATGGGATTTCTTATTCATTTGGGTACCCACTTGGAGGATGAACCAGATGGAGCCCAAAGGAGAAAATATAATGGGAGATGATCCGGAGAAGGATGATCCACTCGAAGATAGAGGCTTGAAGATGAAATGTCTGGCTTTTAAAACTTGCATCATTTATTAGGATTAGAATCCATGATGTTGTCGGTGGAGCCTTTCCACCATTACTTTTCTGTGGACCCCAGACTATACTTATACAGAACTTGTCGTGGACTTTAGATTTTACTATGTTTTTTATGGATTTATATTAATGTGTTTACTTTGTATGTGCATTTGAAATTTCTTACTTTCTTAGATTTCTTTCTTGCATATGTGTGGCTTAATTTACGCTAGGCTCTTTAGGATAAAAATAATTTTCTACTCATAATTAATATTCAAAATTTTAAGATGTAAATAACATAGAAACTTAACGACCTAGGGAATAGCTAGAATCATCTGGGGTCACATGCATTTTATTGCATCTCTCTCCCTTCTTCTAATAAGATACCTCCCTGCCTGCGGGTAGAGTTCGGATAATCTAGCCTATGAGGATGAAGTGCCGAACCTAGGGAGGCCTAGTCTTTTCTAAAAATTATTTTCTATAAGCCTATGTTTAAAATATCAAACATATATGATTTTGACCTTTAATTAGCATGCATTACATTAGAAACTAATTTAATTAAAATTTAATTGTATTAGCTCTAGGAGCATTCACCCTATATAAGTCCAGGGCTAATTAGGAAGCTCTCTAGATGTAAGCCCTACTTCTAAAATACTTAAACCTAGCCATCTTTCATAAAAATTGGATAGAATATATTTTACATGCTTAGGTGGTTAGTTGGCATCTCTTTTCCGCCAGGGTATAAGCCCAGGTGCATTAGCTAGGACACGGTTGTTAATGTTGGGTATAACACTAAACTCACCTTAGATTTATGATTCAAGGCTGCTACTTTAGCTGTCTCATATTAAGTCTAAATAGTAGATAAGTTTCTTATTCTTTAGGGACTATAAATCTTGCTTATCTGCATCACACTAATGATGCCACTTCCATCTTTTCTCTCTGCATGCTCTGAGTGTATGATTTCCTCTCTTCTCAACACCTTAGTCCCTCCAAATGTTAGTGTGAGCCAAATATGCTGACTAATCCACTTGAGCCCTTTTTTTCCTATTGAGTAGGAATTTCTTAGTTTCCCTTTTGTGTGCCAATCTCCATTATCTGGGAAGAATAATATTGGATCCTTAATCAGGAATCTTCTCGAGCCCTATGCTCAAGATGTAATTAACCATGGGGGCTTACACCTGTAGGAAACGGAACTCCATCATCAAATAAATCCCACTCGAACTGATATATCAGGCAGGGGAAACCCATTATTATGATCAAGTTGTATATATTACTACCCATCGGAGTGCATTAGCGAGAGCTGATATCCTCAATGGTTAGTTATATGTATGATCTAATCTAACCTTCCATTAGCCCTCCTTCAAATAGCGCCAAGGTTTATGATCATTTCTATTCCTTGAGGTGGTGCAATCGTATACCCTCTACACTCTATAGCCGGCGGATCCCTTTCAATGGTACATAAGTTTCTAGCAACCACGGTGAGACCCGTTATTCTCTCTTCTTTGGATTTTATATTATTCTTTTTTGTGTGTACTCTATAATTGGTACTCTTTTAGATTAGATTTCCCTTTTTTAACTAGCACCCATTTTATACCTTATTAAATTCTCTTCTTTTATCAATTCTAACTAATTCTTTCAATTATCTATTCTTTTGACAGCAGTGCCATAGCTTCACATGCTTCTTCTGTGACTTTCTGCTTTGGTTAGGATGCGCAGGTGATTCTCCCTAAGTCTCTACTGACTAGTCCACCCGTTAGAGGGATCACTTTTGGTTCCTTCACAGACTAGACTTTCACCACTCTTGGTGGGCTGACCTCGATTAAGGCTGCTATATTCTCTCCTCCTCAGAGGAGAGGATGCAAAGCCATATGCCTTTTTGGACAACCAATGGCTCGACAGATAGCCCAAACACCTGCTCGTCCTATTTCTCTTCCTATACAGCTAGTGTACCCTGTGGTTAGGTAGATAATGCCTAGACCACTCCCAGTTCCTCCTACTCATATAGTTATTAGGAGACCTTTACCTAATGTGCTTATTATGCAAGCTGTTGTGGCCCCTAAATGCCGACAGCCCGTTGTTGCTCCTCCTGTTGTTTTGGCGGAGGTAGCTCAAGTTTGGGTTCACCCTCCTTCTTCCTCTTGGATGAGGGGTACCCAGACCAAGGCTCCTTCACCCTCTACCCATTGGGATTCTATGTTCCCTCAGCTCTCTCTCCTCAAGACCACCGAGTAGACCCTGACACTTTTTATAGTTCCTGTTCACCCTCTCACCCAGGTAGTGGATTCAGATGTTCCTTCCTCCTCCACCTTTGTCCTTGGGAGAAGGGCCCTGAGGAATTGAAAAAGAAGACTGAGATTGTTTGAATCTGAGGCAGATAGACAGAGGATGGCAGAGGAAATAGCTCACCAGGAGCTTTTTTAAAGGAGAGTAGTCCCCGTACAGCGGGAGCCACAACCAGTTTCAATTCTTCCTACCCCAACCATTGTAGTAGCGCCTAAGATAGAAGCAGTCCAAGAAGATGATTCTTTCTACTGGCATATAGTGTTGACAAGAAGAACATTACTAGCATTGTGGTGACCCCTCTTATTACCACACCTTTATCCCGAGCTAGTGTCCCCAGGGATGATATTGTCTGAACCCTCTCTTAGAGGATTCAGAGTATCATCTTCCTAGCATAAGAAAGTCGGCCTATCAGTTGGGAGAGGTTACTCCACCATATCTCTCAAGTATCCCTTCAATTATAGAGGCAAACCTGGAGGTAGAGGTATTGGTTGCAGAGAGGACAACCACCTAGGCAGCTAGTTAGTTCATATCCTACACTCTGAACATAGACAGTTACACATGGTGTTGGATGATGCCCTCGTCATCTTGGATTGAGGAAATATTTGGAGCCTACTAGAGCCCAACTCCGTTTAGTAGTTGTAGCCCCTCAGCAGCCAATTATTCCCACTAGGGCCCACCATAGTAGTTGGGTTTGGAGATGAAAATGGGCGGGCATCCCTATCGAGGAAGACAAAGTTTCTCCTACATGGTTTGAGGAATCTTTGATAGCTTGTAATATTGATTTTATAGCTTCCCTTGATGGTTTATCGGGTTTGCACATAGAGGCACTTTGCCAGACCTTGTTTGAGGAGGACTTACTTAAGGCTGAGTCATACAAGGACTTACCAGTACACAAAGTCTGTATAGTTACCTATCAAGGTCACTCATACGAGAAAAGAGGGCCTGAGGATAATAAGGAGCAGGGAGAGCTTTAGGTGGGTGGGTCTCCCATATCAGTTGATACAGAGGTTACCATTTTGTACATCCATACTCAGATGGCAGATATGGCCAGAGCTATGGTGGTGATGACCTCACAATTGACAACATTGGGGGCAATGCCTCATATGATATATGTAGCAGCTCTTACCCCATCTAGGGATGAGGCCACAGTACCACCATTAGTGCCAGTCCCACCTGTAATAGCTACCACCATAGTTTAGAGTGATTCATCATAATTGTCAGTAGGACAGATTCAGGACTTGATAGCCTAGAAGATTGAGCAGACAATTTCCTCTAGGAATGCTAGAGAGGTTATTAGTAGAGGGAGACCCTATTCGGTTGACTATGAGGCGAAGCCCTACCCTCCTGGCTTTGTTCCCCCATGTTTTAGAGTTTTTGATGGGTTTGGGAACCCGAGGTAGCGCGTGGCTCAGTACTGAGATGTGTGTTGCAACATAGGGGGAGTGATGCTCTGATGTTGAGACTCTTTGTTAGAAGCCTACTTAGGGTGCACTTTCCTTGGTATGCCAACCTCCCCAATGACTCAGTCCACACCTTTATAGAGTTAGAGAAGCTTTTTATTCAATGATTTTTCAGTGCAGAGCACCGTGTCATAGTTGGAGAGTTAGTTGTGACTAGACAACGTCCTTGAGAGTCTCTAGATTATATAGTCAGATGCAGAAACTTTAGCATGTAGTGTGAGCCTCAGTTAAAGGAGCACCAAGTTGTAGAGATCCTATTAAAGAACATCGACGGTCCCATAGCAGCCTACCTTAAGGGTTTTAATATTAGAACCTTCCAAAAGTTGCTGACGAATGTTATTAGCTCACAGGATAACATACCTGATGATGTCCCTCCTAAGGTTGAGAGCCAACCTTCATGTAAACCTCAGCATCAGGAGTCTTCAGGGGCACCTCCTCATAGGAATGGGGAGGTACACAGTACCTATGGGCCACTAGATAAGGGAAAGAGGCCCGCAGTCATGTCACTGCCTCCACGACCGCAGACTCAGCAGTCTAGACCCCCTTATAAGACCTGAGAGAGTCAGTTGTCTTTACATGAGAAACTTTATAAGGAATATCCCTTTAGAAGAGAAAGTGTACAAAATAAATTTAAATTTCTTGTTAAGAAAAATATCTTGAAGTTCCCATTTAATAAGAAGGCACATAAGGAAGGGCAAACAGAGCATCCATTATATCGCCCCTTTCACTGGCATATTGGACATGTTCTTGAAGATTATTTTATGTTCAAGGATTAGGTGGAGAGCCTTATAGCTAGTGGAGATATCTATTTGCAGGACAATGATTTAGTGCAGTTTCAGGGCATGATTGCTCAGACAGTTAAGATGATATCTAGTTATAGCCATAGTGATAATCAGGGCAGGAGTACTAGGTCACCCAGAGGTTCTGAGGGAGAGTGACAACAAAACTCTCACGGAAGACTAAGAAGATGATTGACTGGGCAGTTCAGATAGAGGTAGTTGAGAGGAGGCCTCCCCAGGCCGAGTCGACAGTTGCCACATTAGTTATTATGTCAGCACCTTTTTCTCCTTATTCTTCTGTTGTAGTGCCTACTAAGCACATTTCTTCTGCTTCTTTTACATGTACCAAAAAGATGTATGAGAAAGAAAATTTTGTTGTAACTTCAAAAGAGAAGATAGGGCTCCTTCCACCACTTATATTGAAGGGCTATGTTCTTCTTTTGATTAAAAATGAAATAATATAAGAAGGTAATTCTGTCTACTTTTGGTCTTCTTCTCCTATTCTTACCTCTACTTCTTCTAGTACTCATTATTTTCATATTTTACATACTACTTGTAATGTAAATGATCCTGTATATGAAAATGAATTTGAGTATAAAGTTAAACAAGTTTTTACTATTCCAAAGGATGGTTGTTACATGGATTTAAAAGATGAATATGAGAACCCACTCCATGCACTCTCCTTAGAGCCAGCACAGGCTACCACTCCAGAGTCAAGTGAATCTCCTGCCAAGGATGACTCAATACAAGAAGTTCACTTGTATTCAGGGAAGGTCCTTCCACCTCAGATGGATAATAATACAGAAGAAAAAGATATAAACATTGTTACCTAGCAGGATGATCTTGCCCCTTCCTCCCAATAGCAATCTAAGGAGAAAGGGAAAGGCCCTCAATTAGAGGTCGATTATAATATGTTGTCTCATCTAAGGAAAATCCTTTCTCTTCTCAGCATTTATAATACTTTAATGATGTCCCCCGACTTGAGAGAGACACTAGTGAAATCCTTACTCAAACTAGAGTCCTATCAACCATTCTTTGTGTTCGATTCTGTTGGGGATGCATGCCATTTAAGAGAGATGCCATGCATTACCTTATCAGATTGTGATCTCTTTTGGAAACTTCTGACCATAACCGTCCCTTGTATGTCATTGTTGAGGTCAATAGTTATGAGTTGAATAGGTTCCTCATCAACCAAGTGGCTTCAATAAACATCCTTATGAAAATTTAAAGGGCATCTTCCTAGGTCACTTGAAGCTTTCTTCCAACAAGATCATGTTGAAGGGCTTCAATGACCAAGGCCAGCATGCTCTAGGGTCTATTACCCTACCCCTGAAGTTTGGAAATATCTTAGTTGAGGCAAAGTTTTCATATAATTGAGGCTGATACTTCATACAAGACTCTTTGGAAGGCCTTAGATCCATGAGTATAGAATGGTGCCCACTACCTTGCACCATTGTATGAAGTATATAAGGAATGATGTTGAGTATTCAATTCCTGAAGATACCAAACCCTTTTTTGTGCATGAGGTCTTTATTTACGATGATGTCTAGTATTATATTTCTTGAAAGACTCGTAGACCTCCCCCTGCCCAATCAACAATGATATACTCTAGTGTTGTATAGGGTATTATATAGTCACATATACAGGGTCTTATATAATCGCTAGTATAGGGTCCATCATAGGTTAGTATTGAGGCATTTATTTCCACTGCACATTCTGATAGAGCTCCTTTTTAGTTTGTAGTAAGGCACGACATTCCCCCTAATAGAGGTAGGGGAGGATGATGTAGAGGTAGAGGTAGAGAGTCGACCCATGGATCGCAAAACTATGATTGTCAAATTCCTCCTCCCTTACACCTTTACACTTCTTCTTTGACTAATGAGTCTGACTCCTTGGATGATGAGATGATTGATATCCTTCATCATTTAGTCTCCTCACCTACCCTAGGTTCTGCCAGTTATGATTCACTTCCTTCCTTTTGTAGATACCTGATACCTGATACCTGAGGGTGGATTAGTTCTTGACAGTAGCTCAGACGAGGAAGAAGATTTTCGATGTCAGACTACTAGTGGACAACCTATTTCCCATCGAATGTACGGGATAAGAGTTGGGAATTCCCATCAAAGACCTTCTGATACTTCTTCCACTAGTGATAGTAGTTCATTATAGATAAATGAGCATCCTATACTTCCATTGTACGAGACATTCGGTCCAGTACGGTCTAAGGAGTGTGCCTCATTTTCCCATAGTGTAGGTGCTCTGCTAGGTCCTACGAGTCAAGGTCTGGAGGAGACCACCATAGATATAGAGGTTATGAGTGTCCCTCATTACTTTTTTACTATTTTAGAGGGCTATGTAGAGTGAGGTTTAGTTCCTTCGGTTTAGTTCAATGAATAAGCTCTATAACAAGCCCGAGTTTGGAAAACTTATCTCCCTCAAACCTTAGAAGGAGTGGGTTATATGAGGTAGAGTTAGCCTACTCATGCCATTCTTCATGTTGTCTCTCACTATTATCTGGTTGTTGCTCTCTCCGATGAAGAAGACCCAGATAAATTACGATGCTTGAGTTCAGCACACCATATGAGGAACTTCCCTACCTCCTACAAATATTCCTCTATATATGTACCCTCTAAAAGGAGCCCTCTTAGTTTTCGGCAGTCTGTGTGGTTACGATGATTTGTCCTCTACCACACAATGTTCGTTACAAAGAGTATAAGGTCATCCTTGAGGGTGATACGCTAATACGCTGTAGGGATATTAGTGCTTATGTCTGTGCTCACCGATCTTAGAGGTGTTAGCACATAAAATCTTTGATTTGTCCTCCCTTTATGAGGATTTTTTCTTACCCCAGTTTTGTTTGGCACCCCCAAATGTGGTCTGGGATATCAAAATCAATGATACAAACTTTCTCTAAGATGAGATATTGGTTCCATAATCACCTATGCTAGTTAGGTGAGGTAATGTCGATCCACTATTTCTATGTTATTTTCTTCCTCATATCAATTTTCTTTACAACTATGCTCCCTAATTCATTCATATGAGCTGAACGGGGTCTGGGATATCATAATCATTCACTTAAATTTCTTTGTGAAATGGGATATTGGATCCATACCAACCCAAACTAGTTGGGAGTGGCAATGTTGATATACTTTCCATATAAATTTCATTCATATGTTTGATTTTATTATGATGGTGCTCCCCAATTTCATTTGTGAGATGGATGTGGCCTAGATTACATAAGCCAATATTTTAATTCTTTACAAAATTCTATCTAATTTCTCTCTCCCCAGTTTTGTTCATGTGGCGAACATGGCCTGGGTTATCAAAGCCAACCTTATATCCTTCACTTTGTATTACAGTTGTCGATTGTGAACATAGAAAAAAATATATAATAAAAATAAAGAAGAGAGGAAGCTCTAGGTTGAGCAAAATCGGTTTCCCTTATGACAGGTGGAACCCGACTTTACTCTCTAAGAGCCCAATTTCTCCCTCTCTTCTCTTCTACTATTTTGATGTAACAAAAAGGAAGCTTTAAGTTGAGCGAAACCGGTTTCCCTTGTCACAGGTGGAACCTGGCTTTACTGTCAAAGAGCTCGAATTCCCCCTTCTTTCTGCTACTTTAAATCTTTTGATAAAGTTGCATAAGGAATTTCGATGATATTTGGATACCCGTGGCCATGACATTTTGTCCTCTACCATGAGATAATTAGAAGTTGGTTTGGGAACTCTTAAACAAATTTTTCCCTAAAAGTTTTTTTATAATTACCTTTACCTTTTCCCTCACATCCCTACACAGATCTATAGCAAGTTGGTGTTGAGGTGACTTTCACCTTCCTCATCTGCTGCACCGAAGTGGTTGGGTAGGTGTTGGAGCTTTCCTGGTTAAGAGAGCCCGATGGAGTCCTTCAGAGGCATTCCTCACAACTTTTTTCTATTCACATCATTGCAGGCATATGCACCGGGTGATTGTGTTGAGTGCTTCATCTTTATCCTACTGTAGGCATATGTGCCGGGTAAGTACTCTACTGCATACACATACACCAAACAGAGATGACTTTTTTCCTTTTATTCTACTGCAGGCATATACGCATGGTGGACATCAAGTTTTCTGGTTGAGAGAGCCTGACAGAATCCTTGGGAGGCATTCCTCACCACTCTTTCCTCTTCATATCATTACAAGCATATGTGTCGGCTGATTGTGTTGAGTGTTCTTACTTGATACTACTTTTGGCATATGTGCCAAGTAGAGACCCTGCTACAGGCACATACATCGGCCTAAAGTGATTTTTTTTTTCTTTCGTTCTACTACAAGCATATGCGCCAACTGGACATCAGGTTTTCTGGTTGAGAGAGTCCGATAGAGTCCCAGGGAGGCATTTCTAACCACTCTTTTCGCTTCACATCATTACAGGTATATGCGCTAGATGTTTTTGTTGTGTGTTCTTACTTTATACTAATTTTGGCATATGCGTCAAGTAGAGACTCTATCACAGGCACATATACCGGGCAAATGTAACTTTTCTCCTTTTATCCTACTACAGGCATATGCGTCGAGTGGACATTAGGTTTTCTGGTTGAGAGAGTCCGACAGAGTCCCTGGGAGGCATTCCTCACCACTCTTTCTTCTTCACATCATTACAAGCATATATGTAGGGTGATTGTATTGAGTGTTCTTACTTTATACTACTTTTAGCATATACGCCAAGTAGGGACCCTGTTTCAGCCACATACACCGGATAGGGTGACTTTTTTTTTTACTTTTGACCTACTATCAGCATATGAATCGGGTGGACATTAAATTACCTAGTTGAGAGAGCTTGATAGAGCCCCTTGAAGGCATTCCTCAGCACTCCATTGTACTTTCTATCCTGTTGTTTTGATAAACTCAAGTAGATAGTTGGTTTAATTTACTACTTTGCTTTGGTTCTTTCCTCGACTCTGCCCTTGCTATAGGGTAAGTCCATGAGAGGATCTCACTACTAGATCACCATTCGGTGATCTTTTACTTACTTACTTTGCTCTTTTGCTCTCCCCTCGGCTCTTCTCTTTCTATAGGATAAGGCTAGGGGAGAATTCCTTTACTACGTTACTTTAGTTCTTTCCTCGGCTCTACCCTTGCTATAGGATAAGGTCAAGAGAGAATCCCACTACTTCTTCACCTTTTTGGTGATTCTTTACTACGTCACTTAGGTTCTTTTTTTAGCTCTTCCCTTGCTATAGGATAAGGCTATGAGAGAATCCCACTACTTTTTAACCTTTTTGGTGATCTTTACTTCGGTTCTTTCCTCAGTTTGGCCCTGGCTATAGAATAAGGCCATGAGAGAATCCCACTACTTTTTCACCTTTTGATGATTTCTACTTTACTTTGGTTCTTTCCTAGGCTTTTCCCTTGTCATAGGGTAAGGCCAGGAGAGGATCGCCCTACTTCTTCACCTTTTGGTGATCTGTGTTGTTGCTCCTTACTCCACTTTGTTTGTCACATTCGATCAATGCCAATATGAGCGGTTCACTAGTTTGTTCATTGCTCTTATATCAAGTCCATTTCTTGACCTTATTTTCCTCCAAACCCTAGGTCCAAGGGGTTGATATGGTCAAATTGACCAGGCCAGACTCCAAGTCCCCTCCCAATCAATTCAGTGGGTCAAACTAAATTTGTTGAGCCTAAACCTAGGCTCAGAGTCAACCTGGTTGACCAGGTCAACCTGGGTTGACCTTGATTGACCCAAATTTCCTCCCTTTTAAGTTTAAATCCATTCCAGAGCTACTCAAGCTCAATTCTTCCCTCCACTGGACTCAGTGGGTTAGACCCAACCCATGGGCCCAAACTTGTGCCTTGGATCAACTTGGTTGCCAGGTTAACACAATTGGCCCTTTTGAACCCAAATTAAATTTCAATTTGTTCAAATGCCTCTTTGACTCAAATTCCCACTCCCTTAGACCTATTTAACTCGGTTGACCAGGTCAACCATTGACTTGGTCAACCTAAATCTTAAATAGGTCAAATTGACCTATTTAGGTCAAATTTACCTATTTAGATCAATTTAAAACCTTTTAGTGCTTTGGAGTTTTTTAATCCTCTCTAATGCAAATCCTGTGCTAATCAAGCCAAAATCCCTCCTAATTGATTTAGAATAGATCAAGGTCGTTGATCCCTAGCCTTGGCCTATAAATACCCTATTCAGGGTTCCAAGGAGGGGACTTTTGCTCTTGCTCTCTCTCCAAGCTCCCTCAGCCTTTGAGATTTGGTTTGAGAGCTCCCACAACCTTCCTCCACCCTTTCCAAGTCAAATCTGATCGGTCAAAGTCTCTGGCGGTGAGTTCTCTGGTGACTTGAGGGCTTAGAGCTTCCAAAGCCTCTTCTGGATGATCCATTGCTTTTTGAAATGCAATTTCTTCTACAACTAGGAGTGTGGATAGTCTACAAGTCCAACAAGCCTATATACAGGTCAAACTGTCCATTAACTAAGGTGAAATCGTAAACCCTAGCTTAAGACACCTAAAGTTAAATAACTTTTTGTATAGCATGTTTTAGGCCGTACTTAGCATCCCCCACGAATGCTCTTTATTCATAGAGCTTGTGTTTTAAATTTTACTCAATGTGGTCCACCCGATCACGAGAATGAGATGATTATCATTCTAGGGTTTTGGTTTACTCTATTTCGATAGTGTACAAGATCTCGACCCTTGATCGCTTAATCAATGGTCGAGATCTCATCTTTTGTGGTTCGTATTAATTATGGAATTGATCCCGTGGTATTGCTCGCCATCTGACTCCATCAGGAATTCAGGATCATTGATTCAAAATAACGAATGATTGGACAGTCCCGCTCACCGTCCAATGTGTTTAAGTGCCGTGGCAATCATTACTAATGATTGCGCGGCGGCGCAATCATTTGCCCGTAGTTTGTGGAGCCAATCCTAAATCGATATGTGTCTAACCGTCGCCGCTACCGCTGTTTCTATTTTAATTAATTTTAATATTTTTAAACCTTTTTTTAATCTATTTTCTTTTAAAATTTGTTATAAATTAATTATAAACCCAAAAATTATGTGTAATATATCCAATTTCAATTTAAAAATAAAATTATTTTAAAATAATATAAATATTTTTTAAGTTATTATAAAAATAGTGATTTTAAATTATTTTATTATTATTATTATAATCATTATTATTTATATTATTTGCATTATTATAATTATTATTACTTAAAATATATATTATATTATATTATTATTATTATTACTATTTTAATAAATGTTTTTTATTATTATTTTGATTAATATTATTATTTTATCATTACTATTACTGTTATTATAATAATTATTATTATTATTTTAATACTAATATTATCATTTGAAATACATAATTATTTTAATAATAAAAAAATCATTTTATTTTTTTAGTTTAAATTAATAATTATTTTATTCAAATTATCCTAATTAATTAATTACTTAAATTATTTAATTATTAATTAATTTATTTAAAATTTAATTATCTTCCAAATTAACAAAAAATTATTATTTTATTAAATTTTTTTGAAAAATCAAAGATTATTTTCTATAATTTAATTATTATTTTATTTTAAATTATATTAATTAATTATTTATTTTGATTTACTTAATTAATAAACTAATTTAAAATTTTAATACTTTTATTAAATGAGATCATTAGTATATTTAATTTATTTTAACATTTAGAAACCTTTTTTTTTACTTTATTTATTTTATTTATTAAATAATAAAGATAAATTATTGTTATCAAGATATTTCCTTTATTAATTATTTATACTTAAATATTTAATTACTTTTAAATTAATTTATATTTAAATAATTATATCTAAATAATGTTATTTTAAATTATACTAAATTTTAGAGGCTTTACTAATTATTTTAATTCTATTTAATCATTATGTTTAAACATTAACAATTTTAAATTATTAAAAAATACCTTTTAATTACTTCAAACTTTAAAAATTCATAACTATTTTGCTTTAAATTTTATTTTTGCATATAATACCTCATATTTTTCAAAAAAAATATTTATTTTTATTTAAAAATATTTTTAGACATTATAATATATTTTTCTGATGATTTATGTATTACTTAACTATTTTGTTATTTAAATAATTTTTAAATAATTATTATACTAAATATTTTGAAATTACAAATTATTTTCAAATTATTTTGATGTCTTTCTTGGGTGGAAAGTGGATCTCCTTTATACTTTTTTATTACAAATTAATTTATTTTTCATTATCTTAATTTCTAAAATTTATATGTGTTTTGAAATTACTCTAAAATTATATATAATCTTAAATCCCTAATTTTAGGAGATCCACTATGTTAAATTTTGAACATAAGTTATACTTATGAATAGAATTCATGGGGGATGTTGAGTAGTGGGTGGTTGAGTTTCAATCATCCACTAATCACACCGTTAAGAACATAGTTTTCTTTTTCACCATCTTTTGTATGTGTAGGATGCACGAGCACTTAGCTTAGGCCCTCCTAGATTTATGATTGGTGTGTTTATTTCTTTTATGAATTCCCTGCATGTTATCCTAAGAGTTATTCCAAAACTCAATTTAAAACCCATTTAACGTAGTGACATCCTAAGGACAATAATTAAGTATAAGTCTAGAAAATTTAGAAAAATTTTAGGAGCTAGGATAGATCACTGTTTAACATGGAAATCTCAAAACTTAAACTTAGTAACATCCTAAACCTCCCAAAATTTTTTAGGATTTTTTTATGATTGGTGTGTTTATTTCAATATGAGCCTAAATTTAACTTTAAATAAAAATTACCTTTTTAACCTCATTAAATTATTAAAAATTTTGAATTTTTCCCAAACACTTGGGAACATTTATTTGGGTCATTTATGACCTTTGGGGTGATTCCAATAAGTTTGGAGTTAATTTGGATCAAAACCCCTAAAATACCCCTTTATTAAGCAATTTCAATTATTCGTGGTAATTATCTAAAACTTCTAAAATTCAGTAATTTGCCTAGAAAACTTCAAATCCAGCAAACTCAAAGCCTAATTAATCCCCTAAGGCCTATTATTTAACTAAAATACTAGAATCCCCAAACCTAGCCTATTTTTTATAGTGACCTTTTGGACCCCATCAGCCTAGCACAAAGGACCCTGAACCTTCTAAAATTGGCTAATATAACTTAAAATTCAAAGACCACTATCCTAAGAATTAAAAATGGATCAATAAGCTAAATAAACTAAAATGGATTCTAATTCAATAATATTCAAACTTTAATCAAAGTTCCTTTTCAGACCATTCAACAAACTTGAACTTTATGCAACTTTAACTAACTACCTAATATAGGACCTATCCAAAGCCATACAAACCTACTACATGCACATATATTTTTAAAGACACCACTTCTAGCTCAAGAATTAAGGTCAGTGTTTACTTTTTCTATTTCTGTGATCTGATGTGATTGTGTGTGGCACGTATGCTAATTGACTTATTTTGCTTTACTGTGTTATTATTATTATTTTTATTATCGTACATTCTATCTATGATGTGATGTGTGTGTTAGACTACCCATGGGCTAAAGCCATTTTTATACTAATTTAGTCTTATGCATGTGGCCATGTTTATATAATGCTAAAATAAAGGGGACAAAAATAATTAAGCTTTAAAAAACTAACATTATTTTATGTAGATGCTCCAGAGATTGCTAAAGCCCCCTTCTATAGATTAAAAGAGTGTGGCTAAGCATGTTTACCTTTTCTACACAAAATATTAACTACTTGGATTGTTATATAAATTACTTATAAATTTTATTAGGATAACCATATAGGAGTATAGGTCTAGATTTTGTTTTTCAAATATAATGTAATTTGCTATAAATTGAGTTCTGAAAGTCTATAAAAGTTTGACATTTAAAATACTAGTTACCCAAAGGAAAAAAAAAAGGCCTCCCTCTCAGGGAATTTCTTATTCATTTGGGTACCCCCTCACAAGACAAACCAGATGGAGCTCAAAGTGAAAGTGCATTGAAGGCACTTAAAAGTTCGTTAGGGAAGTTAAGCCCTTATGACGTAGTTCCAAGGCTAACCAAGAGGGGGGTGAATTGGATATTAAAACTAAAACATAATCACATCCAAAACCAATATTCACCACATAGAAAATCAAAGTGCAGAAAATAAATGCGGAAATAATAAAGGAAAGAACACACCAGATTTATAGTGGTTCAGTCAAACATTGACCTACGTCCACTCCTCGGAGGCACCCTCCGAGTATTGCACTAAACTTAGTCTCTCCTTTAGCCCACACAGCTAGGCGGAGAAGCCCTTATAAAATCACTTCCACCTTCCCCGGTGCGGCGGAGTAGCCGAGCCCTTTGACACCAAAGAGATCTTCTTCTTCCCAAAACTTCCCTCAAGATGAGCCTTGAATTCTATGGTACTAAGGTGCAAGCTCACCGGAGCAACCCTATGAAACCCCCTCCACACTCCCTTGAAACCCCCTCCAAGGATCTTCTCCCTCTCTCAAACTCCACCCTTTCCTCTCCCTTTTAAGCCCTCTCTTCAAGTTTCCTCCAGAAGAACGAAGCTTCAATGGTTGCAGAAGACACTTATAAAGTGCCTTGCCAAAGCTTAAATAGAAGAGCTCCAAACGAGCTCATTAATTGCAACTTGCCGACATTATTGTCCAGGATGATTGGTGGGAAAAATTGTGTATCACCACGCAGATTTTGATTTCTCCTATTTTTGTAATCGAATACTACATTGAGAATAAAGTACAGTCTCGAGAGGCCGACACAGTATTCTACAATGGATTCAATATCAAAATAGGGTTTTGAAAAGTTGATATTTCTATAATCAAACATAGTTCAAAGAATAACATATCATCTCAAAAGATAACATGAAATTCTATAGAATTTGTTTAAAGATAGAAATACGTTTTTGAAAAAGTTTATTCATTCTTTTATTTAGATATGGCAAGAAAAAAATATTATATCATCTTAAAAGACGAACATAACATTCTTTAAGATATCCAAAAGCGAGAATGAGTTTTATAAAATTCATCATTTCTAAAGTTGAATATAACAAGTATAATATCATATTATCTGAAAAGATAATAATAACATTCTACAAGTCTATTCAAAATTAGAAATGAAGTTTTAAAAATATCTACGTTCCCAAAGATTCTTCCCTGGTTTTATACGAATAAAATAAGGTTTATTTTAGTCTGGGGTTCTCAAATCCCTATAGGAGCAAGCTCCTATAGTTAATTACATCTTAGGAGGAATGCTCCTAAGAAAACTCTCGATTAAAGCAGTGATTTCATACCCTTTTGACTACAAAGTAGAAGACAAGGAAAAAGAAGTAAGGATTTTTCAAGGAGAAAGCTCAATGTTGAACATTTATTAGCGAGTCAAAGGAGAAAAAGTAGGAGGAGCCGGATTCTGAGAAGCTCAGAGGCAACCTCAGTCTATCCTATGTTGGGCTTTACATTTTAAGAGAGAAATTTTATGTTTAAGTTGACATTTTATTAGAAATTTGGGATTTATATTCCCGAAGGGTGAGGACTTAAGATCTAAAAAGAATCTGCCTCAGAACCTAAATCTAATTTGGGTACTATAAAATAGTGACCCGAACCTAACTAATGAAGTGCAAATCTGGACTTACCCCGGCCTGGATTGGGGAGCCAGCTAACCACCTAGGCGCTTTAAAACCATGTGTCCAGTCTCTTATGAAAGATGGGTAGGGACGTTGTTTAAGTTTTAATGAATTGGGGGCCGACATCTAAGACAATTCCTAATTAGCCCCTCAACTTATGTAGGGTGAAAAATGTCTAGAAATGCAATTAATATTTTAGACTCTTTTTAGTTTGTATCTAATGCAATGCATGCTAATTGACTCGAATGCATAAAATGAATATGAAGCAGTTTTAAAATTAGGCTTAGAAAATAGGTTTTTCCCTAGAGATTGCACAACTTCCCCTTGACAGAACTGCACCCTCATAGGTCAAGTGGTCTGCCAGAACCCGCAGGCGGGGAGGTGCCTAACAAGGAAGAGAAAGTATTAATATGCTTATGCTGACTCTCGGCGGTCCCGAGCTTACTTCTTAGATCGTTAGAGTTACTATGTGAGCCAAAAAAATTTTATTTAAAATTACAAGTAGAAGAATTTTAAGCGTACCCTTATGAAAAAAATCTCTCCGATTCGAATCCAGGCTAAAACAAAATACGGCATGCAAGGTCCTAAAAAAATCTACTGCACAAATAATGTAAACAATCAATTTTAATAATCCAAACATAATGTCCAATGTCCAATGTCCATATTACACCCAGAATTTGTATAAAAGTAAAGTGGCCGGGCACCACTGACAACAAACCCGGATTCTAATCCTAAGAATGATGCAAGTGATTTTTAAACTGGGATATACTATTCCTTGAATTTTTATTTCCTCGTCTTTTTTCTTCAATCTTCTCGTTCCGTCTTTTCTTCTTCTACAAGCTTCTTGGATCCGCTGGGTTCTGGATATCCAATTGAAAAGAAACTCATCCCTAAGAGGGGTATTTTCTTTTCTATTTGGATATTGAATCATTCTAATTTGGCTTTCTAAATAAAAGAGAACAATCCTTTAAGGTATATTCTCTTTTCTTCAGATTCCAAATTGAATGTGATATCCCATTTTCAAAATCACTTTCACAATTTTGACTCTTGATATATTATATTTACATTACATTTCATTTAACAGAAATAGAAGAAAAATCTAGTCCACCTGCAGGGTTATCCTAAGCAATTCATAATAAAAATCATCCCACGCAGTTATATATATATGCAATTGAATTTAAATTATTAAGCCACACTTGGCCACACTCTTTTTATTTGGGGGCTAAGCAGCTGAAGCACCTGTAGTATTCATTTATTATTAATTAATTAGCCCCCTTTTTCAGCCCTGCACGAGTGTGGCCACCTGCAGAAAACTTTGTTAACAATCAGATCGCTCCTAACCTATGGGTAATCTACTCGTCAATCAAATCACATCGTAGAGTGCGGTAAAAATAAATAAACAAACACACCAACATTTTTTACAACCAACATGCAATAAAACTCGAGAAAAAGCCCGTCACAATGCAGTAAGGAAATAAACACCGGCCTAACCTAAAGCTAGAGTCGGTTGTCCTAGCAAACAATTCTAAGTGTGTGTATTGGAAAGTGTGGTTTTGATATATCCTAAATCAATTATTATTTAAAAGAAAATTTTTAGTTAATTAAATTTAATTTGTAAAATAAATAAATAAATAAAATAATAATAATAATAATAATAATAATAATAATAATAATGAATGTCACTAAGTTTTCTATGTTATATGTTTCTATCTTAAGGTGTACATGCATCCTAAGTCTAGGTTTTCTAAAACTCAGTCCTTAATTATTGTCCTTAAGTGTCACTACTGTCATATAGGTGAAAATCTTTGTTATTACTAACCCTTAGGACATTTCATATATATAAAGGTTTTTAGGGATCTAAGAGCAAAAAATAATCCTAATTAAATTGAAGTTACTACAGGGACCTAAAAGGGAAGGTTTCGCACAAACCACATCAAGGGGTCCCTAAAGGTTTTCTAAGTTTAGAAATACTCACAGTCACCGGGGGCTACGACCCGGTGGTTCCGCCCGTAGCACCTCTACCCGGCTGGATAGAGGCGACTGACGTCATTAGCTCCTTGTACATTTGTTCCCTCGACCGGTACCATTCCTCGCAGTTTATGCAAATAAACAGGAAAAAAAGGGATTAGAAAATACATTTAATAATTAATAAAATAATAATTAAAATTTACTGAAAATAAATATGTACCTTTCTTCGGGCTTGGACACCAGTTCTGTTGTTTGTCTTTTGGAACCTTTCATTTTCTAAAAAACACATTTCTTCAACACTTTCATCTTCTAATAAATTTCGAACTAACTCATTCTTTAACACCAACTACTCTACATCTCTCTTTCCAAACTTCATTCAAATTCCACTTTTACACACAAAATTCAAAATGCATCTCCATTTTTATACAACTTCAAATATATCACCACCCTTACAATTTAACTTTCTCTTTTCACCCTTTCACATATTTTCTACAATCCATATACTTCACTAATTAAAGCTCACACACATACACTTCATCTTTAGTACTTACATTCACGAATCACCTTTCAAAAACATACGCCTTTTATCTTTTCAAAACCATAAAATCCATTTTTCAAACTACACTTTTACTTTTCCCCTAAAATCCTCTTTCCCATCTTCTAACGACGACTTGTTTCTTATCATGAAAGAAAAACAAAGCTTCAACATTTCCTTTCTCAAAACATAACATAAATAATACAAGATACCTTTTACATACATAATTTTCACCTTTATATATCATCTTTCAACATAGACACAAACTCTACTTCCCAAAAACTTTCCAAAGATACACAATTTACTTCTCTTTTTACACACACTAGTCACTACATTATCCTTTTCAAAACACACAAACATATCTTAAAACACACATAATTTTCACCTTTACACAAACTCCAAATCTCTATCTTCCAATACATACACAAGTTCCATTTTTTTTTTATACATTTCATCTTTCAATATAAACATACATTTTCACTTTTCAAAAGGCACACACACACATCTTATTTTTACACCTACACAATTTCACCTTTCCAAAACATATAAAATTCACTTTACCTTTCCACAATACGAACAAGTTTTACCTCTACATATTTTATTTTCCAACATATGGATACATTTTACGCTCCAAAACTTTTCAAAAGACATATATTTTATTCTTTCCAAAAATTCAAGAAAAACTCTCCAATGAACACAAAGCAAAAAACACTTTTGGATTTATACCATACTTATGTTTGAAGCACATGAAAATCCTCTAACTCTTCTAAAAAAAAATGCTTCATAAAGGACTTGCAAATGCTTTGCCAATAAAAAAGAAAAATTCATGGATGCTTTCCAATATCCACACACACGAACAATGTATGCCACCTTATATTTTCATTGCAATTAGTTATAATACAAATGTAGAGAATGAATTCTACAAAAGCTCTCTTATTCATTGCTAAACAAACTACAACACCAATGTAGAATGTTAAATGAGCAAGGAAAATAGACATAAATTTTACTTCTCTCAAGCATCCATGTCTTTTTATCATGACTACAAACTCTAGCATGCCAAATAGCAATATTATGATTCAATTATGTATATGATCTTTCAAACAATTTCTCAAATCCTTGACCATTGCAAATATATAACCCATTGCATACAAACTCTTCGATATGATCATTACTACCACTAAAACAATATAGAAAATATTGTTTACTTACATCAGAAAATTTCCTATACAATCTAAAGTTCAAAATATACAACCATTGATAAAAAAAATGAAAAGGAGATTAAACAAAGTAACACCTTCATCACTTCTCCAAATACCCAAAGAGAAGGAAAACAAAAATAAATTTGTCTCAGATTTTGATAAAAAAAGATCAAACTTGAACTCCTTGACATTTGGATTAAATCAAATAAGAATAAGAGAAGAAGAAAATGGAGAGGATGTAGAGGAAATTACCCAAGATTATGATGTCTGCGTCGGCTAAGGCAGAAGAGGCGACGACGTGCGACTACTGCTGCTCGTCGAGAGGAGGTAGTGGCTTCGGCTTAGGTTCGTCACGAGAGAGTAGCGAGGCTTGGATATGTCATGTATGAGAGGAGGGAGGCTTGGATGTGTCATGTATGACAGGAGGGAGGCTTGAAACGTTTTTTTGGTTGAGGGAGAGGGAGAGTGGGTGGTTATGGGTTGTTGCTGAACTCTTTGATCGTGTACCGTTCATTGGACATTTGAAGGCCTTAATGATTTCGGAATTTGGTGATCTTGGGCTCATTGGATTCGTCTCGTCGAGCCGTTCGATTCGAGTATAAGCTCGTCAAAATCGGAGACCGTTTGGTAACTCAAATTGCGGTTTGAACCTTCCAACAGCGCTTTGAGCCCTTGATTTGGACTCATTTGGGCTCGGATTGGGTTGATCTTGGTCTCGTTGGGTTTGGTCAGACTAGCCCTAACTCTTATTTCGTTTTGGTTTTAATAATGTTAATCATTTCTTTGAATCAATTTCAGTCTTAATTGGTCTAAATGAAACTATCTATCTCTCAATTCAAATAGAGGGCTAGGATTAAAGAAAGATTTAAAGGTTGATTCGATTTGATCGAAAAATTAAATCCGACTTTATTAGAAAGAAATTTGGGTTTGATTGGTGAGTTGATTTGAGCCCAATAATGTATCAATTTGATTGAAAATAAATTAGATTGAGTCGATCGACATCGACGAATCAAAAATCGAGCCTGATTTGAGTTGAGTGATAGGTTCAAGTCGATGCTATGTCAGTGGGCATCCACCTAAGGGAAATCCTATTGGATGACATCTATGCTAGGTTACGGAAACCTAGGAGCTAGATATTGATTCTGGGGAAATCAACCTCAAATAATGAGGTCAACAATGATATGCATATCATCCTGTACGATCAATGTAAATTTAGCTCAATCAGCCAGGATAATTAGGGACGAGCAGAATGTTTTTATTTATATCGTACAGGTCGATAGTATATTGATTAGTTAAAATCAACACATATCATCCTAAGCATCGCCCTGAACAGAAGCAGGCTGATGCTTTATCGTCCAGGATCAATTAAGGTTTTTGTACTGATTGTCCCAGCCGATCCTGCAATCATCCAAGATGATTTGATTGAATCAATTAACCTTAATTACTTAACTTAATTACCAGATCAATTTAGACATAATTGAATAGTATCATCCAAACCGATATACTGGATGATAATTAAAAAATAAAATTCCCTAAATAAATCTGGCAGCTAATTCTTTCTAATTTGAGCCTATCACCCCGGTCGATATGAATATCGTCCAGGACAATGTGCTAAGACGGCTGCCATGGGTTTTTATTTTTGACAGATCGGCTAGGATGATTTATGGATCGTCCCGGATGATGTGAACAAAAATAGTAAACTTTAAATCAGACAGAAAAAATTTCCAAAGTGTGTGTGTGTACAAGATTACAAAGCAAGCATGCACCCTTATAGGACGTGACTCAAGAAATAAAAAAAATTACAACACTAAAAATTATAAGTAAAACAGTTCTCCCAAATCTTGAGCCTTGAGTGGTGCATCATAGCCCTGAAAAGTTAGTACACACACAAATAAACATATAATGCAAGTACAAGTAGGAAATAGAAAGTGAGCCATAATATTTATTATCATAAAAAATATAAACTCATAAGCTCGAGTTGCAACACGAAGGAGACAATCTAAACGAAGATGATACAGAGAAGGATGATCTACTCGAAGACTAAGGCTTGAAGATGAAATGCCCAGCTTTTAAGACTTGCATAAATTATTAGGATTAGAATCCAGGATGTTTTCGGTGTAGCCTGACCACTATTATTTTTCTATAGACCCTGAGTTGTATTTATACGACACTTACTGTGGACTTTGGATTTTACTATATTTTTTTTGACAATTTATATTGATGTGTTTATTTTGTGTATGTATTAGAAATAGCTTGCTTTTTTTAAGTTTCTTTCTTGCATGTGTGTGGCTTGATTTGCACTAGGCTCTCTAGGATAATAAATATTTTTTTGCTAGTAATTAATATTTAAAATTTTAAGGTTTAAATAACTTAGAAACTTAATGACCTAGGGAATAACTTAAATTATTTGGGATCATATGCATATTATTGCATCTCTCTCCCTCCTTCTAGTAAGGCACCTCCCCACCTACAGATAGAGTCAGGATAATCTGGCCTATGAGGATGAAGTGCCAGACCTGGGGAAGCCCAGTCTTATTTAAAAATTATTTTCTATAAGACTATTTTTTAAATCTCAATCATATATGATTAAACCTTTAACTAACATGCATTGCATTAAAAACTAACTTAATTAAAATTTAATTGCATTAGCTCTAAGAGCATTCACCCTACGTAAGTCCAGAGCCAATTAGGAAGCTCTCTAGATGCCATCCCTACTTCTAAAACACTCAAACTACCTAGCCATCTTTCATAAAGACTGGATAACATGGATTTTACATGCTTGGGTGGTTAGCTGACATCCCTTTTCAGGCAGGTTATAAGCCCATGTACATTAGCTAGGATATGGATGTTAGTGTTGGGTATAATACTAAACTTACCTTAGATCTATGATTTAATAATACTAATTTGGGTGTCTCATTGTATACCTAATTAGCGGGTAAGTTCCCTATTCTTCAAGGACTATAAATTCTACTTATCCGCATCACATGGATGATGCTACTTCCATCTTTTCTCTCTGCATACTCTGAGTGTATAATTGTCTCTCTTCTCAATGCCTTAGTACTCTGGATGTCAGTGTGAGCCATGCATGTTGACTAAGCCACTTGAGCCCTTTTTTCTATTGAGTAAGAATTTCCTAATTTCCCTTTTGTGTGCCTATCTCCCTTGTCTGGGAAGAATAATATCGAATCCTTAATTGAGAGTCTTCTCGTGCCCAAGGCTCGAGATGTAATTAACCATAGGGGTGTGCGCCCATAAGAAATAAAACTCCACCATCAAATAAACCCTGCTCGAGCTGATATATTAGGTGGGGGAAACCCATTATTATGATCGGGTCATATATATTACTACCCATCGGGGTGCATTGGCGAGAGCTGCAATCCTCAATAGTTAGCTGTATGTATGATCTAATTTTCCCTTCTATTGGCCCTCTTGAGAAGAGCACCGAGGCTTGCAATCGTTTTTATCCCTCGGGGTGGTGCGGTTGTATACCCTTTGCACTCTGTAGCTGGTGGATCCCTTTCGTAGGTCCACAATTCATAGATCCTTTATTATATTATATAGGTCTAATACATCTCTGTAATAACCTTACATGGCATATTCTGCTCTAAATCTAAATCTTATTCCCTATCATTGTAGCAGATAATAAGCCATTCGATGACCTCACTACCCATATATGAAGCACTATCCGATCATCAAAAAACACTTTATAGTATGTGTCTTACCATATCAGGCACACTCTGATATACTTCCCATATTAGACTCAAACCCTCTCCTATTGTCTAAAAATGTATCCGCTTTTCATTGTTATCTCTCTTAATCATGTCTTCTCTCAATCTCTTCTTGTTCACATTCTATCTGAATAGTGGAATAAACAACTCATTCTCTACTAGTCTTGTTGTAATAACCCATATTTTGAACCAATAAAATAATTTTTTTGGGGATCATTAAAGTCCAAAACAAAAACGATCTTTTCCATAGCATAGATATTATAGTGCTTAATTACATTAAGTTTTCTCTAAGTTTTGAGCATTGGTATAACTCCTTAAGAAATTGATATCTCTTTATAAAGGTGGGGGTTTTGAGACCATCAGATGTCCATTTTGCAAACTGATTTTACCTAAATTTGATAAATATGATGGGTTATTTTATGAATATTTTTTATAATTTTTAGAGCTCTAAATTTAAAAATATCAAAGAATTTATTAAGATTTTTTGTTAAAAATTTTAAAAATTAAATATTTATATTTATATTATATTATTATTTTATTAAAAATATATAATACCACTTATAATTTTCTTAAAAGCTATTTTTTCCTTTCTTATATCGGCTAACAAAGACCTATAAGGAGAAATTAGAGAGAAAAGTGAGGAGAGAGAAAGGGAAGGCTAGGGTTTGGAGGCCGTGGAACAATTTTTGCTAGTCAATATTGTTTGAAAATTTGCTTTGTCCCATCGTAAGCAATCATTGCAATTTCAAATTTGTGTATTTGGATGTTTTATGTATTAGAATTTGGTCAAATTATATAAAAGTTATGTTATCTTGATTTTTAGCAAACATTCAATGCATAACTTTTGGTATATGATATATGTTGATAATATGAGCATTTTGATAGTAATATTATTGAATTTAATAGGATAAAATAGAAGTTACTAAATTTTATATGATTTACATTGTATAAATAATTAAGTATTTTTTTAAGCATATTGTTAATGTAGGCATTGAGAATAAAAATAGGTGTATGATATGGTAATAACTTGTCATTATTATTGTTATAATAATGTGATAATAATATGTGTGAAGAAAAGTAAAAAATCTTATTTCATTGTGTTGGCTCGATATTGATTAACTAGTACAAGATGGACTAATTGGCTTTCCTTTAAATATAATGGTTGGGTGTTATCCTCTATGAATTCACTTGATTTACTAATTAAGAGTTTTAATGAGTTATATTATGTTGTTGGGAAAAACGTAATGACTCTATTTATTAAGCAAACAGTTACTACCAACTTACTTTCTATTAAAAAGCACTATATAAATTAAGATTTCTTACTTGTTTAATTTAATTAGTGAAATGCATGTTATTGTATGACCTTAAAATTGCTTACCTACATACTAGTATACTACATTCCCCCCACCCAAACCACAACAATCCCACACAAAATCCACCATCACAATACAATACCATCTACATATCTTCACCATCTCCACATCAACCTCACAACCATCACCACAACACACCCCCAAAAAATTTTTTCCCCCCCCCCCCCTTCCCACACCAACCACTCCCACCCCCAACACCTCTACAACCCTTTCACACCTCACCCACCATTACTCTCCCTCTAACCCCCCCCCCACCCCCCTTCCCCCCCACCTCTAATCATTAATCCACAAACCCCCAACCCCCCCCCACCCCCCAAAACCACCACAACATTTCTTAACTCTTCCCCACCCCCCACCTTACTTCCCACTTACCCCCCCAAACCAATCCTACAAACCCCCCACCCAACACACACACACAAAACCACCACCCACCTATTAATATAATCTCTCTCAACACCAAACTTATTCACTCCATCCAACAAAAAAAATACAAAAAAAAACCAAAATATTGTCTAATACCACACCCCTCCCACTACACATAACACCCAAAAAAAAATTACCAAATACTCCACTTTTCCCCCACACCCACATCTTAAAACAAAATCAAATAAAATACACACAAACACCCCTATATTCTCATCTTCACCCCAAACATTCCCAACACCAAATTAAAACACAACAAACACATCCCCCCCCAAATTTTTAAAAAACCCCCCCCACCTTATAT